>OY982537.1:21760000-23100000 GCA_963859965.1 Ceramica pisi
CGGTAATACATCATCTGTGAAAATTTCAACTATCTAGCTATCGCGGTTCTTGAGATACAGACAGACGAACAGACAGACAGCGAAGTCTTAGTAATAGGGTCCCGTTTTTATCCTTTGGGTACAGAACCCTAAAAACGGAATATGCGCGTACGAAGTCACGAGCAAAAGCTAGTTAACATTATAAAGCTGAAAAGTTTGTATGTTTGGTTGACCGCGCTAATCTCAAAAATTACAGAAGTGTGATCGTGAAGTGAACACAGTATGTCAACAAATAAGAATGGACCGACTGGTACACATTTAAATGTTATTTTGGTGTTGGATAGCCCATTTACTGAGAAAGGCTATAGGCTATATAACATCACGCTACGAACAATAGGAGCGGAGCATTAATGAAAAATGCGACGCAAAGAAAGTCTTGTGACTTACATTTACACTTCTACACTAATATTATAAAGAGGAAAGATTTGTTTGTTTGAATTGAAACAGTGTTAGATAGCCCATTTATCGAGGAAGGTTATAGGCTACTAGCTGACGTCGTTTGCATAGCATTTTTCATTACTGCTCCGCTCCTATTGGTCTTAGCGTGATGATATATAGCTTATAGCCTTCCTCAATAAATGGGCTATCTACATAGACATATATATTACTGCGGCTATCTAACACTGAAAAAAAATTTCAAATCGGACCAGTAGTTCCTGAGATTAGCGCGTTCAACCAAATAAACAAAGAAACAAACTCTTCTGCTTTATAGTATAGAAGATATATCATCACGCTAAGACAAATAGCAGATGGGAAATGTGACGCAGACGAAGTTGCGCGGGTCAGCTAGTAATCTAGAAAGCCTTAGCTTTGCCAGCGGTTCCGTCCGCACGAAGGTCGGTAATTACCTAACGACAACGACCGACATAGATAAAGAGATCGAGTATAGTAAATCAAATGATTATTAAGTAAGACAAGGTTTGAGCTATTTTCTTTTTTTTGAGATTTTATTTTGATTTGTTCTATAAAATAAATATCTATTATTGTTTTATTTCATGGGATAAGGTTTTATATAAACAATTTATCGCGTGAGTCGTTTATGAGTCCTATTACATTTTTTACGGAAATTCATGATTTTTGACGCTGTAATTTTCAGCAGCAGTAAGATATTTCAATTATTTGATCCTAAATAACGATAGTGCCAGTCTCTTTCTTGTAAGTTAGAGTTACACATTTTCATTTTTCTCTTCGTGTAATTTTCTATAAATATTTTACGAACTCAGTTTCCAAGAAAAAATGTCGGCGATGGAACTTTGACGGTCTAATTCACATTGTTACAATCAATTCTTTTAAAAGCTGAAATTACTAAGAGGTAAGTTGAATGTTTTACTTGTTTATTGGAGTTCTAGAATTTCTTTAAATTCCTTGAGTTTTCACGGAAAAAATCGTAAAGAAAGCCTAATTTAAGCCAGAAAGGTCTTGATTCAGCGTCCATTATATTCCAAATAAAAACAATTTTATCAAATAAATTAATATGATATAAAATTTCAATCTACAATGAATACATTTCATTAGTTTTCGTTTGTCAATATAATAAAACAAAATTACAATAAATAAAATTAAAGTACTATATATTCTGCGTCAATTCAGCGCGCGCGCTCCTCAGTCTCGCGCGAGCGCTCAAATAAACTATAATGCTATTCAGACTAGTAAGTATCAAAATTGTTTCGCTGACTATAGATGTACTCCCAACGCAGACCAACGTAACTTCGTCTATTGCAAACGAGCATTTTACGATTCGTAATAGGACTCTTAAGCAAAATTCAGACTGGAGCATGTGCTATAGAAACTGATATTCAACGAAAAGGATATAACAACCCTCCACCACACCAAAATGAAAAAGTTTTGTTATTCCACACGCAAAAACCTTCCAATTAATTTTAAAATGAATTATTATGAAGAAAATATATCTTCCAAACTTCAACCGTAAATATCTCTAAAGTTACTTTGTGTGGATGGGACTACGTCCAATTAATACAATTCAGGCTTTACCGTACGAAGTAACTAAAATGGGTTATGTCCATGTTAGAGCCCAAATTCTTCACCATACATTTCGTATATTGTTGGACAATATTTTCGAGCCATCTTTTGATATGGAGAATCTTTTTCTATTTTCATTTCAAAGGTGATTTTGTTCCAAAAATGGTGTGCGTAGGCGTTTTCAACATTCTCCAAGTCTCCAGCTTTGAAGTATTTTTTGTATTTGGAATAATATAGCGGATAGAAATACTTCGGGCTGTACACCTCGAGTCCTGAAAAGAAAGTGTATAGTTTTGCTTTATCGTTGTTATGTTATTTTTTTTTTCTTGTTTAGGATTCCGTACTCCCAACGTAACTAACGGAACCCTATAATAATGCCTCCACTGTCCGTCCGTCTATCTGTCTGTCAGCGGGCTGTATCTTAAAAACCATAATAGCTAGTTGAAATTTTCAAAATTTGCATCTCTCTTTGAAAACAATTAACGTCTGGACGTTGGCTCCAAGCGATTAGGTACCAACTGTATCTCATTGTGTCTCTTCGATTCTGGATATCGCAGTTCACATTAAAGAGGTCCGAAGAGTATTGTGCAGTCTAGACATAAATAAGGCTAGTGGTCCTGAAGGTATTCCAGCGAGAGTATTGAAACGCCTGTTCCGCCTTTCTCTTGAAAAAAAATGGTGCCAATATCATGGAAGCTTGCAAATGAGCAACCGGTGCCCAAAAATGCTGCTCATTACCTCCATCCTTTGCAAAGTTATGGAAATAGGGTACTGAACAATAAGTTGCTACCCTACCTTGAACCCAGTGATCTTCTCAGTGACCGTCAATATGGCTTTCGCCGGGGACGATCAACTGGCGATACTGCTGGCTGGGGCGAAGCCATCGAGAGACGTGGCGAAGCATTTGCTGTGTCGCTTGATATCTCGAAGGCCTTTGTCGGGGTCTGGCATGCAAGTCCCCTCAGCAATTTTTTTTTTTTTAAACTTTGTCCCACACTAGGAAGTTCTCCTGTATCGTAGGTGCGTTTACAGACATACAAAGTTACATACCCGGAACAACTATCTTTAGGTCAACCAAATATTTGTTCCGTGCGGGAATCGAACCCGTGACACGTAGCGCAGCAGTCAATCGCTCATCCACTGCGCCAACCGAGCCGAAGATTCCTGTTTATGGCTCAGGACATGTGCTTTGTATAGACAAAGCACATGTCCTGATCTTACATGGAGTATTGCAGCCACCATTGAGAGGGCTTAGCTTTATACCCGCTTGCTACGCATGACTTGGTGGAACGCAGAGCTCAGGGGCTCATCGGTGATGTAAAACTGGTGGATGCCAAGCAACACAGCTTGGCTCATCATCGCATGGTTGCCTGCTTGTCGGTCTACTACATATTGTAGTTCGGTGTTTATGCCCAAGATCTCCATGACATCATTCCACCGGCCCTCTTCTACCACTGGACATCCAGAAATGCTAGTTACTATCCCTATCTGGTTGGTATTCGACCAATTTGCAGTAAGCGTTTTCAAGCGTCTTTTATAATGCGCACAGCAGAGGAGTGGAACTCTCTGCCTCCGTCTGTGTTTCCGAACGCTTACAACCATAATCTTTTCCAAAGATAGAGTAAACAGGCCCTGTCTGGGTAAACTTGTTCCATTGTGGACTTTTTTTGTGTCAGATCTAACCCAGACAACAATTTGAGAAGGTTTTTAATTTGAGATGGGTGGGTAAAAAAATATGTTTACAAAAAAGTTGTCTTTTACCTACTCCAGGTTTAAACTGGAACCTGGAGTATATAAAAGGCAACAAGGCCTCTGTGTTAAATTGGTAATTGTAAGAGCCAACCCACCTGGACATGTGCTGGACGACCACTCTGCTAGCTTGGATGTCTGGCACATTTTACGAAGTACTCTCGTTATGGCACCTGGTCCATTATGAATCCAAATATCTGGCCTATACGTTGTTTTAACTTCACTGGAAATAAACAATAAAAAATCTTCGATAAATTTTAGATTAGTACCAATACTTCCTATTCATCATTCCAGACAAAAGACGTCCACTGCTGGAGATAGGCCTTCCCTAAATGTCACCACGTCGACCGATCCCGTGCCAGCGAATAACCACAATTTCTTCATTAAAACAACTATTGGACATTGGCAACACTGGTTCATAAACTGACACACCTCGGAGAGCGAAGCTGCGTCGTAGGCGGTGCGTTGCGTTGCATTACCGTGCGAGCACCCTGTCCGTCGAGGCCATAGCGTTGCGACGCCGCAATGGATGCGCAACGCCCGAGTGGCATCGCTATTTGGTAGACTAGATTAGACTAGGGACCGTAGAGTAGTGTAACTAGGATTAATATAGGTACAGTCACCAACACATCAGGCTATGCGAAACAGTCAAATTTTCCCAATCAAATATGAACCCAATATCTTTGGAAATAAAGTTGAAAATGAAATAAAGTGATTTGACAGATTGTAGTAGCTTGGTGTGTTGGCGTCTATACTATAACCAACTTAAATTCGAGTACGTTATACTGGATTTCACGAGTCTCTTCTCTTACTTTCATAATAATGGTGAAAAAACTTAACGATACGTACTTGATGACAGCCTCGACAAGCTTTCTGCCTAGGTGGTCCATGGAAATAGCGATGGCTGCAGCATTCACCAAGCTGTTACCTTCCCTCGCTACCCAGTTGTGTCCCAGAGGCGTCAAAGATTTGACCACCAGCATATCCGTGTCCAGATACACGCCTCCCCACTTGTACAAAGTCAAAAATCGCAGAACATCAGAAGTATGTTCCATCCGCCACTTGCTTTTATTAAAAGGGTCGCTTGCCACCATAGCTTCCAATGGAGAATTTCTAGCATAATTAGCAATGTGCACCCTTGCGAACCTGACATTGGCGAAGCGCCGTAAAAACGCGATGGAACTTCTTTGAAACACGAATTCGCTGACGGGTCCACTGAACAGGACGTACACTTGTCTCCTGGGGTGAGCTCTCGCTGCGGCCTCTACGGCACATGCCTGGCGGGAGTTTAGCCCTCCCTTGCATGATGTCTCATGAAAGAATATCGAGTTTGGTGTCGGCACAAAGTCCATGTCTTCAGCTGACGGCAGTGCATCGTTGTCACTAACGTAATGGCACGAAATATTATTATTGTCAGTGTAGTCAAATTGGATGATTGACGGCTGTATTGTAAGCACGTTTTGCCCGTTAATATTTAAAATAATAAGACCACTAAAAACAAAACAAGTTATAAATAGTATCACACGTTTTCTTAATGCCAATAAATATTTTTTTTGTGTTTTTATCAAGTACATAGTTAACTTTTCAACGGCAAAAGGCGAAGTGAAAGAATTTTAACGACACATAGTAAAAGTAGTAAAACAGGTTTACTACGTTTTAATTTGTAATTCGTTATCATTAATGCTAAATTTTACGAGTTTGCTCACGATTTCCTCTACGTAAACTCGCAAAATAGCACAAACGCCAGTAAATTTATACTTAATCTTGTCCTTGCAATTAATTCCCGAATGTTCGTTATCATTTATTTTTCAAACCTGTCAACGTCCGCAAATTAAAAGAACAATAGTAAGACAATACAATTTTGTCGCAATAGGGGCTTAGGGCTGTTGACAGGTTAAAAAAACTGGCCAAGTGCGAGACGGACTCGCGCACGAAGGGTTCCGTACCACTATCGTAATATATTATACGATTTATGACGTATTAAAAAAAAAACTACTTACTAGATCTAGTCCAAACCAATTTTCGCTGATAGACTACATAGTAATATACATCATATATTTTTTTTTAGTTTTATCATTCTCCTATTTTAGAAGTTACAGGGGGGGACACATTTTACCACTTAGGAAGTGTCTCTCTCGCAAACTATTCAGTTTAGTAAAAAAATATAATAGAAACCTCAATATCATTTTCGAAGACCTATCCATAGATGATGATGATGATCCATTGATATCACACGTATGGGTTTGGTGAAAAAAAAAATTTGAGTTTCAGTTCTAAGTAAAATAGAAAAAAAAAAACAATAATTTTTGGGGGTCCCCACAAAAATTATTGTTTTTTTCTATTTTTGTGTGAAAATCTTAATGCGGTACACAGAATACTTACCAAGTTTCAACGGCATAGTTCTTAGAGTTTCGGAGAAAAGTGGCTGTGATATACGGACGGACAGACAGACAGACATGACGAATCTATAAGGGTTCCTTTTTTGCCATTTGGCTACTAAAGTAAAAAATAACTTTAATTTCGGAAGTCGGTGTCAAAATACGAAGAAACTAACAAAAACACCGACTTCCGAAATTAAAGTTATTTTTTACTTTGTAGTGTTTTTTTTGAAGTCGGTTGTATTTTTTTGTAAAAAGTTTTTTTTTTTGTTAAGTTTTTATATTTTTCACTTTTTTTTTTGTCGTACGAAGCAAAAGAAAAAGGAATAGCTTCGCATAGACTTGTCTATTGTCTTGTCGTATTTTTTTTTTGTATGAAAAAATTATGAACTTAAATATGATGAATTTTTAAAAGTCATAGAACAAAAGTTGCTGATTATGATGTTACTGACATACTCCTGAGAAAGGTTGTCGGTGTTTTACAAATAACCCTGTATAAGATCACGCTACGAGCGAACACAAGCGAGTTTTGCGGGTCAGCGAGTACCTTATAAATACATTTAGGGTAGGATTGAAATAACAAATCAGTACAGTATGGGGGCCGAGTCACCCGCGTCCGTAGGAGAATACCCCTAAAGAATTGTCCCTACACGTGGTCCCCGGGTGGTGCTAATCAGGTGACATCAACTGGTGGTAGGTTTCGGCCGATGGCTTGTGACACCCACTGGGCAAAGACGTACCGCCAAGCGACCTAGCCGCGTTCCGGTGCGATGCCCAGTGTAGCCAATACACGAGGAGTTGGGTCGAAATAGTTGTTCCAATGCAAGCAGACCGATCAGGCACGCGTTGATATGGGCGTATCGGGAGACTAGTCGCGGAGGGTAGCGGGATCCGAGGCACGGTGCGCCGCTGGCCGACCGCAGGTAGTTGGGGGCCCAAGTAGTGTGCCAGCCACACATGAAAGGCTGCCCCGCCAACTGTCGAAAAATCCCGGAATGCACCATCGTGCTGGTTGGCGACCAGACGAGAGGGCCCGATGGACATTCCCGGGGGGGCTCGGGCGTCCCCGCAGTCTCCAGACTAGTCCCCCAACGATGCCGTCCTGTCAGGGCGTGCTTGTGGGTTAGCAGCATGGAACCTCATTTCACTTCCTTCTCCTCTCCTTCCTTCACTCTTAAACATGAACAAGAATAGAAAGAAAAACGCTGTACAGCGGCAGCACTCCCTCTCGCACAAAGTGCACCTCTCTAATATACGAGGCCTGCACTCAAATCTCGCCGCAGTCCATCACCACCTCGAGACTGAGAAACCAGTGCTCCTGTTCCTTTCCGAGACGCAGATCAGATGTCCGTCAGACGTGTCGTACTTGTCGTACCCAGGGTTTATCCTGGAGCACCACTTCAAACCACGCGCGGGCGTATGTATGTACGCCCGGGACGACATCTGTTATCGGCGTCTCGCGACTATCGAAGACTCCAGGTTTTCGACGCTGTGGGTTCTAGTGGACACTGGCCTGGATAAAATTATCTACGCCTGTGTCTACCGTTCGCACAGCGGTGATCTAGAGACAACTGGGCTCATACAGCACCTCAGTGAGTCGGCGGATGTGGCTCAGCAGCGGTACCCTTCTGCTCAACTGGTGTTGCTGGGGGACTTCAATGCCCACCATCAGGAGTGGCTCTTCCCATACCAGCACACAGATCATGCTGGACGAGAGGCGCGAAAGCTAGCGCTAGCGTTAAATCTCACCCAGCTGGTCCAGGGGGCAACAAGGGTGCCGGACGTTGATTCACACACAGCCAATTGCTTGGACCTTCTGCTGACAACGGATCCAGACCGCTACTCGGTGTCGATTTCTGCTCCGCTGGGTAGTTCCGACCACTGTCTGGTGAAATCTGTGTCCGTCTACTCCCCACCCGATCCCAGCCCAAGAGGCACTCGGCGGGTATGGCGATACAGGTCAGCAGATTGGGATGGCATGCGATCTTTCTTCGCATGTTATCCTTGGCAGCCCACTTGCTTCTCTTCAACTGATGCATCGTCGTGCGCGGACGCCGTGACAGATGTGCTGCGGCAGGAAATGGAGTACTACATTCCGTTCTCGGACGTGTCTGGCGAAGCTCGCCCGTGGTTTGGTGCCAAGTGCAACCGTGCTAATGCGCTAAAGCATGAGGCTTACCTAGCATGGGTTGACGCCCGTACCCGTAAAGCAAGTGACGCGATTCAGAAGAAGAGAGCCTTCAACAGGGCTGCCAAGTCCTGCAAGAAGGTGTTGCGGAGGGCTCGGTTCGACCACATTAGCCGAATAGGGAACAAACTTGCTTCATACCCAGCAGGTAGTAAAGCTTTTTGGTCCCTGGCTAAGTCGGTCGAATCGAACTTCTGCCACCCCTCACTGCCACCACTGCTGAGACCCGACGGGTCGCTGGCCCACTCCGCTGAGGAGAAAGCAAACTTTTTCGCCTCTATGTTTGCGGAATCGTCACGTCTAGATTCGGGTGGCGCGAGGCCCCCTACTCCTCCTGTTGGATGCGGGTCATATATGCCGAACATAAGCATTCATCAGAGGGACGTACAAGGCTAGTGGCCCCGACGGGATTCCAGCAATTGTACTGAAGACTTGTGCGCCTGAGTTGTCTCCGATCTTGACACGCCTATTTCGCCTTTCGTTTGAGACTAGGAAAGTGCCGAAGGCTTGGAAGCAAGCTAACGTGCAGCCCGTGCCCAAGAAGGGTAGTCGAGCCGACCCGTCAAACTATAGACCCATCTCGGTAACGTCCATACTCTGTAAGAGTATGGAACGGGTACTGAATCGCAAGCTACTGGCATACCTAGAAGCGAACGATATCCTTAGTGACCGACAATACGGCTTTCGCCGAAATGGGTCAACTGGGGATCTTCTAGCGTATGCCATTCACATCTGGAGTGAGGCCATTGAGAAGCACGGGGAAGCACTTGCGGTCTCCCTAGACATCTCGAGGGCCTTCGATAGGGTCTGGCACGATGGCCTTATTAGTAAGCTTCCTTCCTTCGGTCTGCCCGTCGGATTGTGTGACTGGATTGCAGATTTCCTGAGGGATCGGTCTATCCGAGTGGTCATAGATGGCTGCTCGTCCGGACTGCTGGATATTAATGCCGGGGTTCCTCAGGGGTCAGTACTCTCGGCAACATTGTTCCTGCTGCATATTAACGATCTGCTAAAACCCGGTACTTTTGGGTATGCAGACGACAGCACTGTTGCTGAGAGATACGTGTCTGACGCACGAGCTGGTGGGTCGCAGACCCGGTCTCTCCGGGAGGCTATGGTTGAGCGCTTGAACGTGTCCTTACAGGCTGTCTCCGAATGGGGCGATGCCAATCTGGTCAAGTTCAATGCTGCGAAGACCCAAGCGTGTCTTTTTTCCGCTAAAAGGAGTCAATTCGACCCTGCTCCATCTCTCCGCGGTGTAACCCTGCCGATAACCGACAGACTTGAGCTTCTTGGTGTTACATTAACATCCACCCTCAATTTTGGCCCCTTCATAGAGGCCAAGGCTCAAGTGGCTGCTAGAAAGTTGGGGATCCTGGCAAAGGTGAGACGGTACTTCACGCCGGAACAGCTTCTTAAACTGTATCAAGCGCAAGTTCGATCGTGTATGGAATACTGCTCTCATCTTTGAGACGGATCTGCCAGATACCAGCTTGATGCCCTCGAGTCAATTGAAAAACGAGCCAAGAGGATCATCGGTGATGATAAGCTCGTCGAATCGAAGCTCCAAAGTCTTGAGCATCGACGCCAGGTTGCTGGCCTGTCGGTTTTCTATCGTTTACATTTTGGGGAGTGTGCGACGAAATTGCATAACTTAATTCCGCCAAGCCCGTTCCACCATCGGACCACAAGACGTACGGCGATGTACCACCGGTACATGGTGGACATCCCACCTATACGCACAAAACGTTTTGGGAATACATTCATTGTGCGTACAGCTAAGGATTGGAATTCCTTGCCTGAGTCTGTGTTTCCTGATAGCTACAACCTTGGAGTCTTTAAGTCAAGAGTGAATAGGTTACTTCTAGGCAAGCGTGCTCCACCTTAGACCGCATCATCGCTTAACATCAGGTGAGATAGCGGTCAAACGTACGCCTATAAAAATAAAAAAAAAAAAAAAGTACTGAGGTATATTTTTATTTTAATAATAATTTTCATGACGTATACGTGGTCAGAGTTCAAAAAATCCTTTGTAATTTGCTTGTGTGAGTACCCAAACTTCATAAGAAAAATTTGGGATCCTCCACCTTTTTGAAGACGATGAAACTTTTCCTTTTTGCTTTTGGGCTACAATAAAGTACAGAGTAGAACAACTTAATTAAGTTGCCAACAGAAAAGTCCGACCAGTTTTTTAATATAATCCGAAACTATTTAACAATATTTACCCGAATTTCCCTACCTGTGTCGTTTTGTGAGTTTCAAATAAATACTGGCTTCTTTCATTCGTTCGATTTCTCACTACAGTGTAATTATCAATTTACAGATCCGAGTGCCATTTCAATAAATTTTTAAATGTTGGAATTCGCATTTCAGCCGCAATCTATCAACGAGTCGGACACGCGCACGAAGGGTTCCGCACCATTACTTTTAAAAAAGGCGAAAAAATGATGTCTGTTACATGTGAGCCCCACTTAAATATATTTTATTTAATGTTTTTAGTATTTCTGTTTTAGCAGCAACAGAAATACATCATCTGCGAACACTTCAATTGTCTAACTATCACGGTTCATGAGATACAGCCTGGTGACAGACGGACAGACGACAGAGTCTATATATATTATATAATAATGAGGATCCGTTTCAGCCTTTGGGTCCGAAACCCTTGTATTGAGGATTTTTGACAAATTGCGACTGGAAAACGAACGCTATAAAATAGTAGAATTGACTCCCTGTACTAGTGACCAATGAGTCTGTAAAAAATCGTACTAGTGTGTTTCCTTGAATTGTAACAAAAACCAAAAAAAAGCACATATCGTTGCGTATCATGTATTAAAATTTAAAGGTCTCTTTATTTTTATCATATTCAGTGGCCATTGAAAATAATGATCCCTGTGAAATTTTCATGTGTCTTCCTTTAAACGGGGTAAATAGGAATACAGGGGTGAATTAAAACAAAACTTTTAAGTGGATTTTAATGATACTTAAACATTGTTGGCAGAATTTAATTGAAATTTTAAAATAACCTTACTTTCTTTGAAAACCAATAGTGTGAAAATCCTTATGAAAGTTTTGATTCGAATCACCCCGCCGTAATTATTCACCCCGTTGGACGGTACCTATTACGTTTCGTTGAATATGAGCAGAGGGAAGGCAATAAGATACCTTTGGTTCTTTGGGTACGAAGTCCTAAACACGAAAAAGTATCGAATAAAATCTATGGACATATTGAACATTTGATTTCTTCGTAGTCGAGTGGTTTAGGCGCTTGCCGGCCTTGTGACCCAGTGGTCGTTGGTTCGATTCCCACGGGATGCATACTCAAGCCACGATTGAACCAAGTGATTCAAGCCTGCAATACCCTAGCCAGACTGGAAACAAAATTACAAAGTATGCATTTTCGGAAGGCACGTTTAAGCTGATGGTCCGGCCGCCAAATGGCGGTCGTTAAACCAAGTCAGAGGCTCTTGAGGCGGTTAAGAAACTCTGACATTAGGGTGCGTCGGTTCGTAAGGCCTTAATGCGGTGATAGAATATCATTTTGTCTTACTGTCTTAGTTCAAGCCAACAAGCCATTAATATGATTGGGTAAATTCTTGAAAACATCTAATTGGTACGTAAAATTTTCAAAAAAATAAATGGACTCGTATATTTATCTTATTTCACTTAAACAGAAAATGAAGACAGTATAGTGCGTTGAAAACTCGTGTGACGTCATTTACTCAAATGTGACGTCACCAGCTCTTGAACGAATGGCAAAAAAACGAGTCCAATACATTTTGAAAATCTAAAGGATGGACTAAATAGTATTATTATTTACTATCTAGGAAAGTACCCATTTATGGTGGACTTACTCACACTCTCTGCACTAACAACTCAGAGAATTTGTAATATATTTAAATAAATAATAATTTGCCTTTTCTACACAAAAGCCATTAAATGAATTAAAAGCATTTCTTCCGTCTCAAATGGACTATAATTACCATTTAAAGGCAGTTTAAGTACCGTATTTCCATTTAAATTAATCATACTTTTTCATAAATAACACAGCACACAACCAAAATACAGATCGACACCGTGTCAGTTTGCCTTGAGAAGTCATTCGGAGTTCGAACACTGTGATGGACTGTGTCACTTGCTGGAAAATGGAATGAGATAATTTTTCAATTAACAAAGTAAATATTTATTTATTCAGACGCCAGAGAGGGCGATGTGGGGGGGTAATTTGAATGAAATTAATTTATTAAAGGCCATCTCAATGGGTGTGGAGCTAAATGAGATATCTTTTGTTTGCCAGAGGATATAACAAAGAACTGCGAGGTGGTTTTCTGTGGAGCTAAATGCAAATTGTGAGACTCTTGCCTGGTAAATAGTGAAGAACGACTACAGTTTGGGTATATTTTATCTGTATATTTTACAAGAAAATGTGTGTTTATTTTACGAAAACATAATGCCTTTTTTTAAATCTATTTACTTATTTAAACTTATCGCACAAAAAGGAACAAAGGCAGACATAATGCCTTAGGCATTCTCTACCAGTCAGCCAAGGGTGGTGAAGATATTAGATGGCAGGTGCTCTCTTTGAGAGGAGCAATTATAAAAAAAAACATGAATAAAAAAACCGGCCAAGTGCGAGTTGGACTCGCACACCGAGGGTTCCGTACAAACCTATAGGTATATATTATAAGCTTAAGCTTATAAACTTGCTAACTTATATAGACTACCGTGTTCCATCGTTGCCACATCACCGCTTTACATTAGTTTAGATTGTGGTCAAGCGTGAGCCTATTTGTTTTAATTTTAAGATATTTCTGTTTTTTTTTATATAATGACCATAAAGACATTTTTTTCCTTTTTTCCTTTATCTATTTATATAAAAATTAATTGCTGTTCGTTAGTCTCGCTAAAACTCGAGAACGGCTGGGCCGATTTCGGTAACTCTTTTTTTGTTTAGTTCGCCTGAATACAGGTAAGGTTTAAAAGCAAAAAAAATGGGTAGGTAGGGTAGGCTTCGCTCCCGTCAATTGACGGGAGCGAAGCCGCGGGAGACAGCTAGTGAACAATAAAAAAAATCCTAACAACTATAAACTCAACCCATTGTCATGACAATTGCTAAGGTAATTATTAATTTATTCCTTCTTTATTTCACATTTATCGTAGTATTCATAGACCAGTCCAAAACTATTCAGATCGGTAGGTATACGTAAAAATGAAATAGCAAAATTACAGTCAGCAAAACTAAAATCCACCACTGATCTTCAAATCAAATCATCCGTCCGATTAGGCACATCCATCCGACATCCTCTGTGGGTCTAATTCCGGAAAGCTCTGTTTCTACATTTATTTGTTCAGCCCACAAAATCGAATACAGTCTCGCGCGTTTAACATACCTCTAACACTCGAAGTTTGGTGTGAAAAGACCTTTATAAGGTACGATTTAGTTGCGAAGGGTTATAATAATATTTATGTTCGTTTAGTTAGAACTGTATACCAATATGATTAGCTGACATGCGCATTTTTGTGTGTGTAGCGTAATATATATAACACTAGCTGATGTCCGAGGCTTCGCACGCTTGACAAATCATGTACTAAAACCTTCCTCGAGAATACTACTCTATCCATTAGTGAAAACAGCAAGAAAATCGGTGCAGTAGTTGTTGAGTTTATCGTGAACAGACAGACAGTCGCGGTGGAGGACTTTGTTTTATAATATGTCATAATTTAGTGATAAGCATTTCTGGATAAATGGGCTTTCAACAATAAAATACTTTTTCGATTCGGGTCTGACATAAGCGCGTTCAACCAAATAAACAAGCAAACTCTTTAGAATTATAATAATACTAGCTGACCCACGCAACTTTGTCTGCGTCACATTTTCCATTAATACTCCGCTCCTATTAATGCTTAGCGTGATGATATATAGCTGAAAGAATTTCAAATCGGACCAGTAGTTCCTGAGATTAGCGCGTTCAAGCAAACAAACAAACTCTTCAGCTTTATAATATTAGTAGAGATATCTTAAGTTACAACAAAATAAGATAAATATACCTCCACAAAAACAAGATAGGAATGTTTTCCATCATTTTAGATACAACGAAAAATAATGGCTTCGTTTCTAAAATTGAGACACACAGTTATGGCTGTGAAAAGTTTAACTTGTGTTTTATGGGCTCGTATTATTATTATGAATGTGTGCTTTCCGAAAATTTTGTGAAAATATTTCTACTTTCTTTTGTAAGGATTTATTTATACTCTAGCATTTCGCCCACGTCTTCGTCTGCACATGTTTAGCACAAACGATTTTCCCCGTTTCCTGTTTTCACCCTTAAAACCAAAGGCAAGGCAATGGGCACAAAGTCAGTGGCTGAAGGCTGCACTCTTCAGGTACTCATCTAAATTTTAAAAGAAGTTTTTGTAAAAAATGTCATTTTGCTAGTCCTAGTATTTTCAAGTCCCGATTTTGCGTTGATAAGTCAGTCAGTTTCTTTTATTTATACAGGGTGTTTAGAGGTGCGTGGCCATATTTCAGGGTTACGTTCTGTATCTAAAATAAAGTAAAGAAGAAATATCAATAATAAAACAAACGATTTTTTCAAAAATTCCATCACAAAAAAACGTACTAAAAAGTTCCAATCTAATTACTTTAAAAGCAATCTGGTACAATTGGTCGCATCGGCTCTGTGTTAGATCTAAAATAAATGCCACTAACTGAATGTAACAAGGCACGTAAATAATGCCATAAGCAAGGCCCAAATTTAGACTCATCGCTGCTTGAAAATTCCTGTTGAAAAACCACTTTGCACTCTACCACCAGTCCAAAACTAATTTAATTTTTCGCTCCTTTTAATTACCAACTAATCTTGATCGTGTCGTGATCGTCACGTTCCTTATAAAAGCCTTGTGTTAATATCCTTCGGATTAAGTCAAAGTAATGAGGTGTAAAACCCTCTTGTTTAGTGAACTAGTTTCAGCTCGTGTTATGGCATTTATAGCCTGCAGGTAGCCATAATGACCCTTAAATTGTGAACGCTAAGGCCTAGATTAGCGTGTGGTTAATGGCTATTGGAAATGCTTTTAATGGGACATAAACAATGGAAAGTTTTGAAGCAGCTGTTGGTCTTAAGGGGGTGAATAATACCTCCATATACCAACACCTACCCATAATAATAGCTTGGGAGTACCTATAACTATTTAATAAAAATGCCTATGTGTCTTCTGTGTGTGCCATTGATATATAAAAATCCTTTTTATACTTATATCAATGGTGTGTGCAGTGGAATCTTGGCACAAAAAGTTTTAAGTAAAAAGGTTTTAAGTAAAATATGTCTTCTTCTAGCAGTAGAATCTTATTACAAAAAAAGGTTTGAGAACGCGAGAAATATGTACCTAAGCATTGGTTACTATAAAATGTTTTTTTTTTAAACCACATTTTCATTCTTCTCAACCTATTCTTTCATAAGCATAAATTAAGCTGAAGAGTTTGTTTGCTTGTTTACTTGCTTGAACGATGGTCCGATTTAAAAAATTCTGTCAGTATTAGGTAGCCCATTTATCGAGGAAGGCCGTAGGCTATATATCATCACGCTAAGACCAATAGTAGCGGAGCACTAATGAAAAATATGACGCAGACGATGTTGCACGGGTCAGCTAGTTTATAATATTAGTTTGAAGTTAGGCACTACATCGTCACGGTACCTAACCCATGCTTTTTTTTATGCAAAACGGGGAAACTCTTGGCCCTAATCTTACCTGATGGAAAGTGATGATTAGGCCGAAAATGGAAGCGAGTTTCACCCGGAATCCTCTTACACAGAGGAACTGGCTATCATACCTCTAACTGCCGGAACACAACAATGCTGTTAACATTTTTGCTATGGTGACAGACTTAGACATGATGGTAGTAGCTTGCCAGGCGGACTTAGAACAAGTCCAACCACCAACCAAACCGAGCAAAAAATTTGCCCCGGCTGGAAATCGAACCCGGGACCTCTGGGTCTGAATCAGGTGTTATAACCACTGGACCATGGAGGCGGTTAATGTCACCTGTTTAGCACCTCCCGGGGACCACGTGTAGGGATTCGCTGAAGGGTATTCTCCTACGGATGCGGGTGACTCAGCTCCCAACAGCCCCCAGTACGATGGTAGAAGGCCCAGACGCCATCCCTACCTTGTTGCTATTCCACCAATTCGCACTAAGCGTTTTCAAACGTCTTTTATAATTGGCACATCAAAGAAGTGGAACTCTCTGCCTGCATCTGGGTTTCCGAACGCTTACAACCACGGAACAGGTTCCGTGCTTACAACCCTAATTTCTTCAAAGTAACAGTGAACAGGCTCCTTCTGGGTAAGCTCGTTCCATCGTTCCACCATTATCATAAATATTGCCTGAAATAAATGTTTTTTTATTTTTAAAATGATGTAACTTTGCTTTGCATAAATTCCTTATTTACAAGGCACCTACCTACTTACAACACCACAAAATGACAGTAGGTCTCTGTCTATTATTAGACGTTCAATATAAAGGTGCTATGTCACGCACCTTTCTCCACTGAATTAACATCCATCCGACCATACTCCGCTTTCTTTTGATCTTGTTTCAAGGATGGGTTGCTGCGAACACCTTTCTGTTAACCTCTGAAGTGACAAAATTGATTGATCGTTGTATTTGGATGGGAAAGTACTGGCACTCTGAAATATAGCTCTAGAGTTTGGATTCTAACATGAGTATACAGGTTTACTTTGAACACTATAACCAGATTTCAAAGTATCGCGACTCTTTTTTTTTTTCTTTTTTTTTACATAGTTCAGGGATATTTTCCAGTGCTTGGAAATTCCACTAACATTCACTCACGAAATTAAAACACCAACTTAGATAAACAGATAATAAAAACAATTTTCGTAAGTATACATAATTCTGGACAGCTACCAAAAAAAAAGAGAAAATTAAAAAAACAAATTACTTATTTTACTATTGATAGGGAAATGTTTGACCACTAACTCACCTGATGTTAAGCGATGATGTGGTCTAAGATGAAGCACGCTTGCCTAAAAGTAACCTATTTACTCTTGACTTAAAGACTCATACTCTCTAAGCCCGAAGTCTGTAGTTTCGACCTTGATTCTGTAATCAAGGTCGAAACTACGGACTTCGCAGGATACGGAGGTCACCTACAGACTTACGATTAGTCTCGATCCCGAACTAAGAATGAATGACAACACGATTTGACAGTGACTGACAAATAGTGTTGACATTAATCATTATTTAGGTATACGTCGTAAAAAACAGCTGGTAACTAAACCCGAAACTAACTCGGGCTTAGAGAGTAGTTATGGTTTTACAATTTATACGTCAGGCAATCGAAGAGAAAAAACTAAATGTTAAAATTACAAAATGACATTAAAGAATCAACTATATTACCATCAAACAACTTTCAACTTCATTCGAAACAAAAATTAAACATTTTGTCATATTTTGTCTTGTAGTTGAATATCACACGTAAGTCTAAGCTTATTTCTAGATTCTTAGATCTATTGAACACTAGATTTATTTTATTCTGAAGCTGCAAAATAAAATAAAAAGTGCTCTTCAGCTCTCATAATGAAAGATTTTAACATTCATGAGCTATTTTCATATCCTGAAATATTGGTAATAGCTTAAAATTCACCCCGTGTATTTATTTTCATGGTTTTGTACTTTACTTCTACATGTTAAATCAATTAGACACGCTAAATAACAACACCCAACAATGTTACCTACATCTAAATTGATAAATAACACATGACCTTGTTCTGCGGTTAAAAGCATTAAATAACAGCCGCATTAACTTTGCAGCGGGGTTCATAAAGTACAGTCACCAGCATAAACAGTACCATCCGCAAAATTCAATCAAAATCTCTTGGTCTGGTCTGACATTCGTAGATCTCTGAAAGTTGTCGTCGTTTCAATACGGGCAACTTTTTCCAAGTCTTACCAAAGAGCATTGGTTTCCCAATAACACAAACACACACACAACAGAGCGAACAGCATTTGATTAGAATAAACATAACAGATTGAGATTTATCAATAACAACAAAAAAAACCGGCCAAGTGCGAGTCGGACTAGCGCACCGAGGGTTCCGTACAAAGCAGTAGGTATTAAATTATAAGCAGAAATTGCGATTTACGATTTATGACGTATTAAAAAAAGCCATGTTAACATAAGTGTAAGTGTGGGTGATGGAAATGGATTTGGATGCAAATTGGTATAGGGTAGAGCATGTTTTGAATAATTTATGAAATAGAGTACTTTTTTATACCGGTATCTAATAATTTTCGACGTTTTCGCGGTCCAAGTCGCTGGCAAAAAAGCTCTATCACATATTTATCGTCTTGACTGTACTCGTACATAATAAAGCGGTAGTTAGCGAGGTAATGCACGTCCGGCTGAACCGGAAGTGATGTAATTGAGCCAACATTGCTGAATAATTTCTATACAGGACGCTATCTATGTGGTGGAGTATTGTGGGCAGGTTTGATGCTGATTTACTGTTTTTCAGTTAACAGTTGTGGTGGCTTCGTCAACACTCGTAACATCAAACTAATGTTGAGTGTATAGGGAACCCCCTATACACAACATTAGGTATCCTATCATATCCTATCGACTTTCAATAACTTATGTTCATATAGGTTTATTAGAACATAAGTAATTGAAAGTCAATTATGCACCGAGGGGATAAAGCAGTGTTTTATGTCACAGGCGACATAATGAATTCCGAACCTAATGAAGGATTCGAAAGTTTACCTCACGAGCTTAGCGAGTGAGTTTAGAGTTTAACTCACAAATGAAGCGAGGGAGTAAATAAAAAAAGCCTAAATGCAGCGAGAGATTCAAGCTAGCCCATGGCAAAGGTACTTTTATCCCAGAGGAGCATACTCTACTTTTAACACCTATTGCAAAAAAATTGCTCGCATGATATGAAGAGAAGTGGCTAGCCGCAGTTCCCGTCGGTCTCCAAGTTGAGTTCAAATTCAAATCACATTATTGACCTCCGGGCAATAATATTTTACTGAATTTCATTATAAACCGCCATAACATGAAATATAATCTTAATTTATCGTGCAGGTGGTGTGAAAAAATAGTTTAAAGCCATATGTAGCCAAAGAGCATGAGACACTCATATTATTATCTTTTAACTAAGAGTTGATATATCAATGAAGTGGCGCTGAAATGGATAAAATAAAGCAATCATTCTATCTAAACTATTACCAACTATATTGTGGTCGCTTACCAATCAAACTGGTGACAGCTGAATGCCAGTATTTTGCAAGGAGCGTCTGTCTATACAATCCAGGAATTGTACAGGTAGGTAGTATACTACCTAGTTCATTTGGTTTAACGGTCTGATTAGATGTCATACTATTGTTGAGACAGAGAGAGAGAGAGAGAACCTCATTAGAATCAGGTGTTTGATCGGTTGCTACACGTGTTTGAATGTTGTGATACTAAAGTTAGAGCCTATTTAGATTATTTTCTGCACCGTGTATTACTGGATATTTTATTATTTCCTTATAGTTTTAAAACTCAAACTCAAACACTCATTATTTTTTTTTTTTTGTCTCAGGCTAGCGGTTTGCCTCATGGATCCTAACAAGCGACCCTGAGTTGTATACTATTCTCATGCACATGTCATGTATTCTCTGTCAATTGTCACGGAACGGAGACGTGACACTAGACAGATGAAATCTTTCTTTCAGGGTTAAGGAGTAAGTTAAAATACCGATAAATCTGTGTGTAAATTGTAAGTACCTACATAGTGCTTCCTATTTAATAAACTATACATAATTGTTTAAAATAGAAATAGAAAAACAAGTACCTTGTTTAATTGTACTTTTCCCTAATTTTATATACCCTCTAAATTTACTATAGCACGGCAAGTAGTGTGTTCGACCATACCCTCCGGGTTACAGTGGGCGCCAGATAAAAGTGCACTAAAGTAAATTGACCTTTACCTAATATCCGTTAGATACTTGAACAATAAATTATTTAACCGTTTTTCATTACTAATTTAGAATGAGAATAAAGGATCACGGAGTCGATTCAGAACAGCTTTTCCATTATTATGTTTCTGAAATTAAGAAAGTCAATAAGTGTATGTGGGTCAATGACCGTAATTGCACGGGTATCCGATGTCTACCATACTATGTTTTGCTATAGTCAAATTCGTCCCTTACTTTTAACGTTCAAGAAAATAATGCGTACATCATGGAACCTTCGTAATGTGGTGTTAAAATCGCGCCTACGTCAAATTAAGCTTACAACAAAATTTAGGGTTCAGTAAAATTTTTACGTGTGTTTTCGGTAGCTAATAAAGCCCTCAAACAGGCTTTAAGTTGACGCTGAGTTTTAGTGTTTAAAGATTGCCATAAACGTGCGATTTTGCGACAGTTTTTAAAGTTTTGTAACCAAAGGGTAGGTAAGTAATAGAACCATATTACTAAGACTTCGCTGGCCGTCGTCTGTCCGTCTGTATTTAAACTTAAAAAAAGGAAATTAAACTAAAAAATTAAAGAGGGTCCCATACAAGAAACGTGTTTTTTTTCGGTTTATGGATCGGAAATGAAATTTTCGTGTGGCAGTCCAACCCACGCTTGGCTGGTTTTTATAGATAACCTTACTATAGATAACCTTATTATCAAAATCGTTAATCTCAACCGCAAACCGTCCACTGCTGGACATATACTTCCTCAAGCGTCACTATATGGACCGCTCTTATGCGTCTCAAGATCCAATCTATTAATTATCTATATTATAAACTGTAGCTGTCCCCCACGGCTTCGCTCCCGTCAACTGGCAACTTTCTTATTTTTTTCATTCATGCAAACCTCGCCCTGGCAATTACGAACACAACTATATAGGATTATCCAATTTGGATCAGTCGTTACGAAGTTATGCGCGTACAAACATTTCGGCGATAGATAGAAACTGACTGACTGATCGAACAACGCTCAGCTAAAACTACCGGTCGTAGAAAGTTGAAATTTAGCATGAAGTTTAACACTCTATAGGGGTACACTAAGAGAGAACTTCCCGAAATTCCTACGGGAACGGGAAAAAAAACGGAATATGCGCGCACGAAGTCGCGCGGGTGAAAGCTAGTTATTACACAAAATAACCATTGGTCCGTTCTGTGAGCTCTTCTTAATACCCTTTAAAAGAAAAATCTTCCTACTCAACTCACCACCACATACGACGCGTCTTCAAGTTATGCAGTCTGCTGCAGTGTGGATCCCGTGTGTGGCAGCAGAATCACCCGGTATATGTACCTGTCGTTGGGTCACTCGCCATTCAATCAGAACTAGGCCCGGATCGACGACGGCGCGTTGTGTTCTACGCGAGCCTCAAAGAGATGTCAGCATAGTAGACGGGGCCCGTTTGGGTCAGTGCCTGAAACGCAAAGACTCACCGCGGCCCTGGAACGCAAAGGGCACGGGAGGAACATGGATGGATTTTAGTCAGCAAGGGTCTGATGCAATGTTCTGCTCCGCCCAGAGCGTGAGGTGTCATTTGACGATTTTCCATCCTCGTACCTGTGCAGAATCTGCATTTTTCTTCGAACCGGCCCAGTATCATATGGACCATTCCAGATTTTGTTTAGATGTTCGTATACTGTCCGAAAAGGCTGATAATACAAGTTTTTTTTAGATAAAAGTCTTCTCACGCCATAAAACTTTTGCTTGTCTCTGCTCTCAAGTATCTGTTTGCCAAAAGCTAACCTTATGCCCCATCATTTCCAACAATAAGTGCCAAATAACATACACAAAACTTATACAAGATTGAAACGCAGTCAAATTCCCCGGAACATGCTCCAGACGACAACTAACAAACGGCTTTGGCATCTCAAACGCAAAACTCTGCACTTTCATATTTCCTGTGTTGAAAGTCGTAGCATGAACAGGCAGCTTTACTCGTCATGTTGTTTCGTTGATACGACATAAACCAGGGCTTTATGGAGACCTGTTGAAGTGACGTTTTTGCATATAATTATGTCGGTGCGCTGTGTCGCAATCGTTTTATGTTTGTTTTAATGTGTCTGTTGTGTTTATTTGAGATATTTGGAAGGATAAGGGTTGGATTATTTCGGTTTATGGTTTGTGTGAATTTATGGGTTAGACTATTATATGATAAGACTACGCGACTAAATGTCTACAAATCTGACAATCATGTCGCTCTCTGCTCGCTCGATCTTAAATATTGCGAAATTTACGAACGTAATTTTTAGGGTTCCGTAGCAAAATGGCAAAAAAACGGAACCCTTATTCGTCATGCCTGTCGGTCTGTCTGTCCGTCCGTACGTTATAAACACTTTTTTCCAAAACTATAAGAACTATGCTGTTGAAACTTGGTAAGTAGATGTATTCTGTGAACTGCATTAAGATTTTCACACAAAATAGAATAAAAAATAATAAATTTTGGGGGTTCCCGGTACTTAGAACTGAAACTCAATTTATTTTTTCATTAAACCCATACCTACTTGCTGGGGTATCTATGGATAGGTCTTCAAAAATGATATTGAGGTTTTTGATATCATTTTTTCCTAAACTGAATAGTTTGCGCGAGAGACACTTCCAAAGTTGTAAAATCTGTGTCAAAAATTGGTTTGAACGAGATCTAGTAGGTAGTTTTTTTATCTATACTTCTATACTTAATATTATAAAGCAGAAAAGTTTGTTTGGTTGAACGCGCTAATCTCAGGAACTACTGGTCCGATTTGAAAATTTCTCGCTAAGCTATACCAATGGGAGCGGAGCAGTAATGAAAAATGTTACGCCGACGACGTTTTACAGGTCAGCTAGTACGTCATAAATCGTAAACCGCAACTTTTACTTTTGCTTATAATATATACCTACAGGTTTGTACCCTCTGTGCGTGAGTCCGACTCGCACTTGGCCGGTTTTTTTACCAATATAATAGTCATGCATTACGAACTACGTCATGCGTCATAAAAATTAACAATATATTTTTTTTACATAAATATCTTTTTATTGTTAATTGCTACCGTTGTAAGTCGCTGTGATACATTCAACATTGACAGGAATTGTATTGCGTATTGACCGTTAAGTTTTACTGAGATATAGTAGGAACATTCATTACTGTCATGCTGAAGTCCCTCTCATTTATAATCTGCGAAAGAAAATACACCCAAAGTTTCAAGAAAGTGCATTCAAAATCACCACAAAACGGCTACAAAACATTAAAACTGCCACCATTATTTTGAAACAAACATTTTCTTTAAGTTATCAGCAAGCGTGGTGATGAAGGGCAATGATGATGACGTGTAATGTATCACAAACAAACAAAACTGAACATCTAAACTTGAGAAGTTACTCCAACAAAACAACTGTCAGCAGGACCAACTTACAAATATAACCACACCAAAAATCACACCAAAATCAACCTTGTTGCGTGTGTCATAAGAAGGTGTCGTCGGCATAGAACCGGTGGAAAGTGTAACTCAATATTTCATAGCAATGCCGGATACGGGAACTACTAATTGTTCGCGAATTTGAAATATTTACTCGTATGTGTTTCCTCTTGTGTTCGTACTTGGCTCTAAATCCTTGCACCTATTAAAAGAGAGATAAATTGTTTCTGAAAACTTGTGCCTTGGTTTTAAACCGCTGGAATGAGTGGTTGAGGTGATATTGTGATCACAAAGCGGGACAAATTACTTGATAAGGTCTGATTTGAATGACCATAATTATGACAATGCTGATGAGGGCCGTGGGAGTGCACTGAATCCAGAGAGCACTGGAACTCTCTTTGTCTGTTTGCACATCGAACCTCCTTTTGGCTTTATTGTAGTCGGGTAAAAAGGGTTTTTTTGACTATGATATCTTAATTAATTTTCGTAGTCGGGATACAGTTTATAATCAAACTTTTTTTAAAAACTCTTGCGGACAACGATGTCATCAGCTGAAAAATCAATGTCCCTTCGTTCCCAGTCTTAACCCTCAACTACTCGATTTTTACCCCACCCAATCATAGTAAGGGTTAACAAGTCTGAGTTGTAAAGTTATAATTCTCTCGTAAATCCTTTAGGACATTAAATTTATAAGTTGGTAGCGGAGAGGGGCAGATAAGCGTGGCTGCATTTAAGATGAACTCGAATTAAATCGGGAGACGAGTGAGACGACGGCCGCCATGACAGATAGAGGAAGACTGCGATTATTTGAAAATAGAATGCGGTTGTCTTTTGTTTATCTAAAGAGGTTAGTAGTCTTCTAAACAAAATAAATAACAGTTTATGCCAGTGCCATATAAAAAAATAAAAAAACTGCCGCACGGATCCTTCTTCAATGTTAAGCAAAGCTTGCCGGGGCTGATTCTAATATAGTTAGGAAAAAACTAAGTAGAAGATGAGCACTTTTTTGTTATAGTTCGTGATGCTGCACTTGTAATGAACTCGAATTAGTTCGGGACGCAGACGCGGGCCGCCATGACAGACGCCAGAACATGGTTATAGTTTGAAAGTAGATGGCGCTTCTCTTTTGTTTCTGTTCGTTTACTAATTTTCACATTCGCATGCGCATTCGCATCTCAATCGCAAACTGTCAAAAGTGCATGAAAATTAAGGCGATCGATATGCGAATGCGAAAGTTGTTTAAAAATTAGTAGCCCTCAAATGATGGTAGTCTTCGAAAAAATAAAAAGCAGCCGCATCTTCAAGGTCGGCCAATGCAATTAAGGTCGGTCGGCGGATGGGTGACTATCTTTATTTACCGGGAATCATTAGTGCCCCGGAAACTAAGTTAAGCCGTTGACCTGTCTTTGGCAGTCGTTACGTATTGTCAGAAGCCAGAAAATCAGACATCAGTCGTACCAAGAAGTTCTGCCGTTAACCAGTTTCTGGGTAGTGGAGGTTAGATAAGGATGGTTCCACGTAAAAACTGGTATTCAGCTGAATCTGGATTGGCTGGAAGCCGATCCCGAGTTGGGAAAAGGCTAGGCAGATGTTGAGTAGCCATTTGTTGGAATTCGTAATGCTGCATCTTTAATGAACTTAAATTAGTTCAGAGTTCCAATTCTACTGATTACGCTACTGATTGTTGTGTTCCGGCAGTTAGAGGTATGATAGCCAGTTCCTCTGTGTAAGAGGATTCCGGGTAAAACTCGCTTCCATCTTCGGCCTAATCATCACTTTCCATCAGGTGAGATTTGGGCCAAGAGTTTCCCCGTTTTGTATATATATAAAAAAAAACATTCGCATCTCATTCACAATCTGACAAATGAAAATGTATAGAAAGTAAGACTTTTTGACAGATTAAAGTTAGTAGTTTTGACGTGTTTTGAAAGACGCGGGCTGCCATGACAGATAGAGGAACATTGTCCTACTTTGAAAGTAGATGTCGGTTGTCTTTTGTTTTTATTTATTTTAGTTTTATTTGTAGATAGGGCACATTCTACAAATTTTTAAACATCTTTCGCATTCGCCTGTCAATTGTAAACTGTCAAAAGAGCCTTAATTTTCATACTTTTTTGACAAATTGCGATTGAGACGCGAATGCGATTTGAATGTGAAAATTAGTAGAATTGCCACTGAGATTAGCAGTATTTTTCAATTCGTATTTGTAGTTTTTTTTTTTAATACTTGATATGGGTTTGCTCTTGACTCTAGTCTTGGTCAGAGATAACAGAGACAAAGTCTACGATAGAGCGAGCTTAGTGCGAGTTGGTGGAATAGCAACAAGGTAGGGATGGCAAGTTGCAGTGCGTTTGGATGTCCGATGGTAGAAGGGGGCTGGTGGGATGAGGTCGTGGAGTTGGATTCGATATGTAAATATTTGAATACTATATAGCCGTACTCGCGGATAACTTGTAATAAAAATATCACTTATTGTTGTCACTACTTTTTACCAGTAACTTCCTCCGTGGTCGGGTGGTTTAGGCGTTTACTTTGTAACGCGGTGGTCGTGGGTTTGATTCCCACGGGATGTATACTTTGTAAGGGTGTTTCTAGTTTGGCTAGGATATTGCAAGCATGGATCACCTGATTTTCTGAAAAAGATGTTTCCGTGCTTCAGAAGGCACGTATAAGCCGGTTGTCCCGATCGTCAATAAACCAGGTCAAAGGCTTTTGACGCAGTTTAGAAACTCTATCATTAGGGTGTGTGGTGGGGACGTCAGACCTTACTGTAGTGTTATTCTTGTAACAACATTTTCGTGTCTCGACAGCGGTATCCGACCTTTATGTTGTAACTAGCTTCTACCAGCGGCTTCGCCCGCGTGATCCCTAGGGAACATGTTCCCGGGATTAAAAGTAGCTTATGTGCTATTCCAGACTATAATCTATCTATGCTCTAAATTTCATTGAGATCCGTTAAGTCGTTCTGGCGTGATTGAGTAACAAACAACCAAACTTTCACATTTTTTTTTTTTTTTCATTTTTTCTGTTTATTGTAGCGTGATGAAAAGTATACTATAACCAGCTCAAGAGTATGAAAAATAATTATACTAAGTTTCGTTAAAATCCGTCGAGTAGTTTTTGTTTCTATAACGGTTATACAGACAGACAGACAGACAGACAGACAGAAAAAAAAATTACTGATTGCATTTTTGGCATCAGTATCGATCCCTAATCACCCCCTGATAGTTATTTTGGAAATATATTTCATGTACATAATTGACCTCTCTACGGATTTATTATAAGAGTATAGATAGAAGATATAGAAGAAGAAGATAGATAGATAAATAAAGCTCACTTTGTTAGCTTTGTCACTCAGGTGAAGATCGTTTTCGAAATAGTTATTAACAGAATAGCCTAGCTGCCTACACGATAAGAAGAATACTAGTGAAACAATATTCGGAAACAGAACAACATTTTAATATTATCACAAAAAAAAAAAAAACTATTTTAACTGTTTTTTTTTATCCATTTGGGTTTGCTCTTAACTCTTGTATAGGTCTGAAGTGACAGAGACATAGTCGGCGATACAGTAAGCTAATCCAGAAGAAGCCTGTTCCCTCTAATTTTGAAGAGATTAGGGTTATGTGCGTTCGGGAACACAGACGCAGGTAGAGAGTTCCTCGGAGGACTCGGTGAAGCATACGATTGAGGTCTGCCTTGTTTGGGCGGAGCACTGCCGTGACCTTGTCGAGGCGATTGGCAGCGGCGACCTCTCGTGTCCGGCCCTGGTTCTATCCATTGTCCGAGGCGATGAGGCATGGGAAGCGGTTATCTCTTTGTGCGAAGCAGTAATGCCAGCAAAAGAGGAGGCCGAACGCGTGAGAGAGAGGGAAACCTCACGCCCCAGCCGCCGCAACTGAACAAGACGCCCCGGGCGTCAGGATTCGCAGGCGATTCCCAGCCACCGTAGGCGCGGGTCTGCGGATGGCGAGCATTGGGTAGCTCGCCATCCAATCAGAACAAGGCCCGGGTCGACGGCGCGTTGTGTTTCATGGGCGCCTCAAAGAGATGTCAGCATAGTAGACGGGGCCCGCTAGAGTCAATGCCTGCCAGGGTTGCGGAATTTGTTTCAAAGGAACACAAAGTGCACTAGGATGAACATAGATGGGTTTTAGTCAGTGACAGTCTGTTATCTATCTGTGGGACAAGCCAAGGGAGTGAAGCCGTGGAAAAATAAAGTTTCAAACCTAAATCTACCATAATTATCATCATCATCAAATCAGCCGGCAGACGTTCACTGCTGGACATGGGCCTCTCCCAAGTGTCACCACAACAACCGGTCCTATGCGTCTCGCTTCCTTCTGCTTACTCGCAATCCTCATCCTCACCAGGTCATCGGCTCACCTTGTGGGAAGCCTTCCAATGCTACGTCTTTCGGTATGCGGTCGCTAATCCAGTACTTTTCGGCCCCATCGATCTGTTCTACGAGCAATGCCCTGCCCACTGCCACTTCAGTTTGACGATCCTTCGGGCTATGTCGGTGACCTTGATTCTCTTGCGGATATCTTCATTTCTAATTCGACCACGCAATCATGTATAGTCCGATTGAAAAGTGCTCAACGCTATTTCACGCCCCGTACTACAGTGTTCAACTATCATCATGATCCCGACGCGACGTAGAAACAGGATAGTGTTATTTGATCTGTATTGCTTCATCTCTCTCTCATTCTCTTTCTAATTTCTCTGTCTAATTCGGCTGTGAGAGAGAGATGAAATCGTCTGGTTTTATAACGTCATAGTAAGGCGTTTCCACCAGAGATGTATCAGGTTGCATAGCGGGGTGTTTGTTTCTGTGATGGGTTTACTCTTGACTCTAGTCTTGGTCAGAGATGACAAAAACAAAGTATAAGATAGAGCGAGCTTACCCAGAAGGAGCCTGTTCACTCACACTTTGAAAAGACTAGGGTTGAAAGCGTTTAGAAACACAGACGCAGGCAGAGTTCCACTCCTTTGCTTTGGTGTTTGTTGAGAACCAATATAATCGCTTTAACTACTCAGTCTCGCTCAACGCAACCGATTATATTGGTTCTTAACAAACACACTGTCGTACATTCTTGGTGAAAACGCATCCTTAGGCCCAAGGAACTAAGCTTAGATTTTAATTTCTTATCTTTATGTTACGTACAAAGTTTCCATGATAACAGAATCATGAACTTTTGAGTTGGAAGCCATTCACATTTATGATTCCTTTGTAAAGTTGTTTGCGAATCAGTTTGGGTGAAATAGCTTTCATCAATTAGATTTCAGCTGAGGAATTGAACTTATCTTGTTGGGTGAAAGTTTTGTCATGAAACTTTTACGTTAGTTAATAAACTTTATGAATTTCCTGGTGACAAGGGTGAAATAATCGGTTAACTGGTACCTCTCCTTAAAAATAAAGATCTGAGTTATTTCTTTCACCTACCAGTATTTTACATGGAGAACGGCTTATGTGGTCATGCCAGTAATCAGTATCTTGTAGTAGTTGTAGTAGCGGTATTAGTAGCAGTAGTAGTCGTAACAGTTATATGAGTAGTAGTAGTAGTAGCAATAAGAGTAGTAGTAGTAGCAGCAGCAATAGCAGCAAACGTAGTTGAAGTAGTTGTAGTAGCAGCAGCAGTAGCAGCAAAGTAGTTGTAGTAGCAGCAGTATAGTAGAACAATAGTATTAGAAGCATCAGCAGTAGCAGCAAGAGTAGTAGTAGCAGCAGTAGTAAAAGTTTTTAGCAGCAGTAGTAGTAAGAGTAGTAATAATAGTTGTTGCAGCAGTAGTAGCAGGACTAGTAGTAGTAACTGGGACATACGAAACCCCTTAGCAAGACTTGTGACAGAGTTTCTTGCTACTGTCTGTTGGTCGATCAGCAGCCAAAGACCTACAAATTACACTTTAAAATTTTGATTAAAAAATCATATTCTATTTGATTAACTTGGGTTCGTGTGAAGATATCACATTGTTCTAATTTAGGCGTATGGTTTCTCCACTACAATATTGGCCACTCAATCTTATCATAAGGGTTTTGTGAGAGAGAATAAGGGATTATGTCCAATTGCTCAGTGAGTGGAAAGAGCCATTCATCTGTACGTGTAGATAAAGATATATATCTAACTAGCTTTTGCCCGCGACTTCGTACGCGCATATCCCGTTTTCTCCCGTTCCCGTAGGAATTTCGGGAAATCCTTTCTTAGAGCTCCCCTAAACTCCCCAAGGACCCTATGTGCAGCTTCATACGACCAGTCAGTAGTCTTGGTTGTGTTGTTGCGTTATCTGTCAGTCATTCACTCAGTAACGGAAGAATTTTATAAACCAAATGAAAATAAAACTAATACCTATAAAAAAGTGAACGTAAATTAGCCAAAACTTATAAAGCTATCGGTATCTAAAAATCTATGCGTATTTCACATAAAGAAATAAAATGTAAACTATTAATAATTTGTAGTTTGAACGAATATTTAAACACTACCAAAATAACTTATACCTATTTTATAAAATAATAACAAAAGGAATCTTAAAATAAATTATCAAAGACTAAATTATGTATTGTCTGTCAATAAGGTCGAACGCTCTGAACGTCAATTCGCATCAACTGGCAAAAATTGTATGAAGCTCGCGCTTTTGGCCTCTGCAGTTCAACCTGAGAAGATTGGCTTCTGCTTAACCCGACTTGCCTGTGAAGGCCTTAATATAGTAATAAAGCCTCCAGCCAGGCTTTGAAGCTCGCGCTCGGACGCCCCGCCTTTTTATACCTTCGGCCGCGAGACGCGTCGAGCGCGGCGACCACAGGCGCGACCGATTCTCGAACGTTCGCGACCGGCCGCACTGCGCGCTTGGCGCCTAGCTGCTAGGGCGGTCGCGAACGTTCGAGAATGTTCGTTTTACGAAGCTACTCGCTAGGTGACTCGCTAGCCTCTAGGCGCCAAGCAAGCTGCCTGCCTGTGCGTTCGCGACCTTAGACAAAAATAATCCATAAAGCATGATTCAGTATTCACGCGCGATGGCTTATTATTAGCGTATTTCATGTATAGCTTTGGTGTTTCTATACCAACTTCTATGATTATTTTTTATGGAATAGTTAACAATGTTAACTTTTTTAATTAGGGATGACTGAGAGTGTTATAAACGTAAGAGTAGACAAATATAATCAGAAAGCTTCGAACTGCTAAGCTATCGGGAGTTACACGTGTTATTGTGCGTCAATCATAAAAGATAGACATATGCTGTCGGATATTTTTTACATAATTTTAAGGAGAACATTTCCGTTATACATGATTTCTGTGTAGCTTTGACCATAAAGGTTGCACACGCGACGGAAGCTTCAAAAATGGAGTAACTTCTCCCGTTTTCCCAACATTTCCCTTCACTGCTCTGCTCCTATTGATTGTAGCGTGATGAAAAGTATACTATAACCTGCTCAGGAGTATGAAGAATAATTGTACCAAGTTTCGTTAAAATCCGTCGAGTAGTTTTTGTTTCTATAACGGTTATACAGACAGACAGACAGACAGACAGACAGACAGACAGACAGACAGACAAAAAATTTACTGATTACATTTTTGGCATCAGTATCGATCCCTAATCACCCCCTGATAGTTATTTTGGAAATATATTTCATGTACAGAATTGACCTCTCTACAGATTTATTATAAGTATAGATTAAATAACAAATCGTATTGCGTAAGTATTCATTGAAACCCGCTCATTAGATTGTGCTTAATTCACAATGCAGAGTGCATACGTATTGTGAGCTCCAAATAATGTTCATTAACTACACTTGATTATTAGAAAATATATATAAACGTACCAGCGGAGTACAAAGGGGGATGGGAAGAAAAGACATCGAAAAATTCTTCAACATCGCTGTCAACGGGGAGTGTGTGATTGCCACGTTGAATGGCAATGCTGATTCGTTAATGCTAATTACAATATTAGTTACATTATGGTATTTCCCTGTGTTTATTATGTCCAATATTTTTAGCCATCCATAAAATGACACTAACATCAGAGTAAAATTTGGTTGTTATATGAAACAGCAATTTGTTTACTGAAAGATTGTCTTAACTTTTTTGGTTCCGGGACATGCGGTTATCATCATCTCCATCAGCTCTCTCAAGCGGTCTAAATGTGTACCAATTAGTACTACCGATACCGATTACGGGGCTTGACAAGCCAGCAGCTAGTAGTCATAGGTTCTCGCCATTCATCATCACCATCGGTGATTGTTGTCGAGTTGTTGATTTTTGGCTAATTCTCATCTAGCTGCTACCAGCGTCCTTCAAGTAACGTCGCTCCACCAAGCCGATTGCGGCATTATGATTGGGTGTATAATATTTCATCATTTCAGCCGAAACACCCCCATTGCTGGCCATAAGCCACCTCCAAGAGTTGCCACACAGTCCTGTGCATCACGCATTCAGCGGATTCCCGCGGTTTTCACCAGCGGTTCTAAAAGGCCACTAATAGAATCGTATAATGCTCAATTCACACCTGGAAAGCAAAAGCCGGCAGCGGCACGGCTAGCACTTAAATAATTTTAAACTTAATCTACAGAATTAAAATACCGTTTGAAAATATTGGAAAGGTCCCGCGGCCGCGAAGCTGCTCGCGTCTTCGCGAGATGCCTGCTTTTCAAGCGATACTGGTTTTCTAATTATGTAGATGAATAAAATTTTAAATTATTTCACACTGAAAGTGCTTGCCACGCCGCCGCATCGCAGCCGGCCGCTGCTTTTCTTGGTGTATATTGAGCCTTAGGACCATAATATTATTCAGAAAAAAACATTTTCATCTTTATCGCAAAAGTATTAGGTTCAAGTTTAATTGGGAAAATTTGACAGTTTCGGGTGCTTGCTGATTCTACTAATGTGGCCTTTTTAGACCCTCAGGTCACCGGTTCATGATATACTATTAAGGATAAATTCACGCTCTAAAACACATTTCCGAATAAACACGTTACAGTCACATGCACTTTAATTTACTCCTGAAAATGATAAAGTTCACTCTACGTAGTCACAGTAATGAACTCAAAGGAAATACCGCTATAATTATTGGGAGTGTATTATTGTGCTCCGAACAGTTCTCTCAAATTGCATTTCTCTGAATTTTCCTGTTTATGACTATTTCGTAAAACTAAAATTATGATGTTAATATCTAATTTTCAAATTTTGTTCGCATTTGCATGGCAGTCGCAATCTGTCAAATTGTGTAAGATGCGAATGCGAACGTTATTAAGAGTCCTATTAAATTTTTTACGGAAATTCATGATTTTTGACGCTGTAATTTTCAGCAGCAGTAAGATATTTTAATTATTTGATCCTGAATAACGATAGTGCCAGTCTCTTTCTTGTAAGTTAGAGTTACACATTTTCATTTTTCTTTTCGTGTAATTTACTATAAATATTTTACGAACTCAGTTTGCAAGAAAAAATGTCGGCGATGGAATTTTGACGGTCAAATTCACATTGTTACAATCAATTCATTTAAAAGCTAAAATTGCTAAAAGGTAAGTTGAATGTTTTACTTGTTTATTGGAGTTGAAATTCCTTGAGTTTTCACGGGAAAAAACGTAAAGAAAGCCTAATTTAAGCCAGAATTGTCTTCATTCAGCGTCCATTATATTCCAAATAAAACAATTTTATCAAATAAATTAATATGATATAAAATTTCAATCTACAATGAATACGTTTCATTAGTTTTCGTTTGTCAATATAATACAACAAAATTACAATAAATAAAATTAAAGTACTATAAATTCTGCGTCAATTCAGCGCGCGCGCTCCTCAGTCTCGCGCGAGCGCCCAAATAAACTATAATCCTATTCAGACTAGTAAGTATCAAATAGTTTCGCGGACTATAGATGTACCCCCAACGCAGACCAACGTAACTTGATCTATTGCAAACGAGCATTTACGATTCGTAATAGGACTCTTAATTGGCTCTCAGGGATCTATTTAATAAATCTGACAGGTGACATGTGACAAGCGAAAAATTGACAATTTTACATACATTTTATTTCAGACATTCTCTGCTTTATTAAACAAAACCTGTCGCGAAATTGTGATAATTATGTTAGTTTTTGACAAATTTGTCGCATTGTCATTTATATTATGCAGGGTCCTGCAAGGCCTTGGCCAAGTGGACATATGACATGGTGCACGCTGGCTAGAATCGTCTGGATGCGTGCACTGGACCGGTCGATTTGGCGACGTTTGCTTTCGTGCGGTGAACATTTTTCGGCTGTAATGATAATAGTGATACTTGCAAACGAAGTTTCAATTGGATAATATTGAATGTACTGAAACAGCTGGTAATCAAGGGGAATGGCCTCTCACCAGCGGTTGGATGATGATGATGTTGTGATCCAACCGATTTCTTCAGGCGACCAATTTCTTCTCACAAACGACAACAACAGCTGAGCTGAAGCAATCAGCTCAGCTGTTGTTGTCGTTTGTAAGCTCGCATGTTGCTTATGTAAGCAAAGCAGTTGGATAATGCTATTAGTAGAAGAGTAATACAAATACCTTACTTAGGTTATATCATATTACACGAGTTTTGAAAGCTCGATCTGTCACGTTGGGTACATGCCCCTTGCTCTTTATTTTCTACAATATTAATATTTCTTCTCCTAATTACCACTAGGGTCTTAATTAAAACTTAGGCCTTTAACGGCGAACAAACCTTCACCTAACTTCTGACCCCACATCAATATAACCGCACCAGCAAAGTTTCAATCATAAACCCTATTAACAAACTACATAAGGTTTAATTCCCCCGACCTTCGCTCCCGACTCCATATTTCATCGAATAAGTCCAGATTAATCCTAATGACCAATTTGTACGGTTGTACGATGATATCAATTCCCTTTTTTAGGAACCCCTAAGGGTTCGTTTCTTGTACTGATAAGTAAGGGACAGATGTATGAAGAATAATTAATGATAATAATAAAAGGGGTTGGTTGGACCCACATTTATCATTCTGTGGTCGAGACCCCAGCGACAAGAAATCACGAATTAACGGATTTATGCCCGTTGGTTTGGACAATGATTTGGAGGTATATATTAATAATGTAGAATGTCTGTCTACCTACGAATGCTGATTTGAAAGATACGAATTATAACTGCCGGTCGATTCTGTCGACATCTCACCGTGATCACTTAGGTGGAGAGAGACAAGTGAGCTGTCATGCCATTTTGTTTGAAAGCTCACTTGTCGTTCACTTCGCCTAAGTGTTCACTTCGAAATGTTCATAGAATCGCACTGCAGGCATTACTCGTGAGGCACTATACATTGGTCGGCTTACCGACGACTGCTCTGACGCTTCACTCACGTTATTGGTTCGCTTGGATGCGCTTGCAATTTACGTTCGCCCACCATGGGCCCCAAGAGGGTGCACTTCCTTATAATAAAGCATACGAAAATTTTGGAGATAAAAAGTGTAGAGGCGGGTTTTTGAAGATGCACACCTCTGAAAATGGTCCTGCCGGCGCCCATGTTGCCCAATGTACTTTGCAAGATCAACCCGCTGCATTCACCAGTGCTCTCGACTCGTAACGGCTACTTTACAAGCATGTTTTGCAAAAATATCGTTGAATCTGTTATTGTTGTTATTCAATATAAAAAAAAATTGTTTGCTTATAGGTATCTACTCTTATCTTTTGTCATTTTGCATCCTTTGCTGAGTGAACAATTCCACCCCTAAGACGACCCACGACCCACTGACCACATAGGTTTTCCTGTAATCTTGAGGTGTCTGCACTTTTTTCAAAATTATCAGCTTAGTACTTTCGGAGATAAGAGGGGGGATAGTCATTTAAGGTTTAATTTCTTGACTAACTTCCAAACTATTTATTTTAAAATGAGGAAAAATAAAATGAAAATTCCCACAGTACTTAATTCCTTTCATTTGATATGTTAGACGATACAATTAGACGATTTATTTTTTTAGTTTGACCCCAAAAAGTGACCCCAAAAAATAAAAATAAAATTGATTTACGTAGATCTACGTGGGTCACAGAAGTACATAATGTACACCAAATTTCAACAGAATCAGTCCAGCTCCGGAGAAAACTGGCTGTGACCAAAGGAGAGACAGACACGTATAAGAGTTCCGTTTTTACGGATTTTTGGAAACCTAAAAAGGCAAGCAGATTGAAGCAACTACAAACCCTCACACCACCATACATCCAATTTCAACTTCACTACACAAGTCCACCGCACAAAAAGCAAATAAACCTAATCGCCGGGAAACTTGTCGGGAGCAGAGAAAACATTACAGCCACAGTTTCATAACTACCGTCCACCGCGGCCATTTTGCGAGTCATAAATTAACAATAGTTAACCCACTCTTTACAGAACAAATTAGCCAGTCTCAATAGTTCGTAGACTGCACTGATATTGTGAAGCTGAGGGGGAGGGCGGAGAGAGGCGGAGCGGGTTATTATCGCGTTTATTTATGTATGCTTTATTGTACACCTAAATATTTAAAAAAAATCTGGCTAAGTGCGAGTCGGACTTGCGTGCAAAGGGTTCCAAACGAATATTTTTTTTACCTATATTTTTATCTATATTTTTTTTACATGTTTTTTAACACCATAAACTTCTTTAGGTTTTGCTGTAATCTATAGGTAAATACCTACTATCTCCATTTTGTTTCAAAATCTTAGGCTCAGTAGTTTCGGAGCTATGGAGGGGAATAGTAACTTTTATCAAATTTCTTAAATTATACATTAAAAACAATTTATTCTGAAAAAATATTAATAATAATTAAAACCCTCACAGTAAACGCTTTTATTTGATATGACACATTGTTCAAAAAAGATTTATTTTTTCTAGTTTGACCCCCGAAAGCGACCCCCATACAAAAAAAAAATATTTACGTAACGCATCCGTGTTTGGGTTACAAAAGCTATAGATGTACCAAATTTCAACAGAATCGGTCTTGTGTATCTGGAGAAAACTGACTGCGGCAGGCAGACGGACAGACAGACAGTCACCCGAGTACTTCTATCGGGTTTGGTTTTTATTCAGAACCCTAAAAACATAAAGAAAATCTTAATTTAAAGAATGGGGCCGAGTCACCCGCGTCCGTAGGAGAATACCCTTCAGCGAATCCCTACACGTGGTCCCCGGGTGGTGCTAAACAGGTGACACTAACCGCCTCCGTGGTCTAGTGGTTATACCACTCGATTCAGACCCAGAGGTCCCGGGTTCAATTCCCAGTGGGGGCAAATTTTTTGCTCGGTTTGGTTGGTGGTAGGACTTCTAAGTCCGCCTGGCAAGCTACCACCATCATGTCTAAGTCTGTCGCCATAGCAACAATGTTAACAGCATTGTTGTGTTACGGCATTTAGAGGTATGATAGCCAGTTCCTCTATGTTAGAGGATTCCGGGTGAAACTCGCTTCCATCTTCGGCCTAATCATCACTTTCCATCAGGTGAGATTTGGGCCAAGAGTTTCCCCGTTTTGAATAAAAAAAAAAAATATATATAATTGACGACCTTATCGCATTCTGCGATCTCTTCCTAGCAACCTGGAACCACGTAATTATTGGGTATTGACGACGATATAGTGCGTTGAACACTTATGTGACGTCAAATTCCTATACACTTGTTATTGGAAAGTGACGTCATTGTTACATGTGTCAAAAAAAAATCCTACAACATAAAAACCCAATTACACTATCCGACCTATAGATGGAATCCTTATACGAATATAACAAGCATATTTTCCCGTTCTGTTGGAGTAATATTTAGCTAGCTCCTGTTTCATCGTATCGCGCATCTGGAGAACCGCTTAGTGTTTGGCAATGGCTTACGCAGAATGGGACGGAATGGCAAAATAAAAAATATCTAATAAAATAAATAATGTCGTTGCATGTCACGGGATGTCTTGGTAGATTAGCATTACGGTGGTGCCGTGGCATCTAAGCGGCTAGTATGCGCTGACCGGTGGCAAAATCCCTCGCCATTCCGTAGGACACGGCATTTTTTGAATAGTTTGTCTGACCGAACTTTCTAACGATGCAGCGATAGCAAGAATCGAAAAATTAAACGATGCCTACACTAAACTTACATGTATGCTTTACAAAAAATAAGTGAAAAATAGCTATAAAAAGAAAACAAATACACCTTTAATCCGATATCCCAACAGAACCACCTGTCCAATTAAATGAAAAAAGAAAAAAAACTCCTGAAAATCACGAAACTACATTTCTTTTATCTCTTCAAATCGCTGAAGCACTTCGTCTCGCTTCGCTTATCAAACACAGACCGCTTTATTTTTCCGTCCAAACGCAAACTTTCAGGAGAATTTCATGATTTATTCGTTTGACTTGTTCTTTTATTGAAAAAAGGACTTCAGACGTTTTTCCGCGTCTCCCCCTTTGAATTTTTTGATGTAATAAAAATGATATAGTATTTTATGGAGGGTTATTGATTATTTCGTTTGCTGGGAGACCCTCTAAAAACGGAAGTATTTAGTCGAGTTACGTCCACGCTATGCAGTTGTGAAGTTATGTATACATATGTCGTGGATATACATAATTTAATAATTAGTTGCTGATTTGAATATTGTAGTAGTGGGTAGTGGTAAACGCCGTGACGTCAGTTGTCAGTTGTAATGGCGGCACGTGGACAGAGTCGTATTGGAGAGTGGGGACTTTGCCGAGCGCACTTTGGCTCGAATCACCAACTAGGACACTCGTCCAGAACGAAACTGTCGGTTTACTTATTCCAATTATATTATAACAAACTTCTTTAATCATGTTATAAATGCAAGTTTTTCTAACTCAACAGACAGATGTGTTGCTGGGGAGTTTGTTGGTCACTTCTTCTCCTCAGCTAAAACACTAGGAAGTGGTAACGGGCGGGCGTTTTGGGGGACTGTCTATTTGTATGTTTCGACGTTCAAAAGTACTGGCACTCAGCCACAGTTAATAAAGTAAGCCTAGTACTATATTGAGTGTTTTTATTTAAAATGATCCCGATACCACCGAACCGAAACGATGATGGTGCTATCGCTCAGCCGTCGCTGATGACGCCTTCATATACTTGGTAAACAAAGCGTTGAAAGGCCTCCCATAAGGTGGACTGATGACGCCAATGTTGCACAGGTCTCGTTGTAGCGTTGTAGTGGCGACACTTGAGGGAGACCTATCACCAGCTGTGGACGTCTGTCGGCTGATATAGTGATGCTGATGATGACGATGTTTACTTGGTCCTGTAGCGGATTATCATAACTCTGCAGTGCCCTCCTCTCTGTGTGACGTAGTGGCCTGTTGTCTGCCAAACCAGTCCAGTGTGGGATGGTAGCTACCAGAAAATGTAGTTGTGTCTTCAAATGTTTAGTTCTAGGATAGGTTTCTCCCATTATTATTTTTTTGGGAGAGATCAGATATGAGAGAGACAATGTATATGATGGAGCGAGCTTACCCAGAAGTAGCCTGTTTACTCTAACTTTGAATGATTCGGGTTGTAAGCGTTCGGAAACACAGACGCTGGCAGGGAGTTCCAGTTAGGTTAGCTAGTCCGCCTGGGTAAAAACAACCTCACCATTTATTGTTTTAATTTGCCAATTACAGTGCCTTAAGGTGAATGCTCCAACCAGGCCGCGAAATTCAAAATTTCTTGCGTTTTTTGAATTTGCAGGCCAGTGTTAGGTTGTATGTTGATTAAAATATTATTTGCGGCTGTAAGACGTATGTAGTTACAGAATTACAATACAGAGCAGAAACTGCCAAAGCATGTTACCAGCCTACCAAATCGCAGGGTAGGCAGACTCTTCTCAGTAATAATAGAACATAATAAAAACCTATATTTCTAGATAACACCGTTTTATATTTCCTGAAATAATCTCAAGTACCTTAGCAGGCTTCTGTCTAGACATGGAGACGCCTACAAGGACATTAAAGTACCACAAACAAATATATAATCAGCTACAACGTCGGAGACAGACCACCTGTGACTTTAGGGGTTATAGGAGGAAAATATGATTAGTATTTATGTTCATTGATGCTTATTTTACCGCAGCTTATAAAAGTTATACTAGTTTTTTAAAGATTGTTTAACACAAAAGCTGGGCTAGTGCGAGTGGGACTCTCAGGCGAAGGGTTCCGTATGTTAATTAAACGAATTGGTTTCTTGTATGTAATAAAAAATTAAGAATGCGAGTCAGACTCAAAAACGATGGGTTCCGTACCATATACCCAAAAAAAAAAACACTTTACTTGTTTGGGAGCTCCCATTTATTTTGAATTTAATTTGGTTTTATTTGCTGTTACAGCAGCAAAAGAAATACGCAGTCTGTGAAAATTTTATTGTTTATGTATTACGATACAGCCCGTTGACTCAAACGGACAGACGGATGGACAGTGTAGACTTAGTGATAATTATGCTAAATAGGCTAAATATATTAGGCCTCTTAAAGGGCTTATACTGTTGCCAAAAACATAACTCCAGCAGGCCATAGTGATTCAGCTATCGATACACCTAAACACACTTAATTAAAGACAAGACATTATGATCGCCGTCAGACTAGCTCGGACGATTCATTTTATTCAAACGAAAATGTTTTAAAATTCAAACTGCTTACCTACTCTTATGAATAATGTGCCTAGTTATTAGTGTTACATTTACGTTACACGATGTAATTACTGTTTCTGAAGACTTTACTGAGAAAGCCAACAAGCAATTATTTGATATTACAAACATTCTAGAATATACTAGACTAGCTTCTGTGTGCGGATTTGTCCGCGTGAAATACCCCATTTGAATACTATGAAAAATATACACGAATGAATAATTATTTGATAAATATTATTAAAGCAGTGCGATTCGTTGACGGCACGGTTGGCGCAGTGGTTGTGCGATCGACTGCTGCGTCGCATGTCGTGGGTTCGATTCTCGCACGGAACAAATATTTGTATGGCCTATAGATAGTTGTTCCGGGTTTGGCTGCTTAAAGAAAATCTTAATTTAAAGAATATACAATTGACGACCTTATCGCATTCTGCGATCTCTTCCTAGCAACCTGGAACCACGTAATTATTGGGTATTGACGACGATATAGTGCGTTGAACACTTATGTGACGTCAAATTCCTATACACTTGTTATTGGAAAGTGACGTCATTGTTATATGTGTCAAAAAAAAATCCTACAACATAAAAACCCAATTACACTATCCGACCTATAGATGGAATCCTTATACGAATATAACAAGCATATTTTCCCGTTCTGTTGGAGTAATATTTAGCTAGCTCCTGTTTCATCGTATCGCGCATCTGGAGAACCGCTTAGTGTTTGGCAATGGCTTACGCAGAACGGGACGGAATGGCAAAATAAAAAATATCAATCCAGTTTTGTTTTTACCAAAGGGTATTCAAATTTATCTAGTCGACATACGACATAAATGCCAATGTTATACTTTGATTCAGTGGCATCGAAAGGGAATTCTGGACACGGCATTGAAGAGCGCGCTAAGGGATCCCGCGTCAGCATGCCGTGGCATTTTTGTGACAAGCCCGCCACACATTCCCAACCACTGCAACTCCTGAAAGTCAGAATAGACAGTGGCGACCACCAGAAAAACGCCGAGCTAATGAAGCCCGACGAGTCCCGAGGAAACGATTCAACTGTCTTGGATCCCGCATCGAAATGAATCAGAAAGTACAGCGGAGGAGTAGGAAAAAATAAATAATGTCGTTGCCTGTCACGGGATGTCTTGATAGGTTAGCATTACGGTGGTGCCGTGGCATCTAAGCGGCTAGTATGCGCTGACCGGTGGCAAAATCCCTCGCCATTCCGTAGGACACGGCATTTTTTGAATAGTTTGACTGACCGAACTTTCTAACGATGCAGCGATAGAAAGAATCGAAAAATTAAACGATGCCTACACTAAACTTACATGTATGCTTTACAAAAAATAAATAAAAAATAGCTCTGAAAAGAAAACAAATACACCTTTAAACCGATATCCCAACCACCTGTCCAATTAAATGAAAAAAGAAAAAAAAACTCCTGAAAATCACGAAACTACATTTCTTTTATCTCTTCAAATCGCTGAAGCACTTCGTCTCGCTTCGCTTATCAAACACAGACCGCTTTATTTCTCCGTCCAAACGCAAACTTTCAGGAGAATTTCATGATTTATTCGTTTGACTTGTTCTTTTATTGAAAAAAGGACTTCAGACGTTTTTCCGCGTCTCCCCCTTTGAATTTTTTGATGTAATAAAAATGATATAGTATTTTATGGAGGGTTATTGATTATTTCGTTTGCTGGGAGACCCTCTAAAAAAGGAAGTATTTAGTCGAGTTACGTCCACGCTATGCAGTTGTGAAGTTATGTATACATATGTCGTGGATATACATAATTTAATAATTAGTTGCTGATTTGAATATTGTAGTAGTGGGTAGTGGTAAACGCCGTGACGTCAGTTGTCAGTTGTAATGGCGGCACGTGGACAGAGTCGTATTGGAGAGTGGGGACTTTGCCGAGCGCACTTTGGCTCGAATCACCAACTAGGACACTCGTCCAGAACGAAACTGTCGGTTTACCTATTTCAATTATATTATAACAGACTTTTTAATCATGTTGTAACTGCAAGTTTTTCTAACTCAACAGACAGATGTGTTACTGGGGAGTTTGTTGGTCACTTCTTCTCCTCAGCTAAAACACTAGGAAGTGGTAACGGGCGGGCGTTTTGGGGGACTGTCTATTTGTATGTTTCGACGTTCAAAAGTACTGGCACTCAGCCACAGTTAATAAAGTAAGCCTAGTACTATATTGAGTGTTTTTATTTAAAATGATCCCGATACCACCGAACCGAAACGATGATGGTGCTATCGCTCAGCCGTCGCTGATGACGCCTTCATATACTTGGTAAACAAAGCGTTGAAAGGCCTCCCATAAGGTGGACTGATGACGCCAATGTTGCACAGGTCTCGTTGTAGCGTTGTAGTGGCGACACTTGAGGGAGACCTATCACCAGCTGTGGACGTCTGTCGGCTGATATAGTGATGCTGATGATGACGATGTTTACTTGGTCCTGTAGCGGATTATCATAACTCTGCAGTGCCCTCCTCTCTGTGTGACGTAGTGGCCTGTTGTCTGCCAAACCAGTCCAGTGTGGGATGGTAGCTACCAGAAAATGTAGTTGTGTCTTCAAATGTTTAGTTCTAGGATAGGTTTCTCCCATTATTATTTTTTTGGGAGAGATCAGATATGAGAGAGACAATGTATACGATGGAGCGAGCTTACCCAGAAGTAGCCTGTTTACTCTAACTTTGAATGATTCGGGTTGTAAGCGTTCGGAAACACAGACGCTGGCAGGGAGTTCCAGTTGGGTTAGCTAGTCCGCCTGGGTAAAAACAACCTCACCATTTATTGTTTTAATTTGCCAATTACAGTGCCTTAAGGTGAATGCTCCAACCAGGCCGCGAAATTCAAAATTTCTTGCGTTTTTTGAATTTGCAGGCCAGTGTTAGGTTGTATGTTGATTAAAATATTATTTGCGGCTGTAAGACGTATGTAGTTACAGAATTACAATACAGAGCAGAAACTGCCAAAGCATGTTACCAGCCTACCAAATCGCAGGGTAGGCAGACTCTTCTCAGTAATAATAGAACATTATAAAAACCCATATTTCTAGATAACACCGTTTTATATTTCCCGAAATAATCTCAAGTACCTTAGCAGGCTTCTGTCTAGACATGGAGACGCCTATAAGGACATTAAAGTACCACAAACAAATATATAATCAGCTACAACGTCGGAGACAGACCACCTGTGACTTTAGGGGTTAGAGGAGGAAAATATGATTAGTATTTATGTTCATTGATGCTTATTTTACCGCAGCTTATAAAAGTTATACTAGTTTTTTAAAGATTGTTTAACACAAAAGCTGGGCTAGTGCGAGTGGGACTCTCAGGCGAAGGGTTCCGTATGTTAATTAAACGAATTGGTTTCTTGTATGTAAAAAAAATTAAGAATGCGAGTCAGACTAAAAAACGATGGGTTCCGTACCATATACAAAAAAAAAACACTTTACTTGTTTGGGAGCTCCCATTTATTTTGAATTTAATTTGGTTTTATTTGCTGTTACAGCAGCAAAAGCAATACGCAGTCTGTGAAAATTTTATTGTTTATGTATTACGATACAGCCCGTTGACTCAAACGGACAGACGGATGGACAGTGTAGACTTAGTGATAATTATGCTAAATAGGCTAAATATATTAGGCCTCTTAAAGGGCTTATACTGTTGCCAAAAACATAACTCCAGCAGGCCATAGTGATTCAGCTATCGATACACCTAAACACACTTAATTAAAGACAAGACATTATGATCACCGTCAGACTAGCTCAGACGATTCATTTTATTCAAACGAAAATGTTTTAAAATTCAAACTGCTTACCTACTCTTATGAATAATGTGCCTAGTTATTAGTGTTACATTTACGTTACACGATGTAATTACTGTTTCTGAAGACTTTACTGAGAAAGCCAACAAGCAATTATTTGATATTACAAACATTCTAGAATAAATAAGACTAGCTTCTGTGTGCGGCTTTGTCCGCGTGAAATAGCCCATTTGAATACTATGAAAAATATACACGAATGAATACTTATTTGATAAATATTATTAAAGCAGTACGATTCGTTGACGGCACGGTTGGCGCAGTGGTTGAGCGATCGACTGCTGCGTCGCGTGTCGTGGGTTTAATTCTCGCATGGAACAAATATTTGTATGGCCTATAGATAGTTGTTCCGGGTCTGGCTGCTTGTTTAAAAAAAAATAAAGTTGGTGGAAAAACAGAGAAGTCATACGTTTTAGAAGTTATTCTTCTGTCCTTGTCACACAAAATCTTGTACTGAATGGCTTCAATGCAATATGGAGGAACTTTTGAGTGACGTCAAACGCCATTAGTGCTGTCTCTGTATAACAAAGATTTTAAAACGCTGAAAACACCACCAATTTTTGAGACAGTCAAGCAAAATTTTAACTGCGTCTTGTCTGCTCCCTAGGTTTTGAGAAATGTAAAAAAATCCTGTCAAATACCCTATTAATTCAAGGGAACGTACTTACGGGGCAAAAACTATGACCATCTCCAAAGTACAATTACGGATTGTGTGTTCGGTTGAATGAACTAAAATTAATTAAAATTAATTCAGCGGTTTGAGCTGGAAAATGTAATAAATAAACAGAAAGATATCAGACTTATTTTGTTTTAATACTATGTTTGTGTTACCTAACTAATATTACAACAACATAATTGCGGATGAATGAATGTTATCTAATCATATTTAAAAAAGTAAAACACCCTTTTTATTTCAACACATCGCAATACTTCTTTACTACTGGGACGAAGGAATCTCCTTCAGAAGCCTCCACTTTGTTCTTACAAACTCCAAGACTCAGGCCGGACTCCAAGCCTGGAGAGCTTTGAATATTTATCTTATAAAACTTTTTAGAACAAGGTTTTATACATCTTGGCTGGTCCCCCATATTTTGGATTTAATGTGACGTTATATTAGTTTTCATGTTCTCCTCAGCAAGCCCTTTCATTTGATACCCAAACTGTGGTAGTGTAGATCTTAAGCAGTCGTTACGGATAGTCAGAAGCCAGAAAATCTGACACCAGTCTTGCCAAGGAGTACCGTGTTATCCTGTTAATGGGTTGTGGAGGTCTGGTAGGCAGCCGCTCCACGTAAAATACAGGTATTCAGCTGAATCCGGTTTGACTGGAAGCCGACCCCAATATAGTTGGGAAAAGACTAGGCAGATGAGATGATGAGACTGTGGTAGTTTAGAAAAAATATCTGGTCCGCCGCCATCTTGGATGATCCGCCATTTTTGAATAAGAATGACGTCATTTAGCTAAGCAAGCATTGTCATCCAAAATAAGCGTGTATTCCAAATTTCTGGTCAGTCGGTTAAAGATAACTAATTAAAAATTCAGTACCAACATTCCACCCGGACAAACATACATGACAATGACCAAGAGAACCTTTTTTTTTGTAAAAGATGGGCTCTTGTATAGAAGCAGACAGATGTACATACAAACAAAATATAGGTATGAATTATATACATAATTAAACACATTAATCACGCTCGAAGTCTAACATTCGTCGTTAAAATTACGAAACGATGCCCCTAGAAACAGATTACAAATTATATCAAAAGCTAACATTACTCGTAGATAAACTACAGCTATATTTCAAAGAGAAGTCGCGGTTCTTGGGTTAAGTTTCAACCCTCGCCCTTGGGATTGGGGGTTCAAGTGAAAGGCGAAAGCGAGAAAAGTAAAATATCTAGGTATTTCATTATTTTTTGGCTTAAAGTAAGCTAAGGAATGGATTTCCCTACCTGTGAGTCTGTGTTTTGTGATAGCTACAACCTTTTAGTCTTTAGTCAAGAGTGAATAGGTTACTTCTAGGCAAGCGTACTTTATCTTCAACCGCATCATCGCTTACTATCAGGTGAGATAGTGGTCAAACGTGTGTCTATCTATACTTATAATAAATCTGAAGAGAGGTCAATTCTGTACATGAAATATATTTCCAAAATAACTATCAGGGGGTGATTAGGGATCGATACTGATGCCAAAAATGCAATCAGTAAATTTTTTGTCTGTCTGTCTGTCTGTCTGTCTGTATAACCGTTATAGAAACAAAAACTACTCGACGGATTTTAACGAAACTTGGTATAATTATTTTTCATACTCCTGAGCTGGTTATAGTATACTTTTCATCACACTACAATCAATAGAAAAAATGAAAAAAAAAAAATGAAAATGTGAAAGTTTGGTTGTTTGTTACTCAATCACGCCAGAACGGCTTAACGGATCTTAATGAAATTTAGAACAAATATAGATTATAGTCTGGAATAGCACATAAGCTTCTTTTAATCCCGGGAACATGTTCCCTAGGGATCACGCGGGCGAAGCCGCTGGCAGAAGCTAGTCAATAATAATAGACTGCTAAAAAAATTATAGTATCTGGTTGCGGTGTATTCAGAATTCAGATAAGATAAGATAAGGTTTTTTTTTACTTAAAATGGATTTGCTCTTGACTCTAGTCTTGGTCAGAGATGACAGAGACAAAGTCTACGATGTAGCCAGCTTATCCAGAAGTAGCCTGTTCACTCTAACTTTGAAAAAATTAGGGTTGTAAGCGTTCGGAATTACAGATGCAAGCAGAGAGTTCCTCTCCTTTGCTGTGCGCATTATGAAAGACGCTTGGAAACGCTTAGTGCGCTTAAACATGTGTCATATCGAACAAGAGGGAGGGGGGGGGGGTTATTTCTTACACACTTTTGTCTACATTTCTTTTTTCATTCTTCCTTTCGCAGGTCTGCTGGAAGAAATTTCTTAAGAAATAAGCAGTGCCTTTGTACCAATAATTATAATGTTACATCTGTACCGATTCTCTGTGTGTACATAAATTGTAAAATAAATAAATAAGAAAAACATACTTGCAAGATGATAACGACATTAGGCACTTTGCCACATGATGTGACGTGCAAATGTCAAGAAATATAATTAATTAAAACATTATCTTTAGAAATCAATTAATAAAATTATTAAACAAAACTTATATTTATATTTTTCCTAATTGTTAAACAGATACAGAACACCACCCTTATATGACCTCGCTCTTCTGGAACACCTTGCATAAAAGCTCCTGGTTACCTATAGAATCTGAGTGAAATTTACCAAAACAGACCAGGCCACATGCCTGTTTATGCGAGACAGGCAATCATTACATGTAAATACTGGTATTCAGCTTCATTTGGCTAGACTCAAAGCCAATCATCATCTATCTAGAATCTGAGTGAAATTTACCAAAGCAGACCAGGCCACATGCCTGTTTATGCGAGACAGGCAATCATTACATGTAAATACTGGTAGTCAGCTTTATCTGGCTAGACTCAAAGCCAATCATCATCTATCTAGTCCCCACTAGTAGTGGGGAAAGAGCCGCTGATGATGATGTTGGGTGCCGAGCTATGAACAGAGCGCAACAGAGCGCAGCTAGGTACAGATTCCCGGTTATTCCATCAGCATATCAACTCTTTATACAGAGCGCAGGTACAGAATCCCAGCTATTCTATCAACATATCAACCAATTGCCGTCCACTACTGAATAGAAGAGAAGAAAAAAGTTTATTTGCGCTAACCATAATGCATACCATTAGAAGCGATCAAAGATAATGTTACCATGATTTTTGTATTAAGTACATCAATTGATTTAAAAGAGTGTCCGTGGAGTTTCTTGCACGTTCTTCTCCATAGAGATCTACGCTTTGGAACGTGCAAATAGCTTCATCTTTTTTTGGACCGACCGACCTTGACAATTCAAAAGTGCCTGTAAATGGTCTAATTGAAATAAATTATTGAGTTTGAATGAAAAAAGCACAAAATTATGATTTTGTGAAAAATTTGGAAGACATGCTTCAAATCCTCTGTCTCAGCATAATGCTGGGACTCGTGTGCGAGACACACGCAGCGCTGGTTTTCAGCGGTGGCTACAGTAAACAATAAAAATAAATAAATATATATATATGTGTGAAATATAATAAATAGGAAATTGAGGAGATGGCACAGACTGTTGCACAGACGGTGAAATGTGGCTAACTAATAGTGACGCCTGTGAGCCTCCCCCTAAGAGCGCCAACCATCTCGGCCTTGAGCAGTGCGCAACCATCCGCTGCCAGACACCTTCTTCAAATCATCGATCCATCGTGCAAGAGGGTGTCCACACCACGTTTGCCCATGTTCCATACCTACTTGTATTTCAATACTAAATATATTATTCAAAGCCCGCCCACGCTCATAACTTGGGCCAATCAAAACCACCGTTTGAGGCCTATTTCGCAGCAATGGTAGTTTGTCAGGTCCCGATTAAACAAGCCTCGAGGACATTTCTTTACACTTACACACACAAACAGACGAAACACACATTTGTATGGGGTCACCGCATCTTATGTTGTAGAGGTGGGTCCAAAATAACATTATCTCTAGAGGAGTTCGTGGCTAAGTAATAACAGCCATACAGGTCGATCTTAGAGGTTAAGAAACGCTTGCCGTGATTGGTCTATGGATGATTTTCTCAATTGTAGATATTTTTTTAGTAAAAAGATGTAATGCAAATTTTATCAACGTGTATAATGCAATTGATACACACATATTGTGCTAATAAATATAGATGAATTGTGTGAGGAGCGATATGAAAGAAAAGGGAGCTAGTGATAGTCTGATGGGTGATAGGGCAGAGTTGAACGAGACGGAATGTGACGCCGCCAACTCCTTCTGCGAAGCAGTCATGCTAGCGAAAGAGGTGGCGGAGTGGGAGAGGGAGAGATCCTCTCGTCCCGGCCGCCGTTGTAGATGCCGCGGGCGTCGGAGGCCACCTGGTGACCTCCGGCCACCGTAGACGCGGGCCTGTGGACGGCGAGCTATGGATGGCTCGCCGTCCATAGGCCCGCGATCGATGTCGATCTTGTCGGACAAAGTGACGTTCCATCTTTTGAAACAAATGGAACTCCTACAGAACGCGCGTTCATTTTGACCGTCGCTGTCTGACTGTTCTCGTGTGTAGGGTTCTACACCACCGCATAGATGACAGTGAACGCGGAACGCTGAAATCGGAACTCTGACTGCTAAAACGTTGCGGCCGGCGCCAAAGACAAATAAAGACTTATCTTAAATTGTTAGGAATTCATCGATAGGATCGAATCTGCTTATCCAATGTTTATTTGTTTATTTCCTGTAACTCGCGTGTAACTTATACCAGCCTCAATACTCCGAGGTCTGAATCGCAGCTGAGTGTAACTCAACGTTTGATGAAATTTTCCGTTCCGCTGACGATTCTTTGTGCGGTGTCAAGTATTGGTATCTTATTTCGCGAAAACACTTGACTATGCTTTCTGTTCTTAAACAATGCTTTGAAGTCGATCGTTTTCGTTTCTATTATTCAAGCTTTAATTGGACTAAATTGACTGTTAGTAATTGGAGTTGTAGTTAATATAGCTATTTTGTAGTTGAATGTACTTTTATAGTCAAAATGGGATCGCCAATGTCTTTGTTTGCTCAGAGCGCCAATTCTTCTATTTTACAAGCTTTTATCATGTAAAATTTGCATGTTTCTCCGGGTGGAATCTTGCAACTGAATTTGAAATCAGTTGCAGAATCTTTAATCGATTGAGCTAAAATTTGGTATTCACGCTTATTTAGGATGAGAACGCATGCTTATCTATGTGAAATCTTTCTAATGCCAATGTGGCGGATCATCCAAGATGGCGGACTAGTTATTTTTTCTACACTACCACAGTATAGGTATCAAATTAATGGGCTTGCTGAAGAGAACTCAAAATCTAATAAAACTTGTTTTTAAAATATATTTTCTATCATTAATTTATTTACACATCGTTCGCATTCATAAGCCAGTCACAATCTGTCAAAAATGTATGGAAATTGAGACTTTTTAGGGTTCCGTACTTGAAGGGTAAAAAATGGAACTATTACTAAGCCTCCGCTGTTCGTCCGTCCGTTCGTCTGGGGTCAGTCCGTCAGTCAGCAGGCTTTATCTCAAGAATCGTAATAGTTAGCTAATTGAAATTTTCACGTGTGTATTTCTAGGTAGTCTCTCATCTATACTAATATTATAAAGAGGTAAAATTTGTTTTTAAGTATGTAAGTTTGTATGTAGGGGGTAATGGGTGGCTTGAGAGGCGCCACGGCGTCCTCACCTTCCGCCTGACGCAGGTCCTCACCGGACACGGATGTTTCGGGAGGTACCTGCACCAAATAGGGCGGGAGGAAACGCCCGGGTGTCACCACTGCGAAGATCGACCGGAGGACACGGTGGAGCACACTGTGCAGGTGTGCCCCGCTTGGGCGGCGCACCGCCGTGTCCTCGAAACGGCGATCGGCGGCGACCTCTCGCGTCCGGCCCTGGTCCAAGCCATGGTCCGGAGCGAGACGGAATGGGACGCCGTCACTTCTTTCTGCGAAACAGTCATGCTAGCGAAGGAGGTGGCGGAGTGGGAAAGGGAAAGAACCTCTCGTCCCGGCCGCCGTGGTAGACGCCGCGGGCGTCGGAGGCCACCACCTGGTGACCTCCGGCTACCGTAGGCGCGAGCCTGTGGACGTCGAGCTATCGGTGGCTTGCCGTCCGTCCGTCTCATGACGACAGGCCGTGTCGACGGTGCGTTAGTGTTCCACGCGCGCCCCAAAGAGTGTCAGCACACAGAGGGGCCCGAAAGGACCGACGCCTGCCGGAGTCGCGGGACTATTCGAAAAATTCGAAACTCTGGCGTGGATGCAACATGTATCGACAATTAACATTGTCATGTTCCAAGTACAGTGTTATACGGAGACTGTGGTAGAAGCAAAAGCTCGAAGACGGGCGGTAGGGCGGTACAGACACGCAATAACCAGGAGTCAAGGAATCATAAAGAACCATATCCGGAGCTATAAACTTGAGTGGTAAAGACTCACAAATTACCAGGAGACCAGAATCATGGAGAACATTCCGGATGAAGCCACTGGCAAAATAATATTTTTTGAACGTATTTGTAAAGTTAGCGACTCAAACTTTTTTGTATGGGAACTTAGCTCCCCGCCGCCATTTAGATTTATTTTTTCAAAGTTGCGGCGCACGATTTATTTTACAAGATGTGGGTAAAGGTCTTAAACAAACTGACTACTGACCAAGGCTTGCACTGTCTGGACAGTTCCACTCAAATCTGTGTGGTTCTTTCCTCAAAAGAGTATTTCAGTAACTGATCTGCATGTTCCACATATAAAATATTGTGAATATGAGGACCTAATTAGCATTCTACGTGGTCCTCATATTCACAATATTTTATTTTTTTGCTATGTTAGAGGTTCATTTCATTTAATGTTAGTCTGGCGCTTTGACTTCTTTATGCGGCCTACACAAATGTCCTTACTTTGGTATTGTTCGTCAGGTCGTTGAGCTCCTTAAAGTTCTAAATTTGAGCTACGCGATAGCTGGAAAATACTTGCACTGTCTGGACAGGTCAACTCAAATCTGTGTGGTATTTTCCTCAAAATACCACTTCAGACATTAACCTACATGGTTCTTATATGGTTTGACCATTACGATTGTTTGAACTTTAAAACAGACTTTAACCTCTGAGTTTGTTTCGGTGTTCCTTTTCAGGGTAGTCAGCTAGGAAACATCGGCCTCATCTTGAATAATATGACCAAAAAATATTGACGTGTAAAAGAGTTATTTATGTACATGTAACCTATTTGCAAAATAAATATTATTTGATTTGATTTGCCCTTTACGCAGACGACTTCGTGGGCAGAAGCTAGTATCGGTGGTATACATCAGATTTTGAAAATACCTTCATCTGTTAATAGAATCCTATAAAAGACTCGACTGTATCATAGAGTAAATGAGATGTAATAGAATCATAGTGGTCAACTACTGTTTATTGAACTAAAATCGTGTTAGTCCAAATGATTCGAGCATTAATTAAATACTCTGCGACATTGTTTATAAAATTGAATGGTTAAAGCGTTAAGGCCGTACCCTAACCAAATAACCTTGAGCATTTTTCCCTCAATAACAGCGCAAGAGATACGAACCGAATACGCTCCGAATGTTGAAAAAAATCGTTATAAAATTTAATTTTGGTCATTTGAAAAAAATATTTCTACCAAAATATTCATAATTAAATTGCCTATCCATTAGTGTAAGTATAAAATCAAAACATTCGTTAGTTTTCGAGAAGATGGATGTTTTCAATAATTATTTCTCATTTCTGTAGTTTCGTTGTGAGGAGATAAATTAAGAGATTAAGTAATCAAAAATAAAAATCCAAGATTATGTAGAAAAATGTATTTTTTGTCTGTCAATCTTTTGGATAAAGAGTATATAGCTCCAAAAATCTGCACAAAAAACGGCTAGCGCTGCGGTTTGCACGGGGACGCGCCTTAAGTAATTAATAGAAATATTCATACACGTTCATTATTTGCCGTGTGCAAAACAGCATTGAGCTATTAAGCGCCATAGGTGATCGAGCAAGCCATATATATTATGTAATGACGTCAATTGACGCATAGTCTGTCCATGGTTTGCAGTGGACACATTCACATACATTTTCAAGAGGGCCCTTCCCGATCCGTCCATCGTCAACGCGAGCATGGTTCAAAAGCTTGTTGTTTCATCTAGCGCAGTGTATGAAAACTAACAAGCAAGTGAGAAAGCGATAACAATGAACGAAATATAGTGTTCGAAACTATCATAAAACTTGTTCCAGGTAATACGTGTTTTTGAATAAGCCTTACAAGTTTGTGATAAAAGTATTTGTCTTTTAGAATCTCCATTACGTGTGCAAGGTTTCTATCAAGATGTTTTCTTTAGTTTTACAATAATGAGTACACTATGAACGGCCAAAGTTCAGGTAAAATTTGTGCAAAACAGCCGATTTTCGGAGGTTTATACTGAATTTGTTTGTACAAATTTTTATTTTTTGCTTTGATAGAAACCTAGATATTGTGCGCAAGACATTTATTAGTAAAACAATAAAAGATAGATATATGTTTCAACGGCATAATCACGTATGAGCGTTTGTATGAAAAGTATGACGGATTGGCCGTTCTTAACTCGGTGGGTCTGCGCCTTGAAATGAATAGAAAGAATTATATCAACCGATCCCGTCCTGACAAAACACATGCGGAACGTACCCGATCCGTTGTTCAGCTCATTTACCTACATTTTAATATTACATCAAGCGACGTAACCCTTAGGGATGGACCCAAAACGTTTTTGTGGTCAAGACCACGACATAGATGGGTATCATGCCGATTTTAGGGGTAAATTAAATCTTAACCGACCCAGTTATAGGTACACTCCGGTTTAATGTAGTCTGGGACCTTTAAAGGAACGGTTAGGTGGAACTAATAAAGATTCTCCCGTCATTTATGGTTGGGATTGAAATTAATCTAACCGTAAGTGAGTAATTTTGTTACAATTTGAATATTTTATTTATTTATTTTACAATTTATGTACACACAGAGAAACGGTACAGATATAACATTATAATTATTGGTACAAAGGTACTGCTTATTTCTTAAGAAATTTCTTCCAGCAGACCTGCGAAAGGAAGAGTGAAAAAAGAAATGTAGACAAAAGTGTGTAAGAAATAACAAGAAAATGGATATGTGAATGAAGCCATAGACTACTTAAATTATCAAATAAACCTACATAAATATAGTAAATATTAATTTCAGAATAAATACGTACCTAAAACTAAAACTAACACATACATAATATAATACATACACAAAATAAAATTAACACTGTAGAGAGGAAAGGTAGTGCTCTTTAAGACGAGTCTTGAAAAGAGAAATAGTTTTTAACCGACTTTCCAAAAAGGAGGAGGTTCTCAATTCGGATGTTTGTATTTTTTTTTTTTTTTTTTTATGTTTGTTCGGGCATAACTCCGTCGCTTGCCAACCGATTTTAAAAATGATTTTTTTGTTGGAAAGGGAATACTTCCCAAATGGTCCCATGATAAGGAAACCAGGATCTGATGATGGCATCCCAGAGAAGTCGAGGGGAACTTTCGAAAATCGTATGGGCAACTAGTGCTTTTGTATTTTGCTTTTCTGCGATTTTGTAGTGGTGTTGTTAGGTGTGGGGTACCACTAAAAAGTAAAAAATAAAAAACTTTTTACAAAAAAATACAACCGACTTCCAAAAAAAAAACACTACAAAGTAAAAAATAACTTTAATTTCGGAAGTCGGTGTCAAAAACGAAAAAATTAACAAAAACACCGAGTTCCGAAATTAAAGTTATTTTTTACTTTGTAGTGTTTTTTTTTTTTGGAAGTCGGTTGTATTTTTTTGTAAAAAGTTTTCAAGTCTCGAATGCTAGGCGGAAGTGAGTTCCACAGTCTAACTGCATTTTGTTCCTGGGATGGAGATGAGTTAGCCCCCCTTCAATGTTATTGTAGGAGGAAATATGTCCATAATTAAGTGGCGTTACTACTTATTATTACACGTAACAAGAGTTTGTGGGCCATACCAGACCTCCACAACCTTTTAACTGGGTACTTCTTGCTAAGATTGGAATCAGATTTACTGGCTTCCGACAATCCGTAATGACTATATCTACAAATGACATCTGGGACCAACGAATTAACGTGCTTTCCGAAGCAAGGACGAAACTCGATATTTTAGGAATGTCATCCATCCACAGACCGACCTTGACAAGTGTTGCTTAACCGTAAAGATCGACCCGTGCGGTTGTTATTATTTAGACACGAGCTCCTTTTTTTTTTTTTTTTTTTCGGCTGGGAAAAAATGCGTTACGCATACCCTCTCACTCGGGGGAGTGGGAGGGGTATGTGGGACTCCCCGGGCAAGCCCGGTATACCCACTAAAACAACCCAGCATTAATTAAATTCCCGCAGCGTCTTAGTGGGGGTGGACTGGGAGATCGGCGTAGCCTCTACGTCCAGTCCACCCCCGACGACCGCCCGCCTTCACAGCGGGCCCTTCACGCCCCCCCCGTTGGGGGAGGGCCGGGAACCTCCGACGATGGTGGTGATGCGTGCAATGCGGGCGGAGGCGCCACCGCGCCTGTCGCCCGCCCATCACCACCGCGAGGAGGGAGAAGAGGACGTCTTCTCCGACCTCGCCTTCGTCTGCGGAGCGGCGCAGCGAGAGGGTCATCCTCCCGAGCGCGCTCCGCCGCCTCCTTCTGCGAGATGACATCCTCGCAAAAGGAGGCGACCGCGGCCCAGGACTCCTCACTCCCCAGCATGCATCTGACCACGCTGGGAAGGGAGAGGTCCTGTCCGATCTCCGCAGTGAGACTGCGACGCGGCTCGGACCAAGCTGGGCACACCTCTAGTGTGTGCTGCGCCGTGTCCTCCGCCGCGCCGCAGTCGTGACACGCCGGTGTCTCCTCCCTCCCGACCCGGTGCAGGTGCGTGCCAAAACAGCCGTGGCCAGACAACACCTGCACCAGACGGAAGGAGAGGAAGCCGTGCGGCCGCTCGAGCCAATCCCGCAGGACTGGACCGAGCGCGTCGAGCGTTCGACGGCCAAAGGTGGCGGAGGCGAGGTCCTCTGTCCAATGGACGATGATGGCGTCCCTCGCCTCCCTCCGCACGGCTTCCCGCTCCTCTGCGACAGGGCGCTCCCCGAGCGCTTTTCGGCGCGCCGTCCATTCGTACACCCTGGCGAGCACCCAAGCCTCCAACTCCCAAGGAGGGGTGCACGCCAGAGCGCACGCCGCCGAAAAGCCTACCGAACGGTAGGCCCTCGCCACCCGCTGTGCAATGGCCCTTTGTGGCCTGCGGATGGCTGTTGCATTCTCCCTCCTATTGAGGGAGTCCGTCCAGATTGGGGCCCCATACAGGGCCATGCTCCGCAGGATGCCGGCATACAAGCGCCGGCATCGTGCACTAGGCCCCCCCAGGTTTGGGAGGAGCCACGACAGGGAGTCGGCGGCCTTCAGCAGGCGCGTCGACAGCCCGCTGAAGTGCGGGCCGAAGCGCCACCTGCTGTCCAGTATCAGGTATTATATCTGGGCCTTGACCTCCACCCGGATGCCCTCCACGACAATGTGGGCATCCGGAGGGCAGCGCTGCCGAGGCCCGTGGAAGAACACGGCCTCGGTCTTGCTCAGCGCCACCCTCAACCCTAGGAGACACGAGCTCCTACATTAACTCCAGCAACTCTTATTTAATAACGTAACATAAATACATCTCTAGAGTAAAATAAAACGCATCTTCTCCAGTTCCTCATTATGTCGCTAACCGCCACAATCAAACACGGCAGTCAGCAATATCTTGCCGCTCTGGAGACGAGTCAATCTTACGTAAGTGATACAGTCTGGGGCTCCAAATAAATCGGCGGTCGGGTTGCGGCCGCTCTCGAGCTGAGGAACAGATGTGGCAGTAGGTAGTAAGGGGATTGGAGACTCAATAAACACCAAAAACAAGACTAAATTGCTCCCACTATTGTGTCACAGGTTGCCTCTTGTGAAAGAGGAGACAATAATCTACAACGCCTTGCGAGTTAGTTACAGTTGGCCGTAGCCTGACAGTGACAGTTAATTTCAAAAGAACACTTTGTCCCATACAAAAACAATAACCACAAAACCCAAATAGACTATTCATCCTTTACCCCCCTCTAATTAGGCGCAATAATATAAAGCACGTCAAAGACTACAAAGTGCTGCCAGGAGGAGACTTAGTCTCGCAACACAGACTCCTGGTTTTGGTCAAAGAGCGTCCTCCCCCTAAAATAACCGTATAGTTCGGTAGTAGAAGGAACCAATTGGACCTTGACAGGTGAACCTCCGCCGGCTCGGTATTAGTTCCAATTGGACCCAAAAGGTGTGTAGTACGACATCCTTATTATTTTTACTTTCTCGGGTCCCTGGAGATCCGGTCCTTTGGTAGGCGTACGAGGGGCCGAAACCAACTCGCAGAGGCCCCGTTAGGCATTTCAAACGTAATGGGGCAGCAACCGGCGATTATCCCTGTATGCTCTGTGAAAGTATTCCCAAGGACAATCCCCGGTTGGAGCAGTACATTGCAGAATATGAAACGTTATGGGCTAGAAGAACTATTGGCCTCTGCCTGACCACTAACAATATAAATGGCTTTAAAATGGCAGGGGTGACTTGCACTCAATGAATGGGCCCCCGAAAACGGTAACTAGCACAAAGTGACGTAGCGCCAAGGTAGTAACATAGCCTGAGGTGCTAGAGGAGTGGAGTGGTATACCACGGCTATCAGGACAATCCCGGAAGTGCGGTCAAGATCCCTACCAGCATCTTACTGGATTTTACACCCTTCTCCCGAGCACGTTTGCTCTAGCGAATCTCCATCAATACGACATCCTGATTATTAACGCTGTTATTGATGAAGCTACTTATAAAACCTTATGTATGACTGTTAATTAAAACAATTGGATAAAAGGGCATATGATAGCGCCAATATTCTTTCGTTTTTAATAGATTAGAATATAATATAATACTCTTTATTATGTACACCATATAAGTTACAGAAAAAATAGACGAATCCACTAGTTTACTATTTTTCCAGCCACCATCAACGATATTGTTTTTTTTTATCGTAACAAAACGATCATGCTAATCGATTTATATAAATGAGCAATTATCGTAAATCGGTTCTAAAAAATTCGTTTTTTTTTATGTTTTCTCATGTAATTCAAACAGGTTTTCAGACATTAGGAATGTTTCAGTCCGATGAATTTTTTTACTTAGTTTTATTAAATGAAAACATTCTTCGGTCGCGCCGATTCGTTTATGTTACTCACTCAAAATTTAAATTCATGTCATCATGACAAACATGAAAATAAGAACCATGTCAAAAATCTAGAAAATGTTTGACATTGTCATTTCGACTTACCGACGTATTATAATTTATTTAAAATTAAATTTATTTCTTTTAGAATAAATTTGTCCTAAGCAACCCAAATAATCTAAATTTTCAATATTAGATGTTCAATCATCATCTGCCTAGCCTTTTCTCAACTACATTGGGGTCGGCTTCCAGTCAAACTGGATTCAGCTGAATACCAGTATTTTATTTGGAGCGGCTGCCTACCAGACCTCCACAAACCATTAACTTGTAACACTGTATTTCTTGGCAAGACTGGAGTCAGATTTACTGGACTCTGGTAAAGATCTACAAATGACAGCCGGAACCAACGGCTTAACGTGCTTTCTGAGGCACGAAGGAAACTCGGTATGTTAAAATGGTCACCCATCCACAGACCAACCTTGGCAAGCGTTTCTTAATCTTGAAGATCCTCCCGTGCGGCTGTTGTTATTTAGCCGCGAGCTCCTAAATATTAGATATTCAATATTAAAATAATTTATCTGTAGTAATTTACATCGCTAAAAACATAGTCATTAATATTTCAATGCATTTGTAATATTAGTCAGCCATTAGTCTAACGGGCGTTCTAAATAAAAAAAACCTACCTCCAAACATACATACATAGGTACATAGAGAGACACTTAATTATGTACCTATGTAGCTGTAGTAAGTATACACTTTCATATGCATTTAGAAAAAGAATAGAAGATCAGAAGATTTTGATCTGGGTGAAATTTGGAACAGAAGTAGATTATAGTCTGGAATAGCTCATAGACTACTTTTGATCCCTGGAATGTGGAGAACATTCCAGGGATCAAAAGTAGTCTATATGCTATTCCAGGGATAGGGATCAAAAGGTCACGACGACGCCACTGACAGCATCTAGTATTGACATTATAGATCGGCTCTACCTATGTCGTTTCTGCAACTCCAAACCGTATTCCTTAATCTATGAAGGGGGAAAGCTGTATTGATAAATTGAGCAATCGACTGGTACGAAGACGGGGCACTGCAGGCGACATAATAATTTCCACGGCCCGCCACGAAGATGAGAAATTCAATCTCGGACTATTCAAGCGTGCTTCCATTTTTTCGGTTCCTATTTCGAATGGATTTTTTAATTATCGTTGCGGGTTTTTAATATCTGCGGTTGGCAGTCTGGACTAATGTGTATTCTTTGCGGTTCAATTACAAGATGGCTAGGAATGAGGATTCTATTGTTAGGTAGTCTTTTCAAGGATATCCTATGAGTTTAATAATTTTATGGTGAGGGTCCTGGGTTGCCAATGGATGCCGGGGTGAGAGACGCACAGGTCCAGCAGAGGTCGTCTTTCGGCTGATTTAATGATGATAAAAATAATTTCGGTTATTGTTAATTGATAAAGAGGAAGGTCGCGTTTTAATTTACCGTTTTCTTGTGATTAGAAGGATAATCATGTGCTTAAAAAGCGTTAATTGAAATCACAATGTCATCTCAACGACAACCAATGTCAAAAACTTAAAATGTAGTGAAATTAGAGGTTTTTTAACAGTTTGCGATGTGACTGCAAAAACTTGTGAAAAATATGTTACATGCAGGTTTTTGAAAATAAGACAAAATTAATTCTGAAACATTTTCAGCTCAATTCTACCTAAACTTTTACTTCAACAAAAAACCACAATAATAATATACAAAACAGTCTACCTAATTAAAAACCTAAACCGCTAGTAAGTATTCATACCACTTTATTTACTCTCGAAATTAACTGAAATATTCTAAAAACAATTGCTCATTTAACGAATAGAAACACAAATAAAACAAAAGCAGTTACAAAATTACATGCAAAAGAAAATTCAAGCGAAGCGTTTTAAACCGGTTCTATCCAGTTTTACCTGGTAAATTGCAGTTAGCACTCGGGATGACTAGACAACATCTAACTGAGGCAATGCAAATGTACTGTGAAATTGAAAATTTTAAATTGATCGCGAAGGAAACTTGTAGAGAATTAGCTTTGTTTGTGAGAATTGTTAGAATAAGGAAACTGTATTTCTTTTCTGTAAGATCCATTTGTATTAAAATATAACTTGCTAATATAAACTTAATTATCACTGAGGAGCCCTGAGTACCGGTAGTTGGGCCCTGTTACCGATACCTGTAGGATACTATTCATAAATGTATTTTTAGGGTGTTGAACAAAAAACGGAACCCTCACTGGGGTGTCTGTCTGTCCGTCTGTCACTGCCAGTTTTCTGCGAATTCACAGGACCGGGTCTATTAAAATTTGATACACATAAACTTCTGTGATCCAGCACGGACGTGTTTTGTAAATTATTAGTAAGGGGGTCAAACTACAAAATTTAAAAAAAAAGTTTTTTGAACAATATCGTGTGACAAATCAAATAAAAGGGCCTGTTTGTGGGTTTTAATAAAATTACATTTTTTTTAATAATTTATAAGAAATGGTTTTGATGTTATTCAAGAAATTAGACAAAAAATGACCATTTCCCATTCCATTTTCTGTGCCTAAAATTTTGATAAAAAACGGAGATAATAAATCTTTACCTATAAATTACAGAAAAAACTATAAGAAGTCTATAGTGTTACAGGTCGCGTCATGTAAAAAGAACGCTGGCGGTCAAGCTGCGCATTAGGCGATTTATCGATCTATTTGGTGGTATGAGGTGGGGCGCGGGGCGCGCCGTGTGATCGCCGGTGCGCTATTGGTTCGTCAGTCGACCTTTGTTTCCCGCTCCGTGTCCACGTCACGTTCGTTCTCAAAATTTCATCGCGCACAAAAGTTTTACATAGAAAAGAGAAAAAATATATGTATGACGTATATTGTTTTATGAAGAAAGAGGCTGAAATTCAGTTGATAATTTAAAACAATGCTTGAAACGGACCGCAGAGGCAAAGGTTAAAAAGATTCGAAAATAAAATAGTAAAAAACATTTACTTAAGTTTTGGTAATTAGATTAAACATTCTACACTGAATCAAACATGTCTTTAATTCAATTTAATGATATTCCAGCATATATAATTTTTCAATTTACCTACCAATAACCAATATACGACGCCGCGAGCGAAACTCTAGTTCAAAAATAAAACAATAGGCCTAATACTTTCGTGCGCGAGTGTACCCATGTGCAAACACACCCCCCCACTTTCATGCAGCGTTCTTTTTATGTGACGCGACCTGTACAATAACTTGTGAAATAAATGAAATTCGTTCGGAACCCTTTGCAAGCCAGTCCGACTCGCATTTGGCCATTTTTAATACTATAATTATATATTAAGTTTTAATTCCTCTGGAGTGATTTGGATATTATTTGCAAATTTTCTCTTTACAATAAAATATTATAATATGTTGACAACGTAACATAAGAACGACATAAATTAAAATATATCGTGCTTATATCACGCTGTCTTCCTATAAAAATTATTTAGAATATTCTTTTCCCCATCCGTGACCTAAATACCTAAAAGCATATTAATTGATTTCTTACAATCATATTACCTACCACTTGATGTGCGCGTAAAAAACCACAACCCAGGATTGAATTAACAAAACAAATGAAAAAAGTTCCTATCCATTTCCATATGGATACAAATATTTGCAAGTATGAAAAAATGGATGGACTTTTTTATTTCTTTCCCGATTGACGTCATATTTTTGGTTTAACTAATAACATTAAAAATCATGGATAAGGGGAGGACCTACAATAATGTAAAAAAGGTAAAATTAGATGAAGAATTATTTGAATTAGAAAGTATAACTGCTACAGACTTAACATTTTTTTTTTAAGTTTTAAGAGATTAAAATGCTCATATATTTTCAGACTTTTCCATGCCATGAATTCCACATCCGACCAAAAAAACCGGCCACATATTTTCACTATCCAACTAATCTATGTTAAAACGAAAAAAAAAAGCATTTAAATAATACTCGCTAGTCCGGTTTTCTCATAAATCGCCGGCACCGCTCACCCAGTTTTAACCGGAGATTACCGAGTGCTTTGTGGCTTTCAACCGGACAATATTTTCAGCCGGCTTCTTTGTAGGCTTGCGGCGGCGCAGACCGGGCACGATCCGACTTTGTTTACTTACGATTCCGTGCTTCGTATTGTAATTTTCGACTTTTGTATTGGATTTTGTGCTTGGGTTATTGAAATTGTAATTTATACTTGAGTTTTTTTGTTTGTTTGATTGAACTCGCTAATCTCAGGAACTATGATAGAGGTATGCAGAACAGGGTGTAACGTCCCGCAAACCTCAATTGAAAAGGGACGATCCTTCGACCAAACGTGGGCAACTACCCGATAGTTGTTATATTCGGGCTGGTGTTTATGTTCAAATCGCAAGGTGAACTTTTATACCAGGATTACGTTAGTAGCTGCTGGTGAGAATATAAATATTATTGTTAGTGATTATGTCGTTTTAAATAATTAAGTCTTTACAACCAGCGGTTTAGGTTGTGCGTTGTCTATCCAGTCCTATATACAGTCAGTAATTTAAACCTTATATTCTTAAGTATTTGATCGATTTCCGTAGATCATCCTTCGAAAGTAATAAAATATCAATACTTAAGTACTTATTTTAGAAAAACATTGAATAAAATTACTCTTTAAACTATTGAAAGAAAATATAAACAGTAAATTCAACCAGCATAACCTAATATTAATTAAACCCAGAAATAATCAAATAACTTCTAGCTCCAAAATTTAATTAAAACATACAAATTGTAGCAACAATGCCATCGAAATGTATCAATAGAATTCAGCATGAACAAAGTCTCGTCTATGAATACATAATATTATTTCGAGCTTATTTCATCGTCACTAACAAAATCAAATTATGTCAAATACAATAATTTACTGAACTTGTATTCCATATTGAAAATGGAAAGGACGTTAATGGCGTTTCATTAATTTTAGAAACAATATTGTAATCATTGCGTCGTTACTTCATACCATTACATTATTAACATTTCAGATTATAAATGGATTATGAATATCTGTTAAAAGGTTTTATGTCGTTATATTTTAAATTACGTACACAAAAATATATTAACTTGGTCGTAAATTTTAACAGCTATTTAAAGATAATCACAATAAAAATTCAAGCCGACATCTTTAATATGGCCCCAAGTGTTTATAATTATAAAAAAACCGTCATCCAAGTAAACGATTTCCAGCTGTTTTGATTTAGTAGCCAAACCACTAAACCGATTTTGATGAAATATAGAAATTTGAACCAATCGGAAAGTATATCCTTTCAAATATTTTTTTTTCAAATCGGTTCTTAAATGACGGTGTTATGAGGTAAGAACCATAAAAAATACAACCGAATTGAAGACCTCCTCCTTTCTCTGAAGTCGGTTAAAAATAAATTATATTTTATACAAAATCACAGTGATATCGTTTATAAACGACCATTGAAGTTTATTTAAAGTCCAATTACTTGGGCTGCCATTGCACGGGATTCCTTTCAGAAGAAAAATTAAACGGAGCCATTGGAATCCAATCGAACGTGGCGAATGGACATAGAAATAGACGGAACGGAATTTTCCTATTAAACTGAAGCTCAAATAAATTCAAGTGCAAAATGTGATCGGCTTCCTTTATTGGTTGAAAAGCCTAGCACGATTCGACAGCAGATTCTTAATTATGGACCCGTATTATAATTTTTTGTTAGAGTTTGTGTCGTACATCCGAATGGAGGAGCTCGTGGCTAAATATGAACAGCCGCACAGGTCAATCTTCAAGGTTAAGCAACGCTCGCCGAGGTTGGTCTGTGGATGGGTGACCATCTTAACATACCGAGTTTCCTCCGTGCCTCGGAAAGCACGTTAAGCTGTTGGTCCCTGCTGTCATTAAGAGATCTTTAACAGTCGTTACGGATAGTTAGAAGCCAGAAAATCTGACACCAGTCTTGCCAAGGAGAACCGTGTTACCCAGTTAATGGGTGGTGGAGGTCTGGCAGGCAGCCGCTCCACGTAAAATACTGGTTTTCAGCTAAATCCGGTTTGACTGGAAGCCGACCCCAATATAGTTTGGAAAAGGCTAGGCAGATGATGATCGTACATCTGAATGAAAAATCGGAACTCTTAGATGATCAATGGTGTGTCGATGTCGGTTTGACTCTCTGTCTTAGGCACTTGTCTCACCGCCGGCGATCAGCGAGTAGCGAGTAAAGCTTGAAACTCGAAACGAGTCGGCGAGCAGCGAGTGGCGACTGAAAAGATTCGATAGTTTTGACGGCTTTAAATAAATTTAAAAGTAATAAATTATCTATTTATTTCAGAAATTAATTCCATATTTATACAACATTGTTAGTATCATTACAACTTACCAACTATGTTAGTACACAATTAATACAAAGACGTTAGTAACATAAAACTGAACAACTATGTTAGTAGACATTAACAATTACAGGGGCATGTAGCTTGCTTAAATACATGATTAAAGGACAATCCAGTTTGTTGGCAATGACACTCAGGTGACCGTTGGTACTGGCACGCACCCTGTGCAACAACGATGCTGTTCGCTTGCGCCTCATTGCAGCGAAGCTGTCAGTCTGGGCGTCCGCGAACATCCCTGAAGCACTACAGAAGCGAGTGCTTTTATGCAACGTCTTTTTACTCGCAATACTTGCTCCAACCCGCACTATAGGTAGAAATGACCGCTGTTTGGTAAGTTCTGACCGCCAAGCGAGCATCGCCGAGTGTCGCTGAGGAGTAAAATCTTTGATAGCTCTGGTCGCTGCGAACATTTAGAGGTAAGAGCTCGCCGGCTGTGTAAACAGCCAGCTATCGACTATGAATGTATGTGTCTCTTTTACTCACACGAGATATATATCTTTTATCCCTTTCCTCAGCGAACAAATTAATAGTCTAAAGCTAATTGGTCTGAATATACTGGACTGATTGAATTGAAAGGCAAACACATGAATAATTTTTTTCTTTTTACTTGAGATGGGTTTGCTCTTGACTCTAGTCTTGGTCATAGATGACAGAGACAAAGTCTACGATGAAGCAAGTTTACCCAGAAGTAGCCTATTCACTCTAACTTTGAAAAAATTGGAGTTGTAAGCGTTCGGAGACACAGACGTAGGCAGAGAGTTCCACTCCTTTGCTGTGCGCATTATGAAAGACGCTTGAAAACGCTTAGTGCGAGTTGGTGGAACAGCAACAAGGTAAGGTTGAAGTGCGTCTGGATGTCCGATGGTAGAATTGGGCTGGTGGGATGAAGTCGTGGAGTTCTTGGGCACACTCTCCGAAGTACAATCTGTAGACGACCGACAAGCAGGCAACCTTGCGGCAATGACCTATAACTCAAACATGGAAATTTATTCCAGCAGACTTACCACAGAAAAATGGGATAAGAAAAGTATCCGTCTGTTAAAATATGAGCTATAATGTTTCTTAAATTCAAAAGCTATAACTGTCACTTTGACGGGCATTGACCACTTTCAGGTTTTTCATTGTAGGGCACGCCATGATAGTGGCGATAAGTCCCCTCTTTGAGGAGTGGCTAGAGAGGCGCCACGGCGTCCTCACCTTCCGCCTGACGCAGCACACTGTGCAGGTGTGCCCCGCTTGGGCGGCGCACCGCCGTGTCCTCGAAACGGCGATAGGCGGCAACCTCTCGCGTCGTGCCCTGGTCCAAGCCATGGTCCGGAGCGAGACGGAATGGGACGCCGTTGCCTCCTTCTGCGAAGCAGTCATGCTAGCGAAGGTGGTGGCGGAGAGGGAGAGGAGACCCTCTCGTCCCGGCCGCCGTGGTGGACGCCGCGGGCGTCGGGGGACACCACCTGGTGACCTCCGGCCACCGTAGGCGCGGGCCTGTGGACGGCGAGCTATGGGTGGCTCGCCGTCCGTCCGTTAGTGACGACAGGCCGTGTCGACGGCGCGTTAGTGTTCCACGCGCGCCTCAAAGAGAGTCAGCACACAGAGGGGCCCGAAAGGGCCGACGCCTGCCGGAGTCGCGGGATTATTCGCAAGAGACACCGTGGCTCCGGAACACAAAGGGCAATGAAGGAACATGGATGGGTTTTAGTCAGTAGAAGTCTGACACTCCCTCCCGCTACACCCAGAGCGGGAGGAGTCATTGGATGATTTCCCATCCCTAAAAAAAAAAAAACAAAAAGGTTTTTCATTGTAACCGGTCCACAGTTTAATAAGCCACATGACTGTGGTCTTCGCTGAGTATTTTTAGGGTTCCGTATCCAAAGGATATCCAATGGAACCCTATACCTAAGCCTCCGACTATCCGTCCGCTCGTCCGTCTGTTTGTCAGCGGACTTTATATCGAGAACCTTAATAGGTAGACGATTGAAATTTTCACAGACTGTGTTTTTCTATTGCCACTACCACAACAAATAATAAAATTAAGGTTTATGGTAGCGAACCCTTCGTGTGCGAGTCCGACTCGTACTTGGCCGGTTTTTCTATTGTTCCTGCTGTGCGAACAGCGATCCTATTAATCCGTTACATCTTGTAGAAGTAAAAATATTCCATGTCATACTCCTGCAAAACGAACACTCTCACCTGCTACGAAAAAAAAAAATCACCCTGTTAGCGCTGTAACCATAATACCGATGGTATTTATTCATGCACTCATGTCTAACAGCGTATGTACACAGGCACATATGCCCTCATCAATTATTAGCGACACTTAATGCGCTCTCCGGCCGACCGCGACGGGCGAGCTATAAATAATGGACAGGCTCGACGAAACACCTGACGCTTTTGAACGTTATAAAAACTGTAGTTTTCGCTGAGCCATTGTTTTTGGGTGTTTTTAAAAAGGTTTGTTTTTAATTTTTCAGGCGATGGTAATTTGCCCATGATTTTTTTCTTGCTTAACCCATCTTTGTTATTTGTTTTAATAACAGAGTGCCTATTCTACCAATTTTCATTCGCATCGCATTCGCGTTTGAAAAAAATTAAACAAAAAACATAAAAAGCAAAAACACAAAACAACAACAAACACAAACAAAACTTAAACACAGACTTTCAAAACATAAATTATTGAAAGATTTGCCTCTCAATCGCAAGATTTATAAAAAAATAAAAAAAATATATAAAAACAAGGCTAAATGCTTGTTGCTGCTCACTTGCCATAATATGGTAAGCACAGTAACCTATTACCAATAGGAGATGTGAAGCTATACCTGTGTAGGGTAAGAAATTAAGAATTTTAGGATATTATTTATGTCTGTTCGCTTGTCTTTGTATGGCCATGTGAAGAGGAAGGAGAAAACGCATTTAACTAAAAGAGTAATCAACATAAATGGGGATGGATGGAGAGGGAGAGGAAGGCCAAAGAAAAGATGGATGGATTGTGTGAGAAGCCATATGAAAGAAATAGGAGTTTGTGGAAGTTTGACGGCTAATAGGGCAGAGTGGAAGAAAAAAACTTGTTGCGCCGACCCCAAGTAACATGGGATAAGGGCAGGAAGATGATGATGTAAGTTCGTTCCCACGAAGTGATCCGCCAGAGAAGCAAAAGTGTAGATATAGCTCACAGAATAAGCAAGCTAAAGTAGCAATGGGCCGGCCATATTAGCCGTAGAATCGATGACCATTGGGGTAGACGAGTTCTTGAGTGGTGACCGCGAATCGGCAAACGAAAGGTAGGACGACCTCGGGCTAGTGATTGAGCCAAATGGCGTGCACTTGGAGAGGCCTATGTCCAGCAGTAGACTGTGTACATATAGGCTGATGATGATGATGATTTAAGTTCGTTCGATCGTTGATTTTACTGCTATATGGATATAGCTAACTTAGATTAAACAAATCTTTGCTGTTCGTTGGTCTCGCTAAAACTTGAGAACGGCTGGGCCGAGTTGAATAACTCTTTTTCGTTTAATTTACCAGAATACAGGGAAGGTTTAAAAGCAAAAAACCAATGGGTAGGTAGGATAGACAGTTGACGGGAGCGAAGCCGCGGGGGACAGCTAGTTGGTTACAAATAAACGCGCAACTTCGTCTGCGTCACATTTTCCAGTAATGCTCCGCGATATATAAATATCCTATAGCCTCCCTCGATAAATGGGCTATCTAACATTGAAAGAATTTTTCAAATCCGACCAGTAGTTCCGTAGATTAGCGCGTTCAAACAAACAAACTCTTCAGCTTTATAATATTAGTAGCTGTCCCGTGCAACGTCGTCAGCGTAACATTTTTCATTACTGCTCCGCTCATATTGGCCTTAGCGTGATGATATATAGGTTATAGCCTTCCTCGATAAATGGGCTATCTAATACTGAAAGAATTTTTCAAATCAGACCAGTAGTTCCTGAGATTAGCGCGTTCAACCAAACAAACAAACAAACTCTTCTGCTTTATAATATTAGTATAGATATATTAATATATTACATAAGTATAGATTAGTAAAGTAAGCAATCGAATTGAGTAGAATATACATAATCCCAGACAACAATATTAAACAAAACCACACACGCTAACTCGTTACATCCTCTTAATTCCGACCATCTTATCCTTCATCCCAAAGGATTTGAACCGGACCCGACTCAACCCGGTCCAAATTCTCGACCCTCATTCAAAGCCCGATCATTTTCCGAGGTGCACAATAACAATATGACAAAACAGGCCCGGTCCATAACATCAAACTGTGATTTTGTCAACAAACTAATTTTCTAACTCTAATTAAATTGTTTACGTTTTCCAAGTACCCGGATTGAGTTAAAAGTGTTATTAGTTGACAGTCTCGTTTTAATTACTTTGTAAGTCGATTTCGTTGGCTGTCGGGTGATAACGACTGTTTGTTTTGTCTTGATAAGTCCTCAATTACTTGGTCTTATCGAGCTAGTTTTATGATTGGCTTTGAGCCGTCAGTCTCTTGAGTTTGTACTGGAAACAAGTTGAGGAATTTCGTGAGTTAAGAGTCCTATTACATTTTTTACGGAAATTCATGATTTTTGACGCTGTAATTATCAGCAGCAGTAAGATATTTTAATTATTTGATCATGAATAACGATAGTGCCAGTCTCTTTCTTGTAAGTTAGAGTTACACATTTTCGTTTTTCTTTTCGTGTAATTTACTATAAATATTTTACGAACTCAGTTTGCAAGAAAAATTGTCGGCGATGGAACTTTGACGGTCTAATTCACATTGTTACAATCAATTCTTTTAAAAGCTAAAATGACTAAAAGGTAAGTTGAATGTTTTACTTGTTTATTGGAGTTCTGGAATTTTTTTAAATTCCTTGAGTTTTCACGGAAAAAAACGTAAAGAATTCCTAATTTAAGCCAGAAATGTCTTGATTCAGCGTCCATTATATTCCAAATAAAAACAATTTTATCAAATAAATTAATATGATATAAAATTTCAATCTACAATGAATACGTTTCTTTGTAACTTGATCTGTTGCAAACGAGCATTTACGATTCGTAATAGGACTCTTTAAAACAATGAAAACTCGATATGTGCAATGAATACTTAATTGACGGGAGCGAAGCCGCGGGGGACAGCTAGTAAATAATAAAAAGAAATAAAAAAAAAAATATATTTTATGAGCACATATAACCAGTATAACACAATATATAACCTGTCATAAACTATCTACTTATACACAAAGAACATGATAATTTCATAATGTTGATCGCGTTCAGTGTTCACGAGTACCTAGCGCCACCAAGCGGACATCGCGGGCAACAACGTCACCGTCATCGGCGACGTGGAAGCTGAGCGACGTGGAAGCCAGCGCGGGGGGAAGGGGGGGGCAACGCCTGCCTCGACCTGACCATCTTCCAGCGGTCATTCCATTACCATCACGGCGACTGAGTACTAGCTTGTTAAGACACTATTGTACTTATACCTAAATTCAAATATAACCGTTTTATCATCATCATCGTCAGACTTTCCATTCAAAATTAACTACCTCACACACCAACTGATCAACCTCCTGCACATAATTTGGTCCTACGAGCCGGATCTACGACTTCTACGAGGAGACTCGAGCAGCCAGAGGACTCGAGAAGGTCACTATACCATCTTCAACGAAGAAGACACGAGGAGAACACCATCTGCAGGTAACGGTCAGGTCAGTTCCTTCCTAAGTCTGTGCTGAGTTTGTGCTAATATTGTATTATTTCTCGAAATTCCAGTTGTTCGTAGCGAGTGTGTGTCTACCTACATCACAACGGCAAATATCAAACCGTGAGTACTTGATTTTTGTCTCTCACACAACCACCACAATGACGAAAAAAAGGCATTCTCTCGTTGACACCGAAAGCAATGACGATATTATTAAGGATTTAGTAAAAAAACGCGGATCCCTAAAAGGCAAATTAACTTTGTTCTCAAAATTTGTGCAACTGTTAGACGGTTCTAATCCGTCAGAACTTTATTTAACAGAGTTACAGGAGCGCTTGCAAAGGTTAGAAGCGCTGTTTGAACAATTTTGTACCATTCAAGACGAAATAGATTTGCACATTACGGGTACTCAAATAGATCAAGAATTACAAGAAAGAGAATCATTTGAAAACCAATATTATGCTATTGTGGCCAAATCTAAGTGTATTTTAAAAGTCAATTCCTCAGTTCAAAGCGATAGCAATAATTGCAAGTCACGCACACACGGTATCAAACTACCTACAATTGCTTTGCCGAACTTCGACGGTTCTTATGATCAATGGCTTGAGTTCCGAGATACATTTTTATCAATCGTTCACAATAGTAATACTCTTGACAACGTTCAGAAATTCCACTATTTGCGCTCAGTTCTATCAGGTAATGCACTACAGGTTATTAAAGCTTTAGAATTCTCCGCACAAAATTACATCGTAGCTTGGGACTTACTGGAGAGTAGATATAATAACAACCGTTTGCTAATTCATAATCACGTAAAAGCGTTATTTACTGTTCAGGCAATATCGAAAGAGTCAGCTTCCCAAATACGCAAACTCATTGATGCTATTTGGCGTAACCTTCGTGCGTTAAAGACGTTAGACGAACCTACCGACACATGGGATACGTTAATTATTTATTTAGTCGTCACAAAATTAGATTCGTCGACCGAGCGCGAGTGGGAACTCTTCAAAGGTACCCTCACAAACACGTCTTCTAATAAAAAAACATCGTTGTCTGACCTAATGACCTTTCTAAAGGACCGCGCGGATTTTCTAGAAACAATTAAACCTTCTAATAGCAAACACTCGGAAAGTACTCAGAATAATCACACAAAAAATTCGCCGTCAATAAAAACACATAGCCATGTTTCTACTCAGAAAGATGGAAAGAAATCGGCAAACCACACAAAATCGCCACGTTACAAATGCAATATGTGCAGCTCGAACCATCCCATTTATTCATGCGATAGCTTCCTTCTTTTATCATCTAAAGATAAATTAAAATTTATCGAAGAAAAGAATCTCTGCTGCAACTGTTTACGTGCCGGTCACGCATTAACTGAATGTTGGTTCGGGCCGTGCAAGCAATGTAACAAAAAGCATAACACATTAATACACAGTGAATTCGTTGACGCTAACGAACCGTCCACTGTTTCACACACAGTACAAATAGTGGCTCAGCCTGAGTCCACTACAGGAATCACACACACAAATATAACGTCTCATACCGCATCTCACACATCTCACACGCCTTACAATGCCGATAATATTGATACGCGCTATTTTTATGATCAAGTATTATTATCGACTGCATTAGTGGAGATTGCGGATGACAAAAATAAATATCACACTACCCGCGCTCTTCTCGATAACGGGAGCCAGCATTGTTTTATATCCGAAAAACTTTGCAAAACCCTAAACATTCCAACGATACAGTCCACTATGCAAGTTATTGGATTGGTAACTCCGTTACACAATCCACACAACTATGTGAAATAAAAATACGATCCAAAACAAGCTCATATAACACACACATTAATTGCTTAGTTTTGCCTCAAATCACATCACAATTGCCGTCACTGGGCATCGATCATAACATTACAATTCCCAATAACATACAACTTGCTGATCCTGACTTTCATTCAAGTAATGAAATTAATTTATTAATAGGTGCCGACAAGTTCTGGGACTTGCTAAATGAGGGTCTAATACGTTTGCCTAAAGGTCCTTATTTGCAAAACACAAAGCTTGGTTGGGTTATCTCAGGTTCAGTTCAAAAACAATTAAAACAAAGTTTAAATAATTCTCGAACACAATGTAATTTCACACAAGCATTAGACGCGGAACTTAAACGTTTTTGGGAACTTGAAGAAATTAATTGTAATAAATCAATTTTTACAAAAGACGAACTCACATGCGAAAACTTATTCAAAGACACCACTATGCGTGACGATAAAGGTCGTTTTTCCGTGCGTATACCACTGAGTGAATCAGCTGATGAGCTTCGCGACAGTTTTTCTATAGCCGAGAACCGGTTTTTGGCACTCGAACGTAAACTAATCCGAAGTGCGCCGAGCTACAGAGAGATGTATTGCAAATTTATGGAAGAATATTTAAGTTTAGGACACATGAGCCGTATCACTGAATATTCACAACCTTATTATTTTTTACCGCATCACGGTGTCTATAGAGAACACAGTTCGACCACAAAACTTAGAGTGGTGTTCGATGCGAGTGCTAAGTCTACGTCGGGCAAGTCTCTAAACGATATACAGTTTATTGGGCCGACGCTGCAGAATGACATATTTGCCGTTTTGCTACGATTTCGGCAATTTAAATATGTCGCATGTGCCGACATCGAGAAAATGTATCGGCAGATATTAATTCAGCCAGACCAAAGACAATTACAATTAATTCTTTGGAGGGAGAAGCCGTCTGAACCTCTTGGCATATACCAACTTAACACCGTTACCTATGGTACGGCATCCGCACCTTATTTGAGTATTCGATGCATTAAACAACTCGCGTTAGAATGTAATGATGACGTAATTGCACAAGTCATTAATGACGACTTTTACGTCGACGATTTGATAACGGGACATCAAGATTATCACAAATTATTAGAGATATGTAGTAATGTTTCTAAGGTTCTAGAATCAGCTTGTTTTCCTAAATTAAAATAAAATAGTTATTGCAAAAATCATACTTCAAAAATTGTGGTTAGCTAAGATAGGTTGGGATGATCCAGTCCCTAAGCCGATCTTATAAGACTGGCAGAATTTTGTTAGTAAATTGCAGTTTTTACAAAATTTACGCATACCCCGTTATGCACTAGGAGATAACACGCATACAGTTGAACTACACATTTTTTGTGACGCTAGCCTAAACGCTTATGGCGCGTGTGTCTATCTACGTAGCTATACAGATACACAAGTAACAACTCGTTTGCTATGTGCGAAGAGTAAAGTATCTCCCACAAAACCGGTTTCAATCCCTCGATTAGAGCTCTGCGGAACGGTAGTAGGCGCGAAACTATATAGAAAAGTAATCAGTTCGTTGAGATTAAACTTAAATAATGTATATTTTTGGTCAGATTCTACCGTTGTGTTAGGATGGCTTAAAATGCCACCAAGTCAATTAAAACCATTCGTGCAAAATCGTGTCGTGGAAGTGAACGAACTAACGGGTGATAAACCGTGGCTTCACGTACGCGGTAAACAAAACCCAGCTGACTTACTATCGCGCGGAATGCAATTGGATGATTTAAACTCGTGCGATCTGTGGTGGCACGGACCGCCATTCTTACACACTCTTGGAATGGAAGGTAGGCATAATGATAATTATAATATTAATTACGATGAACTACCAGAATTAAAATCCACTAAAATCGCATTGGTGAACCAAACAACGCCAAGTTTATTCCCTTTCGAAAGGTTTTCTAATTTTAATCGGATGCTCCGAGTGGTGGCCTATTGTATACGTTTTGCTAATAATTGCCGACATAAAGCCAAATCACAGCGCTTAATAGGTTGTCTGTCGGTCGATGAGCTACGTGTATCCAACAAAATTTTAACGCGTATTTCACAACAGGAGTCTTTCTCGACAATCTATGACGACGTCATAAATAAACAACTTTTAAAGTGTCCTCGCAATATCTCTAGCCTAAACATATTTTTAGACGAGCACAACATAATCAGAGTAGGAGGTAGATTAGAAAATAGCGAATCATTTTCATATGACAAAAAGCATCCCATGTTGTTATGCGGTCGGCATAGGTTCACGCGTCTTTTGTTTGAATATGAACACAGGGTATTATTGCATGCGGGGCCTCAATTGCTACTTGCCACGATAAGAGAAACTTGGTGGCCTCTCAGAGGTAGGAACTTAGCTAAACAAGTAGTGCATACCTGTGTGAAATGTGCTCGTATGAAAGCCAAACCTTTAAATATTCAGATGGGTAATCTACCACCCGAAAGATTGAAACCCGGGTATTCATTCATGTACTGTGGTGTCGACTATGCAGGGCCATTGTTCATGTTGAACCGTTCAGGAAGGGGTGCAAAGTTAATTAAATGCTACATATGTTTGTTCGTGTGTTTCACAACGCGTGCTGTACACATAGAATTGGTCACAAATCTCACGACTGAAGCATACTTATTGGCATTAAAACGCTTTATTTCGAGACGAGGTAAACCTGTGCAGATCTATTCTGATAATGGTACAACATTCGTAGGAGCGTTAAAGGAATTTGCAAAATTTATAGTCGATAAAGAGAATGACATTCAGGATTTCACTAGTAATAATTCAATTAAATTCACATTTATTCCGCCTTATTCGCCTCACTTTGGTGGTTTGTGGGAGGCAGGTATCAAGTCCTGTAAATTCCATTTAACTCGTGTCGTAGGAAATGCACACTTGACTTACGAGGAATTGAGTACTGTGTTGGCACAAATCGAGGCTGTCCTCAATTCCCGACCCATGTTTCCTTTATCGTCCGACTCCTATGACTTTCTCCCTCTGACTCCCGCTCACTTCCTGATTGGCCGACCGTTCACCGCACCAGCCAGTGAAGACCTGACGACAACGGCTACGCAGCGTCTACGTCGTTACGACCGTGTCGAGCAGATGCGTCAGAACTTCTGGAGTCGATGGTCCAAGGAATATGTTTCTGAACTCCAGATAAGATCAAAGTGGCAAACCAACCAGGACACCGTCGCTCCTAACACCCTCGTGCTCGTGAAGGAGGACAACCTGCCTCCCCTCAAGTGGCGCCTAGGCCGGGTGCTGCACACATTCCCGGGCAAGGATGGCATAGCCCGAGTTGCAAACATAAAAACAGCAACGGGTATAATAAAGCGCTCATTCTCGAAGATATGCCCACTCCCACAACCCGATGAAGACAATACCTCAACGTCTGCTTCATTGGAACCAGGTGCTTCCAAGGCCGGGGGCATGTTCACGAGTACCTAGCGCCACCAAGCGGACATCGCGGGCAACAACGTCACCGTCATCGGCGACGTGGAAGCTGAGCGACGTGGAAGCCAGCGCGGGGGGAAGGGGGGGGCAACGCCTGCCTCGACCTGACCATCTTCCAGCGGTCATTCCATTACCATCACGGCGACTGAGTACTAGCTTGTTAAGACACTATTGTACTTATACCTAAATTCAAATATAACCGTTTTATCATCATCATCGTCAGACTTTCCATTCAAAATTAACTACCTCACACACCAACTGATCAACCTCCTGCACATTCAGTTTCATTTATGAAATCCGCCCAAAGTCTAACAGTGATAAACTTAACTCTAACTCTCCTCAATCCACATAACACCATACCAAAAGTTGAATCTGCTCAAAACAGAAAGAATCATTAGCGATACATAAATAAACAATTCAATCGAATCCTGACAGGTCAATCTCCTATCAATCCAACTGGCGTATTCGTCCATCGTTTATTTACGAAACAAAGCCTCGCATTATAAGAAACAACGTAAAGATTTGTCTCTTTGAAAGTGTGCTTAGGGCTGATCCTTTCCCAATATTGAAGACGACTGGGACCTTTCATCAACATCATCTGACTAGTCTTTTACAAATTTTGTGCAACCAGATGCAGCTGAGTACCATTTGGCTGAATTTTCACCAAAGATGTGCGAGGATCGCTTGCGCTAAGCGAAGCTAGGTAAATGAAACGATTCTATTGGTTCTTAACACATTCCTCGCTATGCATCCTCGCTCATCTCTGGTGGAAACGCAGCCTCCTACTAAAAGGAGTGACGACTTCTTTTTTTTTGTGCATAGCCTTTTCCCACTTATATTGGGGTCGGCTTCCAGTCAAACCGGATTCAGCTGAATACCAATATGTGGAGCGGCTGCCTACCAGACCGCCACAACCCATTACCGTGTTACCCATGCGTGGGTAACACGGTAGGTACTTCTTGGTTAGACTGGATTTGTACAACAAATTACCTTGTGATATTAGAAATAGTAAGAATAATAATGAATTCAAAAATAAGCTCTTCAAGCTACTAAATTGGGACGTCAATTAAACACGGAGATGGATAGCTGACTGGTTTATTCATATTTGCGCATACCCACATACATAATAACAAAAGTAGACACAATACCTTACACTTTTCCCCCATAAGATTAAATGTAAACTTATCAGAATAACAAACAGAAAATATAATTAAAATGTATATTGAAAACCCACACCAAATAAAACTCTTATATACCTACTTACTATTATAACTATTTGGACTCATTGTCTTTGTTTACGGCGCGCACGTGCGCACGTATTGCTCGGGCTGAAGCCCCCGGCGGCGGGGAGCGGGGCGCCGCCGGTGCGGCCGGAATTGCCGGGCCCACGCTACCCGCCTCCGTCTCCAACTCGCTGGATGCCTCTGTTGCATCCTCGAAATCATCATCATGATCATTACTCTCCCCCTTGTGAGTACCAATGCTCGCTCGCGAAAGTGTTAACCGTGACTTGTTCCCTACTGGAAGTATTTGGTCGCGATGTCTGCGCCACTCGATACCATTTCCCATGTCAATGCGGTACGACACCGGCCCCGTACTCTTAGAAATTGTGCCCGTGGCCCATTTATTTGAATTGGAGGTGTAATCGCGTGCGAGTACCGGGTCTCCTACACGGATAGGGGGCTGGGGCGTGCCTCCTGCATGAGCTACCTGACGTTGTTGCGCCGCGCGCGCCACCTGCGCGACGTCAGGCCGCAACGCATCCAGTCGCGTCCGCATCCGACGCCCGGTTAGCAATACTGCCGGTGGCACGCCCGTAGTTGCATGTTCACAATTGCGGTAATTGAATAAAAATGTGTTCAATGCTTGTGTCACATTTTCGCCACTAAGAACTGCTCTCTTAATGGCTTTTTTTACAGTCTTTACCGCATTTTCTGCGGCGCCATTACCCTGTGGCCTATAAGGCGCCGTTGTCACATGTGCAATACAATTTTGGTTACAATATTTTTTAAATTCAACCGATTGAAATGGTGATCCGTTATCCGTAACGAGTTGCGAAGGAAGTCCAAACCTGCTAAAAACTGTTACTAGTGCTGTAATTGTTGACTGTGCATCCGTACGACCCATAGGAAGTGCCTCAATCCACTTCGAATGCGCGTCGACTATAATGAGGTATTTTCTTCCCGAATACTCCGCAAAATCTGCATGTAAGCGTTGCCATGGTAACAGAGGGTATTCCCACGGATGCATGTCCGCACGCGGCGCAGCGTCCCGCACCATACGACATGGCTCACAAGTACGACACATTATATCAAGGTCACCATCTAAGCTAGGCCAGTAAACATAATTTCTTGATAAGCTTTTCATTTTTCTAACTCCTAAATGACCTTGATGAATTTCTTCGAGAATTTTAGTTTGTAGTGATTTTGGTATTATGATACGATATTTATAAATTAAACAACCGAAATCAATTGAAATATCGCTTCTACGTGCAAAATATGGTTTTTCTTCTTCGCAACTAGGTACGGATGGCCATCCAAATTTTACAAAACCCACTATTCGCGACAATATTGCGTCCTTATTGGTTTCTTTACCTACGTCATGGAAATTAACCGGCATACATTGTTGTACTAAGTTAACATAAGTCATCGATTTGGTGGGACGACGCTCCTGTGCTAACGGTAAACGTGACAACGCGTCAGCTGGGCCATTTTGTTTTGAGGTTATGAACTTTACAGTAAAATCATATGCGGCTAATCGAGCGGCCCAGCGTTGTAAGCGACTGGCGGCAGTTTGGGGTATACCCACTTTCGCCCCGAAGATGTAACTTAATGGCTGATGATCTGTACGTAATTCAAATTTCCTAGCATACAGGTATTGATGGTGTCGAGTGACGCCATAAAATATTGCCAGAGCCTCCTTATCAATCTGGCTGTAATTGCGTTCCGCGTCATTGAGCGTGCGCGACACACAGCTATATTATTCAGTCAAAGAGTGTTTGGATGACAAATTCTGATGAATATTTATAATTTATATTTTTTGATACTTTTATGACAGTTTCACTACTTTATCGACACAATTTTGATAATTTGACATATACTCGTACATTTTATATTATTAATATTATGAAATTGATTTTGTATGCCTATCGGCGGGACATGGTCTGTACATTAATCTATTGAAAAACACCTGTAATCACCTATGTTCACAAAATGAATAAATGAATTGAAAATTGAATTGAAACTGGAGCCAGATTTACTGGCTTCTGACAATCCGTAACGACTGCCAAAGATCTACAAATGGCAGCCGGGACCAACGGTACGGAGGAATGTTAAGATGGTCACGCATCCACAGACCAACCTTGGCAAGCGTTGCTTAACCTTAGAGATCGACCCGTGCGGCTGTTATTATTTAGCTGCGAGCTCCTTAGTGACAGCTTCCGAGTGACAGCTTAATTGACCTCCAGTAAATAGGTACCACGATACGCCAGAATTGTCGCAAGACTTTTAGGCTTCCAACATTGATCTAAACCTTTTACAATCTAAGAAGTCCATTTTGACAGCTAAGTAGAGAGGGACAAAAGATGGCTTTACCCCTAAGTGCGCAAGAGATTTATTTTATGTCTCTTTCATACTTCTGTCTAACATGACTTTTTTAATTATTTCGAATATAGGCTTCGACTCATTATAATATTTGATTACTGTCTTACTGCTAGGCAAGGCGATTTTTTTTCTATTTCACTCTCTATATTATTTTTTTTTTTTCAACTCAATTCAATTCAGCATAGCTATGACAATATACATGCTACCTTTTTCGCAGCATTCAATTAGTTATAACCTGGGAGTCTTTAAGTCAGAGTGAAGAGGTTACTTCTAGGCAAGCGTGCTCCATCTTAAACCGCATCATCGCAACATCAGGTGAGATAGTCAAATGTAAGCCTACAAACAGTAAAAAAAAAATCCGGATCACGATGGTCACGTTTCTACCGCACCAGCGCTTCCAGCCTCTGAAATGACGTCCATATTTAAACACCCTTGTGCGATGACCCTGGCTTATAAAAGCCTAACCAATTCTTAACAAATACTTAGGTTTATCTTTCTCTGCATCAGCAACCCTACTCCAAACAGTTTTTGTTCCATCACTAATGCTTTCCAATAAGGTTCTGTTTCCTCCGATTTGTTCTTGCCATATTTTTTCGGTGACGTCAGAGTGCGAAATGATAAATGACCATGTTCGAACCATCTGAGGGACGGATGCTTCAAATTTAATGACGAAATGAAGCTGGTGGTGCAATTCATGGCAAAGAGCGAGGTTTACTGATGAGTAGAAATGTCTTCTTTCACTTGTCGCTGGTATATCGTCCCTATGCTAGGGACTGAAGCATCATCAAACTAAAGTGGCAGCGGGCAGGGAACTTATTTTGCTAAATAGATAGTCGATGGGGCCAAAAGGTTCTGGAGTGGTGACCGCGTACCGCAAGATGCGGTGAGGTGGACCAATGACTTGGTGAAGGCCTTAGAAATCCGCTGGATGGGAAATGCATAGGAGCGGTCGATACTTGGGGAGGCCTATATCCAGAATATTGTTTTAAACTTTCATGGTCACTAACGTTAGAATAGTTAATAACGTGATTGCTACCATGTACCTTTTTGTTGCTACCATATGTTGTTGCTTGCAACAGTGCCGAAATGTCGGAAACTTGCAAATAAGAAGGTACATGGTAGCAATCCCGTTATTAACTATTCTAATGTCCAGAATGTTTTTCGGCTGAAGTGACTCCAATGCCTTTGGCAGCCACTTCATTTAGATTTTTTTAAATAGAGTCCAAAAAACTCATAAGCCATGTTTTACCAAAATCAATTACCTACTTAAAGTAGGTATTGATTTTCTTACTAACACTCATATTTTGAGTCATTTAATCCACTCTACTGAATACCGACTCAACCTTCCACATTATAAGTATGTTCTAAGTTTATGTTTATGGTACCTAAAAAATTAGTTTTCTTTCTTTCTTTCTCCCTTAGTCAAATTAAAATGAAAATGGCGGCTGTATCGAGTGGGATGGAGGAAGTTTACTCCAACAGGCTTTAGAACATCGGAGAATTAGAGACAAACTAATTCAGCTCTATTCAGCTTATGCCTATAGACAACAACGATTTTGTATGAAGACGCGTACACATCCGTTCAGCTATCCGCGTCTATTCAGCTTTCGCGGCAAACAAGTGTAAAATGAGGACAAATGTGTTATTATCAAGCGAGTGCTATGGATAGAGTTCAGCGCTTTTCTGCTGGTGCCGCCTTCACATTCTTACGACGCTGTACGCGGCTAATAGAAGCAGAACTGTATGAGTGTAACCTTCCTCAAATCATTAGCGAAACGCGAATGGAGCTGAATAATTGTGAATAGTCCTTTAATCTCACTCTCATACAGTAACCTCACAAGTAGATCAAAGAACGCGGTAAACAATGTAAGTAACTCTAACCGCTTATGACTTAAATAGAGACATAACTGAAAACGATTTGTTTCGCTGTATCGGGATAATTCGCCATTGTTTTTATTTACAACAATCGTAGCAATATGTTAACTTATTGATACCAACTTTTGTACAAGTTTCTTTTTATATTCTACCAATTTTTTTTTGTTGCGCTTGAGGATCCTACTTTCTACTTAAACTAAAGCGATAGTTTGTGAGGATGGATGGGTGAATGAATTAATGAATGTTTGTTACTCTTTCACGTCAGAACGCCGGAAAGGATCTGCATAAAAATTTGGCACAGAGGTAGATTATAGTCTGGAATAACAAATAGACTACTTTTCATCCTAGGAATATGATCCCTAGGGATAACGCGAAATATCAGCCACACATCTTGCTGAGGTTGATCTAAGGATGGGTGGCCGGTTGGCCCAGCAGAAGCTCGAAAGTCTGAAAACAATAATAAACTGAGTATCGTGTTGCCCAGTTTAAGGATTTTGGAAGCCATATAGGCAGTTACTACTCGTAAAAAACTGGAATTTATCCTGGATCCAGCCAGCCTTTTTTTAAGGATGGCAAATCATCAAATGACTCCCGTCAGACTCTTACTGACTAAAAACCCATCCTTGTTCCTCCTAATGCCCTTTGCGTTCCAGGGCCACGGTGACTCTTCCGAAAAAAATCCGCAATCCCGGTAGGCACTGACCCTAACGGGCCCAATCTTCTATGCTGACAGATCTTTGAGGCGCGCATGGAACACAGCGCGCCGTCGGCCCGGACCTGTTTTGTATTGGTCGGCGAGCCACCCAACGCTCGCCGTCTGCAGATGGATCCAGCCAGCCTGGAATTCCAACTTCAACAGTATTGACAAACTGTTGGGGTTGGCTTTCAGTCTAGCAAAAAATATTGATTGAGAGATATTTAACTCTACACGTGTACCTACTTATATCGTAGTATCAACATATAACTGTACAACTCAAACCAGTTGATTCTTGCGGTCGATATTTCACCTAGTTCCCGTAATCCGATTACGTTGTTGTCTCACATGTCAAGTTCTCATAACAATATAATATTATGCTGTCATATAGCTGTCATATAGCTTACTTATTGATCGGAACAGAAGGCCAATTCTCTTGCTTAAAACATCGGCGAAGTGCATATTGTTCTCGTACTCGAAGAGTTTCACAGGTACCACAAGCCGTTACTTGTATTACTCCGTCAGCGTTCGCAAATTAAAAAAACAAAAGTAAGACCATACAATTGAAGATTGGCGACTTGGGTACCCTCATTAAATCTAAGTGTTCCAAAATCTTCTTATATGCAAATTATAGGTCTTATATCCGTAGTTATTTTCCAAGCTAAAATGGTTAATTAGTTGTTGGTAGTAATTAAATAAACATGATTTTAGTGTGCTACCCCGTTACAAAAACAAAACGCATTAATCCACAACAAAACGCATAAAATAGAGCCAAACTTATTTCGATTCAAATTGATAATTAATATTTGGCAACCCAGCTGTCACTTTATGTCAAATACAAAAAATATGTAGGCAAAACGTCATATTTCTGTGTTGTATGTAGGTGTCCTATTTAGTTCGTCGTTTGGGATATTTGTAGTGTTCATATGCGTCTATAAATAAAGTGTGAACCATGTGAATTTTCAGCCACCATGTTGCTATAACATTACAATTTGCGTTCAGTTGATTATACTTTTGTGCAGGACGGAACTGGTGATAGGAATCTTATTTAACATTGTTTGTACTTCAAATCTGAGAATGTCGATCCCATTGTGTGCCCAGATAAAGAGAGGTTTCAAAATCTTCAGACAAGAATATTCAATCGAGCGAGTCCTCATCTTATGAAAGATTTAAAAACTGCTTGTGCTGTATTAAATGCATTTGGAACTCGATTTACTGACCCAAGAAATGCTCAAATAATGTAAAATATAATAATTGAACGTTTATTTTTAGAGAACGAATTAGCGATTATAGCCATGGAGCGCCTGAATCGTCGCAGTATTATGTTTCCGAATATAGATGCCTCAAATATACAATAATTCCCACGGCTCTCCTTGGAAAAATTGGTGTTGTTTGCGTGTGGCACATGCTAGATCTGTCAAGCTAGATCATACGTTGGAGAACATTTCCGCTTTCAAGGAATGTACACACCCGAAATAGATCGCGACCAGCAGTTTAGGAGGAGAAAATCCATTTTTGTTAAGAGCAAAAATAAAATCCCGTCATGTGGGGCGGATCACATATTTTGTTTTCATAGCCGTTGAAAGGTAACAGCAAGGTCAAAGCTCCATCATCGGCGACTGTTGTAACTGTATAACTGTGTATTTCGCTTACGCTCGACACGAAGGAACAACCCCCCCTGTGGTATTTCTTGACAATGTATTGTTAACATTACAATAAAAAGTTTTATGAATACTATGGTTGCATTTTTACCTATTCTATTTAATTGTTCATTATCTTTTGTCCTGTTGACGACCATCTTGTGGGTGGGTCATGGACCATCTTGGATACAGATTCAAATCCCGCAAAAGGAACGTTATTACTATTATAAGTGACGTCACAGCAACTGGATAGCCTAAAATCATTCAAAATCTTCTTACCTATATTTGCCGTTTCCTTATCTCAACTTAGAACATTTTTTTTTTTAAGGATGGGAAATCAAATGACTCCTCCCGCTCTGGGTAAAGCAGGAGGGAGTGTCAGACTCCTACTGACTAAAACCCATCCGTGTTCCTCTTAATGCCCTTTGCGTTCCAGGGCCGCGGTGTCTCTTTCGAACATATTCCGCAACCCCGGCAGGCACTGGCCCTAGCGGGCCCCACTTGCTTTGCTGACAACTCTTTGAGGCGCGCGTGGAACACAGCGCGCCGTCGACGCGGGCCTGATTCTGATCAGATGGCGAGCCACCCAATGCTCGCCGTCCGCAGGCCCCAGGCGCAGGTACGGTGGCCGGGAATCGCTCTGCGACTCCCGACGCCCGGGGCGTCTTCTTCTGGTGCGGCGGCCGGGGCGCGAGGTCTCCCTCACACGTTCGGCCTCCTCCTTCGCTTGCATTACTGCTTCGCAGAAGGAGGTGACCGCTTCCCATGCCTGCTCGCTCCGGTTCATGGCTTGAACCAGGGCCGGACGCGAGAGGTTGCCGCCGCCGATTGCCTCAACGAGGACACAGCGTTGCTCCACCCACGCAGGGCAGACCTCCACCGTATGCTCCACTGTATCTTCCGGGCGATCCTCGCAGTGTTGACACCCGGGCGTATCCTCCTGCTGAATTCGAAACAGGTACCTTCCGAAACAACCGTGTCCGGTGAGTACCTGCGTCAAGTGGAAGGTGAGGACGCCGTGGCGCCGCTCTAGCCACTTCTCAAAGAGGGGACTTATCGCCACAATTGTGGCGTACCCAACGCTGGGTTGCGACAGTCGCTGTCTCCATACCGCCATGAGATTCTGCCGGAGCTCCGTCCGCCGTGCTGCGATTTGCAGCGGCAGAGGAGTCTCGCCCCGGCGTTGCGCCTCCACGCAACTAAGAACACCTTGCTGTAACATCTACTAGTAACTCAAAAATCTTTCTATAATTATTAAAGTACAATCTATACACTTTATCTGATTAAAATGTATGATTTATAAAGGTTTTCCTTTAGTTACAAAGTATGTAGGTAGGGATCTTTAAGAATTATTTTTGGTGTTCCATTTTGAGGTTATGTTTAAAATCAATTAAATAACCCCAAGTCTAATGTATGGCTTACCATTACATATTCTGTTGTACTCTATATTAGCATTCAAATCCATATATTCATTCTATGAAACGCTAAGCCTTTATGTGGTACTGAAAATACATGGGTTTCTGCCAATCTCCTTTGTCCCTATAGAGCCACGACAGGTTAAAATAAAAACTTATTTTACTTTTATTATTTATTAGTATAAAGGAAAAAAAATATACCCTGTGCGAAATAATGTCCACCTTTTACAGTTCATGAGAAACAGCCCGTTGATAGACAAACTGACGGACGAGGCGGACGGAAGAATAGCGGAAACTAATTATTAAGGGCTGCAGAACGACGGCACGGTTGGCGCAGTGTTTGAGCGATCGACTGCTGCGTCGCGTGTCATGGGTTCGATTCCCGCAAAGAACAAATATTTTTATGGCTTACAGATAGTTGTTCCGGGTCTGGCTGTTTGTATATGTAACTTTGTATGTTTGCAAACGCACCCACGATACAGGAGAAATTCTACGCCGTTTTTAATAAAATTAAAAAAAATATCATTGGTCAATTTACCTGCACTTGATGGATGCGAGACGCACAGGACCGCTTGTTGTGGTGACACTTGGGGAGGTCACGAGATCGACGTCATCTTTCGGCTCATATTAATGATGATGATGAATACTTAATTAATATAAGAATAGTAATTTCGACAGTCGTTATCTATACTTATAATAAATCTGTAGAGAGGTAAATTCTGTACATGAAATATATTTCCAAAATAACTATCAGGGGGTGATTAGGGATCGATACTGATGCCAAAAATACAATCAGTACAATTTTTGTCTGTCTGTCTGTCGGTCTGTCGGTCTGTCTGTCTGTCTGTCTGTCTGTCTGTCTGTCTGTATAACCGTTATAGAAACAAAAACTACTCGACGGATTTTAATGAAACTTAGTGCAATTATTATTCATACTCCTGAGCAGGTTATAGTATACTTTTCATCACGCTACAATTAATAGGAGCAGAGCAGTGAAGGGAAATGTTGGGAAAACGGGAGAAGTTACTCCATTTTTTTAAGCTTCCATCGCGTGTGCAACCTTAATGGTGAAAGCTACACAAAAATCTGCATGTATGACGGAAATGTTCTCCTTAAAATTATTTAAAAAATATCCCACGACAGCATATTATGTCTATCTTTTATGATTGACGAACAATAACACGTGTAACTCCCGATAGCTTAGCAGTTCGAAGCTTTCTGATTGTATTTGTCTACTCTTACGTTTATAAAACTCTAAGGGCCTCTTTCACCACCCTTGAGTAAAGTATCGAGTAGACTAATCGCCAGTTAAAGTCATACGTAACTGCACGTGTCAATTTCACGACGTTCGAATAGCACTAATCAATGATTAAGCTGACCAGTAACTTACTTTCCACATCGTCTGCCAATTAGCGTGTTTACTTGACGGTTAACAAATTTTCACTATACATTTTTGGAAATATCTCGAAAACCATAAGTCCTATCAACTCAATTCTTTTTGTAAAAGTGGTTTTGGGTCAAGACCTTTATTTTAAAACTAATTTCAAAACCCTATCACTTAAAACAAAAATCACATTTTCAATCTACGTAATTATTCACAATACAAAAACCTTACATCTAAATTCGCATTTAAACTAGAATCTAACTAAACCTTTGATGCGAAAATATCCTTATAATACTAATTAGAGAATGCTAAACCTAATCTAATCTGATTCAATTATAATTTTAATTAGTTTTCCTTACAATTTCCTTGTTTGATACGGTCGCGTCCACTATTACTTGCGCCTATGGACGCGGACGGGGTCTTATCGCCGACACTAACACAGTTTGGTATTTCTGTACAAGTGAAAAGTTTGCACTTCTATCTCTTTTAACTTTATCCATGATAATTTATAAAAAAAAAAACCACACGCAATAATTTCCTAACCAAAAACACAACAAACAATACACAAAATGAAATGACAAATGACAGCTAACCTAACAATGACATTTGACGAGTAACGTTGACGTAATATTGAACGAATGCAACGTATGATTTGTTAAGTCATTCACCTAACCGGTAAGTTGTTACTCGAAGCTTTATTTTCGCTTGTGAAATCGACAGAAGATACTCGTAAGTTTTACTTGCCGATTCACTTTAATTGGGAAGTAACTAATCAACGCTTTACTTGGAGATGGTGAAAGAGGCCCTAAGTCGTCCCTTATTAACATGAATAAAAGTTAACATTATTAACTATTCCATAAAAAAAGAATCATAGAAATCGGTATAGAAACACCAAAGTTATACATGAAATACGCTATTTAATAAGCCATCGCGCGTGAATACTGAATCATGCTATAAGGATTATTTTTGTATAAGGTCGCGAACGCACAGGCAGGCGGCTAGCTTGGCGCCTAGAGGCTAGCGAGTAGCTTCGGAAAACGGCTTACGACAGTTTGCAATATCCTTTAATAATTATAATGTCGAGGGGAAGATGGTTATAATTTCGCTTTACATCAAACGAGTAATATTATAAATGTGAAAGTTTGGTTGTTTGTTACTCAATCACGCCAGAACGGCTTAACGGATCTTAATGAAATTTAAAACAAAGATAGATTATAGTCTGGAATAGCACATACGCTAAGCTTTTCATCCCGGGAATATGTTCCCTAGGGATCACGCGGGCGAAGCCGCTGGCAGAAGCTAGTCACTAATAAAACATCACTTTACCAAAAAAACCAAGATGAAAAGTTTAAAGTTACATTTCAACTTTTGAATCGATATTCCAGTCCCCCTGTGCATTTTGCTAAATCAATACACATTTTACTCTCGACTGAACCTAATAAAGTACAACTTCGTTACACTAGCGTTCCCATAAAATGCAATAAACTTCCACAATTTAGTTATCGATAACGACTGATTTACTCCGACTCTTGGAGGTAATGGCGACTCCCATGAAATCACTATGGGTGCTCGGAGCAATTTAGTGGGAAATTTTCGACATTACCCTTAACGATTGTGATTCAGTGGGTTCGGAGCGATATCGAAGCTTGAAATATTTACAGTTAGATAATTTTGTATGGCAAGGCCTTTACTTGAAACTAAAAAGAGGAGGTCGTGGCCAAATAATAGCCGCACGGGTCGATCTTCAAGGTTAAGCAACACTTGCTGAGGTTGGTCTGTGGATGGGGATATTAACATATCAAACTCGTCCGTGCCTCGCAAAGCACGTTAGCCATTGGCCCCGGCTTTCATTTATAGATCTTTGGCAATCGTTACGGATTGTCAGAAGCCAGAAAATCTGTCTAAAAATCTCCAGTCTTGCCGAAGAAGTACCGTGTTACCCAGTTAATGGGTTGTGGAGGTCTGGTAGGCAGCCGCTCCACGTAAAATACTGGTATTCGGCAGAATATGGTTTGAATGGAAGCCGACTTCAATATAATTGGGAAAAGGTTAGGCAGATGATAGCTCAGGCATAACTAAAATGTTAGATACATTTACATGGCTTGCGGCTCGGGGTGTTGAGAGACGTGCAAGCTGAGGTGAGTAACGAGCAAAATTTCGAACCAGAGGCCTTAGTGTGAGTTTTTTCGACTCACGTTCGAACGCGTTCGATTGCGAGCGCGTTAGAATTTAGTTTGGGAAATTAGGTTCTACGAGTGACCACCAGGTGGCACTATAACTAAATTCCCATACTAAATTCTAACGCGCTCGCAATCGAACGCGTTCGAACGTGAGTCAAAAAAACTGACACTAAGGTCTCTGTTGGATCGCCAACGAACTTACTCGTCGAGCCATACGTCCGCGTATTTACGGTGACACACGAGCGAAAAAAGGTCGTCGAGCCATAAATCCGCATACTTGCTCGCCCGTCTATCACCCACTTTAAACCAAATGCATCTAAACACTAATACTTTACATGCAGCATTTCACACCTCCACAACCCAGAATCTGCGTAACACGACCCCTTGGCAAGACTTGTGAGATTTTCTGAGCTCGTAAAAACTGTCAAAGGTTGGACCCGGCACTTATTTGTATAAAGAAAAGAAAGAAAATGCATGTTTGCTCCGCCAGAAGCGACACACAACAAAATAAGAACACAAAATCAAAAGAAAACATCTACTAAAAAACTAAAAACACAAACATGAACAAAACCAGAAACTTTTGTGTTGTCTATGTCAGGAAAGGCATCAATCTACCACGACTCTCTGGTCACACCACAGATACACCAGCACACCGCTCAACAGTTGTCTATGGCGCGACCATGACATCCGGCACTGTAACTGTACCGTCCAACATCAAATCAAATCAAATCGTTTATTTGTGATACATGGGTGATATTATCTTAACGTGCTTTCCGAAAAACGAACGAAGCGTTTGTACGGGAACTAAAAGAACCACAACGCCATCCATCCCATCAGCAGCGAACTGCTAACGTAATCCTGCATCGCGTTATCAGCGTTTTCCATGCGATTTGAACACATACAACAGTCCTATATCAAATATCGGGCAGTTGCCCACAGACACAACAACCTTCCTGTCGGTGGATCCTCCCTTTTCTATGGAGGTTTGCGAGACTTTACTCTCTGTTCCGCATACGTTATATATGGTCACCAACCCACTGGCGCACCTTGGCAAGTGTTTCTTGAATTCGAAAATCAACTCGTATCAACCGCACAGTTCCAACAAAATTACGTCAAGAAATTTTTATTTACTACCAAACGAAATATCACTTGAAATAACCATTTCTTTTATTCTACTGCTCAGTCAAAGCTTCCTCAAACTTACGTATACACATATCACATACGTTTCCCCTCTAGCTTTCCAACTTAAAGTTAAAGTCAAAAGTCTCCCGTATGACCAAGAGTCACGTTCACCTATTGACTTTAAGTTTTCAATGTACTAACCGAACTTAGTGTCATATCTAGTAAACTTGATGCAACTGTTCTGTGTAGACAGCAATATAGGTGTTTATATATTGCAAGCTACCAAGATAGAACAGTACTATCACCCTCACATTAAATATCAACACAATGATTTTGTTCCAATTCTGCTAATTTTCACATTCGCATCGAAATCGCATCTCAATCGCAAACTGTCAAAAATGTATGAAAATCAAGGCTTTTTTGACAGTTTGCGATTGACATGCGAATGCGAAAGTTGTTAAGAATTAGTAGAATTGGCCCTCTGCTGATTAACTTTTTCCAACTGTGTTTGGGTCGGCAGTATTCAACATGCAGCGACTCTCTCCCGGAAGACGCAGTGTTAGAAGGCCTCCTACAAGGTGTACGAATGACCTGGTGAGGGTCGCATTTAACCGATGATGGATGCGAGACGTACAGGACCGGTTATTGTAGTGACTCTTGGGGGAGCATGTCCAGCAGTGGACGTCTTCCGGCTGTTATGGTGATGATGATGCCTCCCTGTCTGATCTCCAGAACCCAGGAAATGAACCTAGTTACGAGGAACGTATTGTGGAAATTATATTATATTATTTTCATACTCCTCCGCTGCACTTTTCTGGTTAATTTCGTTGCGGGATCAAAGACAGTTTAATCGTTTCTCCGGGACTCGTCGGGCTTCATTGGCTCGGCGTTTTTTTGGTGGTCGCCACTGTTGATACTGGCTTTCAGGAGTTGCAGTGGTTGGGAATGTGTAGCGGGCTTGTCCCAAAAATAAATCCAAACACTTCCCTTTGGCGACACACTCTAGGGAGCTCTAAGGTTTTCCGGCTTCTGACTAAAAGCAATGCCGGTCAAAAATCAACAAATGTAACAGCTTGGACAAAAGCTTAAAGTGCTTTCTTTGCGAAGCACGGAGGTCCACGTAATTTAATAATGGTCATCCATTTACGGAACGTCCGTAAGCTACGAGCTGTTTATATTTTATAGCCTATGTTTTGAGCAGATCAATATTGACCAGTAACGTCGATCGATCGCTCCGGGCTCACAGCCAGTCAGTTAAGTTGACTGTTCAGACCTTTGTTGTGAAACATTTGCCCAGTGATATAATACATAGTTATTTTTCATTTATTTATCTTTTCTTTCTTTCTTTTCTTTTCTTTTCTTTCTTTTCTTTATTTCTTTCTCTTCTTTTTCTTCTACCTCTTCTGTCTTTTCTTACTTTTTATTCAACAACAGTTCACAATTAACGACAATAGTTCAGTGGGTTTTATTTTTATTTATTTTTTTGTTTGAGATATGTTTGCTCTTCACTGTGGTCTAGGTCAGAGATGACAGAGGCAAAGTATACAAAGAAGCGAGCTTACCCAGAAAGAGTCTGTTCAGTCGGACTTTAAAAAGAAGAGGGTTGTAAGAGTTCGGAAACACAGATGCAGGCAGAGAGTTCCAAGCAAAGAGTTTCTTTTGCTGTGTGCATGATAAAAGACGTTTGGAAACGCTTTATGCGAATTGGTGAGTATGTCATTGAGACGTCTTCGTGACTTACGGAACTAATCTCGTGTCCAAAGCTCATTACACTGGCAAACAAACAAAGCACGCAAAATGACTTACCTCTATCTGACGCAGTGGAACACAATCCCAAACCACTGACCCCACATTTTCTTAGATTTAGTATTGGGTTTAATCTGAAAACTTCTCCGTTTGACGTGGTTTACTTTCATGCCTGAATAAATATTCAATGTTTACGTGCTATTTTGCCATTTTGCGTCCAATGTATGTTGGTATAATACAGCGGGCAAGGTACGATAAAGATTGCGGAAAATACAGTAACTTATAAAAATTAAATAAATGTAATACGCAAATAAAATTTTGTGTAAAATTATCTTTATATTGAGAGAGAAGAATTTCAGAAGTTAATATCCATTAAGTATATTATTCTCACTCAATACTTAGAGTTCCCAAGTGTATGTTTTTTTCTGTTGTGTGACAGATTACGATCTAAGCATCTGAAAATTTTAAAACCCACAATTAGGACAGGTCAAGCGCTAGCCCGTTTTAAAACAATGAACCAATTTCGAAGAAAGTGTAATGTAAATGCCTCCCTAAGTAATGTGGAATTTTAGGTGACTCTTGAAAAAATCTCCAAACTTGCTGATATTTAGTCAAACTTCTATTGCCTCTTTGACAAACAAAAATCAAGACAGTAGAAATAATATCTCCATCTAATTTAACCTAATTGGTACGCGACGCTGATTTTCCCATTCTAAACGAGCAGGCGTTGGCTCCAAAAGTACGTTCTTGCTTCAATTGTTTACCTTTGAAGCCATTCTTCACCTGCTTCATTTGATTCCCTACCAGATGTTGGAAGGTGATACTTAACACCGCAGCAATTAATCTCCTTCAAGCTAACTAATGAGTGCACCTTGAGGAGAGAGATAAGGCCGGTGATTTGCCTATGTTTGTTCTAACCTACATTAACATTTAGACGACCTTAAAGGAAATCCAGGTAGAGAGCTTGGATAAAAGATTTTTATATTCGATGTTTCTATGCCTAGCTTCTTTCCAACTATGCTAGGTACGATATGGTTACGGTCACCAGTCAAACAGGGTGCAATTAAATACCAATATTTTTACATGGAGCGTGGACTGTAATACTGAAATATAGAAATGTGGTTTTTCAACTGACTGTCTTTGCTTTTGACTATCTGTGGCGACTGTCAAAGATCTAAAGTTACAAATGGCAGCTGGGACAAACGGCTTAACATCATTTGCAAGGCACAATGACCTATGGTGTACCAACATATGAATCAACCTAGAAAACCAAAAGTCGCTTTTTCATTAAGTCTCAAAAATCTTCTTAATCTCAATTACAGCAAAAGAACATTTGTATCGTCAATCACTCAAGCGAGTACAGCATATTGTTTGTACATTTGCGTACAGGGAGGTGTGCAAACGCGAGTATTAAGGTAAGTAACAAAAGGCCACAACTTCTCTCATTTCGCGCCGCGTGTCGTGAAAATCCAGAGAACTTTTTATCCGTTATTTCCAAGCTTATGTCGTTTAAGATGTAGACTGAAGCGGAAAATTGATAAGAGGTCCTAGACAACCGACTTTCTGTCAGCGGTAGCGTACGGATGCGATTGTCAAAAGTGTATGGGATTGACAAATGCTATCGAAATGTCAAGTGATCCATCTCTTATAATTTGGCATTTTGACAATTGCATTAGCACTTTGTCTTTGTCTTAATGTGTTAAAATACTCTTAGGCGCGGGAAAAATACAAAAGGCGTCGGGTGGAGGCGAGGCGCGGGCGCGACGCCACTTCTTTGATATTTCATACAAAATGTATAGAAGAAGTGGGGCGCAAGACATACTGAGACGGCGGAGCGCGGGCGAGGCGTGGGTGGGGCGCGGGCGTGGAGCGGGCGCCGCTTGCTCGCCCCCGGCGCACCACAAGAAGACGTCATGTTGCATTCATCCACTGTGTTCGCTGCCACGTCTTTCCGACACCGTTTGCGCGCCTGTTCTGGGCTTCACCGGCGCCGCGCTCGCACCACGCCCGCGCCTCGCCCGCGCCTCGCCTCCGCCCGACGCCTCTTATATTTGTCCTGCGCCTTAGGGCGGATTTCATCAATCTGAAACAGAGCGCGATCAACATATGAACCATGTTTACGCGCTATCAGTGTCATTATTTTCTATGGAATATTAACACTGACAACTCTTGAACGCAGCTTGATCGCGATCAGTGTCATTGGTGAAATCCGCTCTTTATAATTTTTTCTCTATCTACAACCATATCACAATTATTGATGTTTTTGAAAAGAGCACTTTTGGTAAAATTGGATTGACTATCATAAAACATATTTCTAAAACGCCAATCGCGTATGGGACACATAACTTAGAAGACTATCTTAATTTCTAATTTTAATTACTTATTTATCTTTCAGAATGTTTTATTACTGACTTGCTTTTACCAATTGATTTGCCCGCTTGATAGTCAAAAGTTACTCTGTAATTTTTCGTGATATGGGCTACCTGTGAGCCAGTTTTCATCCGAATCCGGTCAGCCCAGGTAAATAACAGACAGACAAAAAAAAACAACGCATTTATAATATTAGTATACCTAGGGCAAGAATGGCGAACTTTTCGCACGCGTGCCAGTGGTGTTACGTAACACAATAATTTGGACACGCCTGTACAAGATTACTTAGCATCTTGATGTAAATAAAACTTCAGAATGATGGTTTCTGTTGTTGCTAATATAACAAAAATCATACTGAACTTTTACTTTTGTTTGAAGAAACATAAAGCTGATAATATTAAGATTTCTTTATGAAGTTATCCTTAAAAAAAAATAGTTTACAGAATTTAATGTTATGCTGTTGTCCATTAAATCATCAAGACATGGTTCTTTTTTTGTGGCACGTCATGGCTACATTGTTATTATTTTAATGAAAATGGCACGAGTGCCAAAAAAGTTTAGCCATCAATGGTATAGGTTTTTTTACCCCTATCTTACATTACATACTTAATGTTAACTGATGTGAGGTAACCTACATATTCACTCATAGATAAATCAATAGTACCAAAATTTGTAAATATGTGTGTGATTGCATTGTATCACACAAATCAAATCGTATGACTTAAATTATTAAAACTAAATAAATTAAATTCCACAATGTTTGGGTACCCATCTCATTCTAGCGCGCGCGCGACGTATAGCGCCGTCTGTGCGCACACTATAAATATTGTTGGCGCCGGCGCAGCTCCTCAGAAGCCTGGCTGGTGGCTTTAATTCTATATTAAGGCCTCACAGGCAAGTCCGGTTAAGCAGAAGCCAATCTTCTCAGGTTGACCTGCGAGAGGCATATTCAAAAAAAAAAAAACGCAGCTCCTCAGTACGCATTTGCTTCCGAGGCCGGCATGTCGTCTGTTCGCGCGATGAATGTTTTGATGGGGCGCCGCTCGTAAGTATTGTGGATAGACGAGTCCCACAGACTCAAGTACCCTGGCGGTTGGGAGTGTCATGCTCACTCAAAAGCCTAGCTGATGGTGGCGTACCTATGCGTTGGATTATTTGGCTCCATTCAAAATGGTTGAGACGAGTAGGGCTGGCGCATGTCATGGCGCCGTCGGTTGGGACTGGTCACTTCTCAGCTGCCATGGTTTATTTTATTTATTTCTTTGAATTGTTCCTTTTTTAGTCCGGACGTTTTTATCATGCTCGTCACATCGTTCTCACATGTATGTAAAAGTTCAAAACGATGTCAACAAAACTTTGAAACAATTTATTATTTTTAAAACGAGACGAAGAACGTGCAAGAAACTCCGCGGACACTCCGTGGATGACTTCGTTCTTCTCCATAGAGAGAAGAACGTGCAAATAGCTTCATCTTTTTTGGACCGACCGACCTTGACAATTCAAAAGTGCCTGTAAATGGTTTAATTTAAATAATTGTTTGAGTCTTTGCGTCACTCATGACATTACGCTGCGTTTCCACTAGAGATGTGCGAGGAAACATAGCAAGGAATGTGTTTGTTTACGAACCAATAGAATCACCTAATTTTTTTAGCATCGCTCAGTACAAGCAATTCAATTGGTTGTTAATAAACGTCACACAACTTTTTTTTAGTACCTCTGAAAAAAACTTGAAACATAATATCTTTACACCTTGATCTATATCTAACAATATATTTGCGCCAACACAGTTGAAATTCGATTAAAATACCTCTTCCGCAATCTTCTTTCCCTTCCACCACAAAATAACGAATGTTTGCACAAATATTTGCGCTAAACTGATGGAAACGGCTCTCAACTTTCCATTGTCTACTTTTCCATTATATTGCACAAGTTTACACACGAAAAGCCTCCCAGTATCGCTGGCTCCAATGTTGGCGACCAATATTTGAGCACGGTAAGACAACACTCATGTATTGTACGAACATTATATTAATTAATGCAAATAAGTCTTGTTAGAGTAATGGTTCGAATAATATTAACATTTATATTGTAGCAGTCGAGAATATCAAATACGGTAATGTTCATCTGCTTGAAATGGAACATTCTAGGCGCGTCTAGGTCCGTGAATTATGTTTGGAACTGTCTTTGCATTTTAAATGAAGAAGAATCAGATTCCAGACTTGTTTAGTTATTAGATTATGTCGTCTTGAATTATGGTTGTATTTTGTAATAGGGTTACTTGGGACGTGCTAAATCCTCAGGTAACTTTAGTGACTTACGACGAATGCGAAGGGTTGGGCTGAGTTCAGTTTGTTTGATGTCAGTAAGACTACAGACATATTTATCAGTCCGCCGAGTAAGCACATCGGTTAAATAACCTCCCCGAACACGATGACAATAAGCCCATAGGTCATAGCCTTGTTTTAGCGAGCGAGTGGTTTAGTGTTCCAAAATATATTAACCGCCAGATAAATGTGCAATAACGGTCATTGACCCACATACATTTTTTTACTTTCTAAATATCAAAAACAGAAATAAATCTGTCCAGAATCGACTTCTATCGTGATCCTTTACGTGAAGGAATGAAGGAAGAATGAAAAAAGGTTTATAATTTATTGTTCGGATACTCAATGTACTTTATTGCAAGTTATTTTTTTTTACTTTTGATAGGCACGTGTTTGACCACTATCTCATGTGATGGTTAGCGATGATGCGGTCTAAGATGGAGCACGCTTGCCTAGAAGTAACCTATTTACTCTTGACTTAAAGACTCCCAGGTTGTAGCTAAACATGCGCCTAACATACCAAGTGCACTTTATTTACACACATAATTTTAATAAGTCTTCTTCTATCTATATATATACTTATAATAAATCTGTAGAGAGGTCAATTCTGTACATGATATATATTTCCAAAATAACTATCAGGGGGTGATTAGGGATCGATACTGATGCCAAAAATGCAATCAGTAAAATTTTTGTCTGTCTGTCTGTCTGTCTGTCTGTCTGTATAACCGTTATAGAAACAAAAACTACTCGACGGATTTTAACGAAACTTGGTATAATTATTTTTCATACTCCTGAGCTGGTTATAGTATACTTTTCATCACGCTACAATCAATATAAAAAATTAAAAAAAAAAAAATGTGAAAGTTTGGTTGTTTGTTACTCAATCACGCCAGAACGGCTAAACGGATCTTTATGAAATTTAGAACAAAGATAGATTATAGTCTGGAATAGCACATAAGCTACTTTTAATCCCGGGAACATGTTCCCTAGGGATCACGCAGGCGAAGCCGCTGGCAGAAACTAGTCGTCAATATAAAGCTGACATTTCTGGTTTAGTAAAGAGAGCAATAGAAATACTAATGTACAAAATTCTTCAAGTTAACATTACATTACAGTATAGTTCAGTTACAGTATCCTTTACAATTGGCTTGTGTCCTGCAAAAACCTAATTAGTCCGTCAGTTAGATTATAAAAAAATATTTGACCCGTGTTTTTTCTTTAATTACGGTAACCAAAATTGACGAAGTTACGACGCTTTTAAAATTCTCAATACGTCACACCTTCGCATAATTTTTAGTGAGTCGTGACGTCACGAGCCCCCACTCCCGAGTTTTGATGCGTTTTATCTTTGTCAATATTCAATGATTTACAAAAACCGAAAATACGTGTCCATTATTTTTCAATACTCTAACGGACGGACTAAATGGTTTTGCAATTTGTGGATGATGGAATCTAGCCCATTCTGGAGACGTTTAGTTTTTCTAACTAGTCTTTTCAGTAAGTACTTAATATATTTAATATTTTGCAAGCAAACCATCCTTAAGTAACTTCGGCAGTCCATTGTCGCAGAGTCCTTCCAAAGCTTTTCCACGATCATCTCGCTAGGGAAATAAGCGTTATGATACTTCTGCAAATGAATCGTTCCTTTTTATTGTAAAAAAGGAATAAATGCTTGGCCTTAATGTAAGAAGTAAAAGGTTTTTAGAGTATGTTTACTTTTATGATCAAGTCAGGAATAAGTAAGTTTTGAGCTGTATTTACATTTATTTAAACAGTAATGGCATTAAATGTGGCAATTTTAAGGTGGTAATGAATATTTCTACTTTGCAAATACTTGGTACTTGCTAAGAAAAAATGTTTTTAATTATTTTTGTAAAGCAAATAAAACAGCATTTTGTCAAAATTATAATCATACTTTGTATACCTGTCCAGCAAATGTTTCAACAACTTAGACATGATTGTAAATTATAAGAGCGGATTACTGACTATCATTTTAAGTTATGAACCTGTTAAATCCTATTCAATTGCCAGATTATGACAGCTTTTCAGACCAGAGCAGAATTTGATAAATAGTTAGCAAGTAAACTTGAAAAACTTATCGTAGAAATCACAGGATAAGTACTTCGTTCGTCGTTTCTTTCTTTCTTTACTTGTTTGAAAAAAAGAACACACTGCCTAACTATATTTTAACTTCAAACCCACATCTTTCTCTTCACAATCATCATACCACAATATACCGCCAGCCAATCAGCATCAATTCACAATTTACGTTCGACACAGCATACATTGCGGGCCACACCTGTCGAGTTATACGAGCCGACGAAATAAGCCGTCAATAAAGCACACACATGACATCGTTCTAGCCTAGATGACAGATATGTAACACAACTCCATTTTGGCAAAAATAAAAGCCACGGATTGTTGAAAGAATGAAGCCTAGGTTTGTCGCTGCAGTGTATTCAAAATGGTCATATCCATCCATACTGGTGAGGGTTGCGGGTAGCCGATGGATACGAGACGCATTGAACCGGCGACACTTGGGGGAGGCCTATGTCCGGCATTGAATGTCTATTGCTGATTTGATGACGATGAATATACTATGGTTAGCACCAGACAAGCGTGGCAAAAAAGTATATTAATTTTTTACTAATGTCAAACCGAATTCAGCTGAATACCATTATTTTACGTGGAGCGGCGGCCTACTAGACCTCCACAACCCATTAACTGAGTAACATTGTACTCCTTGGCAAGAATGGTGTCAGATTTTTCTGACTTCTGACAATGCGTAACGACTGCCAAAGATCTCCAAATGACAGCCGGGACAGACAGCTTAGCGTGCTTTTCGAGGCACGGAGGAAACTCGGTATGTTAAGATACCATCCACAGACCAACCTCGGCAAGCGTTGCTTAACCTTGAAGATCGACCTGTGCGGCGGTTATTAGTTAGCCACGAGCTCCACGATTCCTTCTCAGTGAAGTCTATATGAAGAATCTTATTATATTGAACTAGTGAGTTTTTTTCCATTCCCGTAGGAATTTCGGGAAATTCTCTCTGAGCCTTTGTCCCCCCTTCCTATACTCGCCAAGGAATCTACCACACGCCAAATTTCATCTTACTACGACCAGTAATTTTAACTGTGCATTGTTTGTCAGTTGCTCAATAACATGACTTTTTTCACTTTTTATCCAATGTTTTTTTTAATTAGTTTTGTTTTTGCTTGTAAACAATTTTTAACCGACTTCCCAAAAAGGAGGAGGTTATCAATTCGGTTGTATGTTTTTTTTTATGTTTGTTACCTCATAACTCCGACAATTTTATGAACCGATTTGAAAAATTTTTGATTTATTTGAAAGGATATACTTGCAGATTGATCCCATTTAAATCATATCAAAATCGATTACGAACTTTGGATTTTAAATCGAAATCGCTGGAATTTGACTATTTAGATGATTCTTTGATAATTGAAATTGCGTATTTTGCTTTTCTGCGATTTTGTAGTGCTGTTGTTAGGTGTGGGGCACCACTAAAAAGTGAAAAATAAAAAACTTTTTACAAAAAAATACAACCGACTTCTAAAAAAAAACAATACAAAGTAAAAAATAACTTTAAATTCGGAAGTCGGTGTCAAAATACGAAGAAACTAAAAAAAACACCGACTTCCGATTTTAAAGTTATTTTTTACTTTGTAGTGTTTTTTTTTAGAAGTCGGTTGTATTTTTTTGTAAAAAGTTTTTTATCTATTTCGTTTTCTACCTCTGCTAAACCACAACAAAAACACTTTAATTCCCAGCGCTATCACATATTCAGGTCGCCATTTTTTTCTATAATCTGAGATGAATGGCAACGCAGCGGCCACTGGGTCTCACTGCATGAATAAATGAGATGGCCAGTGATTGTGCCTGAATTATTCAGTAGGGTACTCTTTTTTTCTCCCACTGTCGAAATACTCATTCGCTATTCAATATTGTAATCTTCCACTGTTGAATTTAATATAGACTGTACCTCGCTTGATTCTGAATTCGTCTCTAAAAAGAGCTTTTTTTTTCGGGCTCTTGAGTCCTTTTTCATGTTGCGGCCGGATTTGAACGATTCTTTTTTGTCGGTCCTGAGTGGTTTGTTATAAACTGTGTATTATTAAAGAGATCTGATGGGTCTCTTCATGGGAAAATTCAATTGTATATTTTAATGTAACGAAAAAAATACTTGCTTTGACAAATCATTAGCATTAATGAGATGTGGTGGAATGTTGGAATTGCTAAGGGAAGTTTTGTGTAGCTGAATGAATCTGGAAGGCTATAAAAATGCAGGAAAACAAATGAAAGAATGGATGAACTGGAGTTTTAATAAGACGGAGGATTGCAATAAGAAATTGGGTGACTATTGTGATGCTATGGTATGAAAATGCTGTTCAAATTGAAACGGATCACATGCTGTTTTGATAACACACGTCAATCACATACATTCGACATGATTGGACTTTTGACAATCTTCAATGAAAGGCGGCTGACAAAAGGTCACTTTATCTAGAAACCAAAGACAAGAGACTGGTGATGTCAAATCAGCAATATAGTAAGCCAATTTCCAAACCGTAGCTAATCTGTGTAAGTCTGTTTTAATATCTTATCCTAAGTAACTTTTACTACAGAAGCTATTAACAAACCTTATTCATAAATAAATAAATCTATTCTTAATCCACTAACATTGCTACGCGCTACGCGGCTACGATATTGCTACGCCGCTACGAAATTGCTGCGCCATAACCAATTATATTAAGAGAAAGTTTAAATGCATTCAGGGCCCTGTAATTCCCACTGTGGTTCTACCATACATGTATTTATCTATCAATGTGTTTCGCTTTTTACCAACAATGTTGCAGTTGGCTCTTAGTTTAACTGGCATTTTATTTTATTTTTATATGTACAGTGACAGACTTAGACAATACAGCAAAGCTATGACAATATGTAGTACATAAATCAGAAGTCCATTTATTACTGTACACAGCATTCAATTTCTAATATGCTACATTAGTGACAGTTAAGGTTACATAATATGGAGAAGTTCCTAATTGGTAGTGTTGTAATTATAATTTATGCAAAGAAGCGTTTCCAAACGTCTTTTATAATGCGCACAGCAAAGGAGTGGAACTCTCTGCCTGAGTCTGTGTTTCTGAACGCTTACAACCCTAATCTCTTCAAAGTTAGAGTAAACAGGTTCCTTTTGGGTAAGCTCGCTCCATCGTAAACTTTGTCTCTGTCATCTCTGACCAAGACTAAAGTGAAGAGCAAACCCCTAACAAATAAAAAAAAAAACAAAATTCATTCAAATGGATGCAACAACGGAAGCAACTGATTTTATCGGTATTTTTAACCGACTTCAAGAAGGAGGTTCTCAATCCGTCAGAATCTTTTTTGACAATAATCTATCTGTCCTCTACAACCATGTTTAAGGATAAAACAATACACCTTGGCAAAACTGGCGTCAGACTTTCTGACATATCAAAAGAGTCTAGATATAAATAGTGTCGCCCATCTACAGACAGAGCTCGTCAAGTGCTGCTTAATCTCGAAGATCGATACATTTTTTTTTATTTTTTTATTTATTATATTATTATTTTTATTTTGTTTTTATAGTGTGTTTGTATTTTTTTATGTTACTATTCTTATTTGTGTATAAGCTCCTCATCATCACCATATCAGCCGAAACACGTCCACCGCTGGGCATAGACCTCACCCAAGCGTCGCCACAACGGCGGGTAATGTCCGTCTCGCATCCATCGGCTACCCGCGACCTTCACAAGGTCATCGGTCCACCTTGTGGGAGGCCTTCCAATGCTGCGTCTTCCAGTACGCGGTCGCCACTCCAGAACTTTTCGGCCCCATCGACTATCTATGTCCCAATTTAATACATGCGCGAATGCGAAAGTTGTTTAAAGATTAGTAATTGGACAATTCAACAAATTTTTAAACAACTTTCGAATTCGCATGTCAATCGCAAACTGTTAAAAAAGCCTTGATTTCCATACATCTATACTTACTAATATTATAAAGAGGTAACATTTGTTTGTAAGTTTGTATGTAGGGGGTAATCTCAGGAACTACTGGTCCGATTTGAAAAATTCTTTCAGTATTAGATAGCCCATTTATCGAGGAAGGCTACAGGCTACATATCATCACGCTAAGGCTAAAAGGAGCCGAGCATTAATGGAAAATGTGACGCAAACGAAGTAGCGTGGGTCAGCTAGTTTTTTATAGATTTCGATTGAGATGCGAATGTCAAAATTAGTAGATTTGGCCCTCTGTTCTGCGAGCAATATCTGCTCACTTCCACTTTAGTTTAGTGATCCATCGGGCTATGTGGCTCCCCATATAGACATTAATGTATCTATACATGTAATATGTCTGCATACATCATACATACATTATGTTGCATACATTATGTTGTTTACATACACACAAACAGTTCGATACATCGCTACGAGGCTTAGTCGCGTTACTAATTGAATTCTATGATTTATGGATCATGTTCACCTCTATTTGTATTATAGAGATGTGCAGTAATGTATGCGACTGAATGTATGTGTTGAGTTTATAATGTAGTTATCAGTGTAAATTATGGATGGGTTCTTGATTATTATTTATGGCATTCTGCAATGCTATTTCAAGCTATTTTTAAATAATTATAATCTTTCTGTTATGAAATATCACAATAAAAAAAAATATATTCCAAAGTTAAAACCGTCCAATAGGGAGTTTATTTTTCATCAAATGGCATGGAAAACCTTCACACGAACCTATAAAAATAATATGTATCCCGCATGATGAGAACTTCGTGAAAGCCGAGAAAGATAAACAAATAAAATATCTTGACTGTACTCGCGAGGTTGCCGACATGTGGGATGTGGATTCCGTAATCATTGTGCCGATAGTCGTGTTAGCCAATGGCTTAATATCCACGAGCCTCGACCAACACCTCGTCAGACAGCTGGATCAAGGGCTTGATTCAGAAAGCGGTACTTCTGGACACGACTTCATTGTTAGGAGGTTCCTCTCTCTGTAGTCTCGATACCGGTGGGCTATTATTTAAATGTTTTTGTGATTTATTATCGATATATTTAAAATGTACAAATAAATTAAGAAATTTGAATAAACGGATAATAATATATTTATTCATCAAGTAACATGACTCACTTGTAATTTTAATATTTCTCACTTTTATATTTGTATTGGTGTAGTACTTTCCCAAATGAGGTCATTCATAAAGATTTGAACCTGTATAGTATCATTTCAGCTAAAAGGACTGTTTTAGTAAAAAAATATATGGATTGACCTGTGTCTTCCCTTGTCTGCGGGTCTACAAAGGCCACTTTGGCAGAATCAGAAAGCTCATCACGCTACCCGTCAATGTCAAATTTTCCCAATGAACCTAATGCGTTAGCGATAAAGATGAAATAAAATTTGACAGTTTTTGTGTGATTAATATTATGATTCTAATGTGATTCTACTAAAGAGGCCTTTTTAGTCCCGCTGCTCTTCTATGTTTTTTATAGGCCTAGGTTTTTTTTATATTTTAAATTCCGAATCCCATTTACAGCGGATTTCACCAATGAAACTGCTCGCTATTAAGCTGCGTTCAAGAGTTGTCAGTGTCAATATTCTATAGAAAATAATGGCACTGACAGCCCACGTGGTTCATATGCTGATCGCGTAGTTTAATTCCGATTGATGAAATCCACCCTTAGAAAGTTCCGGAATTAACATTATATAAATCTAGGCACACAGACCTCAATTTACTTCCAACATTATTGCCCCACTTCAACAATCTAAGTACAACCACCACTCTCTCATAAAACACTTAGCGAATACATCACGCGACTTCCTCACCAACAAAGGCGGACCCTCGCAGCGCTTGACCGCTTTCTATCGCTTCCTGTCGCTGGCCGTAAATCAGCTTACGTTCACCATTCATCGCTTTTTGCTGGAAGGAATGTGTGTCACGTTTCATTTGTTTTTCAGTTAAGGTTGACTGGAACTAAAAGCTGTGATTTTGTTTTTGTTGAGTTTTCTGGTATGATATTTTAGGATTTATCTTTTTCCAAGTTAGTTGGGGTCGGATTCACGTCAAACCAGATTCAGTAATTGACCAGAGTCTGTGTAGGTCAATTACTGAATTGATTCTTAATTGACCTCTACAGACTATGGTCTATGGAGGTCAGTTGAAAAACTAATGCAGGAATTTGACCTCAATTGACTACCAAAATTTGTGAAACCTAAAAGCGCAGCGTGTATAAAAGGCCTCTTTAGTAGAATCATATTAGATCATAATATTGATCACACAACAATCTGTCAAATTTCATTTTTATTGCTAACGCAGTAGGTTCAGTGTTGATTGGGAAAATTTGACAGTGACATGCTTTCTGATTCTGCTAAAGTGGCCTTTTTAGACACGCAGTTCATATCAGCCATAATATGGTGCAATGGGTACAAAGCCGCAAAAAAGCAAGTAATAAATATTTCCTTACCAATGCCATGCCTTTCGTATAAAAATCGTTCGTTTTTCTTCTCAATAACCTCTTAGAAGTTGCAAACTTATACATTTTCCTTCCCTCGCATAAATCACGCAGTGCTCCATTCACCGCTTTTTCTACTGAAAACGAAAAATCTGAATGAGGTTTTTTGAAGACGGACGCTGGGACTTTGCTGGCGAAATCATTACGTTATTTGAATAGTAGTTTTGAAATACTTTTTCAGTGTTACCTAAAATATCTTTTATATAACTTTTTACGAATAATGCTTGCCCAAACGCATTATGCCAGCTTAGAATTTGGAATTTTGGTGAATGATATGCTTTCACATTTATTTTCTCTTATATTATAAGCATGATTTGTTATACTTCTCAGATAATTTATCTAAAGGCTACATTTATTTACATAATATGTCACTAGAAAATGGCAGACTCCGTAAGATTGTAATAAATCTTGATTAGATTATAATTTATCGATATAATATGAAAAAAAATTAACGTTTTGTATATAATAAATCAAATCCAAATTCCAATTTTTTCCAAAATATGTCATTTGGATGTCTTATTTAGAAAAATAAAGTGTACGATTTCGCGCGATATTTTACAAACTTACAAAGTTTGCTATTTTCTAGAGACACTTATAAATCTTAAAAGATTAATAAATATTATTGTTTTTGGTTTAATCATATTTTCACTGTTTTAGTCTAAACACAACAATTTGTGTAATGTTACATTTTTTTATTTTTTTAAAAAGAATTGCCGTTAAAACGTGATATTTAATTTATAATCACAAAATCCCGTAGGTACCTATATGCCCTTTAAGGTAACGAAACCAACGGATTTTACAAGGTTTAATTTAATTCGCAATGTATGTTTGTCCGGGTGACTCTTGCAACTGAATTTTAAATCAGTTATGTGGTTGGTGGTAGGATTGTTCTAAGTACGCCTGGCAAGCAACCACCATCTTATCTAAGTCTGTCGCCATAACAACAATGTTAACAGCATTGTTGTGTTCCGGCAGTTAGAGGTATGATAGCCAGTTCCTCTGTGTAAGAGGATTCCGGGTGAAGCTCGCTTCCATCTTCGGCCTAATCATCACTTTCTATCAGGTGAGATTTGGGCCAAGAGTTTTCCTGTTTTGTATAAAAAAAAAAGATATCTTAGACCGATTGAGCTGAAATTTGGTATAGACGCTTATTTTGGATGACATTGCATACTTAGTTATGTGACGTCATTCTAATTCCAATATGACGATTTTTTTTTCTGCACTACCACAATTTAAAGGGCTTCCTGCAAAGAACCCGAAAACTGATAAAGCTTGATTTTAATAAGTTTTCGTTACAGATTGTAACAGACGTGTGAGACTTATTCAGTTCAAAATTTTCCAAACAAAATATGAACTGAAATTATCAAACTTTGTTTGCTCACTTAGATTTTTTTTAACAAGTTGGCTTCCAAATCTGTCTGATCGGATGGTGTCACCGTTAAAAACTCGAAACAAACAAAAATAGGCTCTGAAACGAGCCATGAATTTCGGGATTTCGATTAAAAATTCCATTGGCGCTATATCTACAAGGCGTCCGGGGTCCGGTCCCGGATGACGCCGTAAAACCGGCCCGTTTACGGCCACGGTCCGGCTGTGTCACTTCACTCGTAAATACATCGATAGAAGCTTAACCTTTCATTTGGAGAACTATTCCGAACTGATAGAAATGTTTTAAAATTGATTAATTATTTTTTTTTTACTTTTGGTAGGCACACGTTTGACCACTATCTCACCTGATGGTAAGTGATGATGCAGTCTAAGATGGAGCACGTTTGCCCATTCACTCTTGACTCAAAGATTCCCAGGTTATAGCTATCAGGAAACACAGCCTCCGGTAGGGAATTCCACTCCTTTGCTGTACGCACTATGAATGTGTTCCCAAAACGTTTTGTGCGTGTAGGTGAGATGTCCACCATGTACCGGTGGTGCGTCGCCGTTCGTCTTGCGGTCCGATGATGGAACGGACTTGGCGGAATGAAATTATGCAATTCCGTCGCACATTCCCCAAAATGCAACCTGTAGAAAACCGTCAGGCTAACAACTAGGCGTCGATGCTCAAGACTTTGGAGCTTCGACTCGACCAGCTTATCATTACCAATGATCTTGGCTCGTAAATAATTTCCGAGTAATACTCCCGTTATATAAATTACATACTTCTACGACCTCATACATGACATCGTTTGATCTGCCTAGTCTTTTCCCAACTACATTGGGGTCGGCTTCCAGTCAAACTGGATTCAGCTGAATACCAGTATTTTACGTGAAGCGGCTGCCTACCAGAGCTCCACAACCCATTAACTGGGTAACACAGTAATTATTGGCAAGACTGGAGTCAGATTTAATGGCTTCTCACAATCTGTACCGACTGCCAAAGATCCGTAAAACAACCGGGACCAATGGCTTAACGTGCTTTTCGAGGCGGGATAAGATGGTCACCAATACACAGACCAACCTTGACAAGGGTTGCTTAACCTTTAAGACCGACCCGTGCGGCTTTTATTATTTAGCCATGAGCTCCTCATTTAAATGACATCGTTTAACCGTTCATAATACAAAAGTGAACCTATCTCACTACGCGATAGGACCGCAACTCATAAAATCATTTTTCCAGAATAAGTCCTCAAAACTGCATAGCCTATAAAAGAGCATGGCTTTACTACCAACGAGACGTTACACGTACGAGCTACGGGTCGATCCCGGTGGGCTACCGGACGTTTTACTGCAGATACTTGAAGTGCGAAACACGTATTTATTTGTCTTATTCAATTCTTTTGTGACCTGAAAGCCATTTTACTTCTGTAAAATTACAGGCTTTAAGTTTTGTCCCTTGTGATAGGTTACCCCTTTTTAGGGTTCCGTAGCCAAATGGCAAAAACAGAACCCTTATAGATTCGTCATGTTTATCTGTCTGTCCGTCCATATGTCACAGCCACCTTTCTTCGAAACTATAAGAACTATGCTGTTGAAACTTGGTAAGTAGATGTATTCTGTGAACCGCATTAAGATTTTCACACAAAAATAGAAAAAAAACCGGCGAGTCGCCCTCGCGCAACGAGGGTTCCGTACAAACCAGTAGGTATTATATTATAAGCAATTAAAGTTGCGATTTACGATTTATGCCGTATTAAAAAAAAAAAAACTTATTAGATATCTTTCAAACCAATTATCGCTGGTAGTTGACATGGTAATGTACATCATATAATTATTTTTTTAGTTTCATCATTCTCTTATATTAGAAGTTAAGGGGGGGTTGCATTTTACCACTTTGGAAGTGTCTCTCGCGCAAACTATTCAGTTTAGAAAAAAATCATTTGAGATACCTCAGCATCATTTTTGAAGACCTATCCATAGATACCTCACAATTATGGATTCAATGCAAAAAAAATTGTTGATTTCAATTCTAAGTGGGGGACCCCCAAACTTTATTGTTTTTTTTTTTCTATTTTGTGTGAAAATCTTTATGCGGTTCACTGAATACATCTACTTACCAAATTTCAACAGCATAGAGCAACAGCGTTCCCTTTTTGCCATTTGGCTACGGAACCCTAAAAACCGGCCGAGTCGGACTCGCGCACCGAGGGTCCCGTACAAACCAGCAGGTATTATAATAAAAGCAGAAGTGGCGATTTACGATATATGACGTATTAAAAAAAACTACTTACTAGATCTCGTTCAAACCAATTTTCGCTGGTAGTTTATATGGTAGGTAATGTACATCATATATTTTTTTTAGTTTTATCATTCTCTTATTTTAGAAGTTAAGGGAGTGTTTTATCATTCTCAAACTTTATTTATTTAAACTTTATTTATTTATTCTCTTATTTTAGAAGTTACTTTGGAAGTGTCTCTCGCGCAAACTTACAATAACCTTCCTCGATAAATGGGCTATCTAACACTGAAAGATTTTTTCGAATCGGTCCAGTAGTTTCGGAGCCTATTCAATTCAAACCAACAAATCTTTCCTCTTTATAATATTTGTGTAGATAACGTCAACTGTTTCCTGCAGCAATATTCTTTAGTAATTAACTCCCATATTAAACGGTTAGATTGTGAGACGCAGTACTAATATTAAGAAAAGGGTATACAGGTTCATGTTTAATTCAGGGGACAAACAGAACATTTGTAATTATTAAGTTAGTTAGTAGGTATTAGATTAGTAATACGCAGTCGGGACGTATCTTAATTTTCTTATGTCATTGTGTTTGGACGTGATTGGAGCTATCTGTAAGAAATTTAAAAAAATCTGTTAAAAAAGTTCTGTAACTGTTCTGTTATAAAATATACAATACTAGAGGCCGCCCACGACTTCGTCCGCGTATAAATTCTCGTTATTCCCGTGTAAATCCCGATCCCTCGGGAACTCCGGGATAAGTAGCCTATGTGTTATTCTGGGTCTTCAGCTACCTACATACCAAATTTCATCGTAATCGGTTCAGTAGTATTTGCGTGAAAGAGTAATAAACATCCATACATACTCACAAACTTTCGCATTTATAATATTAGTAGGATTCTAATCTAACCTATACCTCAAGAAACAACCAGTATTATTTCAAATCTAGGTCATCTTATAAAATATTCAACAGAATACTACAGACAAATACATTTCCTCTGCAACTAAACCCAGTTTATTACATCAGATAAAAGTGCCACTTGAATTTTAACGAATGGCCGACAAACTATAAATATTTGTGAACCATTACTGCTGTTGTTAGCGTTATTACAAGTAAGACTCATGATCTATGAGTAACTGAAACATAGCAACGCGAAAATGCCGTCCAAATAGTTCAGCGCAAATTTAACAAATGGGATTGGCCGCGGGTTGCATTGCAATGCGGGGGTTTGGTCTAAGTTAAATGAAAATAGTTTTAAAAGTTACTGGTAATATGGTGCATCAAGTTTTAGAACAAAACTCAATCCTATCTCTAGCTTTTGAGCAAATCGCGGATTTACAAATACAGGTCGAAAAAAGAATCTCCATTTTTTGTCTTTGGTTGCAACATAAGGCTTGGATAATGTTGAGGGTCTTCCTTTTCACTCATATGTATGTGTCTCTTTCTAAAGCTCCGAAACTTGCAGCGCCATCTATGCTGCCACAAAACAACAACAAATAGATCTGATAGCACACAAGTCCTATATCGGGCAATCAAAATAGGGAATATGCACGCGATTTTTTTATTTACAAAATTAATTACTTATAAGCTCCAGAAAACACTCAAGAAAATATTTTTTAAATATCTTCATTAGCGATGAAGTTATAACGCTTCAAAGATTACTATTAGAACGAGAAGTCCGACATGGAATTAGACGTCACATTACGTGATGTCCATACTGTACAGCTGCCATAGAAAACAGCGTTTTCGCGAGAGGGACAGATATATTTGTTTAAACTAATGATATCTCGCTTGTTTTTCGAGCAATTTTGATTCTATTTCCACTGTTAGTAATGTATTTTTGTATATTTTAAGATAAACTGTTTAGATACTAAATATTTTTTTTATGCATATTCCCTATTGTTCGTGCGATTTGTTGGTCGATCTTGCATTGTCAATGAATTTGGTCGAACTTTACACATTGTTTAGGTTTCCTATAATTTAAATTCCTATAATTTTATAATGATACAATAAACTAGCGTTTGCCCGCGATTTCTTACGCGCTAATCCCGTTTTTACCCGTTCCCGTAGGAATTTCGAAGAAGTTTTAGCTTTCTACGACCAGTAGTTTCAGCTGTGCGTTGTCTGTCAGGCACTCACTCAGTAACGGAAGAATTTTAAACATTAGGACTAGCATTTACCCGCCACTTCGTACGCTTCCCGTTTTCCCGTTCCCGTAAGAATTTCGGGAAATTTTCTCTTAGTGCTTCTCTACAAAGTGTAGGGAAGCTTCATGCCATATTTGAGCTTTCTACGACCAGTAATTTCGGCTATACATTCTCTGCCAGTCACTCAGTAACGGACTAATTTTATATATTAGGACTAGCTTCTGCCAGCGGCTTCACCCGCGTGATCCCTAGGGAACATGTTCCCGGGATTAAAAGTAGCTTATGTGCTATTCCAGACTATAATTTATCTTTGATCTAAATTTCATTAAGATCCGTTAAGCCGTTCTGGCGTGATTGAGTAACAAACAACCAAACTTTCACATTTTCATTTTTTCTATTGATTGTAGCGTGATGAAAAGTATACTATAACCTGCTCAGGAGTATGAATAATAATTGTACCAAGTTTCGTTAAAATCCGTCGAGTAGTTTTTGTTTCTATAACGGTTATACAGACAGACAGACAGACAGACAAAAATTTTAATGATTGCATTTTTGGCATCAGTATTGATCCCTAATCACCCCCTGATAGTTATTTTGGAAATATATTTCATGTACAGAATTGACCTCTCTACAGATTTATTATAAGTATAGAAGATAGAAGATTTATTTATATTGTTTAACAAAACTCATTAAGTTTCGTCAGAATCACTTTAATTCACTTTACTTTAGTTGCAATAATTCGCAGAACACAATTTACACAATAGTTTAGCGGTATAGGTCAGTCTCGCAGTCGAGCAGGCAAGCGTCTGTCTACCTGACGCCATCTTTCTTCTTTCTTGCTTGCCAGCCGATGCCGCGGGGTTCTCATACGCGGCGTCGCGGGAAATTTGAAAATCGAGCGTTACAATTGTCCAACAGGTACTGACAGGAACCTACTAACTATTGAAAACAAGTAAGTAGACGAAACTTTTGCCCGTGTCTTGACTATTGTTTAAGTGTGTTTTCGTTTCAAGCATAATGTAAACCGTACAGCTAGCTAGGCGTCTTTTTTACTATTTATAGGCACACGTTTGACCAATATCTCACCTGATGGTAAGCGATGATGCGAAGGTCGAAGATGGAGTACGCGTATCCAGAAGTAGGTTACCTATTCACTCTTGTCTTAAAGGCTCCCAGGTTTTAGCTTCCACGAAACACAGACCCCGGCAGGCAATTCTACTCCTTAGCTGTAAGCACAATTAATGTAAAAAAAACCATAACGCTTAAAGCCATTTACTGAGATAAAGTTGGGAATGGAATACCTAAAAATAACGAAATCAAGCTATCCAAAACTGTCAAATTTTCCCAATCAACCTTGAACCTAACGCTTCAGCTATAAAGTTAAAAATCAATTTAGAAATTTGACAGATTGTTGTAGCTTAATGTGCAAAAAACCCTAGACCTAAATTTCTAGAGCTCTTCAACCCTAACTCCATAGAAAACCAAACATCTTAGACCCTATGAAAACTCTTACGTCCACACCCGACACCATACAACAAAAGTCCGCGGCTTTTCACGCACATTCAACAATTCAAGTGATTTATACAAGCAGTAAACTAAGCCGGGGTTTCGTTGTACCCCCGTATAACTGCGGCGACGAGCGATATTACACCACTTTTGAGCTCTAACCCCCTTTTGTTTTATTGTTTATTTTATTTAAGAGGTTGCAGTATTACACTCTTATGTGTCTTTTTTGGTGTGGGAGTGTGTAACTAAGCTGGGGTAAGTTAGTAACCCAGTGTTATTGCCCCCTTTTTTGAGAGGATTAGATTCAGTATTAAATAAATGACCGAAATATACACTAATTGTCGGTGCGAATGTTGGTAGTTGTAACACCAAATGTAACATTTTATTTTAAACTGCAATATGTAATGCTTAATTTATTTAAGTAATTATTTTTATTTAGAAAAAAGTAAGTTGATAAGTATTATTTATTAACCTAAAAATCAATTTTGCCCAGTAAGGGTGCCTTTCGATTATAGCGGAGCGGAGAAACGGGGAAATTGTTAACCAATGGAATTTATAAAATCTCCGCACCACGTCACTCACTACCATTTTTACTGTCATGATTGGTTAATATTTCTCCGTTTCTCCGCTCCGCGCATATGGGCAAACCTAAGCATCATGTCACATTTCTCGAAAAAAACTCTTCCTACATTGAAAAGTAACTGTTTTAGAACTCGTTGCCAAAACTATTCCATAATTTCGAGTCTTCGCTCATCGGGGATGTAACTCAGTGGTAGAGTGTCTGCTTCGCATGCTGAAAGTCCTGGGTTCAAATCCCAGCATCTCCAAAGTTATTTTTGGTTTTGGCGAAGATTAAAATAATATGTTTCAATTTTTTTGTATTTTTTTCAAAAAGAAAGCCGAGGTTGACATTTTGAAATATATTTTTTATTTTAGATTGAATCATTATATTCTTAGGTGCTGTTGTTTGATCTCATTTATTCAATTAGATTAACCGTGCATAAAATTTAAAGCGACAGCCAAGGCAGTGCAATTAAAACGAAAACACATAATATAGATAATTGAACACTACCGCATCTACATAGCTGGAGATATATTCCACTAAAGTAAAATAAAAAACCAAAGCAGATATTTATACTGGTAAATATTTAGGTTCAAGAGACAAACAAGTGCTTTCACATTAATCTTTCTTTTCCGTTCGCACTCCCTTTTCCACTCGCCTGTACTTTCAACAAACACTTTCAACATCTGTAGCAATGCTTTCAACAATACGTCGACACTCCCATCAGAATTGTTCTCAAAATACATTCGCGAACAAAATGAAAATTGAAGAAACTTTGTGCTTAAGAATTTTCAAGTTGCCTGTACTGTACCCCTCAGCTGTTGTGTGCGTCAGAATAAATTATTATGACTCGACAGGATTTTCACTTTTGTATGTTGGTAGCCATGTTTGATAGGACAGCTTCACACCGACACCGTAAGGTCCATGATTCATTTGTGGGGATCGGTATCCGTTTACACAATAAACTTCCACTTTCTTTTCTTGATCTACCTTTTAACTCATTTAAAGCTAAAGTAAAACCTAACCTCTATTCGAAGGCATATTATTCTTTTAATAGTTATTTAGACGATAACAATAGTTGATCGCTGTTTTGAACGCAAAACATATTATATCATGTTCTTTGTCTATAAGTTAGTTTATGACATATAGTTTATTTGGGGGCCGAGTCACCCGCGTCCGTAGGAGAATACCCTTCAGCGAATCCCTACACGTGGTCCCCGGGTGGTGCTAAACAGGTGACACTAACCGCCTCCGTGGTCTAGTGGTTAAACCACCTGATTCAGACCCAGAGGTCCCGGGTTCGATTCCCAGCGGGGGCAAATTTTTTGCTCGGTTTGGTTGGTGGTAGGACTTGTTCTAAGTCCGCCTGGCAAGCTACCACCATCATGTCTAAGTCTGTCGCCATAACAACAATGTTAACAGCATTGTTGTGTTCCGGCAGTTAGAGGTATGATAGCCAGTTCCTCTCTGTAAGAGGATTCCGGGTGAAACTCGCTTCCATCTTCGGCCTAATCATCACTTTCCATCAGGTGAGATTTGGGCCAAGAGTTTCCCCGTTTCGCATAAAAAAAAAACATATTTCATACTAGCTGACCCGCGCAACTTCGTCTGCGTCACATTTTCCATTATTGATCCGCTCCTATTTGTCTTAGCGTGATGATATATAGCCTATAATCTTCCTCGATAAATGGGCTATCTAACACTGAAAGAAGTTTCGGAGCCTATTCAATTCAAACAAACAAACAAACAAACAAATCTTTCCTCTTTATAATATTAGTGTTTTTTTTTTGTTTCTCCTTTTTTTGTCTTTTTATTATTTATTTATCTGACTATGTATGGCGCAGTGGTTGAGCCATTAACTAATAAAATATATAACATTAACTGAACAAATATTTGTACGGCCTACAGATAGTTGTTCCGGGTCTGGTTGTTTGTCAATGTGTATTTATATGTTGTAAACGCACCCACCATACAGGAGAAGTCCCGAGTGTGGGGCAATGTTTAAAAATATATATATATATAAAACGCCAGTAATGGTTTGCTTCAATATTTTCGACAGGCAAGAAACTTGACTGCAAATGGAGCTTTAGATTAAAAAATAACGCTTGAACAAAATTGTACTAACCCAGAAAAATATTTCAAAATGCAACACACATCTTTCGAGAATAAATTACCCAAAATAACAAGAGTAAGGTAATTTTCCTCCATTTTAAAATTCTGCAACACTACTTTTCGTTGCATATTCAATTGATATACGGTGGAAGGTGCAATTTTCCAGAATTACCCGCTTTTGTGAGATCTACAGAATGCCATCAGTAGAACGGGGCGGGAGATAGCACTTTGAATATTTCAGATATTTTAGGATACAGTAAGTTTTTACTTTGGAGTATAAATAGAACAATGGAGCGCTGATTGTACCAGCAATTGTATAAACATAAATGAAAAAGTGTCTGGTTAAAAATGATAATCAATGGTTTTCTATGTATTTTTGTAAAATGTTTTTCAATCTAAGAAAATTAAGTAAAAAAGGCCTTTTTAGGGTTCCGTACCAAAATGGTAAAAAGGAGCCCTTATGGTGTGACTCAGTCTATCCGTCTATCGTTTCAATGTAATTTCACACATAATTTAAACGATATCTCTAAATAGCACACTTTTTGAGAAATCATCAACAAAAATTACATTAGTTGCGATATCGGTCAAGAAAATTAAATGGCTCTGATCTAAAACTGCAATATACTCCGCAGTGTTAAAATTATTTGTCAAATATAGTCCCGCCCGGCCTCGTCGATGAAAATTTTAAAACATTTCACGTTTTATATAATGGTACGGAACCATCGGGGTACGAGTCCCACTCGCTGTTGACCGGTTTTTTTAATTATAGATAGTTACTAGTCAGAACAATTTAATCACTCGTACAAAAGAGTGTGTCCGAAAAAAATCTGCTTCAAAACAACTCATAATGTTTTGAAGCAGATTTTTTTCGGACACATACTCTTTATAAATTAATAAATTAAAAACTGAACTGCAGCTTCTTAATTCGAATCTTTCCTAAATCCACTAAGAGCGGATTTCACCAATGAAACTAGCTTGGGCTAGCACGAATATTTTGACGTATAGTAACGTTAACGTAAGTGAATTTTTGAATGTGAAAAACTACAGCCCCATAGTATTTTGGTTAAATTTTATGAGACATACACAATTTATATCTGTAAAAAAATATGAATATAATAATCAAATTCAAATAAATATTATGTGCAAAACGAGTATTGTAGCTATGGTAAAATCAGAAATAATGACATAAAGGTGTCCTGAATCGACTTCTGTCGTGATCCTTTACGTTCTCTAGTAATGAAAAACAGTTCTTAATTTATTGTTCTAGTACCTATCTACGAAGAGATATTAGGGAAAGGTCAATGTACTTTATTCCACGTTTATCTGGCGTAAACTATAATATGATCCAAACTATGATCAAAAGTTTTGGTCTGTTTGTCTAATTCATACTTTAACTCACTGGCCGAACGAGCTCATATAAGAATCCGTTCTTCGAACAGGAATATTGTTCTAGCAAACAATGAACGCGCTGTTGCGCTTGTTCTAGGATTTGTTTACACTGATGGCAATGTTTGAAGACTTTATGCTGCTTATCATTAGCTTCGGAGAGAAGAGAATAAAAGTAGTTGTTTGCTGGTTTTTTTTTTTAAGAACAGTAATATCTGAATACTTGGGACCGACTGTGACGTCTAAAAACCATCATGATTCGGGTGTGGGAGGGAGAAGGAGCTACACAATACTATTGCACTATCCCGTTTGTGCTTTAGTGCATGTGCACTATTCAACCATTAGACGATTCAGTCCTTCTAATGGTTGAATTCTCCAACTACCAAACTGTGGTAGGTTCAACACTCGTTCAATACATCAAACGTTTCCATACATCGTAAAGTGAATCCTATAAAAAGCCAGGCCAGACAGATCCGTCGGCCATCGCGTTAATCTTGCAGCACAATCACTGACGGATCGCTTATTCATGACCTGGCGAGGTCTGCTGTTGATGTAGGAGGTCGATGTGTGGATAAACCTTCATGCTAGGTTTTTTTTTTCTGAAAAAAAGCAATTTATTATTGCTTTTTTTTTCTGAAAATATGCTCTATGGTATTTGCTCTGTGATTTTGGTAAGTTGTGTGTTACAAAAGCAAAACTGTAATAGATATCGGAAAGTGGTAGACTTAGTAAGATTGTAATAAATCTTGATTAGATTATAATTTCTCGAAATATTATGACAAATCATTTTGTATATAATATACATTCGATCCAAATTCAATAGTTTCCAATACATCGGTGACATATTTAGAAAAAATTGTTTATAATTTCACGCGATATTTTACAATCTTACGGCCTTTGTCAATTTCAGGTGACATATACATTTCCAAAAGGCGAACGGCAGGCTTGTATGGGAGTTTCGTACAGCTAGTAAATTTTCGAGTTTTGGGATCATGTTTGTTTTAATAGGTAGTTCATACGATAGAAAAGCCCTATTTAAATCTTAGATTTTTAGAACTTGGGACATAAAAGCTATACCCAGTTTAATTTTTTGAAGTTATGTACTAGTGTAGAAATGTAGGTTGTAATTGCAGGTAGGTACATTAACATTGTTATGATGATAAAATAAATGTTCTAGATTACTTGTCGTCATCTTTGTTGTGTTTTACTTACTATTAAGTAGGTAGATTGAGATGAGGATCGTACCTACTCAGAGGGAGGGAGGGGTGCATTAGGAGATACCTATTGCCTAGCAGCGGACAGAAACAGTTTGATAATAATGAAGTTCTGATGGACACTACACAGATTTTCTTTACCGGTCAATAAATAATTGACAGAACAAAAAAAATATTGATGAATTCATTCCAATCATTAGCTACATCGTTTACTATTATGATTTTAACGCGCCTCCTTTAAAAAACTTTAAAGCGACTTCGCAAAACATGTGCGTTTAGTTTACTGTTTTGTTTGGTATAATTATTGAAATATTTTAATTGATAGTATTAATTAATCCCATGTTCTAGAAGTTGTTTACTTACATGAAAATAAATGGCTGAGTTGCCTTAATAAGTGGTACAAATTCTATAACCAAACAACAAAAAAAGTTTGCTGTACGAATTTTGCCGTTCGCCTTTGCAAAAACAACAACAACCCAACTCCAATCCTAAAACAAAAGAAAGACGAGGTACTGACATGTCGGTCAACCATTTTAGTTATTTTATAATCTTTAAGCCAATTCTACTAATTTTCACATTCGCATCGCATTCGTATCTCAATCGCAAACTGTCAAAAATGTATGAAAATTAAGGCTTTTTTGACAGTTTGCGATTGACAAGCGAATGTGAATGTTGTTTAAAATTTTGTAGAATTGGCCCTCTTGTTCGTTGAAATTGGTTTGTGAATAAGTTTCACGCTAAAAACCTTCACTTGCTCTCTGCGATTCAAACTAGCTTTAGAACACGATATACATTTTACTGAAAGACAAATGAATCACTATTTCAATCAACACTTTCAAATGGATAAATTATAAAATGCAAAAATCACAACCCCTCTTTGCAGTGCGCAAACAAGAGAACCACAACATTCTAACCTCAATGCCCCACCTTAACCAAGACCTCCAACAAAGTTGCAGCTCTCCCCTTTGTCCCCTTAAAAGTTCACCACCAACGGGGAGAGGCGGTTCAAATGGCTCTGGTCTTCCATGTAGGCTTTTGGGTCAGTCATGAATACGATGTGTTCGAGATTTTTTGTAGCACCAAGTTACAACAATCTGTCAAATTTCTTTAATAGATTTTTAACCTTAGCTCTGAAGCGATTAGGTTCAAGGTTGATTTGAATATAGAGTTTCGGGTAGCTTGACGTGCTGGCGTATGTACCTGTGGGAGTAAGTGAAATAGATTGAGTTAGAAAAAGCATTGCTTATTAATTTCTCTGAGGACATTTTTAGGGTTCCGTACCCAAAAGGTAAAACGGTACCCTGTTACTAAGACTCCGTCTGTTTGTCTGTCCGTGTGTCACCAGGCTGTATCTCGTGAACCGTGCTAATTAGACAGTTGAAATTTTCACAGATGATGTAATTCTTCGCGGTCAGATACGGTTAGTGTAGTGTGTCGAGAACAGTTGCGGGAAAAAAGTGAGTTTGTGGAGAGTGGTACCGGAGATGGTCGTAATAAAAGACTACGAAAGAGGGTAGACCGATATGTCTGCCAATAACATCCCACCCGCAGGATCTTCAGTTACTCCGGGATCATGGCGCTTACAACATTGCCGAAATATCGGAAACTCGCAAATAAAAAGGTACATGGTAGCAATCCCAATATGAACAATTCTAAAACTACATATAACTAATAACAGAATAAAATAAATATTTAAGGCGGCTCCCATACAACAAACGTGATTTTTTTGCCGTTTTTATAGATACGGAACCTTTCGTGAGCGAGTCCGACTCGCACTTGGCTGGTTATTCTTTTTTATAGGTGGGCAGGGAGGCGTTTAGTTACCGTCATTGTTAGGAACAGTTTTTATTGTACCCCGTTGGTATAGTGGATGTATGTGTGAATGCGGTGCTTGTGGTCCTTCGTTTGATTTCCGGGTCGTATAAGGTGTAATTTAATTTTGGTATTTAGTCAACATTGTTTCAGTAGCAACCCGGATTCTGTTTACTTGTCATTTTCAAGGTATTCCTTGAAAATGACAAGTAAACAGAACAAGTAACCATATTGTTATCTTAAGCATAATAATGCTTGATAACATGCAAAGTATCGTTGTCTGTTTGTTGGTTACAATTCAAGTTGGCTGAACGATTTCTGACGGAACTTGGATCAGACTTTGTCCTGAATTAGGACATAGAATAATTTATTATTAAGTTAACTAAGGGCCAGTTTCACCGGTTACGGATAAAGTGTCGGTTAGCCTATTAGGAACTTATCTGGCAGATAGAACTTAAACTTTTGGTTTCACAGGTTTCGGATAGCGATATCTGGCAGATTTATTAAGTATTTGAGTATTATAAAGTATTATAGTTTATAAGTGTCGGTTAGTTATCCATCAGATAAGTAACCGACACTTTATCCGTAACCGGTGAAACTGGCCCTAAGACTTTCACGCGATCGAACTATTCCCCACGTAGTTATTTTTTGGAAAACAAATATTTAGAAATCCTTATGGTTTCTTATACCATTGTACGATTAACCAATAGGTATATTTTAACAATAGCTATGGGTATTTTTTCCATTTTTTTTGTTACTATTTATAGGCATACGTTTGACCGCAATCTCACCTGATGTTAAGCGATGATGCGGTCTAACTAAGGTGGAGCACGCTTGCCTAGAAGTAACCTATTCACTCTTGATTTAAAGACTCCCAGGTTGTAGCTATCAGGAAACACAGACTCCGGCAGGGAATTCCACTCCTTAGCTGTACGCACAATGAACGCATTCCAAAAAAAAAAAAAAAAACAAAATTACAATGTAACCAATTATTAATATAACAATTTGCCAATAGGTATTTTTTGTCAATAGCTATAATAGGTGATGTAATTCCTTAAATAAAGTTTACAACTAATACCGAGAACCTTTAGGTAACCTGTATCAATTTTAAACAAAGGCTGGCTAGAACATGTTCAATCAAACATTTCACAAAGCCTGTTTGAGGTCTAGACATGCTTTATTGATACGCTGTAACACAGCCTATAACATGTTTGAAACGGGTAAGTTTGGCACATGGTCCAGGAGTTACAGTAGGTTTAGCTTGTGATGTCTGCGAAAAGTAGATGGTTAACAATTATTTTAAAAATCTAGCCTTCAGTAGTTTTCCTATATCTTTACACTTGTGCCCATGTCTTGGTTTAGGACATAGTATAACTTTGATCAAGGAAGATCTTCCTATCTTATAGTCTACTTGAGGTCTAGACTTTCAATATTGATACGCTGTAACACAGTCTATAACGTGTTTGAAACGGGTAAGGTTGGCACATGGTGCAGGAGTTACAGTAGGTTTAGTTTGTGATGTCTGCGAAAACTAGATGGTTAACAATTATTTTAAAAATCGAGCCTTCACTGGTTTTCCTATATCTTCACACTTGTGCCCATGTCTTGGTTTAGGACATAGTATTACTTTGATCAAGGAAGATCTTCCTATCTTATAGTCTACTTGAGGTCTAGACTTTCAATATTGATACGCTGTAACACAGTCTATAACGTGTTTGAAACGGGTAAGGTTGGCACATGGTGCAGGAGTTACAGTAGGTTTAGTTTGTGATATCTGCGAAAAGGAGATAGTTAACAATTCTTTCAAAAATCGAGCCTTCAGTGGTTTTCCTATATCTTCAAACTCGTGACCAGGTCTTGGATTAGGACATAGGATTATCTTTATCAAGGGAGTATCTTCCAATCACTTAGCCAGCTTGAGGTCTAGATATGCAATATTGATACGCTGTAACACAGCCTATAACATGTTTGAACCGGGTAAGGTTGGCACATGGTACAGAAGTTACAGTAGGCTAATTTTGTGATCTCCCTCATTTTTTTGAGTTCACTTTAGTCCATCTAAAGTTAGTTGTCTGGTAGATATTGTTATCAGCATTAAGACCGTCATTCTGTATTCATAGAATTCCATATTTTAGTTATGAGTTTTATTTTGTATTTTAAGTGAATATTGTTCTGGTTAGGTTCGTGACCCAAGACAGCTTATTTGTTTGGACTCGTAGAGATTTATTGCTTCGGAGCTCCTCTAGTGACCGAACCCAGTTCATTCTGTTTTCAGGAATGGCGTTACCGAGGTCAATTTTCATCAAATATTGGCCAGAAGGTACTCGGCCATAAATATATAAAACCTGATGGATAAATTTCGACTCTACACTACCGGTGTAGTCTTTGAGTCCTAACCGACTCAAAGAATTGTTTCAAAGCTATGAAGCTTTCATTCTAAAGTTGCATGCTATTTACCGGCCTCATCTAGTTTAAAATGACCAAAAAATATGGTGTAAAAGTATTAATTACAACCTACTTAAAGAATAAATGTACTTAATCATTATGAGATCTTTACTTCTTTGATTTTCTTTGCTGATACAATATTTTCCTAGAACTGTTCGTCTGTAGAGGCAAACGCCAGCCATATTGATTATTAAACTATCTGAACTATGTCGGGCGTCCCGTTTCATCTGTGGACGTTGGAGATGGCAAAGATCTCGGAATTTCATTTGTGAAGGTGAAGTCTGGGAAAACATTCATTTTTAACCGACTTCCAAAAGAGAAGGACGTTCTCTATTGGGCGGGTATTTTTTTTTATGTATACCGAAAACTCCGACATTTCTAATCTGGTTTGTGTGATTCCTTTTAAGTTGGATGCGGATACCTACTTGGCATTTGGTCCCGTAAAAAAATATTTCAGTTTGGCTCAGTAGATTCATTTTCCAAAAAAAAACACTACAAAATATATAATAACCTTAATTTTGGTATTAAAAACAAACATACAAAAAAAACACCGACATCCGTAATAACGGTTGTTTTATGCTTCGTAGTGGCTTTTTTGGAAGTCGGTTTTATATATATATTTTTTTTAAATAACAAAATATAGAAAAGTAAATTATTGTAATTATGTAAAAAAAAGTAAGACAGGGCCTAAAAAGTGACTTGCTGTCACTGTAAGCTTTTTTTCAAATAGTCCACAATGTATAGGACTGTCATGCGGTATTAGAATATCACGTGCTCAGTCCCAGAGATTGTGACTGAGATGCCAATTTTTTTTTAGATGGGTTTGCTATTGACACTAGCCTAGGTCAGACATGACAGAGACAAAGTCTACGATGGAGCGAGCTTACCCAGAAGTAGCCTGTTCAGTCTAGCTTTGAAAAGATTATGGTTGTTATAGCATTCGGAAACACAGACGCAGGCAGAGAGTTCCACTCCTTCGCTGTACGCATTATAAAATACGCTTGGAAACGCTTAGCGCAAATTGGTGGAATAGCAACAAGGTAGGATGGTAAGTTACCATAGAAATATAAATATATCTATGTAAGTTGCAGTGCGTCCGGCTGTCAAAAGCGAACGTTGTTGAAAAAATTTAGAAAATTGGCCCTCTCTTTGACAGATTCTATGTCAAAGTGACATTCTAAACACGCATTGTCAAAAGTTCAATATTCTTGGGAAAGTCATTATCATATTGCATGACTAAGCAGTCGCGCTGTTGACCACGGGGCCAATAAAGCACTTACATTAGCAGCGTAATAATATTAAGGTAACCTTGTTTTCTAAGTATGGGAAATCATCAAATGACTCCTCCCGCTCTGGGCGGAGCGGAAGGGAGTGTCAGACTCATACTGACTAATAGTTTTCCTCCTAAAGCTTTTGCATTCTAGGGCCGCAGTGACTCTTTCGAACAAATTTCGCAACATACTACGATAACCTAGACCTCAATTCGACAGCCTCAAGGCATACAATCTCAAAAACATATAACACACTTCAAAACATTCCGCGGAATTTATTTCAGCTGAGCGCACATTTCCCAGTTCATGCCGTTGTTTATTTAGCCCGTATAACTTGAAGCCGGGCTTCAGTTTTTGCTCTCGAGAATGCTCTCAAATTCTCGAGTTCTCGAGCTATGTGGAAAGTAATGAAGGAGTATTTCTAAGGCTTTTCATTTCAGGCTGCACTTCCCCATTTATTGTTTTAGAGTTCCTTCGTCGTGTGCTTTTGTCAGGTTTCGCTGGAGAGGTTTAATTTGCAGTAAAGATTAAATGTAAGATGAGATGTTAAATAGGTTTTTTTTATTACTGGGCAAAAAATATCAATGTAATATCCGAAAACAGATTTTTCGATCAAATCCACAAACTTTGTAGAAATCAGAGATTGTTATGAAGAAATCTGAAATAAATATTCTATTTTCAATTCATATTTCAGTTTTATTAAAATTCTTACTTAGACTCGCTTGCACAACTAATCTGTCAAAGGATTTAGCGCTAATCAAAACATCCTTATTTTTTTATGTCAATCGTTTGAAAAGAAATTTGCCGTTAAATGCATTTAGTTATTTGTGGAGATCTGGTAGGCCGCCGCTCTACGTAAAATACTGGTATTAGGCTGAATCCGGTTTGACTGGGAGCCGACCCCAGTATAGTTGGGAAAAAGCAAGGCATATGATGATGCATTTAGTTATTTATAGGCCTTAATGCACGAAGGCTAACACCCAAAACTCTTTCTTCTGCAAATTTTAAAAATAAATTCTGGGCAAAAGTCTCCACGCAATGAATACCCAAGGATGGACGGCGTCGCTGAGGCCGAACCAGAAAGCGTTGGTGAGATGATCTGAACGCACACGGCGAATGCTGTCGGTCGACAGCTGAATTCAACCTTTATGTTATGTGTAATAAAACTCACCTTGTAAGCTTTATCACTCAGTTGAAGCTTGATATCGAAATAGTTACTTACATAATAGACTAGCGGGTTTGAGGAGGCGCAGGAAAAGAGTGACTGGTAGGATATGAGGGCTGCCTTTCCAGGCAGCAGTGGAACACAATGGGCCATAAAAAATCGTAGTGTTAACAAAATAATCATCACCTGGGTCGGCTTCCAGTCAAACCGGATTCAGCTGAATAACAGTGTGCTACGTGGAGCGGCTGCCTACCAGACCTCCATAACCCAATAACTGGGTAACAGTGTACTTCTTGGTAAAACTGGAGTCAGATTTACTGGCATCTGACAATCCGTAACGACTGCCAAAGATCTATAAATGACAGCCGGGACCAACGGCTTAACGTGCTGGGAAAGCACGGAGGAAACTCGGTATGTTATGATGGTCTCCTATCCACAGACCAACCTCAGCAAGCGTTGCTTAACCGTAAAGATCGACCCGTGCGGCTGTTATTATTTTGCCACGAGCTCCTAGTGTTAACAAAATAATTATTAATTAAATCATCAACAATTAACCAAGCATCTTCGCTTAAATGCTCTAACACAGTTACTAAGTACGTTTATAAGATAAGGCAGACTCCAAAACTTTGTATGAGAAGCGTAAATGTTCAGTGAAAGTAGAATTAGAATTAATGAAATTAATATCACTCGTGTAAACGCTTACTTAGTTACTCATACGCGTAAGTTTTCACTTATGTTAGGTACATGTTGAATTTGCTTACGGTATCTACGTGACGCGATAAACGTTGATGTACGGTTTGCAAAACAAGTGATTTGTCATTTTATTTGAAATCTTCTTTTTTAAAATTGAAATTAAATTGTTGTAATTTCAAGTTTTTATTTATTGCATTTTAATTTTTACTAGCAATATAATAAAGTAGCTTCTACCAGCGACTTCATGCGCGCATATTCAGTTTCTTTCCCGTTCCCGTTTCGGTAAGTCTTCTTAAGGCGCGTCCCCGAGCAAAACCCAGCGCTAGCCGTTTTTTGTGCAGTTTTTTGGAGCTATCTACTCTTTATCCAAAAGAAATAGCAACTAATAAAAATAAACTGAATTTCTACATAATCTTGGCTTCGAAATGGTAGATTTTATTTTTTATTATTAAGTATAATGTTTAAGTAATCTCCTCACAACGAAACCACAGAAATGAGAAAAAATTACTGAAAACATGCATCTTCTCGAAAACTAACGATTATTTTGATTTTGCACTTACACTAATAGATAGTCAATTTAATTATGAACATTTTGGTAGAAGTATTTTTTTCAAACGACCAAAATTAGATTTTATAACGATTTTATTCAACATTCTGAGCGTATTCGCTACTGTATCTCTTGCGCTGTTTTTAAGGGAAAAAATGCTCAAGGTTATTTGCTCAGGGTACCGCCTTAATGTCGCTTAAACTTAAACTGTCCAAGGAACCACGATGCCAAATTTCAGCTTCCTACTGCCAGTAATTTCGGCTGTGGGTTGTCTGTCAGTAACTCATCATTAACAGAAGTATTTAATAAATTAGGATGTGTAATTCAGTCTATTTGGAAATACAGTCTTTAATGACGGCACAACGGCAAAATCTATTGACTAGCTTTTGCTAGCGACTTCGCCCGCGTAATCCCTAGGGAACATACTCCCGGGATAAAAAGTATTCCAGACTATAATCTATCTCTTTTTCAAATTTCATCCAGATCTGTTCAGCCTTTCTGGCGTGATTGAGTAACAAACATCAAAAGTTTTGCATTTTTAATGTTATTTATTTTTTTGTTTTATTTAAACTGACTTTACCTTAATTAATAATTATGATAAATTTAAAGGACAAACTATATACACAAATAGAAAATAAAAATCCTAGCTAAAATATTATGGTGTCATAAAATTCGTCTCCATCGCGATCGACTGGAAGTGAGCTCAAAAGACTGGCTGCATTGCCACGTTGAATGGCAATGCTTATCCTCTGTCCGTGGTAAAAGCCAGCCCTTGGGTCACGCGAAGCGTCAACTAAGTGTTTTGCTAATAATAAGTTTTGCTAATAGTAAGACGAAATTTGCCACACAGGTAAACCATGTTTTGGATTAGAATATAGAGCATTATATCCCATTTGTAGCTATGTATATGTTTCCGTTTCATTATTATCCATCCTCGCGCGGGAATAAACGCTTACTAAAACTAGTTCTTCTATACAATTTAATATTATAATTCTAAAGGTCGTTGAAAAATAATAATTATCACAAAATGTTTTACTGAAAAGGTAGGTGCTATGTTAATGACGTAATTTATGCCAGAATTATTTTAATTAACAAATAGCACTATTGTAAAACGTTAAAGTGGATTAAAATGTCGAACACAATATTGTGTTTATTCTACTAACAGTTATCCAATTATAAATCACAATCCGCTTCAGCAAACTTTAAATTTAACAAAATTGAGCGTCATAAACAGGTGACAATGTAATAATATTAAATTAATATGAAAACTCTCATAAACCTTTTTGTCCAACGTTACCTGCGTGCTCAAACCATTTATTTGCGTATTTGATGGCAGAACATATTTTCAATTAAACCTGGGATCTAATTAAATCGCAAAAGGAGGCTGTTTTCGACTTGTATAACTTCGTCGTACGTGTGGCAACATATGATGAGACCAGCATACCCTAACCTCCCATACCCCTCGCTCTCTACACCACCGAGACATAAAAGGGGTAAGTTGATCAACAACCAGAGGCCACCTAACCTGGCCTTGTTACGATTTGGTGGGAATACAAACGATCCCACTTAAAAGTTTTATGGGTTCCGTATAAATTCCATTAACGTTTTACGGTTTTACATTTTAAACAGATGTCTTGTAGAAAATTTGCGGTGCAATCACGTTTCGTACTTGTACAGATGTAACTTTAACGTTGGAGCTTAGCAGAAGAGTGAAGATTTTGATCTTGGGGGAAACTCAAAACAAAGCACTTAGGTACAAAGATCCTTTAAATCTGTGAATAAGAAGAATAAAAAGCCAAGTGCGAGTCGGACTCGCGCACGAAAGGTTCCGTACTATCTATAAAAACCGCAAAAAACACGTTTCTTGTAGGCTCCCAGACATCAAACGCGTTTTTTATGCCCATAAATATTCACTTTATTCTGTTTTTTAGTATTTGTTATGTAATCCATCATCTGTGAAATTTTCAACTAACTATCACGGTTCATGAGATACAGCCTGGTGACAGATGGATGGAAAGCGGAGACTTAGTAATAGGTTTTTACCCTTTGTGTACCCTACAAATTGGCCTGAGTGATATTTCTAAAAAAATTAAGCAACTATCAAAAAAGTATGGACATTGAGGTTTTTTGAATGATTGCGATTGAGACGAGAAAGCGAACGTTGCTTAAAAATTCTAGATCATTCTATCAGTGACTAGCTGGCCCCGCACTTCGCTCCCGTCACCTGGCAACTATCTAATTTTTGCTTTCATAAGAACCTTCTCCTGACAATAAATAACACAAAAAAAAGAATTAACGTAATCGGGTCCGCCGTTCACGCGTGATGTGATTGTCATGGGAAATAGGGATTCATCTATACTAATATTATAAAGCAGAAGAGTTTGGTTGGTTGAACGCGCTAATCTCAGGAACTTCTGGTCCGATTTGAAAAATTCTATCAGTGTTAGATAGCCCATTTATCGAGGAAGGCTATAGGCTATATATCATCACGCTAAGACCAATAGGAGCGGAGCAGTAATGAAAAATGATACGCAGACGACGTTGCACAGGTCAGCTATATAGAATATCGATTATCAGACTGCCAAATCTACTATCTGTCGCCGCAATCTGTCAAAACAACCTCATTTCCCATAAAACTGACAGATTACGACTAACATTCGAATGCAAACGTTGCTTGAAAATTAGACGAATTGGGCCTCAGGAGTCCATCTGTTTGACATTGACCACGTGACTTTCATGTAGCTCATTATTGTCAATCCCACACATTTTGGCCTCCTTAAAAGTCATTACCGCTGATAGAATTCCACCTAACTAGGTCCTCTAGGCAGGGATGGCGAACCTTTGGTACGCGTGCAAGGTGACACGCTGACAAATAATTTGATGATATTTAGCATCTAGGTGGTTTGTAAATGAAAAAATTACACTAACTTTTACGTTTTATTGAACTACGATATTGACTTCAGTATGAATTTTGGGTTCTCAAAAAAAGTTAAAATGTCCATTACATTACATTACATTACATTACAAAGTCAAGATTATTTTTATTTTTTTGGAGAAATACCAATGAAGTTACCAATAAAGGTTCGCCATCCCTGCTTGATCGTCTTTTACATCCACACTTACCAGTACCTCCAAATACTAATTTTGGTCACTTTAGTGACTCAGGTCAACACACAATAGTAATTAACACCTTCGCTCTGTCAGCCTACAATGTAACCCTCTTTGAGAGGGGTCAGGTCGCACTCAACCACCATATCACCGCTGGTTGGCAGTATTCATATTATAAACTGGTGGATGCAAAGCTAAACAGCTTGGCTCATGCCTGCTTGTCGGTTTTCTACAGATTGAACTTCGGTGCCCAAGACCCAACCACCTCATCCCACCGGCCCACTTCTACCATCGGAAATCCAAACGCACTGCAAGTGACCATCCCTACCTTTTTGTTATTTCACCAATTCGCACTTAGCGCTTCCAAACGTTTTTATAATGTGCACAGCAAAGAAGTGGAACTGTGTCTGTGTTTCTGAACGCTTACAAACCTCATCTCTTTAAATTCACCATCCATCTGGGTAAGCTTGTTCCATCGTAGGCTTTGTCTCTGTCATCTTTATTTTATGTCAAATAAAAAAATAATAATAAGAATAGCCGGCTCTAAGATAATTTTGTCACTTTTCTCACAATGTTGAAACATTACCAACCTCATAATGTCAACACCGCATCGCTCTCATGACCCATCTTATACCTGCGCATTTCCTTGCGCTGATTGTTCAGAAAAGAATTTTCATAGCAAGAAATGTTTACTTAGTTAGATGAACCTGTCATTGTCGTATGTCACTGAAAAGATTCTTGTTTGTAAACAGACGAAGTTGTTGTTCTCGTATCGCGATCTTCAATCGGCAGTCAAAGATTTGTTACCGGTACAAATGGACGGAAAGATTGTATCCGCCATTTTGTTTTTAGTGCTAGCACCTATTTTTATTGTGAGTATGATGTGATTTATTTCATTTTAATTATGTTGCTAGTTTTGTGGATTTCTATTCATGTTAAGGTTTCTGCGCCCTTTAAAGAATTGTATAATTTGAATAGTAAAACCCTTAATTTTCGTTTAATTTATATTTTATACTAGCTTCTGCCAGCGGCTTCGCCCGCGTGATCCCTAGGGAACATGTTCCCGGGATTAAAAGTAGCTTATGTGCTATTCCAGACTATAATCTATCTTTGTTCTAAATTTCATTATGATCCGTTAAGCCGTTCTGGCGTGATTGAGTAACAAACAACCAAACTTTCACATTTTCATTTTTTTTTTTTCTGTTGATTGTAGCGTGATGAAAAGTATACCAGCTCAAGAGTATGAAAAATAATTATACCAAGTTTCGTTAAAATCCGTCGAGTAGTTTTTGTTTCTATAACGGTTATACAGACAGACAGACAGACAAAAAATTTACTGATTGCATTTTTGTCATCAGTATCGATCCCTAATCACCCCCTGATAGTTATTTTGGAAATATATTTCATGTACAGAATTGACCTCTCTACAGATTTATTATAAGTATAGATTAATAAATCATCGATAAAAGTGATCACAAGGTTTAATTATGGTTTGGGGGCCGAGTCACCCGCGTCCGTAGGAGAATACCCTTCAGCGAATCCCTACACGTGGTCCCCGGGTGGTGCTAAACAGGTGACACTAACCGCCTCCGTGGTCTAGTGGTTATACCACCTGATTCAGACCCAGAGGTCCCGGGTTCGATTCCCAGCGGAGGCAAATTTTTTGCTCGGTTTGGTTGGTGGTAGGACTTGTTCTAAGTCCGCCTGGCAAGCTACCACCGTCATGTCTAAGTCTATCGCCATAACATCAATGTTAACAGCATTGTTGTGTTCCGGCAGTTAGAGGTATGATAGCCAGTTCCTCTGTTTAAGAGGGTTCCGGGTGAAACTCGCTTCCATCTTCGGCCTAATCATCACTTTCCATCAGGTGAGATTTAGGCCAAGAGTTTCCCCGTTTTGAATAAAAAAATAAAAAATAAAAAAATAAAAAATTCAGTCATATTTTTATGTTTGCCAATATTTTGATCAGTGTCATCTTCCCACTATGTTGAGGTCCGTTTTTAATCTTATCAGTTACTGCTAAGTAACAGTATTAGAGAAGTGTCTTCCCGTCTGACCTCTACAACTCGGTTAGTGGTTAAGAGGGCTTTCACATTTTTTCTTGAATTTTAGCGTTTTATTCGAATTTTGATGTGTGATTTTGCTTTAGATATAGCCTTAAAAAAAAAACAAAAATATGCCTAATATATTTTGATCATTTATCTTGGGAGTGTTCTAAATAAATATTTCAATTTGTTCACGTACATCAGTAAAATCCTTGACTCCGCAAAGGATGTTTCACAAAACGTTGCTTTAGGGTATCTTTTGATACCTTGGTACACCGAAGATATTATAATTTAATCATTTATAAAAATGTCCACGGTACAACTGTATCGTCTACTTTGGAATGTTTAAATCAATTTATTACGATTCTTACAGTAATACACCAAAAATAATTCTGTAAAACTGAGAGTTATTGACAATTTTCCGTACGAAACTATAATTTTTATCTATGAAATTATAATCAAAATTCAAATAAAAAATATTTAATTATTAAGGTGGCATTGCTATATTGCTTGAAAAAAAAATTGGTCTAATTAAAAGTAAAGTAAATATTTTTAAATAATTGTCGAAAATCAATATAATCTTGTGACGCGGGGTATTCAACTTTAGTCAACCTGAGCAATTCGATTTTTTTTAAGGCTATATCTAAAGCCAAATCACACATCAAAATTCGAATAAAACGCTAAAATTCAAGAAAAAATGTGAAAGCGCTCTTAACACACTATTAGTACACTGCGTTTGGAAGACGCGGATTGATTGATTGATTGATTGATTGATTGCACAGGGCTGTAGCTAGACTCGAATTTGAGATAGGGCAGCATTGTTTACAGGTAGGGCGGAAGTAAAAAAAATATCATAAATGATCTGCTCCGACGCACGGGCTCCTAAATCAATCACCATGTATATCACTGATCTCTAGGTCAGTAGACTGTGGTATATTGGGAAAGGTTAGATACTTATCGCTACAACTTTTTTTTATTTCAAACTATAAACAAACAATTGAACTATAATAATTTATCTTAGTTTTTGGTAGGGCATTGTAATTTCAATATTTAAGGTAGGGCATTGCCCCACAATGCCCTCCCCTAGCTACGGCCGTGAAGAAGCTGCGTTGGAAGGCCTCCCACAAGGTGGACCGATGAGCCGGTGAGTGTCGCGGGTAGCCGATGGATGCGAGACGCACAGGACCGGTCGTAGTGCCGATACTTGGGGAGGCCTATGTCCAGCAGTAAACTTCTTTAGGCTGGTGATAGTGATGATGACAGACTTTCGCGTTCTAAATACCAGTAAAGACTGGTAAAGATCTAGCAGTCAGGACCAACGGCTCAAACCACGCATTCTGCGACTTGTTTGTTAGGGTTCCGTACCCAAAGGGTAAAAACGGGACTCTATTACTAAGACTTCGCTGTCTGTCTGTCTGTCACAAGCTCTCAAGAACCGCGATAGCTAGACAGTTGAAATTTTCATAGGTGATGTATTTCTGTTGCAGCTATAACAAAAAATACTAAAAAACAAAATAAAATAAATATTTAAGGGGCCTCCCATCCAAAAAACTTGTTTTTTTGCCGGTACGGAACTCTTCGTGCGCGAGTCCGACTCGCACTTGACCAGTATTTTTTTTAATTTGGGATGGGTTTGCTCTTGTCTAGGTCAGAGATGACAGAGACAAAGTCTACGATGAAGCGAGTTTACCCAGAAGTACCGACAGAATGCCGAGAGAAATTAAGAAAATAGTTGTACTGTACTTACATGCCATATTTCTTTACAGTCAGCATGGACCGAGAGAGAAGAGAAAAGAGATACTCGTGCCATTGACCGACTCCCGCGCAGGACGGTGCACTACCACACGAAGAGACATATGCTACCAGAGCCCGACGCCAAGAGAAGATCCATCACCACACCTCGGGCTAGAGAGTCCAGGAAAAAGGTATAAGTATTGCTTGCGTTAATCGTTATGTTGAATTTGTACGCATAGTTGTATATATGGCTTTAGATTCTATAGTCATATAATATATTGGTTAATATGGTAGTAACACGTAAGTAAATACTCGAACGATATCAATGCAACAAAAGATAAGCAGAAGAGTGCTGTTTCAATACATATTTCCTATTTACCATCTTAAAACAATTATATGAGGCCATATGCACTATTGAATACCTATGTATTTGCTACTATTTACTTATTTTTATGAAATATTTGCTACCTTTGCGATAAGAAATATATTATCAAAGAATAAAAATTAAAACAGGCAATTTATAGCAAATTAAGTCCGCCTCTGTACATTTGTGCTTAAAGTGTTAAACAAATAAATAAATAAAGGAAAATAATTGATGTAAAAGCGTTTTAATTTCGCGCTTTTATTTGGTAAAGAATTCAAGATTCAAAGCATTTATTTCAAATAAACCATTTACAGGCACTTTTAAAATGTCAAGGTCGGTCAGTCAAAAACATGAGGCTATTAGCACGTTCCAAAGCGTAGATCTCTATGGAGAAGAACGTGCAAGAAACTCCACGGACACTCTTTTAAATCATGTGATGTTTTACAAAAATCTTAGTTACATGTACTTGCTTCTTCAGGTGAGGACAATGCAAAATAAAAAATAAAAACTTAAAACAACAACTTAAATATAAATATGAAAATAAGCCAGTGGCAGTTAAGAGATGACCAGTCTCAACTGACGGCGCCCGTTCACGAACCTGACGTATGTATCGGCACCATTCAGCTCAACCATTTTGAACCGAATGATCGAACACACACGCCGCCATCAGCAAAACATTTGAGTGAGCATGACATGCTCTCGATCACCATGCTCGTTCATGTCAAACAAGTAAACTAATCACATACATATTATGTAAATGGCCCCATGGTACTCACATTTACAATCAAACAGAATCAAACAGGAACAGGAATACAACGCTATAACTATGAGAACTTAAAAGTAGTCAGCTAACCAGACGTCAGAATGGATGACCACTTTATTTCTTGGATATATTTCTTGTCACAAAGGTAGCAAATATTTCATTATATATAGTAAATAGTAGCAAATGGAGATAGTCTCATTTACATATTTCGTTTGGTCAAAACATCCTAACGGTCATTAACAGAACACAGTTTTCGATGAAGCTGTAAAGCCTTTGAAAAGATTACAATTAGAAAGAGAACTCCGATATATACTTTGACGTCAAAGTCCATGACGCCTATACAGCTGCCATATAAAACAGCGTTGTCGCGAGAGGGACAGATATATTTGTTTAAAATATAGTAGTATTTCGATTCTATTTCACTATTAAGCGCCGTCCACACACATCCTGGTTCCCGTCCCGTTTTTTTTTATTTTATTTTTTTTAATATTATATACTTTATTGTACACCTCAAAACAAGTACAGGAAAAAACGTCACCCCCTATTCGTCGTCATTCCCTATTCATATCGAAACTTCTTTTCAGCCATCAGGTCACCTGACACCCCTAGAAGAAGATGACATTGACAATGACGAAGTTGTCTCTGTCGCCATCGGTCCTCCCCCAATCCGACCCAAATACGACAAGGTGCACTGGAAGCACCCTCCCAAGACAGTCACCCCGAATGTCTCCAACGTTACAACCACTAACATCATCAAGGACGTCTTCATAGAACTCGGCAGAGAATTCCTGACAAGACAAGTGAGCGAGGACTTTATCTTTGGCCAATATATCGGCAATGCAATGAAAAATTTAACAGGAGAAAGCAAACTCAAAATGCAACATGAAGTTCTAGAAGTAATATTCAAATATCAGAAGGTGAATAAAGAAGACGTAGCTAAGCCAGAGGATAAGAGCGTCACTCCCTCGCCTTTGTCGAAGGAATCTAAAATTGATATCAAAAAGTTTTCTCCCGCTACCAACGAGACCGAGGACACGTGGCCTGATTTCTCAAACCTTGCCAAGATTGTTGGTTAATTTTTAAACTATTATTTTTTGTTATTTTATTACACTGTTTTTATTGAAATGTGTTTTTGATTGCTCTCTGTTCAATATTTTTCTTGTTAGGGTACCGTATCCAAAGGCCAACAGGACCCTATTACTAATCCTCCGCTGTTCGCCTGTTTGTCAGCGGGCTGTATGTATCTCATAAACCGTAATATTATGTAGACAGTTTAATTTTAGCTGAGTGTGGATTTCGGTTGCCTCAAAATACATTTAAATCCTCTTCATGCGCGAGTCCGACTCGCACTTGGCCGGTTTTTTTTTTTAAAATATTTTATCGTCTGCTAAACTTAAGTATCTACTATCTATAACAGCTTTCTGCACCTGACTGGTCATAGACAACTTACATTTTTTAAACTAAAACAATCACAACATATTTCATTTATCAGCCAGATATTTCATTAAAAATAACTTTTCCAGCAATAAAATAAAGTTCATCTGCATGTTTCGCAATAATACTTCAAACAAATTGAATTCACTGGCTCAAAGTTCTGCGAAGGTTTTAATCATTGGAGTTTCAGAGAATCCCAATATCAGGTTTTCATGAGACCTCGTTTATTATAATAATCCTGGCTGGTTGACAAAGGTTGAAGGTCGAAAATTTTGTGTATTCGCAAACTGTCGTTATCTGACCGCAGTGTTTGACTTTACCCCCGGGGACTGGCGTTAATCCCAGATTTAAGAAACTACGTAGATATGCTAAGGGCTCTTTTGGCTGCTATTCTCTTAAATGGGTGGGGTAAAAAGGTAGCATTGGGGTTAGAAAGGATTAGGTGATGTAAAACAGAGAATTTTTAAGTTCCAGTGTCTCAGCGTTTAGGTAGATGAGTTTTCATTTTGAAGGAAATAATCTCACTTGAGAATCGAAATTAATATTGTGGCTGTCACTAGAAATAAGTAAAAAATCAGCCAAGCACTAGAAGTCTCGCACACGAAGGAGTAAAAACTAGGGATGGGCCGAAATTCGGTTCACATTCGGTTCAACCGAAATTCGGCAGCTTGAACCGAACTTCGGCATTCGGCCGAAATTAGGTTCAAATGCCGAACATTCGGCACAAGAAAAATAATACCTACTTACACTATTGGTCGCTTGACGTAATGATGACTCCACCACTGCGGGTTTCTCCTAGGTAGTGTTCGACGTTGAAGTAGGATCGAATTTGGCGAATGAGCGGGATGCTGTAATTGTGCATATTCTCGATTATGCTTCACGCGAAGGTGGTTGTTCAGTGCAAAAGTAGACGCTGAACGTCCACTACCAGTACTACCACCACGAGATATCAGCGAATCACCACATCTCTAGTAAAAACCGAAACATACATTTTTCTTGTATGCGTAAATTTAAGGATTAATTTTTGCATCAGTCGAAATATATACCCACTCGCCGAAAATTTCGTCTGCCTACCGATTACAGTTCAAGAAATACAGTCCGATGACAGACAGACGGACACACTACGGAAACACAATAGGGTTCCGTCGGTTAATTGTCTACCCTTCTGCTTAACTTTAAAAAAAAAGATCAAACTTAAGTCTGTCTATTGACGCGGAGCGAGGCAGCGCAGTGGTCTTAGGAAGTAATGCGGAGTGGTGCAACTCCACTATGGCTGTCAATTGATTAGGAGCGAGGTAGTGCGGAGCGGAGGCGCGGACTGTGCGGAGCTAGGCATAGTTTTTGGTGGCCGAGTCATCCGCGTCCGTAGGAGAATACCCTTCAGCGAATCCCTAGACGTGGTCCCCGGGTGGTGCTAAACAGGCGACACTAACCGCCTCCGTGGTCTAGTGGTTATACCACCTGATTCAGACCCAGAGGTCCCGGGTTCAATTCCCAGCGGAGGCAAAAATTTTTGCTCGGTTTGGTTGGTGGTAGGACTTGTTCTAAGTCCGCCTGGCAAGCTACCACCATCTTGTCTAAGTCTGTCGCCATAACAACAATGTTAACAGCATTGTTGTGTTCCGGCAGTTAGAGGTATGATAGCCAGTTCCTCTGTGTTTGAGGATTCCGGGTAAAACTCGCTTCCATTTTCGGCCTAATCATCACTTTCCATCAGGTGAAATTTGGGGCAAGAGTTTCCCCGTCTTGTATAGAGAAAAAAAACGGTTCACGCGACGAGTAATTTGAGCGGGCTGTCGGTTTTGTTTTGTTTCCCCGCTCCGGTTCCAAACCACGCTTCCCTACTCCGCTGCCTCGCTCCGCCTTCCACGTTTTGAAGGAATGATTGAATTAGTTTTCAAATTCCTGTCCAACGAAGCAGAGCGGAGATTTTATCCAATTCCATTGGTTAATATTGACACAGCTCTACTCCGCTTCGCTTCTCCCCGCTTTTTTAGTCTTTAATTTCATACTGCTGGACAAAGGCTTCCCCCACATACCTCCCTCAAATCTTCTCTTTCACCGCCACAAACAGCCTTAAATTCTACTATACTTACTTCATGCTATATATATCACGTCTCTCCATTTCTAAAATCCCCAAGCTCACCTTGCCCGTTGCCAGTGCGTACCAATGAAAGTATATCTAACTAGTGTAATCGCATTACCTCTAATACGATTATGGCGAGCGACTAGTAAACGAAATGTTCTAGAGCCGCCATTTTGATTCTATACTCGGATTTCGTTCTTTTGTTTTGAGTCGCTTTGTTTAGGGATTTCGGTTGAATCCAGCTTGTGGTCCGTGGTCGTATTTTGAAGAGATTTTCGCAAAGCTGCTTGAGTGTGTTATACATTTTTAAATTGCTTGATTAGGCTTTGATACTCGTAATTTGGTACTGTGACAAAGGATTTTGAATCTTATTGTGTTGATTTTTTTTAAGAATCTGGTATCATTGTCAATGATTGGATGGTTTTCTGTGGCTGCATAGATGCCTGCTGAACATGAGATCCTGGGTTCAATACCCAGGTTGGACAATTTGCTAGTATATTTTCACTTTTGTCGTGACAATTTGTCGCCCTATCGAATTACGATAATATCATCTTATATAAAATGAATTGCAAATAGTTCGTTAGTCTCACTAAAACTCGAGAACGGCTGGGCAGAGTTGAATAATATTCTGTTTCGTTTGGCCTAGAACTTTATTAACATTTATGTTTTCTGAAAGGTTGCTTTACGTACACGTACGGTTTAATAGTCTTCATGGCTGAATTTCTTGATGGCTTTCAATATTAACGAAGAATAGACATTGACGTGGGTTTCACGAGAAATAAACATAGTTAATATTTATGGTAGAGTTTGTGGTAGCTGTCCCCTGTGGCTTCGCTCCTATTTTACCCGCACAGTTCCCGTTCCCGTGGGATTTCCGGGATAAAAAATCCTATGTACTTCCTCGACTCTCCAACTATCTTTGTACAAAATTTCATCCAAATCGGTCCAGTAGTTTCGAATTCGACGAGAGCAAAGCCGCGGGGGACAGCTACCATAAACTCTACCATAAATATTAACTATGTTTATTTCTCGTGAAACCCACGTCAATGTCTATTCTTCGTTAATATTGATAGCCATCAAGAAATTCAGCCATGAAGACTATTAAACCGTATGTGTATGTAAAGCAACCTGTCAGAAAACATAAATGATTATCATTGTATAATCAGTTCTAGCTATACAATATTCAATGAAAACACTTGCTGTAAATAACACAGAAGGGTTAAATGAAAAAATATCAGAGAATCGGTGAAATAACAAAAATGTAGCCCATGACTTATTCCTTCATTATACAAGAAGAAAATATTCCTATTGATGTTATCTTCAAAGTATATTTTCTTTATATTTTTTATTGGGCAGGATACTGACCTCCTCTGGCCTTGACAACCCCCTATGGGCACGGAGCCAGAAGGGTGTCCAACTGCCCGTGCTACGGAAGAGGGCAAATCTAGTGGGTGTATTTTATAAAATATTATATTATTTGTATTGCTAGAACCATTATGGGGAGCTTTTTGTAAGAATGACTTTGGTAAGGGAAAATGGAATTAAAGTACACAATTAATATTTTGCGCCTGCATTTTAATTCATTCGCATAAGACAAGACAAGACGTTTATTAACCGACTTCCCAAAAAGGAGGAGGTTCTCAATTCGGATGTTTGTATTTTTTTTTTTTTTTTTTATGTTTGTTCGGGCATAACTCCGTCGCTTGCCAACCGATTTTAAAAATTATTTTTTCGTTGGAAAGGGTATACTTCCCAAATGGTCCCATGATAAGGAAACCAGGATCTGATGATGGTATCCCAGAGAAGTCGAGGGGAACTTTCGAAAATCGTATGGTATCGATTTTGCTGTGGTTTTGTTAGGTGTGGGGTACCACTAAAAAGTGAAAAATAAAAATCTTTTTACAAAAAAATACAACCGACTTCCAAAAAAAAAAAAAACACTACAAAGTAAAAAATAACTTTAACTTCGGGAGTCGGTGTCAAAAAACGAACAAACTAACAAAAACACCGAGTTCCGAAGTTAAAGTTATTTTTTACTTTGTAGTGTTTTTTTTTTTTGGAAGTCGGTTGTATTTTTTTGTAAAAAGATTTTTTGTTGAAACATGAGCATACCGCGTGTATCTGACATCGACGCACAAACGATTTCCATGGGTCCGGGGCACTGTCCGGGTTCTGGACACCCTAGATTTAGAATTTTTCGTCGGCTTTTTTCTCATTTTTTCATTTTTTTCAAGGGTTTTTTTTACTTTAGACTGCTCATAATCGTTATTCTGACCTAACCCAATGAGAATTTTAATAAAAAAATAATTAATTAACTACTTTCACTAAAAAGAGCAATCTGAATAAGACCACAAATAGATATCAGCTTAGCAGAGCTGATACCTATTTGTGGTACTGTTGAAAAAAATGAAAAAAAAAAATTAGAAAAGAACTGACGAAAAATTCCAACACTGGGGTGTCCAGAATCATGCCCTGGACCCATGGAAATCGTTTGTGCGTCGATGTCAGATACACGCGGTATATAAAAGCAATGGAAGTTGTTCATAAAAAAATATCAGTCATGTTCGGCCTTTGTGACATACCAATACAGGCGAGAAGTCATTGAAAAATCAAAATTATTATCAAATTGACACACGCTAAATATTAATATTTAAATAATATAAAATTATTCCAAAGTGTAATTATAAATAAACCAATTAACAAACTTACAAAATGTCACAAAATAAGAATTCATAGATGGCATGGATAGTTTGCATAGATTTTGCCTCAGAATTAATGCATTAATAAATTATGTACAGGTAAAAGTTGACTATTTTCAGTAGCACTTTAAACCGCTGAAACATTGTCAATGCCGCGTGGGATAAAATAAAAAGAAAATACATTTGTCGAAATAGCTTTTACATTTGGAGGTATTTTAGCAGCTTCCTCTTCTTATGACAGCAATTACACAGCAAGAAGTAATTCCAGACACAATCAGAAACATTACACTCACGTCGAAACAATTAAATCTAAATGAACAGGCACAGAACATCTCGACAGATGTTTACATAAGTACAGCTTCTAACATTTATGCAGGTAGACCCGAGATGAGTGCTCTAACTAATGGCCCAGCGTACTGCCCTGTTATTTTAAATTGCTCAGCTACCAGAGACAGTCTCGAAAATTGCTCGAAAATTCTATCTGCTGCGCTCAGAAGCCACGTAGCAGTATCTCATAAATATCTGGTTCTTTTTTGTATCGAATAGTTACTGAAAAAACTTTTTACATAAAAACAACCGACTTCCAAATAAGGAAAAAAACACTACAAAGTAAAAAATAACTTTCATTTCGGAAGTCGGTGTTTCTGTTAGTTTCTTCGTATTTTGACACCAACTGCCAAAATTAAAGTTATTTTTGTAAACAAAGTCCAGCAATTTCGATTTAAAATCCAATTTTTTAACCGATTCTGATAAAATTTTAATGAGACCAATTGACAAGTATATCCTGTCAGATAAAATACGAATTTTTGAAATCGGTTCATAAATGACGGAGTTATGAGTCAACAAATATATTAAAAAATGAACATTTTTATGCTTCGTCACTGCAGCCGAGGCGGAATAGCCACCCAAAACGGCAATTAAAATTGCCCAGTCGTATCAAAAGACGTTTTTTAACACACTTACTCATTTCATTTATTCCAGTAACAATTTTTACATTGTGTCGAAATTTCACATTAAAATAAAAACATTTGAATTAAAAGAGTTACACTATATATCATAATATCAATAAAGTAATTAATCAGAAAAAAGACATTTACACTTCCCAATAAAAAGAATTTAAAAAATATATATATCAAAACAAATAAAGCAATTATTCTATCATATTACATGTCAAAAGTAAAATGCATATTATGTCATTAAAAAAAAATACAACCGAATTGAGAACTTCCTCCTTTTTGGGAAGTCGGTTAAAAAAAATAGTATAATGTAATAAAGGTTCGACCATTGCACAAATGTCGAAAAATAAGGTGACAAAAAATTATTTTACATACCTTTTTTCTCAAAAATCACTTAGATTAAGTTAGCACATTTTGGCTTCCGAGAGCAGTCTAGTTCCTTGTTTTAAAATGTGGTGCTTAATTTTCGCGACTGATGAATTTTTCGCGCCAACAGACACTAGTCGCTTTGTGTGGTAAAGATATGAAAATTTGAATTAAAATAATTCAGATGCTTTCCTTTTGAGTGCTTTCCGAGTTTTGTTGCAGCTGAATTTTCGGGTGCAATATGTAGGTATTTACTGTAGTTTGTATCTTTTGTTGGTTTTGGGTAGCAATGGCCTGTTATAGTTTGTTGTTGTTGTTAGTTCTTTATATTTTTGAAATCCGTACTATTTTAACAAACATTTTGTTTGTAGACTTTTTATTATTGAACTAGCTTTATATTAGCTCTTTCTTCTTTCTAACTTTTGCCCGCGTCTTTGTACACACATATCCCGTTATTTCCCATTCCCGTAGGAATTTAGCACTAAGCGATAGTGTCCCCCTACACTTTTTTTTTAATTTTGCCCCACACTACGAATTTCTTTCGTACCGTGGGTGCGTTTACAAACACACAAAGTCACATACACAAACAGCCAGACCCGGAACAACTATCTGTAGGCCATACAAATATTTGTTCCGTGCGGGAATCGAACCCACGACACGTGACGCAGCAGTCGATCGCTCAACCACTGCGCCAACCGTGCCGTCGACACACTCCCCGAGGAACTTCCATGCTAAATTTCAGCTTCAGTAGTAGTTTTGGCTGTGCGTTTTTCTGTCAGTCACGCAAAACTTGACTTAAAAACTCCCAGAATTCTACCCCTTAGCTGTTCGCATAGTTAAAGTCTTCCCAATACTAACAGACAGAGTTCTATTGAAGAAAATAGCGTTAATAGTCGTTTAAAACGTTAACGGTTCAGTATAAGTCCAATGATAAAATACGTCATTGAAAGAAGTCCTTCCAACCGCTTAAATGATCACTCAAACAATAGATGCCAACTAATCGATTAACTCAGTAGTTCGAAACTTCGGTCCTAGTTTCTTTGAAATACAAATATAAGGGTGCTTTTCCACCAGAGATGTGCTATACTACGTTGCTGTGGATGCGTTTTATATCCACCAATCATATTCATTGGTGCACATAGCTTAGCACTGGTCATAGATTTTTTATATTTCTGTGGCACTGATGGAAACGGGTTCAACTAAGATGTGTTTTTTAACCGACTTTCCAAAAAGGAGGAGGTTCTCAATTCGGATGTTTGTATTTTTTTTTTTATGTTTGTATATATGGAAGGATGCTTGCTATGGATTTGTGCTATGGATGTGTGCTATGGATGCGTGCTATGGATGCGTGCTATGGATGCGTGCTATGGATGCGTGCTATGGATGCGTGCTATGGATGTGTGCTATGGATGCGTACTATGGATGCGTGCTATGGATGCGTGTTATGGATACCTGCTATGGGTCGTCGTGAGTGGTGTAGCTATGTGCGGCGCATCTACATAGCACATCTTACTCGCACCGGTGGAAACGGTCACATAGTTCCGTAGCTTAGCTTTCACATTCTCACAGCATAGCTGCATAGCACATCTCTGGTGGAAAGGCACCCTAATTATGTCCGCACAGTTTTGGAAGCGTAACCCAAAAGTCTGATAAATAAATAATGAAGAGAAAGTAGCCAAGTTTGAGGGCGAAGATAAACAGATAGTGAGGGGATGAAACTCAAACGGGAACTCAAACGGGACATGTTGGACCTTCTCATTGATTTGAACCTGGGGGAAAGTTTGGAGGGTCACCTTTGCACCGTATTTGGTATTTTTAGAAGGGATTGTTAAGGGTTAGTTAGGTAGTTCTTCCCAGCTAAATCAATAGGAAGTGATGTCTGTTTTTGTGTAAAGTTTTACGTTCAAAAAGTACTGGCTCTCTTAGAATTAGCATAAATGACTTTTAGGTGATTTTAAATACTTAAAAAACATTGATATTATTATTACATCCTACTTGGTGAAGTCATGGGTGGGTGCGATCATCAGCCGGTCGATTCTGTTGACATCTCACCGTGATCACTTAGGTGGAGTGAATGACAAGTGAGCTGTCATGCCATCTTGTTTGTATGGTTTGACAGCTCACTTGTCGTGCACTTCGCCTAAGTGTTCACTTCGACATGTTTACAGAATCGCACTGCTGATCGCATAACCAAAAAGCACAAAACTTGGCTTTTTATTAGAAACTAGGTGACTCGCGCAACTTCGTTTGCGTCACATTTTCGATTAATGCTCCGCTCCTATTTGTCTTAGCGTGATGATATATAATTATATAACCTTCCTCGATAAATGGGCTATCTAACACTGAAAGAATTTTTCAAATCGGACCAGTAGTTCCTGAGATTACCCCCTACATACAAACTTACAAACATACAAACTTACAAACTTACAAACCAATTTTACCTCTTTATAATATTAGTATAGATTTTTCAATAGGCTTTTGTATTTAGTGGTGTGATATACTCCATTTTTCAGAGAAATTTATTTGAATTTCTGGATAAGACTCAAATCCGATTACGATCATGTTTTTAATATTAAAAAAAATATACCGTCTAAGTGCGAGTCGGACTCACACACAAAGGGTTCCGTAGGTCATGGGAAGTGTCAACCAATTTTTTCCAATTTAATTTAATTTTAATTAATTGCTGTTATAGCGGCAATAGAAAACACATTACAATAGAATAGAATACTCTTTACTATGTACACCATATAAGTTACAGAAAAAATATATATAGTAGTAGTAGGTAGATGAAGAAAACATTACATAGGGTGACACAATGGACGGCCTTATCGCTAAGAGCGATCTTTTCAAGACAACCTTTGGATTCTGAGAAATAATCAAATGTCCAACTATTACGGTTTTCGAGAGACGGCCAGCTGACAGACAGATAAAAAACAACAAGACGTTCTAATGAAAAGTATTAGTCTTTTCAGACTTTTTCACATGACATTCTGTCATGAAAAACATCCACAAACTATTATTTCCAGGAACCTTTCACAATACCGAACACTCGGCCGAACAATCAAAAAAGCAAAAGAACAGACAGATTCAAAAGAAAAACTATTTATTCGTTTGTCGGTACACAAAGGTACAATATGGCGCTGCGTCCATTACCTGATTAGGGTTGCGTCGACCGCGAGCTTTTAACACTTTGAATGCAACAAAGGAACCCTGATTTCGTTATTCTCAGTATTGTGTCTGTTGAATTTATTTCGTATTGTTGGATGTTTACTGCGGTGACAACCTTGATTGTGTCTTGGAATTTAAATTTCTTTGTAGCTCGTTTTTTCGGTTGTTATTATTGGTCACTGCTTCTCTTTAAATTAGATGTAGTAAAAGGGTTCTGACGGTCCCAGATATTTTGAGGCAATGCTATACCAGAAGTATGGAAAAATCGTAGCGTATGACATCCTACCTACCCCGGTTCGCTCAAAACGCATCAGTTTTTAAAGGGGAATGCCCATCAGCCACACAAAAAATGCCTGAAATGAACAACAAATTAAATATACGCCAAATTGCACTGCAAATCGTAGGGATCATTACAATTTCAATAATTATCAAAAACCTTAGTAGAAGCCATTTACAAACATTTTTTCTAAAATATAGGTTAAGTCAAGTTTAAGGATTAATATGCAATAATTAAACAAACAAAAAAACAGCATTTAAATGTTATAATCATCATTAAAACCCACTAATATGTCATCGTGAAACTCTACAAGAGGATAAATATTGTATTGGTACCGAGCCCATGCTAAGTACTATATTATTGACATAGTATGGGCTCAATAAGTCAATAACATGTAAATAGGCAAAAGAACTAGGGAATTTCAATACTTACAGCTTGTGGTGTTATCCATGCCTGTATTAAACAACGTACTTGCACTGATATGAGATTACGTCTCATCGTTGCAACATCGAGATAGCAATTACTACAGTGTACGTTTCTATCCATTTTTAAATGTACACGGTTCACAAGTCCAAAACAATATCAGAGTCGTATTTAAAGCAGGTTCAGGTCCGTCGTCAAAAAGCCGAGTCGTCGTTTAGGCGGGTCCAATCTAAGTCGGGTCAAAAATGGATAACGTGTGCAGAAGTAAAATCAAAATCCTTTAAAAATAGCCACAGTCGTCGTTACAATATAATATCCTTAATTAACTCGAGTCGCAAACGCAAAACCATGAATCGATTAATTCAATCCGAAAAAAAGAAAATGCATTCATGTCAAACTCTCAATAAGGCAAAGGACATGGTGATGCATACTGCCTACAATACGTTTTATAATTCGAGTTTTTGTTTTTATTTAATTAATATTGACTACTACTACTATTTTAATTAGATTTACGGTATAAATAGGTCGAATAATATTAAATGAACTATAACTGTGCAATATTTCTATAAAATAGTTCGTTTGACGATTTCTGTTTGGCTGAATGTCGATTACTCATGCCAAGTAAACACTGACCGCCATTGTAAATAAAGAATGACTATGACGGATATCAAATTAAATATTTAAATTATCGTTACATTTTCACCCTAGGTATACAAACTTGAGAAATATTTCGTTATACATATTTTATTCTAAATACAATTAAGGATTATTAGTAATTTCTGTCCATTTCAGGCATTTTTTGGGCGTTTGCCTTTACTTGGAGTATTTTCATACTCGTCGTAACTTTTAAACGAAAGGTCCTTTACGTGTAGTTACATAACCAACCATAAGGATTAATATCATGATACTTAAAATTTGCACTTTTCCTTGCGAACCGATTAATTTTACTGTAAATCTCCCATCACTATCACATTCGACTTTCATCTCTCATAAGCACTATTAACGTTTTATTTACGGAATCAGAAGTTTTATTAAGCTTCCAATACTTCTCGCATTTAAATAAAATCATACATTACAGTGTTTAATAAAAAGCAACAAAATACATTTTAAAATTTAATTAAATTTAAGGGAAAATCAGGACTTTTCCATTAATTAATTAACAACTGCACTAATTGAACACTAAAGAGGTATTAATATTTTATTTTGGCAACATTAAATTAACTTGACGTAAAGCTACTCTTCTTTCACAATATATTATATTATAAAACAAAGTCCTCCGCCACGTCTGTCTGTCTGTCTGTTCGCGATAAACTCGAAAACTACTGCACCGATTTTCATGCTTCGCCAATGGATAGAGTGGTTCTCAAGGAAGGTTTTATTAAGTTTATTATTTTTCAAGCGGCTGCAGCCACGGACATCAGCTAATATTGATATAATTTGTTGTAGAATGATTTATAACTTCAATTATTGCGTTACTTTTTGAGCTGTTCCTGTTGTCTCTATTTTAAAAACCTACTTATGTCTTACTAGCTGTACCCCGCGGCTTCGCTCCCGTCAACTGGCTAACCAACCTACCCATTTTTTTTTAATTTTTTTTAAACCTTCCCTGTATTCTGGAGAACTAAATGAAAAAAAAAATAATTCAACTCGGCCCAGCCGTTTTCGAGTTTTAGCGAGACTAACGAACAGCAATTCATTTTTATATATAAACTCAAACTCAATCATTTATTTCAATTAGACCATTTACAGGCACTTTTGAATTGTCAAGGTCGGTCGGTCCAAAAAAAAAGATGAAGCTATTTGCACGTTCCAAAGCGTAGATCTCTATGGAGAAGAACGTGCAAGAAACTCCACGGACACTCTTTTAAATCAATTGATGTACTTAATGCAAAAATCATGGTAACATTATCTTTGACTGCTTCTATATGTGAGGACAATGCAAAGAACAAGAAAGTATAAAACAATTCAAAAAGTACAGATTAAAAAATAAGCCAGTGGCAGGTAAGAGATGACCAGTCTCAACTGACGGCGCCCGTTCACGAACATGACGCGTGTATCAGCACCATCTAGCTCAACCATTTTGAAGGGAACCAAATGATCCAACACACGCGCCACCATCAGCGATACGTTTGTGTAAGCATGACAACAACAAATATAAGAAGATTATCATCATTATATCAGCTGGAAGACGTCCTCTGCTAAACAAATGCATTCCCGCACGTGTCAGCACAACTACCGGTCCTGTGGGTCTTACATTCCCGCACGTGTCAGCACAACTACCGGTCCTGTGGGTCTTACATTCCCGCACGTGTCAGCACAACTACCGGTCCTGTGGGTCTTACATTCCCGCACGTGTCAGCACAACTACCGGTCCTGTGGGTCTTACATTCCCGCACGTGTCAGCACAACTACCGGTCCTGTGGGTCTTACATTCCCGCACGTGTCAGCACAACTACCAGTCCTGTGGGTCTTACATTCCCGCACGTGTCAGCACAACTACCGGTCCTGTGGGGTCTTACATTCCCGCACGTGTCAGCACAACTACCGGTCCTGTGGGTCTCACATTCCCGCACGTGTCAGCACAACTACCGGTCCTGTGGGTCTTACATTCCCGCACGTGTCAGCACAACTACCAGTCCTGTGGGTCTTACATTCCCGCACGTGTCAGCACAACTACCGGTCCTGTGGGTCTTACATTCCCGCACGTGTCAGCACAACTACCGGTCCTGTGAGTCTTACATTCCCGCACGTGTCAGCACAACTACCGGTCCTGTGAGTCTTATATTCCCGCACGTGTCAGCACAACTACCGGTCCTGCGGGTCTTACATCCTTCGGCTACTCACGAACCTCACCGAGTCATCGGTCCACCTTGCCTTCCAACGCTGCATCTTCCGGTATTCGGTCACCACTCCAGTACTTTAATAAAACAAAGATCAAACTAAATTCTTGGCTTCAAACACTAGATTACCAACAGACGGAAAACTTAATAAAAGAACAGTGGTCCAATTGACTAATTGTTTGGTCGGCAAACTAATATACCCGTGTATAACTCAACTTCACTCACACCACACACCAAACACACACACACACACCCACGCACACACACACACTCACTCACACACTCACACACATACACTCAGACACACACGCACATAGACTCACCACACTTCACAAATTCACACCTAAGCATTAACACATACTGTAGCGAAATAAAAATTCTGAGGTTCGCCAACGTACACGTAAATTTTTTATTTATAAGTAATATGAAAAACGTAAAAAAAAATGAACGTACAAAAGGTATAAAAAGACAGAAGGTAATTTAAATACAAAAAAGGTAGTGCTGGTGAATATAAAAAAGAACAAAATTTATTTAAAAAAACGAAAGGAAACCTAGGCACGGTTCTTTAAATTTAATGGGTAAAAATAAGCCTGAATATGTGGTTGCAACCAAAAATTGGCCTAGGAGCGACTCCTCAAATTGCCTAGATAATGCGGCGCTAGGTAGGCTTTATAACTCCTAGACAATGTGGTTAAATGAAAAATAGGAAACAGGTACTTAAACTAAATATAAAAACAACCGTAGAATAATTTAATCTTCGACGAATTAATTTTGGAGCACGACGAGTACGGAACCAAACGGCTCTGGACGGTCTGTCCTGGGACCGATATCGTCGTCTGATCGATATCGGTACACTGTAAATCTATATTCTATATACTTATAATAAATCTGTAGAGAGGTCAATTCTGTACATGAAATATATTTCCAAATTAACTATCAGGGGGTGATTAGGGATCGATACTGATGCCAAAAATGCAATCAGTACAATTTTTGTCTGTCTGTCTGTCTGTCTGTCTGTCTGTCTGTCTGTCTGTATAACCGTTATAGAAACAAAAACTACTTGACGGATTTTAATGAAACTTGGTACAATTATTATTCATACTCCTGAGCAGGTTATAGTATACTTTTCATCACGCTACAATCAATAGGAGCAGAGCAGTGAAGGGAAATGTTGGGAAAACGGGAGAAGTTACTCCATTTTTTAAGCTTCCGTCGCGTGTGCAACCTTAATGGTGAAAGCTACACAGAAATCATGTATGACGGAAATGTTCTCCTTAAAACTATATAAAAAATATCCAACGACAGCATATGTCTATATTTTATGATTGACGAATAATAACACGTGTAACTCCCGATAGCTTAGCAGTTCGAAGCTTTCTGATTGTATTTGTCTACTCTTACGTTTATAAAACTCTCAGTCGTCCCTCATTAACATTAATAAAAGTTAACATTATTAACTATTCCATAAAAAAAGAATCATAGAAATCGGTATAGAAACACCAAAGTTATACATGAAAAACGCTAATAATAAGCCATCGCACGTGAATACTGAATCATGCTTTAAGGATTATTTTTGTGGTCGCGAACGCACAGGCAGGCGGCTAGCTTGGCGCCTAGAGGCTAGCGAGTAGCTTCGGAAAACGGCTTACGACAGTTTGCAATATCCTTTAATATTTATAATGTCGAGGGGAAGATGGTTATAATTTCGCTTTACACCAAACGAGTAATAATATAAATGTGAAAGTTTGGTTGTCTCAATCACGCCAGAACGGCTTAACGGATCTTAATTAAATTTAGAACAAAGATAGATTATAGTCTGGAATAGCACATACTTAAGCTACTTTTCATCCCGGGAATATGTTCCCTAGGGATCACGCGGGCGAAGCCGCTGGCAGAAGCTAGTATTAAATATACGCTTTAGGTATAATTAACATTGACCATATAATTAGGAAAAACTCCACACCAAAATTTTCTTATTTTATTATTCCACCAATATTTAATTATTCCAACAGATCTGCATACTAATAGCTTTATATAACCAACTATGCTTTCACTAGTATTTTAAATAAATTTTTTCATTATATCAGGTGCAGTCGTCGTCTATCAAAACTTCACCAGCCACTGACAAGCCATAGCTATCAAATTTTTCAAAAGATTTTTCATTGGTCTAAATTTAAATTAATCTCAAAAAAGGAAACAATTCAGCACAGAGGTAGAATTTGAAAAGGTTGAATGACGCCAAAACTTTAAGCTGCATCTACAATGCTGCAATACACACACACCAAACAAGAGCACGCTGCATTATTTTAATTGTTATTTTTCTTTTTTTAATTTCTGATGCAAAATGATATGAAGTCCAGTACCAAATAACGGGTGAAGACACTGACTCCTGTAACACAGGTCTCACCTAGCACAGGAGTCAGGGTTTCAAATGAAAATGTATAACTTTTCTTTGTGTCAATAAAAATATTTTATTATTGATAGGCATACGTTTGACCGCTATCTCACCTGATGGTAAGCGATGATGCGGTCTAATATGGAGCACGATTGTCTGGAAGTAACCTATTCACTCTTGACTTAAAGACTCCCAGGACTTTCGGCCTCATCGACCTGTTCTGCGAGCAGTTTTTGGCAATTCACTTTAGTTTGGCAATCCTTTGGGCTATGTCGCTAACCTTGGTTCTCTTGCGGATATCATGATTTCTGATTTGATTGCGCAAGGAAACTTCAAGCATTGTCCTCTTCATTGTCCTTTGATTGACTTTTCCTGAGGCCCATGGTGCGTGACAACATTTCAGTTCCATAAGTCATCCTGGCAACATGACAGTGTAGAGTCAGGTCTTTTGAGTCGGTCTTAGACTTCATGTCTTAAACCGATTTGAAATAGACCAAAATTTTGTAGACGCTTAAATTAACTCAAAAGGTTTGGATTTGACGTTTCAAAGTTATACACGACTTTTAGTCAATTCAAAGTTGAGTCTGTTAAATTTTCTAGAGCGAAAAGGTTGGGTAAGAAAGTGCCATTACTTACTTTAGAACCTACTCATTCTCATTTACTAACGAGCCCTGACAATTGTTCGTAACATTTCAAACCACACTATTTAACAAAAGCTAACAGTTAATAAAACCTACTCAAAGTTCTTTCCAGTCAGTCCACCTTGCATATATATTTGCCAATTCAGGATTATCATATTCCTTTTCCAACTATAGATATTGGGCACTGGGCAGCTAAGGGCATTAAGGGGCTCAAGCTCCGCCCCCAAAAATACCAAGATATTTATGGTAGTCTGCAACCTAAGTCATTGAGCATTTTACAAAAAGTAATCGTTTGTCGTCAAGAAAACATGATGGGAATCCAAAGTTACACAATTTTTTATCCCATTTCCCATACTACTAATAAACCACGTTTGGTGCCATAGCTCTCAATATAAGATTCCAATAAAATAATGCTTCCTAAGTTTTTACAGCTCATAAGTAGACTTATACGATGGAATGATTTGTTTTTCAGAAACTGACACATTTATAATTATTTAAGTTGCCCATGTCCCTTTGCTTGTATGGCGTCGATCCACTGTGCAGCGCTCATACCTTAGCCGGATGCAGTTGCTGAATACCAGTATTTTACGTGAAGCGACAGCTTGCCAGACTATTTGTCCTCCATAACACAATAACTGGAAAACGCGATACCTGGCAATTACCAATGAATTGGACAATACTCTCAAAAGTCCTTATATCTATTTGACAACCGCAAACAATATTCAATCTGTATAGGACCCGAATCTAAGCTGTCCCTAATCACGGGCCCAAGTGTACATGAGGCCGGTTTTAGGGAAAGAGGCTCTAATTAGGGTCGTTCCAAAACTTTTATAATTGGACTCTTAGCCTGACCTCTCGGCTGTTAAGTTGAGGGCACACCGCGCACCGTCTGTAGGACAATTCATGGGGGAGCGACTACTTGAGATTTGAATGGGGCCTTTCGAAATTCAAACGCGTTCTATCGCTTTTTAAATTTTAACGTTGAATAAATGGGGGAATGGTTGAAGACAGACAGATGGTCGATGGAGCAGACACGGGTTAGAGTGGAGACCGCGTATAGTTAGGGTAAACGTAGTGTGGGACGCCCAGCGCTGCGGCACGATTGATAATTGATTTGAAGATGTTGGCTGGCAGCGAATGGTTGCGGACTGCTCAAGGCAGGGATAGTTGGCGCTCTATTGGGAAGGCTGACGATCAGCATTGCAATTGGCCGACATGATGAAATGGGTTACAGCGATATACTAAGATATTTCAAACTCTCGACCCATCCTCGATACAGCATTCCTTAATCAAATTGATAGTGGCTAAATTATAATAGCCGCACAGGTCGATCGTCAAGGTTAAGCAACGCTTGCCACCTTGCCTCCTTAGCAGTCTTGCCAAGGAGTACCGTGTTACCCAGTTAATGGATTGCGGAGGTCTGGTAGGCAGCCGCTCTACGTTAAACAATAAGGTATTTAGCTGAATCCGGCTAGGCAGATGTGTTAAAGATTGTTATTAATTCACATTAACGTCATAGATTCGAGATTGTTTTATCCTGGCCACGACTCGAACATAGTGAAAGACTTTTGTGTAATGATGTGAAATATAGTAAATAATAAGACTTTATTTCCCGCTGGCCTGTTAAGATTTTATCAATGTACGATTCATTTAATTTAGGATTTTGAAGTGTTCAGGTAGTCGCGTGAACAGTAGTAATTGATTGCAATCTATCAAAATTAAATTAGCGCATAAATAAGCGTTTGACATGACAGAACAATTAACAGCCTAAACCTAATAACCTACTTAAAGAAGGTGATTTATTGCTCGTCCAAGTAGAACAAAACAATAATCATGAAGCATGAGACCATGTAGATAAGTATAACGCATCGTTCTAGTCAAATAGTCTTCTTAACTTATTTGGTCATAGCGGCCAATCACAACGGAGACTAGCGGGACATATTATAGTGTACAAGTGTGAGCGCAAACACAGGTACACTAACTCTTCCACCACTCTCATATTCTGATGGGACGCAACCCGACACGACCGGAGAGAGATCTGGTGCTGGACCACGGCTCAACGTGCTTTCCGAGACACAGGGGTGTAACATCTCCTGCTTTTCCCTGAGTCTCGAAAATTACATTAAGCTCACGGGCCGTCTCACCACTTACATTACACTCTAGGGGTAGGGCAGACAAGACTACGTGGAGACGGTTTTGCAGCGATTAATTTCTGTCACTAAATTTTGTAACTATTGACTTTTTAAGAAAATACATTAATTTTAAACGAAAAACTTAATGATTTTCGATGAAATAAACATTATATCTATAAAGTTATACGGAATATGTTTTAGAGTAAAGAAATGTTATATGTAAAGAAATTACATCAACACTCATATCTCACATGGTATAATAATCTCACGTTTATCTTGTGAACATTCCAAAAAAAAAGAAAAAAAATCCAAGTGTATCCCCAACTTAACTAAGGAATCCATTCTAATTAATAATGATTTATTAAAATTAATTCGCTCAATAAAGGTAATTAAGTCAAAGGAAATTAGAAGACGGAGGAAGGAGGGTAGTCCTCCTGGAGGGTAATTTGAGTGCTGTAGTCATTTATAATGATGGATGATTGATTTGTTGCTATTTTTGAGTTTATTCGTATCTTTAATTAGAACAAAAGCAGCTGAATACTACTATTTTACATAGAGCGTCTCCCTTTTGCTTACAATGGACCTCATCAGAAGACTTAAATTCACCCATAGGGCATTGGAGAGGGCAATGCTTGGAGTTTCCTTGCGTGATCGAACCAAGAATGAGAGAAAAAGAGAAAAAAGGTTATCGAAAAGTCCAAAGGATCGCTAAACTGAAGCAATGGGCAGCATATTGTTCGCAGAACAGGATGGTCGATCGGGCCGAATAGTTCTGGAAGCCGACCGCGTACCAGAAGTCGCAACGTTGGAAGTTGTGAAATGTTCATTACGTACCTACATATGACACTAGACTCTAATGATTGTAGGCATAGAATCCAATGGAAATTTTCATAAGAAATAGTAAAAATTAACTAAAAAATTAATAACACTCCTTTTTTAGGCAGTCGTGTAAAAATAAGGTGGCATTCTGTAGTTTCTGTCCACCCTCATGAGAAGAAGGCATGAGTTTGTGCTTGTTTGTATGTGCGTGTACTAATGATCATTGAATCAGCTATATAACAAATTAAATTTAACGGCTAAAATCATCTTCATTAATTTGACTCTTACAAACCTGAGACACAAATCAACTCACCATTTACCCAGTATTTAAAAACTTACCCTACTATTTGCTTTCCCCTTTACCGCAACACGCCAAACAACAACACAGCAAAAAGCATTCGCACATCAAATCCAATGTTCTAGTAAAAGAATTTGATTTTACTACATAAAGAGATGCTTGCCATAAGGCTCGGGGCATAATTGCGCTCCCGGAGGACTATAAAATTGTGCCTAAAAGCAAATAGTAATAAAAAGAAAGAAAATTATCGTTTACACAGAAAGGTTCGCGGAGTATGGGCTGGGGCGTAGTGCCTCTGCTGGCGGGTTTGGGGAAATACACAAGTCATTTATTTTGTTTGTAATTAGGCTAAAAACCAACAGTGCGATTCTGTAAACATGTAAGTGAACACTTAGGCGACAATGAAGGAACATGGATGGGTTTTAGTCAGTAGAAGTCTGACACTCCCTCCCTCACCTCACCGGAGTCATAGGATGAACCATACAAACAAGATGCAATGACAGCTCACTTCTCGTTCTCTCCACCTAAGTGATCACGGTGTAATTTAATTTAACTCGCACACTAATCCATTGCTGTTAATTAGATAAATCAATAGTACCTGTGTTTTTGAATTGTATAGACTGAAGTACCCTGGCGGTTGGGGGTGTCATGCTCACTCAAAAGCCTAGCTGATGGTGGCGTATGTGTTAAATTATTTGGCTCCACTCAAAATGGTTGAGACGAATAGGCCTGGCGCATGTCATGGTGCCGTCGGTTAGGACTGGTCATTTCTCAGCTGCCATGGTTTATTTTAATTATTTCTTTGAATTGTTCCATTTCTATTACGGACGTTTTTATCATGCTCGTCACATCGTTCTCACATGTATGTATAATTTCAACAAAACTTTGTAACAATTTATTATTTGTCGGAGTTTCTAGCACTTTCTTCTCCATAGAGATCTACGCTTTGGAACGTGCAAATAGCTTCATCTTTTTGGACCAACCAACCTTGACAATTCAAAAGTGCCTGTAAATGGTTTAATTTGGTAATGTGTGAGTACATAATATTCTACAAAATGTAACTGTCTCCGAATGAGAGGGAGTCCTGGTGTCTTGAAATACAGGCCTTTCGTCTAGCTTAGGCACCAGTCTCCCACAATATAATTGTTAAACTGTAGTTATGTATTGTTGTTTTGATACTATGTAGTACCTTATATTGTGGTGAGAAATAAATCTTTATTTTTTTTTTTAAATTGAAATAAGTTATTGAGTCTTCGAGTCTTTGAGACCTTGCCTACCAGAAACTCTACAACTGGGTAACACTGTACTTCTTAACAAGACTAGTTTCAGATTGTGTAGCTTCTGATCGCAACGACTGCCATTGATCTACAAATGATAGCTGGGACCAACGACGTGCTTTCGAAGCACGGAGGAATACCGATCCTATATACTATCTATACTAATATTATAAAGCAGAAGAGTTTGTTTGTTTGAAAAATTTTTTCAGTGTTAGATAGTCCATTTATCGGGGAAGGCTATAGGCTATATATCATCACGCTAAGACCAACAGGAGCGGAGCAGTAATGAAAAATGTTACGCAGACGACGTTGCACGGGTCAGCTAGTATTATAATATGGTCACCGGCAAGCTTGCGCGCAAGCGTTGCTTAACCTTGAAGATTGATCCGGGCATCTGTTATTCTTCAGCCACGAGCTCACGTTGTTGAATAATTAGTCAAGTAGGCTGAAGACATTATACTGCACGAGTGTAAGCAGCAGAGTCCTTTGTTCGTCTGATATCCTAGCCCAATGGGACGACAGTTCGACCGGGAAGAGATCAGCCACAGAAACATTCCAAGACAGGAGGAATACAACGTGATCACACCGTCAAAATCTAAACTCCGAGTTACTATCTATACTAATATTATAAAGAGGTAACATTTGTTTGTATGTTTGTATGTAGGGGGTAACCTCAGGAACCACTGGTCCGATTTGAAAATTTCTTTCAGTGTTAGATAGCCCATTTATCGAGGACGGCTATAGGCTATATATCATCACGCTAAGACAAATAGGAGCGGAGCAGTAATGGAAAATGTGACGCAGACGAAGTTGCGCGGCTCAGCTAGTCACCAATAAAGTCACTGACGCCGCACCCAAGTAACGCTCAGCTTAAAACAACATCACTAAACCGAGCTATGTACTCGGTGAATTAATTTCTACCCTCTAAAGATGTTAACCACCTCCAAAATTCGGCAACGATATCGTGGAACGGATTGTTAATTTGTTGTGGGCAGGCTCTGTTTTAAACCGACTTAAAAAAAGGAGGAGGTTCTCAATTCGGTTGTATTTTTTGACGTGACACAAATGGCTATAGAAGCTACCTTTCAACCTGTCCCTCTGTTCTGAAGTATCATTTAACCGTCATCAGTCAGAAAGATGTACCGTTTTTTGTGTATTCTATAAACAGCGGGTTTAAAAAGGCCTCTTTAGCAGAATCAGAAAGCACATCACGCTACCAGTCACTGTCAAATTTTCCCAATCAACCTTGAACCTAATGCGTTAGCGATAAAGATGAAAATATAATTTGCTGTATGTATTATGATTCTAATTTATATTAAAAAAATATAATAAAAAAGCCGCACTGGTCGATCTTCAAGGTTAAGCAAAGCTTGCCAAGGCCGGCCTGTGGATGGGTGACCATCTTAACATACTGAGTTTCCTCCGTGCCTCGGAAAATCACGTTAAGCTGTTGGTCCCGGCTGTCATTTGGAGATCTTTGGCAGTCGTTACGGATAGTCAGAAGCCAGAAAATCTGACACCAGTCTTGCCAAGGAGTACGGTGTTACCCAGTTAATGGGTTGTGGAGGTCTGGTAAATACTGATATTCAGCTGAATCCGGTTTGACTGGAAGCCGACCCCAATATAGTTGCGAAAAGGCTAGGCAGATGATGACAATATTTTGTGCCAAAAGGGCCTCAGCTCGGTATAATATCTATAAGTGTCAACACAAAATATTACCACCTATCGCTGATTTTAACCTGCAGCGCGCGGGTGCCATACCGGGTGCGGGTTAAAGGAAAATCGCTCGAACGTATAGTACCTGTAATGCATAATATCAATAACGATAAAGCATCACCTTTGTACCTATTTTTCTGTCTCCTTCTTTGTTATCTACTTGTGTGTGTGTGTACCTAAATTGTTAAATAAATAAATAAATAAATAAAAATAAATAAAATAATAAAAAGTGAAGGTGTAAATATTGAAAAATACAAAGTAAAATGAAAGTTAACATAATAAATACCAAGTAAAAACAAAGTGACATTGAAAAGTGTAAATGTGAAAAATAAAAAGCTTTTCACAAAAAAATACAAGCGACTTCCAAATAAATAAAAAAACACTACAAAGTAAAAAATAACTTTAATTTCGGAAGTTGGTGTTTTTGTTAGTTTCTTTGTATTTTAACGTCACTTTGATTTTACTTTAGTGGTACCCCACACCTAACAACACCACTGCAAAATCTCAGAAAAGCAAAATACGCAATTTCGATTACTTGGATGACAAAAATCCATCATCCAAGTAAACGAATTCCAGCTATTTCGATTTAAAATCCAAACTTCGAAACCAATTTTGATAAAATTGAAATGGGACCAATCTACAAGTATATCCTTTCAGATAAAACAATATTTTTTTAAAGAGTGTGTATTCCGTCCACTAGCGCCGCCAATCGTTTTTTATTAATTGTGGTAAATTTAAGACTCGTAGAAAAAAACCGCTCTGTAGTGTACTGAAGAAATGTATCTATTATTTTTGACAGCTATTTTTAATACATATCTCATGGCTAAATAGCCAAAACGGCAATTATTGCTAAAAGTGGCCACTTTTAGCAAAAATATCGACTTTGGCAACTATTTATGTTCTAAAGTACAAAACATAACTCTCAAAAAATAATAAATACATTTCTTCAGAACACTACAGAGCGATTTTTTATCTACGTGTCTTTTTACCACAATTAATAAAAAACGATTGGCGGCGCTAGTGGACGGAATACGCCCTCTTATGAGGTAACAAATATATAAAAAAAAAACCTACAGCTAAATTGAGAACCTCCTCCTTTTTGGAAAATCGGTTAAAAATCAATAATCAATTTTGATGCCAGCCACCTGGTTTAGCTCCGTCTAGCTTTGGAGGGTCACATCCTCTATGGCAGGCCATCATGATTAAAAGCCACAGCAAAACATTAGCCCAAACAGAAAATTATCGCAATCAATCTGCAAATTACGCCGCCATTAATTACTCCTCTACAGATCCGACACAATTGATCACAATCAAATACGTTGCCGTTATTAGAGATGCACTAAAATCGAACTAAAATCTCTCTCCCGTTCCCGCTATCAAATTGCAATTGAACAGTGAAAAGCCTACAATACGTCACCATCGACGGCTCATTCTCAATAGTCACGAAATAATAGCCCTACAAAGTTGAACATTCACAATTTGATGAAAAACCAACCTTCTGTTTTTAACGATACGATTGTAAACGATCGCACTGAAAATGTTGCGCAGCGACATGAAGCGTCCAGTTTGAAGTGAGCTGTGACAATAAGGGTTCGAAGTTTGAGTGCAGGTCAGGTTGCAATGGATGGTGGTAGCAACACATCACACGTCAGCGGAATCGCAACGCGTGACGAGAACAAAGTGCATGTAGTTAAAGCGGGTGCACAATAGCGCCATCTATATTGGCCGATGCGAACTCTCGTCCCCGATCCAAAATGGCGACCGTGACGAGTTGTCAAAGCCTGGACACATTGTGACAGCAAGAATTACACAGAGTAGTTAAAGGCATAAAAGACTAAAGACTTCATTCAATTTTAATTAAATAGTTTATTTTTACTTTTTGTTAAAATTTCCTTACGATACAGCTGATGCTACTGGTAACTAGTCGTAGCTATCGACTTCGTCCGCGTCATAACCATAATACAGCGAAAATGACAATATCTTGGGAGTTACAGACGGAGACTAGCCAGAACAAACAGACAGACATACAGACAAAAAATACTTTTACATAGAGTTAATAATTATATTCTTTTATGTGCATTTAGTAAAAAACAGACATTTCAACTTTATTTATTGGCAAAGCATTGATATACATGTTCTTCAAAAAGGTCAGACGCGTAGCACTAACACACTTTGCAAATTGCAGATTTTTATTTTACATAATTTTTTTAAGGAAAACACACACCGTGTTTTCCTTAAAAAAATTATGTAAAATAAAAATCTGAACGACACTTCAAAAAAGTGTTGCCTCTGTGCCACACTACTCTGTGGACAACTCACCTGTGCAAAATAACACATATGAAAGGAAACTGTGTCATCAGTGCGATTCAGCTGGTCAGTACAGAATCGTACTGCTGTAAACATGTCGAAGTGACAACTTAGGCGAAATGAACGACAAGTGAGCTGTCACACCATACAAACAAGATGACATGACAGCTCACCTGTCGTTCAATCTACCTAAGTGTACACGGTGAGATGTCGACTTAATAAACTGGCAGTATTATTTCTAAAGATCGGAATTTACTAAGTATTACACAACTATTTTGAATAGTTAAATCCGTCATTACTATGGAATGTTGTAAATGCGAATGTAAGTTTGATTGTTGCGTTAAAAAAAGTAAGGAGTGGAATTCCCTGCCTGAGTCTGTGTTTCCTGATAGCTACTACCTGGGAGTCTTTAAGGCAAGAGTGAATAGGTTACTTCTAGGCAAGTGTGCTCCAAGTTGGACCGCAACATCGCTTAACATTAGGCGAGATAGCGGTCAAACGTATGCCTATCAATAGTAAAAATATCGCTGAACCTTTGACAGATCATCATATCAGCCGACGTCTGTCGGCTGCGTGGGTTATGTTCAGCAGTGGACGTCTGTCCACTGCTGAACATAACCCACAACGACCGGTCATGGGCGTCTCGCATCCATCGGCTACCCGCGACCTTCACCAGGTCCGAGAAGATTGACCCGTTGTGACGTTGCATTATTAAAGTAATGAGACTGACAGCGACATCTCTTGGTGGACGTGTTTGACATCATTGACAAATCACATAATCCGCTAGGAGTCAGCAATTTTGACCTATAAATTTAACCAAAAATTTACCACAGGTGAAACAATGACAGGAAAATATTCCATGGTTTTTTATATGGAGCATCCGATTATTAACCGCAGACTTCGTTCCCGGAATAAACTTCGTTCCCGGTCTGGCTCTTTAAGCATTTTTTTTTTGTTACAAGGCCGTCACACATTCCTAATCAACCCAACACCTGAAAGCTATTTTTTCCTGAAAGCTAGAATAAACTGTGGCGACCACCAGAAAAACGCCGAGTTTATGGAGCCAGACGAGTCCCGGAGAAACGATTAAAGTGTCGTGGATCCCGCAACGAAATTAATCAGAAAAGTACAGCAGAGGAGTACAAGTAACTATAATTTCCACTTCCCTCTTTATCAAGCAGGAGACAGAATAGAGCTAGGCTAATAGGCACCAAGTGACATATACAAGAGGGTTTAGCTCAGTTGCCAAGACCCACGGATTATTTATAAAACTGAAACTTAGGGTCCTAAAGTGTGAGCTAATTTTGAATCCAGTGCAAAATCACCTGGAACCCTGGCAAAATCGCTTGAACGCACGGAAATTTGTTCTGGTTTCTACAAGGTCTGCATAGTTAACTACTCCAGATGTAACCTGAATACTATCTAACATAATGTTAAATACAGTCTGCCAAAGAATACACTACCATAAGATGTGATGTGCGGATTGTTCGTATTCAAGGTCAGCTGTAAAACATTGACATAAAGGTGAGACCACAAGCCTGAAGGAAAATAATTTACTCTTAAAGTTGCCATGACCTGTGAGAAATTGGGCAACACAGTGATCCACCTCCAGTCATGTCCTATCCAGCCGCTCATGAACGGATGGAAAAAAAAAACTGGTGGAAGTGTCGGCCTTTGATGGAATTTTCCCACCTACATTGCCATTCGGATAAAAGTTCCTCCCAGACGTCAGTCTGGGGTTTTAGTAATCTAGAGTTCTTAGCACGGTCGCGTTGTTGTTAAAACTGTGGGTCCGTGTTCTTACTAGCGGTTCAGTACATTGCAGCACGCCGCCGCACCTCTAGATCGACTGGGAGAACACCCGTCAGCACCGGTAAGGATCCAGTACTAACTGTCCCATACGCCTTGAATAAAAAATATTAAAGCCAAACGCTGGTTTTGAAGCAATTTACGTCGTACCTTTACGCATTGCTCGGTGTAAAGTAACGGTGGTAACAGTATCTGTGAAGAACAGCAGTGCTATTCTGTAATAACATTTTCGTGTCTCGACAGCGGAATCCGAGGTGAGTTTCAAATTCGTATAAATATAAGACCTTATGATGTGTGAAATAAAGTTCACTTTGTAAGCTTAGTCACTCAGGTGAAGTCGATATCGAAGTGGTTATTTACAGAATAGACTAGCTGAAGAGAAAAATAAAATACCAGTATTGTACCTAGTGAGTTTTATTGTAAGTAGAAAGTCGTTATACCTACTTTTGCCTCAGGGAATATACAGATTATAATTCTAATATAACAAGATTAATGTAAAAAGAAAAAGTTAGTTGTTACAAAATACACTCTAGGGCTATCAAACTTTCACCATATTTTTTACAACTATAGTACCTTCAGGACTTTTTCTTGAAACTTACTGAAACACTTTCTACTTATCCTTAGAGACAACTTCATAATTATGGCAACGCTCTTAATACTTACGTATAAAGCTGCGAGTTTCAACAAGTTTTTAAGACACTTGAGTAACTTCCAAGATACTCAAGTTTACATCTTAGACAAAAAAACGCAGACTTAGATTTAAAATCTGTTAGCATGTTATACAAGTAGGCGTCTAAATAAATTTACCAAAGCAGAAAGACTGGTTTTATTTTTAAAAACTGTTTGACAACAAATGTTATACAAAAACAACTTAGTTTTTAATTCAACTTACCATCGAATTTTTAACAAAAGAATGTGAAACCTCCACCATTGTGAAAACATCAAGAATAAAAATGATCATTAAAAACTTAGAATCTATGAAAATCTATAATTAATAAAAAAATACAGTGCATTTTTTAATTAGTTCTTGATTGATTCCGATAAGCGTCAAATCTGTATAACATTATTTATTTAAATACCATTCAGTTAAAAAACGCCCTCTATATCTAGTTGTCAATGTCCACTTATGTATCACATAGATTTACAATCATTATCATACCACTAATATCTACTGTCACAATTTCCGAACAATTTAAAGAATAATTAATTGTAATCATAACCATTGGTAGAAAAATAGTAATTACCGGTCGCAGTACCAGGGTTCCAGAAGCCTGCAGTAGTCATTTCGTTCCGAGAACACTTGCCCTGTTTAAATTCCTTGTATTGTTGACATTTGTAAGCTGGATACCAGTCCTGATGCAGAAGAGACGCCGCCCACATTCTCAAACACATCTTGTGACTACATTTTGATGCTTCTAAAGCCTTCGAAGGTGACAATGAAGAAGGGTTTCCACAGACGGGCTGTGTTTTCCCATCGTTTGCGAAGAAATTAACGTCACCCAACGACTTATCAGAGCCAAGTACACCAGCGTTACAATGATACACTTCTACATAGTCCGCAATACCAGATCTGATATGCACCAGATCAGATTTGTCAAAGAAACACGGTCCAGCCGGGTCCAATGCTGTTATCCTTGATATTTTCTGGCCAGTCATTTTGATAAAGTTTTCGCCAACATGCCCCAACATTTGGCTTCCTAAACTGTGACCAATGCAATGGATACTTTTGGGTGAGACTCCGCCTGCTTTAAGCATTGCCAACATTTCGGCCAACTTTCTCCCAATATTTGGGACGTGTTGGACCGATCGTTGGTAGCTGGTCAAGTAGCCATCTCTGTCGTGTGTGTACGCTGAATGATCCACTATAATGAGGTAGTAGCCGTTAGCAATGTTTCTGAAAGCGTTTCTCATACGTTCTGTTGACTTTTTCTTAATGTGTGATTTGTACCCACCGACGTACATGAAGAATTTGTTGGCTTTGTTGAGGTTTTCTATCGCCAGTATTCCTTGGGCAGCCTTGTCAACGTGGAAGGATCTGAACACGTGATTTTTGAAGTCGTAGAAGTACACGTCGATCTTACTAACATCTAGGTCCGAGGCTCTTGAGGCTTGACCTGAAATTGTAAATTGAAGTTAATTAACCAATTTGGTAGTATTTTCTCATTTTCTTTTTAGGTCAATTTTCCTTACAGTTAATTTTCCCTAAATCTTATAATAATAATAATAATAATAATAATAATAATAATAATCTGTGGCTCGACTGTCAACCGAAGTGACAGGAAAATTTTTCTCTCTGATTTTCAAACTAAAATAAAATATGAAAATAAGCAGAATAAAACGAAAATCAATAACAAACATCAATAAAATTCATACGACATGGATACATTATAAAATACAATAGAAATTATGATCACCTAATCGTTCGCAATCGGAAGGAAGATATGCTGACAAGAGCCGCAGCTCGACGAGCACGCCCACCACCTCCGGCCTCGCCGCTCAGCTCCGCCTCGCCGCCGTCGGAACCCAGCCCCACCGTGAGTGCTGTGACACCGGCCGTGGCAGTCGCGTCGAGCTCGAGCGACGAGTACTTCTCGCCGCCCACGACGCCACCACCTGCTCGTCGGCGAAGAGGACGCCGGCCGCCGGACGGCTTAGGACCTCGAGGCCCACCGGCCTCTGACAGGGTCCCAGCTCCCGGCGGAAGTGTGCAGCGCATGCGATGGACACAAGCCATCAACGAAAACGTCATGCGCTCATACTATGGGGCTACAGAGGGGGGAACTAACCTGACTGCGTACCGTGGTCGGATGCTCTCTCTGTTTCAGGTACTTGAACCAGCTGTCAACGTTTCGGCCCAAAGACTGTCGGATCAGGTGCGCGTCATCCAACGTAACCGTATGTTGGATGATAGTGTGCTTGATCGCCTCCGAACTGAAATGTGTAACCATGTCATTGCTACTCCGTCGCAGACTGTGGCACCACCACAGTCCACCCAAATTACCAGTCACGCTGACGAGGAGAGTAGTGACAGGGTTACAAACGTAAGTACCCAGTGCAATGACGAATTGAGGAGTGCTTTGGAGTGTGCTATTCGGGAATATCGCTACATGCCGCCTGAGCTTAGACCACGCTTACCTCGTTTGCCCATGCATAACAAGAACCGGGCGCTGGTAGCTACTCTGGATTCGCAGTTGTCAAATTATTTTGATGACTGCGAAGACCTCACTGATGCACACTCGATAATGTACTGCGCGGCTGTAGCGGCATGTCGTGTAGCTCATGTTAAAATAACCAATGACAGAGTTACACGACCAAAACCAGCCGTACCAGCTTGGCAGTGCAGGATCGAGCGTCGTATCGGTGAGGCCAGAGCACTAATCGGCAAACTTATCTGCTTCAGGGAGGGAAACACTCGCCCTAGAGTGATGCGCTTTGTGAGACGGGCATTTTCGGGGACTGACGTCAGTCCTCGAGATTATATATCCCGTGTCACAGAGCGCATCGACTTCCTGAAGCAGAAGGTGTATGCATGGGCAAATCGTATTCGTAGGTATAGGCGGCGAGTGGAGCGCTATACCCAGAATCGCACATTCCAAAGTAATGAAAGGTGGGTATATAGGGATTGGGAGCGACCGGATCAAGGTGCGACTGATATGCGCCTGCCGGATGATGACGCCATGTGTTCATTCTGGCGCAGCATCTGGTCGGTGCCTGTCAGTCATACCGAGGGCGATTGGACTCGGGAGGTCGAGCGCGCGTGCAATCCAATACCAGAAATGGGGGCAATTACCATCAGCCCCCAAGATGTATCTTGTGCAGTCCGCCCGTTGCCTAACTGGAAATCTCCAGGGCCGGACGGGCTGCACAATTTCTGGATTAAATGGTTGACAAGATCGCACGCTTGCTTGGCGTCTCAATTCCAATCGGCCTTAGAGTCTGGGTCGCTACCCCAGTTCTTAACTACAGGAATAACCCACCTGCTCCATAAATCAGGTAGTACTGCGGAACCTAAAAATTATAGACCGATCACGTGTTTACCGACGGTCTATAAAGTTCTTACATCCATTTTGAGGGCAAAGATTAACAGCCATGTTAACAACAACAACATCATGTCTGCCTCTCAAAATGGATGTAAGAATGGGTCCCGCGGTACTAAGGAGCTACTCCTCATTGATATGGCCATTAGCCAACAGGTTCGTCGTTTCCGAAAGGATCTGTCAACATGCTGGATAGACTATAAGAAGGCCTATGACTCGGTGCCTCATACATGGCTCATGAGGGTGCTAGAATTGTACAAAATTGATGCAACGCTACGTACCTTCCTGATGTCGTGTATGGGGCAATGGAGGACAGTCCTTCGCTATCCAGGATGTCGAAATATCCAGGGGAATAGCGAACCGGTAAGGATTGAGCGGGGTATATTTCAGGGCGATAGTTTGAGTCCGCTTTGGTTCTGCCTAGCCTTGAATCCTCTTAGCACACTGTTGGAGAATTCAGGGCTGGGCTATCGGTTGAAGAGAGGTGGTCAGGTTATATCTCACCTCCTTTACATGGATGATCTGAAACTCTTTGCCCACAATAATCTGCAACTGATGGAGCTACTGAAGGTAACTGAAACTTTCAGTAACGCCATCAGGATGGAGTTTGGTGTGGACAAATGTGCAGTCATGCATGTAAAGCGTGGAGAGATTATGGAGTCCGTGGGAACTCAACTCTCGGATTCCATAAACCTGAGATCCCTCTCTTCAACTGAAACTTACAAGTATTTGGGTATGTCGGAAGCGTTAGGCATCAACGTTACTGACATGAAGCAATCGTTGAAGGAGCGCTTCTTTGGTCGCCTGAAGAAGGTATTCAATAGCCTTCTATCAGGCGGAAACAAGGTGCGCGCCTTCAACGGTTGGGTCATGCCGGTATTGATGTACTCTTTTGGCGTGCTCAAATGGACTCAAACTGAACTTGACGCCCTGGATAGGCGGGTCCGCACACTGCTTACTTCATATCGAATGCATCACCCACGGTCGTCGGTAATGAGACTGTATATCCCGCGAAAGTGTGGAGGTCGAGGCTTTTTAAATGCTAAGACTCTCCACAATCGCGAGATATGCAGTCTCAGGGAATATTTCCTAGCTGTCGACGTGGGTATGCATCGAGATGTAGTGGCGGTGGACAAGGGACTCACCCCGCTCTCCTTGGCAAATGAGAACTGGCGCAAACCTGCGGTGCTTGACACTAACGATCGCAGGGCGGTATGGCAGAGTAAGGAGCTTCACGGACGCTTTTTCCGGGCCCTTCATGGGCCCGACGTAGATCAACTAGCGTCCGTAGCCTGGCTGCGTTTCGGTGATCTTTTCGGAGAAACCGAAGGTTTTGTCTGTGCAATTATGGACGAAGTTATCATGACGAATAACTACCGGAGATTTATTGTGAAGGACGGCACGGTCGACATATGTCGGGCATGTCACCGTCCGGGAGAATCAATTCGCCACATTATCTCTGGTTGTTCTCGTCTAGCTAACGGAGAATACTTGCATAGGCACAACCTTGTAGCCAGGATTATCCATCAGCAACTTGCTCTGAAATACTCTCTTGTGCAGTCGGAGGTGCCGTACTACAGATATGCGCCCGACTCAGTTCTCGATAATGGCGATATCACATTGTACTGGGATCGGTCCATCATCACTGACAGGACTATTGTTGCCAATAAGCCTGATATAGTGGTGGTGGACCGAATAGTGAGGCGTGCAATGATTGTCGACATAACCGTCCCGCATGACGAGAATCTCGTGAAAGCCGAGAAAGATAAACAAATCAAGTATATTGACTTGGCTCGCGAGGTTGTCGACATGTGGGAAGTGGACTCTGCAATCATTGTACCGATAGTTGTGACAGCCAACGGCTTAATAGCCAAGAGCCTCGACCAACACCTCAGGAGGCTCTCGTTGGGCAGCTGGGTCAAGGGCTTGATTCAGAAAGTGGTACTTCTTGACACGGCTCGCATTGTTAGGAGGTTCCTCTCTCTGGAGCCCTGACCGCCGGTAGCTTGGACCCTGTTCCCGATACCGGTGGGCTACTGTTTTTTATATTTTTAAATGTATTTTGTAATGTTTTTTTTAAGATATATTTAAAAATTTAATTAACAAGTATTTTTAAATGAATAAACGAAATAATAATAATAATATCCTTGGACATTTCACACAACGCCATATAGTCCCAAGCTAAGCAACCTAATGCTTGTGTTATGGTAACGATATGGCTGATAAACTACTTATATACATTTTTTTTTTGTAAATACATACATATTATAGATAGAAAAACACCCAGACTCGGAACAAATACTTGTAGGTCTTACAAATATTTGTTCCGTGCAGGAATCGAACCCGCGACATGCTGCGCAGCAGTCAATCGCTCAACCACTGCGCCAACCGTGTCGTCAATCTAGTCTTGTCATCTCGTTTAAAATAACCAAAAAAGATTGACGTGTAAAAGTGTTATTTACAACCTACTTACAAAATTAATATCATTTATTAAAATTAATGTAATTAAATATAGCTCTGAAAAATTCTAGATTTGTAGCTTGCCAATCTAAAATTGTTTATTGCTATCTTTCATAGGTGTGTTTAAAAACCATAAAAATTTGAAAAAGAAAATGTTACAACTAGTTATCACGTGGATGTTCCACTAAGATCAATTTATCTATACTTCTATACTAATGTAAAGCTGAAGAGTTTATTTGTTTGCTTGAACGCGCTAATCTCAGGAACTACTGGTCCAATTTTAAAAAAAACTTTCATTATTAGATAGCCCATTTATTGAGGAAGGCTATAGGTTATATTAAATTAATAGGAGCGTAGCATTAATGAACTACGTGATGCAGAAGAAGTTGCGCGAGAAAGCTTGTATATCGATAAAGGTGGAACGTTTTAATTCCTATTTAACTTGTTTTGTGTGATACCATCTACTCTGCTTGAGATTTTTGGTCGGGTTTCACTTATTATTTTTATTTGATCAAATGTAACTCATGGCCTACGCCACAACCTGCCGGAGTTGCGGGACTATTCGAAAGAGATAACGCGGCTCCGGAACACAAAGGGCAATGAAGGAACATGGATGGGTTTTAGTCAGTAGAAGTCTGACACTACCTCTCGCTCTGCCCAGAGCGGGAGGAGTCATTTGATGATTTCACATCCCTAAAAAAAAAAGGCCTACGCCACAACTAGGGTCCCTAATATATTTTATTTTTAACCGACTTCCCAAAAAGGAGGAGGTTATCAATTCGGTTGTATGTTTTTTTTATGTTTGTTACCTCATAACTCCGACAATTATGAACCGATTTGAAAAATTCTTGTTTTATCTGAAAGGATATACTTGCAGATTGGTCCCATTTAAATCATATCAAAATCGGTTACGAACTTTGGATTTTAAATCGAAATACCTAGAATTTGACTATTTAGATGATTCTTTGATAATCGAAATTGCGTATTTTGCTTTTCTGCGATTTTGCAGTGGTGTTGTTAGGTGTGGGGCACCACTAAAAAGTGAAAAATAAAAAACTTTTTACAAAAAAATACAACGGAAGTCGGTGTTTTGTTACTTTCTTCGTATTTTGACACCGACTTCCGAAATTAAAGTTAATTTTTACTTTGTAGTGTTTTTTCTTGGAAGTCGGTTGTATTTTTTTGTAAAAAGTTTTTTATTATTTGACATTCATAAATGCCTAGAATGGGTTAGTTGAAATAAATAATTTGACATTAATTGACTTTGAAATAAATGGGATTGGGCGTGTCACGACAACTGCATGCACAATGACCGCAGGGTTGTTTTTTTTATTTGTGATGGATTTGCTCTTGACTCTAGTCTTGGTCAAAGATAACAGAGACAAAGTCTACAATGGAGCGAGCTTCCCCAGAAGGAGCCTGTTCACTCTAACTTTGAAAAGATTAGACAACGCTTGTCAATCTCATTAATTCCGCTTTGAGCAGCCTACGACGCTAATGCTGCCCAACTGTCAATTGCTGAGAGCCTCTGGAAGGATTTGGGGACGCTTATCCCAGCGGTGGGACAATATGCAGGCTTAATAAAAGCAGGGTTTATGTATGAATGTACGCCCGGTTGGGTAGTATCCAACCTTTGCAGGTTGGCTAACAAAAACAAAAAAAAGTACGTGTATGTATGAAAAAGAACCGGCAAGTCGGACTTGCATATGAAGGCTTCCGTACTGTAAGCCGAAAAATATATTCCTGATATTTTTAATTTTATTTCATTTTTATTTTTGTTGTTAGTAAAGCTAGCAGCAAAGAAATACCTACTCACTCTGTGACAAAAGTCTAAGTATAACGGTTCTCAATACAGACCGCTATCAGACAGACAGACGGACGGCCGGAGGCTTAGTAACAGGGTTCCGCTGGCTACTCTTTGGGCACAGAATCCTAAAAAAGGATGATACTCACATTTAAGTGTCTTCGAACCAACAGCTGCCAAGAATTCTAACAGCGGATTTCCGCACACATTTACATAGTAAATTGAAGAGTAGATCAACAACAAATATATTTTCATTTTTTACGAGGCACTTCACAATTGGCTCATTAAAGAAGGTCTGTAGGCACACGATAGAGGAACACTGCACATATGTCCACTTCACATAGAGGTTAGGAACACATGCGGCCACTTCGCATAGAGTGTAACTGGCGCTGTGTGATAACAAGGAGACGCGCAGCTTTTAAAAGGTGATATGTTAATGCATAACATACTTAGAAGCTGATACAGTTAATCAGTTGGGGCGACAGGTTTCGATGGCATCTTTATTTTTTAAAGTATTTTGTTTTATTAAAGTTTTCAAAATTGTGCCGAATGTCCGACATTTTACAATCAAACGGAGTGTGTACTATCAGGGTTTCATTTCATATACATATATTTTACAAAATATTACTATCTTTACATAAGACCAGCACAAATGACAAAGTTGTAGGTAATAAAAAGATCTACAACTTTTTTCACATAACCTCAAAATCTATGTGAAAAATTCAAATAACCGTGTTTTTGGTTTTTACTTCTCTTTTACAAGAATTTTTTTTTTCACGAAATTTGGTGAAAACTTACCTTTTTATGTCCCCAACATACTGTAGTAAAAAAGTGGAAACACAAAAGTTGTAGATCTTTTTATTACCTACGCGATTTGCCTTTTCCCATAAGACTTGTAGTTTTGCCGGAAATCGAGATACTTAAATCGTTTTTTTCCCTTAAACACGCACCCCCATCCACTTCCCGACCTTAGATCGCCCGTAAATTATTTTTCCTTTCATAATTGTTATATTTTCATTCTTTTCCAATGGGTTTCATTCTACTATTTTTTTTTTCACTTTTTACCATTTTCAAAGGCTTCCGCCTGGTCTATAAACTCTTCCCAAAAATAAACTTAAATTGACCAAATTGATTCTTTGCTGTCTTAGCTGCACCAATGCTGTAACCCGCACCCTATACCCCATAAAATCCATTGAAGCATCCTTTAGAAGTCGTTTATTTTATTATTGTATTGGCCTGGCTTTGAATAAGCTAAAAAAATAAAAAAAAATATCGAAATTCATTTATTTTGTTAACACAAGTATTAGCAATTAAAAGAGTTTTAATTAACAATTAATCATGTAATCCCATTTTACAGTATAGAATACAGTCGAAACAATAATGCCGCCAAATCGTTGAATGTCAAACAGCCAAATTAGTGATGTGACACATGGTGTCCTCACGTAGTGCTGTGCTGTATCGATTGAGTATGTTTTCGGTTTTCTTCCGTCTAACACAAGGTACAATGATCTTATATATAAGTATGATGTTTGGTCCAACCTGTGTTCCGCGGAAAGGCATACCAAACAATCTAAACGTAAGGTTTAGCATGAAATGCTGCAGACATAACTTAGAAACCGGAGCGAGGCAGCAGAGCGGAGCTGAGCGGAGCGGAGCAAGGGAGTAATGCGGAGCGTACTTGCGGAAGTTGTCTGCGGTCAACCAGTATTTCCGCTTCTCCACTCCGCTTCACCGCACCGCTGCCTTTTTTTCAAGTATAGGAAATCATCAAATGACTCCTCCCGCTCTGGGGGGCTACTCTCTAAGCCGGTAGTCCGTAGTTTCGGCCTTAGTTACAGGCGTATTCTACTCCGTAGTACCAAACCACTAAGAATTCATAACAGCACCATTTTATAGTATCTCTCAAATCCTGTTGTCATTCATTCTTAGTTCGGGTTTTGGACTTATCGTAAGTCCGTAGGTGTTACGGAGTTGAATACGCCCGCAACTAAGCTCGAAACTACAGACTTCGGGCTTAGAGAGTAGCCCCCCTGGGCACAGCAGAAGGGAGTGTCAGACTCTTGCTAACTAAAACCCATCCGTGTTCCTTATGCCCTTTGCGTTCTAAGGCCGCGGTGACTCTTTCGAATAATTTCCACAACCCTGGCAGGCACTGGCCCTAGCTGACCCCATCTACTCTCCGCACCGCTGCCTAGCTCTACTTCCTGATTTTATATGAATTTTGAAACAAGTTCACAAATCCCTGTCCACTGATGCGGAACTGAGATTTTATGAAATCCCATTGGTTAATATTGGCACAGCTCTGTCCCGCTCCTCTCCTCTCTGTTCCAGTGGATAATCAGCTTTTGAACGTGCGGGAAAGGCTTTACAACTAGAAGAAAATAAATGATATAATGATATTTATTTTGTAAGTAGGTTGTAAATAACACTTTTACACGACAATCTTTTTTTGTCATTTTAAACTAGATGAGGCCGGCGTTTCCTAGCTGACTGCTCTGAGAAGAAACACCGAAACAAACTAAAGAGGTCAAAGTCTCTTTTAAAGTCCATACAATCGTACTGGTCAAATCATATGAGAACCATGTAGGTTGATGTCTGAAGTGGTATTTTGAGGAAAGTACCACACAGATTTGAGTGGACCTGTCCAGGCAGTGCAAGCATTTTCCAGTTATCGTGTAGCTCAAACTTAGAACTTAAAGGAGCTCAACTAAATCAATAACAAAATAATAATAAATTATGAACAAATAAATTAGTTCATCTTTAAAGCCTTTACTAACATCTTGCCTATTCCATCGTCAAAATCATGAAATTCTCCGTAGTCGGACCGCCTTTATACAGCCTGTTTCTATTCTCGTATATATACAAGGTGATATTAGTTCGCTATGGCAATAGGATGGACTACAAACGCTGTTATATTGCTACCGAGCAAACAGATTGAGACAAAGGCGGCGACGATATCCTGATATTTTCAACCAGAGAGGGTTACTTATTGGGTTTTAAAGAGGGGATAGCTACATAAAATTGTGTTCTTTTTATGTTGAAAAATCAACGTTGTAGTAAACAGCGTAGCCCGATTGTTAATTTGGATGATGGAAGCTATTTAGTATCCGCATTCTTATAGTAAACGAAAAATTTTGAAATTGGTCCTATATCTAGTTTTCTGAGTTAAATCATAACAAACAAAAAATTGAATCTTTCCTTTTTATAATATTAGTTTAGAAAATAACGATTTTGGGACTGCTCAGATGGCCACGAAGCTTGATAAGGAGGAAAGTGGAAATAATATTTATTTTTACCTACTGCTCCGCTGTACTTTTCTGATTAATTTAGGAGGATCCAAGACAGTTGAATAGTTTCTCCGGGATTCGTCGGGCTTCATTGGCTCGGCGTTTTTCTGGAGGTCACCACTGCTGATTCTGGTTTTCAGGAGTTGCAGTGTTTGAGGGGGGGGGATACATTTTACCACTTTGGAAGTGTCTCTCTCGCAAACTATTCAGTTTAGAAAAAAAATGATATTCAAAACCTCAATATCATTTTCGAAGACCTATCCATACGAGTAGATACCCCACACGTATGGGTTTGATTAAAAAAAAAAATTGAGTTTCAGTTCTAAGTATGGGGACCCCCAAAATTTATTGTTTTTTTTTTTCTATTTTTGTTTAATCTTAATGCGCTTCACGGAATACATCTACTTACCAAGTTTCAACAGCATAGTTTTTATAGCTTCCGAAAAAAGTGGCTGTGACATACGGACGACAGATAGACAGACAGACAGACATGACGAATCTATAACGGTTCCGTTTTTTGCCATCTTGCAACGGCTACGGAACCCTAAAAAAGAATTGGCGAAATCGGTCCAGCCGTTTACGCGTGATGTATTGACCAAGGGAAATAGTTTTGAAGGTAGATCAGGTATGCACAAACATGTAGTTTCACATACATACAACTTATGCTAACTTGTTTTTAAATTATTCATCAACTAACGTCAATGATTAGTACATAATTGATAAGTGCAATTAATTTATAATCAGATTCTTATGTAACTCTGCTTCTAAAGGTATAGTTGTGATCTAATAAATGTAATGTTTTTCTGGAAATCCTAGAGTGCAACATAATTAAGGTGCAAATTAAAGCCTATTCAAACCTAAGCGGTAATCGCTACCGTTTGCGGTAGAGAAAACCGATGTGGGTATGCGGTAATATTACTGTTCTCTAACTGTTTTGCTCTAGCCACGAAACTTGATACTAAATACCTGAGAAAAACCTTCCGGTATGCACTTCTACCCACAGCGGCAGCGAATAGGTACCGCTTAGGTTTGAATAGACCTTAATAGGTGTGATAGGCTGGTAGCAGAATTTCGCAAATATTTTATCGCGGTCCTGGAACGCAAAAGGCTTTAGAAGAAACACGGGTGGGTTTTAGTCAGCAAGAGTCAGATATTCCCTTCCACACCTCAAAGGACTCATTTGATAACTTTCCATACTTAAAAAAAAAGCTGTTTTCAGCTGAATCCCTAAACAAAGCGACTCACAGGAGTTTATGGCTGTGAACGCAACTACAGTGACGCAAATCTAAGGCTCTGTGATGTCGTGAGCATATTCGGAACTACAGGTACAAGCAGCAAATAAATACATACACAATGCGTTTTTAAATCCTCTGACGCGTGCGATATAGCATTTGTCATAATGAGAGACGTGGATCATTGTTCAGCTGACAAACAACAGCGCGCGCTTGCTCTGCCTCGCACGTGAGTTCCAGCATTATGCTGAGCGATAGCCGTTTTGCGCATATTTTCCAAACCTACAGAAATTATTAATTTTGTTTCTTTAAAGGGTTCTGTACCCAAAAGGTACTTATGGAACTCTATTGCTGATCTTCCGTTGTCCGTCCCTCTGTCTATCTGTAAGCGGGCTATTTCTCAAGAAACGTGTTAGAAAGACAGTTCAAATTTTCATTCGTTGCCGGTATAACAACATGTTATTTTATTTTATTTAGTAGGGACAAAAAAAATACAAATAAAAATTAAATGGCCGAGATTTTTCGTGGTTTGTACCGTAGTAAAAAGTGTTCAAAATTATGAGTACAGTGTCCCCTTACGCGGGTATTGCGTATATTTGTTACACTTTATATAATCTGTCACACAATCCTTTCATCTTTGCAGCTCCTTAAGGCCATTAAACATTGAAGGACAGGTAACGAAAAGTATCATAATCATGTTTGACGACAGAATTTGAGCACAATGATAAGGTAACGTGATAGTCATTAAAACTTCGCTGAAGAACCGTGCGCTCACGAATTACTCATCCATTGCTGGTTTAGCTCGCACGTTTTGGAATCAAGCCAACGGGACGCGACGATCACAACGTTGTGATGCTCATCATTTTACCGTTAGGGATGGGGTGGTGCGACGAATATCGATAGTCGATAGATGAAATGCGATCGTTTGGTGGCTCGCCGTACGATCAGAACGAGCGAGTTGTGTTGAGATGACAGCATAGTAGACGGGGGCAAATGCCTGCCAGGGTTGTGGAATTTGTTCGAAAGAGCCATTGTAGCCCTGCATTAGGGACGCCGTCGCCTCCTTCTGCGAAGCAGTCATGCTAGCGAAGGAGGTGGCTTAGATGGAGAGGAGAACCTCTCGTCCCAGCCGCCGTGGTAGACGCCGCGGGCGTCGGGGGCCACCTGGTGACCTCCGGCCACCGTAGGCGCGGGCCTGTGGACGGCGAGCTATGGGTGGCTCGCCGTCCGTTCATCTAGTGACGACAGGCCGTGTCGACGGCGCGTTAGTGTTCCACGCGCGCTTCAAAGAGAGTCAGCACACAGAGGGGCCCGAAAGGGCCGATGCCTGCCGGAGTCGCGGGATTATTCGCAAGAGACACCTTGGCTCCGGAAAAAAAAGGGCAATGAAGGAACATGGATGGGTTTTAGTCTGGATTAAATTGGATGATTTCCCAAACCTAAAAAAAAAAAGCCCTGCATCGCAAAGGGCATTAAGCGATACATGGATAGGATTCAATCAGTAAGAATTTGAGACTCTTTCGCTCGAACCAAAGCGAAAGGAGTCATTTGAAGATTGCTCACCTTATCTAGTTGTTAGTTTTGTGTAAGTATTTGTTAATTTTAGTTACTATTTTATTATATAATTTTTAATTGATACAAATAAACAATTTTATGTTCATTAATACTTTATTAGGATAGTGAGTTTGTTGAAAATCATTTTTTTTTTTCTGTAAGTAACGCGTATTATTATGGTTTTCATCGTAATTGGACTTTGTGTATTTATTTTTCCTGTTTTGTTTTATGATTTTGAATGATAAATAACATATTGTTAATCCTTAGATTAGTCCTTATTACTATTCGTCATTTGCGCTTATAACGCGGACACGTACAAGCCCCGTCACAGTAAAATAAACTTAAATCCAATGAATCCTCGCGTACATCTAATAAACTGGATGTGATTCACATCCTATCCACAAGGGTTTGTTTAACTTACTCATCTACGCTATTGGCTGCTCCTCGACGCTATTATGTCGAGTGAGAAGTGAAGGCAACAATAAAATTGAAGGTGATATATAAAATTGAATCCAAAATTTTTAATTTTCTCCAACTATCGCAATCTATTTAAAAAAAACGATAGAAACCGAATAAAAACGGGTAATCTATTGAAAAAGTCATTTTAAATTAAATCTAAGGCAGACAAGCCGTTGTTGGATATTATCGGCGCTGTACGTGCTTACCTATTAAGCTGCTACTGGATGACTTGACCAAGCGTTTATACTTATCGAAGACCTTAAAGATAATATAGGAATCGAAAGGGAACGAAGGGCACTGGCGATCCAAGGTAAGATCCGTTCCATCATCGGACCACAAGACGAACGGCGTTGCGCCACCGGTACATGGTGGACATCCCACCCACACGCACAAAACGTTTTGGGAACACATGCATATTGCGTACAGCAAAGGAATGGAATAACCTGCCAGAGTCTGTGTTTCCTGATAACTACAACCTGGGAGTCTTTAAGTCAAGAGTGAATCGGATACTTCTAGGCAAGCGTGCTCCACCTTAGACCGCATCATCGCTTACCATCAGGTGAGAAAGTGGTCAAACGCGTTCATATCAAGAGTACAAAAAAGTATTGGCTGATGGCAGATTCTGTCGTTGTACGGACCAAGTCAAAATCACCTGGTTCAAGGTGATTTGTCGCGAGGAGTCTATGGATCAACATCATTAAAAGCATGGTAGATGTCTAATCTTTCATACATATAATTGTAATTTTTGTTTATTTTTGATAATATCAAAAATACACAAAAATGAAATGACGCATGTTATGCGTCAGCAAATAAACTCTTTTTCTTTCTTTCTTTCTTTTTTCTTTCTTTCTTGCGCGTCCAATATAATAATGTTCTTAGTATGCTGATGACACTACTCCGTTTCTCTACCGCAATGGAGATGTTTGTTCAGAACCGAACAGTTCATGCAGTGATTCGCAAAAACGTCGCATCACTGCTAAGTAAAATGCGGGACAGTGACAATAGCAACCTGAAAACAGTGGTGGAGTCCTTACTCCCCTATTTTGAGGCACTATGTAGGGCGAATGGTTAGGTAGATTATTCTTACTTTGTCATTCTCTGCACATCTTGCCTCAGACATCTACTTTGATTTTTTAGTCTGTCTTGTTCACTAATAACACTGACTTAAAAGATATTTTACCAACAAAATGGACTATATTGTTGTCCGAATTTAATAATTAAACTAAATTAATTAAAGCGTCAAGCTATTCCAGCTGACTTTAATTAAGAGAATATTTCACAGTTCCACTGACTAGCAAAAGTTAAAAAAAAAATCAGAATCGGTCAAGTAGATCCGGAGAAAACTGGCTGTGCCAAACGGACAGACAGACAGACACCCGAGTGATCCTATAAGGGTTCCGTTTTTTGTTCGGAACTCTAAAAATAATATCTTTTGCTGTAATTAGCTCGTGGCTAAATAATAATAGCCGCACAGGTCGATCTTCGAGGTTAAGCAACGCTTGCCGAGGTTGGTCTGTGGATGGGTGACCATCTTAACATACCGAGTTTCCTCCGTGCCTCGGAAAGCTCGTTAAGCTGTTGGTCCCGGCTGTCATTTGGAGATCTTTGGCAGTCGTTACGGATTGTCAGAAGCCAGAAAATCTGACACCAGTATTGCTAAGGAGTACAGTGTTACCCAGTTAATGGGTTGTGGAGGTCTGGTAGGCAGCCGCTCCACTTAAAACACAGGTATTCGGCTGAATCCGGTTTGACTGGAGGCCGACCCCAATATAGTTGGGAAAAGGCTAGGAAGATGATGATGCTGTAATTCTATCGACAAATAGTCGCGCACATCACTACCCTTGTAGTGATGGCCTCGTCTCGTGAAGGGCTCTCATCCGCCTCGGATGAAACATTGTTATGTTAAAATCACCTCAACGAAGTACATCGAAAATCTACGATTAATATAATATTACCCAGTGGTACTTACAACATTATGCTACAGACAACCACATATAAAGCTACAGCAAATCTGTCAAAAGTGCCTACAAGATTAAATACATGGACTGACAATATTAATGTGAGTAATATCCTTAACGCCATTGGAAAAACATATAATTTATTCATGTTTGTCAGACCATAATACTGCTCAAGTGGTAGAATTCAAGCCCCAAAATATTAATATTAGTAGGCACTATTTTAAGACAAAAAATTATATGAACAAAGAAAATATTAATAAATTTGATTACCAAATAAGCAAACTGTCTTTCTCTGAAATTTATGATATTACTGAAGCAAATGCAAGCCTTTGATATTTTTCATGACTCAGTTACCTTATTTTATAGACTGCTTTCCTGTTATTACGGTAAAAAGTTACTATTAAACTAACAAACTAAAATGGATCACCAAAAGGGTTTAAAGAAAGATGCAAAAAAAAAATTAAGATGTAAACATTATAGTAAAAAATCAAATGAAAATAAATCTAATTACAAGGCATACACTAAACTGCTAAGAAAATACATTCATAACTTACAATCTTCATGTAAGTTAAAGCACATTGCGTATTCTAAAAATAAATGCAAAGGCACATGGGACGTTGTTAAACGTAATATAGGTAACCCAACAGTACAAATATTTCAAGAAGATTACTGACAGCAACGTAACAGCAACATCTGGACCCGACATTGCAAATATGTTTAACAACTTCTTCATAGACGTAGTTAAAAATAATGTTATCATTAATCACGATAGTGATGATGATAATAACCAAAATTTTAAGAGTCTATTTTTCTAGAGCCTACAAATGCAACCGAAATCTATTATCTATACTAATATTATAAAGAAGTAACATTTTTTTGTAAGTTTATATGTAGGGGGTAATCTCAGGAACTACTGGTCCGATTTGAAAAATTCTTTCAGTATGAGACAGCCTATGTATCGAGGAAGGATATAGGCATATCATCACGCTAAGACTAAAAGGAGCCGAGCATTAATGGAAAGTGTGACGCAGACGAAGTTGCGTGGGTCAGCTAGTATTAAATAAAGTGATTGAAAAAAATTTTTCATCTGCTCTCTTTTTTGATTTAAGTAAAGCGTTCGACTATGTCGACCATTCTATTCTCATCGGCAAATTAGAAAAAAAAGTGGTATAAGAGGAACAGCCCTCAAATGGTTCGAATCATATTTAGAATATAGAAAACAAATCACAAATTTAACGATAATACATTTGTATTATCGTTAAATTTGGCTCAAAATACTTTCAAGTATAAAAATTTTTCAACTGCTCTCTTTTTCGATTTAAGTAAAGCGTTCGACTATGTCGACCATTCTATTCTCATCGGCAAATTAGAAAAAAAAGTGGTATAAGAGGAACAGCCCTCAAATGGTTCGAATCACATTTAAATAATAGAAAACAAATCACAAATTTAACGATAATACATTTGTACTATCGTTAAATTTGGTCATTCTTGTGATTTGTTCAGAATCATTCATTCATCATGATTCTGAACCCAGAATTAATAACCTTGGTGTACCACAAGGCAGCTTTTTGGGCCTTCTAATATTCCTCATTTATATAAATGATCTCCCACAAGCAACATACAAACATGATAGTGTTTTATTTGCAGATGATACAACAATAATTATAGGCTGCAGAAATAAAAGTCTTCTTAATGCAGAAATAAATAACACGCTAAAAGACATCATGTCATGGTTAAATAAAAATACTTTAAAAATAAAGAAAAAACCTACATTTTGAAACGCAAAAAAGTATATATATAACTCACTTCCTAAGGGGATAGTTGACTTACCCTATCGTAAATTTTGTTACAGAAATGGCTAATTCAAGAAAAAATTTATAGCATTAACCAATTCCTTTAAAAACTCTTCGGATTCCTACCATTTTAGAAATGCATTGTGAGCTGTCACTCTGTTGGTCTTGTGTGTTCGTGTTTTACAAACATCCCTGTTATTTTACTTCATGGTTTTTCTTCTTTCTTTTATATTATACTTCGTTATTATCTACTTTGTGACATGACGATGTTGTTTTATTAAAGTAATATCTTTGGTTAATTGATAATGTATGTAAACATCATTACGAACTTTGTTTAGTGATGTATATATATTTGCATGCTATCATAGAAAGGCGATATGTGTCTTGCACCAAAAACCTATGATGTAACATCTTATTACCACATTTTTTGCAAATGAAAATTTACGTACTTACTTAGGAAATTAACCCGTGAAGCCTTTATAATTATAAGGAGCACACTCGCATTTGCAAATGAAAAATAGTTTGAACTTTCAAGTATTTTTTCTCATACGATTATTTTCCTTATTACTCTTAGGGAAATCGAATCAATTTCCTATGGAAGTATTTTCACATCGGACGCTCAAAGTGCAGCCGCGTGCAGCGAGGGGCTCGTAGCGTCAGCGGCACCACCAATACTTGCCACGGGAAACTGATTCGTATCTTTATACAAATTAAGATCATAATCGCATCATCGAAAAATATACTTGGATATTCAAAGGTTTTTTATTTGCAAATGCGATTGTGCTCCTTGTAATTAAGATGAAAATGGATCAATTTCCTACGAAAGTATTTTCGAGCTCTGCCTGTGCCCGATAGCGTAGGTAGCATCCATATTGCAAATTTTCCTGCCTCGTACCAGGGCGCAGTACTTTGAAGCAATGCCCTGGTTTACAAACCTCGTACGGAAAACACGTCTCATACCTACTTTGCACAACACCTACCAAGAATCTGAGATAATAGACCAGGGCCTTTAAAAAAAATAAAAATTGAAAAAAAAAATAGTAGGATGAAACCCATTAGAAAAAGAGGAGAATATTATAAAAATGAAAGTAAAAATAATTTACGGGTGATCTGAGGTCGGGAAGGGGATGGGGGTGAGTTTTTAAGGAAAAAAAATATATGTTACTATACTAAATCTTCTCAGAAAAGGCAGAAAAACTCGAATTCGAAGTTAGGAAATCGAGAAAAACCGCTTTTTACCCTTAAAAACTCACCCCCATCCCCTTCCCGACCTCAGATCACCCATAAATTATTTTTACTTTCATTTTTATAATATTCCCCTCCTTTTCTAATGGGTTTCATCCTACTATTATTTTTTTTGGTTTTAAAAATTATCGACCTTGGTCTATAACTTGGGAGCTTTCAAGTCGAACAGAAACTCTTCTGAGATAAATTGCAACAACTGAAAGAGAACTTTGTCGAAATAAAACTTTTTTCCAATGTACGTTGAAAACATATGCCTATTATCTATACCTACTTAATATTTTAAAGCTGAACATTTTTTTCTTTGGTTGAAAGCTCTAATTTCGCTCTTTTCGAATTGAAAAATGATTTAGTGATAGATAGCCCATTTATAGAGGAAAGCTGTAAGCTATTATAACATCATGCGACCAATATGAGCGGAGCAATAATGTGACGCAGATCAAGTTGCGTGGATCAATCTAGTGTAAAAATAAATGCATAGGCGGTTGATACTTTTTACGCAATTTCAACCTTTAAAAGTTGTATTATCCGACCGGAACTGGATTACCAAGCCTAACCGAACCTTCGATTTTTGGTTGGACACTGAAAAAGTCATAATGATTTATTTATATCTTTTGATTCACCAACAATTGCGGTAAAATATAGATAGCACACTGGGAAATGCAAATGGGTATTTCACCAATAGTAATTATGTATGATTATTTATTATGGTTATTATGTATGACTATAATATGAGTATTAGCAAAACTAACTCATTAATTGAAAGACTCTTATACAACTATCTAACTTCGCAGTATTTCGTGTTGACGACATTAAATTACATACTAATTCAGCTGGGTTTGTTATATTTCACATACCCATGCATTATTTATTCATGAACCAAACAGGAAAAATTGGTTATCAATAACAATAAACATACCCCATGTCCCCATCCTTGCGATGGGAAAATACAAAATGTATTTATTAGTTGATCCTATAAAATGGACACATTATTTATATAGAATCGAACCTTTTGCCTGGAAATTACACAATGCTATTTCTTATGTCTGAGGGACAATACTTACTTTAAGGAATTTACGTTGTCGCGAACCGACGACCAATAGGGAATATGCATAAAAAAAATATTTATTATCTAAACAGTTTATCTAAAAATATACAAAAATATATTACTAACAGTGGAAATAGAATCAAAATTGCTCGAAAAACAAACGAGATATAATTATTTTAAACAGATATATCTGTCCCTCTCGCGAAAACGCTGTTTTCTATGGCAGATATACATCTGCCATAGAAATCAGCCGTCACATTACGTGACGTCTATACAGACGTCACGTAATGTGACGTCAAATTCCATGTCGGACTTCACGTTCTAAAAGTAATCTTTGAAGCGTTATAACTTCATCGCTGATGAAGATATTTAAAAAATATTTTCTTGAGTGTTTACTGGAGCTTATAAGTAATTATTTTTATTAATAAAAAATCGCCTGCATATTCCCTATTCTGCTCATTTTAACGATGTCGTACCCAAAGGGTAATAAACGAAACCTTGCTAAACAGGTGACACTAACCGCCGCCGTGGTCTAGTGGTTAAACCACCTGATTCAGACCTAGAGGTCCCGGGATCGATTCCCAGCGGGGGCAAATTTTTTGCCCGGTTTGGTTGGTAGTAGGACTTGTTCTAATTCCGCCTGGCAAGCTACCACTATCATGTCTAAGTATGTCGCCATAACAACAATGTTAACAGCATTGTTGTGTTCCGGCAGTTAGAGGTATGATAGCCAGTTCCTCTGTGTAAGAGGATTCCGGGTGAAACTCGCTTCTTTCTTCGGCCTAATCATCACTTTCCATCAGGTGAGATTTGGGCCAAGAGTTTCCCCGTTTCGCATAAAAAAAAGACCGACTCGCGCTTGGCCGGTTTTTGAGCAACGTTCGCATTCGCAACTTACGGCCCTTTCATCCCATCTAAGCACGCACGTGCAATCCGCATTCCGCGTGCGTGCTGCCCGCATGATCAGGAAAGCATGCTTGAAATGATAGGATGCAGGCGGGCAGCTCGCATGCGGACCAGCCGGTCTATTCTGTCGTCATCTCACAGTGTTCACTTATGTGGAGTGAACGACAATTGAGCTGTCATTCCATCTTGTTTGTATGCTTTGACAGCTCACTTGTGATTCACTTCGCCTAAGTGTAAACTTCGACATGTGTTTACAGAATCCGCAGATCCGCGTACGGGTGAAAACACGCATACAGGAAAAGGGCCCTTAGTCCCACCTGTCGAAGACTTCTAAAACTTCCCTACATTTTGTCAGATTGCGATTGAGTCGCGAAATTGAACGTTGCTTAAGTCAACTAGAGTTCGCTCTAATTTTCCCTACATCTTGAAAAGTTGAGATAATATTGAGACTGGAATAGGAAAGTATTTTAATTGCCTTCTGATTTCTATCATGTATTTATAATTTGTGGACCATAAACATGCTCGACATTTTTATATTTGGTTCTTTTAAAAAAGCCTTTCTTTCATCTAAAGCAAAACCAATATTGCGTGAGGGATAACAAAAATAAAGGAGTATTTAATTTGTTAGTCTGTGAATCAAATTAAAATGGTTCGCTATCTTTTGTATCAATCTGTCTATCTTTTCTTTAATACTGGTTTACGCCAGATAAACTTGGAATAAAGTACATTGACCTTTCCCTAATATGTCTTCGTAGATACTAGAACAATAAATTAAGAACTGTTTATCATTACTAGAGAACGTAAAGGATCACGATAGAAGTCGATTCAGGGCAGCTTTGTGTCATTATTTTGATCTTAAGAAAGTCAATAAATGTATGTGGGTCAATGTACTCTATTCCACGTTTATCTGGCGTAAGCCATAGTAATGTATATGGCTTCTGGCTGCCTGTAATGCATAGTCATTCAACGATCTACAAATGGTAGCAGGACCAATAGACTGTAGCAGTCACAGGTAAACTCGCGATCTTCGATCAGTTGGGAACATGCATGAAAAGAATATTAATTATCTATAAAGTTCATCTAAAAATATACAAAAAATATAATACTAAAGTCCAGTCGCGGAGCAGGAAGAATTTCGTACAATGACCTCTTTACCTACTGACAGTGGTCACAAACATTTTTGTATTGAGTGCGGTTTACATGAAATATTTGAACGAGAAAGAAAATTCACCAACTTAGAAAATAAAAAAAGAATCATATAAATTATTTATTTAGATTTTATATTATAAGTTATAAAATCGAGTTACAATTACTAATACGGCAGAAATAAAAAAATAAAAATTTCATAAATCAGAATCCGATTCCTCTACCCGTATCGGAGTTACTGCTTTCCGAAGACGTCTCGCCTATCACATTTATTACAAAAGAATCAACAGTTTTGTCTACATTATCATCTAGTCTAACTAATTTCGATTCCTCTTTTTACGGGGTTTACACATGCAAACAAGAACAAACCTTACACTATTAGGTAAAAGGTTTCCAATCCCTGAGGACGGCGGCCATTGCATCTGTGCGAGCGAGACACAAACTTTTAACGCGGGAGTGACAGAGACAGGTAATAACAGGTCAAAGGATGAAATTCTTCCTGCTCCGCGGCCGGACTTTAGCAGTGAAAATAGAATCAAAATTACTCGAAAAATAAACGAGATTATATATTATGTAATAATTTTAAACAAATATGTATATCCCTCTCGCTGAATTCTATGGCAGCTGTATAGTTGTTATGGACTTTGACGTCAAAGTTCATATCGGACTTTTCTTTCTAATTGTAATCTTTGAAGCTTTATAACTTCATCGCTGATGAAGGTATTTGAAAAATAATTTTATGATTGTTTACTAGAGCTGAAAAGTATTTAATTCTGCTAATAAAAAATCGTCCATATGTCACAGCCACTTTTTTCCGAAACTATAAGAGTTACGCTGTTGAAACTTGTACGTAGATGTATTCTGTGAACCGCATTAAGATTTTCAGCCAAAAATAGAAAAAAAAAAACAAATCATTTTTGGGGTTTCCCATACTTGGAACTGAAACTTAAATTTTTTTTTTTTCATCAAACCCATACGTGTGGGGTATCTATAGATAGGTCTTCAAAAATGATATTGAGGTTTCTACTATTATTATTTTCTAAACTGAATAGCTTGCGCGAGAGACACTTCCAAAGTGGTAAAATGTGGGTCCCCCCTCCCCCCCTGTAACTTATAAAATAAGAAATGATAAAACTAAAAAAAAATACGATGTACATTACCATGTCAACTTCCACCGACATAGGAAATATGCATGCGATTTTTTTATTTGCAAAATAAAATACTTATTAGGTCTAGTAAACAATCATGAAATTATTTTTTAAATACCTTCATCATTTATGAAGTTATAAAGCTTCAAAGACTACAGTTAGAAAGAGAAGTCCGATACGTAATATGACGTCAAATTACACGACGACTATACAGCTGCCATAGAAAACAGCGTTTTCGCGAGAGGGACAGATATATTTGTTTAAAATAATTGTATCTCGTTCGTTTTTCGAGCAATTTAGATTCTAATTTCACAGTTAGTATTATATTTTCCAATACTTTTAGATAAACAGTTCAGATCATAAATACTTTTTTTGTGCATATTCCCTATTGGTTTGAAACGGACCTAGTGAGTAGTTTTGTTTATACGTCATAAATCGTAAACCGTAACTTTTGTATACCTACAGGTTTGTACGGAACCCTCGGTGCGCGAGTCCGAATCGCACTTGCCCGTTTATTTTTATAGTTGGGACATCATCAAATGACTTCTCCCGCTGTGTGCGGAGCGAAAGGGAGTGTCAGATTCTTTACTGAGTAAAACCCATCCATGTTCCATTTTTTTTTTTTTAGGGATGGGAAATCATCCTATGACTTCTCCCGGTCTGGGCGAAGCGAGAGGGAGTGTCAGACTTCTACTGACTAAAACCCATCCATGTTCCTTCAGTGCCCGTTGTGTTCCGGAGCCGCGGTATCTCTTTCGAATAGTCCCGCGAGTCCAGCAGGCGTCGGCCCTTTCGGGACCCTCTGTGTACTACCCTCTGTGTGTGCCCACTCCGCCACCTCCTTCGCTAGCATGACTGCTTGCCGCGGTGACCCTTACGAACAAATTACGCAACCCTGGCATGTTTTTTTTTATGGATTTGAAATTATCAATGACTTCTTCCGCCTTGGGCGAAGCAAAAGGGAGTGTCAGACTCTTACTGACTAAAACCTATCTATGTTCCTCTTAGTCCCCTTCGCGTTCCAGGGCCGCGTGACTCTTTTGAACAAATTCCGCAACCCTGGCAGGCACTGGCATGGAGATCCTGCATAGACAATTCCATATAAACGCAGGAATTTCCTTTCACTAGTTCTTAAGTAGTTCACTGTCTAGGTCATTTGTCTCCGTCGCAATTTATATAGACATTACAGCTTGTTAGCTCCGATAAGGACTTATCAGCCATTGGTCGACGTTTGAACGTAAATAGCTGTGATTCGCTCGAGAATAAGAGAACCGTTGAACTAAAAAGGTTTATCTGGATGGTGTACAATTTTATTATTTTGATTTCGTGTATTTTTTCGTTTTAGTAACCACTTTTGAAACAACTCAAATGTATTGAACCAATAATCGCCGATTTGTTGAAATGTGTTACTGTTGGATATTATTGTCGTTGTATGTATTTTCTGCTAGCTTTTTCCCACGGCTTTCCTCTCGTAGCCCGTCTCACAGAAACCGTTCATTTTTATATTTATATATAACCTTTATAATAATAATAATAATATTATTATTATAAAGGTTATATATATATGAAGGATGGGACGGTGGACGTGTGTCGGGCATGCCACCGTCCTGGTGAGTCCATCAGACATATTATCTCTGGCTGTTCTCGTCTGGCTAACGGCGAGTACTTGCACCGACATAACCAAGTGGCCAGGATCATCCACCAGCAACTTGCTTTGAAGTACAAACTTGTGGACTCTGAGGTACCGTATTACAAGTATGTGCCCGACCCAGTTCTTGAAAATGACCATGTCACGTTGTACTGGGATCGGTCTATCATCACTGACAGGACTATTGTTGCCAATAAGCCTGACATAGTGGTGATAGACCGATTAGCGCGCCGCACAATGATAATCGATGTTACCATTCCACATGACGAGAATCTCGTGAAAGCTGAGAAAGAAAAACAAATAAAGTATCTCGACTTAGCACACGAGGTTGTCGACATGTGGAATGTGGACTCGGCTGTCATTGTGCCGATTGTCATTACGGCTAATGGCCTGATGGCCAAAAGCTTCGACGACCACCTGTCGAAGCTGGCGTTGCGCAGTTGGATAAAGGGCCTGATACAGAAGGCAGTACTCCTCGATACGGCTCGTATTGTGAGGAGGTTCCTTTCTCTGGAGCCCTAACCACCGGTAGCTTGGACCCTGCTCCCGACACCGGCGGACTACTATTTTTTATATTTTTAAATGTATTTTCTAATGTTTTTTTTAAGATATATTTAAAAATGTAAATTCTATGTATATTAAATGAATAAACGAAATAATAATATTATAATAATAATAATAATAAGCCCCCTAAACAACCACACGTCCTGATTGACCATCTAATCACGTGGGGGGCGGACACACGAACGAGAAATTACTGGCGTGGCTAACGTGGCTCTGGAAACCCATTAAAAATGGAGACTCGTTCTAAAAGTAAACGTATAGGGCCGCTGCCCGGGGGCGATCGCCGGGGCGCACCTGGAGCTGACGCTGGGTGTTTCAGCATGCGAACCGTCAGCGGTGAGGAGTTGAGCAGGCGGGCTCCCACCGACAAAGTTGCTACAGCCGAAGTTACTGACGATGGTGACAGACTGACGGACAGGACAAACACCCCTGTAGAACCGTATAGTCCAAGCACAGTATCATATACACCTTCCAGGTCATCATCACCATCTCTACCATCGTCACCCCCGTTAACACCATCACCACCCATTGTTCGTCTAAACACAGTCCCACCCACTCCAACCTTGAATGTTGCGCGGGAGGTTAGTTCCTTCTTACCCGCGTCCACCAAGGCTGGAAAAGCAAGAGTTCGCATGAGATGGAGCCAAGAAGTAAACCTGTTTATCATGCGAACCTACTTCTATATCACCAAATTAGAGACTGACATGACCACATACAGACAGCAATTGCATGAACTTTTTACACAACAATACCCTGAGGTAACTGTTTCAGAGCAGAGAATTTCTGACCAGAGAAGAGCTATAGTTAGAAATAAACTTTTACCTTCTCAACTCATAGAACAACTTAAAGAAGAAACACGAATACAGCTACAAGAAGCAGAAAATACTATAGGCAATGATTCTACTCCAGTATCACAAACCACACCCGAAACTGCTCAACAAGAACCACAGCTCAACAGTCAATCTCAACCATATAACCAATCACAAAATTATTCGCAAACATCACATACGAGTATATCCACACAGACTGAAGCGATAACACTAACCCTAGAAAATGACATCGAAACCTTTGTCACTGAAGACCAGCACGTAGTACCAGACATGTACGTACAAGAAGTACTTGATAAATTTAGAACAACCCTTGTTCAATACTCTGGAATGGACCCAGCACTTAGACCCAGGCTTCCAAAACTCCGATATAGCCCCAATCTTTTCCGGTTGCTTAATTTGTTTAATGAAAATATTCTTAGTCAATTTATCTCTGATGACACTCAGCTTTTAGATATTCACACTCTTATATACTGCACAGCAATAGTCATAGCTGAAGAACTTAACTATAAAATTACGCAACACATAGGAATTACTAGGCCAAAACAAAATATCAAACCAGCATGGCAACAAAGATTAGAAAAAGACATAGAAAAACTTAGATCAGATTGTAGTAGACTTACACAATACATCAACAATAACAGGTCAAATAAAGTAGTTAGAAGAGTTGAGGAAATATTTAGAAGTAGCTATACACACACCAGACACGAAAACAGTAACAAAAAACCTGAAGAGTTTCTAGACACTTTAAAACAAAAACTAGCACTCAAAGTTCATAGACTCAGAAGATATAAAAAAGCACAACAGCGTAAACTTGATAATGCCATATTTGCCACCAACGAAAAAACATTTTACAGAAACTTACACAAACCTGATACTAATAATGACAATAACACAGACACACCTACCCAACCTACAAAAGAACAATTAGAAGGATACTGGTCAAGTATTTGGGAAGAACAAGTACACCACAATGATAAAGCTGCGTGGATAGAAGAAGAAGAGAGAAACTGGAGAGCAATAGATGAAATGGACTTTTTAGAGATTACGGAGTCAGATATTTCACAGGTAACAGGCAGACTACATAACTGGAAATCGCCTGGTATAGACAAAATTCATAATTTTTGGTACAAAAAGTTAACTTCATTGTACAAACCAATAGCAAAAAATCTAACAGAAATAATTTTAGGACGACAAAGTATACCCGAATTCATTGCAATAGGCATTACTTACATGCTGCCCAAATGTAAAAATTCACCACAACCTTCCCAATATAGACCAATCACATGCCTACCCACGATATATAAAATATTAACATCAACAATAGCAACAAAAATCAACTCACACATTGAACGCCACAACATTATGGCAGAAGAGCAGAAGGGATGCAGACGGGGCCACATGGGATGCAAAGAACAATTAATCATTGATTCTATTATTCACAAACATGCCACTTCAAAAAACAGAAACCTCCATTGTACTTATATCGATTATAAAAAAGCCTTTGACAGTGTTCCTCATTCCTGGTTAATCCAAATATTAGCAACATAATGTCACAGCGGAAAACCACACTCCAACTTAACCATAATCATAATAGTATTACAACGCGCCAAATTTCTATCAAGAAAGGTATATATCAAGGTGATTCTCTGAGTCCCCTGTGGTTCTGTCTCGCACTAAACCCTCTGTCTCGTTGGCTGCAGCGCTGTCGGGCTGGATATTGTCTCAAACACACTACAGACCAAACAATAATTTCACATCTTATTTATATGGACGATATTAAACTTTATGCACAAACCGAACAAGATATGAAAAATCTAGTAGAAACCACAGCACAGTTTAGTCAAGACATTAACATGCAGTTTGGTCTGGATAAATGTAAAACACTCCATATCATACGAGGTAAAATACGACCCGGTAGCTATGTAGTAAATGACACAGACATCATAACAGCAATGGAACCAAGTGATTTATACAAATATTTAGGGTATTCTCAACTGAAGGGACTAGATCACGTTAGAATCAAAGACGCAATTACGATAGAGTATAAGAAGAGACTTAACGCTTTATGTAAAACCCAACTTTCCGCTAAACATCTCACCAAAGCCCTAAATACATTTGCCATCCCCATACTAACATACTCATTCGGAGTTATTAAATGGACGAAAACAGATACAGAACAATTGGAAAGAACCATCCGCACAACACTAACGAAACATAACAGCCTACATCCAAAATCTGCAATAGAAAGACTTACCATTAAAAGGCAAAACGGAGGAAGAGGCCTAATAGATATCCAGCATTTGTGGCGGAAACAAGTCTGTAAGCTTAAAACATTCTTTCAATCTAAATCTCGTACCAGCAGTATCCATAAAGCCATAGTTTTTAATGATTTTAATTACACTCTACTTAACTTAAATGAACAGTTGGATACAGATATTATAAATAATAACCCACAGACACAAAAAATAGAAGAGTGGAAGAAAAAAGTGCTGCATGGCCGACATCCTCACGACTTAGAACAAGCCCATATTAACAAAGTAGCTTCGAACAAATGGCTAAAAGTAGGTAACTTATTCCCGGAAACTGAAGGATTTATGATTGCAATACAAGACCAGATAATAAACACTAGAAATTACAGAAAATATATCATCAAAGATCCTTCAGTAACAAATGACAAATGTCGTAAATGCCACATCCAATCAGAAACTATCCAACATATTACCGGAGCGTGCACAATTTTGACACAAACAGACTACACACACAGGCATAATCAGGTAGCAAATGTAGTACATCAAAGATTAGCAGTTAAGTACGCACTCATACAAGACACAAAAACTCCTTATTATAATTATACACCTCAAACTATCCTTGAAAATGACACACATAAACTTTACTTTGACCGCGCCATTCTTACTGATAAGACAACCCACTACAATAGGCCAGATATAACCCTACAAGACAAAATAAATAAAGTTACTTATTTAATAGATATTGCTGTACCCAACACTCACAACATACTGAAGACAATTACTGAAAAAAATAATAAATATTTAGAACTCAAAGAAGAAATAACCAGAATATGGCGACAAGATAAAGTTTATGTGGTCCCTATAGTTCTTTCCACTACAGGCGTTATCCCGAATCATCTCCTACACAGTCTAAAATTACTTAACCTAAAAGAAACTTTATATATCACTTTACAAAAAGCTGCTATCTTAAATACATGTCGAATAGTTAGAAAGTTCATGCAAATAGAAGAAAACGAAATAGGTACCCCTCATAATACACCCCCAACATAACACACTACTCGCTGCATTTACTTGGTTTCGGCCCGTAAATGTAGCTTAAAACCAGCCAAAGAGCTGAGAAGAAAAAACACAAACCAAGATAATAATATAAAAAAAAACTTTGTATTGGACGGAGCGTGTGACACTCAGCAGAAGTGTGCCTTCCATTAGCGACTTTTTTTTCTTTTTACTTTATTTAGGCACGCGTTTGAGCACTATCTCACCTGATGGTAAGCGATGATGCGGTCTAAGATGGAGCACAATGATGGTGACTGAATGTTGTTATTGGATAATACGTTTAGAGGTTACCTTTAACTAACACGTTTTATTTTTTATTTTAAACCTAGCCTCTGTTCGCAACTTTGTCTGCTTGGTTTTAAGAACCAGATAAAATCTATATATATAAAAATCAATGCCACTTTTCGTTGTAATTTTATAACTCAAGAACGGCTGGGCAAGTTTGCCTGAATACAGGGAAGGTTTAAAAGCAAAAAAAAATGGGTGGGTAGGGTAGCCAGTTGACAGGAGCGAAGCCGCGGGGACAGCTAGTTAATTATGTTATCCTGGTACACGCTTGCCTAGAAGTAACCTATTCACTCTTGACTTAAAGACTCCCAGGTTGTAACTATCAGGAAACACAGACTCCGGCAGGGAGTTCCACTCCTTTGCTGTACGCACTATGAATGTGTTCCCAAAACGTTTTGTTTTGAGGGGGAAGTATAATAGGATAGAAATACTATGATAGCTCTCTCCTTTTCCCGCATCAAATAAAGAAACTTACAATGAGCTATTATTTAAAATCTAACAATGTAGTTTTTATTTGAAAGGCTAATTAAAATATCAATTAATTGCAAATCTATTTAGTCTGTCAGCTGTATTGAAAAATAATGGACACATTTTTTTTTTTTGTAAATTTATGAATATTGACAAGGATCATCATCGTATCAAAACTCGCGCTCGTGACGTCAGAACGCACTAAAAATTATACCACGGCGTGACTCAGAGTTTTAAAAGCGTCTTATCTTCGTTCGTTCGTTCTTCTTTGTTAAGGTTCCGTACCCAAAGCGTGAAAACGGGACCCTAAGACTTCGCTGTCTGTCCGTCCATTTGTCTGTCCGTCTGTCTGTCATCAGACCGTCTCTCAAGAACCGCGATAGCTAGACAGTTAAATTTTTCACAGATGATGTATTTCTGTCGCCGCTATGAAAACAAACACTCAAAAAGGACTAAAATTAATATTTAAATCTATACTAATATTATAAAGCAGAAGAGTTTGTTTGTTTGTTTGGTTGAACGCGCTAATCTCAGGAACTATTGGTCCGATTTGAAAAATTCTTTCAGTGTTAGATAGCCCATTTATCGAGGAAGGCTATGTATCATCACGCTGACGCAGACAATTAGGAGCGGAGCAATAATGGAAAATGTGACGCAGATTAAGTTGCGCGGGTAAGCTAGTTATACATATGGGTCGTTTTCAAAATTTGTGTACATTTTGTCATAATTTGTGTCCACGAAACTTATTGGTATATTAAAATAAAACATGGTTTGAAATGTAAATATAAAAATTAACATTCATACTTATTGATGATAAAATAGTAAACGTACAAAAGTTTTTGTCTGGACATAGGGTCTATTGATATAAAAAACTAAATTTAATTTCTGTGGTAAATTTGTTTCCCATACAAAAAAACAATGTCCATAGTCGTGCGTATTTAACAGAATGCAAAAAATAATAAATAATACACGCAACATGTAATATGACTCAACAATGTTTGGTCAGGTGAACTTATAAGTTATATAATATGTACTGTAAAAAAATATATTGTAATAAATCATTTTTTTTTTTTGCACATTAACACGTGTCTCATATTCCATTCCTTTGTGTTATTCTTTTTTGTAACGTTAATATTTTATAATAATAGAAGTAAATTTAAAATTTAGAGTGGCAACTCCATGCGTCAAATAGTTACAACGAGAGAGCGCTAGTTTCTTTCGGCTGCGCCATTTTGGTGTCTCAGTCGACGGTGTATCTGTGTGCGCGTCGTAAATAAGACAATAAGATTTTGTTTTTCAACTGCCAAATTACTTAAATTCGGTAAGTACTATACTTTACAGTGCAGCACGTTATTGTAGTATATGGTAAATTGTACTCAAATGCATGTTTTAGGAGTATCTTGAGGGTGAAATTTCAAGAATATTAGTTTTTGTAGGTTAAGAACACGTTCATTTTGTTCCTTTGGGTGACCATTGTGTTATTATTTTTGTGTTACGTTACACAATGGAATGGGTTAGGGCTTGTTTACAATATACTCACATAGTAATTCCTTTATTGTTGTAGAAAAGATGCCGCTAACGCCCGCAGAACGTCAAAAACGCTACCGAGAGTATAGTTTTTAGTATACCTACTGTTAAATTTTGTTAATTGTTTGATTGTTAAATTTTTTAAACATAATATGAATAAAGCGTGATAAAAATACGAGACTGCTAAAATTGTTAAATATCTTTAAATGTGATTTTTATGACCTTGTTATGTTTAGTAGGTACATTAATACATAATATTAATTTTTTCTCACACGTGATTTTGTTAAATTTAAATAAGATTAAACTGATTTACTACTATCAATTAATTGGTTTTTAAATATTTCGTTGTGACTTTGCCGTTACTATTTTTTTGTGTTACTTTTGTGTCACGATAACACAAAATAAACACAAAGGAAATGTACACAAATTTTGAAAACGACCCATATAACATTTTAACCGACTCCAAAAAAGGCGAAAGTTTTTTTGTCTATGTTAAAAAGAAGACGATTTGTCTTTGTTTTAAAATATTTCTCTAATTAGACGTAATGGGACATTTTGAAACAAAGCCCACGCGTCAGGCACTCACTCCACTTAACCGCCATTTCGAAATCAATATCACTACACTCTAAATATCACAACTTACTACACTCTAAATGTCAATACGTCACTAAAACCTTTTTCGTTGACGCGCCTACTACCTACCACTACGCAAGAACAAAACCGTAATTTACGTAAACAAACTTACCCAACCGAATCAAGGAAAAAACAGTTAAAATAACTTAGTGCTTTTTCATCACTATAACAGATAAGACGGAATGACTAATTTGACTCACAATGTAACAATATAAACAGTTCACTACAATATTTCTTACATTCCTACATGAGATCGTGAATCGTGCCACATCCAGTTCTTGTGTCATTGTCATCACAGATCGTTTACTCACACTGTCATAATATTCTGTGTTTACGTGTAGTGTTTTAAAATTGGTGGAACAAAATGAAAATGAGGATTTTTTGTATATTTTTATCGTATTTTGGTGTCATAAGTGCGTCTTTGGAGAGATATGGTCCGTTGAACATCGCTTTAAGAATGGTTAAATGTGAGTATCCTTTGTTTTAATTTAGAAAGTTAAGTGTTGAATAATGGTATTGTTCGTCACGTGACGGCTCGGCTCGAAAATAAATAAATATTGAACGGTATAGGCATAAGCATTCGTATTATGAAAACAAAGTAATTATGTTATTTATAGATACTTTTGTTGTTACTTGTTTAAAAACAATGAGTGTATTGGTATGCTTTATTAATTAAACAGCTGTTTCGTTTCATAACTGTAATGTTTGTATTTTGTAGTTACATAACGTGAATGTAAAATGTAACAGTAAATTCGTTTGTTTATTTTTACTAGATAAGATTAGATTAACGATACCAACTATAAATATAAAGTAACCAAAATGTATATTATACTCTAGTATAATATACATTTTGGTTACTTTATATTTACTACCAGCTTTTTTTACTTCCAGCGGCTTCGCCCGCGTGTCAGTCGAAAATTGTCCTTAGAGCATACTCAGGGATAAATATTATACTATGACTTATTCCAGAAAACCGTCTACCCAAGTACCTAGTTTGATCCAAATCCGTTCAGCCGTTAAGACAACGGTGATAAATGGACGGAAAAATAGACAGATTGAAATTCCCAATGATAATATTATGGTAGGCGCCAGATTCACCTGCAATAAAGAACATTGACCTTTCCCTTATATCCCTGCGTAGATACCCGAACAATAAATGTATGAACCGTTTTTCATTACTACAGAACGTAAAGGATAACGAAAGGTTTCGATTCAGGACAGCTTTATGTCTTTATTTCCGTTTTTTTTTATATTAAGAATATCAATAAATGTATGTGAGTCAATGATCGTGATTGCAAGGACATGGTAAAAAGTGGCCTATGAATCAACACATGCGAAACCTTTACCATTATTCCTAGTTTTTTTTTTTAATTACATTTTAATGATTAGAATAGAACGGACTCTTTTTAATTACGAAACCATTTTAAAAAGTAACTCACTTGGGTTTTATAACCCGGCGCCATTATTTTAAAATGAAACAAAGCAGTCTCAGCGCTGTAAGATTTTTAGTTACCTACAAAAAGAATAAAGCGATTGAAGCGCTGTATGACACGAACACTATTGACACTGACAGTCGATGAAATGACAGTTGAGACTTTGATGTAATATATTTTGCACCTGATATCAGGGAATCGGCCGTCGACCTAAGTTACCACGCTTTCGTATGTTAGAAGAACATAGTAACACTACTCTACACCATTTTTTGGTGAGATATAAAGTCTGGCAGCTCTGGGATCTTAGTCCATTTGGTATGTTTCTATTGTTTGGTATGTTTTATAACCTCAAAATCCGAAATCATTTTGGATATTTTACAATTCTGAAAAGTGTCCGTGTTTTTAATTCAGTTTCAGTCGAACAAATGCATTATTTAAAACACAGATAGTAAATTCACGTCTCTGTTGGTTCTTAGGCGAACGATGTATGGGCACTGAACAATGTCCTTTATCTAGCGCCTACCATAGTATGGATAGCAATGATTGTAAACGTAACAAAGAAATCGGATCCCAATCACACAGGGAATTTCAATGTGAATTACAGGAATTCCACCTAGGAAATTCATAACATAATAAATGATATAATTATTATTCACTATCCTGTTTACATGGAACACTCAATTGAGGAGCTCGTGGCTAAATAACAACAGCCGCACGGGTCGATCTTCAAGGTTAAGCAACGCTTGCCAAGGTTGGTCTGTGGATGGGTGACCATCTTAACATATCGAGTTTCCTCCGTGCCTCGGAAATCACGTTAAGCCGTTAGACCCAGCTGTCATTTTTAGATATTTGGCAGTCGTTACGGATTGTCAGAAACAAGTAAATCTGACACCAGACGTACCAAGAATACCATGTTACCCAGTTAATGGGTGGTGGAGGTCTGGTAGTCAGCCACTCCACGTAAAATACTGGTATTCAGGTGAATCCAGTTTGACAGGAAGCCGACCTCAATATAGTTGGGAAAAGGCTAGGCAGGTGATGATGACTCAATGCATGACCTTCTAGTGGTGAATCCCCTTTTTTTAATGATATGTTATCATCAAAACACTCTTTCTGCTTTGGACGGAGCAGAAAGGAGTGTCAGACTCATACTGACTATAACCCACCTGTGTTCCTCCTAATGGTCTTTACGTTTCAGGGCCGCGGTGACTCTTTCGAACAAATTCCGCAACCGTGGCTGAGTTGCTTGCATCTGCAATAAAAAAACTTAAACATTTCATAACTACTTACTACACACATCTGCCGACCCAGTCGGGGACTACAGGAGGACTAAAAGTGTCACTTTAGTAAAATCATATTAGAATCATAATATTAATTACTCGACATCATCTCATCTGCCTAGCCTTTTCCCGTCTATACTGGTGTCGGTTTCCAGTCTAACCGGATTCAGCTAAATACCAGTGTTTTACGTAGAGCGGCTGCCTGCCAGACCCCCACAACCCATCAACTGGATACTTCTTGGTTTTCCGGGTGAAACTCGCTTCCATCTTCGGCCTAGTCATCACTTTCCATCAGGTGAGATTTGGGCAAAGAGTTTCCCCGTTCTGTATAAAAAAAAAAGACTGGAGTCAGATTTACTCACTTCTGACAATCCGTAACGACTGCCAAAGATCTACAAATGACAGCCGGGACCAACGGGTTAACGTGCTTTCCGAGGCACGCAGGAAACTCGGTATGTTAAGATGGTCACCCATCCACAGACCAACCTTGACAAGCGTTGCTTTTATTATTTAGCCAAGCGCTCAATATCAATCACATGGCAATCTGTCAAAATTCATTTTCTTCTTTATTATTTATTTATTTAAACTTTATGCACAATAGTGGTACATGGGCGGACTTAATGCAACAATGCATTCTCTACCAGTCAACCTTTATCGTATCATTAGGTTCCTGGTTGATTGGGAAAATTTGACAGTGCTTGCTTTCTGATTCTGCTAAAGTGGCCTTTTTAGACCCGCGGGTGCTATGCTATGTTATACTAACAAAAATAATACCGGTATGAAATAAAACCAAAACCTAGTTTGTCTAACACCATTTTTAAACACCGCCAGTACTTATGTATTTTTATTCAGTTCAAATAAACACGGCAAACGACCTCGATCTAGATTTTTTTTCTTATTATTTTTCGTGCCTTCATTAAAACAGACAAACAGACATGATGATAAAAACAAAACCTTAAAACTGATAAAAAATACAATGTAAATGGTTTTGATCGTCATGACCATCATTCTCTGCAGAACATGCCTTTTTCTCTTCTTCTGTACTGCGTTTTAGTTGACACCTCAGTAATCAGCCTTTTTTTAGGGATGGGAAATCATCAATTAACTCCTTCCGCTCTGGGCAGAGTAGAAGTGCGTGTCAGACTCTTACTGACTAAAACCCGTTCGGGTTCCTCCTAAAGTCCTTTGTGTTCCAGGGCCGCGTTGTCTCTTTATAACAAATTCCACAACCCTGGTAATAATCACCCCTTCGGCTGTGTACCAACCTACGGCAAAACCATATGACACGCTTCTGAAATTGATCCTATCATTACAGGCGAACACAGCAGAGACCTGAACCTAGACGTCAGCGGGGTAGACGTGTACTTCTACGATTTCCAAAATGGCATCCTTGAAACCTTCCCCATCAACCAGGCTGCACAAGGAATACTGGCCATCAAGAACCTCGACAAAGTCAAGAAATTCTTCATGTTTGTAGGCGGCTTCAAATCACATATCAACAAAAATACAGAGGAACGAGTACGGCAGGCGTTTGCTAACTTCCCTAACAGCTACCTCATCATCATCGACCATTCTGCTTACACGAACGACAGACAAGGCAAGAAAAAGAGCTATGAACGATCCGTCAAATACGTTTACTACATCGGAAAGCAGTTGGCCCAAATGTTGGTTGGTCTTCACGAAGGCGGAATCTCACCCAAAAGCATACACTGTATTGGCCACAGCTTGGGCAGCCAAATGTTGGGGCATGTTGGCGAGAAATACTTCGAAGCCACCGGTGAGAAAATTTCGAGGATTACGGCTTTGGATCCCGCAGGGCCCTGCTTCTCCAACCGTTTGATACAAGAACAGATCAGGTCTGGTGTTGCGGAATATGTGGAAGTATACCACTGCAATGCCGGTGGATTGGGTACAACAAGCGTATTGGGTGATGTCGATTTCTTTGTGAACAAAGGCGAGTCACAGCCAAAATGTGGGACTTCCCTGATCCCAGGAATTATTGACTCATCATTTTCTGCCAAGTGTAACCATAAGACTTGTGTGACGATGTGGACAGCGTCTGTGGCGCATCCGGAAGGGTACAAGGCGTACAAATGTGATAAGTACAAGCACTTCAAAGGTGGGATGTGTTCTTTGAACGATAGAACGATTGCTGGTTTCTGGAACCCTGGTAACGCGACCGGGGTGTATTACTTTTCGACTGAAGGCATCGATTTTAGTTAATTTTTTGGCTTGCGAGATTTTTCTTGGTGCTAGAGTTGATCATAGTCATCCATTAGTCTTCTTTTATTTTTTATTCTTTGCACTACGAGTCTCGGTTATCTCCGGCTTGTAAAGAATGTACATAAAAATGCTAAATATGCTTATTAGATGTTGGTTGTATCCTAGACGCGATCTCAATGTCATTTTATGTTTTAGGAATGTCTACTGGTGTATTCAGTAGTTAGATAATTTATTGTTAAGGATAAATACGTTGATTTACAATGCGCTTGGTGATAATACAGATATTTCTAGTCGATTTTATTTCTTGTCATTTCATACTGAAACCTTTTAAAAGAAACAACTAAGGGTGAGGTTTTTTAATCCGTAGACTACTCAACAAATGGTCAAAAATGTTCGTTAAACTGATCAGTGGTCCCACAATTTTTGACGTTGACTGAATTACAGATAAAAAAAAACTGCAGGCCCTAATGTGGGCCAGACACGTTTAAGTATTTTTTTCAAACAAGCTGGTTTAAACAGCTTCATGTTTGCATGAATATCTGTAGGAAAATTTGATCAAAAGTAATTCTTCAAATGGCATGAAGAAATACGAAATTTCGTAATTCTGTTTACAGTTTGAACCAGTGTGGTTAATCAGATTGCTTGAAGGTGTATGGCCCGCATAAGGTGATGATCCAACTGTGTCCAGTATTACCGTTGAATGATTGGAATTTGCTGAATTCAGAAGCAGTTTTATTTCAGGGAAATCAGCAGAACGCACCATGACATGAACATAATGTTAACCGACTTCCCAAATAGGAAGAGGTTCTCGATTCGGTTGTATTTATTTTTAATGTTTGTTACCTCATAACTCCATCATTTATGAACCGATTTGAAATGAAAGGATATACTTGTCGTTTGGTCCCATATTTTATCAAAATCGGTTTGGAAGTTTGGATTTTAAATCGAAATAGCTAGAATTCGTTTATTTGGATGATGGTTTTTTGTCATCCAAGTAATTGCGTATTTTGCTTTCCTGTGATTTTGTAGAATCACACTTCCAAAAAAAAACAAAAAACACAAAGTAAAAAATAACTTTAATTTCGGAAGTCGGTGTCAAAATACGAAGACAGTAACAAAAACACCGACTTCCGAAATTAAAGTTATTTTTTTACTTTGTAGTGTTTTTTTTATTTGGAAGTCGGTCGTATTGTTCTCAAACCTTTGGAAATCCTCCTCCAATCCTATCTAGAATCATCCCAGCAGTAGTAAAATGTGGAAATACAAATAAAACAATAGAAATCAGCTGCGCGTCGTAACATCTGTTTCTCAAAGACGTTGCAGTAGTCACGGGAGACCGCGGCGACGGTAATGCCCCTTCACATGAACTATTCTGAAACGCTGTGTTTTATACCATTTAACCAACGGAGCTCTATTACTGAGCCTCTGCCGTCCGTCCGTCTGTCTGTTTGTCACCGGGCTGTATCTCAAGAACAGATATGATAAGAATAGGTAGACAGTTTAAATTTTCACAGAGTGTGTATTTCTACTGCCACTGTAAGAAATATAATATATTTTCATTTTTTTTTTAAGTTTTTTTTTTTGGGTTATGGTACAGAACCCTTCGTGTGACAGTCCAACTCGCACAGGGACGGTTTTTTTTTTACGTGAGTTGTATTCAGACAGTAACTATCACGCAGATTACTAAAATAGAAAAGATTCTCATGAGTAGGGATCGGAAACATGTTTATCACTTCCGATGTTTATTGCATCCGCCACTTTGAGACTACAAGGAAAAATATGCTCACATTTTAAATAAGGTAGATAGATGTCGGTCCCTCTATTCAACAAGTCACAATGAAAACATATATTAAAATATCAATGACATGACTTCAATACAAATGAAAACAATTCGTATTGTACCACTCACAAAAGCGCCTCATTACAATCGAATGTCAATCCACGATTAGAAAAAGCGCCTTTCACACACACACGAGCACATATATTTCTGGGATTTTTTTAATACAAATTGAAAAGGTAAATGTCTGAAATGGGTTATTAGCATCAGAGAATCTTCATCATCATCATCTGCTGAGCCACTCGGATTTAGCTGAACACTGGCAATTTCACAACCCAGTTTCTGAATTACCGTACACCTTGATAAGACTGGTTGTGACCCTAAACGAATTAAAAGTGTACAAAAATAACAGCCGGAACCAACTGTTTAACGTAACCAAATTTTCGTCGCACAACATCTGTACGTCGGTTCAGAAGTGATGAAGGTAGGATTATTTCGCAACTAGAATTCGTCAAAAGCAACAAAACAACAGCACTTAAATTGAACAATAGCAAAACGCTAAATTTAACGCACGTCAAACCATCAAGCGGAGTTTTGGTATACATCAAGCTACTCGAAAATTTCAAATTTTCCCAATCAAACTTGAACCTAATGCTACAGCGATAAAGTTGAATATCAATTAAAGAATTTTGACAGATTGTTTTAGTTTAATGTCCCGGCGTCAGTCCCTTTTGGATGTTCTCCAATCCACAGACCGACCTTGGCGATCGTTACTTAACTGCAAGCATTAGTTACCAACGAGCCTCTGCAACCTAAACTCTATAACGCCCCTACCATAGCTCCGCAACCAAAACAATTTATTCCCGCCGCAAAATAAAAAACGCAGCGTAATGTCCGTGTGAACAGCTCTAATATGCACTTAGCGCCTAGACACGACAGCTACACACCACACTTTTCTTAAAGGAAAAGCTTTTGTTTTAAAAAATGACATTATTTCTCCTTCGCGCCCCGAAATGGACAGATTGCACTACGTGTGACGGCGACAAGAATATTCTATGTTGTTGTAAAAATGGTTGCTGTATTTTTCTGCATTATGCTTAAAAAAACTCTGTTTTAAAGGCAAAACCAAGTACCGATTCCGTAATAGGTAAATACTATGTATGAAAATCTTTTTTTTTTTTTAACTGGCTGACTGCAAACGTTGTTTTGCTAAATAAAAAATAGCCTACGACCTATTCTGAGACCTACCAAATATACACAAAAAATCAGCTGGTTGCACTCCGGGAGTGCCGGCAGAAGTGAAAACTTGAACATTAACGTTGTGCATTTTTGAACCATCAGTCTTACGAATTTTCGATCAGAGGGCTAGTTCACGTAATTTTATGACGCGCCGATTAAGTTTCAGTGCAGTTGCAGTTAAGTTCAAGTTTGAGTGATAAACGGCATTCTTGTAATCTTTGAACTGTGCGTAAGCTGCTCATGAACTGCACGTCAACTGCACGACAACCAAACTCGACCAAACTTACGTATGGTGGTGAGAACAAATATTACTCACTAAATAATCGAATAGGATCGATTACATTTCAATGAATATACGTTATTATCATATTAAAACTTAAACATAAACTTATTAGCTGTAATTTTGAGACGGTGTTGCTAAATAAATAAATAATTTTAAAACAATAAATATTATTATTAATTTTTACTTTGTATACATAAAATTTTACAATTTACTAGCTACTTAATTATTAAAATTATCACATAAGCCCCAGTGCTCTTCCTCCTCTCTCCTACTTGATCTATGCTGTGCCCGACAGGGTCCATAATTGTGACTAATATAATTATTTACTTCCAACTGTATACATTATGGTACGCTATAAAGAATTGAGAATTGACGTCCAACAAATAGTAGAATACCGATCATGTTGCGTTCCGAAGCAAGCACCAAAGACGCGCAACAGTAGAATGCCGTTACTGCGCTCGCGTGACGCGAACTTGACGCGAGCGTGTCTGACAGCGGTAGAGAATACGAAAAGCGTAGTTTTGATTAGAACTTAACTTCAATTGCACTGCAACAGCACTTATTTAGTTTGTCTGACGATTTTTGACCATTTAAGTTGATCAGCCTTTTGAGCCACATAGACGATTCGCGTTTTGGAGCGCAGTGTAGTGTTTCGGACGTGGTCTGTCAATTTAACACCTAGTTTTCTGCGCTCCATAGCACATTGGAAAATCTTGAGTTTGGACTTTGAGATGTTAGTCAAGGACCAAGTCTGTGCACCATAGGTCATGATGAGAATCTGTCTTTAATTTTCATCTTTATCATTTTCTTGAAAATGATAAAGATTGGGAAAAAGACAATGTTCAGATTCGCCCTGTACAAAAATGTATCGGACATACACGATAATTAATTGTCTATTTTGAAAGAAACAAAAGAAAAAAAGAAAGAAAAATGTTTATATTTTGTTTTTATTTATATTTTAATATATTTACAAATACTTTTGTAAAACGGACTAGCTTCATGCCAAAGTGAACTACAAAAAGTATTTTACGCGACTAATCACATTAATCGCCGCCATCTTTGCGAAACGTCATGTCGTTTGAGTTTGCATGGAATTAAAATCTCTGTTTTATTTCTTATTCTAACATAATAAGTTAATGTTGGTTTAAATAATAACTTTCTACCTAATCGGTAAGGCTGGTTTCATAGTCACGCGTTTGACCAGCGCTGTCCAGAAGAACTTATTTGCAAATACACTAGATAGATTCTGCAGCTAGTCCGTTTTAAAAATAAGATCTTATAGGAGTTTACTAATTAACTACAATACAACACATAATTTTCCGATGCTCTTGGTTCCAGGGCGAACAATGTATGGGCGCAGAGCAATGAAATGAAAATTGAAAAAATGATTATTAGATTTAACAAGTTTTCTTACATTACTAGGTAGTGATTGGAGCCTCCCACCGTGTTCACTTAGGTGGAGTGAGCGATAAGTGAGCTGTCATTCAATCTCGTTTGTATGGTTTGACGGCTCACTTCGTGATCACTTCACCCACGACTTCACTTCTACATGTTTCCAGAATCGACCGGCTCAACCCGTCCTTTTTGGATCCGCCCCCTGTAATATCATAACCATCCACCATTTATACTCAAAATTATCCTCAGTTATGAAACATTTTCCTCATTTATATTTAACTAGCGATCCGCCCCGGGTTCGCACGGGTGCAATGCTGATACTAAATACACTATAGAAAAACTGTGATGTTATTATACATAATAAACCTTCCTCTTCAATCACTCTATCTATTTAAAAAACCGCATCAAAATCCATTGCGTAGTATTAAAGATTTAAGCATACATAGGGATATAGGGACAGAGAAAGCGACTTCGTTTTATACTATGTAGTGATTTAATTAATACTGTCACAAATAACCGCAAAGTTGAGTAATGTTATGGAAAACCGTGTCTATTTTGTACTGATGTTTCCTCCTTTAAAATACACATTTGCTTGAAACTGAATCATTCATTGTATGATTGTTTTGAACGTTCATTCCTTATCGGACGCGGGAGATCCCTGATACCCTCATAACAAGATATAAGACAAGTAAAACAGTCACGAGTGTGTTTGCATTACAAAGATAGCAACGTCTATTGCTTATTTTACGTCTATTGCTTATTTTATCAGCAAAAAAATACTGGTTTTGGTGTTTCTCAGGGCAGCATTTTGGCCCCAACCCTTTTCCTGGTTTACATTAATGATTTGTGCAATTCAAACTTTAAAAATGGCAAAAAAATTTCATATGCTGATGATACGGCCTTAGTATTTACCGCTAAAACCAGTAAAGAATTGTACGAATACGCTCAAATAGGTTTCAATACGGTGACTAATTGGCTTAGAAGCAATTTACTAACATTAAATGCTGACAAGACAAAATATATTCAGTTCTCCATGCGCAAACCTCAAGTTAACATTACTCATCCTCATGTGTTTGCTCATAAATGTGCACGTCACCCAATCAGTACATGTGACTGTCCTGTTATCCTTCAAACATGCAACATTAAATATCTCGGAGTTATCATAGACGAATGTCTCTCCTTTAAACCACATATTGAAAATTTGGTTAAAAGAGTGCGCAAATTAATTTATGTGTTTAAAAAACTGCGAACTATTGCGGATTCAAAAGTAATCACACAAGTATATTTTGCCCTAGTGCAATCCGTAATCCAGTACTGTATCACTTCATGGGGTGGTGCACCCAAAACCCATTTACTCCCTCTTGAAAGAGCTCAGAGAGTCATTTTAAAAGTAGCCAATTTTCATCCCTTTCTCTATCCCACAGATCTCCTATACAAATCCTGTAACGTACTGACTGTTCGCCAGCTTTTCATTATGCACTTAGTATTAAAACAGCACACCATGCTTACTTACAAAACCGAAAATACTAACAAGAGACGGAATGATATTGTGTGCGACTCTAATTCATTTTCAAAGTATGTTTTTGTAAAAAGATTCTTTACGTTTTTAGGTCCATTTCTATACAATAGATTCAATAAGAAACTAAGTATCTATAAGTTAAACTGTTATAGCTGTAAGAAAAGAATTGTGCAATATTTATTAAGTATCTCTTACGAAGAGACAGAAGACCTTCTTTTTGTATGTAAATAAAACCTGTGTCCTTTAATTTTAGTCTTATTATAGGTAATTGATAAATTGTTATTTTATGATTAATGTTTAAATAAGCACTATCCAGCCTGAAACACAGGTTCCAACCTAGTTCAGGCAAATAAGCAACTGTGTTCTTTAACAATATTTTAAGATATTTGATTGTAAATGTGTCCTATTTTATAAATAAATGATTTATTATTATTATTATTATTTATTATTATTATTATTTTAGAATTGTTTTTCTCCTGAAGTGTAGGTCAGCGAACTACTTGACTCGCTGGCAGAAAGACTCACAAAAAACAAAAAAAAACTTTATTGCAGACTGCAGTCCATAATTTAGTTAGTATTTTGGTGTTCGTAACAATGTTGCTTACGTAAGTAGGTTAGTATTGTCTACACTAATATTATAAAGAGGAAAAAATTGTTTGTTTGTTTGATTTGAATAGGCTCCGTAACTACTGGACCGATTTGGATGAAATTTTGTACAAAGATAGTTTGAGACCCGAGGAAGGACATAGTTTTTATCCCGGAAATCCCACGGGAACGGGAACTGTGCAGGTAAAACGGGAGCGAAGCCGCGGGGAACAGCTTTTAGTTTATATCAATGATTTATTTATTTATACCTAAGACTGTCCCCACCCAGTGACTCTGAAAAGGCCAGTTCGGTCTGGCAGCTATCATTTTCAGGATGCTGTTGTCACTACCTAGTAAGGCCGCTTTTTTCGCATGATGGCATGGAAATTATCTGTGCGAGCCTCTGCGAACATTCCTGAAGCACTACAACGCCATGGCAGTCCAAAGCATGATTAAATTGGACTGTGTAAAAGGATTGACTGAACGCCTTAATAAAAAGGGTTACTTTAACATCTGTAGTCAAACGAGCGAACCTACGGGCAAGCATATTGCTCCTCACCGACAACGCCTTGCGCTCTCTCTTTTTATTTATTTATTCATCATCAAGAGAGGAAAGGAGAGGAGGTAATCTGTATTAACTTTGTGTAAAATATTTCTGGCTACCCATGGCATCGCCCACGTGAAAGTCAATATGTATCTCAATCCGCGCTCAGCCCGCGACTTCGTGCGCGGTTACCCTTTTTTTACCTTCGTTATGAATGTGGTGTTCATACAAAAAAAAAAACAAATCTGAATGGTAAGTTCAGATTTGGCTAGCGCGTTCAAACATACAAACACCTTCAGCTTTATAATATTAGTATAGATATCCCAGAATAGTGTGCCAAGTTTCATCCAAATCCGATCAGCCGTTAAGGCTTGAAGAGGTAACAAACATACAGACCGAGTTGCCTTCACATTTATAATATTAGTCTGATAGATTCATCAGGGACTATTTTCAAAACCGTGATCATTTGGAAACGGGAAATCTTTTGACCGACGTGTCCTAGAAACAAATATTCGAAGACATTTTATTAAATGTCCTCGACCAACCCGCACCGATGACACGAGCGATCCCAGTAGATGCCTGTTAACTCTTGCTTTGAAGGCTTGTGTGGAAAAGAACACAGAACTTTGAAGGCTTATTTGGAAAAGAACACAGACGCTGGCATAGAGATCCACGCTTTGGCTGTGCGCATAATAAATGTGGAGAAGCGCTGAGTACGACTAGTCGAGATATCAGCAGTACATCTGGTATTGAAAGAAAGAAAAGAAAAGAAAAGAAAAAGAAAGAAAATTGTGTTTATTGGCCGAAACCTACAGAGAGAAAAGACCAGTGAGCACATCAAAGACTCATTTTACTCAAGTTTCCAGCTAACTAAACGGACCTTCAAAGCCAGCCATGTTTGCTAAGACATACCAAAATAGAAACTGCGCTACCAACTACGAACTATTTCAATTGAATGAACTCTTACATAAAGCTGGCTACATTTATCCAAGTTGATCCAATATCAGGGGGGATACATGCGTAGAAGTGAACTATGTGCACTATTAAATGGAATAACTGGAAAGCGTTTGAGAGTCGCGTTAGTTGAGTTGTGGGACGCAAGTTTATGGGAGAAGCGAGTGAATGAGGTGCACGTGTTGAAGGAAAGCGGATTGGTATAGTTGATGCAGCGCAACTCTGTTCGAAGGTTCTATTCTATTAATTACTAGCTGACCCGGCGAACTTCGTTCCGCCTAACAGTCGATTCTTTAATTTTTTTTTAAATAAACGTAGCCTAAGTTACTCCTTATTACATCAGTTACCTGCAAATAAAAGTCCCGTCAAAATCGGTCCAGCCATTTCAGAGTTTAGCCGGAACAGACAGACAGACAAAAATTGTAAAAAATGTTATTTTGGTGTATGTACCGTATATATATTCGTTTATTACATGTAGTAAAAAACGGTTATTTCAATATAACAAACAGACACTCCAATTTTATTTATATGTATAGATGTATAGATTATGTAGATGATAAGAATAGTTGGTCGCTGTGTTGAACGCAAGACATATTATATCATGTTCTTTGTCTATAAGTAGTTAGTTTATGACTTTTTTTTTCTTTTTTGTCTTTTTATTATTTACTAGCTGACCCACGCAACTTCGTCTGCATCACTTTTTCCATTAATGCTCGGCTCCTTTTAGTCTTAGCGTGATGATATGTAGCCTATAATTATCCTTCCTCGATACATGGTCTATCTAATACTGAAAGAATTTTTCAAATCGGACCAGTAGTTCCTGAGATTACCCCCTACATACAAACTTACAAACAAATGTTACCTCTTTATAATATTATTGTAGTATTATCATAGTATAATAGTATAGATTTATCTGACTATGTAGGTCAATCTTTCTACAAAAGTCAACACTTGCTTGAGTGTGTATTTTGTTTTATAGTTTGTTATTACTTTTTTTGTTTTGTGCCATGTATTAATTACTTTGCATTCTACTCATTGTATAAATTCTAGTTCCTAAAACGTAACAGACAGATGTGTTGCTGGGGAGTTTGTTGGCCACTTCTTCTCCACAGCTAAAACACTAGGAAGTGGTGGCGGGCGTTTTGGGAGACTGTCTTTTGTAAAACTTGACGTTCAAAAAGTACTGGCTCTCAGCCTAATTTGAATAAATGACTTTTGAATTGAACTTTGCACATGAACTTTCTAGTACCATCAGTGGCGGAGGGTAAATGCGTAGTTTATTGGAGAAGTGAGTGAAAGGTGCAAGTGATGAAGTGAAGTGGAATAGTACCTATAGTAGATGCAGCACAAGATTTTTTTGCTAATATCAGAGGAGGATACATGCGTAGAGATGCATCCTATAACTTTTTGCACTACATAATGGAATGATTGAAAAGCGTCTGAGAGTCGTGTTAGTTGAGTTGCGGGATGCAAGTATTAGGGTGAAGCGAGTCAGTGAAGTTCAAGTGTAAAATTGTGAAAAAAAAACCATAAAGAACCACAAACAATAACGACTATGTTTTAAGAGCAAATAGGCTTGTTTACTGAAAAAATCTAATTAGTCCGGCTGTTAGATTATCAAAAAATATTTGATCCGTATTTTTTAGGGTTTCGCAGCCAAATGGCAAAAACGGAACCCTTATAGATTCGAACTTTGGGGGTCCCCATACTTAGAACTGAAAGTCAAAAAAAAAAAAAAAATTGTACCCATACGTGTGGGGTATCTATGGATAGGTCTTCAAAAATGATATTGAGGTTTCTAAGATCATTTTTTTCTTAACTGAATAGTTTGCGCGACAGACACTTCCAAAGTGCTAAAATGTGTGTCCCCCCCCCCTTAACTTCTAAAATAAGAGAATGATAAAACTAAAAAAAATATATGATGTAAATTACCATGTAAACTACCAGCGAAAATTGGTTTGAACAAAATCTAGTAAGTAGTTTTTTTTTAATACGTCATAAATCGTAAATCGCAACTTCTGCTTACGGAACCCTCAGTGCGCGAGTCCGACTCGCACTTGGCCGGTTTTTCTTTTGTTACGGGAACCGAAATTGACGAAGTTGCGAGGCTTTTAAAATTCTCAATACGTCGCTCTCCGGCATAATTTTTAGCGGGTAGTGACGTCACGAGCCCCCAATCCCGAGTATTGATGCGTTTTATCTTTGTCAATATTGATTGACAAAATAAAATACGTGTCCATTATTTTTCAATGCTCTAACTGACGGACTAAATAGTTTTGCAATTTGTGGATGATGGAAACTAGCCTATTGCCGTCCGGTTGCGCCAAACAGGCTTAATTCAGTAAAATGCCTGACATAAGTGTTCAAGAAATTAATTAGGAACACCATCACTGAATGAATTGTTTTAGGGATCTACTTTGATGAAAGTTGTATAATTTTCCTGCCAAGCAAATGTTTTGAAGGCAGACGGGTTATGTGGAAAAGAACACAGAGGGTGGCAGAGAGTTCAACGCTTTGGCTGTGCGCAAAATAAAAACTACAAACAAGAACGACTATATTCTAAGAGCAAATTGTGTGCCGTCCGGTTTTGCCAAAGAGGCTTAATTCAGCAAAATGCCTAAGTGTTCAATTGGAACTGAGCTTATTAGAATTGAATAAGGAACGATAAATGAATTATTTTAAGGTGAATGCTCCAACCAGCCCGCGAAATTATAAATCTCTTGCGTTGTTTGCAATTTGCAGGCCAGTGCTAGGTTGCATGTTGATTAAAACATAAATCGCGGCTGTAAAACGTATGTGGTTACCGAATTATAATCATCAAAATCACCAATACAGTCCTCCAAGTTCATAAAGGCCTAGGAAAAAAAAAACAGAAAAAGTAATTCCTACAGCTTTATGAACTTAGAAATAAATAATCATCAAAATCATCAATACAAGATGATTTTGATGATTATAATTCTGTAACTATTAATGTTGTATTAATTTTCTATGGGTTTTTATGGCCTGAAATAAATGAATTTTATTTTATTTATTTATTATATGTCTTACAGCCGCGAATAATACTTTAATCAACATACAACTTAGCACTGGCCTGCAAATTGCAAAAACGTAAGAAAATTTGAATTTCGCAGGCTGGTTGGAGCATTCACTTTAAGGGATTTATTTAATGCATGCAATACCAACGTAAGTCGTAAAATTTTCCTGCCAAGCAAACGTTTCATTATGAAATACTATTTCAAATTAGCTTCCGTTTTACTAAAGCAGTACTAAACACATTACTGCAGCTTTCTAAGTGTATTTAGTTTTCACTATATTATGTATCCATGTTGTCTGAATTAATTGGGTTATTACATAAAATATACCTTCAAGAATAAACATTTTCTCCCAGCTCCATATTCAGAGCAAAAATTTCATAACAAATTCACAATTTATTACAGAACCTTCTACGTTTTTCTTCTACGAAGTATCGCGGCGGCCGCAAAACGTTTAATGGTTCGAGCATAATATAAAAGGTTGTTTAATTACTTTTTTTTCTAAGAGCACTCTATTTGTTGGTTTAATAGGCATTTCTTTCATTAGCGGAGATGAAAATATGTTTTATAGCAAACCTGCTTACACCCCGTTGTTTTGCTCGTAATTAAAATATTTACGGATTTCTTCTTTCGTTGTTATTTAGAAATACATTAAGATGACCGATGACCAAAGGGCTGTTGAAATTTTCTCTGTGAAAATGTGTTATGCCGCTATCTCAACATCTCATCACTAGTTTGCTTATGCTTTTTTATTAATCTTAGTAGGTACGCATTTGACCAGTATCTCACGTAATGGTAAGTGATTGGTGTTCGAAGATGGAGCACGCTTGTCTAGAAATAACTTATTTAAAAAAATGTAAGCGTTGCCCACACTAGGAATTTCTCCTGTATCTGTGTGTCATGGGTGCGTTTACAAACATACAAAGTCACATACACAAACAGCCAGACCCGGAACAACTATGCGGGAATCGAACCCATGACACGCGTCACGTACAGCATGATGCTCGTATTTATGCTGTCGCATCCTGCAATCGGCTGCTGAAATCAATTCATACATTTCTGTTTCACTTTCAACAAACAAAAATACATTTAGAAACAGACAAAATTATCAATTTTAATAACACAGTACGGTCTTAATTACAGAAACGTTGTTATGAAAACAATATTTCTGCTAAATAGTCTGTAAAATTTGAATTATATCCGACATTTTAAGGGTGTTTCGCAATAAATATTGCTTAATGTCTTTACGCCGAGGTGTTCTGCTGTAAATGTAAGGTTTTACTTGGCAAATTGACCCATTCCAAGTTTACAGTGTATGAGAAAATATAGATATTACGTACTTGGATATTGATACAACGGTGGGACTAATGAAAGTAACGGTTATGATGCTCGTAAATCTGATGCAGTATGTTAATTGTATGTAGAAGCGCATTTTCTGAACGCTTGGTAACCAGCAGTGCGATTCTGTAAACATGTCGAAGTGAACACTTTGGTGAAGTGAACGACAAATACGCTGTCAAACCATACAAACAAGAAGGAACGACAGCTCACTTGTCGTTCACTCCACCTAAGTGATCACGGTGAGATGTCGACAGAATCGACAGGCTGCTGGTCTATTCTGTCTCACCGTGTACACTTAGGGCCCTTTTCCTTCCATGCGGATCTGGTCCGCGTGCGTGTGATAGCACGATCCTGGCCACTCGCAAGGCAAAGATTTCGATTGCCGTTGTAGTGTCGCGTGTGTCGCCGGTGACGCGAGATGCACTATGACCATGCGAGCAACCCCCGTCACAGTAAAAACAACACTGAAGACAGAAGAACGCCGCCCGCATCCGGTTAGCACGCACGCGGGCTGTGCGCCCGCAGCCAATCAGTATTCCGCGCGCGTGCTGCCCGCATGATAGGAAAAACATGTACGAAAGTGTGCGAGCAGCCTTTATGTGGACCAGATCCGCGCGCCAGCGAAAACACGCATGACAAGACAAGGGCCCTTATAAGATGGAGTGAACGACAAGTAAGCTGTCATTGGAACTCATTTGTATGGTTTGACAGCTCACTTGTCGTTCACTTCACCTTTGTTTTCACTTCGAAATGTTTACAGAGCAATGCGAGTGCTCACTCCACCTTACTCTACACGATGCCAAATAGGATCAGCAGCATTCATTGAAATACAAAACCGGTCTCTAGAAAAAGATGTCTGACAGTATACCGTTGACTGTCGAAAAGCCAAAATGTTTAACCACGTGACATTTTGGTAACTCATATCTCCGTGGTCGAGTAGTTTAGGCGTTTGTCTTCTGACCCAGTGGTCCTGGGGTCGATTCCCACGGGAAACATACTTTGTAAAGTGGTTATCTAGTTTGGCTTGGACATTGCAGGCTTGAATCACCTGATTGTCTGATAGAGGATGATTACGTGCTTCGGAGGGCACATAATATGAGCCGGTGGTCCCGGCCGCCAAATCATAATCATTTAATCAATATCATTTTATTATCAGGCAGCTGAGACCCATAGATAAATACACAAAATTGTAATATACAAAAACCAATAATAAACTAATACATATTGATAAAATAGCTAAACACGTTATGTTGTCGGCGTCGTGTTCCGCTGCGTCGTGTAGTGTAACTGTCCTCGGAAATAAAAAAAGCACAGAAAAGGTACATGGTAGCAATCCCGATACTAACTATTCTAATGATAGTGACCATGAAAGTTTAAAACAATATATTTTCCTCGGAAACGTCTAAATACGACACCTTTCGGCCAAAAGTCCTCCTTCAAGAAGATCTGTCGATGGTGGGTTGGAACTCGAACCACGAACGACTTAAAGTTGATGTTGTAGCACGATTCCAACCTTTCGACCCTCAGAGTCCACTTGGTCTTCTCTTTCAAGTACTGCACGACTTCCTCAACCTTTGTGGAGTTATGCAGACGCGCAAATGGTGGCCGTCAAATAAACCATGTCAGAGGCCCTTGAGGCGGTTTAAAAACTTTTACACTAAGGTGTGTGAGGTTGTTAGACCGTATTGGCCACACGCTAAGAAGAAGATGTTTCACTAGCCTGTAAAATTCCAACAGCCTGAGAAGACGCTCAAACCTCCTCTTCAGGTTTAAGCCGACAGATTTTGACGTTAACGAACAGATTTAAAAAAAGAGATTTTTCAGGGCTAAAATAATTACACAGTTGTTATAAAATATGTCTAAGAAATATTGGCTACAAACTTTGCCGACAGGTATAGCGGTCGATGACGGTGCATGCCTCCTTAAGAGTAATTTAAGTAGCTAAAGGCTCTCAGGACGTAACTATAAGGACACAAAGGCTCCAGTAGGGGATTCTACTCCTTAACTGTCGTCTATTGGAAGCCATGGGCACGTGGTAGTGGGGCCTCCTAACACTTTGACTGAGGACTTTTTAGCATTTACAAGTAGTGCTTAAAATCTTACTACTACGACTTCATAAAGTGAAAGAAACAATTATTTATTTCGTTTTATTTACTGAAAAAAAAAATAATAATCTTTGGATCGGATATTTGGATTGATGTTCTGGCAGAAACTAGAGGTGCTCTGGGCACTTGCCCTAGGTACGTAGTAGTAGTAACTTATAACATAACACCCCGCTTTTTTAAGGATGGATACTCATCACTCCTCCCGCTCTGGGCGGAGCAGAAGGTAGTGTCAGACTCTTACTGACTAAACCATCCATGTTCCTCCCAGTGCCCTTTGCGTTCCAGGGCTGCAGTGACTCTTTCGAACAAATTCCGCAACCCTGGCAGGCACTGACCCTAGCGAGCCCCATCTACAATGCTGACTTCTCTTTGAGGCGCGCGTGGAACACAACACACCGTAACATAAAACCCCTGAAGTTACACAACTTAACCTCCTCACCTGAATATCGTAAACCAAACTCACAAGACCTGGCACAATTCCTCCAGGTATATTTAAAAGACATTTACCGTTGCACCAGCCTTTGAAAAACGATGCAACGTTGTCATAACCCCTTACAAGCCACTATTACGGGTACTGGCGAGCAGCCAAGCACACGTACGGACGGGTTTACCAGCGGTTTATTATTCAACTTGTTTCATAAAATATTAGCGGAGATTTAGAATGTAAGTGGTGTTTCTTTATGAGGGGGGAGTTGGCTTCGTAATGGGGCTTGTACATGATAGGTGTCAGTGGTTTTGTTCTTTTATAGGTTGCTTGGGTATTTGGGTAGACTACTTATGACAAGTGCGAGCAAACGTGCAAGTCAGCCTGCTGAGTAGCTAAACTGCAGTCACTCGCATCATGTGGCCGTAACTTACGAGTTACTGCCACGTGCCAGTTGGAAAATTACTCACATCCACTTAACACTTTCTTCAACATTTTTTTTGTTGTTTTCACTGCCTACTAACCTTACAGTAATTCGGACATGTCAGCAGCTCGACCATAACTCACATCGTTCGGACGCGTTTGGAAATAGCTCGCCAGTCTCAGTCAGGCTGTTGCGAGCGGAACCTGTATTTTGTTGGATGCTACGCCTCGCAAGAGACTGGGCAGCTACTATCACCGTGTAGAGCTAAAGCGAGCTGAGCTACTGGCACACGACTCCAAGTAACTGACTGCTGTCTAGTCAGCAGCTCGCACTGTATTAACTAGCCATTAGATAAGCATAGATCGATGTTAGTGATTAAATAATAGGTCTATATTTGTATCGCAGTTATAGGTGGCATGCTCTAGTTTCTGCCCGTGGAAAAAATGCGTGAGTGTACGTATGCTTGGGCTAAAGACCTCAGAAAGTGACAAAGCTAATACTGTTTTGTAGAGGTATATCAAACAATGTTCAATAACAAAAATAATACGAGAGTACGACAATGGTCGGCCATTATTAATAAGTCGAAAAAAGTACTATTGTTGAGTTTTGGCTATAGGTTAACGCATGAGGCCGTGTGACAGCAGGATGGCCGTATCAGAAAAAAATCTGTTGGTTGAACAATCGGGACGCAAACGGAGTTTAAGACGTTGTGCTCTACAGAGACTGAGCTCAGTTTGCTGGTGGTGATTGAGCAGTACACACGTCTCAAAACCGCTGCGGGTTCCGTATACTTGTTCAGTGTACCTATTGTCTTAGAGTTTAAATATTATTATTGAGACTGTGAGTGTGAATTATAATTTCATTTAAAAGCAAATGGTTTTTCTATTGCGTACTAACCAACAATTCCCACTCAACTTCCCACTGTAGTTCCAATATCTCACTTCTGATGTCGGCGGTAGCACATCTCTCTAGGTGACATCAGCCACAATTAGGATTTCTTGAAATTCTTATGGGAACGGGAAGAAGCGGGACGCGAACGAAGTCGCGGGCATAAACTAGTAACTGGTAAATAAATTAAAATTAATTGGAGCAGTTGGCAGTCCTACCGCGTGTATCTGACATCGACGCACAAACGATTTCCATGGGTCCGGGGCATGATTCTGAACACCCTAGACTTAGAATTTTTCGTCGGCTTTTTTCTAATTTTTTCATTTTTTTCAAGGATTTTTTTACTTGAGACTGCTCATAATCGTTATTCTGACGTAACCCAATGAGATTTTTATTAAAAAAATAATTAATTAACTACTTTCACTAAAAAGAGCAATCTGAATACAACCACAAATAGATATCAGCTCAGCTGAGCTGATACTTTGAGGTACTCTTGAAAAAAATGAGAAAAGAACCGACGAAAAATTCCAACACTGGGGTGTCCAGAATCATGCCCTGGACCCATGGAAATCGTTTGTGCGTCGATGTCAGATACACGCGGTATAGTTTCTTACTTTATAAAGGCATTCGTTTTTGAAGGGGAATGCAGTACAGAGTGTAAAGTCTCGCAAACCCCCATTGAAAAGGGAGGATCATCCGCCCAGGCGGTTGTTGTGCTACTGCCCGATAGTTCACTTTCAGGCAGATATATATGTTCAAATCGCATGGTAAACTCTGCTTCCGCGATTTAGGATTTCAGTTCGCCGCCAGCTGGATAGATGGCGTCGCGGTTCTTATTGTTGCGATGCAGATTTGTTTCCTTGTTTTTTTTTTTTTGTGGCGGCATTGATGGACTCTTTTATCACAAGTATGATGAAAACTTTGGGTACTTAATCTATTTTCCCAATATCACACAAACTGAAAAATAATAGGAATCACAAAGTACAAATATCTAGCCAATGTACCTACTTTCCACCGGCGTAAAGCGTCAAATTCATTATTTTCCCCAGCCAAAGCACACAGAGGAAGGCAAAGCACACTAGGAAGGCTAGAGCCAGGCGGGGCAGCTAAACTGTAAGCGCAGGTTTGAATCAGGCCACGTCCCGTTTTAAGCTGCATTACGTGATCACGACAGTCTGTTGCTCGAACTGATATTATGTGTTTGCTGTCATGGTTGTGGCCCGAGGAGTGGAAGACCAGCGATTGTTTTTGGTTACTGAGCAAGTTGAAGTGTCTATAATAGGCTAGATTCCATCATCCACAAATTGCAAAACTATTTAGTCTGTCAGTTAGAGTATTGAAAAATAATAGACATGTATTTTTTATTTTTGGAAATCAATGAATATTGACAAAGATAAAACTCATCAAAACTCGGGAGTGGGGAGCTTTTGGCTCGGGTGGACGCGTTCCTATGTGGAAACCATGAATCGGCAAACGTAAGGTAAAATGGGATGCCTCTTGGGCTATGCGGTTGCATATGTTGGCTGGTAGGAGCTAGATAAGATTAGCAACCGATCTTTTCGTCCAATAGGCTAGTTTCCACCATCAATAAATTGCAAATCTATTTAGTCCGTCAAGTATTGAAAAATAATGGACACGTTTTTTTGTTTTTGTGAATCAATGAATATTGACAAAGATGAAACTCATGAAATCTCGGTCGTGATGTCAGAACGCACTAAAAATTACACCACGGCGCGGCGTGACGAATTGAAAATTTTATTAGCGGCAATTTTGGTTTTCGTAACAAAAGAAAAAAAACAGGTCAAATATTTTTGATATTAAAACTGACGGACTTTTCGAAACAAGCGTACTTTTAACAGTGATGAATTCGAAGGAATTGTGAATCAGGCATGTCGTAGAGCTAATTTTATTATTCGTAGAGATGACGCAGCAGGCGCACTGGTCTCATGTTTCAAATTAACGCCTATTTTGCCCTCACTCTAGAGCTGCCATACCTAACTACCCACGCGCAGCCAATGCTGATTTCACGACAACTGAGCACAAAAATGTCCTCGACCAGAGAAGAGCCCTATATTCCAGTGGTGGAAACTTTATATGCTGAAGAACACGCTATGATAAGCCTTCCTCTTCTGTTTTTCAGCAAACTACTCCTTAGGAATGGAAATCTGAGATCGATTAATCGAAGAATCGATTAAGGCTCAAAATATCGACATTTTAAATTGATATGCAGTACTGAATCGATATTTTACCCTTGAAAATCGCCATTCGATTTATTGAACTAAAAAAATATATTTACTGATAAGAGATTATTTACTATGGTATCTTTCTTGTTTTTCGTAAAATGGATTTGTATTTACATTATAAATAAAAACTAAAAAAAAACTTTTTTTTTAATTGATATTTTAGACCTCGATTTTTTTGTGAATCGATACATCACCTTACGATTCGAATCGATTTAAAAATCGATCTTTTTCTGAAAGAATCGTCATCCCTACTACTCCTCAAAATCAATGTTGGCGGTCGTTAAACCAACGTTCGCTTGCCCCTTGCACCACCTTAAAGAAATATGAGCTAGCTATAATGCTGTCAGAAAGCTCTTTAGACACAGACTTTGAGATTTCTTAGAAAACGTGATACTAATTCTTATAAAGAGCGACAACGTGACAGCTTTCAGGTTTATCTGATGAAACATTAAGTGATATGAATTTATTTTAAGTAGACTTTCAGTGTGATAATTTAATTGGGGAAAATGTGTAAGAGTGAACTGTGTGAGAATCTCATGCCTCAATGCCAAAATATAAAACAAAAGTTGATCTCAAAGTGAGATCGACTTTTTTTTTATATTTTGGCACGTAGCTATGAACAGAAATACTCTTTAGGCTTGTTTCACATGTACTTACCACAACACGTGCAGGCGCTTATTTGTATGAAAATTCAATTCACGGACTTCATTTTACCATCATTTTGGACCGCGTGTGTGAAAAATGCAGCAGCAACGTGGCCGCCACTATGTAACCACCAGCGACACCACGATCTAGCGGCCACCATAATCACATTTTGCAGATACCATAAGGGTGAAGCCAGACGAGCGTAATTTTGTAAGTTGTGAGTCGCGTAAAATGAGTCGGTGCAATTCGGTTTCATACTAAAGTCTAACTCATTTTGCGTCTCCGTGTGGCACAAACAAAATCTAATCAAATAATAATATAATATCCTTGGACATTTTTCACACAACGCCTTAAAGTCCCAAGCTAAGCAACCTAATGCTTGTGTTATGGTAACGAGATGGCTGATAAACTAATTATATACATTTTTTTTTGTAAATACATACATATTATAGATAGAAAAACACCCAGACCCTGAACAAGTACTTGTAGGTCAAATCAAATCAAAATTATTTATTTCTCCTCACAATTATAACCTTATTCTAAGTGTTTCACACAATATTTAATATTTGTCTAATTAGCAATGTGAGGAGCTGGTATCTGAGTTAGGCATAAAATACCTGTATTACAAATCACCACCACCCCACGGAAGAACAGATAGACTTTATCATAACATTATGTTTTATCAAAACAGCACCAAACAGGACCATTATGAAACCGAATGCAGCGTAAATTCCGCCGTCTCATTTTACGCAAGTCACAACTCACTCTGCCGCAGCGTCACTATTCACTATTAACCTCACCTTGACTACCTCGTTTTTTGACACCGACTTCCGAAATTAAACTTATTTTATACTTTGTAGTGTTTTTATTTGGAAGTATTGGTAAGGTTGTATTTTCGCAAAAAATCCCGACCTGGTGATCATGGGACCATCTGGGACGTATAGTTTAAGTTTAATAATAAGTTTAATAATAAGTTTTATTTCAAATCATTTCAGGTTACATTGCATGTCGAGGAGTCTCCATTTAGGCATGGGAGATGCCTGTAGTTGAAGGCTCCGCTCTTCCTTTATAATATAAACTTATAGCTTCATAACATAAGAACCCAAATAGATAAACAAAACAAAAAACAAAACAGAAGGGAAAAAAAAAAATTAAACAAAAAACAAATCAACATACAAAAATAACCACGATCAAATGTAGTTGAGTGTGTGTTGTGTGGTGGTGTGTGTTATGTGTGTGTGTGTGTGTGGTGTGGTGTGTGCTAAGTGTATTTGTGTTGTGGTGTCTATATAAGCGAAAAACATCACTAATTTATTAAGTCACACGTTGCAAAAACAATTCTGTATCATCATAATTTAAATTTTGTAACTATATTTTTAATTCTTTTTTGCATTCAAATTTTTTTTTATCGTAAATATGCATTGCTTTATTGATTTTGTTGTATAAAAAGGCTGAGCGTTTTTTATATTGTCTGCTGGCAAATTCTGTTTTGCCAGTGGGAACGATTACTATGTAGTGTTTATTTCTTTTAGTTAGAATTTAAGGATCATATGGTACCTCCTTGTGCGTTTTAAGGATGATATGAAGGATGTACAATTTTCTCACTGAGAGCAGATTACATAATTTATAAAGCTTCTAAAAAGCCTAGCCTTTTAAAAAGAAAAATATTTTTTTCAAATCGGTCCATCGGTTTCCATCGGTCGGAGTTTTAGTAAGGGTTCCGTACGGAATCCTAAAAAGCGAAATACACTAGTTAACGATCACATTAACAGACACTTCAGTACGGAACTAAATACAGTTTCATTTACACCATTAGGACAAACGGCGGGAGAGTCCGTTAACGATCGCTAATTAACTTAATTTGATCATTACGTTTTTGGGGATTTACGGACGGTTAGTGAAATTAGTATGTGTTGCTATGTGTTTGAAGATTGATGGGTACGGTCATAGTTGGAAATGATACCCGCTATTTTGTTTTTCAAGGGTCATTGGAATTCTAGCGTCAGACAGCATCTATCTGGCAACATTTCTGAAATGAACTTTTTCGACGCAGCCAACTAAGAAGTGTGAAAAAAGTCGTATTTGCTTTTCGTATTTTTCATCAGAGAGGTAAAATTACTAAATAACCTTCGCATTGGCATCTCAGTCGTTCGAAATATTCGCATTCAAGGTGTCAAAATTTAGAAGGTTACGGCACGGTTGGCGCAGTGGTTGAGCGATGCGTCAGATGGCTGCTGCGTCGCGTGTCGTGGGTTCGATTCCCGCACGGAACAAATATTTGTATGACCTACAGATAGTTGTTCCGGGTCTGGCTGTTTGTGTATGTGACTTTGTATGTTTGTAAACGCACCCACGATACAGGAGAAAATCCTAGAGTGGCGCAACGTTTAAAAAAAAAATGTCATCATCATCATTCAGCCAATAGGGAACATGCACGCGATTTTTTTATTTATAAAATGAATTACTTATAAGCTCCAGTAAACGCTCTAGAAAAGATTTTTTAAATAATTATCTTCATCAGCGATGAAGTTATAACGCTTCAAAGATTACTTTCAGAACGAGAAGTCCGACATGGAATTTGACGTCACATTACGTGACGTTTATACATCTGCCATAGAAAACAGCGTTTTCGCGAGAGGGACAGATATATTTGTTTAAAATAATTATATTTCGTTTGTTTTTCGAGCAATTTTGATTCTATTTCCACTTTTAGTAATATATTTTTAGATAAAGTGTTTAGATAATAAATATTTTTTTTATGCATATTCCCTATTGCTGTCCACTGCTGAACGTAAGCCTCCTCCAAAGAACGCAAGCCATCCCGGTCCAGAGCAATCCGCATCCATTCGCTGCCAGCCAGCTTTTTTTAAATCACCGGTAGATCATGACGCAGGGCGTCCCACACTACGTTTGCCCATACACGTTCCCCACTCTAACATAATATGTCTGCTCTATCGTCCGTCTGTCCGTCTACAGACATGGACGGCCCACTTCCACTTCAGCATGCTGATCCTACGCGCAATGTCAGTGACTTTAGTTCTCTGGCGAATGACTTTGTTGCGAATTCTATCCACCAGAGAAACCCCGAGCATTGCTCTCTCCATTGCACGCTGAGCTGCCTTGAATTTGTGGACCAGGCCAACGGTGAATTCTTGTGTTTTTGACATAACGCGACTGATATGTGAAATTTTGCAAAATAGAGACTCAGAAGCAAGCTTTAATTAAAACTTATTTTAAATAGTCTAAAAATAATAAAAGCAAATATGTTCATAACAATACCAGGTAAACACATTGTCTCTCTAATTAACATTAATAACTCATTAGTACCCCTAAGAGATCATAATTAAACTACCCACAAAGCACACATTTACCCACGGGGCAAGCTTACACACACGCAGCAATTACCGGTTAGGCAAAATAAATACCCGAACCAAACCCGGTTTAAAATCAAACACAAAGATAAACTACATACGGCCAGTCATTACCGGTTCTCATTACCCGGACGGCCGGGTAATGATACCCGGTCCGACCGCAAAACGATTAGAGGTTTCGACCTCTTGTTTATAGCTAAACAGTCTGGCTGGATAATTAGATTTTTATTCCTTTGGTTTTAATTTTAATTAAGTTGGTACTAATGACGCTGTTTTGTGGTCAAGTATTTTGTTCTTGTTTATGGAATTTTGGGTTTGATGTTGAACACGTTTGAGAGTCGCTTACCCTTGTTGACCAATAGTAAAATTAAGAGCCTAAAACGCAAACCGGGACGGAATGGCAGAGGATTTAAAATCTCACCAAAGGACATTCAAACTTATCTAGTAGGAATAAGACATAACGGGTGTAAGGGACAGCCCTCCTCAAACTGATAGGGTGATTTCAGTATATCGTACTAAGTTGACCGGTACATGAAATTATTTCAGGAACTTTATGGGAATCCAATAAAACTGATTAGTTTAATTACCTCACTCGCAATGTATCGCTACCTCTACAAAACGCACGCAGCGAACGGCAGCGCAGCGAGCTTTCGAAAGGATAGCTGCGCCCGCGCTACGTTTTAACAGCTGATTTCATGCGTCGTTCATGAGATTTTTTTTTTTTTTTTTTTTTCATTTTAGCTGTGTTATTTACATTAATGGAGTTCTGCATACAGATAATGTAACTTTACATTGAAATAAAGCAAAAAAAAATGAAAAATCGAAAAAAAAAAAAAACCCGAGGAAATTTCCACTGGAATATGATTCAAAATAAGGAGCTGATTGCACCCTGTTAATTTGTGGAAGGCTGTCCCTTACACCCTGTATATACCAATGTTTTAAATAGATTCCGTGGCATTGAAAGCGACTTCTTGACACGCATTGGTGTGCGCGCTAAGAGATCCAGCGGGAGCCGTAGGTTTTTTTTACTTTTTAGAGTTATTGTATCAGGGTTTTTTTTTAAATAATTAATCTTTTGTTTGTCCCGTGAAGCTTATTTCAGTTTATACTAATAATATTACATTACTGTAGCGTCCAGCAAAAGAGGCATTAATGGCTGATCGTGTAAATGTAGGACGAGGCGATGCCGAGGCACATATTCGTAAGTCCATAGTTTGTCCAGTCCTAGTTGTAGCCTTGTATGGTACTTTTCTCAAATAATGCGCGGTAATTAAAATACAATTACTTTTTAAAATCAATGACTAACAACCAACAACAACAATTTATTCCCGCGTAAAAGTGTTTATTTTTTATTTCAATAAACAGTTTTCTATTTGCAAGCCACTTCGAAATTTAAATTACACCTTTGGTAAGCTACCTCCTTGGTTGCCATGTTTCGGAATAAAAGATGGTTCAATTTTTTAATTATACTACAGATATGAGTTTACTATGTAATTTATTTGGCCGCAAAGCACGACATATATGGATTTTTATACAACTTTTGCCGACCGCCTGCTCGGCCAGTACAGCAATTTCAATTTATATCGGAGGAAGTTGTCAAAATAATGTTCAATTTTCCAAGCATGTTTGATAAAAATATATTTTCTTTCTTTCAATATTTGGCCGACGATATTTTAATAAGCGTCATATCGGTCTCCATATTTTGCTCCTATCCTATACCCATAGCCTTTTTTTAATCCTGGAGACTAAACTGACAAGTGCAAATGTCAACTGTGACTTAAAATGCTATTGTAATCTATGTCAGTTTGCACTTGTCAATTTAGTTTAAGAGCGGATATCACCAATGAAATTGATCGCGATCAACTGCGTTCAAAAGCTGTCAGTGTCAATATTCTACAGAAATTAATGAAACTAACAGCTCGTAAATGTGGTTCATAATTATGTTGATCGCGTTCAGTTTCATCGACGAAATCCGCCCTAAGGGATTAAAAAAACCGGCCAAGTGCGAGTCGGACTCTCGCACTGAGGGTTCCGTAAGCAGAAGTTGCTATTTACGATTTATGACGTATTAAAAAATAAACTACTTAATAGATCTCGTTCAAACCAATATTCGCTGGTAGTTTACATGGTAATGTACATCATTTATTTTTTTTAGTTTTATCATTCTCTTATTTTAGAAGTTAAGGGGGGGGACATATTTTACCACTTTGGAAGTGTCTGTCGCGCAAACTATTCAGTTTAGAAAAAAATGATCTTAGAAACCTCAATATCATTTTTGAAGACCTATCCACAGATACCCCACAAGAATGGGTACGATGAAAAAAAATGTTGAGTTTCAGTTCTAAGTATGGGGACCCCCAAATTTAATAAATTTTTTTCTATTTTTGTGTAAAAATCTTTATGCGGTTTACGAAATACATCTATACTTACCAAATTTCAACAGCATAGTTCTTATAGTTTCGGAGAAAAGTGGCTGTGACATACAGACGGACGGACAGACAGACAGACAGATGGACAGACATGACGAATCTATAAGGGTTCCGTTTTTGCCATTTGGTTACGAAACCCTAAAAACACACTTCACTCAGTGCGGCGCGACTGCCACACAGCGACTCTACCCTCCCACGTTCTCGTTAGCAACTGACGCCAAATCAGTTAAAGCTGGAGCCTCGGAGTGAATTACATTAACTTGTTTGCACGACCTGGCCTAAAGGATAAACTGATTCACTCACTAGCCTGACAATCGGATCTACTGATGAATGATAGACGGATAGGTGAATATAAGTACTGTTGCCGTAGAAAGAGAATAATTATGCCAAGCGAACATACTCCCGAGACAAAAAATATTCTATCTGCTATTCTAAACTATGATCTACCTCTGTGTCAAATTTCACTAAGATCCATTCAGGCGCTCTGATGTGATTGAGTAACAGAAATCCAAACTGAAAAATAAATGTACGAAACATTTATTTTATATTACATTGTACTAGCTGTCCTGCGGCTTCGCTCCCGTCAACTGGCAACTTTCTTATTTTTTCTTGAATCAAATAAAATCTTATGAAATCCTCGCCCTGACAATTACGAATACAACTATAAAAGAATTTGCCAATTTGGATCAGTAGTTACGAAGTTATGCGCGTACAGTATACATTTCTTAGATTCATTTTTATTTATTTAGATTATAAATATCTTATAAGTAATATAAATAATTAATAAGCATTGAAGTATAGATTTAATAAAAATCAATTAGTACCTAGTGGTACTCTATGGTCTACTGGTCGCAAGTGCGACTGCCAAGCATAAGGTCCTGGGTTCGATTTTCAGATCGGACAAAATGTTATTTTATCAGTAGCATTCCAGGGTCATAGGCTTGCCATATCCCGTGGGACATACATTTAAACGTCGGGATTTGGTTGTAATATAAATAGGTGTCGTGTTAGGTTGTATGTCGTAAGTCACACACATAAAAGATATCAGCTAGTCTATTCTGTAAATAACCACTTCGATATCGACTTCACCTGAGTGACTAAGCTTACAAAGTGAACTTTATTTCACACATCATAAGGTCTTATATTTGTACGAATTTGAAACTCACCTCGGATTCCGCTGTCGAGACACGAAAATGTTGTTACAGAATAGCACTGCTGATCTGAGGTCATCGGAAAACTTGGGATTTTTCGTAGAAGCTGGTGGAATGCATCGGCATCTCTAGATGCATTCCACCAGCTTCTACGAAAAATCTTTTACGGTTCAAGCGGTGCGGCTATGGAATTACCCGTGTCAGTAAGAGTGCTCAATCTTTGTCCACTTTTAAAACAATGGTTAAACATCACTACCCTTCTCTTTGATCGTTTTTACTAGGGTTCTATGCTTTTTGTTTCATTATTATGATTGTATTTATTTATCATCACTAGCTGTCCCACGCGGCTTCGCTCCCGTCAACTGGCTACTACCCACCCATATTTATGTGCTATTAAACCTTCCCTGTATTCTGGCGAACTAAACAAAAAAGAAATACCGTAATCGGCCCAGCCGTTTTCTAGTTTTAGCGAGACTTACGAACAGCAATTCATTTTTATATATAAAGAAGATGTATTTATTCATATAAATCATACACCTTTCTTGAAAAGATCGCTCTTAGCGATAAGGCCGCCCATTGTGTCACCCTATGTAATGTTTTCTTCAGCTATTTTTTCTGTAACTTATATATGGTGTACATAATAAAGAGTATTCTATCTATCTATCTAAAAACTACTGCTAAAAATTACTGCTAAAAACTACTGCTAAAAACAACTGTCAAAAACTACTGATAAAAACTACTGCTAAAAACTACTGCTAGAAACTACTGCTAAAAACTACTGCTAAAAACTACTGCTAAAACCTACTGCTAAAAACTACTGCTAAAAACTACTTCTAAAAACTTTTGCTAAAAACTACTGCTAAAAAAAACTGATAAAAACTACTGCTAAAAACTACTGCTAAAAACTACTGCTAAAAAACTGCTTAAAACTACTTCTAAAAACTTTTGCTAAAAACTACTGCTAAAAACTACTTCTAAAAACTTTTGCTAAAAACTACTGCTAAAAAAATTGCTAAAAACTACTTCTAAAAACTACTGCTAAACATTACAAACTCACCAAGTCAAAAAACTGTAACTCCCTAATTTAACACAATAACCCACACTGTGTCAAGGGTCAACTACAGAATCCTATGTTTCAACACACTAATAAAACACGGGTCACACTGCTAAAAAAAACCTACAATCTACGGTGGATTTAATTCAGTAAATGTTGTGTGAAATGCTCGTCGCTCGTGGACGCGGAAAATATCCGAGGGGTGAACACGGGAGAAGAAGGATGCAGAAGGTCTAGTTTTTTTAAATAATAGTTTAAGCTATGGAGTATAAATGTCACTGGAACTAGCATATTGATTACATTATAATTTCTCGATATATTATGATACCATAGGATAGGACCATCTCGATCTCTGCAATTCACCCTGGCTCCTTTTACAGATCTATAGATGTCCCTAAGACTTATACATTCTTTACGATATACGAGGGAGCCTCTGTACAATTGCTATCGCCAATAATCATATCAAAGATTAATGGCACACAATGGGTTTTTACGATGTCAATCTTCAGGATGGCATTTCAAAATTTAAACTTTCTACTCTATTAATGTTTGCTATATGAATTTAAATGTGGAACCCTGAAAGAGTGGTGGTGATTCTGTAAACATGTCGAAGTGAACGACAAGTGAGCTGTCAAACCATACAAACAAGATGGCATGACAGCTCACTTGTCGTTTACTCCACCTAAGTGATCACGGTGAGATGTCGACAGAATCGACCAGCTAATGCTTCTCAAGCGAGTGTGCATGACCCACTGTAGCGCGCCGTTGATCCTATGTCCGGCTGAATCACCACGCACAAAAAATAACCATTGACGATACACAGAACTTTTTGCACATTCACAGTAGTGGATGTTTTCCATGATGATGAACGCTAAAATTGCTGTAAAAGGAAAATGAACCTTCTGAATCATCTTTTAAAGGGTTGGGGTGAAAAAACAGCGGAACGGTAAATTGAGCGCGCCAGTTCAGTCGCTGAGCAGTGTACGCTGTACCCGCTTGAGTGACTAAAACTGCACGCACTAATAACATTATTCTATGATCTGCCGAGGACATAGAACGATGTGGGGATCAGGCTTAGTGATTGAAGCCTTGCCTTTTATTCTGGTGGAAATTTTCGCTTTATAGAACTTCGTCTGGTAAGAACAGAAGGGTATTATCGAAATTACTGGAAAACCCTACGGTTCCGTCTGTTTCTTTAAATCGCATAATATCATGTGTATACTTACAAACACACACAGCTAATTCCTAAGTTCCCGATTCAACTGTAAGTACTAATCTTTGCGATACAGTCAAATAAACAGTTTTTGACTGGTGACCATTTTAACCGATTTAAAAAAGGAGGTTCTCAATTTGACTGTTTAATCCTCATGGTATCTACACCATGTTTAAATAAAAAACTCTATCAAAAGTGTCCAAACTAAACTATGATGTGTTTCCGAACGCTTACAACCCTAATCTTTTCAAAGTTAGAGTGAACAGGCTACTTTTGGGAAAGCTCGCTCCATCGTAGACTTTGTTTCTGTCATCTCTGACCTAGACTAGAGTCAAGGTCAAACCCATCTCATGTAAAAAAAAAACTAATAGTCATTTTCGACGGAGTAGTTGTAAAGCTATTATTATTGTAACTCTTATTAAAAAAAACTTTTTACAAAAAAATACAACCGACTTCCAAAAAAAGTAAAAAATACTTAACTTTAATTTCGGAAGTCGGTGTCAAAATACGAAGAAACTAACAAGAACACCGACTTCCGAAATTAAAGTTATTTTTTACTTTTTTTGGAAGTCGGTTGTATTTTTTTGTAAAAAGTTTTTTATTTTTCACTTTTTAGTGGCACCCTACACCTAACAACATCACTGCAAAATCGCAGAAAAGCAAAATACGCAATTTCGATTACTTGGATGACATATATAAAACCATCATTTCGATTTAAAATCCAAAGTTCGTATCCGATTTTGATATAATTTAAATGGGACCATTTGGGAAGTATACCCTTTCCATCAAAAAAAAAATCATTTTTAAAATCGGTTGGCAAGCGACGGAGTTATGCCCGAAAAAACATTAAAAAAAAAAAAATACAAACATCCGAATTGAGAAGCTCCTCCTTTTTTTGAATTCGGTTAAAAAGATAATATATTGAACTTCATTAGAACATTCCAATATTTTTTTTAAAGCTCTATAACACATAATAGGACAATAAACAAGGTCACCTATTCCTTTATAGCTAACAAAACCGCACAATGACGAAACAAAATCTATAATACCTTTGAAAACGAACATTATTTGCTTCAACACCCAATATGTTACTGACACAAAAGGTAGATCAAAATTTATTACAATACCCCATAGTGATTAATGAATAATATTCACACAATGTGTATCAATTTATGCGTTCATTATTATTAGTTAAACAATAGCCACCAACGGTGTCTATTATACTCGAACATAATGTGAGCTTCCATCATATTTAAATAATGCCAGCGAAAATAAAAAATTCTGTGAGGGAATCACGGTTATGGAAACTAATGAAATTTCGCCGCTGATTATTTGTACATTATGTTTTAAGCGAGAAACATACGGCCTTAATATGGAGGAACTCGTGGCTAGATAATAATAGCCGCACGATCTTTTAGGTTAAGCAACGCTTGCCAAGGTTGGTATTTGGATGGGTGACCATCTTAATGTACCAAGTTTCTTCCGTGCCTCGGAAAGCACGTTAAGCCGTTGGTCTCGGCTGTCATTTGTAGATCTTTGGCAGTAGTTACGGATATTCAGAAGCCAGTTAATCCGACGCCAGTCTTACCATGAACTACCCTGTAACCCAGTTAACGGGTTTTAGAGGTCTGGTAGGCAGCCGCTCCACATAAAACCCTGGTACTCAGCTAAATCCGATTCGACTAGAAGCCGACCTCAATATAGTTGAGAAAAGGCTAGGCAGATGATGATGATACGGCCTTAAGATACGGTGCCGAATGCTGGCCCCTCAAAAAAACAACAAGAGGATAGAATGCATGCCGTTAAGATGAGGATGCTACGTTGGTCGGGATCGTATTCGAAACACCTACATTCGCGGCAGCTTCCGAGTAAAACCCATCCAGAAGAAACTAATGGAGGGCCGTCCGTGGATGGTGCGGTCATGTAATGTGCGCCCACCAGAACACATGACGCGACATGAGGGGCGCAAATGTCACATCTGCGACGACCCAGGATAGATTCTGGCGAAGAATGACTAGGAGAGCCGACCCCAAATTATGAGACCTAGGCTAGGAGGAGTGGTATAGTAGTTTGTATGTATGTATGTATGTATGTAAATCGGGCTGGTTTCCGCAACTCCACGACTAAGCGCGTATTTTGCGTGTAGGTGGGACAAATGTGTCATTCGATCCACCCCAGCTCCCCGAGGAAGGCCAGCAACGCCTTGGTGTTACCAACTATTTCACAGAGGGTACCTGGGTTACCGAAGTACTTGGCCCTGTAATCCGCGACTACCGGGCAGTTTAGAAGCAGATGTGCTGCTGTCTCATCCTCCTCCATACAGGCTCTGCACAGTGGGCTGTCAGTGGCTCCTATAGCATAGAGGTGTTTATTAAAAGACCCGTGGCCAGTTGTTACGGCTGTGACTGAGCGCAACTGTTGCTTAGTCAGTCTTAGGGCTTGTTTTGTGAACCGGCCATCAATAGAGGGAAGTGCCTCTTTGGCCTGCCTACACTCACCATGGTCAGCCCATAGCTTGTGATGTTTGTCTCTGGTGCGTTTCCTTACCAGATTGCGAAGGTGCCCGAAAGGCAGCGGCACGATGGGTTCGGGACCAATTGGTGTCATACTCGAACCCCTTCTGGCAAGCTCGTCCGCTGCATCGTTGCCTCGGGATTCGCTGTGTCCTTTGATCCATTGAATGGTTACTTTGTTGTGCCTACCAACCTGGTTGAGACGCTGGTGACACTCGAGAATCAGCCCAGAGTTAACTGTGTGGCTGTTCAGAGCTTGCAGGACGGCCATGCTGTCCGAAAGTATACGTATTGGATGATCCTTAACTTCCCTGGTTAGGATGGCTGATGCCGCCAGAGAAATGCCCATGCATTCAGCTTGGAACACTGTGTTGTGGACCCCCAATGGTGCGGCTATATGGATATTGAGATCCTCTGAGAAGATTCCCGCCCCAGTGCCAGTACCTGTTTTTGATCCATCGGTAAAGATCCGCAGCTCTGCAGGGCTTAGACCCTCGCAGCGATGATCCTCATACAGTTGGATTTTGTATTTTTTATCAAAGATAAATTGCTTGGGTACCCGGTCATTTAGTGCTGTTGTTAAGGGGAGATCATTATTGAGCTCCTTGAGCAGAACGGTGTGTCGTGTTTCTCTCTTACCCCAGAGATCCAGTGTTTTAAGGCGCAGTGCTGCCATCGTCGCTTCCTGTTGTATAAACAAGTGTAGCGGGGGCAGTCCCAGCATGGCTTCCAGCGCCGAAGTCGGAGTGGTCCTCATGCAGCCCGTCGTCGCCATGCAGGCTAGCCTTTGCATGTGTTGTAGCTTGTTTATAGCTGTAACTAGCTTTGCACGTGGCCACCACACAATAGCCCCGTAAGCAATCATAGGCCGAATTACAGCGCTATACAACCATAGTATTATTTTGGGAGATAGGCCCCACCTCTTCCCTATCATTTTCCTGCATTGCCAGAAGGTGATGCAAGCCCTGTTTAGTTTGTAGTCTAGATGAGAGCTCCAGTTTAATTTACTATCTAGTATAATGCCTAGATACTTTACCTCGTTAGACAACTGGAGTTCTGTGTTAAAGAGCTTAGGTAGCCGGTAGTGGCCTAGTGCTCGCTTTTGAGTAAACATGACTAGTTCAGTATAGTAGTTTAAGCGAGTAAGTTACTCACACCAGTGAGCAGCGAGACCAGAGTCGTTAGAATGGTAAAATGGTCTTTGAATTGGACACAAATGAACACTACCCTAAGTTAAAAGACGATCTTCAGACTGGTGGCTGAAGGCTGCTGAGAATACTTTAGTCCCTTGTATTAGTGGATGAGCCTATTGCCATTAAACGGGCAATCATCCAGACTGACATTTACTACGGAGTCATTTAATGAGCAGAACCTTTTAATACTATACCTCACCAGACTATAAGCAGACTTCATAATTTTCTCACCCGCATTGCAATTTCAGGGGTCAGCGCAAGTGGTCTTCTTCTTCTATGGTCGTCATGACATCATTCACCTCTTCAAGCCATCTTTCACACACTCCATTATCGTCCATCCATCCTCCGTCTCTCCAGGACTCGCCGAGCCTCACTGTATCAGTATTCAGTACTTTTCTGGTCATCATTATTTATTCTAGCTTTCAGAATTAACAGTGATTGGGAATAGCGCTTGATTCCATCTTGATTCTATCCACAATTTCTATGGTGTAATACGTGTGCAATACTTAAAACTTTTCTGACATTTTTCTACGAGGAAATCCACGACATAGAATTTGACCAAAAGGCACTTTTCACGAAACTTGAAAAGTAAGTTACGAATTTATGATAGTGATATTAATGACAATGCACTCATTAATAACGCAAGAAAGCTCGTAAGTAAGATCGCGAAGGAGGAACGTCATTTGACAAAAGCTCATTACCCGAAGCCATCATTAGCACAGACTCATTATGTAAGACTGCTGCGCAAAACTAGATATATACGAATGCATTCGGGTAAGGGGGTGAACATGTTAAGTAGCAGACTTGATTTTTGGGAATTTTCTTATTTTTTTAACCCGCTGAAGACTAAATTTCTTTTCAACATTCAGCTGAAATGCGTAGGAAGCCTATGTTGTTGCAGAATTTGTTCGAAAAAGTCGCCGCGGCCCTGGAACGCAAAGATCATTCATTAGGAGGAACACGAATAGATTTTAGCCAGTTAGATTCTGACACTCCCCTCTGCTCCGCCGAGGAGTCATTTGATGATCCCATCCTTAAAAAGGGCCTCTGTTCACCTACTGGACAAAAGCATTGCATCTCCACAGCGTTTTCTGCATGCAAAGAATTTTCGAGGTATATTACAAACCATCAATTTGTGGGCTGTAATGAAATCTAATCGTCACACATCACCACGTGGGACTTCATCATGATCATTTCAACCACAAAAAGTCCACTGCTGGATATCTATCTTCGCTATACGTAGACCGTTCCTGTGCTTCTTGCAAGCGTATTATCGCAGCTTTCCCTAGATTTCATTCATCAACATGACAGGTGATTGAATACGTTGACGAAATACATTGCGCGTAGGATCAGCATGCTGAAGTGGAAGTGGGCCGGCCATGTCTGTAGACGGACAGACGGACGATGGAGCAGACATAGAGTGGGGACCGCGTATGGGTAAATGTAGTGTGGGACGCCCTGCGGCACGATCTACCGGTGATTTAAAAAAAGGTGGCTGGCAGCGGATGGATGCGGATTGCTCTGGACGGGGATGGTTGACGCTCTTTGGAGGAGGCTTACGTTACAGGCCAGTAACATAGATTGGTCTCCTTTGTATGCGTCGTCGTCCGTTGACGAGCAAGTTGCCATCTTCACTGACAAGCTTGTCGAACTTTATGATCGTCACGCACCAGTCCGAGCGGTCAAAGTGAAACATTTGCCGGCGCCTTGGTTAACAGATGAGATCAAAAAGTTAATGAACAGAAAGGTGGCGGCAAAGGCTAAATTTAAGCGACGACCTACTGATGCAAATAGGGAAAATTATGCTTCAATCCGCAATCGCTGTAATATGGTATGTAGGAATGCTAATCGCCAACACATTCATAACTCCGTCAAAAATGGAGACTCATCCAAGGTTTGGAATTTTCTAAGATCATTGGGAGTCGGTAAAACCCGACAAGAGTCAATCCCTAAAGATTTAGACTTCAATGCAATGAATAATCATTTTACAGCGTCGTCCAATTTCGATAGGACAATAAAATTGAATACTTTGGATTATCTTTCTTCTCTTCCGACTCCCAGTTATTCTCCATTCGTTTTTAGTCAATTCTCCGCATGTGATGTTAAGAAGAGCATACTATCAATTACCTCGAATGCAGTAGGAAGCGACTGTATTAGCCGTAAAATGTTACTCCCAGTGCTGGACGTAATTCTTCCTGTCATTTGCCACATCCTCAATTTTTCTGCATCTAGTGGTGTCTTTCCATGTGCATGGAAAGATGCGCAAATTATTCCTTTACCGAAAAAGTCCAATCCCACATCCTTTTCTGAATTTCGTCCAATATCCGTCTTACCATTCCTGTCCAAAGTCCTAGAACGGTTAATTCACAACCAATTAAGTACTTTTCTATCCAAAAATAATCTCCTCAATCCTTTCCAGTCCGGCTTCCGTCCAGGTCATAGCACCACTACAGCGCTTTTGAATATTACTGAAGATATTAGGACTGCCTTGGAAAGCAGTAATTTAACGGTCCTGGCATTGCTCGATTTCAGTAACGCATTTAATACTGTTGATTTCGATGTTTTGCTTGGAATTCTATGCTCTCTTAATATATCTCCATCGGTGGTTGACTGGTTTCGTAGTTACCTGTTCCATCGCCGGCAACGTGTATGCTTTGGAGAGACCTTGTCCTCCTGGTGTCACACTTCTGCCGGGGTTCCACAGGGTGGCGTTTTATCCCCTTTACTTTTCGCAATTTTTATTAACTCTATTTCTAATGAACTAACTTCTTCCTACCATCTATATGCAGACGATCTGCAAATTTACTCGCGTGCTCCTCTTGGGAACCTGCGTGAGGCCATCGTCACCATTAACCGTGATCTGGCTCGCATATGCCAATGGAGCAAGCGGTATGGACTCATGGTAAACCCAGCAAAGACGCAGCTTATCGTTGTGGGCAGTTCCAGGATGGTTTCGAGGATCGATTGGACATCTCTTCCCCAAGTTTTCTTCGATGACACAGTTATTCCCTTCTCAGAAAAAGTAAAAAACTTGGGGATATTCATTGACAAAAACTTTTCATGGACTGCCCAACTGCAGGAAGTTAGCCGGAAGCTATTTGCATCTGCTGCGTCGTTGAGGAGACTGCGAAATTTACTTCCGATTACCACCAAAATTGCGCTTGCACAATCACTTCTTCTTACCATCCTTGATTATGCTGATGCCAGCTATCTTGACCTAACTCAGGAACAACTAGATAAACTTGAGCGACTTCAAAATTTCTGTATCAGGTTCATATTCGGTTTACGCAAATATGACCATGTATCCGAATTTCGTCTGAAGCTCAAGTGGTTGCCAATTCGCCTTCGCCGGAATGCTCATATTCTTTTCCTATTATACAATGTTCTTTTTTCCCCTTTCACCCCTCTTTATCTTAAGAAACGTTTTCAGTTTCTTAGCGATTCTCACACTAGATTTCTGAGGTCATCAGATAACTTACGACTGAGGATGCCAATGCATTCCACAAATTTCCTGGATAAATCTTTTACTGTTCAGGCTGCCCGTCTGTGGAATGCTTTGCCAGTTCCAGTGAGACGCGCTCAGTCGTTACCTGCCTTTAAAAACTTGTCAAGGAACATTACCTGTCACCGTGATTATGTCGATATCCGTAATTTATTTTTACTACCTTTTATTTAGTCTTTATGTATATATTATTAGCGTATTATGTATGTATCTGTGTATCTATTATGTTATATTATATTTTTAGTTTTTTTGTTTTTCTTATGTCACACCATAACAGCCCCAATTTCATGTCCAGTCAAATACTGTCTCCATCCCAGGTTGCCTGGAAGAGATCGCGAAATGCGATAAGGCCGCCCATTGTATGTATTTTAGTTCTAAGTTTCCTATTGTATTTAATTTTTGGTGTACAATAAAGTATATAATAAATAAATAAATAAATAAATAATACGTTCAGCAGTGGACAGCAATTGGCTGAATGATGACATCAGGATATATATTTTTTTTTTTTAAACGTTGCCCACACTAGGAATTTCTCCTGTATCGTGGGTGCGTTAACAAACATACTAAGTCACATACACAAACAGCCAGACCCGGAACAACTATCTGTAGGCCATACAAATATTTGTTCCGTGCGGGAATCGAATCTACGACACGCGACGCAGCAGTCGATCCCTCAACCACTGCGCCAACTGTACCGGCGGCAGTTGTGAACTGTGAGTTAATCTTTCCTACAATCGCAGTATACCAACTGGCAAGCAGACAAGAATTTCATGATTACAATCCGTAGCACATAATCTCTTTTACGACTGCGGCAGATTCAAGAAGCATCCCTTGAAAAGATTAGGAGGAACAAGGATGAGTTTTAGTCAGTAAAAATCTGACACTCCCCTAAGCTCCGCCCAGAGCGAAGGAGTCATTTGATGATTTCCCATCCTTAAAGAAATGGCTTTTCATGGTCCTTCTAACCGCAAATTTTGTAGCAATGATTGTGTACACAGCCTTACTTGCAACCTCGCCCGTTAAGGAAGACAGCACATAAATTGTAGCGCACATGCATTACCGCTAATGTGTTCTAGAAAATAATTGAGTGCCTAGCATCGACTTTGTGTTGCTAGAGGAAACGTTGCTGGGGAGTATTGTGTTTATGTTGTATGTATGTAAAATTGTAAATCGTTCTGGTTTCCGCAATTTCACGACTAAGTGCGTATTTTGCGTTCGACAAATGTGTCATTCAATCCACCCTAGGTCGCCAAGGTGAGCAACGCCCTGGTATTACTTACTATCTTACAGAGATTACCTGGGTTTCCGAAGTAATGGACTTGTGTCCTGAAAAAAATCTAATTAGTCGATCAGTTAGATTATCAAAAAATATTTGACCCGTGTTTTTTCTTTTGTTACGGGAACCAAAATTGACGAAGTTACGACGCTTTTAAAATTCTCAATACGTTACACCTTCGCATAATTTTTACTGAGTCGTGACGTCACGAGCCCCACTCGCGAGTTTTGATGCGTTGTATCTTTTACAATATTCATTGATTTACAAAAACAAAAAATACGTCTCCATCATTTTTCAATACTCTAACTGACGGACTAAATAGTTTTGCAATTTGTGCCTGATGGAATCTAGCCTATTAGCCGTGTAATCAGCAAACACTGGGTAGCTTAGGAGTAGAAGCTTAATGCTGCTTCATTCAGGCTCTGCATAGTGGATGGCGTAGAGGTATTTATTAAAAAACCCGTGGCCAGTTGTTATGGCTGTAACTGTACGCAAAAAAAAAATCTGGGGAGGTAAAAAGGCCACTTTAGGAAAATCAAATAAATATTATTAGAATCATAATATTAATTACATAACATTCAGTCAAACATTTTCATCTTTATCGCTAACGAATTAGGTTCAAGGTTGATTGGGAAAATTTGACAGTGACGGGTAGATTTGCTTTCTGATTTTGCTTAAGTGGCCTTTTTAGACTCGTGCTGGCTACTATAGCTTGGGTTCTTTTGAAGAGGCTAGAAAAAACAATATTGCTTTTACCACGTAGAATATACAACTTGTAATGGAATGAGCGGAGTGCCTGAAAAGGGTCATTGTATTCATTATGAGCAGCTTCTACTAAAGACCCAACTTGGAAATTGCAAAAAAATCATCTATCTATAATCAGTTTCTTTTTCGCGTACCTGAAGACGCAAACGTTGGAAGGCCAAAGTGGTCCGATGACCTGTCGGTCGATTCTGTTGACATTTCACCGTGATCACTTAGGTGGAGTAAACGATAAGTGAGCTGTCATGCCATCTTGTTTGTATGGTTTGACAGCTCACTTGTCGTTCACTTCGCCAAAGTGTTCACTTCAAAATATTTACAGAATCGCACTGCTGGGTAGCCGGTGGATGCGAGACAACGCACAAGAACAAAACAAATATAAAACGGCATATTTGGACGAGTTGAAAGTTACAAATAACGCACGCTTGAAGTTTAATATCACAGAATTCATATTCTAATGGTTTGTTCATTAACTGTCGTCCCAACAGAATTTTGACTACGGCAGTCAGTCTCACCCAAGACTATTCAACTGTCCATTACATAAATTATATTTAGTGCACAAGTGTGTGCGCAAACACTAGTGCACTCTCTGTTCCTTCACATTCATAACACGATGGGACTGAAAGTTTAATTTGTGCTCATTGCCAAGTCACTATAATTACAATATAAATAAAATAAAAAACTTTTGATACAGTCACTGAATGTTGATTTTTAACTACAAAATAAGTTGAACAGGACTTGGCTTCTATGAGATCTCGAAACTTTTTACGATGGAAAAGATTGCATAGAGAGACTTGGCATTTTTTATTACTATTAATGTTTTGGTTGTTAGCGTTTACTCTGTGAAACGTTGTAAAATAGGCTTCCCATGTAACCTCTTGAGGTTTTTCTGCGGAGCTACGACTAGGACAGCTTCCAACAAAAAACTAAGAGTCCTCTTTTAAAAAGGTATGCAACGCAACTGTGGTACTCTTTTACGCATGGTATTCCAGATATATGGGGTGACCACATATCAGTGTGCCAATTCGACTAATTTTCACATTCGCATCGCATTCGTATCTCAATCGCAAACTGTCAAAAATGTATGAAAATTAAGGCTTTTTTGACAGTTTGCGATTGACATGCGAATGCGGAAGTTGTTTAAAAATTAGTAGAATTGGCCCTCAGGACGACCGCCTGCTTGTTTGACTTTCTGGCATAAAACACAAAATTAGGGAACATTCGAAAAAATAAAATTGTTGGCTATATTTACATTCATATAATCCCATAGTATCTACAAAATTAAATAAAAGCACCCATTTCAACTTTAAATAAAAAATTTAATGTTACAAAAATTAAACATCTTGAATTTAGTTATTCTATTTTAAGTGCTGTTCTTTTTTCAATTAAAAAAACAAACAGATAAAGCGTAGGTACCAGAACTTTTAAACAGAAAAAAAAACAGCAGAATCGCAGTTAAAAGCTAAATCGAAACTTTCGTCGCAGTTTAAATGGGAAATAGTATTTTTACGAAGTTTCGACACTGCCAACCGAGCAGTGGAATTGTATCAACTCGTACGAGCTCACTCCGCGGTTTGCGGTTGGAGGACCCCTACTGCTTGTTTCAGTTAAGGCAATATTATTGCTCCGGTCCGAAAGACCAAAGGGTTTTCAATGGGGTGGAATAGCCGCAGCTTGTGTAGATATTAGCTTTCTTTGTTGTAACTTTTAATTGGTTTTCAACACATGGAACTCATCCTTTATTAATTAGAAATTCGGTAACTGGTTTTTGAAACTGTGATTAATAGTCGTTCCATGCAATATACTCTTATTCAGCAATACTGTTGACTTTCAGTAAAGAATATAATAGAATACTCTTTATTATGTACACCATAGGTATAAGTTACAGAAAAAAAAATCGAAGAAAACATTACATAGGCTGACACAATGGGCGGCCTTATCGCTAAGAGCGATCTTTTCAAGACAACCTTTGGATGGATTTTAAAGAGAAAGGAAATACAGTACTGGTAGTCTTAGATGCACGATTAACATGAATAAATAAATGATAGATAAATCAATACAATTATAATTATGAAACAAAAACTATAGAACCCAAGTAAAAACGATCAAAGAGAAAGGTAGTGATGTTTGACCATTGTTTTAAAAATGGACAAAGATTGAGCACGACTTACTGACTCGGGCAATACATATGTATGTTACACTGCATCAAACATAATATATTATGTTACAATGCAGCTGTTATACTGCATCATACTGTTATACCATGCAATATACTGTTATACTGCAAACCGCCCTAAATTGACCCAAATATGCACACGTAGTGACCTTTTATGAATGTAAGTCAAATTCATAGATTTTTGAGATAAGTCCATATTATTCTGAAGGCTCGTGGCTAAATAATAACAGCCGCACAGGTCGATCTTCAAGGTTAAGCAACGCTTGCCGAGGTTGGTCTGTGGATGGGTGACCATCTTAACATACCGAGTTTCCTCCATGCCTCGGAAAGCACGTTAATCTGTTGGTCCCGGCTGTCATTTGGAGATCTTTGGCAGTCATTACGGATAGTCAGAAGCCAGAAAAATCTGACACCAGTCTTACCAAGGAGTACTGTGTTACCCAGTTAATGGGTTGTGGAGGTCTGGTAAGCAGCCGCTCCACGTAAAATACTGGTATTCAGCTGAATCCTGTTTGACTGGCCGGCCCCAACATAGTTGGGAAAAGGCTAGGCAGATGATGTATTTTGAAGGTGCGATATTATGTTGTTGTGCCTGTGTGTTATTCCAAACTAAAATCTACTTATGTGCCAAATTTGACGATTGTGCCATGAAGTTCCTTTTAGGCCTTATATTTCCTTACAAACTTTATCATTTATAATATTATACTACCTTTTGCCCGCGACTTCGTACGCGCATATTCCGTTTAAATCCGTTCTCGTAGGAATTTCGGAAAACCTCTCTTAGTGTTCTCTTATATACCTCAAGGAACCTACATGCCAAATCTCAGCTTTCCACGACCAGTATTTTCGGCTGTGCGTTGTCTGTCAATCATACAATCAGTTAGTAACGGAAAAATAGAGTATATATGAGATTTAGGATTACAAGCTCACTATAATATTTTCCCACTGCTGAACTAAAAGCTACCCTCTATACAGGGTTATTTGTAAAACACCAACAACCTCTCAAAAATGTGTTACTGACATCATAATCAACAAATTTTTTTCGATGACTTTCTCGATGATGATGAAAAACCAAGCAGTAAACTCCTTTTTGCACACGCCTATAATTCTTGTTTTAGAGCACAGCGTAGAGTTCCGTTGTTTTTCTATTCTGTTAATTTCCGCTATCTAACTGAAGGCCAAACAGTTTGATAATGAAGAGAAGGAAGCCACGTGTTCCCATCATTATCTTATCTCAATTGGTCCTTAATCACAGGAAGCGATTATTCAATGAGTCTCAGCAGTACGATAACTTTACGTCCCAGGTCAAGTGTGTTGGGAACTCACGTAATTGAACAGGCAAATGTTTATTTTTTCACAGAATTTTTACTGGAAACTTTATCAAAAATTGTATTTAAATTTAAGGTGTTATGGTAATGTTCTATGTTCAAAGGAATTTGTTAATGTCACCGGATAATTGCAAACTCCATAAGTTTTTAATAATACATACACATTACACAGATAATTTTGATTACAATAAATTATAAAATCTGCAACTCTCTCTCTGTACTGGCAACTCCTGTGAGTTGCCAGTACATCAACTGTTTTATTTAGCAAGTTGAGTTGACAATTTCACGCGATTTTTTACAATCTTACGACGATTTTAATTATCCGTTGCCATAAAAAAATATATTTCGTAAGTATAGAATTCTTATAGCAATAAAACATGTTTCTACCAAATAGGATGCGAGAATGCTAAGGCGTTACCCAGCTATGTTGGGTTCGACTTCCAGTCCAACCAGATGTAGGATGATGTATATACAGGGAAATTGAAAAAATACCCGAAACCTCTTAGGCAGTGAAAGTACACATGATTATAAGCAACTTTTGTTTTGGTAAAACTCCGAAATCTCGAAAAAAATATCAGCTGTTTCATACAAAATGCAGTATTTAGCCAATGAAAATGTATGAAACAGCTGATATTTTTTTCGAGATTTCGGAGTTTTACCAAAACAAAAGTTGCTTATAATCATGTGTACTTTCACTGCCTAAGAGGTTTCGGGTATTTTTTCAATTTCCCTGTATAATTAAATCCGCCTCTGTACTTTTTTTTGGGCTGTAAGTGTTAAATAAATAAATATAGCTGAGGATCAGTGTTTTACATGGAGCCCTTTCTGAACTCCACAACCATTTCCAACCCATAAAGGGTTGCGGAGCTTGTTCGAAAAAGTCATCGCGGCCACTTGCGTTCCAGCAAAGGGCATTAGGTCCTACGGATGGGTTGTAGTCAGTAAGAGTACCCCCTACAACCCCTAGGTAACATGATACCCTTTGACGAGAGTAATGTCAGATTTTCTGTCTCTTGACAGCCCTAACAAATCCGTGGTGCTTTGCAACTGGGCTTAACCCAGTTGTATACCGCGTGTATCTGACATCGACGCACAAACGATTTCCATGGGTCCAGGGCATGATTCTGGACACCCTGGACTTTGAATTTTTCGCCGGCTTTTTCTCATTTTTTAATTTTTTTCAAGGGTTTTTTTACTTTAGACTGCTCATAATCGTTATTCTGACCTAACCCAATGAGATTTTTACTAAAAAAATAATTAATTAACTACTTTCACTAAAAAGAGCAATCTGAATAAAACCACAAATAGATATCAGCTATTTGTCGTACTCTTGAAAAAAATGAAAAAAGAACCGACGAAAAATTCCAACACTGGGGTGTCCAGAATCATGCCCTGGACCCATGGAAATCGTTTGTGCGTCGATGTCAGATACACGCGGTATATCCCTTGGTGCCTATTGGCCTAACTCAAATCGGTCTCCTGCTTGTAAGGAAGGAAGTGGAAATTATAAGTATTTATTTTTTCCTACTCCTCCGCTGTACTCTTCTGATTAATTTCGATGCGGGATCCAAGACAGTTGAATCATTTCCGCGGGACTTGTCGGGCTTCATTAGCTCGGCGTTTTTCTGGTGGTCGCCACTGTAGATTCGGGCTTTCAGTAGTTGCAGTGGTTGGGAATGTGTGACGGGCTTGTCCCATTTAAAAAAAAAGCCCTAACGATTGTCAAAGATCTGCAAACAACGTCAAACTAGTGTGTAGTGTTGATTGGGGGCTATTTTGTTCAGCAGGAGTTGATCCTTCGGAATGGGACGCCGTTGCCTCCTTCTGCGAAGCAGTCATGCTAGCGAAGGAGGTGGCGGAGCGGGAGAGGAGATCCTCTCGTCCCGGCCGCCGTGGTGGACGCCGCGGGCGTCGGGGGCCACCTGGTGACCTCCGGCCACCGTAGGCGCGGGCCTGTGGACGGCGAGCTATGGGTGGCTCGCCGTCCGTCCGTCTAGTGACGACAGGCCGTGTCGACGGCGCGTTAGTGTTCCACGCGCGCCTCAAAGAGAGTCAGCAACACAGAGGGGCCCGAAAGGGCCGACGCCTGCCGGAGTCGCGGGATTATTCGCAAGAGACACCGTGGCTCCGGAACACAAAGGGCAATGAAGGAACATGGATGGGTTTTAGTCAGTAGAAGTCTGACACTCCCTCCCGCTACACCCAGAGCGGGAGGAGTCATTGGATGATTTCCCATCCCTAAAAAAAAAAAAAAAAAAAAAGGAGTTGATCCTTCTACTAAAGACGACGTATTTAGCACCTCCCCAACCTAAGTTTCACCGGTTTACCAAAAAATAACCGGTCAAGCGCGAGTCGGTCTGTTACACGAAGGGAGCCCCCTTAAATATTGGTTTAATTTTATTTAACCTTTATTATTGTATGTTAAAGCGGCAAGAGAAATGCACCCTTGCCTCGGGCCTCGGTCGAAATTTCACAGTTCTTGAGATACAGCCCGCTGACAGACAGACGGAAAGACAGCGGAGGCTTAGTAATAAGTTTCTTTTGGTCACCCTTTGGATACGGAACCCTAAAACGCCCAATCAATTTAAACTCAACACAACTAATAACATGATCTTTTTCAAGACCGAAGCGCAAATCTCCAATTCCACCATATGCTACACACTAGAACAAGGGTATACGTCCACGCCTTTCACAGACCATAATTCTTCGGAAACAATCCAATTTGAACAGAAATGCCTCCAAAAAACAAATAAGGCTCGTTGAACATTTTTCACGGGGCACATTACGCACCCCATACAAATATATCGCGCTCACACCATGAGGACCCGTAAGTTATGGTGCCCATCATTTCTTCTTATTCCAAATGTCTTTATGGATGTGTATAAATTGAATGTCGTATGTCAAACTTGGGGGTGAAGATAGGTAGTTCTGAGGGGCTAGCACGAATATTTTGACGTATAATAACGTTAACGTAATTGTGAATTTTGAATGCGAAAAACTACAACCCCATAGTATTTTGGTGTTATGGGACATACAAAATTTATATATTTATTTAAACGGATAGTCAGAAGCCAGAAAATCTCACACCAGTCTTGCCAAGGAGTACGGTGTTACCCAGTTAATGGGTTGTGAAGGTCTGGTAGGCAGCCGCTCCACGTAAAATACTGATATTCAGCTGAATCCGGTTTGACTGGAAGCCGACCCCAATATAGTTGGGAAAAGGCTAGGCAGATGATACAAAATTTATATCATTTAAAAATATGGGCCTAGTATCTAAATCAAATAAATATTATATGCGAAACGAGTATTGTAGCTATGGTAAAATTTTACGTTACGTTACTATACGTCAAAAATATTCGTGCCCTCTGGTATCTTTTGCATTTTTAACCGACTTCCAAAAAAGGAGGAGTGTATTTTTTTCTCTTTTATGTATATACACCGATTACTCCGAGGTTTCTAGTTCGATTTCTGTGATTCTTTTTTAGTTCGATGCGGCATACTTGACGTTTGGTCCCGTAAAAATTTAATTCAGTTTGGCTCAGTAGTTTTTGTTTTATGAGCATTTTTGCGTATTTCAATTTCTGCGTAGACGAAGACGTCATTCAAGTATCACCACCTAAAAGTTATACTTTGTAGTGTTTTTTTATTGTTGGTTGGGAAATCATAAAATAACTCCACCTGGCTCTGAGCACAGAGGAAGAGAGTATCAGACTCATACTGATTAAAACAAATCCGTGTTCCTCTTAATACAATTTGTGTTCCAGGAACAATTTCGCGATCCTGAAGTAATTTCTACTTAACCAAAAGGAGAATAAAATTAAGAAATGACGTCATGTTATGGTGTCACGCTGAAACACAAGAACGCATACTTACGTTATAACCTTAGGAAACAGTCTCATTGTACTTCCCCGGTCTCCGTAGAAACGGTTTATTATTTAAGGTAAACCAAGTTTTCCTGTATTGTCTTAAAATCTGCATCACGTAGTTAACTTGCCTACTTATTATGCAACTCTTTGAGGAAAAAATCTTACAGGAAAATGGTCAAATTTGCCGCACTTTACACCGGCTCCAGACTAGATTTTATCTTAATATGTAGGGTTTTTTTTAGGATAGGGAATCATCAAATGACTCTGTAACGAAATCGCTATAATACTTGAAAAAAAAAAAAAAACCCAAGCAAACATACAGAAGAATGACTCAATGTTCTAATACTCTAAACATGACCAGTACCATAGCGCAAATACATAATGCTGTGCTAAGTACCCACCTAACATACGCTTGTAAAATGTCATGTAACGTGGGAATGAAAACAATAGCGAACGGAGAATGGTTTTTTAAATAACAATCACAATAACTGGTACGGCTTTGTCAATAGAACATGCATGTTTGTGAGTGACATAGCCTGTTGGTTGTTGTATCACAGAGTTAGTCACAGCCTAACATTTTATAAATCCTTGACATCTCATAAATATATCGTATCGTGACCATGTTGAAAAACGGCGAAATTTTACCACTGAAATTGCATAAAATCTCCGCACCACGTTAGTCACTGACATTTTGACTGACGTGATTGGTTAATATTTCTCCGTTTCTCCACTCCGCTGTAATGGCCTGTCCATTACACATGATATATATTAGGTATGTAGGTGTTCATTTCATGTTAGTCTAGCAGTTTGAGTTCTTTATGCGGCCTACCCTGGGTTTAAGGATAGGGGTGATTCCCTTATAATTTGACCAGTGGTAGGTACGGATTGTATGAACTTGAAACGAACTTTGACCGCTGAGTTTGTTTTAGCGTTTCTTCCAAAAGTAGTCTGCTAAGAAATGCCTTATCTAGTTTACCAAAAAAGATAGTCAATCAAAAGATTTAATTCAAATGTAATTTATTCAAATTTGGCTGAGAGCAAGCGTTATTGAACGTCAAAGCTTTATACACGTCAAAAACCGGCCGAAACTTCGGTCTTCGGGTTTAAAGAATATCCCCCTGATTCAAATTCTTTCCAAATTATGGGCGATTTACCACTTAGGTACATGGGTATGTAGTAGATATAGATACTTAGTGGTAGGTAAGTATTACCTTCGTTATAACTACGGGATCAGTTAACATCAGGTGAGATAGTGGTCAAACGTATGCCTATAAATAGTTTTAAAAAACTAAAGTTGTTAACCAAACTAGTTTATGAGTAATTGTGGTTTCATTCAACAAAATAGTTTCCTTATCATTAATCTTAGCATTTAACATTAAAAAATACTTAAAGTATTATGAATTGTTCATGTTATTAGAGACAATTTTCTGTAGAATTCACCTAACTAAATAAATTTGTTAAAAGGGCAAAGAAATATCAGGAAGCAATAGTAACAAAACAATTAGGTATAGTTAGTTCCAAACAAAACATTTGATCAAACAGCAAGAGATACAATCTGTACAATGCCAATAGTTTTGAATACAATACCAATCAATCCATACAACACACGAACAATCGCGGTCCTCCATTAATCTACTCTATTCCATACATTTCAGTTGACACATAAAACACACCTGTAGCGTTACCAGGGTTATTATATCCAGCTATCGTCACCTCATTGGCAGCACATTTACCTTCATTATAATGCTCATAGTTATCACAAGCCCACGCCAAGAAGCCATTCTGAAGATGTACAGACATTGAGTAGTAACGTACACAAGCCTTATGACTGCACTTCGCTGCATCACTCTCCCCTTTAGCTGGTATCAAACCTTCATGGCAGGAAGGTTGCTTGTTCCCTTTCTTGTTAAAGAAGAAATCGATATCAGCCAGTACAGAAGTCGTCCCCAGACCTCCAGCGTTACAATGGTACACCTCAACGTACTGTCCGACTCCAGACCTAATCTGGTGTTCGATTAAACTGTTGGAAAAGCAAGGACCAGCTGGATCCAAACCAGTGATTCTCCAGATCTTTTCGTTTGTAGCTTCAATGTATCTAGATCCTGTATAGCCTAGCATTTGGCTGCCTAAACTGTGGCCGATGCAGTGGATTTTGTTTGAAGGAAAACCTTTAGCGTGTAGTCTAGCTAAGAAGTTTCCGAGAGCCGTTCCGATGTAGTAAGTATTTTTGACTGAGCGTTCATAGCTGGCGATTTTTCCTCCTTTACTTGAGGTGTAAATTGAATGGTCGACCATGATGAGGTAAATATTTGGTACCGTGGCGAATGCTTGTCGGACAATGTCCTCAGTGTTCTTGTTGATATGTGACTTGTACCCTGGGACGAAGAACACCAGTTTCCTGGTGATATCCAAGTTGTAACTGGAGGTGAGGCCTTCGACGGCATTGTCGATGGGGAATGTTAAATTGAAGTTGTTCTGGAAGTCGTAGAAGAAGATCTGCGTCTCGCTGACACCAATGTCCAGGGTTTTGTCGTGGTCACCTGGAAATTAAAACGTGGTGATTGATGATTTTTGAATAGTAAACAATTTTTTTTTTTGTTAATTTATTGTGAGTGTATTTAATTAATATATTTCATTTTGTTTAGTAAACAAGGTGAGTTTATCCTATTCTCTATTTTACCACAGTCTTTTTCGTGTTGATTCTTCAGATTTATATTTCACTAAAATTTAAGATTTTATAGTAGATTTATAGAAAACTAAGAATTTGATGATTTCTCCAGTGGATTTTCGAAGAAATAGACTGATATTCAGCTAAAAACGAATACAAGGTGTTGTGAAATGTTAATTCCTAGCCTTAGGTAAAACCACAGCTCACTTCACCTAAGTATTCACGCTGAGTTTTTACAGAATATGCTGGCTTTTCTGGCTAAGGAGTGGAATTCCTTACCAGATTCTGTGTTTCCTGATAGCTACAACCTGGGAATATTTAAGTCAAGAATGAATAGGTTACTTCTAAGCAAGCGTGCTCTATGTTCGACCACATACAGATAGTGATAAAACGTGTCCTAAAAACAGTAAAAAAAGTATTTAAAAAAATAAGATTGAAGACACTTGTGGCTCTAGACAAAGTGCCATTCTATTAGCGATGTCGACTGTCGATGTGCCAAACTATAAGGGACTAGCACGTCGCCCTCGACTTCGTTTCCGCGGATTTACTTGTTCGGTTGGTACTCCACGAACTCCCTTCTACCCTCTTAAGGTGGAAGCGCCAGGGCAGCCCGCGAAATTTAAAAAAAATATGTTTTTTGCAATTTGCCGGTCAGTGTGAAGCTGCATGTTCTATGAAGTTAGAGGGTTATATTGATGATTCAAATGGTTAAAATCCTTTACATAAATGCTCTTTACGATCGCGAACCGCATTCTGTTCAACATATAGCTTCACCCTTAAAGGGTATTGTGAAAATTACTATTATTAACAGACTAAACCTTGGGCAGTTCGCTCAAACCGCAAAATTTTTCTTGCTTAGAGTATTTGTATACCCGTCGTAACTTTGAAACGAAAGGTCTGATTTGAATAGTTTAAAGTGTACAGACGCACCACATCAAGCTACTAAAATCTGTCAAATTTCTTCAATAGATTTTCTTACCACTTAAGTTGTAAGGTTCAAGGTTGATTGGGAAAATTTGACAGTTTCGTGTAGCTTGATTTGCTGGAGACATAATCAAACTTAATTATTAAACAATTTAAATAGATATGGATTAATATCCAGAAGGAGCTCGTAGCTAAATTATAAGGAGACGATGAGGTCGATCTTCAAGGTTAAGCAACGCTTGCCGAGGTTGGTCTGTGGATGGGTGACCATCTTAACATACCGAGTTTCCTCCGTGCGTCGGAAAGCACATTAAGCTGTTGGTCCCGGCTGTCATTTGGAGATCTTTGGTAGTCGTTACGGATAGTCAGAAGCCAGAAAATCTGACACCAGTCTTGCCAAGGAGTACCGTGTTACCCAGTTAATGGGTTGTGGAGGTCTGGTAGGCAGCCGCTTCACGTAAAATACTGGTATTCAGCTGAATCCGGTTTGACTGGAAGCCGACCACAATATAGTTGGGAAAAGGCTAGGCAGATGATGATGGATTAGTATCATGATACTAAAATCACCACTATTCCATTTCACCTGGGTTTTTATTGAGTAGGTAATATGAACAAGAAGCGGTCATTGTGACTTAACCATAATAGGTAGAAATATATCCCAGTCAATTTTTATTTAGATATTGATGTCTTCTATAGAACTGTAGTACATCACTTTGCTCTATTGTTAATAGTTTCCGTAGCGTACGCGATAAAAGAATCTTTTTGGTATTTTTTCACGCCTTTGGTTAGATAATCGAAATTTTCATATGGATCCCTAACTTTTTTGAAAAATTTCTATAGCCTATGTTCAAGAATAATGTAGGATAATAATGGTGAAATAATGTTTCAAATCGGTCCAGTAGCTTCGGAGCCTATTCAATTCAAACAAACAAATCTTTCCTCTTTATAATATTAGTGTAGCTTGTCCACGTGACATTTCGAAAGCGTTTGTCAATCTCAAACATTTTTTACGTTTTGACAATCGCCTTCGCCACGCTACCTATACCAATTCTACTAATTTTCACATGCGTATCTCAATCGCAAACTGTCAAAAATGTATGAAAATCATATCATATCCAAGGAACCAAATATCAGCTTTCTGCAATGAATAGTTTCGGCTGTGCGTTTACTCGCTCAGTCAGTAACGAAAGAATTTTATAAATTGATTGCATTTAACAGTTTACAGCACATGCACCGCTCTAATATCTCAGCGTGCTAATTCTACTAATTTTCACATCCGCATTGCATTCGCATCTCAAACGCAAACTGTCAAAAATGTATGAAAATTAAGGCTTATTTGATAGTTTGCGCTAGACGTGCGAATGCGAATGTTGTTTAAAAATTAGTAGAATTGGCCTACAGATTGTTACTTGTCTAGACCATCTGAACCGCGCAGATAAAATCGCGAATAGCTTTAGCTTGTCGTTTTATCTAAAGTTTTATTCATAAAACCCGTTCTGTATTTACTCTAAGAATAATTATGAAAAGGTAAATAATTACTCATGGCTTTTTTAATATAAATACAGTCAAAATTCTTACGTTGTGCGTAAAAATAGGTATTTTAATAAGGTAACGTGTGCAAACAGGTCGACTTTGATATTTTTTCGGCGAAAAAGTATATTTCAACGAAGTTCTTAAGAATTTAAATTCTTTATACTTTGTTTATAATTTTTTAAATGAATTTTGAATATTTTGGTTCTTTTTTTTTAATTTGAGATAGGTTTGCTCTTGACTTAAGTCTTGGTCAGAGATGACAGAGACAAAATCTACGATGGAGCGAGCTTACCCAGAAGGAGCCTGTTTACTCTAACTTTGATGAGATTAGGGTTGTAAGCGTTCCCATTTGTTTTTGGAAATAAGGAAATAACCTGTCGCAATTATTACGTCTTTAGGTTGATCTGCACATATTTTGAAATATTTTTCTTTTTGTTTTTTTTGGCGCTATTTGGCAGTGTGTATAATTTTTTCAACAGTACATTTACACCAGACAAGCTCTCTCATCATCTGCCTAGCCTTTTTCCCAACTATATTGGGGTCGGCTTCCAGTCAAACTGGATTTAGCTGAGTACCAGTATTTTACGTGGAGCGGCTGCCTACCAGACCTCCACAACCCATTAACTGGGTAAATACGGTAATTCATAGAAAGACTGGAGTCAGATTAACTGGCTTTTGACTATCCGTAACTACTGACAATGATCTACAAATGACAGCCGGGACCAACGGCTTAATGTGCTTTCCGAGGCACAGAGGAAACTCGGTTTGTTAAGATGGTCACCCATCCACAGACCAATCTTGGCAAGCGTTGCTTAGCCTTGAAGATCGACCAGTGCGGCTTTTTATTATATAACCACGAGCTCCTCAGACAAGCTCTAGACGTGAAGACCTCTAATTGGCTAACAGATTATCATACTGCTACTTATCACCATTTTATTTAGCTGTAAGTCTTCCATAGTATTTAAATAAATAAATAAATAAGTGTCGTGTCTTCTTCGCGTTAGTTAGTGTTCTCAACTACAATAATAGTTATTTAGTAAATAGTACTGTATCTTTAAAAACCAAAGCTAAAAGGCATAAAAATGTAGTTAGGTATCTAGATAAATTGTGCCACAATTTTGTTATCAGAGGCAAACATAAATATAGCTTGTTATGTAAACATTCTGTTTTAATGAAAAAGCGTAGTTTTAAATGTTCATAAGATCATTAATATGAGAAGTAAAAATTACATATTTTAATTAAAGCCCTGGCTGGAAGTTTTATATTTTTGATTGGCATTCTCTTTGGGTTCAGTGGCCGAAAGCATATTTTTTTTACTGTTGATACACACAAGCGTTTGTCCACTATCTCACCTGATGGTAAGCGATGATGTGGTCTAAGATGGAGCAGGCTTGCCTAGAAGTAGCCTATGCCCTCTTGACTTGTAGCTATCAGGAAACACAGACTCCGACAGGGAATTCCACACCTTTGCTGTACGCACTATGAATGTGTTTCCAAAACGTTTTGTGCGTGATTGAGGATAGGTTCGATTTTTGTTCGATTCCAGGGTTAAAATAGTTATGTTTTAAAGTATGGAAGTTTTGAATAAGACCCGTAAGGGACAGAATCAGATAAAAAACACCTAGTTAGACATAAAAAAAAAATCGATTCTTTCTGTGCATTTTCAGTTTCCAGATTCTCTGATTCAAAACTGTATCTTCTTCTTAATATAATAAGGTACAAAATTGGAACGGTTTATCTCCAATAACCCTGACTAAAAATTTACCTCTACATAATACTTCAAGTATTTTTGCGAGGTGAAACAATCAATGTCAACTGGAAATTGCAACATTCACGGCTACGTTTCCTTGGTAAACCCAAACATACCTAACAAAAAGTACAAGATCTCAGTCGTTTCTCACAAGAAACAAGGTTCCAATTAAATTAATACCTACTTAGTCAGGTGATTCAAACCATAACTAAGTTAATTAAGGAACTAATGACACCGTTAACCAGACTAAAGTAATCGAAGGTAATCGACCTCTAATTAACAGTACTGACAAACACGACCATAAACTAATAAATCTATAAAATGACGTCACTCACATGTTATCCAATCAGAATAAAGCAGCGCTCTAAAAGGCCCAGCACACCCACAAGCCAACACCGCACTTAAAATAAAACAAAACAAGTAATTCATCGTAGATGACCTCCGACACGTCCGCCGCTCTTGAGGAACCAGCGACAAATGACACACGTGGACTAGATCGTATACATGGCAGATCATGCGCGCGCGCCGAAGCGGGAAAACAATAACAAATTGATCGATAGGTAATTTATTGATCTTGTTCATTTGAACGTCTTTGTATAGGAGCACGGGAAAAACACGTAATGTTGTATCTACGAGTTTTCATGTGCCTGATAACGAATTAAGATCAGTTATCGTTATGGGATGAGTCAATATTTAGGGTATGAGTAATATTGGTACGTATGTAAATCACCTGTTCGGGTGTGAGAAGGACAGCCAAATACACCGAGGGCAATATTTAAACTGGAGATGAGGCCCTATTTAAACATTAATTTACATCACTATCACTTCACTATCACTACATTATTATAAAATAAAGTTCACAGCCGCGTCTGTCTGTCTGTATTTCTGTTCGTAATAAACTCAAAAAAAAAACTGCACCGATTTTCATGCTGTTCTCACCAATGGATGGAGTGGTTCTCGAAGAAAGTTTTAAATCCGAGACAACACGAAAACAGACAGCTGAGGTGTTTTACTGTCACAGATGATGGTAAAAGGGGGTAATGATGATACAAACCAAGACTCGATCTATATATTCCCGAAGAGAAATCCTAATAACACCATTCCTATAAATGGGAATCGAATCCAGGACCCTATGTTCAGCTGTCGCGATTACTCGATAGTTGGCTCTGTCTCGGTTGTGTACCTAAATCGAAGTAGAATTTGCTTTCAGAGATACAGGGTGTTACATATCTATCCAAACTTACCGGCTACTAAAAATGTTATATGGAAACCCAATAAGACTTTTTTCCCGATCTAGGAATCGAACCCAGGCCTTTGGGGCAGTTGGGACAGTCAAAACCCACCTACATGGGACGTTACCGAAGTAATAGGTAACATGCTTGCGATTATTTTATTTGCAAAAGGAACTAATTTTTCAGCTCCATGAAATTATTTTTAAACACCTTCATCGGCGATGAAGTTATAAAACTTCAAAAATTACAATTAGAAAGAGAAGTCCGACATGGACTTTGACGTCAAAGTCCATGACGCCTGTACAGCTGTCATAGAAAACATGGTTTTCGCGAGAGTGACAGATAGGCTAAACCTATATTTGTCTAAAATGATTATATCTCCTTTGTTTTTTGAGTTATTTTTATTCTATTTTCACTATTAGCATAACATTTTTGTGTATTTTTAGATAAACTGATTAGATAATAAATATTTTTTTCATGCATATATTCCCTATTGTGTGTACAAACAAAATATAAGAAACAGTCAATCAAAACGAAAGAAGTTTTAATCAGTACAAGTCTATAAACTCGTACATATCTATGCCTAGTGTTAAGTTAATCTCTCAACTCCGAAGAAACTTTCCAACTGAGAGTGAAAATTGTATTACTCCTATTAACCGTGATCTTAGCAGTACAGAAAGGCGGAACAATCACTCTAAAGTCATTAATTAACTCACCTCGGTTACACAACGAAGTTTTTAATTGAGTCGAGTCGATCCTCGAAGCGTAAAGGCTTCCACAAACAGGTGCGAAGAGACTAAAGGTCACGACACGACGACGCTTTTTGATATAATTCTTTCGTTGAGAAAATTTACAATTGGCAGCAGCAGATAACGAAACAATACGATGCGTTTTCGTATTTACTGGTCACACCAGATGACCAGACTGCTGTTCGCACACATAAGCACTGCAGGCCGCTGCTTAAAGCTCTTTCTATTGTGAGAATATTATACAAATAGAATTATGTAGTACCAACCTAAATAGCTTTTTTTTATACCGCGTGTATCTGACATCGACGCACAAACGATTTCCATGGGTCCGGGGCATGATTCTGGACACCCTAGACTTAGAATTTTTCGTCGGCTTTTTTCTCATTTTTTCATTTTTTTCAAGAGTTTTTTTTACTTTAGACTGCTCATAATCGTTATTCTGACCTAACCCAATGAGATTTTTAATAAAGAAATAATTAATTAACTACTTTCACCAAAAAGAGCAATCTGAATAAAGCCACAAATAATATCAGCTCAGCTGAGCTGATACTTTGTAGTACTCTTGAAAAAAATGAGAAAAGAACCGACGAAAAATTCCAACACTGGGGTGTCCAGAATCATGCCCTGGACCCATGGAAATCGTTTGTGCGTCGATGTCAGATACACGCGGTATATGAGATGGGTTTGCTCTTGACTCTAGTCTAGGTCGCAGATGACAGAGACAAAGTCTACGACGGAGCGAGCTTACCCAGAAGTTACCTGTTCACTCTAATTTTAAAAAGATTAAGCGTACGGAAACACAGACGCAGGCAGAGAGTTCCATTCCTTTGCTATGCGCATAATGAAAGACGCTTAGAAACGCTTAGTGCAAATTGGTGGAATAGCAACAAGGTAGGGATGGTAAGTTGCAGTGCGTCTGGATGTCCGATGATAGAAGGGGGCCGGTGGGATGACGTCGTGGAGTTCTTGGGCACACTCTCCGAAGTACAATCTGTAGAAGACCGAAAAGCAGGCAACCTTGCGGCGTTGAGCCAAGCTGTGTAGCTTTGCATCCACCAGTTTTGCGTCACCAATGAGCCTCTTGGCTATGCTTGACTTTGGTCATGTCAGAGGCCCTTGAGGCGGCTTAGAAACTCTGACACTAGGGTGTGTGCGGTCGTTTATATACCTTACTACAAACGATAAGAAAAACAAGAATACTTTGGTGAAATCAAAAGCAATATTGAAACAAAATCATGAACTAGCAAGTAGGTAAACAGATTTCGGATGCTGACTGTACAGGCTACCAACTGAAGGAATGTAAGGCAACTAACAGGCAAGGTACCTAATGTATGTCTTCGTCTATTTCTATTGTCCACCTTTCCCATAGTTTCAAATATCCTTAAATCAAGTTTCCATAACCGAGAATGCTAAAATCTTGGTTGAATCTGTAGCTTAACTAATTAACGGTTGAAAACATACATACTAATCTACCCTAATATAATAAAGCAGAGAAGTTTGTTTGTTTGGTTGGTTGAACGCGCTAATCTCAGGAACTACTGGTCCGATTTGCAAATTCTTTTGGTGTTAGATAGACCATTTATCGAGGAAGGCTATATACTCGTATCATCACGCTAAGACAAATAGGAGCTGAGCATTAATGGAAAATGTGACGCAGACGAAGTTGTGCGGGTCAGTTAGTATATAATATTATAAAGCAGAAGAGTTTGTTTGTTTGGTTGAACGCGCTAATCTCAGGAACTACTGGTCCGATTTGAAAAATTGTTTCAGTGTTAGACAGCCCATTTAACGACACGACACGCTAAGACAAACAGGAGCTGAGCATTAATGGAAAATGTGACGCAGACGAAGTTGCGCGGGTCAGCTAGTTGTGAATAATTCTGATGAATATCGTCTGCCTAGCCTTTTATATAGGCACCCGACTACGGTGGGTTCGGTTTTGTCTAGCCAGGGGTTGCCAACGGGGGCGCCCTTCACTTGAGAGGCGTAGTGGCATAAGCGCTGACAAGGGGAGCCTCCGAAAATGACTTGATGCTATCAATTCAGAGGTAGCTGAGTGTAACCAAATCAATTGAGGTGACGTCATCACCCTCCCACTCGGCCCGCGTTATCTGGTTCTTATAGCTTAGGTAACGAGGGGGCGTAGTCATTTTAAGGAAAGTTGTTGGAGTTTTTTTAAGGATGGAAAACCATCAAACGACTCCTACCGCTCTGAGCAGAAGAAAGTGTCAGACTGATACTTTTTTTTTTTTTGCCCTTTGCATTACAGGGCCGCGGTCACATTTTCGAATAAATTTCGCAACCCTAGAAGCTTTCGGTTGCGCAGTCTAAAAGGTTGGGAACCACATCGTCGGATCGGATGCAGCTAAATACCAGTATTTTAAACTGACCAACTAGGTGCTCTCCACAATCCAGTTGCCAGATGCACGTCTGGGTAAAACTACACATTTTTTTTTAATACAAAACGGGGAAACTCTTGGGCCCAAATCTCACCTGATAGAAAGTGATGATTAAGCCGAAGATGGAAGCGAGTTTCACCCGGAATCCTCTTACACAGAGGAACTGGCTATCATACCTCTAACTGCCGGAACACAACAATGCTGTTAACATTGTTGTTATGGCGACAGACTTAGACTATAGCAGATAGCTTGCCAGGCGGACTTAGAACAAGTCCTACCACCAACCAAAAGGTATACAGGACACTATTTTAAGTCACTCACGAAAGTATATTTAATGTTAATTTTTCTTTCTCCTTGTTCGAGGTGGTGCTTGTAGTGTCTGGAATTCTGGATAGATATGGGCAGGCATTTAAGAAGCTGTAAGAAATCAATTGACGACACGGTTGGCGCAGTGGTTGAGCGATTGACTGCTGCGCAGCATGTCGCGGGTTCGATTCCTGCACGGAACAAATATTTGTAAGACCTACAAGTATTTGTTCCGAGTCTAGGTGTTTTTCTATCTATAATATGTGTATTTACAAAAAAAAAATGTATATAAGTAGTTTATCAGCCATATCGTTACCATAACACAAGCATTAGGTTGCTTAGCTTGGGACTATATGGCGCTGTGTGAAATGTCCAAGGATATTATTATTAATCTAGTATAAATAAAATATAACAAAATATAGGTATAATTTTATAAATGAATTGCTGTTCGTTAGTCTCGCTAAAACTCGAGAACGGCTGGGCCGATTTCGGTAATTCTTTCTTTGTTTAGTTCGCCAGAATACAAAGCAAAATAAATGGATTGCTAGGGTAGCCAGCTGACGGGAGCAAAGCCGCGGGGTACAGCTAGTCTTCAATAAAGTTTACTGCACACCTACTCACTCTACCATAAGTTTATTAAAAACGTAATTACTTAAGTTTGTTGGTTCAACATCATTTACGCAAATGCTCAAATAAAACACATCACTTAGCTAAATCCCTATCATTCCGCCAAAAAATAACGTCGCAAAACCATGTTAATCTCCCAAGAATCCCATTTACGCCCTTATGACAGCGCCAAATTATCTGATGGACGAGCTAATTGTCCATGAGATCCGTCGTAATATCCCCTAAGATAATGTGCTACGCTTTATTTCCTTCAGCAGACATCGCGGGTAATGACCCTAGCTTTCCGCCAAGATTTTTTGACATTTCTTTTCGAGTTAGGAATGTTACGTGTCTCTACCTAGCTTTTTTTCGCGATTAAAGTAGCCTGAAACTCGATGCTATTCAGGTTATTCACGGACCTTGTAGAAACCGGAACCCGTGCGTTCAAGCGATTTTGCCATACCTATTATCTATACTTAATATTATAAAGCAGAAGAGTTTGTTTGTTTGGTTGAACGCGCTAATATCAGGAACTACTTACTGGTCCAATTTGAAAAATTCTTTCAGTTTTAGATAGCCCATTTATCGAGGAAGGTTATAGGCTATATGTCATCACGCGAAGACAAATAGAAGCGAAGCAATAATGGAAAATGTGACGCAGACGAAGTTGCGCGGGTCAGCTAGTAAAGCAGAGAAGAGTTTGTTTGGTTGAACGCGCTAATCTCAGGAAGTACTGGTCCGATTTGAAAAATGCTTTAAATGTTAGATAGCCCATTTATCGAGGAAGGCTATAGGCTATATATCATCACGCTCCGCTCCTATTGGTCAATAGGAGCGGAGCAGTAATAAAAATGTTACGCAGACGACGTTGCACGGGTCAGCTAGTTACCTATAACTGGAATCAACAGTAGCTCACCCCATTCGTTTTTTTCCGTGATGCAACTGGGCTTAACCCAGTTTTATATGTCCCTTGCTGCAATACAAGAGGTCCTTGGTACAATACAGGAGACAATACTAGGCCAATGTTCTGTCTCCTACTTGATAAGGAGGAAATAAATTAAGATGCTACCGTGAGAATTCCAATCTCTTTGAAAATTTCTCTTAATGAAACTCTTGACCCTAGCTGATATATTGCTCAAACAGCACGTTTTTGTAAGACAAATATATTTTGTATAACAGCAGCTTTTCCCCACAATAAAATACCGTAGGACATCACACTATGGAAATACTAAAACAGACTAACCGAGCTGTGTTAACGTCAGTAAATTGTCTAACTTTCCTAACGGCGTAGGTATGCGGCAGAGCTGAGCCTTCCCGACAGGCTTGATATATGTGGGACTGTAGTTTGAAATCGACAGTTATGCCCAAAAAAATGCTGCCGTGTCCACAGTTTCAAGCACCTTGTCACTTAAGAATACATTGGGTCCTAAATTTCTAACATTTGGCAAGGCAAACTTTATATATTTCTTTTTTTTGGCATTTAGAACTAAATTATTTGTCGTAAACCAATCCGTAACCATTGAAAGAACGCTGTTTACGTTATCGAAATCTTGTCTATTCCTATCTACTTTGAAGATAAGAGAGGTAGCATCCGCAAATACTACGTCACAGATACCCTTTAAGAAAAATGGTAGATCGTCTATGTACACCAGCAACAAGAATGGATTCAGTATTGAGCCTTGAGGCACACCTAATTGCACTGGTAGCCCGGAAGATTTTACACCATTTACATTAACACATTGGAAATATGCATCCATTACGTTAAGAGCTTCGCCTTGCAGACCGTTATGACGTAGTTTAAAGTTTAAGTAAAAGTGTGTCATGGTGTACGCAATCAAAGGCTTTAGAGAGATCACAGAAAACTCCGATTGCGTTTTGCGAGTTCTCCCACGCGTTAAATATATGTTTTAGGAGAGCGACACCCGCATCTGTAGTCGAACGAGCTTTTGTAAAGTCGTACTGTTCATTATGAAGTAAGCTATTTCAATTAAAATGAATTAACAACTGCTTGAGTATTAACTTGTCAAATATTTTACTAAATGCAGGTAAGATGGAAATAGGCCGGAAGTTGCCTATGTAATTTTTATGACCTGATTTAAATAAAGGTATGACTACTACTCTTCATGAGATCAGGAAAAGTTCCTAAATCCACGCATTTATTAAACGTTACAGCAAGATAGGGGGCTACTATGTCTATTATATTACTCAAAAGTTTTATGGTTATGCCTCAGAAATCACCTGTGTTTTTAGATTTTAGTGTATTGAATACGTCAACTACATCACGAGGTGTTACGTGCTAAAAACTAAATAATTGATAAAACTTAGGCACACTACTATACAAAAGGTTTTCAGCTTTAGAAGGGGAGCGAGTTGTAATTATAGGAATATTGAAAAAAAAACTCATTAAGGCGGGGTTGCAGTACTTTTTAAGATTTTTGAACGTCTGAAAATCTAATTAATTATGAGTTTTTTAATAAATAAAAATCATTACATAAAAATTTAACATACCCCCAAGTAAATCGTAAAGATAGAAACGCGATTTAGAATGATTGGCGCGATACTTTTTTTTATCAACCATGACACTAAATTACAATTTTAAACGTGTACTGCTAAGAGATTTTATCACGAATATACCAAAAGTTATATCAATAGATAGAGCTTTTTATTTTGAAGTAAATGTTGAAACCATATTGTATTATTTCTTTATCAATTTTCGCCAAGAAGAAAAAACAATCAAAATTTAGGCATTATTTCGCTCGCCGGACAGTCGCTGTTGTTCGTCAAAACACACATATATAATCTCTAACTGATCGCCTCGTTTAACCGATTTGCCCGTTTCATTGTTAATGATTGGCCACGTGGCCTTTACTTTATTATTATAATTTTTAATTTTCTCACTTAACAATTTTTATTTAGCAACAACGCAAATCTTTTTATAAAATTTAGAATATTTTTTACGTACCTACTCTAAAAAAGGGATATCAAACCTGTATTTTTTAAACCATATAACTCGTATAATCTCGCTCTACCTTTATATATACCTGCAGCAGCCCATTGGTTGAAACCAACAATAGTACGGAACCCTTCGTGCGCGTGTCCGACTCGCACTTGGCCGGTTTTGTATCTTTTTTTATATAGTCGCAATAGAAATACACACATTACAGACTGTGTGAAATTTTCAAATATCAACCTATTAGTTCATGAGATACAATCCGCTGCTGCTATGAACGCATATGCGCGGTTGAAGAAAGCCCGGCTGGCCAGACGGACGGAGAGCGGAGACTCCGGTTAGATCCGGAGGTGGAACCATTGACGCAATTGATTTTATACTTTATTTTTTATGACGATTTATATCAGTGACGTCAAGTGGAAACAATGGTTCCACTTCGGGCGCAACCGGTATAAGGTTCTAAAAATTAAACACTTTATACAGATTACAGTGCACATTTATTTCAATATGTTTGCGTTTAGATACTATTAACATTAAGATTTATAGAGATACTGTGGATAATGGATAAAATTATTACAATTCACACATTTTGAGATTATCGAAGTTTATTTGCTATTCTGCCGATACTTGGGACATGGAGACATTCAAAGTATTGTTGTTTTCCATTTATTTATCGTTTGTTATTTTTTACACAATCTATTTATGTACATGTTCATAAATACATGTTTGAAAAATTAAAAAAAAAATCTTTAAATGACAAAATACATGCACAAGGTGTAATTGAAATATTTGAAAACCTCTTCTGTTCTCAACATACCCAACACTGAAAATGCGACAACAATATTACCTATGTCGATTTATGCGACCATTTGCAGTGTACGATTGTGCACCATCTCACTTAGGTGGAGTGAACTGCAAGTGAGCTGTCATGTGTTATGGTTATACAGCTCACTGGTCGTTCACTTACCTTAAGTTTTCACTTCGACATGTTTATAGAATTGCACTGCCGTAATCATGTCGAAGTGAACGACGAGTGAGCTGTCAAACCATAACACATGACAGCTCACTTGCAGTTCACTCGACCTAAGCGTACACATTGAGATGTCTACAGAATCGACCGGCTGAACAGCTCATTACAGAATGCTTTTGTCCACCATTCTATCAATAAATCAACTTGTTAGCGACGGGCGCAAACAGCTCTCGCAGTCGCAAAGCAAAAACAACTGAATAATTTTACTGAACGAGAATATAAAACTTCTTTTTTTATGTGTTTAAAACAGCGTGATTTGGTATGGCATCCCAGTATGGTATGGTGTCCCAGCCATTGAGCGTCAACTACCGTTGACGACCAATGGCACCAAATCCTGCCACAGGCTAGTGACCGGTCAACCCCGCCCGTATTCTATTATTATAAATGCGAAAGTGTCGTATGTAAGTATGTTTGACTGGTAAGCACCAACTTCACGAGCCAGTGTCTCGCGGCAATATTATCATACTGCTACTTAGACCTTTTACAATCTAAGAAGTCCGATTTAGAGAGGGACAGAAGATGGCTTTACCCCTAAGTGCGAAAGAGATTTATTTTGTCTCTTTCATACTTATTAGTAAAGCAATGTTGTATTATCCTGCTGTCAAATACGACTTTTTATGTAACACATCAACGTAACAACGCTTGACCGTCCCGTTACACGCAGCGCGCGCACACAGAGACGCGACGTGCTCGCAATGTAGCTGAAAAACACTTTCAACAAATAACTGTTCTTTTTTATTATTTGTTGACTAGTCTAGGCCAGAGATGACAGAAACAAAGTCTACGATGGAGCGAGCTTACCCAGAAGGAGCCTGATCACTCTAACTTTGAAGAGATTAGGGTTGTACCTAAGCATTCGGAAACAAAGACGCATGCAGAGAGTTCTTCCACACTTTTGCTGTGCGCTTTATAAAAGACGTTTGGAAACGCTTAGTGCGAATTGGTGGAATAGCAACAAGGTAGGAATGGTATGTTGCAGTGCGTCTGAATGTCCGATGGTAGAAGGGGGCCGGTGGGATGGGGTGTCGAGTTCTTGGGCACACTCACCGAAGTACAATCTGTAGCAGACCAATTAGTGCCATGACCAAATGCGCTAATATATGTTATGACGGCTAACCCGTTGATTTTCAAAGTGCGATAAAAATGTCGAATATTTGTGTATTTTTTACAAAATTTTTAAGTTTTACAAAATTTGTGCTTACATTCTAAAGACGAACTATTTAAAAGTCATCTAGATACATATAAAAAGATAAATATTTGTAAGACAAATATTTTGTCATACTTTAAAAATTCTACGCACAGTACATTTTCAGAGATTCTAAACCTGTTTATTAGAACACAAAATACATTTTCTTTGGTTTCCATAATACTTAAAACATTGCAGTTAATACTAATGGTTACAACAACATCGAGGAAAATACCAAAAGGACAGAATATACACAGTGGACTGTATTTATATAATTTATGTTTTTCTTTTTAACAAAGGAAGATGTTTTATTCTTCCTAAAGAATATGACACAGGTGTCAACTTCACTGATGTGCAGTTTCTTACATAAATTAAATAAATAAATAAATAGTAATATTTCATAAAACACTGTTTTAATTAATCAATCTTTTTTTCTATCTGACCAGTCTTTAACTTTTATTTGGCTCACCCTGTACCAGACCCAGTATACCATATTGTGAACAGTATACCCATACGCAGTCCTTTCCATCTTTCAGTCTTCATCTTTATCTAGCAGTGGGTATTTATTTTCTGCATAGGAATACCTTTCCTTCTCCAGACTTTATTATATACAAGCTGACTTGTGGATCGTTTATGTCATTTTAGTATGAACTTCGACGTCACAATATAAATTTTATCCATCACTTCATTACTATTCACTCAAATATAAGACTCTTAATGGCATCAGTATATAAATGTTGGCAATGACGTCTATAAATGTCGATGTCTCTTTGTCGACACAGTATAAATGTCAACGTCAATTTGTTTTAAGCGACTCTACACTCAAGTATAGGAATAAGATTTATACTGACTTCAGAAAATATATGTCACAGTATATAATAATCTCAACACCAATTCGTTATAAGAGAGACTCTTCACTAAAGTGTAGAACTCATAATGACATCAGAGTATAATGTCGCCGCCACTTAGTATAAATCGCGACGTCACCTGGTATCCATTAAAAAGTTACTTAATATAAATTAATCTTCACTCAAGAGCTACAGATTTGTTACTGGCATTCATAAATATTCACAGCTACAGGCCTGAGACTAGCATTCATACATGGAGATGCCTATGTAGCATAATCGACGTCACAATATAAATGCCAACGTCACTTTAGTATAAATTACTCTAGTAAAGAAGTGGGATTCATACTGACATCAGAATACATTTTTATTTAGTATAAAAGCCACTTAGTATAATTCTCGACATAACTTGGTATAAACATCGATATCACTTAGTATAAATCTCAACACCACTTTGTATAAATGTCAACGTGACTTAGTTTAAACGTCTCTTCACTCCGGAGCTATAGGTCTGACCCCTGCATCACACAGCACCCTAGCCCTGGCTCTTTCGCCCAGTTTGGTGATCTTAACTATCAAGGGGTCGATGAAAGTCGCCACCCACTCCTGCGTACTCCTCTCGCCAGTTATTTCTTGGAGGAAAGTGGTCATATCCACTCTGACTACTTGCAATTCTTGCAACGAGCTGGAAGGAAATAAAAAATATAAGATAGAGATTATACATACCTACAATTAAGACAAAGTATTTTAAGCGAAATTTACTAAGAATCACTCTGAAAGGTTGAACCCGATACGAGATCCTGTAAATGTTTCTTTGTGTTATCAAAATAAGCCTCAATAATAGTCATAACTAAGTGAGGGGCAATTCCCGTATTTTTAAAGAACGTTCGCGTTAGCATTCGCAGCCGACAACTGTGAAAAACACCTGTAATTAGGGGTCGTTCAAGTATGACGTAAGCAGAATTTTAGTCATTTTTAACAATATTTATACAATCTAGAGAGTTGTCCAGTGATTCGAAAAGAAGATGGAATAAAATAAGAAAATATCCAAACTACCATAATTCCTGAATCTTGGTGACTATGCTACTGAGAGTTCTCTCATGGAAAATCCAAACAACATAGCCGAATTGAGAATCGAACACAGGGCCCTAACCTTAGCAGCCACGTCAGAAGGAAACTGCCTAGCCTGCCTTGCCTGTTTAGCCTTTTGAATATTCTATCTGGAATTATTAGATGGATACAATAAACACTGGACTGTCTTTATGAAGACGCTTAAAATATGCCTGTTACGCAATGAACGCTTTTAACAGAATGTTGGACTGGAGAATTAGGTACTTTCTTTTCCATAATTTGGCCTCTCCTCGTCTTTGTTCGCCAGAACTGTCTATGGGTCATCGAGGCATGTAAAGACCAAAAAAGCGTTCAAACTAAAAACAAGATTTGTTATCAGCTACAATCAATATCAAAATCCAGAGAATAATAGGGTGATATTAATACGAAAATCGCCCTTTAGTTTGATGTACGACAAAAATCTAGAATAAGAGAGCCCTCCATTCGTTTGCGGATCGGTTCATGCTCTAGAAATGTCATGCTAATGGTAATTTTGGTATGCGTTACACTTGGTGGAATATAAACGCTTTTTCTTACTTTCAAAAACTAATAATAATGAAAACTTTGCCATTTATTGAGTGTGCAAGTCACCCCCTGCCATTTAAAAGCCGTGTATATTGTTAGTGGTCAGGCAGGGGCCAATAGTTCTTCTATAATAAACGATTATCAGTCCACTAAACCGCCCAAACCCATAGCGTTTCATCTTCTGTTTCCATATTCTGCAATAGTACTGCTCCAACCGGGGTTTGTCCTTGGGAATACTTTCTCAGTACATACAGGGATAATCGCCGTTGTTGCCCCATTACATTTGAAATGCCTAACGGGGACTCTGCGAGTTGGTTTCGGCCCCTCGTACGCCTACCAAAGGACCGGGTCTCCAGAGACCCGAGAAAGTAAAAAAATGAAAACTTTCTAAGTTAAGAAAATGAATAAACGAAAATGAACGAACATTTTTTTTTGTTCATTTTATTTTTCGTAACCAAAATGTTATTAATTTGCTGTACACCTATGTACCACAGTGTATTTCTGACTCTGTCTTTGTTGACTAGTTGAGAATGCTTCGTTGCATTAAGTCCGGCTATGTACCTACCACTATTGTACATGAAGTTTAAATAAATAAATAAAATGAACACTTACTGTTCTGCGGCGACCAAGACCCCCTGCACATGGCCGGGGTCTGTGTATCCGCGAGATATCTGCCATGGATTCATCCATGTGTTCACTCTGAAATAATGCAGGATTAGTTAGTCTTGTCGGTCACATTTATGTCTCCATTTGGTCTTTACACTTAGTCAAATGTCTTAAAATTCCATTTGATCTTTAGATTTAGTCAAGTGTCTTGGATCTCCATTTGATCTTTAGATTTAGTCAAGTGTCTTGGATCTCCATTTGATCTTTAGATTTAGTCAAGTGTCTTGGATCTCCATTTGATCTTTAGATTTAGTCAAGTGTCTTGGATCTCCATTTGATCTTTAGATTTAGTCAAATGTCTTGGAACTCCATTTAGTCTTTGGATTTAGTCAAATGTCTTGGAATTCCTCTTTCTTTTCTTTTTCTTTTCATTGTGCGTACAGCTAAGTAGTGGAATTCCCTGCCTGAGTCTGTTTCCTGATAGCTACAACCTGGCTGTCTTTAAGTCAAGAGTGAATAGGTTACTTCAAGGCAGGCGTGCTATGGAGCACAATGTTAAGCGATGATGCGGTCTAAGCCATCTTAGACCGCATCATCGCTTAACATCAGGTGAGATAAAAATAAACTCACAGGTCACTACTCAGCAGTGAGAGGCAGCGCTCCCGGGCTATGGAGTAAGCGTGCACACAGCGCGCCACCGCCTCGCCCGGCCACTGCGCCGGCGGGAGGACCTCGTTTAACGTGTGGTCATTCTCTGCAACACAAGCGTGGACTTCGTTAAATATTTGGTGCTGAAGACAGGCAGAGAACGGCTTCGTTTTAGTTAAAAAGCATACTAGGGTATTGGAATGCATGTTTTAATACTTCGTTTAAAATCTAGAGAAAATAGATGACGCAGGAAATCTCAGTATCTAGGGGGCTACACTCTAAGCCCAAAGTCCGTAGTTTAGACACGATTTCACAGTTACTGTCAAATCGTGTTGTCATTCATTCTTAGTGGTTAGGTGATACGAAGTATAAAACTCCCGCAACTAAGGCCGAAACTACGAAATTCGGGCTTAGAGAGTAGCCCTTTTATTTTTAGGGATGGGAAATCATCTAATGACTTCTCACGCTCTGGGCGGAGCAGGAGGGAGTGTCAGACTTTTACTGACTAAAACCCATCCATGTTCCTTCGTTGCCCTTTGTGTTCCGGAGCCGCGGTATCTCTATCGAATAGTCCCGCAACTCAGGCAGGCGTCGGCCCTTTCGGGCCCCTCTGTGTGCTGACTCTCTCCGAGGCGCGCGTGGAACACGAACGCGCCGTCGACACGGCCTGTCGACATAAGACGGACGGACGGCGAGCTACCCATAGCTCACCGTCCACAGGCCCGCTTAGAGAGTAGCCCTGAGAAGCATAAGACTGTAACTCCGTTTTTTATGATTTTAAGGTTTTAACCCTTTCCTATTGTATATGTCGTTCTCTAAAAAGCCATAATAGGTACTGTAATTAATAAAACAAACTATATCTCAGAGTTTCTGTTGGCACATTCAGTTTGGCAAGCTCCGTAAAGTCAAGATTGACAGGTATCTTTGAGAAAAAACTTTCTCCTGTACAGTTTAGATTTTGGTGCTCACAGTTATAGTTTTCTCAGGTAAGTATATATGTTACCGGAAAATGGCAAACGCCGTAAGATTGTAAAATAACGCGTGAAATTGTAAACATTTTATTTCTAAATAAGACACGGATGTATGGGAAACTATTGAATTTGGATGGGATATATGTATTATATATGTCACCGGAAAGTGGCAGACACCGTAAGATTGTAATAAATCTTCATTAGATAATAATTTATCAAAATATTATGAAAAAATTATTATGTTTATAATATATCCCATCCAAATTAAACAGTTTCCAATACATTCGTGTCTTATTTAGAAAAAAAAGTTCTATCAATCAATCTTACGGAGTTTACCATTTTCCGGTGACATATATTATACAAAACGATTGTTTCATAATATTTCGAGAAATTATAATCTAATCAAGATTTATTACAATCTTACGGAGTCTGCCACTCTCCGTTGACATATATATAAATATATGGTCAATAGAGACAGAGCTTATTGCGTGTGCCGTCACTTGCAAAGTTGCAAGTCACGCCATTGTGAATTTGCGACGCCATGTACAAGCAATGTTTCGCGTGACAACGATCTTTCAAAAGCGTCCAACTTCCCTATTCTTCCACTGACTTTCACTACATATATTTTATTAACATCAATAAAATACGTTTTCAGGTTGATTTTTTATAGGTAGTCACCTATTTTGTTCTAAGAATTTGGTAAATGGCTGGGCAATCATTGAAAAAAATAAAAGCCATATAAGCGTAGTGTATAAAGTTATGACAAGCATTGTGCATCGTACGTTATTCATCATGGCTTTCAAGTGAATATAACCTCAAGTGACTTTACTAAGAGGAATACACAAACGGTAAAAAGCATAGACTAACAACATTCCTTCCATTATATTACTAGGTGTAAATGTAAGTGTAAATCGCAAACTACTGACACTGATTAACTACTCATTAACTCAACTTCACAAAAGCGCAAACATTAACACGTACTGTATCTACCTAGATTCTAAACTCATCGACTCTGCCTTCATAAGAAAAAAAGACGTAACGACACAAAACGAAGTAACCGATTTCCGACCTTATGTACTTTCATTTAATGACGGAAATAGATTACTTCGTTATGTATCGACACGTACTTTTTCTTATGACTAGTACAACTCATCGACTCTGCCTTCATAAGAAAAAAAGACGTAACGACACAAAACGATGTTGCCGATTTCCGACGTTAAGTTCTTTCCTTAATGACGGAAATCGATTACTTCGTTTTTTATCGATATGTAGGTACTTTTTTCTTATGACTAGTACTATCCACCATGCTAGTATTCAACTTATTTTAATTCATCGTGCAGGCAAGTATTGTTGGTAAAAGGCCACTTTAGCAGAATCAGCCAGCAAGCTACCCGTCACTGTTAAATTTTCCCAATCAATCTTGAACCTAATGCTTTAGCGATAAAGATGAAAATGAAATTTTACAGATTGTTGTAAGAATAATGTTATGATTCTGATATGATTCTACTAAAGTGACCTTTTTAGACCTGCTGGTCACATACAATATATGTTTAAGAACTACTGCGGTGCACTCATTGTTTTCACAATCACAGAAGCGGGTTGGCAACACTAATTTCGCGATTCACTTGGTCGTTTGCCCGCATACGGGAGCCATACGGGATCACTGTACTTCGCCAGGGAGGTAAAAGGCATATTCAAACCATTTTAACATAGACATCAACTCGTAAAGTACGAAAAAAAATATGTAGTTCAGTATATTTTATGTTCGCATTCAACCCCACAAAATGTAAATAACTGCTTATTTTTTGCGATTTGAGGTTAAGTCTAAAGTCAATGTTGTACATCATTTATGATTAGGTTGAATTTCTGAAAAATTGCCGATAATAGGGAATATGCATGCATTTTTTTTATTTGCAAAATAAAATACTTATTAGCTCATGAAATTATTTTTTAAATACCTTCATCATTTAATAAGTTATAAAGCTGCAAAGACTACAGTTAGAAAGAGAAGTCCGATACGTTATGTGACGTCAAATTACACGATGACTATACAGCTGCCATAGAAATCAGCGTTTTCGCGAGAGGGACAGATATATTTGTTTAAAATAATTGTATCTCGTTCGTTTTTCGAGCAATTTAGATTCTAATTTCACAGTTAGTATTATATTTTCGAATTCTTTTAGATAAACTTTTCAGATCATAAATACTTTTTTCATGCATATTCCCTATTCCCGCTGAATTCAGTCTTAAGACCGAACGATGTACATGTTCGGAAAAATTCGCACTGACACCCGAACTAACAAGAGAACTCTCGTGAAAAAATTACTAGGGTGTCTAAATATTAGGGTACCCGCATGGGGGCTAACGACCAAATGTACTTGCGTTAACATTCTTCTATCAAAATGACCATCAAATCTGCACCTGGCTTCATGTTGGTCAACGCGATGTACATGAGTTTTCTGAAGGATTGCGGATGGTATGGCCCAATCTTCTTGCGCTCAATTCCTGCCAAAAAGTACTGATATCACACTATGCTCCTTCACCAGCTGTTAGATAATGCTCGGCTCAGCGTCGAGAGTAGAAAATCCAACAGCTAGGTTTCGTGGTACCTTTCATTACGATCATTTAATTGTATTCATTGCGTTACTTGTATTATCAAGCGCAGTAATGTTTCAACCAAATGAAGCAATGGACTTTGTTGTAAAGTCAAAAATTAAGTAAATTTTAGTTCCTGGTGCGTGTCAACTTTTGCTTGTTTTTATATGAGTAGAGTTATTGAGTAGTTAAAACAATGATGTCTTTGCAAATATTAATTATTTTCTTTCCTCGATCGATAAGGATCAAAAACTAGCCAAGTAGCCAGTGCGATACTAATTTTAATACTGAAACATTTAATCTGTTTAGGTTAGTGAAATTATAATTTAAATCGTTGATGATTTTGGAGAGAGCCTTATAAAAGCAGTTTCTAAATTATATTAAAAAAAAAACATATCAGACAACAGTATATCTAGAAGCATGTTAGTTATTTTACAGCTGTGTTACATAATTAAGATATCCTGTATACAACTGTGCACACTTGTATACAGGATAGTATTATTTTATAACTTTTATTTGAACACTTTATCAATGCGAAAATTGACCTTCTGGATTCCGATTTTACTAGACTTCAGATTGAATACATCCAATTTCGAATATTATGTTACAGAATTATCCTACTGCAGTATCCTGTTTTTATAGGAATCTTTTAATATATTTACCGATGTTAAGGCCCTCCGCCTTTGTTAAAACCCTCAGGCATTGGGCTAGGCTCGGGAGGGCTACAGGCATCAGTTCGCAAAGAGTGGCGTAGTGGTCGAATCTGTTGGCAAAATAATGAAATTAAAGTAGTATACTCTTTATTAAATTCTATCATTCTCTCTTTTACTCTTTATTATTATTTTTTGGCTTATGTTTAACTTACCACCAGATATAGTAACAAATAGCAGACAAAAGTAGTAAATGATCACCAAAATGAAACTCGCATTTTAATGTAAAATTATAACCAAAGTTTTAACACTTTGCTATCCTATTTAAGTAAAATGACTCCAAGTAAATCATGAGAAACCCAAAAATAGTAAATGATCACCAAAATTAAACCAATCTGGCGCTCGGCGGCCGCTACCGCGGCACGCTCGCTTCGCTCGCTCGCCTTCGCGCGCTAATGGTCATGGTTCTAACCTATTTTGTTTTTAACTAACTTTGTTGTTTTGTACCTACATGAGTGATCTGTTGTCATTTTATATGTTGCGAGTTAAGTAGTTTAGACACAATTTTTAGGTTATCTCCGAATTTGTATTTATTTACTTTAAAACTCGGATACTTATATGAAAATGAACACTTTTATTTAATAGTATATAAAGCGTAGTCTATAATAAATAAAGATTTACTGTGTTTCAACTTAAGACAGATTTCCATACATCGTTGTTCATGATCCTTTTAGCTTGATACGACCAGGGATTCGGATATAAATTCAGTAACAGAAGAATGTTATATATTAGGATTGATTTTGATAATATTATTAAAGCGAAAGGACACTCACTCATTCATTAATTAATTCATTCATTCATTTACTCACTCTCTCACTCACTGAAGTCACTGATTGGTCACAAAATTTCAGAAACTACTACAGATCAATGAAGATGAAATTTGAGGTGAATTATAATGAGTGGAAGACGTCATCTAACAAAGGATTTTAGGAAACTACGCATCCGAAAAGGGGTGAAGTTTGGGGTGAAAATTGTTTTACTAAATCTGCGCAAACGACGTCACGGGTGAAGTGCTAGTCCTAATATATAAAATTCTTCCGTTACTGTTCACTGAGAGACTGACAGACAACGCACAACCGAAACTATTGGTCGTAGGAAGCTGTAATCCGGCATGTAAGTTCCTAACTAAGAGAAGATTTCCCGAAATTCCTACGGGAACGAGAAATAACGGGATATGCGCTCACGAAGTCGCGGGCAAAAGCTAGTACAATCACTGGCACGGATCTTGAGCGCTGACCTTCACCTGCACAAAAGTGTGTTATTGGGTCTCTTAGGTGGTATGAAGTGAGGCGCGGAGGCGCGGGGGCGGGGAAAGTGCAGTGATTGGCCCGTAGCGCATCGCGCGTCATAGCCGTCACTCGGGATTCGTTCTTTACTCTTGCTGCACGTACCTCATGACGACGTTTTATTTGTCATAAGGTGTACGATGCGCAGAGTGATCCCCACTCTTCCGCCGAGCGCTCAAGAACCGTGCCGGTATCTGTACTATACTAATATTATAAAGAGATAAAGTTTGTGAGGTTGTATGGATAATCTCTGGATCTACTGAACCGATTTTGAAAAATCTTTTACCAGTAGAAAGCCATGATAATAGGGAATATGCATGAAATTATTTTATTTGCAAAATAAAATACTTATTAGCTCTAGTAAACAATCATGAAATTATTTTTTAAATACCTTCATCATTTATTAAGTTATAAAGCTTCAAAGACTACAGTTAGAAAGAGAAGTCCGATACGTCAAATTACACGATGACTATACAGCTGCCATAGAAAACAGCGTTTTCGCGAGAGGGACAGATATATTGGTTTAAAATAATTGTATCTCGTTCGTTTTTCGAGCAATTTAGATTCTAATTTCACAGTTAGTATTATATTTTCGAATACTTTAAGATAAACTGTTCAGATCATAAATACTTTTTTCATGCATATTCCCTATTGTGAGTGTCATAGCTACACATTAACTTTAAAAATACCGCCCAATGGAGTGGGCTCGGGTCAGCTAGTATTTTTTTTTTTTAATATTGATAGGCATACGTTTGACCGCTATCTCACTTGATGTTAAGCGATGATGCGGTCTAAGGTGGAGCACGCTTGTCTAGAAGTAACCTATTCACTCTTGACAGACTCCCAGGATGTTATTATTTGCATAACAATAACAACCATCTAAATACTTTAAAACACGGTTTTACTAACAATCACTGTGTCATAGGTCTTAATAAACATGTACTGTATCCCTCAACTCATGCGCACCTACCCGCATTATCGATGCGCATAATAAAATAAAATAATGACGTCGTGCACTTAGTTTTGTATCGACATTTTTTTAACTACCTCTTGTTATTTAAATATTAATGTTATTTGTTGTAATTTGACATAGTAACTAACTCACTACCAATCGGCTTCCTAACTCACTACGCCAATCGGCTTCCTAACTCACTACGCCAATCGGCTTCGTGTAATTTTAAGACAAAATATTGTATTTTCTCTGTGAGTGATTGTAAACTCTTTTGAGAAAATAAATGTCCAATAGCAGTTTTATTATAATAGAAGCAACATACCTGGACCAGCCGGTCATGACAACTCCGGAGAGGTTAATCGCTTGGGTGTTGGTGTGGACCTGCACTATGAGCAGCCACGCTTGGTGGTTGCTCACGTAGCGGTCCGTGGGAGACAGCACCTGGAATGTATTTTTTTAGTTTGTGAAGTGTTTGCTCTTGACTCTATGTCAGGGATGACAGAGACAAAGTCTAGTATTATGTGACTTCATTGATAGCATCCCAATATAAATATACCACGTGTATCTGACATCGACGCACAAACGATTTCAATGGGTCCGGGGCATGATTCTGGACACCCTAGACTTAGAATTTTTCGTCGGCTTTTTTCATTTTTTTCAAGGGTTTTTTTACTTTAGACTGCTCGTAATCGTTATTCTGACCTAACCCAATGAGATTTTTAATAAAAAAATAATTAATTAGCTACTTTCACTAAAAAGAGCAATCTGAATAAAACCACAAATAGATATCAGCTCAGCTGAGCTGATACAGCTCAGCTGAGCTCTTGAAAAATATGAAAAAATGAGAAAAGAACCGACGAAAAATTCCAACACTGGGGTGTCCAGAATCATGCCCTGGACCCATGGAAATCGTTTGTGCGTCGATGTCAGATACACGCGGTATTGTGGCGGTTATTAAATAAAAATTTACTTTACTCATGGGTTTGTTTCAAGACTGTTCCTATAGAGGAGCTCGTGGCTAAATAACAACAGCCGCACGGGTCGATCTATAAGGTTAAGCAACGCTTGCCAAGGTTGATCTGTGGATGGGTGACCATCTTAACATCGATATGTTAATCGATATGTTAGGCACGGAGGAAACTCGATAGTTTCCTCCGTGCCTCGGAAAGCACGTAAAGCTGTTGGTCCCGGCTGTCATTTGTAGATCTTTGGCAGTCGTTACGGATAGTCAGAAGCACGTAAATCTGACTCCAGTCTTGCCAAGAAGTACCGTGTTACCCATTTATTGGGTTGTGGAGGTCTGGTAGGCAGCCGCTCCACGTAAAATACTGGTATTTAGCTGAATCCGGTTTGACTGGAAGCTGACCCCAATATAGTTGGGAAAAGGCTAGGCAGATGATGTTGCAAGACTGTTCCATTTTCGATTTAATTCGGTGAGTAGTCTCTATTCGGATTTTTTGTTTATGCTGAAGATAGAAGATAGAGGACAGTTTCTTAATCAAATTCAGCCGAAAATCTTGTCATGCGGGTCACTTGGCCTGCTTTGATACTGAATATGAATACAATGCGAAGCCAGCCTGTTCAAGTTGGACTTTAGTAACAAACACTAGGTGTAAAGCAATTTTCTTGTATTTCGATAATAACTACGTACATTTTATAAAGCAAAGTCCTCCGACGCGTCTTTCTGTCGGTTCGCGGTAAACTCAAAAAAGACTGCACCGATTTTCATGCAGTTTTTACTACTGGATAGTGGATCTCGAGGAAGGTTTTAATGTATAATTTGTCAAGCAGGCGAAGCCGCAGACATTGGGCATCAGCTAGTTTTCTATAAACGAATCCTGCACGTAGCATCATAATTTAGTAACACAGAATTTGATGTTATCAGTACAGGATTTGCTGGTGGAAGCGCCAGGGTAGCCCGCGAAATTCAAATAAATTATGTTTTTTGCAATTTGCCGGTCAGTGTGAAGCTGTATGTTAAATAAAATACGATTCGCGGCGGTAACGCATATTTATCTAAAGAATTATACCCATTTCAATTATCAATATAATCCTCTAAGTTCATACAACTCGATTGAATGACTTTTTCACGAAATAACATTCAATCGAGTCCTTACGATCGCCAACCGTATTCTGTTCAACATACAGCTTCACACTGACCGGCAAATTGCAAAAAATATTTGAATTTCGCGGGCTACCCTGGATGGAAGCTCCAGGGTAGCCCGCGAAATTCAAATATTTTTTTGCCTTAATTGGTAATTATTAATTCTAAACTCAAATAGCATAATAAATAATAACCGTGCAACTCCCATTAGCTCCTTTGAATGCTGATCCAAACCACACTTGAGGAAACAGCTTCCCATAGTTGATTATCAATCTGTCGTGGATAGCAAAGCTATTTTCAGGAAGGTAGTTCCATAACACTGGTATAACGGACTCTCCTAGATTGTATTCTGAAATTAAAAATAAAAACTTATAGTTGTTTTATAACATAAACTAGCTGGACTCACGTAACTTCGTCTGTGTCACAGTTTCATTACTGCTCAGCTACCATTGGTTGTAGCGGCATGTTATATAGCCTTCCTCGATAAATGGACTATCTATTTGTTTGTTTGTTTGTTTGGTTGAACGCGCTAATCTCAGGAACTACTGGTCCGATTTGAAAAATTCTTTCAGTGTTAGATAGCCCATTTATCGAGGAAAGCTATAGGCTATAATTATCATCACGCTAAGACTAATAGGAGCGGAGCAGTAATGAAAAATGTTACGCAAACGACGTTGCACGGGTCAGCTAGTTTGACATACGGCGGACGTGTCCGGCCCAATCCCACTAAGCGACTTTTTTGGTTGCGTCCATGATTAAGGTTTTGGCACTCAGCGTTGTGTTGAGCACACGATCTGAGAAGCTGGCAAACTTCGAGCTGGAGCTCTACTACGTTATATAAGGTTATGTTATGTTAGGTATGCTACTGATTCTAAAAGGAGAATTGTAAACATCATTTCACCACAACTGACACCATTTTAGTGAACCATTAAGATCTTATAAAGAAGCAGTTCTTTTTATGTCATCTTCTTTTGTTCATGTCGATTGACTCATCAAATGATGTTCGACTAGTATGTGGCCACTTGGACCACTCTTTCATTAGCCAGTCACTGGCATCAGTTCAGGTCCTGAAAGGTACAGGTGATTGTGCAAAAAGAGCAGGAAAAGGGGTATATCCTGAGAAGGGTTCCACACTGGCATTGTGTTTGGGAAGGATCTATGATACCATTTGCTGGCCAAATGGTTTGCAAATAGCTTCATGTTTTTGTCTGACCGACCTTGACAATTCAAAAGTGTCTGTAAATGGTTTATTTGAAATATATGCTTTGATTGATTGCTACAGCAGCCAACCTGGGTCCACAATTGGTTCAGAGATTTACAGATTAGCCACAGCAATTAGTGTTCTGGGGGCAGCTCTGAGTGATGAAGTGTGGAAGGTAGGATGGGTAGGATTTCTCGTCAGTCGCACTGGCTTCCGGGGAAGTGGTGTGTCTCAAGATCTGACCTCCATCTATATATTAATATAAAGCTTAAGGGGGCTATCACAATTTTTCTTGAATTTTAGCGTTTTATTCGATTTTCGATGTGTGATTTTGCTTTAGATATAGCCTTAAAAAAAAAAACAAAAATATGCCTAAGACAGTTTGATCATTTATCTTGGGAGTGTTCTAAATAAATATTTCAATTTGTTCACGTACATCAGTAAAATCCTTGACTCCGCAAAGGATGTTTCACAAAATGTTGCTTTAGGGAATCTTTTGATGCCTTGGTACACCGAAGATATTATAATTTAATCATTTATCTATCTATGAAATTATAATCCAAATTCAAATAAAAAATATTTAATAATTAAGGTGGCGTTGCTATATTGCTTGAAAAAAAAAATTGGTCTAATTAAAAGTAAAGTAAATATTTTTAAATAATTGTTGTATGCAATCCAAAAATCAATATAAATCTTGTGACGCGCGGTATTCAACTGTAGTCAACCTGAGCAATTCGTATTTGTAAAAGCGCTCTTAAGAGTTTGTGTATTTGGTTGAACGCGCTAATCTCAGGAACTGCTGTTCGAATTGGAAAATTATTTTAGTGTTGGATAGCCCATTTATCGAGGAAGGCTATATAACATGCCGCTACAACCAATGGTAGCTGAGCAGTAATGAAACTGTGACACAGACGAAGTTACGTGAGTCCAGCTAGTTTATGTTATAAAACAACTATAAGTTTTTATTTTTAATTTCAGAATACAAGTAGTTGATTATCAATCTGTCGTGGATAGCAAAGCTATTTTCAGGAAGGTAGTTCCATAACACTGGTATAACGGACTCTCCTAGATTGTATTCTGAAATTAAAAATAAAAACTTATAGTTGTTTTATAACATAAACTAGCTGGACTCACGTAACTTCGTCTGTGTCACAGTTTCATTACTGCTCAGCTACCATTGGTTGTAGCGGCATGTTATATAGCCTTCCTCGATAAATGGGCTATCCAACACTAAAATAATTTTCCAATTCGAACAGCAGTTCCTGAGATTAGCGCGTTCAACCAAATACACAAACTCTTAAGAGCGCTTTTACAAATACGAATTGCTCAGGTTGACTACAGTTGAATACCGCGCGTCACAAGATTTATATTGATTTTTGGATTGCATACAACAATTATTTAAAAATATTTACTTTACTTTTAATTAGACCAATTTTTTTTTTCAAGCAATATAGCAACGCCACCTTAATTATTGAATATTTTTTATTTGAATTTGGATTATAATTTCATAGATAGATAAATGATTAAATTATAATATCTTCGGTGTACCAAGGCATCAAAAGATTCCCTAAAGCAACATTTTGTGAAACATCCTTTGCGGAGTCAAGGATTTTACTGATGTACGTGAACAAATTGAAATATTTATTTAGAACACTCCCAAGATAAATGATCAAACTGTCTTAGGCATATTTTTGTTTTTTTTTTTAAGGCTATATCTAAAGCAAAATCACACATCGAAACTCGAATAAAACGCTAAAATTCAAGAAAAATTGTGATAGCCCCCTTAAGCTTTATATTAATATATAGATGGAGGTCAGATCTTGAGACACACCACTTCCCCGGAAGCCAGTGCGACTGACGAGAAATCCTACCCATCCTACCTTCCACACTTCATCACTCAGAGCTGCCCCCAGAACACTAATTGCTGTGGCTAATCTGTAAATCTCTGAACCAATTGTGGACCCAGGTTGGCTGCTGTAGCAATCAATCAAAGCATATATTTCAAATAAACCATTTACAGACACTTTTGAATTGTCAAGGTCGGTCAGACAAAAACATGAAGCTATTTGCAAACCATTTGGCCAGCAAATGGTATCATAGATCCTTCCCAAACACAATGCCAGTGTGGAACCCTTCTCAGGATATACCCCTTTTCCTGCTCTTTTTGCACAATCACCTGTACCTTTCAGGACCTGAACTGATGCCAGTGACTGGCTAATGAAAGAGTGGTCCAAGTGGCCACATACTAGTCGAACATCATTTGATGAGTCAATCGACATGAACAAAAGAAGATGACATAAAAAGAACTGCTTCTTTATAAGATCTTAATGGTTCACTAAAATGGTGTCAGTTGTGGTGAAATGATGTTTACAATTCTCCTTTTAGAATCAGTAGCATACCTAACATAACATAACCTTATATAACGTAGTAGAGCTCCAGCTCGAAGTTTGCCAGCTTCTCAGATCGTGTGCTCAACACAACGCTGAGTGCCAAAACCTTAATCATGGACGCAACCAAAAAAGTCGCTTAGTGGGATTGGGCCGGACACGTCCGCCGTATGTCAAACTAGCTGACCCGTGCAACGTCGTTTGCGTAACATTTTTCATTACTGCTCCGCTCCTATTAGTCTTAGCGTGATGATAATTATAGCCTATAGCTTTCCTCGATAAATGGGCTATCTAACACTGAAAGAATTTTTCAAATCGGACCAGTAGTTCCTGAGATTAGCGCGTTCAACCAAACAAACAAACAAACAAACTCTTCTGCTTTATAATATTAAGTATAGACGAGAGATTTTTTTTTTAATTTTTGATTGGTTTGCTCTTGACTCTAGTCTAGGTCAGAGATGATGGAGACAAAGTCTACGATGAAGCGAGCTTACTCAGAAGTAGCCTGTTCACTCTAACTTTTAAAAGATTAGGTTGTAAGCGTTCGGAAACATAAACGCAGGCAGAGAGTTCCACTCCTTTGCTGTGCGCATTATAAAAGACGCTTGGAAACGCTTAGTGCGAATTGGTAGAATAGCAACAAGGTAGGGATGGTAAGTTGCGGTGCGTCTGGATGTCCGATGGTAAAAGTTGGCCGGTGGGATGAAGTCTTGGAGTTCTTGGGCACACTCTCAGAATTACAATCTGTAGAATACCGACAAGCAGGCAAACTTGCGGCGAGATGGGCAAAAAGAACAACCAAATGGGTCCCATTAAATGCTACGACATCGCGGCAGACTAAGCGAAGATGGCGGGACGAGCTCGACTCCAAACGAAACGACTGGCCCAGCGCCCATATGTCATGTCATGCAAACTTATTATTGCCGTTACATTGGGTTATAATGAAATTCAGTATAATATTGTTGCCCAGAGGTCAATAATGTGATTTTATTTTTATATTTGGAACTGAACTTGGAGACCGACAGGAACTGCACACGGCCAGCTACTGCACTTTATGACCTTGTGAATAATTTTCTTGCAGCAGGTGTGTAAAAGTAGAGTACGCTCCTCAGGAATAGAGTTGTTTCCCTTGGGCTAGCTTGAAGCCCTCGCTGAATTTAGGATTCTTGTATCAAACTCGCTATGATCAGGAATTAACTTTAGATTCCTTCATTAAGCCGAGATTCAATATGACACCCTAACATAAGACACTGCTTTATCTTCTCGGTGCATAAGGTAGGCATAAGGTACTATAAGTTATCCATTGCAATTTTTACCTGCCAAAGTATCAAAGTCCAGGTTCCGAAACATGTCATCCCACATCAGCACCGTTATATCTGGTCTCTTCTTCTTTATGTACAAGACCAGGTCTCTTATGTGGTCCAGGTACAAAGAAGCGTTCTTGTGTTTGAGAGTCTCGGCCTTTTCTTGACATTGTGGGCAAATGCCCAAGTGCCAGACCTGAAAAAAGTAGTGTAATTATTACTGTTGTAAAAGAGGCTCCCGCCCTTCGGCGCTGCCGGCGGGGGCTGCCACCCGCCAATTAGATTTTTTTTTTTATTGCGACGCCCTTTATATTTAAAATACCCTCTTGTCTGTAAATACACCATTCAAATAGACTCGTTACTGGTCGCCCTGATGTCAGGCTAAATTAAGGCTTTGTAAATATCTTGATTTAAATCCGTATACAACTAGTGTGTCCTCCTGCTTAAGCCGAAACTTTTTCATATAAGATAGTGATTGTTTTACGATGCGAGCAATATTGTAGTATAAGTATTAATAACCCAGTAAGTTAGGTTTTACAAGTGGAGACTTTCTTGTTTTGGCTGACGATCTTATTATTTTTTAATTGTTGCCACACACTATGAATTAGTGCTGTATTGTGGCTGCGTCTTGTTGTAATGTTTAAAAACAAAACCGCCCAAGGCGGACTAGCGCATGAAGGGTTCCGTATCCATTATTATAAAAAAATCACGTTTGTTGTATGGGAGCTCCCTTAAATATTAATTTTATTCTGTATGGACAGACGGACGGACAGCTGTCTTAACAGTGTTCTGCTTTAGCCTTTGGGTACGAAAACCCAAAAAAAAGAACATATTACAATAGTTAGGTACCTCATCAGCTCCAATATGAAAGAACTTAGCAGCAGGCTGTACCTCCAATGCTTGGTCTACCATTTGTCTCACTAACTCTTGTGATTTAGGTTTAGAAGGACAGAGCACAGCCGGTGACCTCGGGACCTCTTGCAGTTCAGTGAATTTTGGATGCTTCAGGACAAATTCCATGTGTCCCATCGTTTGGACAAGCTGGATCTGTGAGTAATTGAAAATTATAAGTAAGTATCTAAGTATGATGATAACGAGGATTTTTGTAAAAAAAATCATTTATTATTAGCCTGCCAAGAAGTACTGTGTTACCCAGTAACTGGAATGTGAAGGTCAGATAAGCAGTTGCTCCAAGTAAACAAATTGGTATTCAGCTTTCTTTTTAACCGACTTCCCAAAAAGGAGGTTATCAATTAGGTTGTATGTTTTTTATTTATGTTTGTTACCTCATAACTCCGACAACTATGAACCGATTTGAAAAATTATTGTTTTATCTGAAAGGATATACTTGCTGATTGGTCCCATTTAAATTTTATGAAAATCGGTTACGAACTTTGGATTTTAAATCGAAATAGCTGGAATTCGTCTAATTAGATGATAGTTTTATGTCACCCAAGGAATCGAAATTGCGTATTTTGCTTTTTTGCGATTTTGCAGTGGTGTTGTTAGGTGTGGGGTACCACTAAAAAGTGAAATACAAAACGTTTTGGGAACACATTTATAGTGCGTACAGAAAAGGAGTGGAATTCCCTGCCGGAGTCTGTGTTTAAAAAAAACTTTTTACAAAAAAAATTCAACTGACTATCAAAAAAAAAAAACACTACAAAGTAAAAAATAACTTTAATTTCGGAAGTCGGTGTTTTTGTTAGTTTCTTCGTATTTTGACACCAACTTCCGAAATTAAAGTTATTTTTTACTTTGAAGTGTTTTTATTTTTTTGGAAGTCGGTTGTATTTTTTTTGTAAAAAGTTTTTTTTTACTTTTGATAGGCACGCGTTGACCACTATATCACCTGATTATAAGCGATGATGCGGTCTAAGAAGGAGCATGCTTGCCTAGAAGTAACCTATTCACTCATGACTTAGACTCCCAGGTTGTAGCTATCAGGAAACACAGACTCCGGCAGGGAATTCCACTCCTTTTCTGTACGCACTATAAATGTGTTCCCAAAACGTTTTGGTTGGTTGTGGGATGTCCACCATGTACCGGTGGCGCATCGCCGTTTGTCTTGTGGTTCGATGTTGGAACAGGTTCCATGCAAGCAATGCAAGCCTATTAAATTATGCATATTATTATTATTATTTGACTGGAATAGCTTCCAGTCAAAAAATAATAAAGCTGAGAAAAGGCTAGCAGATGATGAATAGTCTGTGATCAGAACTTTGATTATTGGGGATGACCATCCAACACACAATGTGAGGCTTCTAGTCAAACTATGTCCAATCTGTTGGAGTGTCTCAAGTGTGATCTAAGAGCAGGCTCTGCATCAGAAGCAGTACCATGCAAACCCTTGTGCCTATGTCCCATCTGCTTATAGTCCATGATATCAAAAAAAAATAAACAGAAGCAGTCAGTGCAAAACATCAACTTACTGCTTCCATTCCTTTCTCCGTAATAAACTGTATGATATGCTGCACTTCTGCCATAGTGTACATGTTGTCGCCACCAGCATTGCTCAAGCTGCCGAGTTCCACCAGATCTCCAGAATATGGGAATGTGTCTTCCCATTCAAGGAGTATGCCGGTCACGCCCCATTCCTTGATTGTAGTGACAAGCTGAAATAGGGAATGAAGTTAGTAAGGGAATTAATAAACTGCAGTGCTTATGATAAGGCCAAAAATGCAGTTTTATTAAAAACTAAAATCATCCTAAAATGCTGAATACTTTATGCTGAATACTTTCTTGCAAAAAGAAAAAAAAAATCCCTTACCTTTTCCAAATATGACACCTTTAATGGTGCCCCTTTCAAATCCAAATGCACAATTCTGGAATATAGAAATAATAGCAGGTAACTCAACTGATATTGTACCAAATGACAATCTTTTTACTTACGAATAAAGCGAGCCCATTTGGAACCACACGGGCCCGACCGGTTAGATTCAAGATGCTTCCATTTATAAAAACAAAAATTTTAACTATTTAAACATCACAAAATTGGATGTTACATTTTAATCAAATGAACACAAGTGTTTATCTATAAAAATGTAAAATTTACCTTTGTGATAAAGTTATCTTCAACATTTTGGTTTCCTAAAACTGCGCCCATCGACATAACTATTCATATTAATTCATACTCAATTCATTAGGTTTCAATTTCATAAAACCGTCTGTTTACGTTCTTATCACGCATTTATTTTGAATCCACTGTGTGATACTGATAAAAGTTCACTGTTAATTGTATATTTTATATTTTATAACTGCGACTCTCTTTGTGATGTACGATGACACACCCATTTCACATTTTTCACGGCTATCCACGGCTATCTACATGCCTAGGTATTCCACCTTCACAAGCTAGTATTCATTGTATTGATTTTTTACTAAAATAGGACTTCAAGGAGATCACTCATCCCTCCACTTTGGTTCACACTTCACAGTTACCAGTGTTGCCAGGGCCCTTGAGTCGTAAGTTACGTTTCGTTTCCTAAAATGTTACATTTTTGCTCCAAAAGTTACATTATTGTATTTTTTTTAAATTACGTATTTTTAGGGTCAGTAGGGAAAATGGCGGAATATAATGGAATCTATGATGTGTAATAGTGTATTTAACCTAAGGATAAAATTTCGTCATCTCTCTATAATGTGTACTAGCTGACCCACGCAAATTCGTCTGCGTCACATTTTCCATTAATGCTCGGCTCCTTTTAGTCTTAGCGTGATGATATGTAGCCTATATCCTAAGAATTTTTCAAATCGGACCAGTAGTTCCTGAGATTACCCCATACAAACTTACAAACAAATGTTACCTCTTTATAATATTAGTATAGATTGTAATGTAATACTAGTTGAGGTTTAAATCACAGTTATCAAAAATCGTTGATTTGTTTCTTTGTAGATATTTTACTTGTTTGCATCTGCATTATTTTTATTGATATAAGTTGCAAACTTTGACATGCAGTTTGCCAAAAAAAATAAAATATTAGTTGGAATTACATGTATTCATCAGAACTTCACTCACGCACATAATACAACAAAACGCAAGGAAACAAAACAAATCACAATCAGTCATTTCTGTAGCTGCTCTACGAAACCCCGTACGGCGGGAACTTGCGAAGTACGAAAAGTGCGCGTACACGCTCAAGCAAAATCAAGTTTTAAAGTAAATACTTAACGATTCATTTTGTCGTGGCGCTTTCCATGCAGAGCCATCTGTGAGTGTGATTTGCACCCTTATTCACAACCATTCGATTCGATTCCGTATCGAATCGAACGTCTAAGTTATCGAAGATGTCCTCCAAACGCAATTCACAGATCCGAAACCGAAACCTTTTGACAGTTCAAATTCGATAAGAAGACTCGAATCTTTCCGACAGCTGTTTGCTATCGGGAGTCATATCGAAAGAAATTAAAACGAATAAATAAACGATATTTCCAGCTTATTTCAGTGAAATAAAAATACTGTAAACTTTCTAAACACTGCCTGAAGTAAGTAAATGAATTTTTATTAATGTATTGACCGTATTTCATCGATTCAAACTTATTTACATAAAGACAAAGTGTTTACGGAAATGTGATATTCGTTCAATATTTTAGATAACATACTCGTAATTTGGTATTTTGGTAGATGGAGTATGTGATTGTGCGAGCCATAGACCGTCGATGTGCCGCAGAACAACAGAGGCAGGAGACGTTGTCTCTTCATAGAGCCTAGGATATGACGAATCCTTTTGCCGACCCGCGGTTTCAGTCCGTTTATTAGGTTAACACCCGACATGGCCCTGGCCTCATTGAAGAAATAAGGGCCTATTTCTCTGAAACGCACTCATCTGCCGTAAAAGGACTTGATAACTAATACTGGCATCACTACTAGGCGCCGCGAACAACACGACTGAATCCACTTTCTCTTTTATTGGCCGAAGAGAAGATTGCCGTCAAGTCAGACAGTTTTTTTTACAAAAGTATAAATCCTGCTACACAAACCTTTCATAGCAAAATGTACCTGTGAGATCTCATGTACACCCAAGTCAAATCAAATTGTTTTCTAATAAAATAAGTTACCTCTCATTATTTACTGACTGTATCTGTAATATTTATTTCTATCTGTACTATTTTTCCTTTCTTTTGAATACAAAACTTGAAGTTTGTGTGTCCATACTATAGAATTTTGACGATCAGTGAGTAAGCTAAAGGTAGAAATACAAGGCAATTTGGGGGTACATAATAGCTAGTTGATGAAAATGGTTCTAAAGTTTTAAAAGTTAACACTTTTTCCGCTTTGCCAGTTTGACAGACTGCTGTTTACAAAGCAGGTTTATTCGAAATAAAGTTTATTTTGGTTAATAATAAAATTATTTTGTATCTGTGCGGGACAGGCAATAGTGTATAGTGAATAGTGTTTAGTTTTGAAACCGAACTGATAGGACAGTACATAGTGTTAGTGATAGCGTAATGTTTACATAATAGTATATAAGGTTTTTATGTTTGAATGTTTGTTTAGGATAATCGTATAATAGATTTAACCCTTTTTTACTAAGAATTGTATCGCTTGTATAACATAATTCATAGATTTAAGCTAGTGATCGTATTGTTTACGTAACATTTTATGTCTCGTTTTTGTTTGTTTTATATTTTTGTCATATAGTTTATGTTACGTAGAATCTAAAAACATATAGTTTATAATATGTTGTAATGGAAAAACTTAGTGAAAAACGCAAATATTGTAAAAATGCTCTCGTTACGGTAACGTAGCGTCGTACATAAGCTAACTGCACCGATGCCGACTTCGCTCTCATTGGTTGAAAATTCCTGTGTTCTGATTGGCGGACCAATCACAGGGCTTACATTTTCTTAGCAAATTTTGTATAAATTACGGAGCGTATTCCGGATCGATACAGTCGGCGGGCAACAAGACAAGAAGAAAGAACACTAGAAGAAATAAAGGAAGATCAACAAGGAAAATGGTTTTATTCTTCACCAACCCCAGCACACAAATGCGCATCCTGCACATTTAATGGTCCTTCGAGCGCCGGATTTATTGTGAAGAAAGAAGCCTTGAACATAGTACCTCAAGAAAGAAGCCTTGAAGATCGAATATAGTGAAAGTGTTCAAGATCGCCGATTGAAGAATCAACTGACGTCATGCCCGTTACGCGTTCTGAAGGGAGGGGCCGGAAGCCATCGAGCGAACAGAAGCCGTCGTCGTCTGAAACCACGCCAGGGACCTCAGCGACCGGCACCAGTACGGAAGCCACGACGGAATCGACAAATACAGGGACGACTGCCACGGAGTATACAGAACATACCGCCACCTCCGCGACGACTGATCCAACCACCGTGACTTCCGCCGCCAGCGCCTCGACCGCACGGACCTCCGCCTCGGCCGCGAACGTACCGCCCCCCTCGCACCCCGCCAGCGCCGCCGCCCCCTCTGTCGCCCCCTCCGCCGCGACGACGCTTACTGCAGGTGCGAAATCGAAGCAGTTGATGAAGCCGCCCGCCGCTGTCACCTCCAGAGATGCTCGCCAAGAAACGGATGCCTCTACAGTAAAGCGAGTTGTCAAGCACGCCGGTACGTCGAAACCAACCGGCCCACAGCACCTCTCCCCCCCTAGCAAGAAGGGGGGAGGGGGGGGATCGACGCATAGCAAGTCGAAACAGTTGAAGATAGCGAAGGCAAAGGAAGATTTGCTCCGCCTCCAAGTCAAACTAGCTGCAGCACGCCTGGCCGCACTAGAACAAGAGGATGAAACCGAAGAGGAAATAGAAGAAGGAGAAGAAGATGACGTCTCCCTCTATTCAGAAGTCAACGCAAGAGTGGACAACTGGTTGGAAAACCAGGTGACTCGTCCAGTGTTAGCCATCACCAACGAGCCCTATCGCCAACCAGAAGAACCAACGGTCGTCCACAACGAACAACAGAAGCATGAAGAAGCACGTCAATCACCGGCGGGAGGTCAAGGGGACTTAGCCCTCCTAGCTGAAGCCATCACCAGGGCTGTCAGCACCGCCCAGCGACCCAAGTTCATCGAGCTACCGTTCTTCAGTGGGTCGCATCAGGAGTGGCTACCTTTCCGCGCCGCCTACCATGAAACAGAAGCGATGTTCAGCGCCGTCGAGAATACGAACAGACTACGGAGGAACCTGAAAGGCAAGGCCAAGGAAGCTGTAGAAGGGTTGCTGATCACGAACGCGCACCCATCAGAAGTAATGAAGACATTGGAATCCAGATTCGGAAGACCAGAGTCCATAGCCATGTTAGAGATGGAAACTCTTCGAAGCCTGCCGCGCCTCTCCGAGTCACCGAGGGACATCTGCATATTCGCAACAAAGATTTCCAACGTCGTAGCAACATTGAAGACATTGGGCTGCTTCAACTACATGTACAACCCTGAACTTGCGAAGACATTGGTGGACAAGCTGACGCCGACGCTACGGTATAGATACTACGACTTCTCAGCCACACAGCCACAAGAAGACCCCTGCCTCATCAAGATCGAGAAGTTCTTCAAGAGAGAAGCCGAACTGTGCGCGCCCTACGCACTGCCTGAACAGGTGGCAGCACCGTCTACAGCCGCACCACAGAAGAGGACGCAGAGGGTCACCAACGTGACTGAGAAGACCAACACGCTGAAGTGCTTTGTGTGCGAGGGAACAAGTCACACCAATGCAACAGAATGTGAAGCATTCAAGAAGATGGATGCCAATACAAGATGGGATACAGCGAAGTCCAAGCGCCTCTGCTTCAGATGCCTGCGATATAGGAGCAAGACTCACAACTGCCGACAGAAGCCGTGTGGTGTCAACAACTGTAAATATTCGCACCACAACATGCTTCACTACGAGAAGAAGACAGAAAAGGCAGAGAAGACAGAAAATGAAGAGGCAACAGAAGTGATAAATTCAACATGGACGATAAAGAAGCAATCCTATCTGAAGATCCTGCCGGTCCAGGTGAAAGGACCAAAGGGAACAGTCAACACCTTCGCTTTGATGGACGACGGGTCAACAGTCACGCTCGTCGACGATAGCGTCGTGAGCAGCATCGGAGCAACAGGACCCATAGACCCGCTGAAGATAGAAACCATCAACGAACTGAAGACGGCAGAATCGACGTCAAGAAGGGTGACTATCGGGCTGAAAGGGATCAACAACAGAGAAGAGCAAATTCAAGCAAGAACAGTGAAGAACTTACAAGTCTCATCTCAACGGGTTCCGCAAGAACTAGTGGATGGGTGCCCTCATCTATCGGACATCAAGGGACATCTATCGTACCCCAACGCAAAGCCGCAAGTCCTCATCGGTCAAGACAATTGGCACCTTCTGCTCACCAAAGAAACCCGAAAAGGCGACAAGAACCACCCAGTTGCTTCTCTCACGCCGCTGGGGTGGGTTCTTCATGGAAGCCAAACAAGATCCTTCGGGCAGAAGATAGACTTCGTGTCGCACATGATCGAAGACACAGAAGACAACCTTGAGGACCTGGTGAAGAAGTACTTCGAAATGGACGCCCTCTGCATAAACCCGAAGAGACCGAAGACTGACCCAGAAGAAAAGGCGCTTCGAATACTGGAACAGAAAACTGAGAAGATTGAAGAAACCAGATATCAGACCGGCCTTCTCTGGAAGAAAGAAGATGTTAAGTTCCCCGATAACTATGAGAATTCCCTGAAGAGGCTCTTCAACATCGAGAAGAAGATCGACCGTGATCCAGCCCTGAAGAAGAGATACGTCGAACAAATGGACGCCCTTATAGAAAAAGGATACGCCGAGCCTGCGCCGCCTCAGAAGACACCACAGAAGACGTGGTACCTACCTCACTTCGCTGTCATCAATCCAATGAAGCCAGACAAACTCCGAGTTGTGCACGACGCCGCAGCCAAGACCAAGGGAGTAGCACTCAACGATATGCTGCTCAAAGGTCCAGATCTACTCCAGTCGTTACCAGGCGTCGTCATGCGCTTTCGTCAGCACCTGATCGGAGTGACAGCGGACATAAAGGAAATGTTCATGCAGGTCAAGCTACGTACAGAAGATAGAGACGCACTGCGATATCTGTGGCGTGGAGATCGCCGCGACGATCAACCTCCGGAAGAGTACAGGATGACATCGCTGATTTTCGGAGCATCAAGTTCACCATCGACAGCGATATACGTGAAGAACTTGAACGCGAAACAACACGAGAAGACTCATCCGGAGGCCGCAGCTGCCATCATAGAGAAACATTACGTCGACGACTACCTCGATAGTTTCCGAAGCCTGGAAGATGCCGTAAGAGTGACGAAGAGTGTGCGCGAAGTGCACAATAAGGCCAGCTTCGAACTAAAGCAGTGGAAGTCGAACTCAGCGGCACTCCTAGAAGCACTGGGAGAAGAGCATAGAACAGAAGACTTGGAACTCTACAGAACAGAAGAGAAAACAGAAAGAGTACTAGGCGTCATCTGGAAAATCAACTCGGACGAGCTAACCTTCAACCTCAACTTAGCCAGAATACCTTCGACGTTAATAGAAGGAAAGCAGCCAACGAAGAGGGAAGCCTTAAGAATTGTTATGTCGCTCTTCGACCCCTTAGGATTCGCCTCGCCTGTTACAATACGAGCGAAGCAGCTACTCCAGGAAGTTTGGCGCCGAGGAACAGGGTGGGACGACCGAATCGACGAAGACCTAGCGGAACAATGGGACGCGTGGATGGGACACCTGAAAAGTCTCCACGACATGGCAATCCCACGGCGATACCTTCACTACAGCGACGCCGTCTCCCTAGAGCTTCACGTCTTCAGCGACGCCAGCGAATCGGCCTACTCTGCGGTCCTCTACTGGAGAGCCGTAACACCAGATGGCGAAGTCGGCATATCACTCATCATGGCCAAGGCGAAAGTGGCACCGTTGAAGTTGACTTCGATCCCAAGATTGGAACTGCAAGCAGCGGTCATGGGGACCAGACTCGCCGAGACAGTGATAGAAGAACACGAGAGGAAACCTGACCGAAAAGTGTTCTGGACCGATAGCAAGACAGTGCTCACCTGGATAAAGACAGGGTCGCGTTCATACAAACCCTACGTGGCTCATCGTCTAGCAGCAATAGAAGAAAGTTCCAAGGTCAACGACTGGCGCTGGGTTCCGACGAAACAGAACGTAGCCGACGACGCCACACGAGATGTACCAACCGCCTTCAATAGAGATCATCGATGGTACCGAGGGCCGGACTTCTTATACCTGACAGAAGACTGCTGGCCTATAGAAACCGCAAGGACAGCAACAGAAGAGCCTTCCGACGAGGAGAAGACGCATCACGTGACCGACAGAAGAAGACTGAAGCTAGCAGAGGGTCTGCCTGATCTGACGAAATTCTCCAACTGGGACCGCCTCCGGTATTCGACAGCACGTGCTCTGCAGTTTATCGAGCTTTGCAGAGCCCCTAGGCAGAAGGTCAACTATCGCCGAACCAAGAAGAACAAAGAAGCGGATCCTACCTGGAGGAGAAACAAGCAGACTGCAGCTAAACAGCAGACGCCCGCAGCATCGAAGAAATCGACGCTCAAGCTGCTTCCAGTCACAGCTGAGCTCCTCAAGAAAGCTGAAGAGCTGCTGATGCGGTCTTCGCAGGAAGAAGCCTTCGCGGAAGAGATAGACAATTTGAACAGCGGGAAGCCGATCGCCAAAGAAAGTCGCCTGCATCAGCTCAGCGTCGAGTCAGTAAACGGCTCACTCCGAATCCGGAGCCGTATCCGAGCGGTGACAGACATGGAAGAAGACTTCAAGAACCCGCTAGTAGTCGACGGAGATCATCCCACAGTGAAGCTTTGGATACAGGCCATACATCGACAGCTACATCACGCCGGCGTCGAGGCAACAGTCAACGAGTGCAGACAGCAATACTGGGTATTACGATTGCGCCCTATCACCCGCGCAATCCTCCGAAGATGCCTCTTCTGCCGCATGAAGACTCAAGTACCGCCGCATCCGAGAACTGGGGACCTGCCAGCGTGTCGCCTTGCACATCACAAGCGACCCTTTACGTACACCGGTGTCGACTATTTCGGGCCTCTCTCCGTGACCGTCGGACGAACCAGACAGAAGAGATATGTGGCCATCTTCACATGTCTCACAACGCGAGCTATACACCTGGAAATCGCAGGCTCGCTCAGCGCCGACTCTGCAGTAATGGCGGTCAGAAGAATGATCGCGCGACGAGGCTGCCCGACTGAAATCTGGTCAGACAACGGCACCAACTTGAAGGCTGCCGACAAGGAACTTCGACAAGCAATCGACGCGGCGACTGCGGAAGAAGCAGCGAAGAGGACGATCTCCTGGCGCTATATTCCGCCTGGAGCTCCATTTATGGGCGGCGCTTGGGAGCGAATGGTTCGCTCCGTGAAGACGGCTCTTCAAGCGACACTGCATGAGCGCCACCCCACCGAAGAAGTCCTCGCTACTCTACTTGCTGAAGTGGAGTACACCGTAAACAGTCGTCCGCTGACGCACGTCTCCGTCAGCGCAGAAGATCCCGAGGCCCTGACTCCCAACCATTTCTTGCTGGGGGGTCCTGGACGTGTACCGCAGCCGGGCACATTCACCGAGCAAGACACCATCTCCCGGTCCAGCTGGCGAGCTGCACAGAGGCTCGCAGATGTCTTCTGGCTCCGCTGGGTAAAGGAGTACCTTCCCGAGCTCCAACACCGGCGGGAGCCCCACGGACGAGGTCAACCAGTGCAAGTGAACGACCTCGTGCAGATCGTCGACCCGAACCTGCCCCGCAACGTGTGGATACGAGGACGAGTCATCGCGGTGTATCCTGGTCCAGACAGCATCGTGCGGACGGTGGACGTGCAGACCAAGGGAGGTGTCCTGCGCCGGCCGGTGAGGAAGCTGGTGATCCTGCCCCTGCCTACGGACGACGTGCCCGCACCGGAACTGAATGCGACGCGGTCGCACGGCGGGAGTGATGTGCGGGACAGGCAATAGTGTATAGTGAATAGTGTTTAGTTTTGAAACCGAACTGATAGGACAGTACATAGTGTTAGTGATAGCGTAATGTTTACATAATAGTATATAAGGTTTTTATGTTTGAATGTTTGTTTAGGATAATCGTATAATAGATTTAACCCTTTTTTACTAAGAATTGTATCGCTTGTATAACATAATTCATAGATTTAAGCTAGTGATCGTATTGTTTACGTAACATTTTATGTCTCGTTTTTGTTTGTTTTATATTTTTGTCATATAGTTTATGTTACGTAGAATCTAAAAACATATAGTTTATAATATGTTGTAATGGAAAAACTTAGTGAAAAACGCAAATATTGTAAAAATGCTCTCGTTACGGTAACGTAGCGTCGTACATAAGCTAACTGCACCGATGCCGACTTCGCTCTCATTGGTTGAAAATTCCTGTGTTCTGATTGGCGGACCAATCACAGGGCTTACATTTTCTTAGCAAATTTTGTATAAATTACGGAGCGTATTCCGGATCGATACAGTCGGCGGGCAACAAGACAAGAAGAAAGAACACTAGAAGAAATAAAGGAAGATCAACAAGGAAAATGGTTTTATTCTTCACCAACCCCAGCACACAAATGCGCATCCTGCACAGTATCGTTTGCTATCTATTAGGCAACTAGCTGTATATTCCATATTTAAACGGAACAAAATATTCAAATAAACCAATTTTTTTTACTACTTTAAATTTTCTACCACGATCATCTATTTACTACCATTTTTTAGCGTTCCCCATAAACACAATGGTCTATCGGATAGAAAAAAACACATCCGTTCGGATCTGTGAATAGCGTTTTGACAGTTCTTCGACTCGGAAATGAGATTGTCGAATTCGGTTCCGTACCGACACGGAATCGAATCGAATGGTTGTGAATAAGGGGCTTGGAGTGAAATACTATTTAGATGCGCAGTTTTAGGTGCGTTAAATTGAAATGCGTTCGTAAACTGTTTGCAATAAACATCTAGTGTTAAAAATCTCGTTGTTCTCAAAAGTTACGAAAATTGCCTTATATACAAAAATACTTACATGTTACGCGAGGGGGTCAAAAGTTACGAAAAATTTAAGAAATGTAACCTGGCAACACTGACAGTTACACACACATCCACCTTATCGTTATCGCCACAGACTACATAGAGATACTACGTATTATCGCCGCGCCTGCGCGAATGCAACAATGTTGCCAACTGCATCATTTTAAAGAAGGAGGTCTAAAAATTTAATAAAACGGACTGTCTCTACAATCAATCGGATAACTTGATTTAAACCTGTCAGGCAGGCTACAGATCACTACAACAATTTTACATTATTTTGTTACATCTAAAGTGGGTGATAGACGGGCGAGCAAGTACGTGGACTTATCATTTATGGCTCGACGACCTTTTTCACTCGTGTTTCACCGTAAGTAGGTACGCGGACTTATGGCTCGACGAGCAAGTTCGTTAGCGATCCAACTGGTTAGAAAATTTGCTTACGCCTCGCCTCGCCTCGGCTCGCAAGTCTGTTAACACCACGAGCCACGAGCCAGTAGTGCTTTTTTGTTGCAAAAATGACTGATTTTCGAAGCTATTCACAATAATTATTAACAGAATTCTTGATTGTTTCAGGAACACGATTTTAACAGGTTCAGGAGTCGCCCAAATATTATGTCCCATAATAATGGCACATAAGTCATCTGCTATTCAATGTGAAATTGCTAAGAAGTTAAGTACAGACGCCAGCACATTTAGCTACAACAATCTGTCAAATTGCTCTAATAGATTTTCAACATTATTGCCGCCACATTAGGTTCAAGTTTGATTGGGAGAAAATGACATTTTCGGGTAGCTTGATTTGCTTTCATGATAGTACAGTCGCCAACTGTACTATCATGATAGAAGTATCCTGTCTGGCTATAATAAAATATTATTCCTGAATAACAAAAAGTATCCTCCGTTGACGTAATCGCGGTCCCCCTGGCCCTGGTACTAGAGTAATGAGAAGCTTTCACGTGTGTCACCGACGTCGAGCCGAGTAGGTTTGCGATATTTAAAGAGAGAACCAAAAGTAGAGTACCGCTGAAGCAATCTTAGCAATTGTGGTCAAAAATTTTCTAATGCTGAGAGTATAAATCAGACTATAACTGGGTTCCATCCTGATTCCTCTGTTTATTCTTCATTAAGAGCGGATTTCACCAATGAAACAGCAGTGCGATTCTGTAAATATGTCGAAGTGAACACTTAGGTGAAGTGAACGACAAGTGATCTGTCAATCCATACTAACAAGATGTCATGACAGCTCACTTTTCGTTCACTCCAGTCTCCACCTAAGCGATCACGGTGAGATGTCAACAGAATCGACCGGCTCATCGCGATCAGAACATTTAAACTGCGTTCAAGAGGTGTCAGTGTCAATATTCCAAAGAAAATAATGACACTGACAGCTCTTTCACATGTTGATCGCGTTCAGTTTCATTGATGAAATCCGCTTATCCGCCCTTATGGTGGAAGCTCCAGGGTAGCCCGCGAAATTCAAATATTTTTATGTTTTTTGCAATTTGCCGGTCAGTGTGAAGCTGTATGTTGAACAGAATATGGTTCGCGATCGTAAAGAGCATAAATCTAAAGGATTATAAACATTATCTCTTGAATCATCAATACAACCCTCTAAGTTCATAGAACTCGATTGAATGTTATTTCGTGACAAAGTCATTCAATTGAGTTGTATAAACTGAGAGGGTTATAATGATATTACGATGGGTAAAATTATTTAGATAAATATGCGTTACGGCCGCGAATCGTATTTTGATTAACATACAGTTTCACACTGACCGGCAAATTGCAAAAAAACGAAAAAATATTTGAATTTCGCGGGCTACCCTGGCGCTTCCACCAGTTTATAATTTTCACAGTCTGTTTATAATTATAGTTGTCAAAGGTGGAAGCTCCAGGGTAGCCCGCGAAATTCAAATATTTTTATGTTTTTTGCAATTTGCCGGTCAGTGTGAAGCTGTATGTTGAACAAAATACGGTTCGCGATCGTAAAAAGCATTTATCTAAAGGATTATAACCATTTGAATCATCAATATAACTCTTTAAGTTGACAGATTTCGATTGAATGTTATTTCGTGAAAAAGTCATTCAATCGATTTGTATGCACTTGGAGGGTTGTATTGGTGGTTTTAATGATTATAATTCTGTAACTACATACGTCTTACAGCCGCGAATAATATTTTAATCAACATACAACCTAGCACTGGCCTGCAAATTGCAAAAAACGCAAGAAATTTTAAATTTCGTGGGCTGGTTGGAGCATTCACCTTAAGCTATATAAGCATCGCTTCTGCAGTGCCTCGGGCATGTTTGCGGAAGCGCGCACCGACTGTTTCCACACCACCATGCGCAAGCGGTGCGCGTCCTTGGTGCGCAGGGTGCGGGGCAGCTCCAATACAGTGCTGGCGATGATCGCCGGGAGATATGACTGCCCGTATATCGGACACTGCTGTAGCAGGCATGTTGCTAGCTGTGTCCGATAATATGTCTGTTTTGTGTTTGAATTAAATCAAAATCAATTGACAAACATAGGAAAACATTATCTGATATTAATTAATTAAATACAATTTGAAGGGATTATTGCATACAATGTCAAAGCAAGCTAAAAAAGCGGATACAGACATTGCGAGGCTTAGAATAATAACGCATAGAAGCCGCGTCTAGAACAAAACCCGAGCAAAATCGTGTGTCCACTTAATTTTCTTTGTGTGCGTGAGCCGAATGTGTCTACGTTCCTCTAACGCACACAGATATAGCTTTCAGTGATACCATTACTAAGCCGTTACCCACAAAATATGGGAAGACGCATTACTATTTTGCTATCAAGGCAAGTATTTTATGTTGTTGGGAACTGGAAAAGGTAAACATGATTTTTCATGTAATATGACATTTTTTCGGAAGGTATAATTCAATTTATTTCAAAATAAAAGGAAATAAATCGCATAAAGAATGAGATATTGTTCAATGCGTTTAGAATGCTTGATGGGTTATAATTATAAACAATGTTAAAACATCGGGTTTGATATGAATTAACAGTAAGTATTGTATTTTAAAATTACAAAAATGAAAAACATGAATGAAAGCAATGTGGGTATTTTTTCCTCACAAATAGCAACACTGTGTTATGACAAGTTAGGTTATTAGAATTTTGTTTTATTTATCGATTTACGTAAAAATAGTGCATAGAATGTGAGTACTTATTTGTGAAATGTTATTTTATCACATTTTTTTGTTTTCCTGATGTGCTATAACATCCTTTCACGCAACAAACTGTCATTTTCAATTATTTACTCGCGAGCTGTGTTCGACGGAACGTGACCTTGAGTACTGACGGCCTGACGGCTAAGTTTGACGGATTAGGCTAAGTTTTAGTTGCCTCACTTTTTGCACTCGTACTAGGTTTCTATGCGTTATTATTCTAAGTTGCGAGGCATGCGCCGCGCACACCTCGCAAGCAAGTACACGCTTCAATGAAAATTTGCCTGGGCAGTCATGCACTGCGAATATAAACGTCCACACATGGCGAAGCATATATGCGATGAGCGCCCGTGCGCTGCGCATGCCTCGCAATGTTTGTATCCGCCTTTATTTTTTGTTATACGTCAGTGATTTTTTGTTATAGCTCCAATAGAATAAAAAAATATAGAAATACGTCAACTGTCTACCTACCTATTACAGTTTTAGAGCACGCTGACAGACAGACGGACGGACGGACGGACAGCGGAGGTTTAGTAATACTGTTCCACAAAAGCGGAGACTGTTTTTTTTGGTATCTAGTCTCAAGTAGGATTTAATGAACAAACGAATTTGAGTGTTATAACCTCCTCCTTTTTGGGAAGTAGGTTAAAAATATCTACGAATTAGTAAAATATGTAGGTACATATTAAAATATGTCAAGCAACAGGAAAACTATATTTCAGTACAAAGTTAAAAACTATAACTGTATCGATTGTTTCTAGACAAAGGTTAATAAAATTATAGGTATGGACCGAAGAATTTCAAGAATGCAGGCAGTGATTGGCTCTATACCGGTATGAAAGAACCAGGGGCCCGAGTCTGCTATTACAATAGTGTCAGAATGGTCGATCACTGATTTCAAAATGGTTGATTTTGACAAGTTTGGTAATCTACTAACATAATGGCATCATAATGGCGTCATTATGACATTCCAATGATCAACCACTGACACGCCATTGAAAGAAAGCCATATGAATGGTAATCTCGTACATAATGACAGCTTTAGTATTTACGAACTTCTCACTACTTCAGATTGCTTATAACACTAATAAATACTTAATATGTAAAACTACATATAAATAAAATCTGGCATGAATAAATGCTCAAATTTAGCTCGGTTTTATAATAATGGCAATACGGCATTCCTACCGCAATTCTATTACGAGACCATTGACGTGCCAGTGACCGGCCACTGACGTGACAGTGATCGTGCGATTATGAATTTAGCAGATTACGAACTTTTAGCAAATGAGTCATATAAAAGCAAAGGCAGCAACATCCCATTTTTTCATTTTGGCAACTTTTAATGCAGTATGGTAGTATTCCGTCAACTTTACTCTTAGACTAGGGAAAAAAGATAGTGACACCTGATTGGTCAAGGAAGGATGTTGCTGGTTTTGCTACCAATCTCAATTTAGAACCTCTTTTTTCTATAGTCTAAGACTTTACTTGACCGAATATTAAAATCGTTTCAAAACCATCATTATCCTATAAAAAATAGAGGTTCTAAATTGAGATTGGTAGCAAAACCAGCAACATCCTTCCTTGACCAATCAGGTGTCACTATTCGAACCAACGGTGCATGATTGACTGGTGCAAAACCAGCAACATCCAACTAAGAATGGCGAAAAAGCAGCATTATCCACACATTGGATGCAAAAACAGCAACATCCTAAATGTATTACTTTATTTTGGTAAATGTAGTGTTTCTTAGGGAATTCTGTTTTACAATATCTGATTCTATCATCATTAGTTATCTATTCTTGTAACATAATGTAACAAAAAATTGGTACATGCAACGTAAACAAAAAAAGACGTCTACTGCCTTTTCAGTAAAAGTGTATGTTGCTGCTTTTGCTTCTATTTATCTATAACCAAAGTACTCTGTGTATATAACTCAAATGACAATGGCATGACAATGGGATCGTGTCGGAATGACAAATTTAAAATAGCAGACTCGGGCCCTAGGTATGTAAAAGCATAGGATTAAAAAGAAGAAATTAAAACGTCATATAAAATAGCAGAATTTAATTTTAATAGCTCATACATAATACAAGGTATACGTAAGGAGTTTATTCTAAGTAAGTAGACAAACTTATCACCTAAAATACTTTCAAAATTTCATGTATAAAATAAATTCATAATTACCTTGATCGGTGTTATAAATGGCAAGTAGGTATATTTTACAAAAAAGTATCAGGCACTCGGTTATATATAAAAATAACTATTACTACAAAAGATTATCCAAAAACATACGATTTCTTAAAAAAATAAACACAAACAGACAGGGTCTTTTACAAACTACCATTCCGTTATTTTCTACTTATGGGATTATTAAATACCTTATACATATATTTATGATAATATATATAACTACATAAAGGCACACAGTATTTAACCTCTAAAGAATAAATGAATACTATATCTCCGTAGGAGACTTATTAAAGCAAACAAAATAAATAGCATACAAGTGTATAGGTAAGGCTGTGTTAATAATGATTAAATTTTACAGTTAAACTCGCTACAAACACACCCTCTTGCTACATTATCAAGGTACGATTTGTTTGATAATCTAATAATTTTACTACATTCAAAATATGTAAAAGGTAAAGGCACACTCTCTATTTAAAAATAGTTATAAAAATTCTACAAATAAGCACAAAATAATGAAATTCAGAACATCATGTAATAATTCTAAAATATAATGATTTAAAACTACTTAAGTTTACATTGATTTCAATTCAAAATAGAATAGGTAGTCATATAAATTATTTTCAAATACCTCAAGTACATCGAGAATAATATAAATCGTCAAATCGTGTAAAGGATTTATTAAAACAGGGCAGGAAAAAAACGCAAGATTAATTATATTTTCACTATAAAATAACATCCTAAAACCGATTACATTTTAGTGGGCAATAATGATTTTCACCCCTGGATCTGGTTCGCCGGCCACGTCCTTAGCGAGGGGTGCGTTTCCACAAATACGGAAGTTTTCAGTGAACGGTATAACGCCCACCAACAAGCCAGAAATGATGACCCACAAGCCAGCAACGTAGAAAGCTGCATCCCAGTGTCCAGTGACGTCTCTTAGCGCACCTGAAATAAAAACAAAATAAAATAAATAAATAAACTAACTTTATGTACTAGACTAATTTTAAACCTTTTTTATTTACTGTGACTTTTTGACAAATAACCACAATGTACTAAAACTTGAAGCAGATACGGGAATGAAATGTAATGTTTAATAATTGAAACTACATCGAAGCAAGTAGATTGATTTAATTGCTTGTTGTTAAAACCTAGGTGTAATGTACTAGAGGTTGACGTTCCAAAGTTTCAAACAATATGAGTGAGGCCCATTGTGATGTATTGCTCTTTCATATTCTCATCAAGGAAACAGCTAAAAACATTTGTAAAGGCTGAAAGAAAACCTTGTGAGACATTGACATGCAAAGAGCTAAAGTTATACAAACAACCATTGTTTTCGTAAACAGTGCATATAATAGCTAGGTTTACGACTGTTCACACTTCATTTTACGATTGTAGTTACCGCAACTGATGCGATAAGAATCGCAATATTTATCCTCTGATTTGTAACTTATTGAAAGACGAATCGTTACATGGCAACGCAAAATGTTTTGGTAAGACTTGTAGCGATAAATATTGCAGAGAACTTAGATGAAGCATCGCTTGTTGATAATTTCGCTCCATTCGTGAGATTCTTCGGAGGTAACTCGATTCTAGTGTTTAAAAAACAATGGATGAAGTAACGGTTTGCTACTGCTTGTTCACACTTATTGCTATTATAATATTTTGCACTGGTTTCTGTGCATTATGAGCTTATGTATACTTCTCTCATAAGGAATAGACATAATTAGATTTCAATGAAGTTTTCATTAACAATGAAACGCTATGGTTTAACTAATATAAATGGTAAAATGCATATTTACTCACCAGCCATAGGCGGTCCAACCAGATGTCCAAGGCCTTGGCTCAACAACACCAATCCATAAGCCATGGTGAATCTTTCCAAAGCGATCAACTCCACCAAAATACTTGGCGTATACGAATATGAGCTTGAGAACATCAGTCCGAACATGACGGCATTTAAAGCTAATATGTAGAAACTGTACGGTGCTTCAGGGTCCATCACTCGAATTAACACAGGAAACAGGATAATGGTTACGCCACATAGTATCAGGCATAATGCGTATGTCTTGGTTACGTTTACCCATGGGAGATCGCCCATCCAACCCAGGCCGACCTGAAACACAAAAACAATATTTTTGAGTAACAATCTAATACATTTTCTAATAAAAATATTGCAGAAAAGATTGCTAAAACTATAAACAAGAAAATGCATTAATAAAATGGAACCAGGAATCACATTTTTATACGGGCTTATTCAATTAGGCCAGCAGTTAATTTTGAGGTAGTACCCACCAATCAAACTTTAAAAATATTGCCTAATACTTACAATGCCAATAATAGTAGCAACTCCGAATATACTCAACATCCAAGAGCCGTGAACTTCGGAGTATCCACTCATTAGCATAAAGTTTGAGATATAAAAGTAAGGCACTATGAACCAAATGAACAGCACCAAGGTTGACAGGTTCATCATCAGGAAATGGAACTCGGTGAACATGTTGAAGTCGAAGGTTTTGTTGACCGTGTCCAGCAAGCGTCTGCCCCAGGTCTATAAAAGAAAGATTTACTAATATTGTAGGAAACAGTCCATTACATGTGTTTTCGCGATACGTTCTCGTATTTTTTAATCTTTGACAATTTTACTTATTGTTGTTTTTTTTTCTATACATGTTTACTCGTTAGATATTCTAAAGTTAATTCAGACAGAATACAAATTGCACAATAAACTTACATTTTGTTCTTCTTCCACAGACCACATGGAATTCCTATAAATATCAGGACACGAAGACGCTCGCAGTTTGTACTTAGCAATGTTCATCATGGCACCACGATGCATGATCGAGTTACGATGCACTCGGATGCCCCTCAAGTAATGATGATCAGTAACAAACTGCTTCGTCCACCAGTCCTGGCGTGGTTGAATCACTGCAGGCTTGTTCTCCGGTATTGGCTGCAACAGCTTCTCCCTGACCTGATCTAGTTTGACCTCAAACTCTTTCTTCTTTTCTTTCTCTTTTTTATTGAGTTTCAACTTCATTGACATTTTTATTGGCTTCGATTTAGTACCTTCTGAAGGTTCAACGTTCAACTTTTGCTCTGATGTAGCTCTTAATGCTAGCAAGGATGGATAGTTTTGTAAAATGATATTGTAAAGTTTTTTGTTTGATTGGAGTTGGTCTAACACTTCAGCGGGCACCTGAAAAACATAAAAGTAACAATTTTAATTTATCTTTAAGGCAGAACCAATACGTTTAATTGAATCAATGGAAATTAATGTTACCTTTTCACTTTGCCTTAAGAACGTTGGCAGATTTATTACTGAACTAACTTTATGGTATTGTGACATGTCAGCATTTCTTTTAGTCGCTGCCTCCAAATCCTCAGCTTCAGCAATAGAAGCTACTAAAGTTGTGAGTATATATTCAGGCGTTTCACCGCTTTTCATCAACGTCTTTAACTCTTCTGCTCCAGGATAAACCGATTCTCCCCCACCAGATTTTGCTGATATAGACATAATACTAGATGCTCTCTTTGCCTTATTTAATTGTCTTGCCTTTTTTTGCTCAATTATTAACCATTCAGGATCTCTCATAACAGCTCCGCATACGCACACGTTAAGTACAGTACCAGCTAAAAGTAACAATGTTCCTCGCCAACCAAATTCTTCCAATAAATATGTTGTTAGTGGAGAATATATGAAAGTTCCGAAGCCTACTCCACAAGAACCTAATCCGACAGCCAAATTGCGTCGTTTTTCAAACCAGTAAGCAATTGATACCACAGCAGTCACATACAGCAGCCCAGTACCGAGGCCAGCCATAATACCATAAGTAACGTATAAAACTTCTACAGAATTGCTGTACGAAGCAGCTACAAATCCTATAGTTGAAGCTACACCGCCAACTATTGTCATACTTCTGCATCCATAACGATCCACCAGAGCACTCATTATGGGCCCTGCTATTAATGGTACGGATATGAACAAACTTCCAATCAAAGAAGTTTTGGCTTCACTGGTTCCAAAAAAGATGACGAACTTGTCATGCATCAAGCCATAGGAAAAAGCTAATCCATCGGCCACGGTAGCGATAAGGAATGATGCGGCTACGACTACCCATCCCCACCCTCCATCAGGGATCGGAGGCGATGTATCCTGTGGCTTACTGGAACAAATACTGTCATTGTCCCCAAGACCGAAGAACTTAACACCCTCATTAGTTGAAACGGCATCATCATCACTTTTTGAGTCTTTATGATAACCTACAGAAAGGTGGTTATCCTTAGTATTATTTAGTTCCGTTTTCATAGAATTTACAGTATCTAAATCATCTTTAGGCTTTCCCATATCTCTCATTTCATTTTTATCATCATTCATTCCATCTATATACTTGATATCATTAGTCCTCTGAAGGAGTGGAGACGTAGTCTTCTCCTCTTCAGACGGTACTTTATGTTCATACTTGTTAGAAGGATCTTTGCCTGGAATTCCATTTGCATGCGCTCGTTGTGATTCCATTAGTCTTTTAGACGATCCCTTCTGAAGTACGGTGCTAAGTACGTACTTTGTTTTCTCTAATTCAGTCCTCTAATGGACGTCGTGAAAACTACCAGTATTGGATTAAAAATCCAATTAAAGAAAATTCTTCTACGTTGAAGAAATCGTTAGTTCTCTCGACCAGTGTCTTAATCTTGGGTCTCTAGCCGAATAACGGCAAAGTCTCTTCGATATACAACGTGTTAGGGCGCAAGGGTTGTAGCTTGTCGAGTACATCAAGGACCGGCTAGTCCTCGATCTCACACTTTTGAAAAAATCACTTTCTATATTGTCACACGTTCGTCCCGTGAACGTCGTGTACCTTCTTGACATTAATTAAAGTTTTAAAACTTGAAATCTTTGCAACATTTCAATTTCGTCGAAGACAGGGTTGAATCTGCAACAAAAGAAAAACAATATTTTAGGTACCTATAACTTGAATTTATTTTTTAAGAATAAATTGTGACCAAAACTGGGAAAATAATTTTAGAACATGGCAATAAACTTATGGTAATAACATTGTTAAAATAACAGGCAACATATTTATAAGACACGGTGCAGTGCTGCCAAAAATCAAATCATTCTAGTTTTCCGGTATTACTTTCTTACGCTACGCTGTTAGGCGGGATATTCGTATTGTCTTACAAAACTAATAGCATAGCACATAATGCCTACGATAAGGCTTTACCTACTTGTAGTAAAGTAATGGTTAAAGCTAAACCTTCACCCAACTTTATAAATAAAACACTACAAAGTAAAAAATAACTTTAATTTCGGAAGTCGGTGTTTTTGTTAGTTTCTTCGTATTTTGACACCGACTTCCGAAATTAAAGTTATTTTTTACTTTGTAGTGTTTTTTTTTTGGAAGTCGGTTGTATTTTTTTGTAAAAAGTTTTTTATTTTTCACTTTTTAGTGGTGCCCTACACCTAACAACACCACTCCAAAATCGCAGAAAAGCAAAATACGCAATTTCGATCATCAAAGAATCATCTAAATATTCAAATTCCAGCTATTTCGATTTAAAATCCAAAGTTCGTAACCGATTTTGATATGATTTAAATGGGACCAATCTGCAAGTATATCCTTTCAGATAAAACAAAAATTTTTCAAATCGGTTCATAATTGTCGGAGATATGAGGTAACAAACATAAAAAAAAATAAAAAAAACATACAACCGAATTGATAACCTCCTCCTTTTTGGGAAGTCGGTTAAAAATATGAATTTATTTTAGGAAAGTTGAACATCAGTTTGTGGCACGAACTTAACACATAATGTCACCGCACCCAGACACATGATGTTTAATTACCTACGTAATTAACCTTAAAGGGAGATTTATTATGTGAATTAAATGTCTGGCTTCACGTTGGTAGACAGATTTATAGATAGGTAAGTACTGAAATGGAGGTCACATGAAAATCTATATATATAAAAGAAAGTCGTGTTAGTTACACTATTTATAACTCAAGAACGGCTGAATCGATTAAGCTGAAAATTGGTAGGGAGGCACCTTAGAACCAGGAGTCGGACATAGGATAGATTTTATCCCAAAAATCCCACGGTAACGGGAAAATTCCTCGGGAACGGGAACTATTGCTAAACGGGAGCGAAGCCACGGGGGACAGCTAGTGTAGATATAATTATGCTGGTAGGTACTTAACCTACCAACAGTGTGAAAACCAAGTCTAAATAGTAAAATAATATCTTATTTCGCGTTTTCCCGCGGCTTGGCCCCCGTGGCTTATCCAGTTATCCCAGCAAACACGGTTTTTTTTTCGAGCTATCATACCTAGTTAAGTACTCAACACTCAACGATACGATACGAGTTAGCTTTCTTCAATCAGTAGAATGATTTTCGGATTAGAACCATCAAAAAGGCAAAAAGAAAACATTTATACTTAAGGTGGAAGCGCCAGGGTAGCCCGCGAAATTCAAATATTTTTATGTTTTTTGCAATTTGCCGGTCAGTGTGAAGCTGTATGATAAACAGAATACGGTTCGCGATCGTAAAGAGCATTTATCTAAAGGATTGTAACCATTTATATCATCAATATAACTCTCTAAATTCATAGAACTCGATTGAAAATGTTATTTCGTAAAAAAGTCATTCAATCGAGTTGTATGAACTTAGAGGGTTATACGGATAATTAAAATGGGTATAATTCTTTAGATAAATATGCGTTACGGCCGCGAATCGTCATACAGCTTCACACTGACCGGCAAATTGCAAAAAACATAAAATATTTGAATTTCGCGGGCTACCCTGGCGCTTCCACCTTAAATATAATTTCGAGGTAGAAAATATGATTGTTCTCAAACCCAAAGTATAAAATCAAATTACTAACTCAGCAAACAAAACTGTTTTCACTGAAACGAAATGCGAAAGGGATTCGACATTTTCCAAGCAATTTCCTGATTCTATTAACACATTTGACAAATACCTACGAGGTCATTAGTCGCAAGCAATCATCACATTATCCAGGTAAACGTAGGCTCGGCGGTAATAGGCTAGTTTGAGCCAATTGACACTTCCAAATCTGGATAGAACTCGATAGATCAGTCAGAGGACATGAAGGACAGAGGTGGGTACAGTTTTGTATCTGATACATAGAGAGAGGAGCTCCTGGCTAAGTAATAACAGCCACACGTGTCAATCTTTAAAGTTAAGCAACGCTTGCCAAGGTTGGACTGTGGATGGTTGACCATCTTAACATATCGAGTTAACTCCGTGCCTCGGAAAGCACGTTAAGCCTTTGGTCCCGGCTGTCATTTGTAGATCTTTGGCAGTCGTTACGGATTGTCAGAAGCCAGTTAATCTGACTACAGTTTTACCAAGAAGTACAGTGTCACTCATTTAATGGGTTGCGGAGGTCTGGTAGGCAGCCGCTACAACTTTATAGGACCAGTAGTTTCGGCCGTGTCTCTTAGTCACTCACTAAGTAACGGAAAATTTTGTATATTAGGATGATCGGTATGTAGTATGTAGGTACCTACTATGTATCTGGGTAATCTGAACTCTTTCTTTCTTTTATGTTAGTAACTAGCTGACCCGCGCAACTTCGTCTGCGTCACATTTTCCATTACTGCTCCGCTCCTATTTGTCTTAGCGTGATGATATTAGCCTATAACCTTCCTCGATAAATGGGCTATCTAACACTGAAAGAATTTTTCAAATCGGACCAGTAGTTCCTGAGATTAGCGCGTTCAACCAAACAAACAAACAAACAATCAAACAAACAAACAAACTCTTCTGCTTTATAATATTAGTATAGATTAGCTATGCCTCATGCTTGGTGCGAACTGCGAATAAAAACTTTTTGGCATAACAAAGTGGTACCCAAGCTGAAATCCTGCCTGTTTATTTATGCGTTTGTAAAAGGAGAAAGATAAGGTCTTGATAGGTTTACCTACTTACCAAAGTATAAACTCTGGAAGCAGAAAACCAAAATTCTTACAAGAATAGAACGGAACTACACGTCAAGCGGCAATAGTATTACTAAAGTGTGTTTTTAACCGACTTCCCAAAAAGGAGGAGGTTATCAATTCGGTTGCACTTTTTTTTTATGTTTGTTACCTCATAACTCCGAGAATTATGAACCGATTTGAAAATTTTTTGTTTTATCTGAAAGGACATACTTGCAGATTGGTCCCATTTAAATCATATCAAAATCGGTTACGAACTTTGGATTTTAAATCGAATTAGCTGGAATTTGACTATTTAGATGATTCTTTGATAATCGAAATTGCGTATTTTGCTTTTCTGCGATTTTGCAGTGGTGTGGTTAGGTGTCACCACTAAAAAGTGAAAAATAAAAAACTTTTTACAAAAAAATACAACCGACTTCCAAAAAAAAAAAACTACAAAGTAAATAATAACTTTAATTTCGGAAGTCGGTGCCAAAATACGAAGAAACTAACAAAAACACCGACTTCCGAAATTAAAGTTATTATTTACTTTGTAGTGTTTTTTTTTTTTGGAAGTCGGTTGTATTTTTTTGTAAAAAGTTTTATAATCGCTGAGACTAAATTGACAAGTGGAAATGGCAAACTGACATTACCAAAACTGAGATTACAAAAGCATTTTAGGGGGCCGAGTCACCCGCGTCCGTAGGAGAATACCCTTCAGCGAATCCCTACACGTGGTCCCCGGGTGGTGCTAAACAGGTGACACTAACCGCCTCCGTGGTCTAGTGGTTAAACCATCTGATTCAGACCCAGAGGTCCCGGGTTCGATTCCCAGCGGGGGCAAATTTTTTGCTCGGTTTGGTTTGTGGTAGGACTTGTTTTAAGTCCGCCTGGCAAGCTACCACCATCATGTCTAAGTCTGTCGCCATAACATCAATGTTAACAGCATTGTTGTGTTCCGGCAGTTAGAGGTATGATAGCCAGTTCCTCTGTGTAAGAGGATTCCGGGTGAAACTCGCTTCCATCTTCGGCCTAATCATCACTTTCCATCAGGTGAGATTTGGGCCAAGAGTTTCCCCATTCGTTACAAAAAAAAAAGCGTTTAAGTCAGTTTTGACATTTGCACTTGGCAATTTAGTCTTCGGTATTAAAAAACAGACTATAGGTGCCTAAGTACTTTTACTCCCGATAAAACACACGAATCCTATGGAAAGAAGTTTCCCGGAAAATTTTCAAACGTCAGTCATTACAGTAGATATGTGTCATAGACCTCTGACGTGCAGTCGTTGTTAAACTTAATAGCCTGCTACCGAGATATTTATTTGTCATTCAAATGCAGACAAGCCATAGAAAGTTCTTGCTTACAGTCAATTAATGGTAATTGTCACTATTGACCCGTATAGTTTAACCGTTTAACGGTCGGCCGATCAGCTCAGCAGACGTTTCACGAATTATTGGTCTGACATCTTTGAATCGATTTAGTGATGGTCCCTTTAGGATATATTTTTCTTTTGCGTATATGTTCGATGACGTGGAAATAACTGCAACGGAGCTTACAAAAGTTGAAAACTAGGTAAGTAGGTATCACAGTTTTCCAAATTGCATCCAAATCCGTTTACACAAGGAATGGTTAGTAGCAAACTGACGGAAAAGTTACTAATTCATACACCAGAGTTGACTAAGTAATCACGAAATCTCAAAAATTATCTACTTGTCCTATGATGATGAAATTTGGCATAGAGCATGGAGGTAGGAGACTTCAGTTAAAAAAGTTTTCAGGAAACTCCCCCCCCCCCAGAAGAGGTAGAATGAGAGGAGAATGTTTGTAAGGAACTTATGTCAGGGATTGTTGAATAGTGGGCCTACTAACGTATAGTTTGGTTATCATATTACTAGCTGATGCCAGCGGCGCGCGTCGTCGCCCGCTTGACAAAGTACCCATATACTAAAAACCTTCCTCGAGAACCACTCTATCTATTGGTGAAAACAGCATGAGAATCGGTGCAGTCGTTTTTGAGTTTATCGCGAACAGACAGACGCGGCGGAGGACTTTGTTTTATAATATGTAGTGAAGCATTAGGTTCAAGGTTGATTGCAAAAATTTGACAGTGACAGGTAGCGTGATGTACTTTCTGATTCTGCTAAAGTGGCCTTTTTAGACCCGCTGAAGGCTTGAAGCTATTACTAGAGTTATACCTTTATACGGGAAAGGCACAATAAAAACACAGCAATCAACCTTGATTGCTCTAACAATGACAACTCAAACGTTTTAATTTTATCGACACAAACGATGGAAGGCAAACAGAACTAAAGTACAATGAACACTAAGTACACAGCACAGCGTGTACTCGACGGGACCTAACGTTATCAGCGGTGATAATGATAATACATGTAGAGGCAGTTGTATGAACTGCACACAGCCATGACGATTGACGCATGAATCAGAGATAAGGGATGACAGTTGGTCTGGCTGTAGCGAGTTAGCGACGCTGAAACTGTCAAGTTCCTAGTTCTACATCAAACATTGAGTTGAGATCATTTTTGAAAAAAGAGTCCAGAGGAAAAGATCTCCCTCTTTGAGGAGTGGCTAGAGAGGCGCCACGGTGTCCTCACCTACCGCCTGACGCGGGTCCTCACCGGACACGGATGCTTCGGGAGGTACCTAGCTGCACCGAAGCGGGCGGGAGGAAACGCCCGTGTGACACCACTGCGAGGATCGACCGGAGGAAGGATACGGTGGAGCACACTATGCAGGTGTGCCCCGCTTGGGCGGATCACCGCCGTGTCCTCGAAGCGGCGATTGGCGGCGACCTCTCGCGTCCGGCCCTGGTCCAAGCCATGGTCCGGAGCGAGACGGAATGGGACGCCGCCACCTCCTCCGAAGCAGTCATGCTAGCGAAGGAGGTGGCGGAGCGGGAGAGGGATAGAACCTCTCGTCCCGGCCGCCGTGGTAGACGCCGCGGGCGTCGGAGGCCACCTGGTGACTTCCGGCCACCGTAGGCGCGGGCCTGTTGACGGCTATGGGTGGCTCGACGTCCGTCCGTCTCATGACGACAGGCCGTGTCGACGGCGCGTTAGTGTTCCACGCGCGCCTCAAAGAGAGTCCCTGTGTGTGCTGGGGCCCGAAAGGGCCGACGCATGCCGGAGTCGCGGGACTATTCGAAAGAGATACCGTGGCTCCGGAACACAAAGGGCACATGACACTCCCTACCGCTCCGCCTAGAGCGGGGGAAGACATTTGATGATTTCCCATCCCTAAAAAAAGAGGAAAGGTCTAACTTAAAATCGCTCTCTCTCTCCCAAGCAAGATTTACTCTTTTTCAAAAAAATTCTTATCTTACTATTTAGACCTGGATATTAAGCGTTTGCATAGGTAAGAACCAAGTTTAATTGAAATCAGTACATTCATATCTAACAAATGACCCCCACTTCGTTGTGCGCTATTTTTCGGGTTAAATCACTACATTATCAAACACTATAGCTGACCCGCGCAACTTCTTCTGCTTCACATTTTCTATTAATGCGCTCCGTTCCTATTTGTTAGCGTGATGATATATAGCCAAAAGCATTCCTCGATGAATGGTCTATCTAACACTGAATGTTTTTTTAAATCGGACCAGCAGTTCCTGAGATTAGTGCGTTCAAACAAAAAAACTCTTCAGCTTTATAATATTAGTATAGATAGTCCTCCGCCCCCTCTGTCTGTCTGTTTGCGATAAACTCAAAAACTACTTCATCGATTTTCATGCTGTTTTCACAAATGGATAGAGTGGTTCTCGAGGAAGGTTTTAGTACATAACTTGTCAAGTGGGCCAAGCCGCGGATATCAGCTAGTATAATAATATAACGTAGCTTTCTATTGTAAAAAGAATTTTCAAAATCGTTTCAGTAGATCTAGAGATTACCAGTCTTTCTGTCAGAATCTATACTAATATTATAAAGCGGAAGAGTTTGTTTGTTTGTTTGGTTGAACGCGCTAATCTCAGGAACTACTGGTCCGATCTGAAAAATTCTTTCAGTGTTAGATAGCCCATTTATCGGCTATAGGCTATATATCATCACGCTAACACAAATAGGAGCGGAGCAATAATGGAAAATGTGACGCAGACGAAGTTGCGCGGGTCAGCTAGTAACAATAATAAAGCTTCGACGACCACCTGTCGAAGCTGGGCGTTACGCAGTTGGATAAAGGGCCTGATACAGAAGACGGTACTCCTCGATACGGCTCGTATTGTGAGGAGGTTAATCCTTTCTCTGGAGCCCTAAACACCGGTTTTACACTTGGACCCTGCTCCCGACACCGGCGGACTTACTATTTTTTATATTTTTAAATGTATTTTCTAATGATCTTTTAAGATATATTTAAAAATGTAAATGTTATGTATATACAAATGAATAAACTAAATAATAAATTAATTACGCTCGGCTAACATATTGTATGCAATTATGCATTCTATGTGCATATTTAAGTAATGAAGTCATCGGACACTGACTGCACTCGTCATCATTTACAATAGTACACTAGTACATAGGTACCTACACTAAGTACAAACATATTAGGTACGTAGGTAGGTAGTTTCCGTAAAGGGCTTCACAGGCACTTGACCTAGTAATGAGCAGTTGCATTATTGCATATATACGTACTTATAGATAGTTAGGATGGAGTCAGATAAGGCAGTGCGGTTCTAAGTAGGTTTAGTCATACAGTACCATAGATACAGTTTGAATCTTTATGATGTGCACATATCAAAATGAGGGAAACTATACTTCATTTTATCGACGGAAAACGTATAAAAAAAAAGAATATACTTACTTAAAAATCTCATTCGTGAAAAAGCTTTTAAAAAAACCATTTTCACAGAATGAGACCCTAGTGTATACAGACGAATCTGTGTAACTTTTCAACTCGCAATGAAACAATCTCCATAAAGATCGTAAGTAGTTAGCCATCCTCATAAAATTAAAATAGTGCCGCTCTTTGCTACGACACCTTGTCGTACACACGCGGGTGAACGGGCGCCTCTACGTAGAATGGTTAAAATCTTTATTGAACGTTTTGTTAACATAGATGTTTTCGCTTTAGACCGTCACAAATTTAAGAAACTTTTAGTGGATAGTCTGCGTTTGTGTGACTAGCAATGTTTGTGTTGCTCTCTTGTGTATGTTTTGTAAAAAACAGGTATCATTAGCCATTAGTTATGTAACTTACAATAGTTTACTTCTTCTCTTCCTGCCATGTTTTATGATTATTATTCTCGTCTCCTTACTTATGTTTTTTTTTAATTTAAGATTGTGTCTACACTGTTTCTCTAAGTTAAGTAATCTGCGGAAACGTCGTGGATTGTACAATAGGCTAATTTTAATTTTTTATATTTACTGTAAAATACATTGTACAATTGTTTGTTTTCCCAAAATAAATAAATAAAATAAAAATAGTGGAAAAAAACTACACCTTCAATTGAAAAACCGATTAAGTTGAAGATCTTTTAAAGAAATTTGACACATTGTTCTAGCTTGATATGCTTGCATCTGTACAATAAAATAAACATGTAAGGAAACATTTCAGTGTGAAGAATGATGGACATGGCAGAATTGTTGAAACGCTACTAAGTTTCAACAATATTCTGCCATGTCCATCAGCATTATAATGCTGTCTATCATGTATTGTAAATTCATTAGGGAATAGGGATGGATTTGAAGACCGCTGCACCGTGACTGTCACCGGAAAATAGCAGATGCTGTAAGTTTATAAAATATCGATTAAAATTGTGAACTTTTTTAACCGACTTCCCAAAAAGTAGGAGGTTATCAATTCGGTTGTATGTCTTTTTTTTGTTTGTTACCTCATAACTCCGACAAAATCTTGTTTTATCAGAAAGGATATACTTGCAGATTGGTCCCGTTTAAATTTTATGAAAATCGGTTACTAACTCTGGATTTTAAATGGAAATAGCTGGAATTCGACTACTTGGATGATAGTTTTATGTCATCCAAGTAATCGAAATTGCGTATTTTTTTTTCTGCGATTTTGCAGTGGTGTTGTTAGGTGTGGGGTACCACTAAAAAGGGAAAAATAAAAAACTTAAAAAAAAAAATACAACCGACTTCCAAAAAAAAAGCACTACTAAGTAAAAAATAACTTTAATTTCAGAAGTCGGTGTTTTTGTTAGTTTCTTCGTATTTTGACACCGACTTCCGCAATTACAGTTATTTTTTTTTTCTTAAAAAGACGGATACTTTTGAAATTGTTGAGTTTGGATAGGACACGAGGTTTTCAAAACGATATGTTCTTTTTTTCCGTTTAGGTAAGTCAACTGAGCCAGATCCGACTATTCTGCCAGTGTCACGTGGTGAATGATATGCTCACAATAAATCGAAAAATTATACTTAGGGCCAGTTTCACCGTACGGATAAAGTGTCGGTTAGTTATCTGATGGATAACTAACCGACACTTATAATACTATAATACTTTATAATACTCAAATACTTATCTATAAAATAATAAATCTGCCAGATATCGCTATCCGACACCTGTGAAACGAAAAGTTTTAGTTCATCGGCCAGATAAGTTCTTAATAGGCTAACCGACACTTTATCCGTAACCGGTGAAACTGGCCCTTAATCTAATTAAGATCTATTACATTTTTACAGGGTTTTTATTTATGGGAGAATCAACAGTGGCGACCACCAGAAAAACACCGAGCTAAGGAAGCCCGACGAGCCCCGGAGAAACGATTCAACTGTCTTGGATCCCGCATCGAAATTAATAAGAAGAGTACAGCGCAGGAGTAGGAAAAAATAAATATAATTCCCACTTCCCTCCTTATCAAGCAGGAGACAGATTTGAGTTAGGCCAATAGGCACCAAGGGATATATACCTATACAATAGGGTAGATGACTAAAAAAATCTAATTAGTCCGTCAGTTAGACTATCAAAAAATATTTGACCCGTGTTTTTTCTTTTGTTACGGGAACCAAAATTGACGCTTTTAAAATTCTCAATACTTCACACATTCGCATATTTTTTACTGACTCGTGACGTCACGAGCCCCCACTCGCGAGTTTTGATGCGTTTTATCTTTGTCAATATTCATTGATTTACAAAAACAAAAAATACGTGTCCATTATTTTTCAATACTCTAACTAACGAACTAACTAGTTTTGCAATTTGTGGATGATGGAATCTAGCCTATTACTGGGTTAAGCCCAGTTGCCAAGCACCACGGATTATATATTAACACTGAAATTAATGGGTCCTAAATTGTGAGCTACTTTACATTCTTAAGGAGTGTGCCATTTTTCGGTGATATGACCAAAAATAAATTTGAAGAAGTAGAAGAGCATGGTGATGTTCGAAGGCAACGCAGAGCTCTGCCCCATGTACCTGTCTCTCTACACTTTTCACAAATATCCTCCACTAGCTGACCCGCGCAACTTCGTCTCCGTCACATTTTCCATTAATGCTCCGCTCCTATTTGTCTCAGCGTGATGATATATAGCCTAAAACCTTCCTCGATAAATGGGCTATCTAACACTGAAAGAATTTTCCAAATCGGACCAGTAGTTCCTGAGATTAGCGCGTTCAACCAAACAAACAAACTCTTCTGCTTTATAATATTACTAGCTGGCCCGTGCAACGTCGTCTGCTTAACATTTTTCAATACTACTCCACTCCTATTGGTCTTAGCGTGATGATATATATAGCCTATAGCCTTCCTCGATAAATGGGCTATCAAACACTGAAAGAATTTTTCAAATCGGACCAGTAGTTCCTGAGATTAGCGCGTTCAACCAAACAAACAAACAAACTCTTCTGCTTTATAATATCAGTATAGATATATAGTATAGATAAAAAAAACAACAAAAGCTTAATACGTAAATTGACCATCGACACAAGCTGGGGGATCACCGATCACGCGACCTCCCTGGAGGACGCATACTAATGAGGCCAGTTGAACAGTTCCGACCAGATTGATGGCACTCCCCGAGGCGACACCATTGAACGTTATGACCAGGAGTCACGGAAAGTGCCGACAATTACCGAATGAAATCGCGAAAAAACAGCTGTTCCCTACATTTTGACGAGTTGGACGGATAATTGAGAGAGCGAACCTTAGAGCGAACTTCACTGTGTTGAATAGCTGTTTTTATGCTTTTTTCTGCTGATGCCCGCGTGTCTTTTAGCCAATGTTTACAAAAACTTTACAAATTAATACTAAAACCTTCCTCGAGAACCACTCTATCCATTTGTGAAAACAGCATGAAAATCGGTGCAGTAGATATGGAGTTTTTCACGAACAGACAGACAGACAGACGCAGCGGAGGACTTAGTTTTTTAAAATGTATTGATATTGATAATTATGTAGTATCTTATGGATACGAACAAGGGGTATAAAATTTAACTTTCACCTTTTTTTGGGTAAGTAACGGAATTACGGAACCCTAGTATTACTAAGCCTCTGTTGCCCTTCCGTCTGTATTGCGGGCTGTATCTCATGAACCGATAGTGGTTATAGGTAGACAGTTAAATTTTTTACAGTGTATTTCTGTTGCCGCTATTACAACAAATAATAAAAATAAAATAGAAAAACATGTTTTTTTTTTCGGTTTATAAGTTTGGTAAACATTTTTTTTTAATTTTTGGTAAAAAAAAATATATTTATTTTTCTATACTTAATGTGGCATTAAAAAATACATACAAGCCTAAATTTTTACCCTTCTATCACCAACCCTTAATGATCCGACGAACAATACCAAAGTAAGGACATTTGGGTAGGCCACAAAGTGTACTCAAACCGCCAGACAGTCATGAAATTAATCTTAAAAAATAACAACCTACTAATCTTGTCCCAATGACATTAGTAAACATCATGATAAAGATCAACTAATTCAGTTACTGCGAATTCCATCAGTGTCCAATGATTAAATCAACCAATAAATGGGCTTCCAACCAAAGCTCATGAATTACGCAACGAGCGAATCATTTGGTGCATCAATGGAATATCCTAATATAGGTAACGTGGGAACGCAATTATATTCAAACTAGCTTCAGATAGCGGCTTTGCCTGCCTGCTCCCTAGGGAACATATTCCCGGGATATAATTATATATTGCCTACTAGCTGACCCGGCGAACTTCGTTCCGCCTAACAGTCGATTCTTTAAAAAAAAATTAAACAAACGTAGCCTAAGTTACTCCTTATTACATCAGCTACCTGCCAATGAAAGTCCCGTCAAAATCGGTCCAGCTGTTTCAGAGATTAGCCGGAACAAACAGACAGACAGACAAAAATCGAAAAAAATATTATTTTGGTGCATGTACCGTATATAATATATTCATTTACATGTAGTAAAAAACGGTTATTTCAATATTACAAACAGACACTCCAATTTTATTTATATGTATGTAATGTATGTATTATATGTATGTATAGATGTGTTATTCCAGACTATATCTACCTCTGTGCCAAATTTCATGAAGATCCTTTCAGGCGTTCTGACAAGAGTAACAAACATCCATCCTTAAAAATGCATTCATACTTTAAACTTTCCCATTTATATACTATTACTAGGGAACATACTCCCGGGATAAAAGTCTATCTCTGTTCCAAATTTCATCCAGATCCGTTCAGCCGTTCCAGTGTGATAAATTGAGTTACAAGCATCCAAACTTTCGGATTTATAATACACTAGCTGACCCGCGCAACCTCGTCTGCGTCACATTTTCCATCATTGCTCCGCTCCTATTTGTCTTAGCGTGATGATTTTCTGTTCCGTGATATATAGCCTACTAGCTGACCCGTGCCCACTTCGTTGGGCGGTAAACATTTTAACTTGTGATGAAATTATGAGTGTGGTTCGGTTAGTACTGACTGCTATGATTTATTTCCTGACGGCCAAAAGGAGGGTTTTGTTTTTATTGCATAATAATTATGTATGTAGCTATGCTAGCGAGCCGCTGCGAGCGCTCAGCGTTAGACTCCCTGTCCCTTGTTGCAGAGACATGCTGCTTTAAATCACTGAGACGCTGTGCACGTTCAGCGCTAGATTCCCGAGCACGGACCTGCGATGTTCTCCAGCTTTGGTTAGCAAGCCGCTGTGAACGCTCGGAGCTAGATTTCCCAGCGAGTGCTTGCGAAATGTGTTCTCTATTCCTCGAGAGGCTCTTCCGTACGGCGTACTCGAGCTGCTCTTGTCTCATGTCTGGGATGTCTGACGGGAAAGTTGTGATATCCTTTTAGGCATGATAAACAATCGCTGAAACTGTCCGATATCCCAAAAACAGAAATATCACAGCTTCGAACTCAAAGAATGAGAACGAAGTAATATTGTAATTGTAATTGTGTTTTGAGAAACCGAGCAACCAAAACAATTTTAAAGACCAACAACATTCAATCACCTACGTACAACTCACCTACCAAACGACCAAAGTTAAATAATAACTGGAGAGGGTCATTAATCCGCGGAAAATCTTAACACCACGATTCAGAAAAATGACGTAATTGCACAACGCCGTCTATGGGTGGATAAAACGTCCGTACAAAGCATGTTCTAATGCGGTTGGTGAATGGACGGCGCGGGCGGCGTTTTGCGATTTAGTAATTTTATATTATCTTCGAAACTATTCAACCAATTGACATACTGTGTTCGGCAAATCGTCTCTCTATGATGTTCTTGTGATCATAATAACATTTTTTTCGATAAGGTTTAATATTTTGTTGTTTAAAAATCATCCAAAGATAAGTACGTCGTAAAATACTTTTTTTAACACATAAAAGCTACTATATCTGCTAAAATATAAAAGATAGAAATATGGTGCCGCGGACTTTTTTGTAGAACTATTCTAGGCGGACCAGGTTGCCATACATTGTTTTCAATTATATACAACTGTTAAGGCAGCGCACGCAAATAACTCTGTTGTAAGAGCTATTTTTTTCCGCCTGTATAGACAAAAATTGAGATAGTTCGAATAATATGCATGATATCTTTATAATTTATAGCCTATAGCACTCACGAATAATGTAGCTTTCTACCAGTGAAACAATTTTTCAAATCGGACCAGTAGTTCCTGAGATTACCCCCTACATACAAACTTACAAACATACAAACTTACAAACAAATGTTACCTCTTTATAATATTAGTATAGATTACCTTCCTCGATAAATGGGCTATCTAACACTGAATGCATTTTTCAAATTGGACCAGTAGTTCCTGAAATTAGCGCGTTCAACCAAACAAACAAATACTAGTGTAGATAATAATAGTTAGATTAGATATTAGCATAGTAGGATTAGTGGGAAGTAGGATAGTCGGATATAGAATTATATTTTTCAAGCTCGGAGAGTGGCTAGGCTAAATTAATTTCCCATAATTGAAAGAATCTCTTACTTACTCCAGGTTTCTGAATTGAGAATTTGGAGTTGAGAACTGGTGAAACAACATTTGAAACTAATTTCATTATGAAATCCTATTCTTTTATTAAGCCATCAACGTTGTATTGAATTGTTAGATAGGTAAGTAAGTACATAACATACCTACCTACTTATATCATACAATGACGTAGTATGCACATAAATTATTGCTAGGTCAGAGTTGATACTGCAGAAAATGTTTAACAAGTTCTTTAACAAGACATTATTTATAGACATACAAACATACATACATGTACACACATACACACATACATAAGTACATACCAAACAGGCGGTATTTTTCCACTACAACCCTATTTTTGTATTCAGAGCTCGATGAGTGAGCATAAAGGCAATTATGCATTATGGTGTAACATGATCATTTAAATTTAGTGTCAGTAACGTAATTCGGTACTTATTTATTTATTTTTTAAATATTTTTTACAATGTCACATTCCTTCGTTAAGATCCAATCTATGTCTACTGAAATTCATCAAAATTGGTTCAGTAGTTTAGGCGTGTAAAAGTACAAACAGACATCGTTATTTTCACGTTTACGCATTTATAATTCGAGTATAGGCACAAAACGTTATGGGAACACATTCATAGAGCGTACAGCAAAAGAGTGGAATTCCCAGCCGGATTCTGTGTTTCCTGATAGTTTATACTGTGCTGATAGCTACAACCTGGGAGTCTTTAAGACAAGAGTGAATAGGTTACTTCTAGGCAAGCGTGCTCCATCTTAGACCGCATCATCGCTTACCATCAGGTGAGATAGTTGTCAAACGCGTGCCTATCAAAACCAAAAAAAAAAGTATGGTAGGGAGTGTGTAGATATACAGAACTTAGGTATATGTAAGTGTATCAACAATAAGTAAAAAAGATACGAGGTAGGTAGGTTTCTTTTATGTATTTTTCATTTGGTGTACAATAAAGTATATATAAATAAATATAAATAAATATACGATAAAAACTGGGTAAATAACCCGATAACCGTTCTAACAGCTGATTTTTCGTCATTGAGAGGTCAAGGCCAATCGATTCATTAAACCGCCCACGGAGCGCGATTCCTAAAATAAACTAAGCGGGGATCTACGCATACCTAGGGGAAATAATACAAACATTGACTACGAGTTTTCGAATAATTTTAGTAAGGGATTATAAAATGTTAGATTATGCCTATACTAGAGGCCGCGCGCGACTTCGTCCGCGTATAAATTCTCGTTATTCTCATATATATCCCGATCCCTCGGGAACTTTCGGGATAAAAAGTAGCCTTAGTGTTATTCTGGGTCTTCAGCTACCTACATACCAAATTTTATCGTAATCGATTCAGTAGTATTTGCGTGAAAGAGTAACAAACATCCATACATACTCACAAACTTTCGCATTTATAATATTAGTAGGACTAAGATATGCTGAAGAGTTAGTTTGTTTGAATGTATTAAAGTTAGGTATTTTATTTTTTGTTAATTTTAGTTCACGAGGACCGACCCTGATTTCAACATTTTAACTTTAAAAAAATGCCCTCTTTATTTATAAAAATTTGCCTAAAACCTATCTTTTGAACTTTCTAGCATGATTGGAAGTCTATTACCAGTTTTCTATAACGCTCTCATAATCAGTCCAATGTGCAGAGACCGTAACAAGTGTGATGTGATGTCAAACATTTATAATAAAAACAATCCTGGTAGTGCATTTTATTGCGTGGAAACCAAGAGTTATTTGCTTACCCAAGCACATAATTAAAACAAGGTTTCTGTTAGCCGCTACATAAAACTAAAAAAAAACTGGACAAGCGCGACTCGTACTCGCATGTAAAGTGTTCCGACCGATTTTTTTTTTATATCTTATTTAATTATTATAAACTTCGTATAGGTTTTCGTGTAATCTATAAGTAAAGACCTATTATCTCCATTTTTTTTTCTAAATTTAAGGCTCAGTAGTTTCGGAGATAAGAGGAGGGAATGGTAATTTATCGTCTAATTTCTTGAATACCTGCAAAACCTTTTATTTTAAAACTAGCTGACCTGAAACTAGCGAACTTCGTTCCGCCTAAAAGTCGATTCTTTATTTTATTTTTAATAAACGTAGCCTAAGTTACTCCTTATTACATCAGCTACCTGCCAATAAAAGTCCCGTCAAAATCGGTCCAGCCGTTTCAGAGATTAGCCGGAACAAACAGACAGACAGACAGACAGACAGACAAAAATAAAAAATAAAAAAATATATTTTGATGTATGTACCGTATTTATAAACATTCATATAATGTAGTAAAAAACGGTTATATCAATATTACAAACAGACACTCCATCATCATCTGCCTAGCCTTTTCCCAACTACATTGGGGTCGGCTTCCAGTCAAACCGGATTCAGCTGAATACCAGTATTTTACAAACAGACACTCCAATTTTATTTATATGTATAGATGTATAGATTATGAAAATAAATAAATAAATAAAAAAATAAATAAATAAATAAATAAATAATATACTTGGACATTTCACACAACGCCATATAGTCCCAAAAGCTAAGCAACCTAATGCTTGTGTTATGGTAACGATATGGCTGATAAACTACTTATATACATTTTAAAATGTCCCACCCACTGAATCGCAGCTGACGTTCACAGATGAAGCTCTCTTAACCATTTTACAAGTTATCGTCCGGGAGGAACTTGGTCATGGAAATCTGTTGCTGGCTCGCAGACCATTATGGTTAGATACCCGTGCAATATATAACGGTCATAGACCCACATCTGTGGACTTTCTAAATATCAAAAACAGAAATAATGATATAGAGCTGTCCTGAATCGACTTCTATCGTGATCCTTTGCGTTTTCTAGTAATGAAAACCGGTAAATTAGTTAAAAAAATTGATCTCCTGTCTGAAAATTAAATATCTGAAAATTGTAGCGCGCACGAAGTCAACTAACAAACCTAATCTTTTCAAAGTTACAGTGAACAGGGGCCCGAGTCTGCTATGTTTATAAATTTGTCATTCCCACACGATTCCATTGTCGTCCCATTGTCATTTTGATAAAAGTTCGTAATCTGCTAAATTCATAATGGTCGATCATAGGTCGGTCAATGGCACGTCAATGGTCTCGACGAGATTACCATTCTATGCCATTCAATGGAGTGTCAGTGGTTGACCATTGGAAAGTCATAATGTCGCCAATATATTAGTAGATTACCAAACTTGTCAAAATCAACCATTTTGAAATCAATGATAGACCATTCTGACACTATTGTAATAGAAGACTCGGGCTGGCCCCAGGCTACTTCTGGGTAAGCTTGCTCCATCGTAGACTTTGTCTCTGTCATCTCTGACTCAGACTAGAGCAAGAGCAAACCCATCTCAAATAAAAAAAAGACGAGTGCTAGGTACTAAGTTAGTCTTAATAAAAATGCAATTGGTTTTGCAATTGCAAGTCAATAGGTTGTTTATTTGCGTATCTCCAATTGTTTTTCATTAAACGGTGTGTCGAGAAATCGAATCGGTAATATTATGATTATGACCAATCAGTCGCTTCAATTCATCGTACTGAGCGTTTATCATTGTCATTGGATGCGGGCGATGCAAAAACTCCTCAATTGAATTTCTTTGAATGGTATCGGAGAATCGATTGTATTATAGGTACAGTCGCAGCACATAAGGCCAAATTTTCCCATTCAAATTTGAACCCAATTTCTATAGATTTAAAGTTGAAAATCTAACAAAGGAATTTGACAGATTCTTGTGGCTTGATGTGCTGGCTGCTGGCGTTTGTACTTTGTATTTTGCAATGGAAGGAAGTTTATATATGGAATTAGGTACAAGTGCTGCCCAGAAACTGCGCGTTAACACATTTTAAGTAAGCCATAAGCAAAAATAATGTTTTTAGGTAGCTCTAAGCCTTTGGGTACGGAACCTTAAAAACACATTATTGCTGTCACCTGAAAATAAAGAATGCTTCAAAGTTTCTACAGTTTATTAAAAGCATTTCCTTGAGTTTTCATCAATCATGAAAAAAAAAATTAAAAGCAACTGTTCTACATCCGTTACAACATGATATATTTAAAGTGTTTACTGTACAATGAAAAATAGCGAAAAGATAAAGATAAATATAAAATAATAGAGAATTATTGGCGAATATCCAGAAAGTTAAAAGAATATTGTAGAACTCGTGACTTGTATTATTGTCACAATGTATCAGCGTCCAATCTGTCTCAACAAAAACTGGATTTAGGAGATTTGTCCATGTACGAGTCAGACGCTCACACGAAAAAACACTTTTTTTATTTTCTATACTAATATTATAAAGAGGTAAAATTTGTTTGTAAGTTTGTATGTTTGTAAGTTTGTATGTAGGGGGTAATCTCGGGAACTACGGGTCCGATTTTAAAAATTATTTCAGTGTTAGATAGCCCATTCATCGAGGAAGGTTATAGGCTATATATCATCACGCTAAGACAAATAGGAGCGGAGTAATGGAAAATGTGACGCAAACGAAGTTGCGCGGGTCAGCTAGTCAAATATAAAAGGAACTAAATATAAAGGTTCTTGAGGAAGGTTTTCAAGCAAGCGAAGCCGCGGACATCGGCTAGTATCTATACTAATATTATAAAGCAGAAGAGTTTGTTTGTTTGTTTGTTTGGTTGAACGCGCTAATCTCAGGAACTACTGGTCCGATTTGAAAAATTCTTTCAGTGTTCGATAGCCCATTTATCGAGGAAGGTTATAGGCGTATATATCACGCTAAGAACGGAGCGGAGCATTCATAGAAAATGTGACGCAGACGAAGTTGCGTGGGTCAGCTAGTATAGGTAATATATTTTATTATTTATTTTTTATATTTTTATTGTTTGCACAAATCCCTAGCTACGTATCCTCGCCACGGCCGTAGCTAGGGGGGGGGGGGCATTGTGGGGCAATGCCCTACCTTGAAATTATAATGCCCTACTACCTTAAAAATACCAAAAACTAAGTTAAATTATTATAGTTCAATTGTTTGTTTATAGTTTGAGATTATAAAAAAAAATTGTAGCGATAGGTATTCTAACCTTTCCCAATATACCACAGTCTACTGACCTAGAGGTCAGAGATATACATGGTGATTGATTTAGAAGCCCGTGCTTCGGAGCATTTATGATATTTTTTTACTTCCGCCCTACCTGTAAACAATGCTGCCCTAACTCGAATTCGGCTCTACCTACAGCCCTGATCCTCGCTCATCTCTGGTGGAGTGGAAACGCAGCCTTAATTGTCTTACTACCTACGATTGACATCTTTCATACTTTATGCGCCCTGCGTCCAGAGCGTCGCGTCTCCTCGGCGCATGCTATGTATTCCCATGGGACGCCATCGCTGGGTTTATCCCTGATCATAGATTCCTATCTCAGCTCATCTTGGAATATAAATTTGTATGGACAAGACCGAGATGCTTATTCCCAGAGTTGCCAGACTAGATTAAGATTGATATATTTGTGAAATTGTGTGTAACCAAACAAACAAACAATCTCTTCAGCTTTATAATATCATCCTAATATAAATAATTATTCCGTTACTGGTGACTAATGGACTACACACACTTATTCAGTTCCATTTGCGTTTCGCTGAACGATTTTGGTCACACTTATACAGTTCTGCTTCTGCTTCTATCAGCCGCGTACAGCGTCGTAAGAATGAGAAGGCGGCAGCGGCAGAACAGCGCTGAGCTGTATAGCACTCGCGTAATAATAACATACATTTGTCCTGATTTTATACTTGTTGGCCGCGAAAGCTGAAAAGACGCGGAATGCTGAACGGATGCGTATATACGCATCTCCATAAAAAATCGATGTTTTCTATGGGCATAAGCTGAATAGAGCTGGATAAATGTGAGTAGTCCCTAAGTGAGTGATTGACTGACAGACAACGCACACCAAAACTATCGATCGTAGAAAGCTGTTGTTACGTGAGTTCCCCTCAAGGAACTTAGTAAGAGTACAAAGATTGGATTTCCCGAAATTCCTATGTGATCGGGATAAAACGCTTACTTAGTCTCGGGCAAAGCTTAAAATTCTTCCGTTACGGATGACTGTGACTGACTGACTGACTGAGTGAGTGACAGACAACGCACAGCGAAACTCATGGCCTTAGAAAGCTGGAAAGGATAGGTTCCTTGGAGAGTGTAGGGGAGTACTAAAAAAGGATTTCCCGAAATTTCATTCCCCCGGCCCCCTTCTACCATCGGACATCCAGACGCACTGTAACTTACCATCCCTACCTTGTTGCTATTCCACCAATTCGCACTAAGCGTTTCCAAACGTCTTTTATAGCGGACAGCAAAGGAGTGGAATTCTCTGCCTGCGTCTGTGTTTCCGAACGCTTACAACCCTTATCTCTTCAAAGTTAGAGTAAACAGGCTCCTTCTGGGTAAGCTCGCTCCATCGTAGACTTTGTCTCTGTCATTTCTGACCAAGACTAAGGTCAAGAGCAAAACCCATCACAAATAAAAATAAAAAAAAAACGGGATATGCGCGAACGAAGTCGCGGACAAAAGCTAGTGAGATATAATTATGTAGATACTTATTTATCCTTCGTATTTAAATGAGACTAGCTGATGCCACCGGCATCGCCCACTTGACAAATTATATACTAAAACCTTCCTCTAGAACCACTTTATCCATTGGTGAAAACAGCATGAAAATCGGTGCAGCAGATTTTGAGTTTATCGCGAACAGACAGACGGACATGGCGGAAGACTTTGTTTTATAATATGTAGTGATACAACATTATGTTAATTAAAGGCATCGTAAAATGAACTGCAGTTGACACTGACGTCAGGAAACATAAGGACAATAGGGTGACTGCATCACTCGATATACACAGAATGTGCAATCTTCAGTACTTACTAACACATTCTGTCTTATGGGCGAAACGTGATTACTGTAGGTACTAAACTAATGTACAGAGACTGCTAGTTTGAATGTATTGGTGCTCCCACATTGCCGTTAGAAAATGTTTGTAAACATTTTCTAACATAAAAACATTTACTAACAAATGTTGTCAATTGTTACATTTTATTAGGAACTGTTACATGTTATAAGTGCTCCTACACTAATAGAAAATGTTTACTAATGTAATAAAAGGTAACACATGTTTTATTTTGTTATAATTTGTTAACTAACGTTACTAAACAATTTCTAACATGAAAAGATTTTTTTATATTCGTGATTAAATGTTTGCTAACAAATGTTTACTAACGTTACTAAACATTTTCTAACGGCTATGTGGGAGCACCATATCGAAACCGCGAGAAGTGATCGAATGGTGGTGAAAGATACATAGATATAATCACGGAACAGAAAAAACTGTTCCGTAGATATAATAAACAAGTTTATTTATATTTCTATGGAAAGATACAACGCAAGATAAAACGGAATGGAAATTCATCATCTGCCTAGCCTTTTCCCAACTACATTGGGGTCGGCTTCCAGTCAAACCGGATTCAGTTGAATACCAGTGTTTTACGAGGAATGGCTGCATACCAGACAACCTGTTAACTGGGTTACACGGTACTTCTTGGAGAGACTGGAGTCAGATTCATTGGCTTCTGACAATCCGTAACAACTGCCAAAGATCTACAAATGACAGACGGGACCAACAGCTTTACGTGCTTTCTGAGGCACGGAGGAAAGTATGATGGGTCACCCATCCACAGACCAACCTTGGCAAGCGTTGCTTAACCTTGAAGATCGACCCGTGCGGCTGTCATATGTTAGCCACGAGCTCCTCAACAGAGACAGCTAGTTTGAAATTTGAATGTATCAAAACCGCGAGAACCGTTCGAAAGATACAACGCAGGATAAAATACTGAAATTAATACATAGTATTCACACTTTTTTTTGTATCGCGTATTTCTTGCTATTAATTCTTCGTATTAAAATAGTATTCTAGAGTTCACTCTAAGTGTCTGGCTGTCCGTATGTCACAGCCACTTTTCTCCGGGTCTACTGCATCGATTCTGTTGAAGGTCACAGAAGTACACACATGGACTTCTGTCAATTTTGAATATAGGAAATAAACTAGAAAATTAAAAAAAAAAAATTTCAAACTATTTCGTGTGATATACCATACCAAATGAAAGGGCTTTCCTACTGAAATGGTCTAATATTTTTTTAATAATTTTAAATAAACACTTTTTAAGTAATTCAAGAAATTAGACCAAAAAAGACCATTCCCCCCAGTATCTCCTAAACTACTATGCATAAAATTTTGAGAAAAGCCGATAAGTAATAGTCCTTTCCCTACAGAAAAACCTATAAAAAAGTCTATAGTGTTAAAATAACATGTACTACAATGAAATTTGTTCGAAACGAGAGTCCGACTCGCACTGGGCCCGTTTTTGTAATTATTTAAACTATAAAAACGCATTATAGAACGAAACAAGCCAAGTATATTATATAATGTACTATACTAACACCCTAAAAATATTGGCACAAAACTAGTGAAGCGACACTGTCGGATAAATATCCGAATCTAAAAACAAACACTTAAAAACAAAACCATGTCTCGATAAAAATAAAAACAAAAAGACATTGAATCAAAAGTATCGATTAACATTTCAAGTTTGTTTGAACAACATTTTTTATACGCATACATGTTTACGTCCTGTCCATGGCTTATGGAATATTCCACTAGATTCTCGCGTGGTTTGAACCGCAGTGGATTTGAAATTGCTTTATAAATGTATACTGGCACTTCGGTGTGTGTTGTTGTGTACCGGTCATATTGACTTCCTTAACCTAGCCCAACATGACACAATTAAATGTATGTTGTGTAGGTTAGGTTTGTTTATTGATAGAGCTAGGTGTTGCCCCAAAAATATCAGTACTGCAAGTAGGGAAGCTTCTAGAAAGTAGGTTCTATTTATAATGATAATGATATTTATTTTGTAAATAGATTAAATATAACACTTTTACACGTCAATCTTTTTTAGTCATTTTAAACTAGATTAGGCCGTTGTTTCACCGAAACAAACTCAGAGGTCATTTTAAAGTCCATACAATCGTGGTCAAATCATATCAGAACCATGTAGGCTAATTAGTCAAAAGTCGTTTTCTGAGGACGGTACCACACAGATTCGAGTGGTGCTGTCCAGACAGTGAAATCATTCAACTTAGAACTTTAAGGAGCTCCACGGTTGCTTTCCAATTTGGTACAGTAGACCCAATAGGGTCGCTAATGTTAACGAGTCGTAAAAGCATTATATCAGACCATCAGGGGCTAGAGTCTGCTATTTTTATAAATTTGTCATTCCGACACGATGTCATTGTCATGCCATTGTCATTTTGCTAAAAGTTCGTAATCTGCTAATTTCATAATGCCACGGTCACTGGCACTTCAGTGGCCGGTCACTGGCACGTCAATGGTCTCGTAATAGAATTGCGGTAGGAATGCCGTATTGCCATTATTATAAAACCGAGCTAAATTTTAGCATTTATTCATGCCAGATTTTATATTTTATATTTAGTTTTCCATATTATTAATTAGTGTTATAAGCAATCTGAAGTAGTGAGAAGTTCGTAAATACTAAATCTGTCATTATGTATGAGATTACCATTCATATGGCTTTCTTTCAATGGCGTGTCAGTGGTTGATCATTGGAATGTCATAATGACGCCATTATGATGCCATTATGTTGGTAGATTACCAAACTTGTCAAAATCAACCATTTTGAAATCAGTGATCGACCATTCTGACACTATTGTAATAGCAGACTCGGGCCCCAGGTGGCGAGTTTCAACATTATTTAAGCTGAAACTTTTGTGGATAACTCATCATTTGAGGTATTTGCAGCAAGCCCTTTTTTTTCAAAACATCTATAGAAGACGTTGAATGAAATATAGGAAGGCAATTTATAGATCAACACAGCTATCATGATACTCTAAGCGAAGTATATCACTTAACTATGTCATCTTGATTAGATTATAATTTAACGAAATATTTTGGAAAAATCGTTTTGAATATAATAATATCCCATCCAAATTCAATAGTTTCCAATACATCCTTGGCTTATTAAGAAAAAATAGTTTACAATTTTACGCGATATTTTATAATCTTACGGCGTTTGCCATTTTCCAGTGACAACTACAAAGCGATGCGTAACAGACTCGACCTACGGTGAACCAATCCAGTTTTTGCCGTAATAGTCCAGTAGTCACTTGACTAGCAATAGTAGCAATACTCATCATTGACTATTGACACGAATTGCCAACTGGTAACCGTTTCCTGCTGAGCTATGAGATATTGAGATACTTATTACATTTTCTAGTCTGCGGATTCGCTCGCATTAAAATGGGTTTAAAAAAACCGGCCACGTACGAATCAAACTCGCGTGCCGAACATTTTAATTTTTTTTTTAACATATTTTTAACATAATTACAGACTTCTTATAGGTTTTTCTGGAAACTTTTGGTACGAATAGAGCTATAATCTGCATTTTTTTTTTCAAAAATTTCTCAGCTCAGCAGTTTAGAAGATAAATAATTTTTGGTCTCATTTTTGAATAACTTCTAAACTTTTTATTTTACATTTACTTATGAAAAAAAAAAATTAAACACTCTCTTAAGTAAGCCCTTTCTTATGATATGTCACGCGACATATTTTGAAAAACATTTTTCTTTAGTTTTCTAGTTTGACCCCCAAAAGTGACCCAAGGTTTAATGAGACTAAAAAATATTTATTTATTTATATACAATGTCACTGGAAAATGATAGACTCCGCTAGATTGTAATAAATCTTGATTAGATTATAATTTCTCTGTATTTTATGAGAAAAACGTTTTGAATATAACATATAACATCCAAATTCAATAGTACCCAATACATCCGTGTGTTATTTAGAAAAAATAAATACCAATTTCACGCGATATTTTACAATTTAACGGTGTTTACCATTTTCCGGTGACATAATCTATTCTATATTATAAAAACAATGCCACTTTTCGTTGTAATTTTATAACTCAAGAACGGCTGGGCCCATTTCGGTAATTCTTTTTTTGTTTAGTTTGCCAGAATAAAGGGAAGGTTTAAAAGCAAACAACGAATGGGTACGTAGGGTAGCGAGTTCACACGAGCGAAGCCTCGGGGACAGCTAGTAGATTTATAACAATGAAAATTCACGCAGGCAATTTAAGAAATAGTAATAGATAAAGCTTTTACAGTTGCATTTGGGATTTATTGGCTTTCCAAGATACAAGTAATACATCGATAATTCGATATCAATAAAGGCAATCGATTGATATCAATAAATGTTTGACTGATTGGGCTACCGATCATCGATAGGATACACGATGTTTACTTAAAGCATGACCTGATAAGATACGAGCGTTCCAGACTACTTGAGATAGTTATTAAACAAAGGGGTTTGATATCGTCAGATAATATGGTTTAAGACAACAAGACTGGTAAACAGAAAAAAAAACAGGATATGCGCGTTCGAAGGGCAAAAGTTGTTTAAATGATTTTCAAAATGCACCGTTTGGATTGTAATGATAATGAATATCAAATAATCTACTAAAGCAAAACATATAGATGAACTTCTATATACCTAAGCCGACATCAATGTTGTTTTCAAACTTACATGCGGAAGAAACTGAGTGCATAGTGAATTATGTTTATATATAAGATCTATCTACCCATAAGGAAGGTATTTATAAACACGAAACGGATATAAACCATCAAAATCTCCATATAGGCAAAATGGATAATGTGTGAAATTACAAGAATCGCTAATTTTGGAACAGGTACAGACGCTTACTAAATCTTGTGTTTAATCAAACAATTCACGTATCAAAGTAACAATTACGAATCTAAATGTAGTAGACATGCGAGATTTTTATTCATAAGTACGTTTAAAACTGGTATTTCCAAATAAAATCGCGAAATGCACGTGTCGCTAGAGGTGTTCAAATGCAAAAAGATAAACCGAATAGGTATCCGATTTTTTCATAGTGAAAGAATATCCGCGCTTTGTTAATATTGTACAGGGTTCTTCTGTAGGTGTGTGAGCAGAATTTCATGTGTACCTAGTGAGTTTGTTTTTCGTTTTTGGCAACTGAGCCGGTTCCGACTATTCTGCCAGTGTCAAGTAAGTAGTGGTAAAGTGGGTTTTTCAATCACTGAGACTATATTAACAAGTGCAAATGGCAAACTGACATGGATTACAAAAGCATTTAGGTAAGTCAGTTTTGACATTTGCAATTGTCAATTTAGTCTCCGGGATTAAAAAACTGACTGTGCTACAATGCTCTGTATCAAGAAGTTTTTTGTACAATTAAGTTGCTTTTAACGCAGTATACGAATATAATCTAAGTTAAACGAGACTGACTGACTGATACAAACGATAAAGATAAACTATTATGTTTGTGTCATTTTCTACTGACCTCACAAAGGCCACGATTTAGTTCAATGAAATACCTAACTAGGAAAATCTGTGTCTGACCTCGATTCAAATACCTACAGTCGTTAGTAGTTTTCTTACTTAGTAATGGAATTCAACAATGATTTATAGATAATTTAAAAATAAACACGTATCAAAGAGTTAATCGTAACTGAATATTAAGTGTACAGCAGTACAATTTAGGGATCTTTGTCGCTCGGAATTAAAGTTTTACTAACGACCGCGCAGGTGCAATCAAGTTAACAAGTGTTACGTTCGTAGAATATTTTTCTGATTTATACGTTTTGTATTATAAACAAGTAAAAAACACAACCAGTAACAATAACAAGGTCACAAATTAACACAACATACATATACACTACAAACATCTTCCTGCGCTTATCCCATGTTACTTGGGGACACACAAATCAAACAGTAAGAAATAACCAAAATAAATAATTTAAAACAATAACAACGTGTAACACTATTCGCACCAACAACAGTCGTATTGCATTGAGTAAGTTGGACACAAGTATGCATCGAACGTATTCGAGAGACTGAGACGCCATTACACCCGTTATCTTGCACGAGAAGGCGCATGCGCGGGTAGGTCGCGCTGTTCTATTTTTCTTGTCAAATTGACATCCTGCGCAACCAATTGCGACGTACTTCGCATAGGCAAAGATCTTTGAATCGTACTGTAAGTACCAGATTAGTTTGCTGTATTTTACACGATTCTTGGTTTGGTCAGTTGTCAGTTCTATTTGCACCTTATGAAACTGAATCCAAAACAAAACTTTGTATTATGTACTTAGAAAATGAACTAAGCCGCAGCTCAAATAACTTATACTACAGGTAAAATATACCCGTTGTATGACTTTATAACTGGAGGAACTTTGGCTCCTAACACTCGGGCTTTTGGCCTAGTTTAGGAGGTATCAGTTCGCCCTTTTACGTGTCACTATTGTACAACACTGCTATAATCTCAGTGTAGGTACTATTTGGATATTTTCTTTCTATGTACAAATTAATAAACATATTATTTAAAATTTTATTATTTACTAGCTGACCCGCACAACTTCGTCTGCGTCACATTTTCCATTATTGCTCCGCTCCTATTTGTCTTAGCGTGATGATATATAGCCTATAACCTTCCTCGATAAATGGGCTATCTAACACTGAAAGAATTTTTCAAATCGGTCCAGTAGTTTCCGAGCCTATTCAATTTAAACAAACAAACAAAGAAATCTTTCCTCTTTATAATATTAGTGTAGATAATTATGTGACCCACGATGAACTGGGTGAAGGTCGCGGGTAGCCGATGGATGCGAGACGCACAGGACCGGTCGTTGTGACAACGCTTGCGGAGGCCTATGTGCAGCAGTGGACGTCTTTCGGCTGATATGATGATGACAGGTAAAATAATACTTCATATAAGGTCGGACGCGGAATATCAATTTAAAAAAAATACTACAACACGTAACCTAAACTTTATTGTACCAGTCTTTACAAGTAATTAAAACGATTAGAGAACAACAGAATCAAAACTTACATGCTAATTCACAACGTATGTAAATCAATGCAACAATTGGGTAATTAAGCAAAACAATCTCACGATACAGATGACACCTGACGTCGTGTAGGTCCGCGCGCTAGATGTATCTGTGGACGATTTTTATCTTTAAATAAAATGGATTGTCTTTACTTCTTTAGTTAAAAACAATAAACGTAAACGTTTTATAAATAAACCCGTCAGCGACCGTTATTGGCACAAAAAATTGCAGACACAAAAAATATCCGCATCACAAAAAAGTTGCGAGTAAAAAATCCGCAAGATTTATTTTTGACATCACTAGTGTTTTAGATAAACCTTACAATGTATTTTATCTAGAAAGAGTTGAATAGATAAACGACACATAAATACTCGTTTTGCCTGTCAATAAAACTCTATTTATTTCTATTTTAGCCTTCGTGAACTAGCAATTAGTTCCCAGACCAGCTTTATTATTCTTGTCTTTAATTGCCTAGGAACTGCTACGCTAAGTACTGAGCAAAATAAATAGCAGAGTATCAGTCTTGTGTCGTAATTAAGAAATTGCAAAACTATCGAAAACCATTATTTTCTTGTCCATGTCTCAATTTATTTGAGATCAGAAACATAATATCTCTTTAAACGACTGCCCAAAAAAAGGAGTGTTATGTTTTCAGGGTTTTATGTATGTATGTGGGTTTCTTTATTTCACCATCAATACTATATATTATTATCTATACTAATATTATAAAGCAGAAGAGTTTGTTTGTTTGTTTGGTTGAACGCGCTAATCTCAGGAACTACTGGTCCGATTTGAAAAATTATTTCAGTGTTAGATAGCCCAGAGGAAGGCTATACTTATATCACGCTAAGACAAATAAGAGCTGCAGTGCTTTTCTGTAACAACATTTTCGTGTCTCGACAGCGGAATGACGCAGACGAAGTTGCGCGGGTCAGCTAGTAACTTCTAAATGGCAGTAATGACAGTAGGTACTCTGGAAAATTTCTGTAGGTCGCCCGATTGCAATAAAGAAGTCAACGGTTTAAATTTTATTAGCCAAATTATGTTTATTCGGGTGAATGCTCCTTTTTCATTTTTTAATTCATTTTTAGACAAGGCAGGCATTTTTTTTCATTTTTTATTTGTTATAATACTAGCTGACCCGTGCCCACTCTATTGGGCGGTATTTATTGGGGTAATAATTTCGCCTATGACACTCACAAATAACGTGACTTTCTATTGGTACTTATTACAATTTTCAAAATCAGTAGCTCCTAAAACGTTACAAACTTTACCTCTTCATAATATTAGTAGGAATAGATGTTTAAAACTTATGTTTAAACTATTCTTTTACACAGAGATAAATAAATAAATCAATTGATATGTCACGTTGCTATTTGCTTTGTCAACAATGGCGCCCCGTCCGGTACAGCAGTTAAAAAATTGTTAAACTTCATATTTGTAGTACGAGTAGGTACATAATAATTATGTAGGTATTACTTACAAACTATCGTTGACATAGGTCTAGTGATTGTAGGAGAGATAAGATTAAAGTACTCTGGCGGTTCGTAATAGTCGTAGCAGGTAGGTTTTTTCGAGGTATTTCCAGACTTAGTTCTTAGATTATAGTATTATTTTAGAATATGACTACGTTTTGATACTAAAGAGAATCACACGTAGACAAGGACATGCCAATTTGAGGGAGATATTGTTGCGACACGCGCCACTTCTTCCAGTTAAAACATTAGGAAGTGGTGACGGGGGCGTATTTTGGTAGACTGTCTTTTATGTACTTATCTCAATCAATATCTTTATGGTGGATGATAGGTTACATAGTACAAGTCTTAGACAATTCAATTGCAATCAGCTATGTCGCCCTTAAGGCAAACAATAGTCATGTCAGCGGAAAATGGCAAAGAATTTGGATGGGATATATTATATACATTACGATTTTGTTCATAATGTTTCGAAGAAATTATAATCTAATCAAGATTCACTACAATTTTACGGATTTTGCCACTTTCCGGTGACGGTCACACTTAATCTATTCTAAACTATGTCTAAATCTTTGTCGATCAAAAAGTGCTGGGTCTCAACCATCTATATCTATACATATAATAAAACTGTAGAAAAGTGGTTTTTGTACATGACAAAAAAATCCAAAAAAAATAGCTAGGGTGTTAAAGAACAACCCATTTCCAGCATTTTTAGAATTTGTGTCTGTTTGTCTGTTTATTTGTTCGGGCATCACGTAAAATCTGCGAAAGCAATGTAGATAACTTTTACACACAAGGATTGAGCGTAACTTGGAGTAACATTTACTTTTTGTTTCATTGCAATCGGTTCAGTCTATCAAAAGATATTTGAATTTAAAGTTCCAGAAGTAAAATTAGGGTTATGTGCACTTAGTCTCATTATTACTGCACGTAACTTTTATACATAACAATAAACTGTGCGTAAATTGTAGTAATATTAAGTTTTTTGTTTCATCGTAATCAGTTCATACCTTATAATAAAAAAATGTGAATTTAATCAAATTATAATTATAATTGTCTTTCCGAAGTAAAATATTGGAATAGCGCCATCTATCAAACTTAGACTGGACTATACCTAGAGATCAACTGCGTGCAGTATTCGATAGATGGCGTTGGCGTGTGACGTCAAATCAAATTGAAAGAATGACTTTCGCCCATGTCTGCGTTTTGATTAATTGATTTTTCATCTATACTAATCTATACTAATATTATAAAGCAGAAGACTTCAGAAGAGTTTGTTTGGTCCAATTTGAATAATTCTTTCAGTGTTATATAGCCCATTAATATCGAGGAAGTTTATAGTCTATAATATATTATCACGCTAAGACAAACAGGAGCGGAGCAATAATGGAAAATGTGACGCAGACGACGTTGCGCGGGTCAGCTAGTATTAGAATAAATAATCTGAGAGATGTGCCATGTGGTATGATTATGATCATACCACATGGCACATCTCTCAGAAGGTACCTAGGAAGTGAAGTACCTTTTTTTTAAGGATGGGAAATCATCAAATGACTCCTCCCGCTCTGGGTAAAGCAGGAGGGAGTGTCAGACGCCTACTTACTACAAACCATCCGTGTTCCTCCTAATGCCCTTTGCGTTCCAGAGCCGCGGGGCCTTTTTCGAACAAATTCCGCAACCCCGGCAGGCACTGGCCCTAGCGGGCCCTATTGCTTTGCTGACAACTCTTTGAGGCAGGTAAGTGAAGTACACGTAGAAATTCTCTGTGTTTTTCTCAGATGGTATGATAGCTAGGGCTTACTTTCTTCTAAATTTATGGCAGTGCGTCTTTAGAAAGCGAATAAATAACCTGTTTCCCAGTATGGTTAGGCATTCGTGATGTATGTCAAACCATTCATGTTGTTTGCGAATCTATGGTGACAGTAAACAAGTAGAAGGTTGCACCAGCAAGTCTAAAAAGGCCACATTAGTAAAATCAGAAAGCACATCTCGCTATCTGTCACTCAAAATATGTCAAATTAACCAGTGAACCTAATGCGTTGGCGAAATATAGAGTAGAATAAGCCCGCAACTAAGCCCGAAACTACGGACTTCAGGCTTAGAGAGTAGCCCCCCTGGAACGTGTAGGAGGAACACGGATAGGTTTCAGTCGGTAAGAGTCTGACACTCCCTACTGCTTCGCCCAGTAAAGTGGTGGTGGTGGTGGTCAAATAATCATCAAATGATTATTTGATGATTTGCCATACCACCAAAAAATGACCCTCTTGTGATAAAATAGTTGCGTACCTCACATCTAGTTCATCTTCATAGCCTTTTCCCAACTATATTGGGGTCGGCTTCCAGTCAAACCGGATTCAGACGAATACCAGTATTTTACGTGGAGCGGCTGCCTACCAGACCTCCACAAGACCACAACCCATTAACTGGGTAACACGGTACTCCTTGGCAAGACTGGTGTCAGATTTTCTGGCTTCTGACAATCCGTAACGACTGCCAAAGATCTCCGAATGACAGCCAGGACTAACAGCTTAACATGCTTTCCGAGGCACGGAGGAAACTTGGCTTGTTCAGATGGTCACCCATCCGCAGACCAACCTCGGCAAGCTTTGCTTAACCTCGAAGATCGACCTGTGCAGCTGTTATTATTTAGCCACAAGCTCCTCGTACCTCATACCTAGTTCTTATTAAGAAATGTTAGGAATTTACGAACACATTGTTTATCACAAAAATAAAACTATCGATCAATCAAAACATTTTTTTGCAGATAAGTGATAAGACGCTGATAGTAAATAAAATATTACCATGACGACAAAAACTTGGGTGAAGTGAACGATAGCTGTAAAACCATAAAATAAGATGCAATGATGGCTAAAAGGACCTAGCAACCAGGCTATAAGACTAATAATAAAAAGTAATATGGAAGGACAATTCTTATAGCACGGGCGTAGCCAGGGGGAGGGTTTTGGGGGTTCAAACCCCCCCGAAAAGTTAAGATATCAACTGCTTCCTTTACTCGTTCAAAGTTGACAAAGAGTACCGGAAATCTGTATCGAGAAGCAAAGGTGATGCTCAAAGAAAATGATGGTCGAATCGCTCTAACATAGCGTCGGATATAATATGCACGTATTACAAAATTTTATTCATCCCATTTCAAGAGCACACAATTCAACAATTTGCGAAACACCGTAAAGTAGTATTGGCATTACCTTCAAATTTTGCAGTCAGTTCTGATATTGAAGACGCATTTTTAAGTATTCGGCAGTGGAAAGCAGCTATGACTATCACCTCCCCTACTCCAAAATCTGCTTTGAAATGCTTAGATAGATGCGATCTTAAAATATATCCAAATATTTACACGTTGTTACAAATATTGGCTACCATACCAGTTTCCACTGCTACACCAGAAAGGACTTTTTCAAGCCTACGGAGACACAACGAGTGAAAACAGACTGAACGGCTTGGCTCTGAGCTCATGAATATTCACATTCAGTAGTTTAATTTTCTTGAACCCCCCCGAACCTAAAACCTGGCTACGTCCGTGCTTATAAAGTATTTGAGATGCCTACAGAACAGACCAGCAGACACCTTGCAACCACACACAAAAAATAACAGCGTCTACAGGCAAAATTTTCCCGCACAAATTTTTACATTGCGGCATAAACCCGCCACATTTAGTACCAAGCAAATCAACATTGAAACATTAAACTTTCGTACGACCATACAAATTGGCATCGCATGTGTTTCCTCTCACGTGCGGTATCTTCTCATGTTTACTGGAAGCTGGCAGTGCCAAATGACGTCATCTGTCGCGTCTCAGCTATTTCCAAAGTCTCCTTGAGACGGCTCGGGCCAGATGATCCGAAAATGTTGGTCTGTGTAGGGCTTTACGTAGTTACGATGATTTACGCGGAATCGCGGACGCCTGACGTTTATTTGCGCGGGAAATTGTTATTGAGCTGATGTTGGTAGAATTGGGAAATGCAAATGGTTATTTCGGTGTCCAGAGATGACGTTGGAGGTTTGATGCCGTTTTACGTGTGTAAGTCACAGATTTAGATATCTGTGGTATAATATCTTTATGTTTTACGTAAGATGTTAAAAGCTTTCAGGCTTCCAATGAGACAGGCAGCGTCAACGCTAACTACCTAAATGATGAAGGTACTTTTTCGCCAGAACGTATCATTGTGAAAAAATAGAACCAGTTTATGATAGTGATTCTTCCACAAAAGCCACTAATCAATGTGAATGTGTGTGTGAATCCGTGTGTGCCGAATAAATTCGTTTCTTTCTTTTCTTTTTTTTTTCTTTAATCAAACGTTAGAGTTGAGCTCAACAAGTAAATCATTACACAGATACATACAGCTCCATAATTTCCTTTTCACGCTTTCCCTGCGATATTTCTATGGAAAAACTAGCATGACAAGGAAACTAATTTCAAAGATGGTGAAGACACTGATTTTTCTATTCATTCTTATTCAATTGCATAAAATTGTAATGAGAAGTAGTTTTATACAATTTCCGTCGTACCTATCTATACTAATATTATAAAGAGGTAAAATTTGTTTGTAAGTTTGTATGTAGGGGGTAATCTCAGGAACTACTGGTCCGATTTGAAAAATTATTTCAGTGTTAGATAGCCCATTTATCGAGGAAGGCTATCTTAGGCTATATATCATCACACTAAGACTAATAGGAGCGGAGCAGTAATGAAAAATGTTACGCAGACGACGTTGCACGGGTCAGCTAGTTCTAGATAAAGAAGCTGGCACGAGCCGTGAGCACATATGAAATGAATGCAGCAGTTATCTCGCCAGTGTATGGTGGGCGAAGACGAGCGCAATAATATAGTCAATGACAATGACATATTATATATAGACACGCCATAAACCAAAAAGGCGCTTAAAAACGGCGAAAATACTAGATAGCTACTAATACGCATGAAGAAAGGGAAAGAAAATATGTGTCTGTGTGTAGTATCTTTCTGAGGCACCGTAGCAGTTTAACGAGTGAACCGATTTGGAATCGTGTTTTTTTTTTCATACAATCACTACTTACATACTATAAAACAAACTTCCACCGCGTCTGTCTGTTCGCGATAAACTCAAAAACTATTTTCATATTGCTTTCACCAATGGAATGGTTCTCGAGGAAGGTTTTAATATATAATTTGTCAAGCGAGTGAAGCCGCAGGCTTCAGCTAGTTTGACATATAATAAGTGAACGTTTACGTTAGTAAAAAAGTTAAAGTTTACGTTGAAAAGGTTTCCGATATTGTCGCCAGACGGCGCTTATTCAGTTTAATACAAATTTACGTTTAACGCTACCTAACGCGATCGACGAATCTGGGCAGTCTAATAAATAATTCATATATTATAAATCAAAGGGCCTAGTGCAAGTTTTTTAACGTAACGTAAACTTGCACTAAGCCCAGATTACCGATTAGTGACCTCTCGTCACTAGGTAGGAAGGTATTTATTTATTTATTTTACAATTTATGTACACACAGAGAAACGGTACAGATATAACATTATAATTATTGGTAGGTATCTTCAATTAACTTCAAAAATAGGTCATTAATATTACATAAAGGCGCCTTTTCAGTATTGTGGTGTAGCAGTGTGGTTACCATGTACTTTTCCTTTTATATTTTGCAGCAATGACTAATTTTCCTTAATTAACGTTTAATGAATACCATAATAACTTAACTAGAACACGTTTTTACTGAAACATACCTAGTATTTACATAACATTCTGATTCCTAAGAAACTTGATGTAGTAACTATTCACAGATTACTCAGAATGTATATTCATTTTCTTAATACAATTACTATTCATGAGCGAACTGTGTTAGACTAAGGACTGAGCTATGCAAACGACATGTCACCATCTTCCGAGAAAGTAATTATAACATTAAACAAACGATTACTTTTTACGTCTTGCATATCTTTTAGTTACGACTTTTTTATGAGTGGCCTTTCGCAGGTCGATTTAAGATGTGTTTTACGGGTTTTGTCCCATCTTGGCAATTGACACCTTCCTTGAATTTATTTACCATGTTCACGAAGCTTGCTAAATCATTTCATGGGTGCCGAGATAAGATTAAACCGTTTTATCAATACACTGTGCCTTTCTGAAAAACTCAACTTCCAATTTCTGTCTAAAGTGTTTAAAGGAAAATGACGGGAGCTAAGTTCGCTCGCTTTGCTCCAAAGATATTTAATAAGTAGTCATTGCTTTGCTCCCTCGCTCCAGCCCACGTCATCCTATTCGAACTTAACCTATCCGTGTCGGGGCGCCCTAAATTCTCTAAAACCTAAACACGACCACATCACGCAGTAGCCAGTTCCACGATTGTTCACCACGACCAGCGGTTTTAAAAAGGACACTTTAGTAGCATCATAATTATTAGGAACCTGTCAAATTTCATTTTCACCTTTATTGCTAACACATTAGGTTCCAAGTTGATTGGGAAAATTTGAGAGTTTCGGGTAGCTTAATGTGCTTTCTGATGCTGCTAAAGTGGCCTTTTTAGACCCACAGTTCATCCACAGTCAGTCTCTTCATAAACATGAGAGTAACAACTACACCACTATTGTTACTGATAAAGATGGCACCCTCTGTTCAATGAACAATGCACGTTTGACAGCAAATAGGCTATGCATTAAAAACATATCGTCTACCTAGTACAGCGAGGCATTGTTCTAGCTAAATGTCAACAGTCAGGCTGTTTGCGTTTCTATGCGGATGAACCGCGTGTTTGAAGACTTTGAGGTAAACAAGTATAGTGTGAAACTTCCTTAAGATGCTTTCAGACTACGCTATAATATTATATAGCATAGAGTATATAGCTCATAGCACAACAATATCGCGCACCATACATTGCCAATAATATATAGTACATACAGTGTCACAGTATAAAGTCAGTCAGTCAGTGTCTACTTTGCGCGTAGTCTGAAAGCAGCATTAGGGCCAAAGCCTGTAAAGCTGACTCTGTAACAAATTACAGAGTCCATGAAATGGATTGATTAACCATGGGCGCTGGGAGGACTACTTTTCAGCCTCGAATGAGAATGTTTTCCTTTGCCGAGAACTAAAGAATACGGAATACAGATGCGTCATGTTCGTGAACGGGCGCCGTCGGTTGGAACTGGTCATTTCTCAGCTGTCATGGTTTATTTTAATAACTTCTTTGCATTGTTCATTTTTATTTCGGACGCCTTTATCCTGCTCGTCTTTTACATCGTTCTCACTTGTATCTATAATTTCAACACGATGTTAACAAAACTTTGTAATAATTTATTATTTTAAAAAAAAGAGTGTCCGTGGAGTTTCTTGCACGTTCTTCTCCATAGAGATCTACACTTTGGAACGTGCAAATAGCTTCAACTTTTTTTTTTGGACCGACCGATATTGACAATTCAAAAGTGCCTGTAAATGGTCTAATTGAAATAAATGCTTGAGTTTTGATTCTGGCAAATGTACAAGATGTGCGATGCCAAACTCCTCTAAGGAGGAAAAAGAGAAAACGGATACAAGCCCCAACGCGAGGGAGCTCGAAGTATTAATATCTTCAAGTTTTAATGAAAGCCAGGGGGTGCAAGTGCATCCTCCTCCCGACACCAATGAGGTTAACTATGCATGAAAATGTAAACATCACGTAAACACAGAATAGTTATTATAATATGTAAGTATTGCTACCATAGATAAAATAAACAATATTGCTACGATTCAAGAAACCTTGCCTTTTTACATAGATTTTATGGATCTTACATAGTAGTTAAGTAAATCGTTTAAGAAACTCGACTCGCGTTCGACAAAATTGTTATTTTTTCACACGTTTGACCACTATCTCATCTGATGGATGACTTAGTCGACGATAGAGTAGGCTTGCCTGGACCAATAGGTTATATTATATAGCTGTGACTTATCTTACATGTGAACTATTTTCTGAAAACAATCAACATAAATCTAGTTATCTCATTCCATTGAGCCTTGGCCCTACACCAGTTACCATAGATATAGCTTTTTTCCAAAGGTCAGTTACCAAAATGCTAATTAAATTGGCGACCCATCCAATCTACCAACCTGTAACTTAAGAGGAATTAATGTTGGCTTGTAGACTTTGTATGTAAAAAGTTATATTTCGAGGTTTGACTCTCGCCTGTTTCCTCCTCCAATGTTAAATCGATTCAATAGATATTACACAAGCTGAATAAGAAGGATATAAACTGTGCCCCTATGTTTTTCTCTATACATTAATAGTTGCCAAACTTGTTCAGTAAGGCTCTTTTGACAGCAGTTTATTTCATTTCATTTCATTTCATTCATTTTACTTCAGACATGGTCCATACATTATAATTATAAAAAATAAAATAAAATAAAAATAAAATAAAATAAAAATCGCTGAAAAAAAAAAAAACAAAAAAAAAAAAAAGTTGACATTAAAATAATAATTACAATTAAACATTACAATTAAAAACACTAGAATTAAGAAATGTCAGAATAAAACAAAATTAAATTCAATAAAAATTAAAATAAAAACACTACAATAATAATACCTACACATTATCAAATAGACAATTGATAGAGACATACAACAATATACAATTATATAGACAATTGTTTTTTAGATTGTTTATTAGACAATTTTCAAATTTTGAGCATGTTTTGAGGGTCCTAGTGCATTTACGTTTGATATATCATCAAAAAAGAAAACATAGCGACACAAAATATATTCTTCTTATTCAGGTCATGAAATATCTCTTAAATCTGTCCAATATTGAAGAAGGAAACAGGCGAGAGCCAAACCTCGAATTATGACTATTTATATACAAAGTCTCACTGCCCGCGTTTCCTCTTAACATCGATTGCGCCAATAACTCTCCCTCAAGTAACGAGGGTGTCAGACACCAAGAGTGTCGGACACCTAGCGTGTCTGTTAATTTATTAATTGTCACAAGAGACTTCCAAGTTCAAAGTACCACCTTTGCAACTATTTATTGATCTAAAAGATCGTTCACTTTTTTTTTATCGGTGTCAATGCGGTGAAGCAGTCGACCGTCTCGAACATGGCCTGTCCTGCAGTAGGAGCGCTGGTCGGCTAGCACAGCACGCCAGCATTAATGACATCATCCGTCGGGCTCTTGTCACCGCTGGGGTGCCAGCTGTTTTAGAACCCAAACGGCTTGGCACGTGACGACTGACGATGGGAAGAGGCCAGATGGAATGACCATAATGCCTTGGAAGGTGGGTAGGCCTTTGGTGTGGGATGCAACATGTGTTGACACCTTATTTATTATATCTATGGTTGACACCCTTGCGCCATCCCATCTTCTTAGCACGGCGGGCTGTCCTGGGGCGGCTGCTACAGGTGCAGAAAACCTCAAAAGGCGCAAATATAATAACCTAATTGGGAGTTATATATTTGAGCCTTTTGGCGTTGAATGAAACACTAGGCCCATGGGGTCCGAGTGCACATAGAGTCTTTCGGGAGATCAGCAAACAACTTGTCGACGGTTCACGTTACCAGAGGGCTGGGCTTTTCTTCGGCCAAAGAATCAGCATTGCCATTCAACGCGGCAATGCTGCCAGTGTTCTGGGAACATTTGCCATTGACAGCGATGTGGATTATTTTTTTGATGTCCAATGATTTATTTTGTTTTCATACGCGTTTGAGTACATAATGTAGATACTGTAGATTTATCTTTCGTTTATGTATACATATAAAATGATAAAAAACTGAATAAATATTAAAAAGTTTTTTTTTTTTGTTTGAAAATGTAGTTTCAGAATAGCACTGCTGGGCGGAGCAGAAGGGTGTGTCAGACTTTCTCAGACTAAAGACCCTCCGTGTTCGAACTAATGCCTTTTGCATTCCGGCTGCGTTGACTCTTTCGAACAAATTCCGCAACATCGAAAACCCTACTTGGAAGAAGCATTTTAAGGTGGAAGCGCCAGGGTAACCCGCGAAATTCAAATATTTTGATGTTTTTTGCAATTTGCCGGTCAGTGTGAAGCTGTATGTTAAATAAAATACGATTCGCGGCCGTAACGCATATTTATCTAAAGAATTATACCCATTTTAATTATCAATATAACCCTCTAAGTTCATACAACTCAATTGAATGACTTTTTCACGAAATTACATTCAATCGAGTTATATGAACTTAGAGGGTTATATTGATGATTCAAATGGTTATAATCCTTTAGATAAATGCTCTTTACGATCGCGAATCGTATTCTGTTCAACATACAGCTTCACAATGACCTGCAAATTGCAAAAAACATAAAAATATTTCAATTTCGCGGGCTACCCTGGAGCATCCACCTTAAGTAGCATAATAATATGATATTCCGTGATTCTTGTCGGAGACATGTTCCTGTACTGAGCTACTGAGACCGGCTTCTTATCAAAACAAGATTAGTTGGTCCGGTCCGCGGTACACTTCGGCGAAATATATGAGGTAAAACCATTGACATCACATTCTGAGAAATGAAGACCAACACATGTATACAGTATCAGATGGTATTCTATTTATATGAGGCGAAGGCGTCCATTTGACTGCCTCTACCAATTGTTCAATTAGAATACATTGGTTAGGGCTGTGTGGCAATTGCATTTATAAGCGAGCGTAGATTAGTTTGTACCAATAAGTAGAATAAGACAAAAAAAAAATCTAATCTAAATTTGAATTAAGAATCTGCTTTAATGTGATATTTTTTTATGAATAAGATTGACTCTTCCTCTGTTTTTTAGGTCTTGTAAAATACCAAGAACATTAAAATTTGCTTTTTTTGCTCATGACTATTTATGGAAAATAAAATAGATGGCTCAAGATATAAATTTAGCTTGTCTACTCAACTCAAACTGCGCATAAGTGCTTTTTTATTTTCTTATATTAAATGGTTCTTTATTTTAGTTCAAAAGTTCAAACACAGCAAAGCCGTTGGTTATAAAACTTATAATTAATAACATACACACTTGCATGCATTTGTGGTTCTTCTAATTAGTTTATTTTTCGTTCTATTACTATCTTTTAATAGTCTTTTTAAAATTAATGCTTTGCCTTTGATATTTTTCTACGTACCCAAGGAACCTAAATATCAGCTTTCTGCAATGAATAGTTTCGGCTGTAGGTACATTGTCTGTTACTCGCTCAGTCAGTAACGGACGAATTTTATATTATTTATTTATTTATTTATTTAAGCACTATGGAAGACTTACAGCTAAAACAAACACATCACACACATCATTATGCCACTGGAAAATGGCAGACACCGTAAGATTGTAATAAATCTTGATTAGATTATAATTTTTCGATATATTATGAAAATATCGTTTTGTATATAATCTAACCTAACCTAAATCAATAGTTTCCAGTTTATCCGTGTCTTTTTTTAGAAAAAAAGTTTACAATTTCACGCGATATTTTACAATTTTACGGAGTTTGCCATTTTTCGGTGACAAATACATTGATTGTTTTTAACCGATTACAGCACATGCCCCGCTCTAATATATTTGGTGAAAATAATAAACATTTTACGTTCGCTTGCGTGCCATCTGCCATCCCTAAATTGTAATGGTAACAATAAACGTTTGTTGGTGCGCAAAGTGATCCAGACGGAATTGATACAACTCCATTCAATTACAGAGAACCACAGTTAGTTTCTAGAACGTTCTGAATAACGATCGAAAACCCGGTTTTCATGTCGCGAGGAAAGGTTTTAGAATTAAACTGGATATAAGGGAGTTAGAACAGAATCGATGGGTGGGTTATATGGTATGGAAACATGATTCGGTTATAAAACTGCCTCACTAAGGTTTTGATGCCATACATTGGCCCGTCTAGACCGAAGCAAACTCGGCACGCGATCGGCTACCTTCGGGAGCGGTCTCGTGCGCGAGACATTGAAAATGCACTTGTTTCTTGCTTTGTGAACGTAGTGTTTCTTGTATAATTATGCAAACGTTCAGACCATAGATAAATTTTATATGTCTATGGTTCGTTGTCTATGGTTCTACTCTGCTAGTAGGACCTCCTTTTCGTAGAGTAGTGAGTCTGTCTCACGTTTTCTATGTCAATAGTCACCTGACTATTGATATAGAAGACGTGCTGCGCTGAACCCAAGTATATTGGAAAAAGGTCAGGTCCACGAAAAACTAGGCCAACACTGTGAACTGATTGGCTGACGTTAAAAGACATACAATCCACATGATTTAAGATTGTCAGTCTGTCTGTTTTAGTATCAGGGTATTTTGTAACTAGGAGGGGAGAAGGATCTCAGAAAAGTGCGGCATTAACAGGAATTTCACAGAATAGGTTCCGGAATGGACTTTTAAAAGGTAATTTGCAAATGATGATCATCGGGATGGGTTTAGTGAGGTAAGAATCCCACACACTCTCGACTTATCCGAGAAGTTAGGGCGCTTTAAAATAATTAACCCCGGGAACATAAAAAGAAACGTGAAAAGGGAAGTTCTCCAGCAACGAAACAAAAACATACCTAATCAATACTGAGGGAATACTAGTAACTAACTGACCCGCTTCGTCTGCGTCACATTTTCCATTAATGTTCAACCCCTATTTGTCTTAGCGTGATGATAATATAGCCTAAAGCCTTCCTCATTAAATGGGCTATCTACCGCTGAAAGAATTTTTCAAATCGTACCAGTAGTTCTTGAGATTAGCGCGTTCAACCAAACAAACTCTTCTGCTTTATAATGTTAGTATAGAAGTATAGATATCCTCTAGGACCAACTACGACCCCGACTCTTTTAAGATTAGCAATATAAACCTGTTTTCCCCCAGTCACGAAGCAAGAAAGTCACGCACAACTATCTTTACGTCTCAGATGACGTCATATTTCTCGACCTTAACTGACAAGAGAACCAACACAAACAAAAAAACAGATAGTAAAATAAACAACGGACAGGATAGGACATCCATATATCTCCCGATTACAGCGAGATTTGACAGCTCAAGATAAAAACTGACAATAACGCTTGTCCATCGTCACATTAGTGTCATGCTGCATGATGAGTTATGCCTGACTGCGGTTAGTCGTTTTTATTTTGTATGGAAGCGTGAAAAAGCTTTGTGCTCTGTGACGAAACCAATTAGAGATTGCTAGCACTCCATAAGACTTTTCTTATGAATTGTCAATCAATCAATCAATCTTTATTATGAACACAGGTATAACAATAAAGGTCCCATATAAATATTTTAGTCGAGCTCTATGTCCTACCAATAAAATTGGTGTAGATTCTGTAGACATAATGCCATGGTAAAGTGACCTCGAATAACAAAACAAGGAAGTGCTTATGTTTTACTTGTGAGAGATTAAAATACGCTTCCGAACAACATTTCTACCGCGGCCTTCACAAATAACTATGTAGGTATAAATACTCCTTCGTAATTGGCTCACGGGATTCAATAACCACCTAACGCTGCCACTCCTCAAGACAAGAAAATGGTAGCGTATTATCATCTGACCGTTTAATACCTTACTCGGTAAATAAAGAGCCAACTGCCAAGGTAACAGATGAAATAGAACGAAGGTAAAATTAAGGATGATTCCCGTTATCAAAAGTGTTTAAAACCTACCTAATTGGTAGACGATCATCTACCTAGCCCTAACTATATTGGGGTCGGCTTCCAGTCAAACCGGATTCAACTGAATACTTACCAGTATTCTACGTAGAGCGGCTGCCTACCAGACGTCCACTACCCATTAAGAGAAAACGCGGGCGGAGAGACTTTGTACCTATGTAAATAGTCATAATTCGAGAGGTTTGGCTCTCGCCTGTTTCCTTCTTCAATATTGGATTGATTAAGAGATATTTCATGAACTGAATAAGAAGAATATATTTTGTGTCGCTATGTTTTCTTTTTGATGATATTATATTAAACGTAAAAGCACTAGGACCCTCAAAACATGCTCAAAATTGTCCAATAAACTGCTGCTAAAAGAGCCTTACTGAACAAGTTTGGCAACTATTAATGAATAGAGAAAAACATAGGGGCACAGTTTAAGTATATTATCCTTCTTATTCAGCTTGTGTAAGTAATATCTATTGAATCGATATAATATTGGAGGAGGAAACAGGCGAGAGCCAAACCTCGAAATATAAATTTTTACATACGAAGTCTACAAGCCCACATTATTTTCCTCTTAAATGGGTAGTAGATTAATTTATAGACAACCCGTCCGAGTGGCCGGTTTAGACGCTTGCCTTGAGAGCCGGTGGTCGTGGGTTCGATTCCCACGGGAAGCATACTTTGCAAAGTTATTGTTGTTTAGACGACACGGTTGGCGCAGTGGTTGAGCGATTGACTGCTGCGCAGCATGTCGCGAGTTCGATTACCGCACGGAACAAATATTTGTACGACCTACATGTATTTGTTCTGAGTCTGGGCTGTTTTTCTATCTATAATATGTATGTATTTACAAAAAAAATGTATATAAGTAGTTTATCAGCCATATCGTTACCATAACACAAGCATTAGGTTGCTTATCTTGGGACTATATGGCGTTGTGTGAAATGTCCAAGGATATTATTATTTATTGTTACCAGTTTGGCTAGGACATTGCAAGCTTGAATCACCTGATTGTCTGATAAAAAAATGATTCTGTGCTTCAGAAGACACGTATCAGCCGTTGGTCCCGGCCGCTAAATGGCGGTCGTTAAACCATGTCAGAGGCCCTTGAGGCGGTTTGGAAACTCTGACACTAGGGTGTGTGGTAGACATTACTGCCCACACAAGAAGAGAGGTGTAATTCAAACTTAGTAGAGACCTACAAATGGAACATGTTCTCCAACCAAGACTTTTAGAGAACGACAAAAAGAAGAATGGATAAAGAAGACCCTTCAGAGCTTCATCTGAGAGATTCAGTCGGCTCCTCTAAAACAACTTGCAAGTTTGCAACCTGGCAGAAAACAGGTTCTACTAATATCCCTGGCAGATAATAAATATATAGAATATACTTTTGGCGGCAGCATAATAAACCTAAGATGTAGAGTAAGATGTAGATCCTAACATTCCTAACTTACAGATGACCGTTAAAAGCATCCTTAAATGCACCTAATACATACATTTATTATGAACCCTACAGGTAAATCACCTGTTAATATATACTTCATATACTTAACCTACACCAAGTAAATAGAAATATGCCTACTCTTGGAATTAACACACACATATAGATAAATAACACATACAGCTCGGTTTATCCCCAAGAGGAAAAGTGTCATAATAACTATATTATAATACTAATGATTCCGTTTTTTACCATGTTCATTGTTATTTATAGATTTTTTCCTCATTTATGAATATTATTTAAGTAAGTATCGTTTTAAGAAATGATTTGTGCCTATTTCTTCTTTTAACTTGTCCTTATTGGCTAACGACTGTACGAGTTAATGATTCGATTTCGTCGCGCGATGAAAATGATTCCTGAGCTCGCGCGATGATTTGCAAGTTCAATTAGGACACCCTCTATTTTAAACGACATGTAGATACAATTAAATAAAAAAAAACTCTTAACTAACTAAAACTAACATGTGGCGTCGAAAAATTCGTCCGCATCGCTAGCCACTGGTAATGTGTCCAAAAGGCTAGCAGCATTGCCACGTTGTATGGCAATGCTTATCCTTTGGCCGAGGTAAAAGCCAGCCCTTGGGTCACGCGAAGTGTCAACTAAGCGTCTTGACAGATCTTTAAACCAGTTATGGGCACTCGGATCGCAAGACCCGAGAGTCCCAACCCCAAACGGCTCGAAAATATAACTTCCAACGAGGTTATTATATTTCCGCCGCTTGATGTTCTCTGCAGCCGCGGCGCGAGCGCCAGCACAGCACGAAGAGCTAGGAAGATGGGATGGCGCAAGAGTATCGACGCAAGTAGCGTCCCACACTAAAGGCCTACCCATCTTCCAAGGAAATAACGACATGCATTTTAAGAAATATCTAGTCGTGCGACAAAATCGCATCGTTACCTCGTACGATCGTTAGCCGACTTAGACCGCGACGCCTAAAAGAAGAAACAGGTACAACATAAGATCAAAATGTAGCCATGTTGCTTATTAGATTTTCTGAGCCAAAACATCGCATTTCAATTTGGCGCAGTCATACAGAAGTTCATAATGACACATGCCACATAGAACATTTTTAATTAAGCAATACTGCACCGCTGCTGCCTTTCGTGATTGTATACTTGTCTATGGAAATATCTCTTTTATGGTTTTATTATTCCAAGTCAGTTTAGGTTGTTACTTTATTTCAACTTACCCAATGTCCCAGCTCTCAGGAACACAACCAGATTGGTCCTGCAAAAAATGAGGATAATTATTAGCATGTTATTGCAAATGCGACAACTGGTACATAATATTATGTACCTAAGAACGTCTATTTATCGTCGGTGGTACGAGTACCTAACTACCTATACAATATTTATGTAGTATAAAGAGGGATATCGCTAATGACTATTTTAATTGTAACTAACGAGCTGATCCGCACAATTTCGTTTTCTTCACATTTTTCATTAATGCTGCGCTCCTATTTATTGGTCGTAGCGTGATGTAATATGAGCTATACCCTGCCTCGTTAAAGGGGCGATCAACACTATATTTTTTTAATTCGAACCATTTGATCTTGTGATTATTATAAACCTATCTATATGTGTTATAAACAAACAAACTCTTCAGCTCTAAAATAATTTAGTAGCACTTATATTTTTGCCTTGTAAACAAAAAAAAAAGCCTACAACCTGTTCTCAGTCTTACCAAATATACACAAAAACATTTCATTACGATCGGTCAAGCCGTTACAGAGGAGTTCGATAACAAACACCTTGACACGAGATTTTTATATATTAGAAGATTAATTAATTGTAGAACCCGATGGTTCTGAAGAGAATGTTCAAAAAAATCGCACCGTTAATACCGCGATGCGATGCGTCTTTGATGTACTTAGTTCGTTGCTGGCAGTACAGTCGCCAGCACATCATGGTACAACAATCTGTGAATTTTCAACTTTACAATGAAGTTATTAAGTTCAATTTTGACTGGGAAAATTTGACAGTTTCGCGTACCTTGATGAGCTGGCGTCTATACATATGGCGCAGCGTTACTTTTTTTTTGTTTTGGTAAACATTTCGCTATGTTAGTGTCTTGTAGCGGTATCGCGATGCCGCTACATTCTCAATAGAATCAGCGACCAACGATTACAAACAAAGGAACCACAATACATCAAAGCATGCAGAAACCCGTACCCAAACGTGATGAAACGTGTGCAGAATACTACCAGTGCGTCAAGGACTGCCCTAACTCCCTCAGTACTTTTCCAGTCGGTTTGCATTGCATTTAGGGTTGCCAGGCATTCGGATTAGGCCGGACATACATAATTTATATCCTTGTCCGGTCAAGTCAAATTGTGCCAGGCCAGTCCGGCTTTTGTTAGGCTTTTTATTTTTACCAATCAATTTAATAGATGGGCAGCGTTCGGGAAGTTGCGTGGTATCTTCTCGTCCCACACACCAGTGTCAAAAGACAAAAGTCAGTCAAACCAGTGCGTTATGCCAGTGATGATTTATGGAACTGAAACGTGGTCGCTCACAATGGGCCTCATCAAAAGGCTACTCTACTAAAGTCACTCAAAGGGCAATGGAGAGGGCAATGCTTAGAGTTTCCTTGCATGACCGAATGAGGAATGAACAAGAGAACCAGGTTACCGACATAGCCCGAAGGATCGCCAAAAATGGGCAGGGTGCATTGCTCGCAGACCAGATGGTCGATGGGGCCGAAAAGTTCTGGAGTGGCGAACGCGTACTGGAAGACGTAACGTTGGAAGGCCTCCCACAAGGTGGACCGATGACCTGGTGAAGGTCGCGGGTAGCCGATGGATGTGAGACGCGCAGGACCAGTCGTTGTGGTGACGCTTGGGGGAGGCTTATGTCCAGCAGTGAGCGTCTGTCGGCTGATATGATGATGAGGAGCCACTTTGAACTTGAAGTGTGTATTTTGTTCTAGTGTCATAGTGCTAGTAGCTAACAAGTGATAAATAATGTTTTTTTTTTGTGTCATGGTAATTTTAGAAGGAATTTTGAATTTTGAATTACTTTGCATATTAATTATTGTAAAATTCTAGTTCCTAAAACGTAACAGACAGTTGTGTTGCTGGGGTGTTTGTTGGCCACTTCTTCTACACAGCTAAAACACTAAGAAGTGGTGACGGGCGGGCGTTTTGGGGACTGTCTTTTGTAAAACTTGACGTTCAAAAAGTGCTGGCCCTCAGCCTAATTTGAATAAATGACTTTTGAACTTGTCTTGAGAAAGTCACTGAGAATTGCATTATAAAGAATTGACTTAAAACAATTATTTTAGGTGTTATAAATGGGGAATATGCATGAAAAAAGTATTTATGATCTGAATCTGAACAGTTTATCTAAAAGTACCTAATCGAAAATATAATATTAACAGTGAAATAAGAATCTAAATTGCTCGAAAAACTAACGAGATACTTACAATTATTACAAATATATCTGTCCCTCTCGCGAAAACGCTGTTTTCTATGGCAGTCGTCGTGTATTATGACGTCACAGTTCGTATCGGACGTCTCTTTCTGACTGTAGTCTTTGAAGCTTTATAACTTCATAAATGATGAAGTTATTTAAAAAATAATTTATGATTGTTTACTAGAGCTAATAAGTAAGTATTTTATTTTGCAAATAAAAAAATCACATGCATATTCCCTACGAGTTTTGTGTTTTTATGTTGACGAGTCTATGAAATATTATTTTTGAATAAGTTAGATGTCCAGCCTTCTTGTCCAATATCAGCCAAATGTCCGGCTAACCTGGATGGTACATTTGTTCCTCTGACTTGACAGCCCTAAGTGCGTTACATCACAGATGGGTCGTTGACCCCAGCCAGTTGGACTGCTTGCCTCCAACAAGTTGTTCGCTTGCATGTAATTTGCTCGAGGTCGACAGAAAGTGTTTTTTTTTTTGTTTGTATTGGATATTGGTTGTTAGGATGATGAACCAGTTTAGGTTGACCGTGAATAACATAAGCCGGTTGATTCTGTTGACACTCACCGTGATCACTTGGGTGGAGTGAACGACAAGTGAGCTGGCATGCCATCTTGTTTGTATCGTTTGACAGCTCACCTGTCGTTCACCTCGCCCGAGTGTTCACTTCGACATGTTTACAGAACAGCACTACTGATGTTTCTCGTTATTAGGGTAGCGATAAAAAACAGGGAAACACAAATGTTTCAAAATTTTCGAAGATTGCAACCAAAAAGAACCTGTACAATCGTACTGGAAGACACAATGTTTTTTTTATCTACAAAACGGGGAAACTCTTGGCCCAAATCTCACCTGATGGAAAGTGATGATTAGGCCGAAGATGGAAGCTAGTTTCGCCCGGAATCCTCTTACACAGAGGAAGGCACAAGATGAACCAATGACCTGGAGAAGGTCGCAGATAGCCGATGTATGCGAGACGCAAAGGACCGGTCGTCGTGGCGAAGCTTGAGGGAGGCCTGTGTCCGAGGACGTCTTTCGGCTGATATGAAGAATCGTACCATCGACTTTGTCTCTGTCACCTCTGACCTAGACTAGAGTCGAACAAACCCATAACCAATAAAAAAAGACCTATCAACAAATACCCCACACGTTTGATGAAAAAAAATTTTTGAATTTCAGTTCTAAGTATAGGGAACCCCAAAATTTATTGTTTTTTTCTATTTTTGTGTGAAAATCATAATGCTGTTCACAGAATACATCTACTTACCAAGTTTCAACAGCATAGTTATTATAGTTTCGGAAAAAAGTGGCAGTGACATACAGATATGACGAATCTATCAGGGTTCCGTTTTTTGTCATTTGGCTATGGAACCCTAAAAACGAAATACAGGAAAAAGTGCCCAAAATCTGCGTGAAAGAAGTCTCTAGCAAAGTGCTAGTTACCTATTTACATAATTTTGCTATTAAACAACCAGACGCGTCTTCAATCGCCACAAAACATCAATTAGAAGATTGATGAGTATTCTTACATCTTATAAACTTCCCACCTCAACATCCGACATTCAACCTTTACCTCTGAACACCAAAGTTCAAATTGAAACGAAACCAAATACCGGTACTGTTGAAAAAAGTGGACGTTTGTGGACTTAGAACTCTACCCGAGGAAGTTAAAGTCGATAATTGTGTGTCAATATGTTGTGCCAGTTTAAGCCAAAGAGCAAGCTAGGCATTATGCCTCGCAGATAAGGCAGCACGTGCGTATGTTTAATCACGTTCGTATTAATAGGACTTTAACTTAGAGTCAACTTAATCGATGTGGCATGGCCGCATGGCTCATTTAGTATCGTCAGCCTTAAAATTAGGAAGCCATGCATCATTAACCGCGGTCCCAGCAATTTATGAACCGTTTTGATAATTTAAACCAGAAGTTCTCAAATTCTACAAATAAAATATTGCATAATTAACACATTCTCCGGTTCCCTTTCTCGCATATTTCCGCGTGCGTCATTATTCTGATAAAAATATAATGTCATGTTCAATTACGTTGATAAAAGAGCTTGATAATCATATCGATGGGTTTCATTGGCACCTAAAGCGCCGATGGCTGTAATATAACTGCTACACATAATACCTACTTGTGTGCAGTCACAGCAAAGGAGTGGAACTCTCTGCCAGGCCTGCGTCTGTGTTTCCGAACGCTTACAATCCAAATCTCTTCAAATTTAGAGTGAACAGGCTCCTTCTGGGTAAGCTCCCTCCATCGTCGACCTTGTCATCTCTTACCAACTTACCAAGACTAGAGTCATGACAAAACTCATCTCAAATTAAATAAAATAAAAACCTTCCTAAGAAGAGAGTAGTGGTTTTATTCAGATTGCTCTTTTTAGTGAAAGTAGTTAATTAATTATTTTTTTATTAAAAATCTCATTGGGTTATTAGGTCAGACTAACGATTATGAGCAGTCTAAAGTAAAAAACCCTTGAAAAAAAATTAAAAAATGAGAAAATAACCGACGAAAAATTCTAAGTCTAGGGTGTCCAGAATCATGCCCTGGACCCATGGAAATCGTTTGTGCGTCGATGTCAGATACACGCGGTATATAGATTAAGATTACCAATCAAATACAAAAAAGGAGGTTGTGAATTTGACCTGTCATGTAATTAAATAGACTTTATGAAAAGTGAGTTTTGTTTTTAGGGTTCCGTACCCAAAGGGTAAAACGGGACCCTATTACTCAGACTCCGCTGTTCGTCCGTCTGTCACCAGGCTGTAGCTCATGAATCGTTATAGTTAGACAGTTGAAATTTTCACGTTCTGTTGCCGCTACAGCAACAAATACTAAAAAAATAGAATAACATTAAGGTGAATGCTCCAACCAGCCCGCGAAATTCAAATTTTCTTACGTTTTTTGCAATTTGCAGGCCAGTGCTAGGTTGTATGTTGATTAAAATATTATTCGCGGCTGTAAGACATATTATGTAGTTACAGAATTATAATCATCAAAATTATCAATGAACGCTCTAAGTTCATAAAACTCTAGGAATGACTTTTTCTGTTTTCTTTGTTCCTAGGCCTTTATGATCTTGGAGGGTTGTATTGGTAATTTTGATGATTATAATTCTGTAACTACATACGTCTTACAGTTCGAATAATATTTTAATCAACAACAACATCAACCTAGCGCACTGGCCTGCAATTTGCAAAAAACGCAAAAAAAAAATATTTCGCGGTCTGGTTGGAGCATTCACCTTAATATCTAAGGGGGTATGCAACAAACGTGATTTTCTGTGACAGACGGACAGACAGACACCCGAGTGATCCTATAAGTACCGTTTTTCACGGATGTTCGGAACCCTAAAAAACAAACATGACGAGTCTTTTTTAAATCACGACATCCTTCATTGGAATAAGCAAGTCGTGCAAACAGTGTCCGACATATTTTTCTGCGACATGACTCGAATGACATACTAAATCTGCTCTACAGTGTACGTGAGTCAAATTAATTTGTCGTCGTGACATTGTTTTGTCTACGCTAAACTGTCGTGCACTTAAAATGCCTATTTGGACACTCTTTGATAGTATAGATGGAGGTACTTAGATTAGGTATGCTTTTTACCCCGGCATAATGAATGGTATAACAAATTATTCGTTTAGAAAAATAACTGAAATACTACCGACCCGCCGCCCTGGCTTCGCACGCGTGTAAATTGCTCTTTCCATGAGTGAAAACTATAATAATATAATATATAAGTTGCGTGGTTCAGAAAAACTGGCCAAGTGCGAGTCGGACTCGCGCACGAAGGGTTCCGTACCATTATCTATAAAAACGGCTAAAAATCAAGTTTGTTGTATGGGAGCCCCCCTAAATATTTATTTTATTCTGTTGTTTAGTGGCAACAGAAATACATCGTCTGTGAAAATTTCAACTGTCTAGCTATCGCGGTTCTTGAGATACAGCCTGGTGACAGACAGACGGACAGACAAACAGCGAAGTCTTAGGGTCCCGTTTTTACGTTTTGGGTATGGAACCAGCGCGGGCTATAATATGTCGGTAGCATTGGTTCTCTTGCGGATATTATCATTCCTGATTCGATCACGCAAGGAAACTTCAAGCATTGAGTCCATTGCCCTTTAAATGCCTTCTGATGAGGCCCATTGTGAGCGACCTCGTTTCAGTTCCCTAAGTCATCACTGGCAACACGCACTGGTCATAGACTTTCGACTTGAGACACTGTGGTACAATCACCGGCACAGATCTTGAGCGCTGTCCTTCATCTGCGCAAAAGTGAGTTATTGGGTCCCTTTGGTGGTATGAAGTGAGGCGCGGAGGCGCGGGGGCGGGGAAAGTGCAGTGATTGGCCCGTAGCGCATCGCGCGTCATAGCCGTCACTCGGGATTCGTTCTTTACTCTTGTTGCACGTACCCACCTCACGACGTCGTTTTATTTGTCATAAGGTGTACGATGCGCAAAGAGATTCCCACTCTTCCGCCGAGCGCTCAAGAACCGTGCCGGTATTAGGAATGGGTTGGAACTTGGAACAGATAAAATTAGAAACCTGTTTCACCTGTTTCAGTTCCAAGAAGAAAACAGTTCCAAAAAAACAGCCTGTTCCACTGGAACTAAAGACTCATTGATTGCAACAGATACAGAAACAGTACCTGCTACCATAGATAATCCTGCTACTGAATAGGTCAGAAACAGTAACAGGCAGGGAACAGGTTCTATCTCTTTCTATTACAATGAACCAGAGGAGCAAAGAGCTTGTTCCAAAGAACAGATGTTGTCTCTTTCTATTATAATAAGTCAGAAGAGAATGGAGCATGTTCCATTTAAAACTGTTTCACATAGCTGTTCCAGGTCGTTTCGTTTTGTATGTCGAGTTATGGCTACTACGGTTGTTTGAGGAACAGGCGAAATAGTTAGGAGCTGTTGCTTCGGTTCCGAGATACATGTTTCATGTTGTTACTTTGAAATACCTGTTTTTTTTTAACTGTTTCGATAAATACGCCTCACTCCTAACCACGACCGGTCCTGTGCGTCTCACATCCAGTGGCGTCCCGCGACCTTCAACAGGTCATCGGTCCACCTTGATACCAGTTTAGCCCGTAGTTTACCGGCCTCGACAAAATCAGTTTTTTCTTTGTTTCGTTTTAAAAATAACACGTTTATTTTGAAGTTCTCGAGAAAATATGACGTCATCGCTTGCGATATCATGTCGCGAATATCGATGTGAGCCCAGCGGCTGCGTGTTTATGAAAAACACGGAGCCAATTATTTTTATCACCGTATCGCTCAGCTGTGGGTTTCCTGGCGGTGTAAGTACCGAAGTACGTAGGTAGGTAGATTCTCCATACTCAAACGTCACAATGGGGAAATAAGAATCGATGGCGAAATATCTTCCTGAAATATTTAGTTTTTTGGTGGTACTGACTTTTTTATTCTACTCCCTGATCTGTGCAACTTCGTCTACGTCACATCTCCTAGGTCGTAGCGCAAAGACTAATTATTCTCTATATCGTAGCGTAATGTTATGTAGCCGACCTTCCTCAAATGGACTATCAACACTAAAATATTTTTTAATTCGAGCCAGTAGTTCCAGAGATTAGCGTGTTCAACCAAACAAACCAACCAACTTTTCAGCTTTATAATCTTAATTAAAGTAAAGACCACATACAGTTGACCACAAGAACAAGACCCAAATAACATTTTGGTCTCAGTAACAGGCTTTTTTATGAGTATATTTATGAGTGTATAGCTTAGTTATTGCAATGAAGTGTCTTATACACCTTGAGGTAGTATATTGACTATTATTGCAGACATTATGTTATAAAATAGAGATTTTCGAGAGTTTAGTAAACCGAATACAAAAAGTGTCAAACAAACTGCTCTATCTAGGTTTAACCTGTAATACAGGATTTAACTAAAGCTTATTATGTTAGGCGGTACTCCTTTAATGATGTACTAAAGGCATTGGTGACAAATAACGCATGTATGGGTCGTTATTAACACTAACCTCACTTTTGTTCGACGCGACGTAAACAATTATGTGAAAGTTGCTTTTTTATAATTAATTATTACCTACATGTGGAGAATTGCGTGGCTGGGGGTTTTAAAGGGGGAAAATTTTTCATTATTTTTGTGATAGGACACGCCATTTCGAGATACAAGATAATATAGAAAAAAAAAGTACAGTTATTGCAGTCCCAGTCAAGGAGTTGGTAGTTTAGGCACTCCCAAGGCCACTTGACCATGACCTCCAAGGTCACTTAACCTTGACTTCCAAGGTCACCCGATCTTCACCTCCAAGCTATCATGACTTCCTGGATCACTTGGCCTCGAATTCAAAGTCACTTGTCTTTGACATAAAGGTCACTTGATCTTGACCTCAAGTTCACTAACCATGAATATTGACCTGGTACCGTTCCTTAGAATTGCGAGACCTGAGTTCAAGGTCAATATTTTTGAGGTGTTCTATGGTGTTCCCCACCCTACTACTGCCACGCCCACATCCCACCGGGTCTAACTAGATTGTATAAAATGGCTATATAATTTAATAAATTCTTTGATCAAAATTATAATCACTTTGTCCAAATTGAGTTGATGTTATACATAGCGGCTGGATAACATATATATTTTACCCGAATAATCACTCACTGTAACATACATAAATACATAAACGGATTACGTCAAGTCGTAGCAACTTTTCATTATTTCGATGGAGAACCCTAATCGAGTCGGTTTGTAAAATTTTAAGGCGGCTGTATTGTCTTCACTGTGGCAAATGTATTTAGCTAAGTCTATTATGACAATGTTAAGTCACCAATGGCAGCAACATACTCGTGACTAACGATGTTGTAGCTCAAAGAGTGGTACAAATGATTTAAGTGAAGACTAAATATTTAAAGTAAGTTCGCCATTGTTTTGGTAACCTAACAATAAATATTATTTCGAATTATTCAACATTTGACAACAAAATACGAAATTTCTTATATCATTTGAAGCGTTCCTTGAATAACACTTAATTGTACATACCACTGCTCAGCAAGCAGAAATAAATAATAATATTTGCTTGTGGTGTCTATTTCATTGTTATAACTTTTCTTGTAAATCTTTAATAAATCCTGGGCGCGTTAAAATTGAGATAAGAAACATGGTATAAATATACCATGAAATCACAAGGGCAGTCATTTTTCACTTCACAAACTCAAATAACGTAAATACTTAAAATGGCTCCTGTTTTATTCCATATTATTCTGCTATGTTGAAAGATGGTTGACATTTTACGCTTCCACTACGAACAGATTACTTTTTTTAAGGTTACAGGCTTTTTAAATCTTCACGTGGGCTAAAAGTTATACAGTTGTTATAAAATAAAGTCAAGAAGCTGTAATACACTTACCTGAGTCCATTTTAGATAACTAATCTGAGTCACGGTATCAATATTCTATTCTTAATAGGTCTAATAAAGGTTTTATCGGCAAAGCATTCTTATCCGATGCTTTCCTACCACCTGTTGTGTTTACCAACCTGATATTACAACAGTAATACCGGTTAAAGTAATAGCTGTCACTTAATTAACGCTCTTGTGCAATCGCATTGACACATTTGTATCACCGTACTATAGGTTTTCTATAATACTTACCTGTAAAACTGTGGGCCTCTTTCGTGGTTATAATTATAAGTGAGTTAGAGCATGCTCTAACTCTGTTGTAGAGGTATGCGTTAACAATTTTATACTCAAATGTAACTGATATACGATTCTTTTATAGGTTATTTTAACGCTTTGGTGTTAGTTGGGGAGCACCTCACAAAATAAATAATTCTACTCAGATTCTCTTCAAAGTTAGAGTGAACAGGCTCCTTCTGTCTGGGTAAGTTCGCTTCATCGTAGACTTTGTCTCTGTCATCTCTAACCAAGACTAGAGTCAAGAGCAAGCCCATCACAAATAAAATAAAAAAAACGCAAATAGGTAAATTGTGGTCAGCTTCAGTCTAACCAAACGTTAGTCTGCTTATCTGACTTCCAAAACCCATTAACAAAAAACAGCGAAGCAGTAGACAAACCTGATTAACTTGATACTATGATGCACTTTTACACCTTAGAACTGATTTATTTAAGTACTTGTAAATCAACACTGTACTAAATGGACATTGAAGTCGTTCTTGGTACAACCGAAGCCCTACAAGAGCGGCAATAATACGTGTAACTAGAATTTGTTGACTCAGGCCACGGTCGGATAATTGACACTGAATAGAACTGGTATTATGCTACCGTGGAAGGATGGGAAATCTTCAAATGACTCCTTCCGCCCGCTCTGGGCCGAGCAGAAGGGAGTGTCAGACTCTTACTGACTAAAACCCATCCGTGTTCCTCCCAGTGCCCTTTGCGTTCCAGGGCCGCGGTGACTCTTTCGAACAAATTCCGCTACCATGGCAGGCATTGGCCCTAGCGGGCCCTGTCTACTATGCTGACATCTCATTGAGGCGCGCGTTGAACACAACGCGTCGTCGACCCGGGCCTGGATCTGATCGAATGCTCGTCATCCACAGGCGACAGGCAGACGGTGGCCAGGAATCGCCCTGCGACTTCCGACCCCGGGGCGTCTTCTTCTGTTGCGGCGGCTGGGGCGTGAGGTTTCCTCTCTCTCACGCGTTCGGCCACCTCCTTCGCTAGCATTACATACTGCTTCGTAAAAAGAGGCGACCGCCTCCCATGCCTCTTCGCTCCGGACCATGGATTGAACCAGGGCCGCTAACGAGAGGCCGCCGCCGCCACGGAGGTGAGTCTGCAGTGCTATTTTGTAAACATGTCACTGTGACAGTTTAAGTCGCGTTTCCACCTGCAAGCAACTTGCATGCTTTAATTACAATGCAGGGCACGGTGGAGCGCTTAATCACATGATCACCTGGTAGCCCGCAATATAATTAAACTTTCATGCAAGTTGCTTGCAGGTGGAAGCTGGCCTTAGGTAAAGTGAGATGTCAATCTCTAGCCTCAGGTGGATCGACAGCTCACTTCACGCTCACACCAACTTAGGTGAGATTTGATCAGCGTAGACCTTGACAGAACAGAACAGAGTGGACTGTGCTACCTCACCAAGGCCGAGGAGAATAAATCGAAGTTCATTATCTTTTACATTTAAAGGTATAGGAGAAGCACCACCAGCACATCAATACAGACTAGAAATTTTATAAAACTTCCTCCACACTATTCCCGAAGTTACTTCGACGAAGTACTCTCCGAAGTTGACCGAAGTCTGAAGTACGTGTCCACACACTCGAGCAACTTCGCGCTGCGTATTAACACTGTATGTAGATACATATTTGAGGCGGCAGTAAGTATTTGTTAAAAATAATATTGGCATGTATAATTACTACACGCGTATACGGCGTAAGGACAAATTGCGCACAGTACCTAGCAAGACTCATTTAATGCATGAAAGTATCTTTTGTACAGCTTCACAAATTTTTAATAATATTCCGGGGCCTATTAGAGCTATTACGGAAATGAATAAATTTAAAAAGAACCTCCATGATCTGTTAGTAAACAAGTGCTACTACTCTTTAAAAGACTTCCTATCAGACAAATCACTGCTCCAATACAGTTCCCCTCAGTCATGATGCGTTCAGTTGCCCACTGATGTGTACCTTACCTTATTCGTTTCCTCTGTTTTTTTATCTTAGTTATATTATGCATTTTAATTTCCTATGTGTGACTATTGTATGCCCTAAGGGCGGGACATAGCTGATCGCAATTAAATTATTTATGACCTGTATTATGTACCTACCTATGATCCACAATAAAGATATTGATTGATTGATTGATTGCTATTGCAATGTGTACTCTCGCTTAATAAAAATACGTGTGTATTTACTATGGCTCGACGCGAACCGAAGTGAGCCGAGTAGTGTGGTCAGACCACAGAAATATAAAAAACAGGGTCAGACCAATGACTATAAAGCCTTTGAATTCTCGATTAATTCTCTTTGGGTCAGACCATAGATATAATAAGGTCAGACGCTTCGTGTTCGAACTTCGTGACACTTCGAGTCCTTTGACTCGGGCGCAAAAACCGACAACGACTGGAACTGGAAGTCGCCCGAAGCGAGGCGAAGTTGCACGAAGCGAAGCGAAGTGCCCCTCTACACTATCGTATTCGCTCAACTTCGATCAACTTCGGGAATAGAGTATGGAGAACGTTTAAAATTGTATAGGGTAAGCTAGCTGGTTCTGAACGAATTTTGACCACCGAGGGAAGCGATACGCGAAAACATATAGGTACGCATTTTGGAACTTAAAACAACATCATCTCATCATCAATTCATCAGCATCATCATAATATCAGCCGAAAGACGTATCACCGCTGAACATAGGCTTCCCCCAAGTGTCGCCACAACAACCGGTCCGGTCCTGTCGATCTTGCATCCATCGGCTTCCCGCAACCCTCACCAGGTCAACCGGCGATAAAATGGTTGAACAGGACAGTTCTGCCAACCCGTTTTAGGTGTACAGGCGTGGTATTGATATGTTATGCTTACGTCATAACACTTCGGAAACGTACCGGTCCCTCGGTAGTGCGGTCTGGAGAGTGTGCACTCGTGACTCATTCGGGATATTTACTGCTGCATAACATAATGTTTATATTATACGTTTATATCTAAAACTAGCTTCTTCCTGCGAATTCGTACGTGTATATATCCCGTTTTTTCCCGTTCCCGTAGGAATTTCGGGAAACTCTTTCTCCCCTACGGAGTGTAAAGAAAGTACAACTAAATAAGATTAGATTTAGTAACTAAATAAGTGCTGTTGCAGTGCAGTTGACGTTAAGTTTCGATCAAAACAACACTTTTCGTATTCTCTACCGCTGTCAGACACGCTCGCGTCAAGTTCGCATCACGCGAGCGCGATAACGGCATTCTACTGTTGCGCGTCTTTGGTGCGTGCTTCGGAACGCAACATGATCGGTATTCTACTATTTGTTTGACGTCCTAAAATGACAGCTTATAAAATTAAGTTTAGGTTTTAATATTATAATAACGTCATATTCATTGAAATGTTATCGATTCTATTCTATTATTTAGTGAGTAATATTTTTCTCTCTACCATAAGTAAGTTTTTTGTCGTGCAGTTTACGTGCAGTTCACGCGCAGCTTACGCGCAGTTCAAAGATTACAAGAATACCGTTTATCACTCAACTTAAACTTAACTGCAACTGCACAAAAGTACGTGAATTAGCCCTCAGTAGTTTTGGCTGTGCGGTGTTAGTCAGTCACTCATTCAGTAACGGAAGAATCCTACTAATATTATAAATGCGAAAGTTTCTGAGTATGTATGGACGTTTGTTACTCTTTAACGCAAATACTACTGAACCGATTACGATGAAATTTGGTATGTAGGTAGCTGAAGACCCAGAATAACACATAGACTATCTACTTTTATCCCAGAGTTCCCGAGGGATCGGGATTTACAGAGAATTTATACGCGGTCGAAGTCGCGGGCGGCCTCTAATTTTATATATTAGGATGTGACGTGGCTAGCTATGTAAGTGACTTGCCTATTCCATAGACTCATTGCACTATTTGCACGTAATTTATATGCCTCTGCTGATAAACAATACTCCACTATACATTAGCATTATAGATAAAATAAACAAGATTGGCATACAATAGCACTCATCATCTGCCTAGCCTTTTCCCAACTATATTAGCGTCGGCTTCCAGTCAAATCGGATTCAGCTGGACGCCGAATAATTTTAGAGCCTACCAGAGGATTGTTCGCATGTCAATCGCAAACTGTCAAAAATGTATGAAAAATTAAGGCTTTTTTGACAGTTTGCGATTGACATGCGAATGCGAAAGTTCATTTCGCATGGAATGCGATGTGAGCTTTCGCATTCGAACTGTGAATTGTGAATTCGAAATTCGAATGTGAAAATTAGTAGAATTGGCACTCAGACACTCCACAAGTCCACAACCCATTAACTGGCTGATACGGTAGTTCTTGACAAGACTGGAGTCAGATTTACTGTTTTGACAATTCGTTACGACTGCCAACGATCTAGCAATGAAAGCCGGGACCAACTACGCGTGTACAACATGATTTGACAGTAAGGCTGCGTTTCCACCAGAGATGTGCGATGGAAATGGGTCGTGCGAGGATGTCTAGCTGTGCTGTGAAAATGTGTGGGTGTTTCCACCAAAGCTGTGCGTTGAAAATGTGCCAACGCATTAATGTGTGGTGCGAGGATGCGTTACGATGCTGTGAAACGTGTCGACGGGGGTGCGGTGTAGTGGAAGCGGAGTAACGCGAACGCCTGCCTGCCGCTCACGTCTCGCTTTGCTGTCGTTAGCGCTTGTAGTCGTACGGTTGCGTGGCATAATGGAAGAAAATTTAACTGGCTGTACAGTATGCGCAAACTTCGCAACACATCCTTCTCAACACACATTCCTCGTAATACATCCCTCGCACTCATCCCTCGCACACATCCCTCGTACACATCGCTCGCTTTTTTTATATGCGCAAAAATCTAGCCCAGCTGAGCCGTTTTCACCAGAGCTGTGCTGACCGAGGCGAGGTAAATGAAGCGATTCTATTGGTTCTTTTCAAACACATTCCTCGCTACACATTCTCGCACATCTCTGGTGGAAACGCACCCTAACTGTCAAATCGTGATGTCATTAATTCTTTATGGTTAGGTGATACGGAGTAGAATACGCCGGAAACTGCGGACTTCAAGCGTAGAGAAGCCCTTCAGGGCCGCGGTGACTTTTTCGAACAAATTAATAAAAACCTATGCATCCAGTAAGCGGAAGTCATAAAGACTTTCCAAAGTGACCGCGCTCCACCAGACTATGAAGTCTCCTTGCCAATAAAGTCGAAAATGAAACAGCAAGTTTAACTAATACAATAAAAACTTCAGCTGGCGCTATTGAAACAACAGACAAACAAATCCGGCGCGTGTTGCTGTAATCTTACGTCAACACAAAAAGCCTAATATAGATTTACTACAGACGAGATCCCTGGCCTACATAGAGCAAACTCTTCAGACTATACACACACACCATCGCATACAAATTAAATATCAATGTCTCTCGTAAAGTCACGCTGAAGCTGTTCTGTAACAATCATAAAATATTGCCACAAGATAGAGATGGACAAATTGCGATTGTAGTCGCCAGTACATCAAGCTACCCGAAACTGTCAAAAATTCCCAATCAACTTTGAAGCTAATGCTTCAGCGATAAAGTTGAAATCTAGTAAAGAAATTTGACAGATTATTGTACACAAATATAGCAATTTAGGAGCAATGGACGATATATATTGCGATTGTTATGATTGAATACCGAATTATTCAATTGTGAAAGAAAAATAACGCATCTCGGTATTTCTAATGATTACTGATTATCGTAATTATGAAAGAAGAAACACTAGGGTGATTTTTGGTCATTATGTATGTCTGTCAGTACAGTCTGCTACACATTCTTGTTCCGGGGGCTACTCTCTAAGCCCAAAATCTGTACCTAGTTTCGGGCGTTTTCTACTCTGTGTACAACAACACGATTTGACAGTAAATGTCACATTTTGTTGTCATTAATTCTTAGTGGATGTGACCACTTGCGACCCACGGATGCCCCTCAAGTTGAAAGGCAAAATCTACAAGACCGTGATAAGACCTGTCGTAATGTATGGATCAGAATGTTGGGCTGTGAAAAAAGACGGATGAAAATAGATTGCATGTGGCGGAGATGAGAATGTTGAGATGGATGTGTGGAGTAACAAGAATTGATAAAGAGAGAAATGACTACATTAGAGGTAGTTTAAAAGTGGCGCCAGTGACTGAAAAGTTAAAAGGGATCGCTTGTCTTGGTATGGTCATGTGAAGAGGAGAGAGGAAACGCATTTAACTAAAAGAGTTATGAACATAAATGTGGATGGATGGAGAGGGAGAGGAAGGCCAAAGAAAAGATGGATGGATTGTGTAAGAAGCGATATGAAAGAAAAGGGAGTTAGTGAAAGTTTGACGGCTGATAGGGCAGACTGGAAGAAAAAAACGTGTTGCGCCGACCCCAAGTAACATGGGATAAGGGCAAGAAGATGATGAATTCTTAGTGGATAATAGTGATATATACGGAGTAGAAAACGCCCGTCATAAATAAGGCCAAAACTACGGACTTCGGGCTAGACACTAGCCCCCAGACATTGAGGCTTAAAGGACTAGTCACACTTATTCAACTCCATTCGCGTTTCGCCGAACGATTTTGGTCACACTTATACAGATCTGCTTCTATCAGCCGCGTACAGCGTCGTAAGAATGAGAAGGCGGCAGCTGCAGAACAGCGCTGAACTCTATCTATAGCACTCGCATGATGGGAAGACACTTTGTCCTCATTTTATACTTGTTTACCGCGAAAGCTGAATAGACGCGGAAAACTGAACGGATGCATACGCGTCTCCATACAAAATCGTTTTCTTTGGTGTGTGTAGTCCCTAAGTCGGCGCGCGTTGGAAGTTCGTAGGTGTAAGGGGATTCAGTATATTAAGACAATGATTACCTGCATATACAGCATTATTCGAATGTTCTGAACATTCAAACAACGTTATGCAATCATCCAAGTACCACCAGTAACCTCCTGCTAAGTCTAAATATACTAACAAAACACCCCGACCGCGTCTACACAACATACTGACGTCAGTCGGAACCAGAAATAAACGCAGAATACAAGAAACTAGTTTGCAGTGACGAGACAATAAAATGCAAACAGATTTATAAAAAGAACTGTCCACTGGGAAGAAACATTTAGATCATATCAGTTGTTATATTAATGTCCGTCTGGTTATCTATCTTTATTTTAATCGTGGATTTCATCTACCTAAATATTTCTCTGTCCATTTGTTATCTTATTGTTATGTAATGTTCACACACAGTACGTGACTGTTTAAAATGTATAGACTATTTGTGTTAGAATTTTGTTACCTACTCCAAATTGTGTCATACATAATTATACATATTTATTTATTTACTAGCTGTCCCCCGCGGCTTCGCTCCCGTCAAGTACCCATATTTTTTGCTTTTAAACCTTCCCTGTATTCTGGCGAACTAAACAAAAAAAGATTACCGAAATCCGCCCAGCCGTTCTCGAGTTTTAGCGAGACTAACGAACAGCAATTAATTTTTATATATAAGGAGAAAAAGTTTTGGGGGCCGAGTCACCCGCGTCCGTAGGAGAATACCCTTCAGCGAATCCCTACACGTGGTCCCCGGGTGGTGCTAAACAGGTGACACTAACCGCCTCCGTGGTCTAGTGGTTATACCACCTGATTCAGACCCAGAGGTCCCGGGTTCGATTCCCAGCGGGGGCAAATTTTTTGCTCGGTTTGGTTGGTGGTAGGACTTGTTCTAAGTCCGCCTGGCAAGCTACCACCATCATGTTTAAGTCTGTCGCCATAGCAACAATGTTAACCAGCATTGTTGTGTTCCGGCAGTTAGAGATATGATAGCCAGTGCCTCTGTGTAAGAGGATTCCGGGTGAAACTCGCTTCCATCTTCGGCCTAATCATCACTTTCTATCAGGTGAGATTTGGGCCAAGAGTTTCCCCGTTTTGTATAAAAAAAAGAAGAAGAAGATTATAGCTATCTGGGTCCCGTTTTGTATGGGTCCCAGATATCGGTGACAAAATTGTCACCCACGTCAAGAAGATATATTCCCTTCTGCCAGGGTAATTGTCCAAGACAACCGCAATCTATATCATCCAAAATCATCCTTTCATCAATTTATTTGGGTTCAGCACAACATGTTCTCTTCTCTCTCTCTTTTCTACTAGCTGTCTCACATCTCATCCCTGTTTTTAGCATTCAGTTTTCATCATATATTATACTAATATTATAAAGAAGTACGGTTTGTGAGTTTGTGAGGTGGACAATCCATCGATCCACACGGTAATTATGTCCCAACTTATACTTCATTTCACAGCTATACCCACATACCGTCCATTATATCGCCATTGTACCCACACTCCACAGAATTTCCAAAACTATAAATGTAAATGGAACTGGACCTAAACAATTTTGATGTGCAAAGAAGTATTCTGTCACATAAAGTCACATAGGTACATCTATGACCATAAAATTATATTTTATTCTCAGCATAAGATACAAATAAGTACATTCTAGTAGCCTTACTATATCGACCGTGTGCAAATTATCAACAGTCTGACACGGGATTTCCTTTTGCGAAAGATGTTTCCTTTGAAAAGATTTGTATCTGCAACTATAAATAAGGAAGATGAGCTATTTATCCTCTCAACAAACTTCCCCAAACAACAAGGCAATTAATTTAATTTGTAATTTGCATGCCTTTGGTTCTGACGTAATTTAAATGTGCAATGGTGGTAGATTAAAGAATATACAGGCAGTAAATATACAAGCATACATTGGGAGGGCCATAAGTGAAGCTTTGAGCATCTCTGGGAGCCTGGTAGTGGTCATGAGACGAGTCGAAGAATCGATGAGCCAATGACCAGCTGTGGACTGCGACTGCTGAGATTAAAATGGTATGAGGAGAGGCATACGTTCAAATATACAATTACCTACACATTGAAAGACTAGTAGGTAAAGCGGCGATCATCTATGGGTGCCTGGTAGCAGCCGGATGAGAAGAGTTGAACGGGCCGGCACCAGCCAGGGATTACGAAAGTTGGTTTAGTTCCAACGATCCCTGGCGTAGGTGAGAGATGGAACACCGAGGTAGTTTTAGTCAATGAGACTCTGACAGACCCTTCCGCCCGCCTCAGGCTGGGGGACATCCATGAGGATATCCCATCGTAAAAAAAAGGAGACCCCTTGGTAAAATTTGCTACAGGCCTCGCGCTGACTTAATCTGGCACTGCAAGGTTTCTATAAAGGGCTACAAGAGAATGCAAGAAGTACAGGCCTTCGTCGCCTGGTACCTTGCCAAGACGCTAAATGCATCTATAATGTAAATACAAATAAACTAACTAAATCCTTGACAAAGATACTAAATTCTTGACAAAGATACTACATCCAACACAGAACCAATGTTACCTACGCATTACAGGACCAAATTCACGTTCGCATTTAGGTCAAGACGCAATAAACTTGATCAAATCAACCCCATCTTTAAAATAATATAGGTTGAAGTTTGTTTGCAAAATAAATTACAATGGTTAGTTTTTTTATTTTATTTGTAATGTAATCGGTTTGCTCTTGACTCAAGTCTAGGTCAGAGATGCCGGAGACAAAGTCTACGATGGAGCGAGCTTACCCAGAAGTAGCCTGTTCACTCTAACTTTGAAAAGATTAGGGTTGTAAGCGTTCGGAAACACAGACGCAGACACAGAGTTCCACTCCTTTGCTGTGCGCATTATGAAAGACGCTTGGAAACGCTTAGTGCGAATTGGTGGAATAGCAACAGCAGTGCGTCTGGAAGACCGATGGTAGAAGGGCTAACTTATAGAAAATAAACCTATGTATGTGTACTTAAATTATAAAGGGTTGAATAAAGACTTCAATTGGGAAGGTCTTCCATTGTCATACAACCCTATTTAACTTTTAATAAAGAACTTCTGTAAGGTCAAATGGGCATTATTATGGTTATCCCTTTCAATGAATTGGCTCTGGGCAGCTGTCCTTACACACCACGGAATTAACCAGTACCTAGCCATAATAAAAACATACTATACAAAAGGACACCGTTAGTTTGATTTTAGCAACAAATTATCGGTTAACGGTAACAGAGAAGCAAATACCACCGACAATTTGTTTAATAAACCTATTTTATTTGATTTTTAATTAAATGTTAGAACTGGTAGTAATGTTAAACGTGTATTATACCGCGTGTATCTGACATCGACGCACAAACGATTTCCATGGGTCCAGGGCATGATTCTGGACACCCCAGTATTGGAATTTTTCGTCGGTTCTTTTCTCATTTTTTTCAAGAGTACCACAAAGTATCAGCTCTGCAGAGCTGATATCTATTTGTGGTTTTATTCAGATTGCTCTTTTTAGTGAAAGTAGTTAATTAATTATTTTTTTATTAAAAATCTCATTGGGTTAGGTCAGAATAACGATTATGAGCAGTCTAAAGTAAAAAAAAAACCCTTGAAAAAAATGAAAAAATGAGAAAAAAGCCGATGAAAAATTAAGTCTAGGGTGTCCAGAATCATGCCCCGGACCCATTGAAATCGTTTGTGCGTCGATGTCAGATACACGCGGTATTGTCATATTGAAAGCACTCAATCTCCTGACATAATTTTTCGCATTCATTTGCCATCCCAGATCTAGAGAACAGGCTTAAATCGTGATCGAAAAACAAACAAACAACGAATCATCTGGAAGTATCGATAACATACATACTTCACCACGACATCGAACAAGTTTGAAAGTAGACACGATCGTCGATCACACAGCGACGCGGGCGCAAGTCGCTGTGAACAAACCTTGCAGGTAGCCGTGCCGTGGAAGCTTCGAGAAACCGAGAGCGTTCCTTGAAGCGCTAAATATTCCCTTTGTTCGGGAAGAGCGAGGTCCTTCGGCAGACTGGTTTTACGCACAGACGGTAGGATTTTGATGCGAGGGATAAAAACTGTAGGGCTTGTGGTTTGATATTAGGTGGCAGTCGTTATAAAGTCCTTTTCAGTTATTTAATTATGTCAGTGAAAGTTTGTGAAGGTATTTAGGTTTTGAATTCACAATTTGGCAACTCGAGACAATGTCCTGGATAGCTAAACAAAGATAAAAAATAACACATTCTTACACATAGTTCAATGTACTAAAGGCGAGTAATTTATGAAGAACTATACACAAAGCCATATTCATCCACCGAGAACGCTCTCTAATGACTAATCTAATGTAATATCTCAGTGTGTCTAGCATTGATATAATTAATTAAACTGCTGTCTATATTAATATTACAAATGCGAGAGTACTCTGTCTGTCCATCCGTCTGCCTGTCTCTCTCTCTCTCTGTTCCCCTTCACGTTTTATCAGCGACCATTTGTTAGCCCAGCTACCTTGCAGCGGCGCATTTTTTTAGCACATCTTACTCGCAGCAGTAAAAATGGTCACATAGTTTCATGGCACAGCTTTTACATTCTCGCAGCATAGCACATCTCTGGTAGAATGGCACCCTCAAACTTGTAGAAGCTATAAAAATCGTGCAGAACCTATATGTGGCAGCACAGAAGAGTCTTTGTCAAGTATATTTTTTATAAAAAGTTTGAATGAGCAACGCTAGATGGCACAGTCTTATTTGTGCATTTTCTTCTAAACCAATGGTTCCCAACCTGTGTTCCGTGGACCACTGGTGGTCCGAAAGATCTAAAACATGGTCCGCGGAAGGTTTCAAATTTCAATCTTTGCTATGCTATAGTTGCCGGTACGACTCGTGAGCACAGATGATTGATGAATGCAGCGGGTTGATTTCGCCAATGTACGGTGGGCAAACAAAACTTGCAAGCACAATAGTCGATGAGCATTGACTGACGAACCAACAAACGTTAAACGTTAGAGCTTTCGTCGTCAAACCGACCAACGGAGAGTATACTCACGGCTCGTTCCGATTATTATGCATAAAAACAAATTGTTTTTCATAGTTTAGGTAATTTTCTTTTTGATATCTGGTCCCTGCTAACCGCATTTAAATCGAGATGGTTCCAGGTCAAATAAAGTTTGGGAATCGCTGCTCTAAACGGAGCGTGCAGGAACTATAGGTGGCAACGTGGCGGCCACAGAAATACAATTATATCTATGGAGGCAGCACAGAAGCGTTGTGTTAATTATAAGTTTCGAATATGCAACACTAGATGGCATGGACGTGCACATTCTCTATACATGTCAGGTAGAGATCCTCTCGATCCTTGAACATACAAACGGCAAGTTCACAGTATCTGGAGAGCAGAAGATCTAACTGCACACAGACCACGATAACTCTGGATTTCACGTTATCACTGATAAGGCTATCTAATCTAGTATTGTTGTAGTGATAGCACTTTATGAATTTATATGGCCCGCCGCTCATATCGTTTATGCATCTTTGCTGGGTTTATGGGATGACTTTTGTAGACGTCATCGGGGAATGAGAGCTAGACAGCAGAGTTATATTTAGGTAAGAATAAAAATGTATTTTTCAAAGGATACACTGTATAGCGCTGCATAGGAAGGAACCTTTTTTGATGGATGGGAAATCATCAAATGACTTCTTCCGCTTTGGGCGAAGCGGAAGGGAGTTTCAGACTCTTACTGACTAAAACCCGTCCGTGTTGCTCCTAGTGCCCTTTGCGTTCCAGGGCCGCGGTGACTCTTTCAAACTAATTCCGCATTTCCGCAACACAGTTTGTGAAGTTTGCCATGAGCGTCAATAGGTCATCACCCCTGAAGTGACGACACCACCACTCTGCCCGGAGGGCCCTTTTCGTTTCATGCATGTTTTTACCCACGCTCGGATCTAGTCCGCATGCGGGCTGCCCGCATCCTATAATTTCATACATATTTTTCCTGTAACGCGGGCCCAGCATGCGCGCGCGAATAAGGGAGCATCATAACGTTAACATAAAATCATATTTTTTTTTAAACCTACCTATCTTTGAAAATAGCTTACTGACATTGTTTTGGATATGTTAGCTAAACAAATTTAGCCATTCACGTTTTGTCAGACAGATGACATCCTAATGTAAAATTCTTCCGTTACTGGTGACTTGATGAGTGACTGATTGACAGACAGACAACGCACAGCCGAAACTACTGGTCTTAGAAAGCTAAAATTTGGCATATCCTTGGCTAATGTGGGGGAGCACTACGAGAGGGTTTTGCAAAAATCCTACGCGAGCGGAGAAAATGGGATGTTGGAAGTCGCGGGCGAAGGCTAGTAATAACGGGCAAGGCGTTCCTCAATTAGCAGGACAGTTCTGACCTTCGGACTCCGAAGGCCAGGGCCCAGAACTCGATGCAGTACCATACAAAAGAATCAAATGTGTTCCTAGAAGTTGCGGTTGCGACATTAACTTCTTGAGCTACGAGAGCCAACGGGCCAGACAATCACTTCATGTCGCAGGAAATAGTATTACATAATGACAAGCTTTTGCCCCGCAACTTCGTACGCTAAAATCCCGTTTTTTCTCGTTCCCGTACATTTTTGGGAAATCCTTTTTTAATGCTCCCCTATACACTCCCCAAGGAACCTACATGGCAAATTACAGCTTATTGCGACCAGTAGTTTTTAATACTCCCCTATACACTCCCCAAGGAACCTACATGGCAAATTACAGCTTATTGCCACCAGTAGTTTTTAATGCTCCCCTATACACTCCCCAAGGAACCTACATGGCAAATTACAGCTTATTGCGACCAGTAGTTTTTAATACTCCCCTATACACTCCCCAAGGAACCTACATGGCAAATTACAGCTTATTGCGACCAGTAGTTTTTAATACTCCCCTATACACTCCCCAAGGAACCTACATGGCAAATTACAGCTTATTGCGACCAGTAGTTTTTAATACTCCCCTATACACTCCCCAAGGAACCTACATGGCAAATTACAGCTTATTGCGACCAGTAGTTTTTAATGCTCCCCTATACACTCCCCAAGGAACCTACATGGCAAATTACAGCTTATTGCGACCAGTAGTTTTTAATACTCCCCTATACACTCCCCAAGGAACCTACATGGCAAATTACAGCTTATTGCGACCAGTAGTTTTTAATACTCCCCTATACACTCCCCAAGGAACCTACATGGCAAATTACAGCTTATTGCGAATAGTAGTTTCGGCTGTACGGTGTCTGTCAGTCACTCACTCAGTAACGGAAGAATTTTATATTAGGACTAGCCGGCCAACGTAGTTTTGCAAAAAAATTTAAGTAGGTACCTACCCTATTCTCAGACCTAACAAATAGGTACCTATGCACAAAAAAAATCATAACAATCGGTCAACCCGTTTCGGAGGAGTTCGGTAACCCTAAAATGACCCTAAAAATCTCGTGTTACGACCCTATTAGGTACTAAGACTCCGCTGTCCGTCCGTCCGTCTGTCACCCGGCTGTATCTCATGACATAGGTACAGCCTGGTGATAGTCAGTCAGACAGTTGAAATTTTCATAGACGATGTATTTCTGTTGCCGCTATAACAACAAATGAAAAACTAAAGACAGTATAAAATAAATATTTAAGAGCGCTTTCACATTTTTTTTTGAATTTTAGCGTTTTATTCGAATTTTGATGTGTGATTTTGCTTTTGATATAGCCTTTAAAAAAAATAAAAATATGCCTAAGACAGTTTTGTCAAAGCGCTCTTACAAAATCGAATTGCTCAGGTTGACTAAAGTTGAATACCGCGCGTCACAAGATTATATTGATTTTCGACAATTATTTAAAAATATTTACTTTACTTTTAATCAGACCAATTTTTTTTTCAAGCAATATAGCAATGCCACCTTAATTATTAAATATTTTTTATTTGAATTTTGATTATAATTTCATAGATAAAAATTATAGTTTCGTACGGAAAATTGTCAATAACTCTCAGTTTTACAGAATTATTTTTGGTGTATTACTGTATGAATCGTAATAAATTTATTTGAACATTCCAAAGTAGAAGATACAGTTGTACCGTGGACATTTTTATAAATTATTAAATTATAATATCTTCCAAGGTACCAAGGTATCAAAAGATACCCTAAAGCAAATGGGCTATCTAATACTGAAAGAATTTTTCAAATCGGACCAGTAGTTCCTGAGATTACCCCCTACATACAAACTTACAAACATACAAACTTACAAACAAATTTTACCTCTTTATAATATTATAAGTATAGATATAGATGGGTACCTACGGAACCCTCCGTGCGCGAGTCCGACTCGCACTTGGCCGGTTTTTTGGCTCAACTTCGTTTTAGCAACTGTGGGTTTGGAGCTTGATTATTTTTTTGGGTAGAGTACTCTTCTTGTAGAACACTATCACAAAGTTATATAGCACGCAACCACACAGTTTTAGAGAAAAAAAATCCTAAAAATTCAATTTTCTCTAACCTATTTACGAAAAAATGACATAATTTGCCACAGATAACTTAAAAAAATCGGTCCAAGGTCGTTTCGTTTTACGGTCAGACTAAGGGACCACACATTTAAATGTTTTTTTTTTTATTGAATATTATAGTTTTTTACTTTATTTTATTTTTAAATAGTTGCGCAAGTATTGTGTTTTCAAATAAAAAGCAAATAATAAAATTAATTAAAAAAAAAAAATAAAAAAATTCGCGGTTGTGGGTAACGAAACGTAATTTCAAAATATTTGATGTATGCGACGTCTGTTTGATAGTTGTCATTCATTCATCGTTTGTACTCACAGTCGAGAGCGTCTATCGTACTCCTGTTTGTTTCAACGATTGAATGACACCATGGCGTCTCCGAAGTCCCCGGCTTCTGATACGTCATCTCGCGATCCCGAAGTGCTAAGTGTTGTGCAAATGTTGGACTCAAGTGAGCCACTTGTGCGTGCTACACCAAGGATTGCGTCTTCGAGTGTTGTGCAAGAGCGAGCGGAGCGAGCTCTGGACTTGGGGGCATCCCGACTCGGATAGGTTAGGTTAGAAGGGGATGGCGGGGTCGAGTGAGCGAGCGAAGCGAGCGAATAGACCCCGCCATCCCCTTCGAGGTTATTTTTTTATAAACCACTCAGAAGTAGGAGCCCCGCGCAGCGGGGCTCCGTCGACATTTTCTTTCAAATTAACATTTTTGAGGTTCGAGTATGACCTTGAGTATATTCTTGACGTTGGAGTTTGATAGAGGGCAATATTCTACGATTTTAGGCATATTTTGACCTTGAAGTGTTGACCTTGACCTTTACGAGTTTGACCTTGACCTTGAAGATGCCCCTGACCTTAATTTAGATGAAAAGCTTATATAGAGTCGCCACGTAATCTTCCCCACCCTTAATACTCCCACTATCCCACCAATCCCGAAAGAAAGTTTGGCGATTTTTTTTTCAGCCCCTATGGTTTTGCGCGTTTTGGTACTTTCAAATTTACTATAGAAAAGGTGCATTCTACCCAAAAAAAAATACCTACTATAAAAAACGGCAGTTAGCTAATCCGAAGTCCTTCCGGTTTTTTATACATATAGGTACATAACTAGAAGATTGTCAATCTATCTGATCAAATATTATTTGCGGACTTTGAACAAACAAACTAAGCGAAAATGAACACACTTCTCAATTCTAAGAAGATACCTATTCAATTAATTTTTCCTCGAAACTTTCCTAGACAAACAAAGTCATGAATAGACTTCTAGAAGTTTTACACAGACTAGCCTTTGCCAGGGGCTTCACACGCAGTAGTACCTATAGATTTTCCCTCTCATCGCACTCTGTACCTACCTCATCAGTACTTAAACTATAGCGGAAAGGAACAAACTCAATATCGCACTTATAATATTAGTTACAACAGGCTCCTTCTGGGTAAGCTCGATCCATCGTAGAAAAAGTCTAGAGTCAAGAAGCAATTACATCTACACTAATATTATAAAGAGGAAAACTTTGTTTGTTTTTTTGTTTGTTTGTTTGTTTGATTGTAATGAATAGGCTCAAAAACTACTGGACCGATTTTAAAAATTCTTTCACCATTCGAAAGCTACATTATCCACGAGTAACATAGGCTATATTTTATTTTGGAAAAAAATAGGGTTCCGTAAGATATTTGGGTTTTTCGGACACAAGGTGTAAAAATCAACCAGAAAAGTAACTTATTTTGTGTACGCTGCCTAAACTATAAAAGATAGAACCATACATTGTTCTAATTAATTGTAGATCTTATAAATATCTACAAAAAAGTCCGCGACACACTATACCTATCTATGTCGAGTGAGGCACAACAACCATCTTTTTAATTTAAAAATCTTGATTTTTTTTTGGACTACATTTAAACGCGTTTATTTTACTCATGCTATTAATCTTTATCAAAATAAAGTATTTCATCACTAAGTACAGTTTAAGTAGATAATATTTGGTCTTTGAATGATTAAAATCGGACGTTTGGTTTTGAAGTTATGGCGAAATTAAAATATTACGATTTCTGCTGCACGGCCCGTTGCGAAGTGGACGTCACCAAGGCGGGGGTGCGCGTGCGGGAGGGGAGTTTAGATCTATGAGTAAGGTACCCGCGCGGCTCAGCCGCGAGGTCGGCTCCATAGATAAGTATAAGTACGTCGGCTCCCTACGCAGCGGTCGTGCGCGAAGTCTAATAATTTTCGTGCGATTTTCTTTAGATTTCGTTCTTAAAACTACACCTACGCAAAAGTTCTTCTCAGAGCCAAACAACAGTTCTTTTCAGGGCTAAGCAACAGTTCTTTTCAGGGCTACACAACAGTTCTTTTCAGAGCTAGAATATTACACGCTATTAACATTTTCTTAAACATTTGAAAATGCCTAAAGAGAGCCATATCTCAACTTACTAAACATAGTTCTCAAGCACGGGCAGCAAGAATACGCCGTATGGGAGAATCTTCACCTGAACGTTCACAACGCCTTGCTTAACAAAATCAGAGAAACTCTCAGGTACGCGCACGAGAGTCGAGTGTCGAACGTTCGCAACGCCTTGCACAACAAAATCTGAGAACCTCTGAGTTATAATATTATAAAGCAGAAGAGTTTGTTTGTTTGTTTGGTTGAGCACGCTAATCTCAGGAACTTTCAGTGTTAGATAGCCCATTTATCGAGGAAGGCTATAGGCTATATCATTAAGCTAAGTCAAAAAGGAGCGCAGAATTAATGGAAAATGTGACGCAGACGAAGTTGCGTGGGTCAGCTAGTATATTATAAAGCAGAAAAGTTTGTTTGTTTGTTTGTTTGGTTGAACGCGATAATCTCAGGAACTACTGGTCCGATTTGAAAAAATCTTTCAGTGTAAGATAGCCCATTTATCGAGGGAGGTTATAGGCTATATGTCATCACGCTAAGACAAACAGGAGCGGAGCATTAATGGAAAATGTGACGCAGACGAAGTTGCGCTGGTCAGCTAGTCACAAATAAAAAAAAAAGATTCAAATTTAATTCCAGTAGGTACCTACTAGAATCAGCATTAATATTGACGGTAGATTGCAAAAGACACCGTAAGTATAAATTAGCACTCTTAAGATTTCTTACTAATTTTCCATAACATCGCACCGAGAGAAAATACAATTGATTGCATGGAATATTTCATGATTCCATATAATTATTATGAGTCACCGAGTGATTTTAATGAACGATTTCTTGAAAACCATAAACAGCTGTGTTCACTGCAGCCTGCAAGTTTCAGAGCGAGACAGGAAATGTTTTTTTAATCCTTCTCCCTCAGACTGTTTGCATGTCCTTGCTGAGAGCAAATAAGATGATAATGAAGGCAATTATGCTTATCAAGTCTATTGTTTTTATTAAGATTTGACTTAGATACAGTTACCTGATGACAGGTTTGGTTTAAATTGTGAAATACACCTTTTCATTAATAATTTACCTACACCCGAACAATATCCTACAATGTCTACAATCTGATTCCGGTCAGCGGTACACTTAAGTACCTAACAAACCGAGGCCCTGACTCATTGACTTATATTTTTACAATACAAGGGACAATGACCTCACCAATAAGTTCAAATACTCCCGTACAAGTCAGTGCAAAAACACAACACCACGATAAGAAGATAACAAGTAGCGCACACAACAAATTGACATCAATTCAGACACAATTCCTGTGCAAACTGCATGAAATTGAACCTCAAACATTGGAATTGAATTATGCTAAAATGTACAAACGCACACATCAGACGTTCATTCATGAATTCCATGACGCAAGTGCGTTTTAAAACTTATATGAAACACGCGAATTAGCACCTATTCCACTTAATATAAGTTATAAAATAGCTGTACTTACCTCGTTATGGGTTGTAACACAGAGTACACACAATCAGCTGTTCACTTTGCGAAAAATTCACACTGTATTTTTGTAAATAAGGCAAGCACGTGCGGCCAGCTTGACGGGCAATACACATCTGGCCAGTTAGCTCAGGTCGCCGCTCGAGTGAGACGCGGGTCGGCCGCGCCTCTAGCCACAACATCGCATTTTTGTAACACTCAAAGAAAAACGCTTCCAAATAATTCCTTTTCGCACTCAAAATGCGCCCTCTCTCCTCGACGATCCCACTTTGAATGCTATCATCTACGTTAATTATATTGTTTACACAGTAATATTAGCTTATTTAACTTTAACAATCCAGATAGATAACAGTGGAATTTTACGTAATAATTTTGTTGATATGCAAATAATGTTTTTTTTTTCTTAAAACTTCAGTGTGACGGGCACTGACATTGTCAGGCCGTCAAGGTTAACTGACTAAGTAGGTTTAAAATAAAAATGTCTACCTCCTTATTCCTATTTCAACTCATTGGAAAAAGGTCAACATGGCACATCATTTAATACTTAAATACCCTCTCATTTCGTTTCTTCGGTTTTTTTAGTGTGTCTTCTTCTGATACCGTACCCTATATCGTACACTATATCTGCCTAGCCTTTTCCCAACTGTATTGGGGTCGGCTTCCAGTCAAACCGGACTTAGCTGAGTACCAGTATTTTACGTAGAGCGGCTGCCCACCAGACAGACCTCCACAACACATTAACTGGGTAACACTAGTTTTATATATCACTAGCTGACCCGTGCAACGTCGTCTTCGTAACATTTTTCATTACTGCTCCGCTTATCTTAGCATGATAATATGTAGCCTATAGCCTTCCTCGATAAATGGGCTATCTAACACTGAAAGAATTTTTCAAATCGGACCAGTAGTTCCTGAGATTAGCGCGTTCAACCAACCAAACAAACAAACAAACTCTTCTGCTTTATAATATTAGTATAGATTGGGTAACACGGTACTCCTTGGCAAGACCGGTGTCAGATTTTCTGGCTTCTGACGATCCGTAACGACTGCCAAAGATCTCCAAATGACAGCCGGGACCAACAGCTTAACGTGCACGGAGGACACTCGGTGTGTTGAGATGGTCACCCATCCACAGACCAACCTCGGCAAGCGTTGCTTAACCTTAAAGATCGACCTGTGCGGCTGTTATTATTTAGCCACGAGCTTCTCTATCCCTATATCGTACACTGCACACCATTATAAGAGGGACAACTTAACAGTTTGATGTGATGATAGTCATCATCATCCTCAGCCCAATTTCGCCCACTGCTTGACTCTCTTTTCTTGTGCCAATCCGCACGCTCCTTTCTTTTTTTTCTTTTTTTTTCCTCACGCTCCCTTGCCAGCCTCATTCAGTTTCTTCCTGAAGAACTTTAATGAGGTTTTTTTATTTGCAAAATAAAATACTTATTAGCTCTAGTAAACAATCACGAAATTATTTTTTAAATACCTTCATCATTTATTAAGTTTTATAGCTTCAAAGACTACAGTTAGATAGGGAAGTCCGATACCTGTGACGTCAAATTATACGACAACTATTACAGCTGCCATAGAAAACAGCGTTTTCGGGAGAGGGACAGATATTTATTTGTTAAAAATAATTGTATCTAGTTCGTTTTTCGAGCAATTTAGATTCTAATTTCACAGCTAGTACCTATTATATTTTTGTATCTTTTCCAGCATCGTGTCCACGCGAAGTCGAGAATGGACAAATCCTTTGATAGTTTTGGGTAGTATTAACTGCTGGTTGATTCTGCTAAGTGGCCTTTTTAAACCCGCTGGCAACTTTTGCCGACGGACGCTACGGCTGGCGTTCCAAAAGGTCGCATCCCATTCTGATGGCGCGCGAGTAATAAAATAAATGATAAATGATATTTATTCTGTAAGTAGGTTGTAAATAAGACTGTTACACGTCAATCTTTTTTGGTAATTTTAAACTAGATGAGGACGGCGTTTCCTAGCTGACTGCTTTGAGAAGAAACGCCGAAACAAACTCAGAGGTCAAAGTCTCTTTTAAAGTCCATACAATCGTACTGGTCAAATCATATGAGAACCATGTAGGTTAAAATGTCTGAAGTGGTATTTTGAGGAAAGTACCACACAGATTTGAGTGGACCTGTCCAGACAGTGCAAGCATTTGCCAGTTATCGTGTAGCTCAAACTTACTGACGAACAATACCAAAGTAAGGCCATTTGAGTAGGCCGCATAAAGAACTCAAACCGCCAGACTAACATTAGGTAAATGAAATGAACCCCTAACAGCAATCTACATGGTCCTCATATTCACAATACGTTATATGAGGACCATTCAGATCAGTTTCTGAGATGGTCTTTTGAGGAAAGAACCACACAGATTTGAGTGGGCCTGTCCAGTCAATGCAAGCCTTGGTCCCATCCTTCTATCTAAAGGCTTCCCATATCCTTTTATCCATGTTTTCTATCTTGGCAATCTGAGTCCAATCTTTTAGGCAAGACTGCAGCTCGTGTCACCCTCTTTTTTGGGTCTACCGCGTCACCGAGTCCAGTCACTTTGTGATCACTTCACACAAGCCTTTACATCGACATGTTTATAGAATCGACTGGCTGATGTTTGAGACCCAATCTGTTGCTACCTACTTTCACCCAGGCGCTTGACGGTATTGTACTTACTACTTATTAATTGATTAATTATTTTATAACATTGTGATGAGTATCGTGGGTGCTCCACCGGTCACGTTCCGTTCATGTTTGCTCCTACAATCGTAATGTACTAATTAAACACCCGTAATTATCTACTTAACACCTAGTAGCATGCTTGTTTATTAATGACAGGTTAAGATAGTGGTGACGTTTCGATAAAAATACGAGTAGCAGAAACCAATCAAATTGATTCATTGGCACGAGGTCATTAATTGTTACGTTCAGATAATTTTACTGCCGGCCGATTCTGTGCGATTCTGTAAGCATGTCGAGGTGAAAACGAAAACTTAGGCGAAGTGAACGACAAGTGAGCTGTCAAACCATACAAACAAGATGGAATGACAGCTCACTTGTCGTTCACTCTACCTAAGTGTTCACGGTGAGATGTGGACAGAGGCCTTAGTGTGAGAAATTAGGTTCTACGAGTGACCACCAGGTGGCACTATAACTAAATTCCCATACTAAATTCTAACGCGCTCGCAATCGAACGCGTTCGAACGTGAGTCGAAAAAACTCACACTAAGGCCTCTGAATAAACCATTCTATCTCGATAACACGGGTTGACAGCACACTTCGTGATCACAACACCCAAGCCTTCATTTTGAAACGTTTACAGCCGGTCGATTCCGTCAACATCTCACCGAGATCACTTAGGTGGAGTGAACGACAACAGCAGTGTGATTCTGTTAACATGTCGAAGGGAACACTTGGGCGAAGTGAACGACAAGTGAGCTGTCAAACCATACAAAATACAAACGTTGTACCATAACAAACCATACAAAGTTAAGAATGACAGCACACTTGTCGTTCACTCCACCTTGTTGATCACGGTGAGATGTCAACAGAATCGACCGGCTGAGCCTGTCATGCCATCTTGTTTGTATGGTTTGACAGATCACTTGTCGTTCACTTCGCCTAAGTTTTCGTTTTCACCAGTTTCACAGTTCAATGGCACTGCTAATGCAGCTGAATACTAGTATTTTAAAAGAAGTGTATACCTAGCTGATCTTCACAAGCCAGTTCCTGCGTTATAAGAAAACCATTGGTAGGCCTACGTATACCTTGCCGGAGTTGCGGGACGGGACGGGAAGGAACATGGATGGGTTTTTAGTCAGTAGAAGTCTGACACTCCCTCCCGCTCCGCCCAGAGCGGGAGAAGTCTTTGGATGATTTACTATCCCTAAATAAAAAAGGCCTATGTACGTACTATCGGTTGTATACAATCGCTAGTGATTATATACGCACTGAACCGCCATTAAATGACAAGCGGTTGCATAAAACTGGAGCCGCTCGGTTGACCGTTAGTGTGCACGTAGGTAAAGACTGGTTGTCAAACATTCAGACTTTTGAGTGTTTTGACTACCTTCAACAACTCAAGAGTTGCATTGTTTAGATTAGGAGTGGAGTGGCGCGCTACTCTTAAGAGCGTAGACGGGCTGCATTTTTCCATACAAATGTATTCCCCTTTTTTCTCCCTGGATAATGCCTCTAGAGTAATCGTTTTTATTTATAAAAATCAAGGTCTATTGAAGGCATGCCCCTGTCATTTTTTTTTTTCAAAAAAGTTATTACAAAAATAAATATAACCTTCCAAAAACCTAAAAAAATGCCCCGTTTTTACCTACGTAATCAGACGCCTACCAAAGAAATTTGAAAAGTTTTTAAGATAAAAACAAGTAATAGGGGCATAGATCTATTCTTCCTTTAAATTTTGATACCAAATATAATTTAATCGGCCTAGGTTTCGAGGAGAAAACAGGGGAATACGAAACGTCGTTCGCTCATGGTTTTTTGTAGGTAAAATCGTTCTGAGCTGCAGTTGTCCCTATCGCACTGTACGGGGGGAGACGAGAGGTGAGGGAGGGTTAGACTAATACGTACACAATTAGGGAAGTGACTAGTGTCGAAGTTTTTATCGATATCATAGTGATGTCAGTCGATATCGACGTTTATCCTATACTGATTTACTGAACAGTGAAATATGATGCTAATTATGTTTTATTTTTTAAGAGACATCGAAGTAACAATTCAATGACATTTTTACGGTTTACAATTAAATATTATTTGAAATGAACTTTAGCGAAGTGTCTCTTGCAAAAATACAAACCGTTACCATATAATACGTGCCTAAAGTTCGCACTCTACTGCTTAGTGTAATATTCTGCTTTTGACATGACATTATTTACTTTAAACTATAAAATTTAAATCTATATAATTATTATATTAAAGGATGTCGAAAATCGTGTTAGTTACACTATTTATAACTCAAGAACGGATGAACCGATTTTTATATATTTTGCGTTTTTGGATTAGCCGTCGTCCGGACTAGGATTATAAGTTTTTTTTTTAATATTTTTTTAGGTAGTTAGGGTAGTTAGTAAGTTGACGGGAACGAAGCTGCGGGCAAAAGCTAGTTCTTAATATTTATGCCAAAGAAGCAGTAGAGGTGCTTGTGGGATTTTAAATAATACAAAAGTTATATAATAATTAATAATTATGTACATTTAAAAAAAGCCAAAAAGCTTTTATTGCTATCGATAAACAACCCGCACTTGACTACGGATCCAGTTATTTTGAAAATTCAATTACTGCTTCATCTTCTTTCTCTTTTCCGTAGTTTGTCGCAGGAGTGCCTTTGAATTGCGAATATAACAAAGATCTTAATAAACCCGCAACTGATGTTTTTTTACGCAGTTTACATAATTTGCCAAAATTTGACGCCGTGATACGCTTGTGCCCCTCTATTGCCCACAATTCATTACCACTCTGGCCAATCGTGCTACGTTCAAGTTCTTCAGCACTCTTTTTCGATAGTTCTAGCCCAGAAACAAATGTTTTTTTCTTTTCCTCAAATATTCCTGATTGCATATCAGGCTCTAATTTTATTCTAGTCGACCGTAATTTTTGTCAGGTCCAGTAACTTTTCGTTTTTTACATGATCTATCGTCGCCGATTCTCTTTCGGCATTGTTCATTATAGGTATACTTTTGATCGCCTTTGTCTTTCAATGAACTTCTTTATTTATTTATGTATTTAACAGTTTATGTACACCCACACACACAAGTATATAACTAAAAAAAGGAGACAGAAAATAGGTACAAAGGTGATGCTTATTTCTAATGAAATCTCTTCCAGCATTCCTGCGAAAGGACAGCCTAATAAAAGAGATGTAGACACGTGTGTTAAAATAAAAAATAATAAAATCAAACAATAAACTTTAAATATAACATACAATACATAAATATTACAAAAAAAAATATGACGCTAATATATACTAAATAATATTTCTCTTCTTCTATTTTTCTTTTTTTTTCTTTGTGTATTTGCCAGGGCTGCAACCCTGGATTTTATTTGACAGGCGTGAATGTATAGCGGTGGTTCCGTGATAGAGCCGTACCAAAGCATCGTGCTTGGTAGGAACCTCTGGCCGTGTAATTAACACGTTTACCTCCAATAAATTTTATTTTAAATGTTTTTTTTTTATGTTTGGAAACAAAGCGCCGGACAAGGACTATTTGGGGTAGAATCACGCCATGCCATTGAAAATCGATCACGCCCCTTTGACCATAATACTATATGAAAATTAAATTACTTAGATGGTACTGTACACGGTGTAAAATGAATCTTCCGTTTTATACGTAAATGGTGTCTTTTTCTCTTAGCATTCAAGAATAGACGTTTTATTCCCTTTTCTTCCACCCATTATTAAAGAAAAAGGGTTTACTTACCTGAAACAAAAATTATTACAGTATGATTATAATTATTATTAAATTGACATTTTATCAAACAAAATTCAATTATTTTAAATATTTTGTCGATTTGAAGGGGTAAGTAACAGATGAATGATAAAATTTATTTACAATTAAAATAATACTCACGATTTTTCTACAGTCGTAGACAAATACTTATTTAAATCCGACACAATTCGAGTCAAAACAGTGAAGCAAAGAATCAAGTCCGTAAAAGTCCGCAAATGTCTATTATGTAAGTTTGGCGCGAGACGGGCGCGCGGGCGCGCGGCTGTTGCGCGCTACTGAGCTACGCACACAAATACAGACTATTCACTCACACATTGACACCGCACGTTTGCTAGGGGCGCAGCGCGACGGCAATAGTTTCTTCAAATACCTATTTTTCAATTCTCGCGCAGCCCGTCTACGCTCTTAACCATACCGTCAAAGATCTACAATCCAAGCCAACAGTTCTACAAATCACAGGAACTGACGGCCAAACCAGACACGGAGAGGTCCCGATATTAACCACGGAATACTTATCTATGAAAATTTATGTTTTTAACCGACTTTCCAAAAAGGAGAAGGTTCTCAATTCGGTTGTATTTTTTTATGTTTGTTACCTCATAACTCCGACAATATTATGCACCGATTTGAAAAATTCTTGTTTTATCTGAAAGGATATACTTGCAGATTGGTTCCATTTAAATTTTATCAAAATCGGTTACTAACTTTGGATTTTAAATCGAAATAGCTGGAATTCGTCTACTTGGATGATGGTGTTATGTCATCCAAGTAATCAAAATTGCGTATTTTGCTTTACTGCGACTTTGCAGTGGTGTTGTTAGGTGTGGGGTACCACTAAAAAGTGAAAAATAAAAAACATAAAAAAAAAATACAACCGACTTCTAAGAAAAAAACACTACTAAGTAAAAATTAACTTTAATTTCGGAAGTCGGTGTCAAAATACGAAGAAACTAAGTAACAATTAAAAACACCAACTTCCGTTTAAGTTATTTTTTACTTTGTAGTGTCTTTTTTTTGGAAGTCGGTTGTATTTTTTTTAACCGACTTCCCAAAAAGGAGGAGGTTATCAATTCGGTTGTATGTTTTTTTTTTTTTTTATTTTTTTATTTTTTATGTTTGTTACCTCATAACTCCGACAATTATGAACCGATTTGAAAAATTTTTGTTTCATCTGAAAGGATATGCTTGCAGATTGGTCCCATTTAAATTATATCGAAATCGGTTACGAACTTTGGATTTTAAATCGAAATAGCTGGAATTTGACTATTTAGATGATTCTTTGATAATCGAAATTGCGTATTTTGCTTTTCTGCGATTTGGCAGTGGTGTGGTAGGTGTGGGGCACCACTAAAAAGTGAAAAATAAAAAAACTTTTTACAAAAAAATACAACCGACTTCCAAAAAAAAACACTACAAAGTAAAAAATAACTTTAATTTCGGAAGTCGGTGTCAAAATACGAAGAAACGAACAAAAACACCGATTTCCGAAATTAAAGTTATTTTTTACTTTGTAGTGTTTTTTTTTGGAAGTCGGTTGTATTTTTTTGTAAAAAGTTTTTGTAATGCAATAATCGACTAAAACACAGTGTACATAACAAAAACAAAGGCTCCTAAATTTCACAACAGTAATAAGTACGCTGAATACGAATTAATACGATGCTTGCCGAACCTCCACCAACCGCTTCGGAGTAGTTACTTACGAGTCAGGTTACAAGCAATTCGAGGAACCGTTTGCTTCCATGTGAATGCATAATGTAATATGGTTCGTCCCGTTAATTCCGCAATCGTACACATTCTAACAATGTAATGAGAAGTTCTGGAAATAAGAAGTCTGCAGTCTTAGAATAATAACGCATAGAAGCCGCGTCTAGAACAAAACCCGAGCAAAATCGTGTGTCCACTTCATTTTCTTTGTGTGCGTGAGCCGAATGTGTCTACGTTCCTCTAACGCACACAGATATAGCTTTCAGTGATACCATTACTAAGCCGTTACCCACAAAATATGGGAAGACGCATTACTATTTTGCTATCAAGGCAAGTTTTTTATGTTGTTGGGAACTGGAAAAGGTAAACATGATTTTTCATGTAATATGACATATTTTTTCGGAAAGTATAATTCAATTTATTTCAAAATAAAAGGAAATAAATCGCATAAAGAATGAGATATTGTTCAATGCGTTTAGAATGCTTGATGGGTTATAATTATAAACAATGTTAAAACATCGGGTTTGATATAAATTAACAGTAAGTATTGTATTTTAAAATTACAAAAATGAAAAACATGAATGAAAGCAATGTGGGTATTTTTTCCTCACAAATAGCAACACTGTGTTATGACAAGTTAGGTTATTAGAATTTTGTTTTATTTATCGATTTACGTAAAAATAGTGCATAGAATGTGAGTACTTATTTGTGAAATGTTATTTTATCACATTTTTTTGTTTTCCTGATGTGCTATAACATCCTTTCACGCAACAAACTGTCATTTTCAATTATTTACTCGCGAGCTGTGTTCGACGGAACGTGACATTGAGTACTGACGGCCTGGTGGCTAAGTTTGACGGATTAGGCTAAGTTTTAGTTGCCTCACTTTTTGCACTCGTACTAGGTTTCTATGCGTTATTATTCTAAGTCTGCAGTAAATGCCACCATGAAGATTTTTTCTGCAAGAATGAACTACGGTTTCTTGCTACATCATCTATAGACATCATCATCTGTCCATCAGCCTTTTCCCAACTATATTGGCTTCCAGTCAAACCGGATTCAGCTGAATATCAGTATTTAACGTGAAGCGGCTGCCTACCAGACCTCCACAACCCATTAATTGGGTAACACGGTCTTACTCCATGGCAAGACTGGAGTTAGAGAGTTAGTTACTCACACAGCACATGTGTGAGTACTGTGTACCTTTAACTTAAACTTTAATTATCAGTTTTATAGGTATGTTTTTGACTTGAATGTACCCTGGCGGTTGGGAGTGTCATGCTCACTCAAAAGTCTAGCTGATGGTGGCGTATGCGTTTGATCATTTGGCTCCCTTCAAAATGGTTGAGCCGAATGGTGCTTGCGTATGCGTCATGTTCGTGAACGGGTGCCGTCAGTCGGGACTGGTCATTTCTCAGCTGCCATGGATGATTTTAATTATTTATTTGAATTGTTCCTCTTTTATTCCGGACGCTTTTATCCTGCTCGTCTTTTACATCGTTCTCACATGTATGTATAATTTCAACCATGGAAGCTAAAAAAATATTATTTTTAAAAGAGTGTCCGTGGAGTTTCTTTCACGTTCTTCTCCATAGAGATCTACGCTTTGGAACGTGCAAATAGCTTCAAGTTTTTGGACCGACCGACCTTGACAATTCAAAAGTACCTGTAAATGGTTTAATTGAAATAAATGGTTGAATTTTGATTTTTTTGATTTTTGAGATTTTCTGGATTCTGTCGATCCGTAACGACTGGCAAAGATCTACAAATGACAGCCAGGATCAACAGCTCACTTCGTCATCACTTCACACAATGACCCCAGTCTTCACTATGCAGTCTTCGATATGTTTACAGCTGATCTATTTTGAACAACAAGTGAATTGTCATTCCATCTTGTTCGTATGGTTTTGACAGCTCACTTGTCGTTCACTTCATCTAAGTTTTCACTTCGACATGTTTAGAGAATTACACTGCTGTTCCCGAGAGCAAAGCCGTAGAATTAATTAGCCGTAAAGCGTGTAGAATCATAGTTCCTCGTAAAATGACGAAAAAAAAAACAACGAATCCAATAAATAACTTTAATAACATTAGATTACATAAGAATACAATGTCATAATATTAATTAACATGTTCAAAACTCGTAATTTCGTATTTTACACAATAATAAGATCTTAGGTACTTACCTATAGGTATAATAACTTCAATTTAAGTGAATACATATTACTTATTAGGCAGATATTAATATTCAATTTTAACAATGTCTTTCCAAGATATTGTGCATATAAATGTTTTACAGGAAATAGTATACTTTTTTAAACTTGACACTATATTGTGCTTTCTAAGTTTCTACACTTAATTCAATTTTATTCTATTCTCTTAGACCCAGAGCTAGCAACCGAGTTCACAGGCTTATCGTAATAAAATTATGGCATCTTTAATTTTAACAATTTACGACTAGAAAGTTTAGATATAATTAATAATCATGTGTAGTTATTGGTCAAAATGTTAAGCAAGAATACGGTAAAAATATTTAAAATTTCTTACTTTTAATGGCACAAACTTTCCGATAAACATTCGAGTGACACTTTTTTTTGTGTAACATAACCACACTATTTTACATGTGCAATATAAAGTACAAAATAAATAAAATGTCGGCAATAATTTTTATTATTTTATTGAATTAATGAATGGGGAAGTCATTTAAATGAAACTACTTCCAAATACATAATACTCAAATGTGCACACTTTTAACTTCTATTCTAAAATTCTAAATCTATATCTATATATATACTTATAATAAATCTGTAGAGAGGTCAATTCTGTACATGAAATATATTTCCAAAATAACTATCAGGGGGTGATTAGGGATCAATACTGATGCCAAAAATGCAATCAGTAATTTTTTTGTCTGTCTGTCTGTCTGTCTGTCTGTCTGTCTGTCTGTATAACCGTTATAGGAACAAAAACTACTCGACGGATTATAACGAAACTTGGTACAATTATTATTCATACTCCTGAGCAGGTTATAGTATACTTTTCATCACGCTACAATCAATAGAAAAATGAAAAAAAAAAAAATGTGAAAGTTTGGTTGTTTGTTACTCAATCACGCCAGAGTGGCTTAACGGATCTTAATGAAATTTAGAACAAAGATAGATTATAGTCTGGAATAGCACATAAGCTACTTTTAATCCCGGGAACATGTTCCCTAGGGATCACGCGGGCGAAGCCGCTGGCAGAAGCTAGTACATAATATAATTAATGAAAACTCTCCCATGGAAAGTAACGATAACATAAATAATTGGCATTACATTTAAGTCACTTAATAATACAAATAACCATTACTTCTAAGTGTAATATAGTAACTGTTGCAATCAAATTGTTAAGTCAAAATCAAAAGGAAGGAAGTTACTTGCCGTACTACCAGTAATTGGTTAAATAATTTGGGCACGTTATAAATGCGTTTTTCGAACAATTGTTACTTATTAACCAATAGTTTTTTTTTTATTTGACACTTGAAAAACGTACTTCAACGATTTTTATACAAAAAAATTATAATCATAGGTTGAGTTAACTACGTATTAAAAATACTCACCCATAGAAGATAAGTGATTGATTTTACCAACTAAATCAAAGGGTCTTAAAAGAAAACAATCACAATTAAAGAAGATGACTAGATGCTTAAACACGCGTTCGACATCACAAGGCGGATTATCTTAATTGCTTTAAATTAGAGTTTAATTAAAATAAATGGTCCAATTGACAGTCGCGCCTTCAATTGACTAACAAATTGAAAAGATTTTATACGTCTACCAAAAATAAGGCGACACAATATCGTTTTATAAGATTAAAACAATGACTAATGTTTTGTCAAATAACTTATTCATTATTATTATAAACGGAAAAATCTTGGTTGTGATTTTTTTAACACAATTTTCATCACAAAATACTAACCTAAATAGATAAATACAAAAATTTGTTGAATAAAGGTAACACAATACTGAAAACTGTTAGTGTAGAATTTCATACTAAATAATTAATTCCTACAAAAATATAACAACTTCGTCTAGGAAGATCAAATTACTTATCAAAAATTAAATTTTAATTATACTCGTATGTTTACATACATAACTAGAGGAGTAAATACTCTTAAAATACTAACTTTATATGCGTTCAATGTTATGGGAACCATTACTTAGAAGAAATCTGTGCCATTTCGGTGATTATACGAGTATTTGACGTGGCACTCTCTTAGACTAGGCAATTTTCTTTAGGCGTCTACTCTAGTACCTTGCAAACTCAGAAGGCTGCTGCATCAACCAATCAGGGGCCCGAGTCCGCTATTTTTATAAATTTGTCATTCCGACACGATCCCATTGTCATGCCATTGTCATTTTGCTAAAAGTTCGTAATCTGCTAAATTCATAATCGCACGGTCACAGGTACGTCAGTGGCCGGTCACTGGTACGTCAATGGTCTCGTAATAGAATTGCGGTAGGAATGCCGTATCAATTGCCATTATTATAAAACCGAGCTAAATTTGAGCATTTTTTCATGCCAGATTTTATTTATATATAGTTTAACTTATTATTTATTACTGTTTTAAGCAATCTGAAGTAGTGAGAAGTTCGTAAATACTAAATCTGTCATTATGTAGGTACGAGATTACCATTCATATGGCTTTCTTTCAATGGCGTGTCAGTGGTTGATCATTGGAATGTCATAATGACGCCATTATGATGCCATTATGTTAGTAGACTACCAAACTTGTCAAAATCAACCATTTTGAAATCAGTGATCGATCATTCTGACACTATTGTAATAGCAGACTCGGGCCCCAGGATGTTACAAAAAATACTGCCAGCCAATCACTGGCCCACAGCTCGGCTGGGTTGACCAATCAGACTCGTGTTATAAACCGTTTGCATTGGCTATATTTACGCACTTTTTTTTTCTTTGGATTTTCTAAACAAGGCTTTATGTATCTTACAATATCTACCTACCATATTGTGCTTGTGCGCAGGAGTCAAGTACCTAGAAAGTGGACAATGAGGGCTATCGCGTTTGAATTCACCGCTAGAGGCGCTAGTGTAGCGTGAGGTCTTCGATATGTCAGACTTCACTGTTAGTTGGCTTTTGAAAAGAGTTTATTTGGCTTACCCACGCAACTTCGTCTGCGTCACATTTTCCATTAATGCTCCGCTCCTATTTATCCTAGCGTGAGCCTTCCTCGATAAATGGCCTATCTAACACTGAAAGAATTTTTCAAATTGGACCCGTAGTTCCTGAGATAAGCGCGTTCAACCAAACAAACAAACAAACTCTTCTGCTTTGTAATAATAATATTAGTTTAGATATTACCAAGATTATTAGATATAAGATTATTATAAGATTATTATATTAGATACCAAGAAATCGCCATCACCACGTTCGCAATCTGTCAAATCACCTCGTCATATTTTTTTGGTTTATGTGATCAATAAATTGTTTTGACTAATACTCTTAACTCGTGTGGGGTCGTCAGACTTTACTGCCCACACGATAAGAAGAAGAAGACTCTTAAATCTATAAAGGAAAAATAACATTATGACTAGTCAAAAGATCCTAGCAACTGTCAGCTGTCATCTACTAAACATTATCCCTTATTAAAAATTAATCAAATTATTTTATCATCTGTATAGTGGCCAATTTTATAACAAAAGTGACTTTTCGTGAGTGAACAAAAACTGTGGTAATTTTTCTATCAGCTGTACGCCGCGCGCCATCCAGCCTCGTCCAAGTGGCAAGTGTCGCCACAACAACCGGTCTTGTGCGTCTCGCGTCCACAGCGGCTACCCGCACTACCCGAGACCCTCACCAGGTCATCGGTCCTGGCAACGGTTGCTGGTGAGTGGTGCTACAGTACTGCTGCTTCGTGTTTTGCAACATTGGTGTTTAATTTATATTTTTGTTCAGTTTCTTTTAAAGTAATTTTATCATAGTTTTTTCTTTAGTTTATCTAAGTGCCTATATTTCGACACCATAATGTTAGTTTTAGTTTTAGTTAGTTAAGAGTATTATATTTTTTATTTCATTGTATATACAGCTTGTCCTTATATTATAAATAAATATATATAGTACCTATATGAATAGTAGTAGCAGCGATGTGGTGGGTGTTAGTGCTAGTCAACCTTCAACATCGCTGACTTCTCTGGAGAGATGCCCGCTTTGTACCCAGGCACGGTTTTTCAAAGGTAAGCGGGGTCTGAATGTGCATATTGGGAAGGTACACAAATCGCCAAATGCACCTTCAGCTCCTACATCCACACCTTCATCAACATCTACATCTACAAGCACTTTTTGGAAAACCCTTTCTAATTTAAAAAACTCTGTTCCGATTTTGAAGCGAGTTCCCCGCGGCGCTAGACCTCTTGTCGCACAAAACCTAGCTGGTTGCGTGCGCCTTGCTGCCCGGGAGAACTCGCAAAGTGCCTGGGAACAACTGCTCACCTTCCCTTACAGAATACTTCATATTCAAAAGAATTTGGCATCAAAAAAGACTTTAACTGCACAAATAAAAGAAAATTGCAATATTTCGGCTCAAAATTTAGATCCAAATTTTCCCACACAGATATATAATACCTCTTCACGGGCTATATCACATTTGGTGGAAACGAAGTTAGGGGAAGGTGATATTAGTGGAGCTGCCAGGATTCTCTTCAGCAGTGATGTGGTGGCACCGTGTTCTCCAGAAACACTCGCAGCTCTGGAGTCCAAACACCCTGCCCCAGCGGATAATCTTTTGTTTCCCGACCCTCCTGATCCGGACATGTACTCCCTCACCATTTCAGGTCGAGAGTTAATCACAGCCGTTTGCTCATTTCGGAGCGGCTCCGCTGGGGGCCTCGACGGCCTTAGTCCTCTGCATCTAAAGGACCTACTCTGTTCTGGCGCCGGGGCTGCTGGTGAGTTGCTCTTGAAGGAGCTCACGGCTCTGATTAACCTAATGCTCTCCGGCAATGTGAACGATGCCATCATCGACATTCTGTATGGCGCCAATCTATGTGCACTGCGCAAAAAGGATGGCGGCATTCGTCCCATTGCCGTAGGTACCACTTATCGTCGTATGGCAGCCAAGATTTGCTGTAAATTTTATGGTGAGGCTGTTTCGGACAAATTTCAGCCCCTGCAGCTAGGTTACGGCTCCAGAGGGGGCTGTGAGGCTGCCGTACACGCTTTGTCGACCTACCTAAATTCGGAGAAAAGTGAGGTCATCCTGAAGGTTGACATAAAGAACGCCTTCAATTCAGTAAACAGGGATACCTTGTTGGCAGAAACTAAAAAAGAATTATCCCAAATTTATAGTTTCCTTTGGCAATGCTACAGACACCCTTCTAAATTACTGTATCGGGACAACTTACTGGAATCTGCAGTTGGCTGTCAACAAGGTGACCCCCTCGGGCCAGTGATTTTTAGTTTAGCCATTCACCCAATTGTTTGCAAGCTAAATTCAAAATTTAACGTTTGGTATCTTGACGATGGAACCTTGGGAGGCGAAGTAGATTCAGTTTTAGATGACCTAATTTTCTTAAAAAATGAACTCCATTCCATTGGCCTTGATCTCAACCTTTCTAAATGTGAACTATTCTTAGCAGAGCATACTGACAGACAACTGACACTTTCAAAATTTAATACAATAGCACCTGGAATCCAAATCATTGATAAGAGCTCTCTTCGTCTCCTGGGATCTCCAATCTTTGATACTTCGTTTCCCGATTTTATTGCAGAAAATATCCAAAAATTCGATGACGTTTCGGAAAGATTGCTCCAAATCAACATGCATTCGGCTATCACCATCATTCGTTTCTGCTGTTTTGGCCCAAAATTGACATATTTTCTTCGTGCTTCCCATTTATGGAAGTACACCCATCTTTTAGACCAAATGGATCAAATTATCCGACGAACTTTGTCATTAATTTTGAATGTCGCCTTGGACGACCAAGCTTGGGCTCAAGCTTCTCTTCCCATCCGCATGGGAGGACTCGGCGTTCGCAAAATTTCTAGTTTAAGTTTACCGGCTTTCATATCTTCGGTCCACGGCACTGAGGAGTTAATCAGGAATATCCTGGCTTCCACACTGGTTGATTTTGATGTGCCGTGCTTTACCGATGCCATCGATGCCTGGAAACTCGCTTGCCCGAGTACTGACTTACCTAACAATCCATTTTCCCAGAGGGGGTGGGACGAGCCGCTCTGCAGAGTAGTTCAGAATAACTTACTGTCCACGTCTGCTACTACTGCTGAGCGTGCACGCCTGCTGGCTGTGGGAAAATGGGAGTCGGGTCTTTGGCTTCATGCACTACCGTTGTCGAGCCTAGGCACTTTGTTCGACGACACCACTTTCCGCCTCACTGCTTCTTTACGTTTAGGAACCCCTTGTTGTTCTCCTCATCGCTGTCTCTGTGGGGAAGTTGTCAACAGCCTCGGGCACCACGGCCTTTCTTGTAGCCGCAGTGCAGGCCGTTTTGCGCGACACGCTAATTTAAATGACATTATCCGACGAGCTCTCGTCACCGTCGGCGTTCGAGCCGTATTAGAACCCAATGGCTTGGCACGTGACGATGGCAAAAGACCGGACGGCATGTCTTTGTTTCCTTGGAAGATGAGTAGACCTTTAGTGTGGGACGCAACCTGTGTCGATACTCTTGCGCCATCCCATCTTCCTAGTTCATCGTGTTGTGCTGGCGCTGCCGCTGCGGCTGCGGAAAACCTCAAGCGGCGTAAATATAGTAACCTTATTGGTAACTATATTTTCGAGCCGTTTGGGGTTGAAACCCTAGGGCCGTGGGGCCCTTGTGCTCATAGCCTTTTCAAAGAAATTTCGAAACGGCTGGTTGACACTTCCCGTGACCCAAGAGCTGGCTTTTACTTTGGGCAGAGATTAAGCATTGCCATTCAACGTGGCAATGCCGCCAGTCTCTTGGGTACATTACCAGCTGACAGCGTGGAGGACCAATATTTTGATGCTCTACTTTAGTCTTTTGTTAGTTTAGTATAATTTGTTAATTTTACTAAAATTAAAATACCTAATATTAAAGATATTATATATCATTCATTCAATTTTTTATTTTTTTATTCTTTGTTATTTTATTATTTTGTATGTTATTATTATAAAGCAGAAGAGTTTTTTTGTTTGATTGTTTGTTTGGTTGAACGCGCTAATCTCAGGAAATACTGGTCCGATTTGAAAAATTCTTTCAGTGTTAGATAGCCCGATAGATAGATCGAGGAAAGCTATAGGCTATATTGATGATTCACGCTAAGACAAATATGAGCGGAGCAATAATGGAAAATGTGACGCAGACGAAGTTGCGCGGGATATTATAATAGTATAGATTTGTTTCATTTTTTGAGAATATTTAACTACACCAACCTGAAAATGGCAGATTATGGTACGGTTCTCCCGACCACTGCATTGACATTGACACTTTTTTTCTGTCGGAAATATGTATACCTATGTCCTTCTTTTTTTTCTTTTATGATGAGTCCACGTAACACTGCGACGATAATAATATCTATGTTGTATTAATCGCACGTTCACGGCATCATACATTATTTTCCTTCTAACTTTGTACATATCCGCGTAAAAGCTACTTTAATGCCACGATTAAGGACCTCACTTGACAGTGGCGCCAAATGGTGAGTACAAAAACGGTAGCCCCCATTTACGACAGATATAATCAGTGTGTCAATCTGGTGCAGACTACAACTCCCTGACTATTCATTCAACGCTGCTCCGTCATTCGCTCGCACTAAGCCATGCTAATCTCATCCGTGGCCTCCCGTCTGAGCTGGTAGGTCCTGACTGGCTGTATGAGGGAGATCAGCAAGCCAGCCACCACAATCCATCCTCCAGCCAGGTAGAATGACAGCTCCCAGGAAAGGGTCACGTCGAATATGAAGCCTGGGATAAAGAATGTTATGTACATTTGAAAGTAGAGCTAGATATACTGGACGATTTTGTAGTTGATCCATGTAATAAAAAAACCGGTCAAGTGCGACTCGGACTCGTACACGAAGGGCTCCGTACCATAAACCTTAATTTTTATAATTTTTTGTTATAGCGGCATTAGAAAAATAAATCATCTGTGAAAATTACGTCTACCTATTATGATTCTTGAGATACAGCCCACTGACAGACAGACGGACAGCGGAGGCTTGGTAATAGAGTTCCGTTGGTTACCTTTTGGGTACGGAACCCTAAAAATACAGGGATGGATGTTTGTTACTCAATCACCTCAGAACGGCTGAACGGATCTTGATCCAATTTGGCACAGAGGTAGTTTATCGACTGTGGGTCTAAAAAGGCTACTTTAGAAGAATCACATTCACAATAAAGTTACCTTTTGTTTGTAATCACCTCAGAACGGCTGAACGGATATCTTGATCCAATTTGGCACAGAGGTAGATTATAGTCTAAAAAGGTTACTTTAGCAGAATCATATTAGAATAATGATAATAACCACACAACAATCTGTCAAATTTAATTTTCACATTTATCGCTAACGCATTAGGTTCAAAGTTGATTGGGAAAATTTGTCAGTGACGGGTAGCGCGATGAGCTTTCTGCAGTGCTATTCTGTAACAACATTTTCGTGTCTCGACAGCGGAATCCGAGGTGAGTTTCAAATTCGTATAAATATAAGACCTTATGACGTGTGAAATAAAGTTCACTTTGTAAGCTTAGTCACTCAGGTGAAGTCGATAATGAAATGGTTATTTACAGAATAGACTAGCTGATTCTAGTTGATTCTCTTAGAATAATATGTAATTCTACTAAAGTGACCTTTTTAGATCCTTTGTTAGTGCTGTTACTGGTTAGATAGGAAGTCGGATTGTGCCTTGAACCCTTCTCATGAACCTAATGCATTAGCGATAAAGATGAAAATAAAAGACAGATTACCTATATAACTGTGATGAATATTGTGATTCTTAAATGATTCTGCAAAATTGGCCTTTAGGCCCCTTGGATTAACACTTAAAATACTTTTTAACCCGGGAGAATGTTCTCTTTGGATAATTTTAGAAACTAACCACAATCTTGTACATTGATTCTGGCTCCCGATGGGTAAAGGTAGTGTCCAGAATCGTGTACCTACTGAATCCATTGAAACAGCCTCTTTATCAATGACCCCCTCTGTCCCTCTTCACTCTTCATAGAAGTAACCCTTCGTATTGCCAACAGACGCGCGTACGATTCCATGTTAAATATCTGTTGGTACCGCTACACTTATGAAGAAACCACTTTGCTCGATCTTGGGATTGACCCAGATAAGCAAGATTGTCTTATAATTTTCATGAGAATTTTCGTGATCATCGTCATTCAGTAGAAAAGTTGTTTTCTGCTGGACTATAGCCCCTTTTACTACCTCTCAATTGAGAAGACACAGTTGAGTCAGGTTTGTTTGGTTTCTTTACTTAGCTGGTAACATCAGAATATACTATGATATTTCTTACCTGATAACGGTGGTCCTATAAGATGTCCAATCCCCTGAGCAAGCAACACCAATCCATACGCTGAAGTAAAGTCATCTAAAGACACCAGCTTCACTAGCAAACTGGGTGTGAAAGTGTATGATGCAGCGAAAAACAACCCAAACGCCGCAGCCGCAGAGCCTAGAATCCAGTAATTGGTGGCCGCAGCCGGTGGAATGGCAGCTACAGACGCACCACACAGGACTAAACATACGGCGTACAGGCCTCCAATGGAAACTTGAGGGAAATCCCCTATCCAGCCGAGACCAACCTGGAAGAGACAAAAGAAATTTATGAGTGAGTGAGAAACTACAGGAAGGCAAAGACATATCATCATCTGCCTAGCCTTTTCCCAACTATATTGGGGTCCGCTTCCAGTAAAACCGGATTCAGTTGAATACCAGTATTTTACGTGGAGCGGCTGCCTACCAGACCTCCACAACCCATTAACTGGGTTACACGGTACTCCTTGGCATGACTGGTGTCAGATTTTCTGGCTTCTGACTATCCGTAACGACTGCCAAAGATCTCCAAATGACAGCCGGGACCAAAAGCTTAACGTGCTTTCCGAGGCACGGAGGAAACTCGGTATGTTAAGATGGTCACCCATCCACAGACCAACTTCGGCAAACGTTGCTTAACCTTGAAGATCGACCTGTGCGGCTGTTATTATTTAGCCACGAGCTCCTCTGTAAAGGCAAAGACATAGAAGATCAATATTAGGGGAAAATGGAGAGTAATAGAGATACATGGGATATTTTATCGCGTAGTACTGTCACCTTGACCTGCCCTGCACAAGAACCTCGTCAAAATCCTTGAAATCTTTTGTCGTCAAACATTGAACTAAAATAACGTGGGCTGCTCAATTTTACACAAATAATGAAATACATTTAGAAATCCGCGACGAACAGAATTTGGCACAGGCGGCGTCTCCAAACATTTGGAAACGGGATAGCTATCTATTTTGGGCCGCAGTTATGTCAAATCACCTCGGGGTTTGTGGACCTTGGAGTGAAACCAGATCGAGTTTGGTCTCGCTATTTGTGGGAAGGCAGACATGAACGTTGAAAGGACGTTTATTATAAACGTCTGTTATTGCCAAAACTGTCTCCCAAAACGCTTACTAAGGGACGGAGCTATACAAGCCTTGGATTTGGGCAGTCTGCAGTAGACATTACGTCATGATGTTGTGGTCACGTCCTACTGTCTCCTAATAATAAAGTGTGATCATCAGACATCCCTCTATAAAAATACTTAAAGTATTAATTTACAAAGCGTGCATTGGTCCCATTTCCATACAATGTTGAAACATGCTTAGAGACAAATGATTTAAATTCTCATGAAATTGACGTATTCCGTATCTATTGATTAGCAATCTACACGAGCAGCTGGATGAGAGTTGCCGGAAACCGAGTTTAATGGCGTACACTTCGCTGCCCTTCGTCGCTCTTTCGGTGTGGGTTGACCCATAGAGGTCATTGACGTTCCTATTCTTATTTGAATCGCATTGTACCTCTGCCATGTAGGCAGAAGTACAATTGCGACTAATGTGAGAAATCAAGTCAATCAAGAACTGATTCGAATGACTGAAAAAAGTTCTTTGGAAATTTTCTCCAGTGTGCTGGCAACTATCCAAATCAGGGACTTAATTGGGACACAAGTCTCTACGACAGACGAATTAGGCGGCATGCCAATGAATTATATTATTTTACATGAATCACAAAGTTTTGGCTGAATCTTGGTATTTTAATAGAAATACTTGAAATAATAGATTTATTAGCGTGATTGGTTTTTGTTTTTTTTTTCTGTTGGTATTCATCTCAACTGCCAACCAGTGATTGGCAGTGGTAAACTTGATCTATCTTTGAGTAATCGTCCGTCAACGTTCGATTGAATGTTTTTTAATGAGAAATCGTTCAATGTCACCTCACGCTCTGGGTGGAGCGGAAGGGAATGTCAAACTCTTACTGCCTAAGTAAAACCCACCAGTTTTCCTTCAAAATGCCCTTTGCGTTCCAGGGTCAGGGACTGTGTCGAACAATCCCCAACCCGCGCCCCGTCAACTATGCATCTATAACTGGGTAACACATACCATGCCAATAGTGTTAGTAATTCCGATCAAGCTCAGCATTCCGGCACCCTCGTCTTCACTATAGCCCTCATTGAGCATGTGTTCAGCGAGATAGAAGTAAGGCACGATGAACCAGATGAAGAGAAGGATGGTGCCCAGGCACAGTAGGTTGAAGGTCATCCGCTTGAAGAGGTTCACGTTGAACATGTCAGCGAGGCAGCTGACGCAGTCGTCGTACCATTTCTGAAAGAAGTAGTTTTTATGGTTAGTGATCGAATTTTGAATTCTAGTGCCATCTTAAGATGACCTTGGTAATAGAAAGCGCTTGTCGCCGCCAGCTTTGTGTGCATAGTTTGTTTAGATTGGCTTATTGGCATGGACAATTCTAGGATCATTATCATCTTCCTGCTCTTCTGCCAAATTATACTTGGTATCGGCGCAACCTGTTTTCTTTGTCTGCTCTCCACTGTTAAACATGACGCTATACCACTCACTCCCATAACTTTCAAGAATACAAGCACAAGCAAGCACAAACATTTGAAGTCTTAACTAATTAAATAAATTGACATCGTTTCTTACCTCTTCCTTCTCATCAATCGTTATCATAGAATTCTTAAATATATCCGGACATGAAGACGCTTTCAGCCTGTACCTCTTTATATTCAACATTGCATTCCTATGACTTATCGAATTCAAAGGCATCTTCAAGTCTTTTAAGTAATGGTGGTTCACTGACAGCTGCTTCTTTAGCCAGTCTTTCCTGTTTTCTTTGCTGTCTTGCTTCATCAATTCCTTATCATCCCTAGTTTCTGACTTGGCTTTTCTCATAATACGTTTCTGTGGATTCTTCAATTCATATTTATCTGACGTTTTGTCCGTGTTCTCATACTTTTCTGAATTAGTTCTCTGTATCAGATGTTTTGAATATTTAACCATAGGAGGGTCGTTTGATTCGTTGCTTGGTTCCTTTGGCAGTGGCTTCTTGGTTCGATTTATAGCGAATGCTGGATATTTTACTTCGATACCACACTCTCTGCTCGCCTTCTTTACCAGAGTGTCTAACGTTCCCATGGATAACTGGAATAAGAAATGTTTTATTAAACTATCTGCAAGGTAACAAACCATCAATAGTTATCAACCGAAACACTTACCTTTTCGCTATAAGTAAGGTAGGAAGGTAGGTTCTCTACAGATTGTGACTTTAGCTTCTCACGTTTATTCTTCTTAAGCCTCATAATTTCCTGATGGCGTCTGATACTCTCTGCTTCTTGACTGATCACCTTCTCAGGGGATACGCCTCTTCTAATCAACCCACCCATACTCTTCCCTCTCGTTGGAGCATCAAAATCAAAGACATAAGGGTTGGAAATGGATGCTGAACTGGAATGTCTGGACTTATCTTCTTCTTTCTTAAGTTTGCCCTCATCTCTGCTATTTCTCTGCTTTTTCTGTTCCAGTGTCCACCACTCAGGGTCTCTCATAACACATCCACATACGCAGAGATTCAAAAGTGTTCCAGATAGCAGGAGAATCGTGCCTCTCCATCCGTATTCTTCAATGAAATATTGTGTCATGGGTGCATATAAAAATGTTCCAACGCCTGTGCCACAAGCTCCCAATCCTACAGCCAAATTCCTTTTCTTTTCAAACCAGTAGGCAATGGACACAACAGCGGTAACATACACAAGCCCGAGACCCAAACCAGCAATAACTCCAAATGTTATCATCATCATTTCCAGAGTTGTGGAAATCGAAGCCAGGACGAATCCCAACGTGGAGATAATGCCGCCAAGTATTGTCATGCTTCGACAACCATATCGGTCTACTAAAGCACTCATTACTGGCCCCGAGAGAAGTGGAACAGCTATGAACAGGCTGCCAATCCAGGCAGTCGTTGATTTACTGGCTTCAAATTCTTCCAAAAACTCAATGTAGAGTAAGCCAAAAGAAAAACTGATTCCATCTGCTATCATGGATATTACGAAAGAAGATAGCACAACAACCCAACCCCAGCCACCGTCAGGGATTTTAACTTTATCTTTAACAGCTTTTTCATCATCGTATTTCTTAATATCGATGTCACGGTCCGCAGGATTCTCTGTTATTTTAACATGATTCCCTTTTGGCTTTTTCAGTAAAGCAGTAACTTCTTCATTGAGGGTCTGATTTTTCTTCATCTGGATTGTTGGTAGTCGTTCTCGAGTGCTAAATTCGAGATCAGGGCTTGAGAACGAAGCAGAACCAACACTAGAAGTATCATCTTCCTCGCCTTTGCATATTCCTGATGTAGATTCAGAAAGTAAGGACTCTCTCACAGCACTTTCCCTAACCACTTCTCGATTTCTTGGAGTCCTGGTAGATCTCAAAGTAACTGGTTCCCAATCTTGTTCCATTTTTAATTTTGTACTAAAAATAATACCTTGGAAAAAATACTGGCAGTTGATAGTTTACTATTGGGTTTATTTAGGTTCTTAACCTCGGGTCCCGGGCTGAGTATCGACTGGCTTGCCGGGCTGCACTGTTGAGTTTCAACGTGTTTGGCTTGTTTTGACCCGCCACCATTAAGAACCAGGGAAGAATCGTCAGCTCAGTAACGTCGTCCATGCACGCGTGTTGACGGTGAGTGGCGCAATGCTGCACCACAACAAGGCAACTTGTTATACGCGAACCTCGCGGTTGAGTTATTTACATCTGCAAAATAAGAAAGCATGTCTTATTATAAGTTAGACATACTACAAGAGCCTTCATTGTAGAGTACTAAAAACACATGAAAAAGCACACTTGGTAATGCAGAAGAACGCCTAGTTTTGGAACATATTATAGGTATGTGATCGTCATCCTCAGCAGTGAATGAACGTTGAAGAGGAATAGTTGGAGAGCGATGCTAGAAGCCGTAATTAGGGATGTAGAAAGCATCAGGATCTGGATCATCAGGCACAAAGGAATGGAACTCTCCGCCTTCGTCTGTGTTTCCGAACGTTGATAACACTAATCTCTTCAAAGTTAGAGTGAACAGGCTCCTTCTGGGTCAGTTCGCTCCAACCTAGATTTTGACTCTGTCATCTCTGACCAAGACTAGAGAGCCAACCCATCATAAAAAAAGACTTTACGCAGTGGGAGCCTGACATTTTAAGGCCAAGTAAGACGTGGCAAACTGACGAAGGGGAGGCGTTTACGACGGAATAGTCGGAAAAGTCAACACACGTCACACCGGTAAAGTAGAAGTCTATGGGCCAAGGGGAAACCTTTGCTTAGCAGTGCGACCTAGCCTAAATTAATCTTCGGAGTGGATCCAAAATTGATTCAAAATGTGGCCCGTCTAGAAGCTCATTCAATCATGATGTTTTTCCATTGAATATAATTCGCTTTAATGTAACATCATTATAATATATTACAGAGGCAACGACTATCTAAACCTAATCTATTTAAGTGATCAAGGGGTGAGGTTTGTTTACCTCTCGTGGAGGTCACTGCGGCATATATATACAAAAGAAAACGGATACCTACCTACATTATGTAAAAGTTTGTAAAGATATTTTCACGCATGGGTCGATGTTCAAGGTTAAGCAACGCTTCTCGAGGTCGGGCCGAGGATGGGTGAGCATCCTAATGTACTGAGATTCCTCCGAGCCTCAAGAAAGCACAGTAAGCTGTTGGTCCCGGCTGTCATTTGTAGATATTTTAAAGTTAGGGGAGTCAGAAACCTGGAAATCTGACTCTAGTTTTATCTTTTCTGCATTGTTACCCAGCAGATCTAAGAAGGCCACTTTAGCAGAATCATATTATAATCATAAAATGAATCACACAACAATCTGTCAAATTTCATTTTCATCTTTATCGCTATCGCATTAGGTTCAATGTTGATTGGGAAAATTTGACAGTGACGGGTAGGGTGGTGCTTTATGATTCTGCTTAAGTGGCCATTTTAGACCCCAGTTACTGGTTAAATAGATAGTAGCTTCAATTAGGAAAGTAGTTTTCCCATCAAGAACGCTGTATTCTTTGATGATGATCATCATCTGCCTAGCCTTTTCCCAACTGTATTGGGGTCGGCTTCCAGTCAAACCGGACTTAGCTGCCATGAGTACCAGTATTTTACGTAGAGCGGCTGCCCACCAGACCTCCACAACCCGTTAACTGGGTAACACGGTACTTATTGGCAAGACTGGTGCTTTCTGAGGCACGGAGGAAACTCGGTATGTTAAGATGGTCACCCATCCAAAAACCAACCTTGGCAAGCGTTGCTTAACCTGGAAGATCGACCTGTGCGGCTAAGCTCCTCCTTTGATGATGATGATAAGTAATATTGAAATGCTACCAATTTAAAATGAAACGTGCAAATTGAACTTCCTTACATGTCATGATAACCTTTATATACAAATATCTTGGAGGTAGGCATCATCATCGATAACACACGACCTTTGAGAACAAAAATATAAACTAAGCGGATAATTTCAATAGTGCTTGTAAGTACCTACTTCCTTCCAGGGCTGCGAAATTAGTTCGAAAGAGAGACCGCGGCTCTGGAACGCAAAGGGCTCTGGACGGACACGGATGGGTTTTAGCCAATAATCTGACTTCATAACTTGAGTCTAATACCCTTCTGCTTCACCTAGAGCGGGAGGAGTCATTTGATGATTCCTTAATTAAAGAAAAAGGCGAGTAGGTACACATTTTATCATTTCGGCGCCGTTTTAATAGGTTAACAACATGTTATACATAAACACGTCATTATCATTTGCCAGTTTTTTCTGCGACTGTGAAAGAGTTGCCAGGCGTCCGGATAAAGCCGGACAGAGTCAGGCATTTTGGTTGCGTGTCCGGCTTGTCCGGCTATTCTAAGTTTTTATTTTTAACTATTTGAGCATTATTTTACATTTTTCATGGGTTGATTTCCGCTACGCCTAGGTACCTCACATATATCGCTACAAATCTAACCAAGTTTTAAAATTTTGTCAGCTAGCCTATTGTCAGGGCAAGGTTTGCAGGAAAGAAAATTTTGAAAAAAAGATACATCCGGGCGGAGTCGGGGGACAAACTATTTAAATAAAAATGAATCACCGAAATGTATGTAAGCGCATAACTTCGTAACGACTGATCCAAATTGGATATTTCTAATTTATAGGTATGTGTGTTCGTAATTGTCAGGGTGAGGTTTGCATGAAAGGAAATTTTGGAAAAAAAATACATCCGGGCGGAGCTGGGGGGACACTATTCTAATAATTATGTTTGTAAAACTCTTCCGTTATTGAGTGAATGACTGACAGACAACGCACACCCAAGGTACTGCTCGTAGGAAGCTGCATGAAGGGTTCTTGGGGAGTTTAGGGGAGCTCTAAGAAAACAATTCCCAAAATTCCTACGGGAACGGGAAAAATCGAGATACGCGAGTGCGAAGTCGCCGGCAAAAGCTAGTCTAACATGTAAAAATCTTCTGTCACAGTTTTCGTAATCGAACACCTCCGAATGATATTTTTTGTGTATATTCGGCAGGTCAGAGAATAGGTAAGCTATTTTTTTTAAATAGAATCCACCCACCAACCACCAACCAACCACTGTACCTATGTATCACAAATAAAATATTTATGATTATGATTATGAACGTTTACCGGATCTCCGGATAAATCACGGGATAAATAATACTCGTTTATATAAACCACAAGACATCAACTAGTTATGGTCATCAGCATACCATCAGCTTCAGCCCAAACTGACTAGCTCATCTGATGAGCTGATATTTTTTATTACCGTACCGAATTAGGTAATACTTTGACTATGCAGCTAAGGAGTGTAATTCGGGCCTGAGTCTTTGGTTCATGATAACTACAACCAGAAGTTCTTTAGAGGTAACTTCAAGGGATCGTCGACACTAACATCGCTTTCCAGGTGAGATTGGTATCAGGTGAAATTGTGCTCAAACACGAGCTTATGTATAAAAATAAAAAGCTATGAGATATACGACAGAAAATTTAAGATAGGCGGAAACCCTGGATTATAGCAAGAATCGTAATCAATGACATTTCATTCCTGTTAACGCTGTCGGTACAGGTAACGCGGTACGTGCATGAGAAAATCCTCTAACAGTCAGGAAAATGTTCCATCATTACCACAGAGGTAAATCAAACAAAAAATCACATCCTCTTATAAAAAACATCGCATCTTTATCAAAACAGTAAACATGTCCATGAATTTTATAGAACTAAATTAATTTCTTCAATGTATTTCAACTATTCATGTAGCATTGAACCGATTTTTAGTGAAAACAAAAATCACAATTTCATCAGGCGCGGGAAAAAACAGCTGACAACAATTTGCACTATGATCTCCTTCCTAATTTAAAATTTAAATCCGCATTGCACGCCACAGAGTAAGATTTATAAGAAACTGTAGTCTTCACTAACCTGCATAAAACCTTCAAGGCAAATAATTGTAGGAAAGACGAGCACTCATAACGGTATCCCCGGTCTATATACGACCGGCATGAGACGACGATCGATATGGGGTGGCCAGGGTGGCGCCTCCATAGACACCACCAGGAGCCCTGACCTTCTCCACCCTTCCCCACGCCCACAAATGCACAGTGATCAAGGGATTTTGTTTAGTAGGTCAGAGGTCTGATTAAACTAGACATGTCTGGCTTGAAGCCTCGTTACGTAGCCGTTACGTCATGTAGAAATATATTGCGTTAATGTGCAAGAAGGTAGAATGCTGTTCTAAAAATTCAACATGGTTTTTATGGTCATTAGTTATTTATAAGTTCCATGCGTCATTTGCCGGAACAGCGGAACACTTCTTTATAATTTAAGCAATGAGCTTTAAAAATGCATTTCATCAACATCAACCTGGTAAATTGGTAGAAAGTAATCCTAATAGAAATTTGTAACATGAGGCAAGGTCTTATAGAAAACAACATGAGAAACAGAAATCATAGTTCGAAGGCCGCAAATAAATGGTGCATAATGATTAATAGTATGTGTAACTTTGCGACTTTACTCATACTGAAAGTAAACCTTTATTGATATCTAATTTAAGATTCATCTTATTCATTCAACAATTACTGGAGCTCGCAAAATTAACCATTGTATAATACAACATAGATTCGAGTTAGTCGTGAAAAGGCGCCTGTGGAAAAACATTCGGCAAATACACTTACGCTGAAATTAACCCCAAAACTTTTTTTAGGTTCTGCTATAGTAATGAGAAAACCATTTGTAACTTTATTCTTTGATCCTTAAAGAATCTTTGACGCAGAAACCTTTGACGCAAAAGAAAAACAGATCCCTCGAGGGTGATTTACTTAATGGCCTGTCAACATAAGCATCAAACATCGTTAATGGGGCGTCCAATGGAAAAGTTCCACTTGATAGGCCATGGCTTTCTGAACCCAATGACATTAACACAGACAGTTAGAAGGCCACCCGTGACTTTATATTTTTTTAAATAAACCGTAGTTTTGGCAGTTAACAGAAAAGAAAATGATTGGTTGGTTACCCTAAAACTTTGAAGAACCTGACTAATACTGAACCAGACCAATTGTAATGGTTGAATTCTCTTTCTTGTTAAAATTTCTCAAAGTTCTTGAGCCATTTATGCTACGTTATGAAGATTGAAATCCAAAGTAAAATGAGTTAGCAATAGCAAACACAGCAACGTGATTGCTTTTGAAAAACAATCAGGCGCAAAAGTTTTTTATGAAGCTTCAAATGCCTTCAAATAATTATGCTGAACTAAGTACAAAAGAGCTAACCTATATCGGAAGTCATTTATTCAAATAAAGCTTAGAGCCAGCCCTGTTTGAATGTTAAAATTACCACAGAGAAAGTCCCCAAAACGCCCAACACCATTTCGTAATGGTAGTTGGAAATTATAAGTTTAAAAATCCCCAGCAACAGATCTGACTGTCAAGGAACTTCATATGCATCTATGCAAAAAAATAGGCAATAAGCATGTAAGTCTCAGTATATATATAGTAGTCTATGCATGTAAGTATATAGGTAAATCACAAACACATTGTTCGAATTATAAAATGCGTGTTTTGTTTTGGAATTCTTCTTCTGTTGAATTCATGTCTTTGCTGCGAATTTCCTCGACAACGTGCTATTAAAATAAATCTTTCGAATTGGCTGGGACATTTTATAGGTATTTTATTTTGTAATTCTTGTTATTTTTAGGTAATTGCATACTTCATACCTCGGATCTTAAAATACAAAACATTCATTCAATAAATGTTTGCTTCTTCCCTTAGGCTGCCATGAAAGCCCATTAGCAGTGCTGGATTTACACTAGGGGCAGTCGGGGCTAGTGCCCAGGGCGGCAAATTTTCAAGGGAGGCAAAAAGTGATAAAATATTTTTTCGTGCAATTTGCGTTTGAGGACGCCTTTAAGACGGTTGATTAGAAAGGACGGGGCATAAAATTTAACGGTAAGTAGGTACATCTCGCACCTCCGATTTGCGGATGTCATTGTCATCATGGCGGAATCTCTGCAGGAGCTGCTTGAGCGATTCCTCAAGGCGGGCTGGTCTCGGGATGAATCTGGACAAAACCAAAGTCATGTACAACGATCATGTCACCCCGAGACCTGTAAACGTAAATGGCGCTACTTTCGAGGTACATTTATCTAGGCCAAATTATACAACTGGGGCGGCAAACTTTGAAAAGGAGGCGACAAGAAGAATTCGCTTGGGCTGGGTGGCATTCAGTAAGCTTCGTAATATTTTTGAATCGTCGATCCCACAATCCTCTAAGACTAGGGTCTATAGCCAACAACCCCTAATGACTTACGGATCCGAAACTTGGACACTCACTATAGGTTTGGTCAATAAATTCAAGGTTGCTCAGCGTGCAATGGAGAGGAGCAATGCTCGGGATTTCTCTGAAGGATAAAATTCGCGCTAAAGTCACCGACATTGCGCGTATAATCAGCATGCTGAAGTGGGAGTGGGCCGGCCATGTCTAGTAGACGGACAGACGGCCGATGGAGTAGACATGAGTTAGTGGAGACCGTGTATGGACAAACGTAGTGTAGACGCCCTGCGGCAAGATGGATCGATGATTTAAAGAAGGTGGCTGGCAGCGGATGGATGCGGACTGTTCATCACCGGGATGGCTGGCGCTCGTTGGGGGAGGCTTACGTTCAGCAGTGGACGGCAATTGGCTGATATGATGATGATCAATTTTTTTTTTTTAATCAAATAATCTGCGCGTACTAAGAAAAATTAAGTATTAGGGCGGCAATTTGTAGAGTGCCCAGGGGCGGCACTATGTTTAAATCCGGCCCTGCGCATTAGTGAATTTCATAAAAGTAAAGAAATAATGGCTTGCCAAACAACCATCAAAGAAAGGTCAAGGTTTACAACCTAATGCCATGGAAATAATGAATACAATAGGTAAACACCATAAGACAGAGCGGCAAAAGTAAACCAAAAATATTTTTTTATACTATTTGCATAAATAGGTTTATAGGATGACCTAAAAGGCTAAATCAATCTAAACAATAATTAACTTATTTAGAACACAGCCCAAATTAAGTTTTCATGAACGTGTTATTTTCCCAAATGTTACCAACTTAATAAATATTCATGCGATTCTAAAATGAACTTGAAAAAATTATAATTAATTGTAAATTATACAAAATATAAGTATAATTAGCTAATATTAAGTTTCATAAAAACATAAAGCTTTTAATAAATTTAGATACATATATATTTTTTAGTATTCCTAGTGAATTTTGGTAGTAGGAAATTCCTCTTTTAACACTGGCAACATTGAGGCGCCGTTCTTTTTCTCTGAGTGTTGGAGACACGTGCGTCGTTTACGACGAAATCTCTAAAATAATTAAAAATGACTGAAGGAACAGCAACTATTCGCACGCGCAAATTCATGACCAACAGGTAAATGTGGAATTCTTTCGATTTTGAAGTGGTGCGAGTTAAAATCGTTGTGAAAAGTGGTTGCCTCGCCATGACAGGTTATGTGTGACAACGTTTTTGATATTTTTGTAGATTGTTGGCGCGCAAGCAGATGGTCTGCGATGTCCTCCACCCAGGCAAGCCGACTGTCAGCAAAACTGAGATCCGCGAGAAGCTGGCGAAGATGTACAAGGTGACACCTGATGTTGTGTTCGTTTTCGGCTTCAAGACCAACTTCGGTGGTGGCAAATCAACCGGCTTCGCCCTGATCTACGACACCCTGGACTTGGCCAAGAAGTTCGAGCCTAAGCACAGACTGGCCCGTCACGGCCTGTACGAAAAGAAGAGGCCCACACGCAAGCAGCGCAAGGAACGCAAGAACAGGATGAAGAAGGTGCGTGGTACCAAGAAATCAAAGGTAGGCGCGGCCGCCAAGAAGTGATGTGACTTAGGACTAAGTTAATAATAAAATCCAAAAAAACTATTTTGTTTTTAATTTCACATCCAGTACTGAAACTTGAGTGACATTTTGCATCATGAGGTTAGTTTTTTTAATTGTTTAGTTGACTGTTGATAAACATTATAATGGCTGTTGAGTTAGTTTTTGAAATTTTGTGACTAAATTCAGTGCTGAAAACTTAATTTTGGAAAAGAAAACAAGTTGTAGGTTCAATATTTAATGTGTACTTAAAGTTGACACTTTATACCATATTGAATGTAAACATCATAATTCTCTCAGCATATGCATATAATTTCATGAAGGTACTAGAAATTCAGTTGACATACAATCCTAGTCTGAACCGACACTTCAATTCAATAAATTCACACCAGCTAATATTCATAATGTGATCTTGTTGCACATAACACTCTGTTATTACAATCACACATGTTCCTTCTTGTAGTGGAGTCCAATCTATAGCTTGTCCAGAAGTAGCTGTATTACTGTAGCAAATAGCCCATTCCATGGTGTGAGAGTGGACAAGCCAGTTTCCAGCAGTGGAGTGACTAAGGCGATGATGGTTTTATGTCAACTGTTCTTGTTGCTGTCGTAAGTATGTAGGAACTATTCCTGATCGCAGTTTTGGTCGATTGTGAACTCTCCGCTCATGTCTGCATATCATCTTTCTGAAAAGATATAAGATAAATTTTTACTAGCTGTCGAGCATTATCCCGCGGGAACATACTCCCCAGGATAAAAAGTATCTTTATAGTTATAATCTATAATCTACTTCCATGTTAAATTTTATCAAGTTCCGTTTAGCTGTTCTGATGTGATTGAGTAACAAATAACCATCCAAAGTATCGCATTTATTAAATTTAATATAGTTATAAATGTATTAAGAATTCACATTTGTCCAGCAAGAGTGGTGGAAAGGTAGCATTGTTGATAAATAAAAAATAAAACGGGTAACAGCAGTCCTGCGGGTCATAATGTTTAAAGGAGTGTTCATGGTGTAACCATGATTTAGTAAAGAGCCAGTGTTTAAAAGAGTGTCCATGGAGTTTCTTGCATGTTCTTCTCCATGGGATCTACTCTTTGGAACGTGCAACTGCCGCGCTGGAGATAGGGTCGGTGAGTGTTTTGTTGCAAAATAACTTGCTGCTCTTGTCGCTAGCGTGGCAGAATTAGCTCCATCTATTTGACTAACAGATCTTGACTATTCAAACGTGCCTGTAAACTGTTCTATTTGAAATAAAGGAATTTGTATTTTGTATTGGTCTAAAAAGGCCACTTTAGTATAATATTAATTGTACAATAATCTGTCAAATTTAATTTATATCTTTATTGCTAACATTTAAGATTCAAGGTTGATTGGAATTTGACAGTTTCGCGTAGCTTGAAGTGCTGGCTGATTCTACTAGTGGGCTTTTTGGACCTGCTGTACATAATGGTAGGCATTGTTGCATAGTACAGAAATAGTTTATTATTAGGGTTACACACTTACCTAGTTGAAAATGATTTTCCACATGAATTACAAATATGGGGCTTGGCAGTGCTGTGTTGTGTTGCTAAATGATTTTGAAGTGCCTGTAAAAGGAAACAGTTTAGTCATCTTCCATGAAAATTTCATCAAATCATAAGCAGCAGAAATAAAAAAAAAAACACTTATTTCAGAATCAAGTTCCATAATTTGTTAGTGTGTTTGTTATTTGTTTTGCTTTTTATGAAATAACTAAAATACTATCAGCACAACAGAACTTAATCAAATTTCTTTACTACCTACTCAGAACAATAATATAGAAGCTAGAGAAAAATGAATATCTCTTTACAATCTGATGGCAATATTCAACATTATTCTGCTGATGTAACACACCCAGGACTCATGAAAGGTTTTAGGGATTAGCTGGAGTTTCAAAGACAGAATAATCCTATTTTTTAGATTTATTAGCTCTTGTTCCTTCAATATCTCTGAACCTCCAATACAAAATCATTTATTTCAAATAGACCAGTTACAGGCACTTTTAAATACTCAAGGTCTGTTACGTTAAATAAGTAGATGAGGCTAATTCTGACGCGCTAGCGCCAAGAGCAGCAAGTTGTTCTGTAACAAAACACAATAACAGACCCTATCTCCAGCGCGGCAGTTGCACGTTCCAAAGAGTAGTCCTACTAGATAACATAAGATGTTCAGTCGTCCTACTGTGCCATATGGGTAAGTCAAGTCAACCACATGCCCCTTTTTTACAAAGACTATAAAACCTCTATGCTTTTTAATGATCTCCTGCTCTGGGCGGAGTGAAAGGGAGTGTCAGACTCTTACTGACTAAAACCTATCCGTGTTTCACCCAATGCCCTTTGCGTTCCAGAGCCGCGGTGACTATCGAACAATTTCTGCAACCAACCACTTGTCCTTGGTAACAGATTGATTTTTATAACACCTTTATCATTTAGCTTGTTATAGGTCATTTTTGTAGGTTTTCAACTGACATGAGTCTCATCTGCATAGGTATTTTTAATAGGATCACATCAATTCAATCAATCACCCGATTGTCTGATAAAAAGATGATTCCATGCTTCGGAAGGCACGCACACGCACACACACTAGGGTGTGTGGGGTGCGAGACGGAATGGGACGCCGTCACCTCTTGCGAACCAGTCATGCCAGCGAAGGAGCTGGCGGAATGGGAGAGGGAGAGAACCTCTCGTCCCGGCCGCCGCCGTCGTCCGTCCGTCTTATAACGACAGGCCGTGTCGACGGCGCGTTCGTGTTCCACGCGCGCCTCAAAGAGAGTCAGCACACAATGGGGCCCAAAAGGTCCGACACCTGCCGGAGTTGCGGGACTATTCGAAAGAGATACCGCGGCTCCGGAACACAGAGGGCAACGAAGGAACATGGATGGGTTTAGTCAGTAAATGTCTGACACTCCCTTCCCGCTCCACCCAGAGCGGAAGAATTCATTTGATGATTTCCCATCCCTAAAAAAATGGGTGTGTGGGGTCGTCAGACCTTACTGCCGACACGATAAAAATATCAATAAAAACCCTTTATTTTAAATAGACCATTTACAGGACTTTTGAATTGTCAAGGTCTGTCAGTCAAATAATGTAGATAAAGCTACTTCAGCAGCAAAACACACTCACCGACCATTATCTCTAGCGCGGCAGTTGCTAGAGACATAGAATAGAATATACCTACTTAATGAAAATCAAGCCTCAAATCGTTTATTGTATTGAAATGCATAATGGACCGATAACAAATATGGACCGTCGGGCACACACACTATGCGAAGGTATGGGACCGAAGGTCACCATGATTACGCCTGCAAAGCTATTTGAATTACTGACGACATATCATGCCGAAATTACGTTGCGTTAGAGCGTTCAGCCGAACTTCAGCCGGGCGTAAGTTCAGCGGACATTCGGCGGCAACGTATTATGTAGAGCACGGTTCGATTGCCAACGAAGATCCGATAGGTATCTACACCCTTTTTTTTTTTTTTTTTTTTTTAGGGATGGGAAATCATCCAATGACTCCTCCCGCTCTGGGTGTAGCGAGAGGGAGTGTCAGACTTCTACTGACTAAAACCCATCCATGTTCCTTCATTGCCCTTTGTGTTCCGGAGCCACGGTGTTTCTTGCGAATAATCCCGCGACTCCGGCAGGCGTCGGCCCTTTCGGGCCCCTCTGTGTTGCTGACTCTCTTTGAGGCAGGTATCTACACCCTGTAAAAATGATTATCGCAGTTGAGTCGCGACCGTGTTTATTGAACCTCAAAGTAATAACGGAACCCTAACATGATCACTTTGTTTTGCGTCTGTCCGGTCGGTTTAGATAGACGACGCCACGACAGCGCTAGAGACATTGAAAAGATACACACAAAGTTGCGCAACTGAATTTCTGCCGCATAAGTTCTACACTAATGGTGTGTCAATCTGTGTCATATCAGCCGAATACGTCGGAACCTAAAATCAGCCGCGGTATTTCGGTCGCGTACCTTCGGCATAGTGTGTTTAGGCACTAAGGGAGGGAGGAACACATCTACTCATTAACAATAGTTAGGTACACAACTCAAAAATAAATCCTTACCTCCTTGAATCTAAAGCCCTTATCACACATCTGGCAGTGGAAAGTTGGCGGCAAGTGTCTCCGTTTGTGCGACGCGAGATTTGAAGAGTTAAGGAAGGTGGCCGGGCAGTGCGGACAGGCCAGGGGCCGCACGCCGCTGTGTGCTCGCTCGTGAACCAGCATGGCGTACTTAGTGCGCGCACGGTAAGGGCAATGACTGCAAGGGTAGTGGAGCTCTCCGGTGTGTATGAGTCTAAATGAAGTGTTTTAGATATAGATAAGTATGAGGTTACATTCTAAAGAAATAGATACCTATGATAATATTCGTTTTATTTAGTTTTTGTTGCACAATATTTATTTTATTCTCAGGCGCATAGGGCCATGTGTCTTGCACTCTTGCCTAAAATCTATACTAATATTATGATTATATACATGTACCAGCTGACCCGCGCAACTTCGTCTGCGTCACATTTTCCATTAATGCTCCGCTCCTATTTGTCTCAACGTGATGATATAGCCTATGGCCTTCCTCGATAAATGGGCCATCTAACACTGAAATAATTTTTCAAATGGACAAAAAAAGGACCAGCAGTTCCTGACATTAGCGCGTTCAAGCAAACAAATAAACAAACTCTTCAGGTTTATAATATTAGTATATACCTATTAGTATCAAAAGGGTAAACTATTCAACTGATTTTAAAAATTCTTTTACCAATAGAAAGTCACGTTATTTGTGACTGTCATGGGCTATTTATTAACTCGATAAATAGGTACCTGCCAACGAATTGGGCACGGGTCAGCTAGTATCCTGAATATTGGGGCGGCCGTAAGACGCAAGGGTATTTCAAGCATTGTAGCTACAGATGGTGAGAGGCTCTCTTGTCCTACCTATGTCTCTTCAACCTAGTAATAGACTTCAGTTCAAGTCCACACGTCTCACAAACAAAGAACTTGGTGCTGCTGCGACAGGACGGCAAACTCTCATGTGCTGTGAACTCCTCCTGAAAGACATTCCAAAATAAATCAAAGTTTTAGATACAGCCAAACATCGCGTCTCGTTTGAATTCACCGCTAGAGGCGCTAGTGTTGCGTGAGGTCTTCGTAATGTCAAGTTAACCGTAACCAAAGGGTAAAAACGGGACCCTATTACTTAGACTTAACTGTCTGTCTGTCTGTCACCAGGCTGTATCTCAAGAACCGCGATAGCTAGACAGTGGAAATTTTCACAGATGATGTATTTCTGTTGCCGCTATAACAACAAATACTAAAAAGCAGAATAAAATAAATATTTAAGGGGGCTCGCATACAACAAACTTGATTTTTTTGCCGTTTACCGGAACCATTATAATGGTTCCGGAACCCTTTGTGCGCGAGTCCGACTCGCATTTGGCCAGTTGTTTTTTTCATTGTGATGAGTCCACGTAAAGTAGCCTCCACACTATTCCCGAAGTTGAGCGAATACGATAGTGTGGAGGGGCACTTCGCTTCGCCTCGTGCAACTTCGCTTCGCCTCGGGCGACTTCCAGTTGTTGTCGGCTTTTGCGCCCGAGTCAAAGGACTCGAAGTTCGAACACGAAGCGTCTGTCCACACTACTCGGGTCACTTCGGTTCGCGTCAGCCATAGTAAATGCGCACGTATTTTTATTACGCGAGAGTACACATTGCAACGGCAGTTGCCACATGAACGTTATCCATTATGCCTATCGTGAGGGGAACGGGCGACTGAGTTCCTCGCGAAGTTGCTCGAGGTGTGTGGACACCTACTTCGGACTTCGGTCAACTTCGGAGAGCACTTCGCCTCGTGCATTTTCGGAATAATGTGGAGGACGCTTAACACTGCGACACTATTTATGTTGTACATACTACATACTTACACATTATTTTCTTTTAACTTTGTTCAAATGCGTGTAATAACAACTTTAATGCCATGATTAAGGACCATACTCGACAGTCAAGTGGGCGCCAACTGTTGAGTAAAGAAACGGTAGCCCTCATTTCAAAGTAACAAATTGGCACTAAAGCATGTTCCACACGGATGTAATCTAGCAACTCATCCAAGGTGACTTTGGTGGGAGCTTAGTTTCCATCCGTGAATTGTGTTTGAATTTGGATTGCATCTGCCGTCTACATGAATGGCTACAAGCAAGGTCAAATTGGAAGGGAAGCTGGATTATTTTGGATTTGGACACAGGAAAATCGGAACCATGCCAGACACCACTCATAAAGTCATAAACAAAGGGTTAGAAATGGTACCTGGTTATAAAAAGTCTGTCGACATTTCCCACAGGTCCATTCCCTCGTGACCATAGTGCCTCGTTTCACAAAATAACCTCCATGATGACTGCTCTCTTTTGTGTCACAGTTCTCTGCCATGCAAGTCACTGAAAAAGTTTTGTTATCATTTAGTTAATAAGTTGGCCCAAGGTGGAGACAGGTTACTCTGGATAGACCACAGTGGACACTGTTGGAGGAGATCTATGCCAAGACGCACGCTGAGATAAGAGACATTTTATAAGATACTAGCTGACCCCCGCAACTTCGTCTGCGTCACATTTTCCATTAATGCTCGTCTCCTTTTAGTCATAACGTGATGATATATAGCCTATATCCTTCCTCGATACATAGGCTATCTAATACTGAAAGAATTTTTCAAATCGGACCAGTAGTTCCTGAGATTACCCCCTACATACAACATACAAACAAATGTTACCTCTTTATAATATTAGTATAGACAAATGATATAAACGTGTACTCCATCTCTAATCCCAGAATAAAGGGCTTTATAATTATTATTAATTAGTTAATCTAAAATGAACCTTATTTTAATATATATTCCGTTATTTCCCGTTCCGGTAGAAATTTCGCGAAATCCTGTCTTAGTGCATTCCTACACTGGCGACACGATTGGCGCAGTGTTTGAGCGATTGACTGCTGCGCTGTGTGTTTGATTCCCACACGGAACAAATATTTGTATAGCCTACAGATAGTTGTTCCGGGTCTGGCTGTTTGTGTATGTGCGTTTATAAAAATGTTTGTAAACGCACCCACATTACAGGAGAAATTCCTAGTGTGGGGCAGTGGTTTATTTTTAAGTAGCTGACCCGCGCAACTTCGTTTGCGTCACATTTTCCATTACTGCTCCGCTCCTATTTGTCTTAGCGTAATGATAGCCTATAACCTTCCTCAATAAATGGGCTATCTAACACTGAAAGAATTTTTCAAATCGGACCAGTAGTTCCTGAGATTACCCCCTACATACAAACTTACAAACTTAATTAAATACAACATAACCAACACACACATCATGCCAAATTTCAGCTTTCTACAACCAGAAGTTTGAGCTGTGCGTTGTTGTTTCGAAACATCCACGCGAACGAAGTCGCGGGCACAGTTAGTGGGTAAATAATAATAGCCAAGCGGGTAAACTTCAAGGATAAGTAATGCTTTCCGAGTATGGTCTACGGATGGATGACCATTCCTTGCATACTGTGACTTCTCTGTACCACGTAAAGGAGGTTATGCTGCTAGTCATTTATATAATTTTAATACTTGTTAAAGGGCCAGAAGTCAGAAAATCTGATCCCAGTCTTGCCTAAAACTTTTTGATGTCATAGTTTTAATTTTACTAGCGAGTGACTGCCATTCAAAACAGACCACATGATAGTCAAAATCCAAATGATACTTATTGAAAAAAAAAAAAACTGACCACAGACATACCCATTTCAAGTTCCTGCTGCAACCTCCATTCTGTGACCTCTGTAGTTTGCCTCAGTAGCTCAGCATTTCTCAGCACCACTTCACATGTTCTGCATATGTATTGTGGTTTGCCATCATTTTCAGCTATCTGAAAGATATTGCCAAAATCATAATCATCATCATATTATCTGAAAGACTTCCACTGCCAGACATGCGCCTCCCCGTGTGTGTCGCCATTACAACTGGCCCTGTGCGCTTCACATCCATCGGCTACCCTCAACAGTCCACTTTGTGGGAGGCCTTCTAACTTTGTGTCTTATGGAATGGAAGCATTATATGAAAAGTTTTATTCTGATGGATCAGTGACAGTATTTCTTTATAAAAATGAATTTAGTTTTTATTGATTTTGAAGAGTGAGAGAGAACTGCCATTCAATGTAGTAATGCTGCCAGTCTTCTGCGAACATTCCCAGATGACTGCTATGTGGAAGAGTAATTTGAGGCCCATTTGTTTCGTAGCTAATGATATTTATATAGTTAGGTTTAGTATTAACAGTCAATACTTATGTTTTTTACTACTTTAAACTTAATAAAAATGTGATTACCTGTATCTGCAATATGTGTTTGATCCCAGCAACAATATCAAAGTCATAATTATCAAATATCTTTTTATATCCTGATTTAAGGCAGAGCCTACATGTTTTTTTTTGGTCTTGATTTTCCAGTACCTTTTTTAGAGAGCTGAAAGTATTGTTTTTGTTTTTTATCTACATGACTAAAGAAGTACATTATACTTTGGCATAAGTACCTACTTCTAGCTTTCAAGTATCGAGTGTGCAAATTCTACTAATTTTCACATTCACATTGCATTTGAATCTCAATCGCAAACTGAAAAAAAAAACCACCGACTCCCAAAAAACAAACACTACAAAGTAAAAAATAACTTTAATTTCGGAAGTCGGTGTTTTTGTTAGTTTCTTCGTATTTTGACACCGACTTCCGAAATTAAAGTTATTTTTACTTTGTAGTGTTTTTTTTTTGGGAGTCAGTTGTATTTTTTTGTAAAAAGTTTTATATTTTTCACTTTTTAGTGGTGCCCCACACCTAACATCACCACTGCAAAATTGCAAGAAGCAAAATACGCAATTTTGATTACTTGGATGACATAAAACCATCATCCAAGTAGACGAATTCCAGCTATTTCGATTTAAAATCCAAAGTTCATAACTGTCGGTTGATTCTGTCGACATCTCACCGTGATCACATAGGTGGAGTGAACACCAAGTGAGCTGTAATGCTATTTTGTTTGTATGGTTTGACAGCTCACTTTTCGTTCACTTCGCCTAAGTGTTTCCTTCGACATGTTTACAGAATCGCACTGCTGATTTTGATAAAATTTAAATGGGACCAATCTGCAGTGTAAACAATAATTTTTCAAATCGGTTCATAATTGTCGGAGTTATGAGGTAACAAACATGAAAAAAAATACAACCGAATTGAGAACCTCCTCCTTTTTGGGAAGTCAGTTAAAAATTTATGAAAATTAAGGCTTTTTTGACGGTTCAAGATTGACATGCGAATGCAAAATTTGTTTGAAAATTTCTAGAATTGGCCCTCTGTTGAAAACTATGTACCTACAGTCAAACAGATTTAATTGAAATCAGAGTGCATTCTTGTTGTAGCAGTTAAGGCGGTTCCCCTAGATCCCGCGTTACTTCTAAGATGCGTAGATGGTATTCTTTGCTAATTCAACTAGGTATTCACAAAATATTATTTCAATTTTGCTCATATTATATGGTTTTAATGTCTGATTACGTGCTTTTCTGTCTGTATGACCAGAATAAGGATATGGCGCGGTAATAGAACACCAAGCTGGATATTTCGTAATGTCTGATAACACCGTGTTTCTAACACGATATCAGATCTCAAAAAATAATAAAAATATAGTCAACTTACGTTACTGCTTTATATAATTTCTCAGTGTTATTTGCTCTAAGCCATCGTATTTTATCGAAATCGCCCCTGCTTAACTTTACGGAGACAAGTTTTTGGACTAATATTGTGGAGGCCATTTATATATTCTTACAAGTTTTATAAGAAGTATTCTGTGATGAAGTACTTGGAACTTCCAATGTTCAACATTATTGAAATTGAAAGGCAACCACTTTTGAAAATTGCAAACGCAACACAACACATCGGCATTTGATGACAACAGTTTGACAACTTTGACCAGTTGACAACACCAGTGTTGCCGGGGCCCACCAGTGTGGTTTTGTCACTGACGTATAAATCATATGGACTGGGCATACCTACAAAAAGGGCGTGGTAGGCGCAAAGGTGGCACTAGTCGATATTTTTTCCATAGAAACTTCGGGAGGGTATTACTCCGCTGTTTGACAGAGTACATCAAAAGTTAAACATAATATCGTTTTGTCATATTATTAGTTTTGTCTGTATGGAAACAGAATGTTAAAAAAGTTATGAGCCACCAAAGTTTCGTTTTTCTTGCCAATTTTAACGCATCTTTGGGCGTAAATAAGTAATAAACACAATGTAAAATCTTTAAACCAAGTCGGTACCGACAAAGCTCAACTATCGAAGAATTCAATAACTTAATTTTTAATCGATTTATGCAGTAGTTTTTTCATAAAACTCGATTTACGAAAGGCCTTCTCATATTTTTTTACGCGCGCGTTTTACTATGAATTATCGTGATCGTGCCTCTCACTGAAGCGGTTATTACACTACACAATCTATCGGGCGATAACTAGGGCGATAACTAGGGCGCCCTGTCCCTGCGGCAGGGTGCCGATTATTACACTACACAATCTATCGTGCCCTAACTGCAGTGGCGGCGTAAAGTGGGGGCGAAGGAGGCTGGTCCGCCCCGGGTGCCTAGCACCAAGGTGACAAAGACAACAATCATTAATAAGTACCTAATTTTGTACTTAACTACTTACGTTCCTACTTATATCATAGTCAACGCATCGCAACCGACGTACATTCATTTTTTAATCAAATTCATTAAACAGATACCAAAGTCGCGTCTATAAAAAAAGTGTGATTTTTTGACGCCAATTTCCAACTTATGACATCAATTAACAACTACCTACTCTTGTACGTGACTACTTACATACATACAAATATAATAGTTTATAAAGCATCGCAACTATAATTTCACATTTGTTTTCGAGTATCATTTCTAATTCCCTAAAATAATAAATTCATGTTGCGCTTGATCTTAAACCGCGCGAGAAAGGGAAGTCAATTTTGATATGTAATGTGATCGAATATTTTAGTACCTAAAATAATCAATCGAAAATATCTGAATACAAATCCGCCCAAGGTGCCAATCTAACCACTGCCGCCACTGCGGCAGGGCCCTGGTTCCCTGTCTCTTACTTACACTAGGTGATAGACAGAGCAGGGAGATCGGAGCCACCCGATCGCCCGATGGCAAGGTCCTTACACCCGATTTCTTATTACACTAGTCTCGCCCTAGTTATCGGGCCCGATAGATTGGGTAGTGTAATAACCGCTTCAGTTCCCCCCGGTGCGGTGCGGGGGGACAATGCTCACGCACACGTGCGTATTCAAGTTACGACTGTGTCTGCTGCGGTGTGCTGTGGCCTGTGGCCTATAGCGGTTATTACACTACCCAATCTATCGGGCCCGATAACTAGGGCGAGACTAGTGTAATAAGAAATCGGGTGTAAGGACCTTGCCATCGGGCGATCGGGTGGCTCCGATCTCCCTGCTCTGTCTATCACCTAGTGTAAGTAAGAGACAGGGAACCAGGGCCCTGCCGCAGTGGCGGCAGTGGTTAGATTGGCACCTTGGGCGGATTTGTATTCAGATATTTTCGATTGATTATTTTAGGTACTAAAATATTCGATCACATTACATATCAAAATTGACTTCCCTTTCTCGCGCGGTTTAAGATCAAGCGCAACATGAATTTATTATTTTAGGGAATTAGAAATGATACTCGAAAACAAATGTGAAATTATAGTTGCGATGCTTTATAAACTATTATATTTGTATGTATGTAAGTAGTCACGTACAAGAGTAGGTAGTTGTTAATTGATGTCATAAGTTGGAAATTGGCGTCAAAAAATCACACTTTTTTTATAGACGCGACTTTGGTATCTGTTTAATGAATTTGATTAAAAAATGAATGTACGTCGGTTGCGATGCGTTGACTATGATATAAGTAGGAACGTAAGTAGTTAAGTACAAAATTAGGTACTTATTAATGATTGTTGTCTTTGTCACCTTGGTGCTAGGCACCCGGGGCGGACCAGCCTCCTTCGCCCCCACTTTACGCCGCCACTGCAGTTAGGGCACGATAGATTGTGTAGTGTAATAATCGGCACCCTGCCGCAGGGACAGGGCGCCCTAGTTATCGCCCTAGTTATCGCCCGATAGATTGTGTAGTGTAATAACCGCTTATGTCGTTCATACGTTACATACGTAGGTCATACTTGCGCTCTAATTTATATTGACTCATTGGCTTGATTTTTGGATGTCAACATTATATTTTATATCTGTTTGACTTCGCACTGTAGTTTGGACTCCGTATTTGCGTTTGAAATTGTTATTGTTGCTTTGAGTGGACGCTGCATAAGTACGTGACATTGTTTTGAATTATTGAAAAAGTTTTCAAAACCACATATTATAAACAATGGGTAGAAAAGTCATAATTTGGCGTCGTGACCGGGTCTTCGACACCGCGTCGCTGCCCGCGCCCGCTGCAGTGTAAAATCATTGCGGCGGGATGCTATCGCGCAATGAATTTTCAACTCTCGATGTTGAAACCAATGATATAATTATAAGTTGAAACGGTGTCTTTTTTTGACGCGTTGGGATTAACTCTGCTGAGTGCTGGGTTCTCAACGCTCGGCTGAACGGAATATTTTTACGTCCGTGCGTACGGTGGCTAAGCGTTCTTACAATCGAGCGACATGACGCCGCCGTGCCACCGCCGCCGCACGCGTCTACGACAGGGACAACTGCACGCGTTGTTGGTGATCGTTGAAGCGCCCGTCGACAGCCAACGACAAAGGTTGCCGGCCGCCAGCGGCAACGTGTCGCTCGTTTAGTTGAGTACCTAAGGTAGCAGGTAGCGAAATCCAAAGTTCAAGCCAGGGTCAATGTAATGTTTGTTACTGGGTTCATTCTATTTGCTTTCAAAATAGTTTCTTGCAATTGACAAACCTAATTTTGTGTTCGTAGGTACTTTTGCGGCGGACAACACTTTTTTATGGAAGGGAAACCAAATAACTCCTCCCGCTTTGGGCGAAACAGAAGGGAGTGTCAGACTCTTCTTGACTAAAACCCATCCGTGTTCCTCCTAATGCCCTCTGCGTACCGTACTTACCAGGGCCGCGGTAACTCTTTCGTACAAATTCTGCAACATCATAGTTTACATAGCTCTCTGCCTAATAGGTACCTACTGTTATATTAACGTAGGTAGGTACTTACCTACAAGCAAAGATGCCATAAAACAAACCGTTGGTGTCGTAGACACTAAAATTTTAACGTTAGGTAGGTAGGTATGTAGGAGCTAAGTAAACAATCTTTATGTGTCACTTGTCAGTTTGTCACAATATACTGTGCACTTGTCTGATAATTTAAAGCAATCTAATAATGAATGCAATTCTAAACACGTCTGTGTCAACCAATAGGGGTAACTAAAAATAGAAAACCGGCCAAGTGCGAGTCGGACTCACGCACCGAGGGTTCCGTAAATCCGTACAAATATTATAATATAAGCAAAAGTTGTGGATTACGATTTATGACGTACCTATTAAAAAAACTCCTTACTAGATCTCGTTCGAACCAATTTTCGCTGGTAGTTTACATTGTAATGTACATCATAATTATATTTTTTAGTGTTATCATTCTCTTATTTTAAAAGTTACACGACACACACACATTTTACCACTCTGGAAGTGTCTCTCGCACAAACTATTCAGTTTAGAAAAAAATGATATTAGAAACCTCGATATCATTTTAGAACCCCTATCCATACTATACCGGCCTACAGGTTTAGGTAGGTAGTAAGTTCACAGAATACATCTACTTACCAAGTTTAGAGTTTTCGACAGCATAGTTCTTATAGTTTCGGAATAAAGTGGCTGTGACATACGGACGGACAGACAGACAGGCAGACATGACGAATCTATAAGGGTTCCGTTTTTTGCCATTTGGCTACGGAACCCTAAAAATTAAGAAGACAGGTAGGTAAGTAAGTAATTTTGATAACAATTTAAAGGATGGTACTTAGGTAGAACTAATTTCATTATTAGGTACTAGCGACCCGCCCCGGCTTCGCACGGGTGCAATGCTGATACTAAAATATACACTACAGAAAAACCGTGAGAAAAACTGTTACCTACCTAACTCACGTCTGAGCCGCGCGGGTACCTTACATAGATCTAAACTCCCCTCCCGCACGCGCACCCCCGCCTTGGTGACCGCCGCAACGGGCCGTACAGCAGAAATCGTAATAGGTATTTTAATTTCGCCATAACTTCAAAACTCCGCCTCGGGGAATATTCACACGATTTGATGCGTTCGCTGGAGAAAGTCTAGGAGGTAAACACATTTTGCTAAGCTGCATTTACATTCATAATGTATTGATTTTAAGCTCAATAGAAGAGTTTAAGTATATTTTCTAACATACCGATGAAATTGGGTTTTAATTAAAAGTCAACAATAATTATTTACAACACCATTTATTTATTTTTACATACATATAATTTACATCCTACTAATATTATAAATTTATCCTACTAATCCATACCTTCTAATCTATACCATCCTACTAATTGCTATACAATTTTTGTTTAAAAACATACCAGCATATTCAATGTGGGCACTGCGCCATCATGTTACCTCATCACATCGAAGGTTCTGTTAAAACTAGATTCATCAAAGTGAAGGGAGAAGATATGCCACATTTTATGTCTATGGTTTATATTTTTCTTCTATCCATTTATTTTTGAAAATTTCATTTCCAGGAAATCTGTGGGATAGCATTGCAATGTATTTTACACACTTTATCAATATAATAATATCGATACTTATCGTATGCGATGCGAACATCGCACATCACTAAGACATAAAAATTGTATGTAAACAATACAACGAAATTAAGAAAATAATAACGTAATAATAAGCCATACAAATATGACACAGGTATCAATAATCTTTAAAAAGATCATTGGGTAACAATACATTACACAAAATTCTACAATATTCAACTGGATTAGTGAAAACTAGTAACTAACCTGTGCAGAGTCATATTAGTCTGATTTTTGTTATTCCTCGCACCATACTGTATTATGCAACACGATGGCATGATTTTTCTCTTATTTTCCAAAGCCAGAACACAAAAAATACCTAGCTTTCGACGTATTTATCTTTAAAACAACGAAAATAATAAAAGCAAACAACTGTTTGACAGCTCAACTAAATTAAAACCACAGAGTAGGTACTTTGGGCACGTAAAATTGTAAAATGGTGACCGGCCACGCAAAGGCATGATTTTGACGTCACACAATAGGGTTGCCAAATTTAGTACTTGGCAAACATATAGATGTCTCTTTTTTCATATGCAGCTCTTGGCTAGTTAAAAAGAGACAAAACGCTTTTTGACATGTTTGCGTCGATATGATAGATATTTGTATAACTGTTTATTTCTATAGTCAAACGTTTCAAGTCCATATGATTTATACGTCAGTGGGTTTTGTAAACAAAAAATGCGACTGTTTCTTATGAACTGACAAATATGTCAAACTCTCACCAGTCGGTTTGCATTCTAAAGCGGAAATTGCAGAGCTATTTTCTAAATAAATAGCGCAGAGTTATTATAACACTTCTTTCTCTTCTTTTTGTATAAAATATATGTATGTTTAAAGTATAAGTATATAAATTATAGTATATATGTATGTATGTGTATTTTAAGTTTATAACTTATTTATGGACTGCGTACCCATCATTCTATTTATCATTATGACATCTTTTTTTTTTATCATTGTTCTTCTCAAAGAGAGCACCTGCCATCTAATCTCTTCACCACCCTTGGTTGACTGGTAGAGAATGCCTAAGTAAGGCAATAAGTCCGCCTTTGTACTTTTCTTTTTGTGCGAAAGTTTAAATAAACTCGACAGGTGAAATCTTAACCCCTAAACGCATACAGTATCAAAAATGATACCTAAAGTTTAACTAAGGTTATTGCTAAGGCTAGTTTCCATTTGAATATTTATGTACCTCATATGTCTGTGATGTACCTTGATTCATTTCTGAACGAAAAAAAATCGTATGCTATCTATTTTGCAGTGGTTTTGTTAGGTGTGAGGTACCACTAAAAAGTGAAAAATAAAAAACTTTTTACAAAAAAATACAACCGACTTCCAATAAAAAAACACTACAAAGTAAAAAATAACTTTAACTTCGGAAGTCGGTGTCAAAATACGAACAAACTAACAAAAACACCGAGTTCCGAAGTTAAAGTTATTTTTTACTTTGTAGTGTTTTTTTATTGGAAGTCGGTTGTATTTTTTTGTAAAAAGTTTTTTATTTTTCACTTTTTAGTGGTACCTCACACCTAACAAAACCACTGCAAAATAGATACCATACGATTTTCGAAAGTGCCCCTCGACTTCTCTGGGATGCCATCATCAGATCCTGGTTTCCTTATCATGGGACCATTTGGGAAGTATACCCTTTCCAACAAAAAAATCATTTTTAAAATCGGTTGGCAAGCGACGGAGCTAAGCGCGAACAAACATAAAAAAAATAAATAAAAAAAATACAAACATCCGAATTGAGAACCTCCTCCTTTTTGGAAAGTCACCAGACTGACGTATAAATCATGATCGTATCGTATCGTATAAATTATGATTTATTTTCGTAAGTACAGGTATTCCCGCGTAATTTTGTATTTGTTGTGACCTTCTGTTTTAGAGACTTTTCGTTCAACTAAAATTCTTCTGACCATCGTAAGTATGTAATTCATATTATTGAGTACGCGTCATCTTTGTATGCTTTCATACTTCAATTTGCTATTTTTGTGAGGTATCAAAATTGATACTTCATGCATTGCGCGCCAAAAAAAAACAAAAATTTCTTACTAATTTGAATGTCATATTATGTTTGTTTTTGACTTCTAATTGCTTATAATATCGCATGCTCTTGGTTTTGGGTGCTTGCTTCAACTGCTTGATGTTTTTTCACAGATTATGGCTAAGAGATTAGCAGAACGCGACATCGAGACATATCTGCGTCAGTTGGAAAGTGGAGAACTGTCTGATGATAATTTAGAGGAAGATGAAGACGAAATTGGATATTATGCTGATCGTAATGACATTTTAGCTGATTTAGAAGACAGTTCAGAAAATTCCAAAGATGTAGATGGTGATATTTGACGATGAAAATGATAGAGATCCACCTTTAGTTTCAAATGAGGGGATTGAACCGCCACGGCCACCGCTGCCATCGACTTCATCACGGTTTGACAAAAAGCAAAAAGCTTCAATTGAAATTCCTTGCTCTAGAGTTGTGAAAGAGTACAATGCTCGAATGGGTGGCGTCGACCTAATGGACAGCTACTTAGGTCGGTACAGCATCAGAATGAAGTCTCGAAAATGGTCGACACGATTGTTTTATCATCTGCTCGACATGACGGTCATCAACGCTTGGGTCCTCTAAAAAAAAGTACTGACCAAAAAAGGAGAGAATCAGAAACAAGTAAGTAATGAATTTAGCTGACTTTAGAACAGATCTAGCAGAATCTCTATGTAAGTACCAAACTTACAGTCATGATAACAAACGTGGTCGGCCAAGTTCAAGTCGCTTCGGCCAAGAAGTCATCAAGAAAGCAAGGACAACTCGAGCGCATGAGCAAACAATGCCAACAAGGGATGTCCGTTTTGACAATAAAGGGCATGAAAGAGAATATTATATTATAAGAAATATGTGTAAATGAGTTTTACACCCCTAAATCTATTATATATATTTTTTTCAGAATATTTAAAAATTCATGCATTTAGGGGATAATTTGTCATACAAAATCGCGTTTCATAATACTCATGGCAAGGCGGATCGGTCTATTCATGGGCCACCAGGCGACGTGGAAGAGAGCCTCTATGGGCTGCCCCCAGGGGTTGATACTTGGACCGACGCTCTAGAACCTGCAAGATGACATCCTTAGACTGCCTTGGCTTGTGAGGGCTAGCCTACGCGGACGACGTCACGATCGTAATCGCGGCGATCGAGCGTAAAGCTCGGTCGTCCCTGGAGGCGGCATCCGCTTGGGGGAAGCGGAACTGCCTTGAATTCTCAACAGGGAAATCACAATCCCTGACCCTAAACTAAATTTAAACGTCCCCCTAACATCCACATGGACGGTGCCTCGATTGCGCACGTGACGAGTGCCAAATTGCTGGGCGTTGTCATCGATGAAGGGGGCTCCTACGTGCCGCATGCTAGTTTGACCGGCCAGCGGGCCGTGAACGCCTTCAGGAAGATGTCGAGGATTTCGGCATCTTCTTGGGCCTTAGATATCGAGCCCTAAAGTTCATTTACTCAGGGACCTATGTGGCAATACTGACGTATGCTGCGGCCGTAAGGTGGCGGAGTTTTAATAGATATGTAGTGCGGAGTACGCTACTCCGTACGCAACACCCGACATTCATCCTCCTCACAAAGGCCTACAGGTCGGTCAGCACCGCAACATTGCCGGTGCTAGCGAGGGGGGGTCATTCCGTCGTTTTGTGCAAATTGCGACGATCCGCGGAATCAAAAAAAAATGTTAGATTTAACAGATTTTTTGTTTTTATTCGAGTTAAAATTGTCGTCACATTCATAAAAAGGGGTAGGCACTTTTTTATATTATTAACTAATTGAGATATGGCTAGCTGAAAATCAACAACAGGATGGTGATGAAAACTGTATGGATTGTAATGAACTAGGGTGAGATGGTAATGATATAACTCGGGAAGGTAATAAATAGGCTAGGATAGGAATTAACCGTAATAGACAGTAATTTTATAAAGATAAATGAAACAATTATTTACAGTAATCAACATAATTATCTTTTATTTCTAATCAGACTTTTAATTCAGTTTGGTTTCAAAAAATCACTTTTTGGAAGGAAGCTTATTCACAGTTCTTAATAAGTAGGTAATTAATGGCTATATAGACTCTCAAACAGTAGCCAAACCAATTTACAACATTGGCCTGACTTGTGTAACGATCAATATTGAATATAATTCAAGTATTTACTAATAGTAATAAAAGAAGCTAGAATTTTTGGTCTCCTACACAAAATCACAAAAATTACTTAAAAAATAGACTTCTAAAAGCTAACAGCTTTTTCCCCGCTGCAACTCTACTATTTGTATCTTCTTCAAAGAAGGAGTGGATTTTATTTAACAATATTTGTTTATTTTCCACAGGTGGTTTCTTCTTTCTTAGGGTAAATGGCAGTTTGTGAAGTAACTTATATTTTCTTAATTTTGTAGCATCTTTGATAACTGTGTCTACAAAATTTCTTTTGTCTTTTCTAGTCATTGTTTTATAGGTGTTTTGCAGATTTTGGGATATAGTTTCACCGAAAAGTAGTTGTTTTTTTACTGCTTCCTTCTTATCTGGTCGAATTTCTGTCAATACTTCATCTACCTTTTTTTCTATAGTATCACAGACTTTTTGAGTTATATTACTTCTTTTACGTAATAAATCCTTTTCTCTTTCAAGTTTTTTAATCCTAACGTTCAATATTTTTACTGTCTTCATGTGATTATAACGTATACGTCTTAAAATATTATTAAACTTAGATAATTTTGTAGACTTACTATGCTTGATTGTACTTGGTCCTGGTTCAGCTACCGTCAAAGGATCTGGTATTTGGGGTTCCGGATTAACACAAAAATTTGACTCACTCTGGGGTGGTGAGTTTTCCACCAATATTCTCTCTAATGTCTTTGCTTTTTCCATCTTTTTTAGATAGTTTTGAGAATTTTTCCGCCAACGCCTTCGTTGTTCCCTTTGTGCTCTAGGAGTCATGTCTTTAATGCTACAGATTTTATTCTGCTCTTTTCTTACCAAGTACCTGTTTCTTTCTTTTTCTTTCTGTAGGGAATACAATTCAGGATTGTTTTTTATTTGAGCATATTTTTGTCGTTTACGTAGCCGATCTTTAGCAAGTTTTTCTTCTCTTGTCAACTTTTTACGAGTTTTACCCATATTTATGCTGAAATTTAAAAAATAAATACTTAGTAAATTATACGAAAAAACATGTCTCATGTAGATAATACACTATACATACTGGAACATAATTATTTTGAAATAAAAATTAGAATTCTTCATTTCCTTCCAAAGTTGTTCATTACCTTCCCACAAAAAAATGGAGGGAACGGATGGTAATGCAGAGGAGATGAATGAAACATTTCACAATTTATATTGATAACTTCGTTGTAGAAAACATTTATAATTTGATTTAAAAACAGGACCAATATGACTTTAAGAGATATACATATTACGTATTTATAATAATTTACTTATTACGGTACCTTGTGAATTCGAAGGAAGGTGATGAGCTGATTTATGGACGAAACACTGGTAAAAATTCGAAGATTGTAAATAATTTTATTCACAATACGCGCACGTCCACTCGTCTCTGTAACCAGGGCCGACTGACCAAGATAAAGCCGTTTTGAAGGGAATCGTATCGGAGACCGTCTCGTATTCTCTTATATTAAGAAGTTTTTGTGTACGGATGGTAATGAAGTTTTTTTTGTGACAATTCGAAAAAGGAGCTTTTTAAATAAATAGATCGCAATAAATTGAAAATTAAAGTACATAATTTGCAGTTCAGGCCTTTAGCTTTAATATTGCGTTTTAGTTAAAGTCATAATTACGAATGTAGAAAAATAATCATCGAAAGATCTAACGAAGTCCCAAGTTGGAAGCGGAGAGGAATGATTTTACAGACAGTATTTTTTATTTATTTATATATTTAACAAAAAAATATGCAATATTAGTGATACTACTTTTAAAGTTATTATGTTTTTATCCTCTAAGCAAAAATCTGTTTATTTTTTCTAATAAATTAATGGGTAAAATCGTCTGGAATTGCTTTTTGCACAAAACCACGGAATGACCCGGGGACTTCCGGCCGCTAGGTTATTGTGTTCTGTGCTTCCGGCCGACTTGAAGGTCTATCGCGCGGGATGAGTCGTGCAGGAGTGTTCCGGGTAGGTCAGCAGGGAGCGCAACGTGGCGATCAGGGGAGTGAGGGCGGAGGTCACGGCTCAATGGCAGGAACGATGGAAGTCTTCCAGTGAAGAAAGGGAGCTATATTCATTTGTCGCAGAGGTGGCGGATAGTTCAACTAAATTAGTATTCTTTATTGCTTTCGTTAGTTTTGACAAATTATGGGTTTTCTTCTTGTATCAGTACTTGTAACTGTAATGGTGTGTGTAGTTTGCACTATTGCGCGGCCAAAACTTCCTTGGTGAATATTTCGTAAAATATTGATCTAACTAAAGCTTATTTATTATTTTTTCGACATCAAATGAGCGCAGGTGTCGCATAATGATAAGAGCGAAAAATAAACATATTCTTGCTCTATTTATAATGAAAAAATATAAAATAGGTTTCAATTCTGTCGAGCTCTGGTTATGGCGAAGAACACGTTTTTACTGCTTTCCACATTTCTACTCTTCTTCATTAGACCCTCGTTATCAACGATGCCCTCCGAGAAAATTCAAAGAGCTCAAACACTATAACCTACTTGTGAGAATGGAGATGAAATTATTTCGTTTGAAGGTCATATTATGATATTGCGTTAGACATGGAAATAAAAAAAATAAAAAAATCTTGCTCTACTTTAGAAAACAAAAAAAAAGATAGGTCTCATTCTGTCGGACTCTGTCTGAAATGACCGTTCTCTCTGTTCCTTGAAGAAGAATGGTCATTTCATACAGATTATTTTTCTCAAGTCCAAACCGAATTCATTATTACCACAGACATATTATTACCTACTTTTAAAAAGAAAACTAAAACTATATTAGCCTTTTGTTTTAAGTTAGTGACTGGGCAACTAAAGGAGTCAGGAAAAGTAGGGAAAACTATGAGCTGTCCCCTTATTAAAACTAAAACTTTTAATTAATAAGAATGTAGCTACATACTCAAAAGTTTATAAAAATATCTGTAAGCTAGCAAAGGCTTATACATAAGCAATAAAGTAAAAACAGCAGACATTAAAATGACCGTTTGGAAAATTAAAAATGATGACTCCAATCTGTAATCAGTGTTGTACTGTTGTACAACACTGATTACAGATTGGAGACTTCTCATGGACTTATTAGCGATAGGTGACAAACAAGTTGCTCAAGAATTTGTAATTTTCTTAACAAGTATATAAAACTACTGAAGTCTTACATTCCTCGCCTTCGCTTGCTTTTGATATATTACAAGCGAACTTTTGAGCCTGCTGACTGAATTAAATTTTTAACATAATAAACCCCAGGGTAGTAATAAATCAAAATTAAATTGACCGAAGATCTATGGGGATTGTCTATCAAAGTTTATTGTTAATTGTATCTCAATTGCCGAGACTGTAGCGTCGTGTTTAATTTGTGTGTGGATCAAGGAGTCTTTCCGGAACTAATGAAATTCAGAATTTGTTACCACTTTCTTTTTTAAATCTGGGGATAGTATAGACGCAAATAATTATATACCAGTACCTATCCGTGCGTGTTGCCAGTGTTTAGTAAGGTATTTGAACAAGTAATGCTAAATCATCATTGTATCACGAATAACATCTTGCATGATACTAAGGCTACCCATCTAAACTGTAATTGATATTAAAAAAAAAAACAATGATTCATCTGTGAATTCTCGGGCCCGATGTTGATGAAAAGTAAAACTGCATCATGGTTTTTGAAAAAAAAAAAACAGTTGATTTAGGTTGATACCTACTTATATATTTTTTTAATTAAAATATTATTGAGCTCTTTCCTTTAGTTTGCCATGTGTAATTACTTCCCAGAATTTGATCCTTATTAGCTACAGCCTATACTTTCGGATGGTGTAATACAGGGTGTTTTTTTTCTAAATTAACTGGCTCGATTCCTGGGTAACAATAATTTTTCAAAAATCCATTGATGCAATTTTACTTTTCATCAAAATTGAGCTGACTCCTTTCAGTATTTTTCGATATTCCTCATATTTTCAGATTTGGTTTGTAGGCTCACTTTAAAAACTCAAGCTGTATGTCAATGATTTACTCTGTAGCCACCACCCATCACAGAACGTTTTGACAACTTCAGTAAAGTAACAAAGAAGCAAACAGCTCTGAAAATAACTCTTTATCACAACGTTTTGACTTTATGCTTCGAAGAAGTCGTTGTTTTTGTAATTTAAAACAGTAATATGTAGGTACCTACCTAGATAAATTGTAACTATACCTTTTGCTGTGCCCTAACAGGGTCTACAACGGTTTTTTAGCTGTAAGCTTTTTTCTTTAAACATCTTATAAACCATATACAACGCAAATAAATAAATAAATATTAATACTTCCCGTTATGTTACATTCGACCAATATTCCATTGTGACAATTCGGGAAAAAATGTATGAAGATCAAAATCGTGACCAAACGCCACTTGCTTTCTGTTGTTTTGAAAAGTTTTGACATGGTGACAAATCGGAAATGTGACATAACGGAAAGTAGCCATTAGCGGCTACTTCCCGTCATGTCAAATTCCTGGTGAAGAGGTGAATGTCCATGACTTCATCGGTGGGCACAAATTAATTGCACCTACCTTTGCTGTTAACTTTACTTCTTATAAACCTTATAAAAAATACATTCTTTAATAATACCTCCTTTGCCTCTTTGGTATGTTATTCTTGTAAAATATAATGTATCATCATCTCTGTAAGTGCCCGTTTACGGAGACGGCGCGGCGGGGCGTTGAGCGTCGCGTGCGAAGTGGCGGCATTGTACTCTGTGGTGCCGGCCCGCACTTAATTCAAACATAATTATGGCGTTTTGTATGAGAGCGTTTAGTAAGAAGCGATTTACGCAAGCGGCTGGGCCCGGGGTGTCGCACGCCTAACGCCCCGCGTCTCCGTTAACAGGCACTAAGACTGTCTTGGACGGTCTGAACATCAAACAGCAAGTAACTCTTCTTGGTATGACTCAAATATTGAAGGACAGTATCGTCTTGCAAGCTTCTCGTTACTTGCGTAGTGAGTCCTGCTAGTTCTTCTACTAGGGCTGAGGAAGTTCCATCGAAACGAGTAAGACTCTTGGAATTCTCTTATTTTATAGTGTTTCATTAATATTTTGTGTATAGGGTAGAATGATTGATGTCTGTAGATTTCGATGCCTGAAAAATAATGTAAGTATCCATATATGTAGATAGAAATAAATTAAGTAAGTCTTTAACTACTGAATAATATCTAGTCACAATGTTAATTTAAAAGTAAATTAAATATCAAACAACACTAGGTATCAACAAATACTAAAAAAAAAAAACAGAATAAAATAAATATTTAAGAGGGCTGCCATACAACCAACGTGATTTTTTGCTCGATATTGATAACGGCATTAGGCAGATGCTTTAAATAGAATATATTTAGTTATACAGGGAAATTGAAAAAATACCCGAAACCTCTTAGGGAGTGAAAGTACACATGATTATAAGCAACTTTTGTTTTGGTAAAACTCCGAAATCTCGAAAAAAATATCAGCTGTTTCATACAAAATGCAGTATTTAGCCAATGAAAATGTATGAAACAGCTGATATTTTTTTCGAGATTTCGGAGTTTTACCAAAACAAAAGTTGCTTATAATCATGTGTACTTTCACTGCCTAAGAGGTTTCGGGTATTTTTTCAATTTCCCTGTATATATTCACTTTAAAAATAAATAATTCAATTAATATAAAACAAATATTTAAGGGCTCCCATACAAAAGAATGATTTTTTTGCAGTTTTTATAGATAGTGGTGCGGATTCTTGCGCGAGTCCGACTCGCGCTTGGCCGTTTTTTTTTTGTTTACGTGAAAAAATTAATGTCCAATTTTTTCGAAAATGCTTCTGAAGGACTAGGTATTTCAGTTTTTTAGTCAACATCCCTATATACTAAGAAATTCGTAATGATTAGATGTTTTTCAAGAATATCAATACAAAACAAAGAAAGTTGGTAAATAAATAGCGAAGAAGCAAAATAAGTAATATATCATTATTGAATTTGAGCCAGTTTCGCGTTATAAACTCTGTTCTTTGACATATCCCGAGTTTGTTTTGACACTCGGTGGCCACAGGATAGGTATTTCCTTTATTTTTTTTAAAGAGTTAATCAGCGTGATTTGGTATGGCATGCGGGGATGCCATTGATTTTCCGTTAACGATCAATGGCACGAAATCGCGCCACCGGGAGCTGATCGACTTGCTTGAAAGCTCGAGACTGTGAAAGCTTCAGAGCTCAACAAAGTATAGCGATACTGCAGGCTCTTGATCTTTCTCTTTCCTCTCTTTTTTTAAATGGCCTTACCAGGGCAAGTTTCCCACCGGATTCTTATAGGGCACATTCGTTGAACCACTTTCTGAACAGCAAGACTACCAGTTACAAATCTGTCGTTAGGGTTGTAGGTCTTCAATATTTCTCTGAAAAAAAAAATAGGAGGTCCGGGTGAGACTTTGAACTCTAAATAACAAGGTATTGTATGTAGTACGCAGACTGTAAGGTTGTGCAGATTTTTGTTTATAGTTGAAATGCGCAGACTAAAATCGGTGCCGTGTGGATCCACTATAACACTATTTAGGTAGGTACTAATATGTGTACCTACCTATGTGTTGCTGGGAAGTTTGTTGGCCACTTCTTCTCCACAGCTAAAACACTAGGAACGGACGGGCGGGCGTTTTGGGGGACTTTCTTTTGTAGAACTTGAAGTTCAACGTTCAAAAGTGCTGGCTCTCAGGCTAATTTGAATAAATAAACGACTTTTGAATTTTGTTTTTTTTTTTTTTAATTTTGAATAAAGGAGGTTGATCGATTCAAGTAAATGTCACTTACCTAAGAATAGAATTAGTAATATTACTTCCGATTTCATCTTTGCTAAACGACATTATCCCTGGTGCGACAAACTTATTGCCCTGTTTCACTATCCAATTTGGTCGTAGTTCGTCCAGAGGTTTGACCACTACCATATCTGTTTCCAAGCATATGCCACCAAATTTGTTGAGAGTCACCATTCGCAATATGTCTGCGGTATGCTGTATCGGAAATCTACTTTCCTTTAAACCATTGAGCAGTATAGGTTGTACTACTGTTCCCTTCGAATATTCAGCTATATGCACTCTTAAGAAGTTCACGTTAGGGAAGCGGAGTAGCTTCGCGAGGCAGCCAGTCTTGAGGTCACTTTTGGTGACAGGTACACTGAATAGCACGTATATTTCTCGCTTCGGATGTGCTCTGGCAGCTGCTTCCACTGAACAAGCTTCTATAGCAGTTAGTTCGCCTTTATACGATGTCTTGTGGAAAAATAGTGAGCTGTTCTCTTTCGGAGTAAAGGTCGGGTCTTCTGCTGATGGTAACGCGTCTCCCTCATCGGTGTAATAGTAAGCTATAGTGTTCCAGTAACTGATCATGTATAGTTTTTTGACAAATATTATTACACACATTGTTATACAGACGTAACTGAAGCCTCTTTTAGTTTTTCGCGGCTTTTTCATTATTGGTCTTTTTCTCTTGAATTTTATCGTTTAAATGACTTGAGAATGCTCGTCGAGTATTGTAAACAATTGTTGAATGTGTTTGTTTTCATTGAAAATATTTATTGTTTTTCGATAATTTCCTGAGTTTTGTTTATGTAAAAAAGTGTAGTTCGATATTGGTGTGTTCTGACTGCAATAACAAAGATTATGAAAAGTCCAAAAGGTCCTTTAAAAAACCGAGTTGATTATACGAATAGAACGCTATAGCTTATTCATTATTTTAATGAAAAGTGGGTAGTTCTAGATATCAAAAAGTAATTTTCGTCTTTGGTTACCTACTTCGACTCAGCGCATTTTTCCTATTAGCGCAGAATAAATATTTTTATCTTTACCTACATACCCAGGTTTGTATTGTATGAGTGGCATTTTATACGGATATGCAGGGTGTAAGGGTGCTTTTCCATTAACGTGAAAAGAGGCGATATTAACCAATAATGTCAGTGACTCACGTAGTGCGGAGATTTTATGCTATTCTCCGTTACTCCGCTCCGCTGTAAACGACAGGCGCCCTTAAGGCGAGGTTGCAGTACTGTGTGTTTTGACGAACAACAGCGACTGTCCGGCGAGCGAAATAATGCCTCAATTTTGATTGTTTTTTCTTATTGGCGAAAACTGATAAAGAAATTACACAATCTGGTTTCAACATTTACTTCAAAATAAAAAGCTCTATCTATTGATATAACTTTTATATATATTCGTGATGAAATCTCTTAGCAGTACACGTTTAAAATTGTAATTTAATGTCAAGTTTGATTAAAAAAAGTATCGAGCCAATCATTCTAAATCGCGTTTCTATCTTTACGATTTACTTGAGGGTATGTTCAATTTTTATGTAATGATTTTTATTTATTAAAAAACTAATAATTAATAAGATTTTCAGACGTTCAAAAATCTTAAAAAGTACTGCAACCCCGCCTTAAGACTTGTTGCGGAATTTATTCGATAGAGTCATCGCGGCCCTGGAACGCAAAGGGCATTAGGAGGAACAGGGATGGTTTTAATCAGTAAAAGTCTGATACTCGGAAGTTAATGCGGCTAAGCCATTTGATCATTTCCCATCCTTAAGAAAAGGTGTAAGACTTACGCGTACAAACGGATAGATAGACAGATATTGGTTCTATTATTTTATTTTAGTTAGCGTATTTTGTGGAACGTCATTAGATAAAAATTACATTACATTTTCAATGCTGTGGGCCTCCAGATTTATGCAGGTATAAGTATACTGAATTCATGGTTTCCGTTTGTGCGCCGATGTTGTCTACACTTGTCATCTGGCATTTGTCACCGGAAAATTGCAAACTCCGTAAGATTGTAAAATATCACGTGAAATTGTAAAATCTTTTTTGTTATTGAGACACACAATATTTGAATTTGGATGAAATTTATTATACCGCGTGTATCTGACATCGACGCACAAACGATTTCCATGGGTCCAGGGCATGATTCTGAACACCCCAGTGTTGGAATTTTTCGTCGGTTCTTTTCTCATTTTTTCATTTTTTTCAAGAGTACCACAAATAGGATCAGCTCAGCTGAGCTGATATGATCTATTTGTGGTTTTATTCAGATTGCTCTTTTTAGTGAAAGTAGTTAATTAATTATTTTTTTATTACAAATATCATTGGGTTAGGTCAGAATAACGATTATGAGCAGTCTAAAGTAAAAAACCCTTGAAAAAAGCCGACGAAAAATTCTAAGTCTAGGGTGTCCAGAATCATGCCCTGGACCCATGGAAATCGTTTGTACGTCGATGTCAGATACACGCGGTACACAATACTTTTTTTTTTTCATTTTATATCGAGAGTCGAGACATCATAATCTTAAAAATATGTATTACAATGTTACGGAGTTTGCAATTTTCCGATGGCATATAAAGGGGCTGATACGTCGGGGTTATGCAAACTGCCTTAATAAGATTTATAATATATTGAAAAATCAAAGATCATAATAACATAACAGAATACCATTGACGATTAGATACGTCTTACATTTTTATATTAATATAATTGAAGAAAAAAAAAACAAATATTTTTCTAATTACACGGTGACATGGCTAAGCCACATTATCATAATATAGTTGTCTTGCTTCAAAATTGTCCCCAATAAAAAACATTTCACTTTGGAAGATATTACATAATATTATAACTAACTAATATACATACTTAATAAACTTAATATTTGTACCAAAATAATATTAGTATCACCGAAATACGTATAATTTTTATATGAAATATAGGTGTCCACTGATGTTCTATTTAAGTTTACTGGAATTCATACTAAAATTGAGAACTCTGGCGGACTTAGGGTCCGCCAGAGTTCTCAAGTTTTCCTGTCATGCGTGTTTTCGTCCAAGTGCGGATCTGGTCCGCATGCAGGTGACTGTTAAAAGGTATATATTATATTGACTCTGAACAAGGAACCGCGTACTGAACGGCCCCCCACAAAATGACCTAGTGAAGGTCGCGGGTAGCCGATGGATGCGAGAGGCCTATGTCCAGAGCAGTGGAAGTCTTTCATCTGATATGATGATGAACAAGGAACAGTCGCATTATAAAACATCAGTAGTCCACCAGAATCGAATAACTAGAAACAAATTTAAAATGCATGCGTTAGTGGGCACACAGGATAACTGGCCATTCAGTGCATTTCTTGAAATGGAATGTACTGGAGCTTATTTGCCACAATTGTAACACCAACCTTTTTTGATAACTTGGGAGTCTTAAGGAACAAACCCACCGCGACGAATGTTGTGCACGGGCACGCGGCGCATTTTAGCTGCGTGGATTAATTTGGTTGATAACGTGTGTCTACGTTTCAAATGCAGTACCTACACACTATACACGGCTACATTCCGCAAGCCGTATCTCAAAAATGTGCTCCGATACCGTTTTGACATAGTCATGCGGTACACGCTGTACACGAATATTAATTCGTGTACAGCGTGTACCGCATGCACAGCTTACATGGTTTAACAGAGTTGAGCTACGTGAACGCCATATTCGAGCAAGCCACGCGTGTACCACTGACGTCAATTGATGCGTAGCATGACCGTGGTTGCGGTGGACACGATCAATTATACACTTTCTTACATAACAAAGCTTAACATACGTGCGTAGCCTCCTACGCCGCGGTGGGTCTGCGCCTTTACCTGGGTTCTTTTCAAGTTCTCCACCTTTATTATTACCAGTCACCCTGTATTAATACTTATTTTAATTAAAATTGTTCGGAATGATATTTTGTAACCATACACAGACTATTTTAGGGGGTAAAAAAAACAGACGTTAAAAATAATAATTATTCGATTCAATCGTTATGAGAAGTAGCCGAAATAGGTACAGTCAACCAAAGGTCTACAAACTTTGAGTGCAATTATTTTATTCTTTATTAAACTGTGGTTTCGTTTGATTCTTATACCTATATTAAATATGGCAATAAACTTAATGTGCGTTTATGGACATTGTACATAATAACACTTGGTTTCTAAAGGCATGTTTAGTCTCAGGTCAGTGAATGTGCTGTTTAATGTTATATTTTATGCTCAAGTGTGGATTATAATAATGACGTTGGCACGGAACCCTTCATGCGGGAGACCGCCTCGCAATAGGCCAGTTTTTTGACGCATACGCCTAAATAAATGCAAAATTATGTTTCAATCGCTAGTATTTCGCTTACATGAGACTTGACAGCCGATTTACTGATCAGATACTTAACAAAGCCCAAAAACTGGGGGTAGTCTTAGATCAAAATTGTAAAACAATTGGGCATACGATACTATCTTTGTATTTGTGTAATGATCGCTGAATGGTGCAGTCGGTCGAAAAAATACCCTACCTTATAGCCACAGGTTTAAAGCGAAAGAAATCCACATTTATGGCTAACTGAATAAAAAATACTGCATAATATCCTTATGCAGTATTTTTTTATAGTATTTTTTGCAGGAAGCATCTGACATCAACTGAGCAAAAAAAAAATGCCGCATCTGCGTCGCAAACGACCCAGTAACATATATTTTTATTTAAATAAAATTGTGTCCGTGGATTTTTAACTGGTTGGGCCCGGAGTTGAACCATTAGTTCTACTTGACGGCACTGATATCAATCATAATATAAAATCAATTGTATCTAACCGGTTAAAGGGTTCCGTATCCAAACGGAATCATATTACTAAGCCTCCGTCTGTCCGTCCGTCTGTCTGTCAGCGAGCTGTATCTCAAGAACCGTAACCGGTAGACACTTGAAAGTTTCACAGATTGTGTATTTCTATACCCGCTATAACAACAAATAATAAAACCCGGAAGCCATCGTTTAAGAGTGCGCCTCGCACTTGGTTGTTTTTTTTTTTTTGTTTCAAAGAGAACTAAGCTTTGGTATGTTCAACTAGTCTCATCTTTCTGAAATAAATGCTTTGAGCTTGAAATAAAATAAAAATACAAAAACACATAAACGAGCATCATTCATCACTCCTTTACATTCGATTCTTTCAATCTTAAAAACCTGTGGCCATTTAAAAATTATCAGGAACTTAAATTAAACTGGCATAATCTAGGAATAAAATGTTACCCCGTTGGGTCATCCGATCTCACTACTTGCTGCCGTGTCTAAAAGGGGTTTACACACCGTAAAAATAATTTAAGTATTTTTATAGTTTCTTCGGTAGGTAACCGACTTAATAATCAATGGCCGCAACACGGGATCCGTCATAGACAATTCATCAAGAGACACGATATGTCATGACGGATAGAAGTTCATATTGCATACGATATCGTGTTTTTAATGATTCGGCAAAACATCCGAAACACAAAATCTTCACGATTCATGTTTTTTGACGAATGTAATTTTTATAAGACGATTCGATATTTAAGACGCGTCCGTAACTTTTCAGGATTTGTGATGCGTGTGAACACGTACATTTTAAAAGCTTTGCCGCCGTCTTAAAAATAAACGTATGAAAAAAGACGATTCGTCAAAAAACACGAATCGTCTTCGTGTGTATGAGTTCTTAGTAGGTTCTTTCATATTAGGTGTCTCGTGCATACCCCTCTCAATCACTGGGCCACATTTAAACTTTACTAGTTCTTAAAATAACTATTGTGATAAAAACATTATCTTATTCTAGCAATTTTGCGGATAAAACTTAAAAGTTTTAAATTAAAATAAATACCAAAAGTAAATTTGTGGAGTGTATTTTGAAAATCAAAAAGCTGCTTTAAAATTGACTTTGTAAATTGACGGCATGATGGATCTACTATGGTAGACGTTAGATACCTGTGCAATAACGGTCATTGACTCACATACATTTATTGACTTTTTTAATATCAAAAACAGAAATAATGACATAAAGCTGTCCTGAATGAATCGATTTCTATCGTGATCCTTTACGTTATCTAGAATGAAAAACGGTTCGTAACTTATAGAACACTAGTATCTACGAAGGTATATTACGGAAAGGTCAATTTACTTTATTGCACGTTTATCTGGCGCCCACCATAAGGTAACATTCGAAGAGTGAATTTTTTTCTCCACATATTAAAAAAAGCAATTTAAACAAAGCCTTAATTTTAAGTTTAATTTCAACCTCTGTACATTTCTAATATTGCCATTACTATTAACCTAGGAACAGCTACTGGACCGTTGTTATACAATACATCCTATTAGGTACAATTAATATTAGAACTATTCATAGAAAAGCTACAATTTATTACAGCGTTACAATAAAGCTTGATATGAAAATAATAAAACGTTCTTATTGATGGGGAATAAGGATGAAATTATGCTTGCTTCTCTCGCTCGTGGAGACGTCCCCTAACTGATACTCAGGGGCGTAGCTATCGCGCTGTATCAAAGACACGGGGCCCCCGACCTACAAAGGCCCCGACGACGTGTGGACGCAAAGCTATACATTAAGTGCGGGTTGTTTCACATTCACTTAACGCACGCGTAAACGTTAAAAATACTGCTATCTTTAAATCATAAAATTTTGTTGTTTCACAATATGTCCGCGTTACCTAACGCACGTAAAAAGTAACGATTACGTAAACCGATGGTCTGAGCACAGCTGTGAATGTTACTTTATTTGCTTCAAATAGAACAATATTATGAAATTTATTTTGAATTCCTCAATAGCAGTTCTTCTGATGATAACACAAAAAATGGTTAAATACAAAAAAAAGTGTTTCAAGTAAGACCCGTGTTAATAACTTGAGCAGGAATTTATACCAAAATGTTTTGAAACAACGCTTCTTATTTAACGAAAGTCAAACATCTTCCGTAATCATTACTTTTTGACGTACGTATGTTACGTTTACCGATTGTTTGAAACAACCCGCCCTTAGTCATGCCGTCTCCTTCGTGGCCTGCCAGGACAGTCCTTAGCAAGTAGGGTCTATTTTGTTTACGAAAACATTAACCCTGAAAATGGGCACCCAAAAATGTATATTTACAGGGAGGGCCCCTTTGAGGCTAGCTACGCCACTGCTGTTACTTTTGATTATTTTTTCTATCAAGCTTATCAGTTCAGTTCAGGCTAGGAGGCGTCGAACTGGTGTGAACATTAATTAATGACCGACGCATTTTAAAACTAGTTTTTCCATAGATTAACATCTGGTACGAAACAGGAACCTGGCCATCACTTTTACATAAGTCGTTTCCTCTTTGTTAAGGCATTTCTTAGATTTCTTTTCCGCTGAGTCGTACCAAAAAATCAAGACTATCCAAAACTCAGTTTTTTTTTTTTTTTTTACATTTACAGATCACTATGATTAAGGCTTTTATACATGCATGTAATATTGCCCTTATAAGGTTCTTAATACTAAAAACTATCTTAGTAAGTTCGAATATTTTCATATTATATTTTCATGCCGTTTTAAATTTCAATAATAACTGACTGAACACTTTCTGGCTATAGCCAATCAATAGATTACAATAATACTTTATCCAACTTGCAGTTGCTGGAGTAACTTTGCAAACTGTCAGCAAAATTTTCAATAAAATCTACAATACTACAAATGATTTTGTTTGATTTTGAGATCTGCAGCAATTTACAATGCAAATACATTGGTACATAAATAATAATATTAGTTTTTTAGTGCCCGTTATTCACTAATACGCAATCTTTGGTATAAAGTCAGTTAAACTGACTTTGCAGAGTTAGTAGGATTGCAGAGTTATGTCGAGCAATCTCGCAGCGAACTAAGGACGAGTGTCACAGCAGCGAACGTTTGGCCAAGCTGTCATCCTCTCGGCACCAATGTTGGGCACGCAGCCACATTACTGGGCCAACGTGTTGGCGTAGCGCATACAGACATAAACTTACTGGAACAGCTATTGAAGTGCATTCTGCGTTTGTCTCGTTGGTGAATGCGCGCGCGCTGGCTCAGAATTGCTTTTGTTTTGGACGTTCCTGTAGGAGAGAATAACTTCGATTAGTATTGTTTAACATAATCAAAAACCTGATGCTAGAACTCAAATTGCGAGCAGGGATAAATAAAAATCTTGGACGGACAGCTGGTTTCTGCCAAAAGGCAGCTTTACGGCGGTAGGGGCCCACCACTCCACCACGCTGAGTGTACGTTACCTGATGACGTCGTCAGTGGTCTGCAGCGTGCCGTGCGCGAGGTGCAGGCGGCGGCCGGAGGTCGACGGTACGGCGGCAGGGGCCCACCACTCCACCACGCTGAGTGTACGTTACCTGATGACGTCGTCAGTGGTCTGCAGCGTGCCGTGCGCGAGGTGCAGGCGGCGGCCGGAGGTCGACGGTACGGCGGCAGGGGCCCACCACTCCACCACGCTGAGTGTACGTTACCTGATGACGTCGTCAGTGGTCTGCAGCGTGCCGTGCGCGAGGTGCAGGCGGCGGCCGGAGGTCGGCGGTACGGCGGCAGGGGCCCACCACTCCACCACGCTGAGTGTACGTTACCTGATGACGTCGTCAGTGGTCTGCAGCGTGCCGTGCGCGAGGTGCAGGCGGCGGCCGGAGGTCGGCGGTACGGCGGCAGGGGCCCACCACTCCACCACGCTGAGTGTACGTTACCTGATGACGTCGTCAGTGGTCTGCAGCGTGCCGTGCGCGAGGTGCAGGCGGCGGCCGGAGGTCGGCGGTACGGCGGCAGGGGCCCACCACTCCACCACGCTGAGTGTACGTTACCTGATGACGTCGTCAGTGGTCTGCAGCGTGCCGTGCGCGAGGTGCAGGCGGCGGCCGGAGGTCGGCGGTACGGCGGCAGGGGCCCACCACTCCACCACGCTGAGTGTACGTTACCTGATGACGTCGTCAGTGGTCTGCAGCGTGCCGTGCGCGAGGTGCAGGCGGCGGCCGGAGGTCGGCGGTACGGCGGCAGGGGCCCACCACTCCACCACGCTGAGTGTACGTTACCTGATGACGTCGTCAGTGGTCTGCAGCGTGCCGTGCGCGAGGTGCAGGCGGCGGCCGGAGGTCGGCGGTACGGCGGCAGGGGCCCACCACTCCACCACGCTGAGTGTACGTTACCTGATGACGTCGTCAGTGGTCTGCAGCGTGCCGTGCGCGAGGTGCAGGCGGCGGCCGGAGGTCGGCGGTACGGCGGCAGGGGCCCACCACTCCACCACGCTGAGTGTACGTTACCTGATGACGTCGTCAGTGGTCTGCAGCGTGCCGTGCGCGAGGTGCAGGCGGCGGCCGGAGGTCGGCGGTACGGCGGCAGGGGCCCACCACTCCACCACGCTGAGTGTACGTTACCTGATGACGTCGTCAGTGGTCTGCAGCGTGCCGTGCGCGAGGTGCAGGCGGCGGCCGGAGGTCGGCGGTACGGCGGCAGGGGCCCACCACTCCACCACGCTGAGTGTACGTTACCTGATGACGTCGTCAGTGGTCTGCAGCGTGCCGTGCGCGAGGTGCAGGCGGCGGCCGGAGGTCGGCGGTACGGCGGCAGGGGCCCACCACTCCACCACGCGGCCCACCACGGGGACCCGGCGCAGGAGTCCCTCCTGCCATAAGCGTTCTGCGTTCTCGCGCTCTATATCCGCTTGAGCTTCTTCGATACCTATTGGAAGGACGTTAATTAGTATTTGTGCGTTCAATCAACTAAGGTTTAATGAAAATTGCATCATGAAAATGACATTACTTTACGAGTGTGCAGTGGTGTAATAACTTATTGGTCAAGATATAAAGGCAGGATTTTAGGATCCACTGAAACCAAAAGGATTTTGGGGTCCCTGAAACATTTTCTCTCATGTTTTTTTTTTTACAATTTTATATTATTGAATGGTTTGCTCTCATTCTAAATTTACCTAGAAGAATAAGACGTCTAGGGCCCTCGGTTTTGAACGATTCAGAATTTGTTTTGCCCCCGAGACATGCCTATTTTCACCGCTGTGACGACACATATGGCTGCAGTTTATTTATAAGCTCTTGTCAAAAGCCGTTTAAAGCAAAAATAAGTACCAACTTTTAGGTGAAAAACCAAACATAAAATAATAAATTAATATACTTAATTAAATATTTATTTTGACTACTAACGAAAATAGCAGGAAAAGTCACAAAAAGTTTTTGATATCCTAAAGCACTTTAAAATCATGTTTAAAACAGTAAGACTAAAATTCAACTCGCGTAAACGGTAATACTAAAATATGCTCACGTAATACTTGAACGGCCCCTAGTTCCAATGTTCCAAGAGACGGACTTACCCTTCTTCAAGACCTCGGTCATGTTGGTGAGCGCGCGGCTGCTCTCCTCCACGTCCTTGCCGGCCGAGATCACCAGCTCCAGCAGCTCGTCCACGTCCGTGTCTTCTGTCACCATGCCGAACCTGCACACAGTCATTAGAAATAGTACATTACTGTAGCGGCCAGCAAAATAGGCATTGATGGACGAACGTGTAAATGTGGTCTGCGTAGCCGAGGCACACATACGTAAGTCCATCGATGCCTTGTTGTGGCCTAGGCTTGTATAGTACTTTTCTAAAATAATGCGCGGAAATTAAAATACAATTACTTATCAAAATCAATGTCGAACCACCAACAACAATAATAACTCCCGCGTAAAAGTGTTCATTATTTATTTCGATAAACAGCTTTCTATTTTTAAGCCAGTTCGAATTTAAAAAAAAAACCTATATTTGATAAGTTACCTTCTGGGTTACACTGTTTCGGAATAAAAGATCGTTCCACTTTTAACCTCTCCCGCCCAGACGTTATTACGTCACCAAATCCTTGACGGCCCGCAGCGCCACGGGCGACCGCTTATCTCAAGTGGGTAATCTGACACCGGCCATACAAAACGTTATCGCAAAGTTTGTATAGTTTGTATCCTCACAATTGAAACGGTTTCGGGTTGCTTAATTATGTCGTCATGAAATAAAGCATAAACAAAAGTCTTATTAGTACTCGAGAAATATTTATATCCTATTGAAATGAGAGAACTTGCTGAATGTAGTTATGTTGCTGTTTATGTTATTTCTGACAAAACTATTGGATCAATTTACACAAAAATTTGGGAACTAGCTTATGGAAAGACAAGTAATCTAATGACAATGACCTTTTATATGAGTTCTATAGCCGATTATAGCAATATTCAAGCTCAAACTTCATAAAGTGCGGCGCCGTTTGTTGTTTTTTATTGCGTAATTCAATGCGCTATTTTGATAACGATTATCAGAGTCAAACAGATTCCAATTGGAAAAGCTTGTAGAATACTACCTATATATTCATTAACGCATTGTTAACTATAAATCGTTACAATATGCTTACTTTAATTGTAAAAATAGCCAAAAACCCAAACAATAACAATTTTGACCTTGACGAACACTCGGAACTACGTAACTTTTGTTGGCTCAATAAAACAAGTTTTGTTATGTTATTTCATGCAAAAAACTAGCTACATACTTGTAGGAAATACTGATAAATGATTATTTATCCACTTACCCTTGAATATTGCACTAAAAACACACAAAATTCACTAAAATCACTTCACCACAAGCGCGCGAAATCACCGTGACATAGAAACTTTTGACTAGAGTTTTTGAAATGTCAGGTGTCATTTTTTTAGTATGTTTTTTTTTCTAGAGTTGGCAAATTTTATACACCATAGAGAATATTCATAGACAAACGAATCTAAAGCTTAGTTGACTCAAAAATAATGTTTTAATCAGTCGGTGTGTTCGGGGTCTCATGAGATGAGGAATAATTATTAATTCAATTAATAAAATTTTTAATTGAAATTCTTTCAATTACAATAGGTATAAAACTATGATTTGCCCCGGACTCAACTGCGATTGTTAGAATTTAGGTGCACATGTGCACCTACGGTATTCAGGAGGTTAAATTACACGACAGATAAATGAGTTTACTGTGTAATTTATTATGCCGCAAAACACAATATTATGGATTTTCATACAACTTTTGCCGGCCGCTGCTCAGCCAGTACCTACAGCGATTTCGATTTATCTCGAAGAAGGTTGTCAAAATAATGCTCACATTTCTACTCGTTTACGGAGACGCGGGGCGTCGAGCATCATGTGCGGTGACGCGGCCCGCTCTAAATTCAAATATATGGCGTTTTATGAGAGCGTTTACAGAGAAGCGATTTTACAAGCGTTAACTTGAAATGCAGGCGGGGCACGCGGCGTTACACCTGGCAATACTAACATACGGCCCGCTGGCAATACTAACATACGGCCCGCTGGCAATACTAACATACGGTCCGCTGGCAATACTAACATACGGTCCGCTGGCAATACTAACATACGGTCCGCTGGCAATACTAACATACGGCCCGCTGGCAATACTAACATACGGTCCGCTGGCAATACTAACATACGGCCCGCTGGCAATACTAACATACGGTCCGCTGGCAATACTAACATACGGTCCGCTGGCAATACTAACATACGGTCCGCTGGAAATACTAACATACGGCCCGCTGGCAATACTAACATACGGTCCGCTGGCAATACTAACATACGGTCCGCTGGCAATACTAACATACGGCCCGCTGGCAATACTAACATACGGTCCGCTGGCAATACTAACATACGGCCCGCTGGCAATACTAACATACGGCCCGCTGGCAATACTAACATACGGTCCGCTGGCAATACTAACATACGGCCCGCTGGCAATACTAACATACGGCCCGCTGGCAATACTAACATACGGCCCGCTGGCAATACTAACATACGGCACGGTGGCAATAATAACATTACGGCCCGCTGGCAATAATAACATACGGCCCGCTGGCAATACTAACATACGACCCGCTGGCAATAATAACATACGGCCCGCTGGCAATACTAACATACGGCCCGCTGGCAATACTAACATACGGCCCGTTGGCAATACTAACAAACACAGCCGGCCCGCTGGCAACACTAACATACACATACGGCCCGCTGGCAATACTAACATACGGCCCGTTGGCAATACTAACATACGGCCCGTTGGCAATACTAACATACACAGCCGGCCCTCGCTCCCAATGCTCACCATGTGGGCCGCTCTCCTCGCCCCGCACCACGCGCCTCTTCACGCCCCGCGTCTCCATAAACCACATCGTATTGTTTGTGCGTGTGATGCGTCCAATCTCTAGAAACAAGCGATGTCCTAACCTGACGCAGGCCATGCCGTCGTCCGCGTCGCCGCAGGAGAAGGCTCCGTCCGTGGCCCGCAGCGTGTCCACGAGCTGTCTGTTGAGCGCGTTGATCTCTTCTGCTGAGGCAACCTGCCAGCCGGGCGGCACGTAGCGCACGCCGCCGAGACCTGAAGAAACACATACGTCGATATATTACGGAATCGGGGGCCTGGGGGTTTACTCTAAGCCCGAAGTCTGTTTTTGGCCTTAGTTGCGGGCGTTTCCTACTCCGTATAGGTTTAGAGAGTAGGTCCTCTGATTTCTCAGGTTTTTCTTTGACAAAGAACGTCAAAACCACCATAGTTGCACTGAACATGATTCGTAATCGCGAATCGGTTCAATGTTTGTAGGTAGATAACTTTGGTAAGGTAATTGAAAAGATATGAATACCAAAGGTCTACACCTGGGAAATAAAACATAACTAACATGTAATTTAGACCTAGAGAGAAAAGATAGGGAGGGTGGGAGAGAGAGCGAGAGAGAAGATACGTACCGGCCCAGCCCGGCACGTGCACTAGCGCTAGGCTAGCATGCTGCGCGACACGTGCTTGGAAGGGGTCCCGCAGCGCCACGGTGGCGTGTAGCACGTGTAGCTGTGCGTCCGGCAGTGAGAGAGAGAAGATACGTACCGGCCCAGCCCGGCACGTGCACTAGCGCTAGGCTAGCATGCTGCGCGACACGTGCTTGGAAGGGGTCCCGCAGCGCCACGGTGGCGTGTAGCACGTGAAGCTGTGCGTCTAGTAGAGCTGCCCATCCCTCGGCTCCGTCCGAGCCGCCATTAGCCCCGGCGGCGCCCTCTAGTGGGCAGTAGCGGAGGACTACGCCTTGTGCTTCCGTTTCGCATACTTCTATGCTAATCTGGTGAAGAGAAGGACGCATAATTTTTTTTTAAACATATTTTTACTTCACTTGATCACATTTTAAAACTTTTTTATTTAATTTTTGAATAATGTTTTTTTCTTACCATTTCAGCTTCCCTTTGCAGCACCTGTCCGAGCCAGGAGTTGAGTTTGTCGTAATAGGGCGGCGGCTTCTCAGTACCGGGGGGCGCGAACTGGAAGGCCACGCAAGCTGACGCGTGGCTCACTGCATCCTGCCACCGACACCATTCAAATAAATATGTTTACGAACAAACAACCTTGTCAGTTCTTAAGAAACTATCCAAAAATCCGCCAAGTGCGAGTCTCACACGCAGGGTTTCGTACTATAAACCGAAAAAAAAAACACGCTTCTTGTGTGGGAGCCGCCTTTAATTTTAACAAGCTGACCCGCGCAACTTCGGCTGCGTCACATTTTCCATTAAAGCTTCGCTCCTTTTTGTCTTAGCGTGATGACATATATCCTTATAGGCCTATAGCCTTCCTCTATAAATGGGCTATCTAACACTGAAATATTTTTTCAAATCGGACCAAGTAGTTCCTGAGATTAGCGCGTTCAACAAAACAAACAAACAAACTCCTGCTTAATAATATTAGTATAGATTTTTTATGTTGTTTGCTGTTATAGCAACTATTAAGATACACGTTCTGTGAAAATTTCGACTTTCTGCCCATTACAGTTCTTTAGATACAGCCCGCTGACAGACAGACGGACAGCGGAGTAAGTCTCCTCTGTCCGTAAAAGGGTTCCATAGGATACGGAACCCTTAAAATCGATGTTTAGTCTGGGAAACTAAACTAACTGTTTAGCAGATTGGATCATAGTTGCAGCGTTATAGCCTATTGTGGTTTGGAAGAAAACAAAAACTTCTACTTTTGTATAGTTTTTAACCGACTTCCCAAAAAGGAGGAGGTTATCAATTCGGTTGTATGTTTTTTTTTTTTTTTATGTTTGTTACCTCATATCTCCGACAATTATGAACCGATTTGTAAAATTTTTGTTTTATCTGAAAGGATATACTTGCAGATTGGTCCCATTTCAATCATATCAAAATCGGTTACGAACTTTGGATTTTAAATCGAAATAGCTGGAATTTGACTATTTAGATGATTCTTTGATGATCGAAATTGCGTATTTTGCTTTTCTGCGATTTTGGAGTGGTGTTGTTAGGTGTAGGGCACCACTAAAAAGTGAAAAATAAAAAAAGTCGGTGTCAAAATACGAAGAAACTAACAAAAACACCGACTTCCGAAATTAAAGTTATTTTTTACTTTGTAGTGTTTTTTTTTTGGAAGTCGGTTGTATTTTTTTGTAAAAAGTTTTTTATTAACCATGAGATCGTCTTTCTTATTCGTTTAAAAACGAAGATATGATAGAAATCTGTATTTTTATTAAAATACCCGCGACTTCGTACGCGTATATCCCGTTCCCGTGGGAATCTCGGAAATCCTCTCTTAGTGCTCTACTACGGAGTGTAGGGAAGCTTCATGCGAAATTTCAGCTTTCTAAGACCAGTAGTTTCGGCTGTGCGTTGTCTGTCAGTCACACAGTTACTCAATCGATCAGTAACAGATTTTATTTTTTTAAATATTGCTAGTAGCACTTACCACAATTCCTACATTTGGTGGTTCGTCGCCTCCCGGTCGGTCACTCTGAAAGAGAAAGAAGGATTAGTTATTTTTTTTTTTTATTTGATATGGGTTTGCTCTTGACTTTCGTCTTGGTCAGAGATGACAGAGATATAGTCTACGATGGAGCGAGCTTACCCAGAAGGAGCCTGTTTACTCTAACTTTGAAGATATGTTTAATGAAACAACATGGGAATACATACCAGCAGCCTCAAGCCGGCGTTGGCGACCACGGCATGCACGGCCCTGGCGGAGCGGAAGGCGGCGCCGAGGCGCGCCTGCAGCGGCCTGGCGCCGGCCGCGCGCACGCTGGCATAGAACAACATGGGAATACATACCAGCAGCCTCAAGCCGGCGTTGGCGACCACGGCATGCACGGCCCTGGCGGAGCGGAAGGCGGCGCCGAGGCGCGCCTGCAGCGGCCTGGCGCCGGCCGCGCGCACGCTGGCATAGAACAACATGGGAATACATACCAGCAGCCTCAAGCCGGCGTTGGCGACCACGGCATGCACGGCCCTGGCGGAGCGGAAGGCGGCGCCGAGGCGCGCCTGCAGCGGCCTGGCGCCGGCCGCGCGCACGCTGGCATAGAACAACATGGGAATACATACCAGCAGCCTCAAGCCGGCGTTGGCGACCACGGCATGCACGGCCCTGGCGGAGCGGAAGGCGGCGCCGAGGCGCGCCTGCAGCGGCCTGGCGCCGGCCGCGCGCACGCTGGCATAGAACAACATGGGAATACATACCAGCAGCCTCAAGCCGGCGTTGGCGACCACGGCATGCACGGCCCTGGCGGAGCGGAAGGCGGCGCCGAGGCGCGCCTGCAGCGGCCTGGCGCCGGCCGCGCGCACGCTGGCATAGAACAACATGGGAATACATACCAGCAGCCTCAAGCCGGCGTTGGCGACCACGGCATGCACGGCCCTGGCGGAGCGGAAGGCGGCTCCGAGGCGCGCCTGCAGCGGCCTGGCGCCGGCCGCGCGCACGCTGGCCCACAGCGGCAGCGCGGGCAGGCGCGCGCCGCCGCCCGACAGCCCCGCCAGCGCCGCCAGCGCGCCCTCTCTGCTGCCCGCCTGACCCAACACACACTATCATTAGCCTTACATTTTCAGTGCTGACGACGTCTACAGTTCCAACCGCGGTTCTTTTCCGCTCGGAAATTAGGTTTTAGTGACGACCGCACAGGTACGTAAACAAATGCTACGTTCATAGACTATTTTTCTGATGCATACGTAAGAAACACAACCAGTAACAATAACAAGATCACAAGTAACACCACAAAAACACACAGAATCCAAATCAAACAGAACGAAGTACTTAACCAAAATAAACAATTTAAAACAATAACAACGTGTAACACTTTTCGCATCAACATTCGTATTGCATTGAGTAAGCGGAACACAGGTATGCATCGAACGTATACGAGCAACTGAGACGCCATTACACCCGCCATCTTGCGACAGAAGGCGCATGCGCTGTTCTATGTTTCTTGTCAAATTCACATCAACGAAGAGGCAAAGAGCCGTGGTTCGTACTGTACGTGGCGTTCAGGTCACTCCTTACTCATGTGCCGCTGACGCCTCGGTGTCGTTTTGAAAGGAGAAGGTTTTAATTTGTATGGCAAGTGTCTGTAATGTCTATGAACCAATAACGATACTGAAGTATATACTTGTGCAAAAAGGCATCAAAATCTAACCTGGAAGTTTTGAGCCTAACCTTTGTGGCTTTCGTTATGTTCCTATTCCTCCATATTTTCTTGAGCTTGTCCATTGCACTTCTGCTCATAGCCATGCGTCTCTTTACTTCATCTATGCAGCCTCCTTGGTTTGAGATAAGAGTCCCAAGGTAAATGTAGGATTGTACGACCTCACAGTTTGCTATTTTGATGATATTCTGCAAGTTTTTGTTAACTCTATCGACAATAAATTTGTAGACACGGTTGGCGCAGTGGTTGAGCGACTGACTGCTGCGCAGCATGTCGCGGGTTCGATTCCCGCACGGAACAAATATTTGTACGACCTACAAGTATTTATTCCGAGTCTGGGTGTTTTTCTATCTATAATATGTATGTATTTACAAAAAAAAAAAAAGTATTTTAAGTAGTTTTTTTTTTTTTTTTTTTTATACAATACGGGGAAACTCTTGGCCCAAATCTCACCTGATGGAAAGTGATGATTAGGCCGAAGATGGAAGCGAGTTTCACCCGGAATCCTCTTACACAGAGGAACTGGCTATCATACCTCTAACTGCCGGAACACAACAATGCTGTTAACATTGTTGTTATGGCGACAGACTTAGACATGATGGTGGTAGCTTGCCAGGCGGACTTAGAATAAGTCCTACCACCAACCAAACCGAGCAAAAAATTTGCCCCCGCTGGGAATCGAACCCGGGACCTCTGGGTCTGAATCAGGTGGTATAACCACGAGACCACGGAGGCGGTTGGTGTCACCTGTTTAGCACCACCCAGGGACCACGTGTAGGGATTCGCTGAAGGGTATTCTCCTACGGAAGCGGGTGACTCGGCCCCCGAAGCCCTCGGAGTTTATCAGCCATCTCGTTACCATAACACAAGCATTAGGTTTCTTAGCTTGGGACTATATGGCGTTGTGTGAAATGTCCAAAGATATATTTATGATATATTTATATCATTATCTTGGTTTTACTGCGATTTATCTTTAAACCGAACTCATGGCTAATAAGTTCCATTTTCAGGAGGAGTTCTTCAATCCGAGTACTACTGGAGGCAAAAAGAGTAGTGTCATCTGCATATCGTAGATTGGCAAATTTGTATCCACCTATCGTTATACCGTCAGTCCAGTCCTCAAGGGTTATACGCATAATTATCTCCGTATACGTGTTTAACAAAAGCGGCGAAATAATGCAACCCTGTCTGACTCCAGCGCTAGGGTGAAAGCTGTCCGAGAAGAGTACGTCTGTTTTCACTGAGGCGGTTCCGTCTTCGTAAAGGCGTCTAAGCAAATGCACTAGATGCGTTGGTGTTCCCTTTAGCAATAAAGTGTCCCAAAGTTTAGGCCATTTCACTGAGTCGAAGGCTTTCGAGAAGTCAACAAATCAGATGTAGGTTGGTCTGTTGAACTCCCTAGACTTCTCAATGATCTGGCGGCCAATAAAAATCTGCTCTCGGGTTCCTTTACCTACTTTACTTTATCTGTGATGCCTATACTCCCTGGATGTTCCCTATAACATTTTTCCCCTCCACATTAAGCTACAACATTCTGTCAAATTTCTTCAATCGTTTTTCAACTTTATTACAAAAGCTGTAAGGTTCAAGGTTGCTTGGGAAAATTTTACACTTACGGGTACCTTGGTGTGTTGGCGACTATACATAACTCGCAACAAGTTTTTTCGGTTTATGTCCTTTTAAGTTTATGTGAACCGTAGTTTTCCGTACTTTCTGAGAGGAGGCTCTCATGGGTTAAAGCGTGAGTTTATGTTGATATTTGTGTTTCTTTTCATAAATTACATATTATAAAACAAAGTCCTCCGCCGCCGTCTGTTTTCACCAATAGAAAGAGTGGTTCTCGAGGAAGGTTTCAGTAAATAATTTGTCAAGCGGGCGAAGCCGCGGGCATCAACTAGATTGTTTATTGGGATTTCTATTTAAACCACAAAACATAGACTGACAAAAGAAGTTCAAAATAGAAATAAAATCACTTACCGCACTGACTACTTTTGATTGGTCGTTAGCTGTAATGGCTTCCGGTATTTTGTAAAATGTCTGACACAACATTAAGGAAATTTTAATGACAAAATGTACAGAAAATTGGCTTTTTTTTTAGAGATGGGGTATCATCCAATAATGACTCCTCCCGCTCTGGGTGTAGCGGGAGGGAGTGTCAGACTTCTACTGACTAAAACCCATCCATGTTCCTTCATTGCTCTTTGTGTTTCGGAGCCACGGTGTCTCTTGCGAATAATCCCGCGACTCCGGCAGGCGTCGGCCCTTTCGGGCCCCTCTGTGTGCTGACTCTCTTTGAGGCGCGCATGGAACACTAAGGCGCCGTCGACACGGCCTGTCGTCACTAGACGGACGCACGGCACAGGCCCGCGCCTACGGTGGCCGGAGGTCACCAGGTGTAGGCCCCCGACGCCCGCGGCGTCCACCACGGCGGCCGGGACGAGAAGGTCTCCTCTCCCTCTCCGCCACATCCTTCGCTAGCATGACTGCTTCGCAGGAGGCAACGGCGTCCCATTCCGTCTCGCTCCGGACCATGGCTTGGACCAGGGACAGAAAATTGCCTGAGACTACCGTAGTTTCGGCCTTAGATGCGGGATTTTTCTACACCATATCACCTAACCACTAAGGGCGGATTTCATCAATCTGAAACTGGACGCGATCAGTACATGAACAACGTTCACGGGCTGTCAGTGTCATTATTTTCTATGGAATATTGACACTGACAACTCTCGAACGCTGCTTGATCGCGATCAGTTTCATTGGTGAAATCCGCCCTAAGAATGAATTGACAGTAACTGTCAAATCGTGATGGCATTACGGTTCATTTTTCAAGAACCATGCGGATTTATACACAACTGATAAAAAAATTAAGGCATTTTTTTTTCTATTTTTTGACAAATCTTAAAAATACTTAGAATTGGATTTATCCGAGTTTGAAGTTAAGCGACACATTTGCCAGGGTCGTGTAGCTTGACGTACTGGCTGAATCTACTGTGGCCTTTTTAGATCTGCTGCTCATAGCGATCCCCCTTCAAATCCCTCACCCGATAGGTTTGTATAGATATAGCGTCTATTCTTAAAGGTTTTTTTTTAATTTTATTTTTTGAGATAGGTTTGCTCTTGACTCTAGTCTAGGTCAGAGGTGACAGAGACAAACCGACCGACCTAACTTTGAAAAGTGTGGAGGCCCACACTATTCCCGAAGTTGATCGAAGTTGAGCGAATACGATAGTGTAGAGGGGCACTTCGCTTCGCCTCGGGCGACTTCCAGTTGTTGTCGGTTTTTGCGCCCGAGTCAAAGGACTCGAAGTTCGAACACGAAGCGCCTGTCCACACTACCCGGCTCATTTCGGTTCGCGTCAGCCATAGTAAATACGCACGTATTTTTACTGAGCGAGAGTACACATTGCAACGGCAGTTGCCACATGAACGTTATACATGATGCCTATCGTGAGGGGAACCGACGACTGAGCTCCTCGCGAAGTTGCTCGAGTGTGTGGACACCTACTTCGGAATTCGGTCAACTTCGGAGCACTTCGCCTCGTGCAACTTCAGAATAGTGTGGAGGACGCTTTAGGGTTTTAAGCGTTCGGAAACAGACGAAGGCAGAGAGTTATACAGTGTTGAACTGTTTACTATAAAGGATACGACTGTTGGCAGCCCTGGAACACCGAACCACGGCCCTGGTGTGAGTGTCACTGAATCTGGTATGCTGAATGACTGCAAAAGAAAACTACCGTTTAATCTACATTTTTAAATCTTAATTGTCACTAATAAAGCATATTAGACATAGAACGCTGTGTACAGTAATAATTGGACTTCAAATTTATATATTGTCATCATAGCTGTGCTGAATTGTCTTAGTTTATAGTCTGTCACTGTACATATTAAAACAAAAAAACTTTTTACAAAAAAAATACAACCGACTTCCAAAAAAAAAACACTTCAAAGTAAAAAATAACTTTAATTTCGGAAGTCGGTGTTTTTGTTAGTTTCTTCGTATTTTGACACCGACTTCCGAAATTTAAGTATTTCTTTACTTTGTAGTGTTTTTTTTTTGGAAGTCGGTTGTATTTTTTTTGTAAAAAGTTTTTAGTGGTACCCCACACCTAACAACACCACTGCAAAATCGCAGAAAAGCAACATAAAACTATCATATAAGTAGACGAATTCCAGCTATTTCGATTTAAAATCCAAAGTTCGTAACCGATTTTCATAAAATTTAAATGGGACCAATCTGCAAGTATATCCTTTCAGATAAAACAAGAATTTTTCAAATCGGTTTATAATTGCAGGTAACAAATATAAAAAAAAAACATACAACCGAATTGATAACCTCCTCCTTTTTCGGAAGTCGGTTAAAAATAAAATATATTAATTTAAATATTTTGTTCGAAAAGACAGAGCCTACTGCTGTAAAACTGGGAGAAATTCACTATGGAAAATCTAAATAACACAGCTCAACCTGGTGGCTCAAATCCAGGTCACCATGATTAAAATTTTTGAATGCAACGATGAATTATTGGTTCAAAGTCATGACCGATTTAGAACTGACAGCACTATCGAATAAGCAATCTCAGGTTCATATTTTCCTTAACATTTTAGCATTACAATACTAGAAAAGTAGGTACTTATGTGGAAACTTACTTCATCCTTCCCCGTAGCACCCGGCAGCGCAAGCGCATGCCCCCTAACATGTAGATGCAAGTTCCTATGGGAGCATATTTCCCCCAATCTCGTTAGTGGCGTCCCCCAGCCGAGTGGAGGGGCCCCCACTTCCCCCAATACCAGGAGGGGCGTTCGGTTGGCGTTCACATCTTCGTCACAAAGCTTTTCTAATGCCTCTAGGTCCATGCCTCGCCCTGGAATAATTGTTAATTAATTAATTGAGTGCTTGACTTTTACCGGAAGTTTAAAACGGAGAGGGAGTATATGCCCTGCAGTGGAACAATACCTTGGCTGGCTAGATTAGATAAGAATCTAGTTTCTTCCGTAATTATGTACTCTCCAGAACTTTTTGACTTTGTATCGAGTACGTAATGAAGGGATTTCGGCTGTGAAACAAAATAGCACTTGGCGACTATGATGACTAGGTCATTGTCAAGTAGCTATGTACGCAACTTATGTGCCATAGGTATATTTAAATGATGACCTAAAAGTGCCTAAAACTAAAGTGCAACAGAGTCGAAATTACACCAACCATAATAACTTCTTAACCGCAAATGTTCATAAGAATAACGACCTTGTTGTCGTATAGCTTTGTCTTCGAAAGTGTTGTTCTACGTCACTCTGTGACGTCACAGAGGGAAATGGTCATCCAGCAGTAATGCAGCCACAAGATAAATTTATTTACAAATAAAATTCATGTGCGGTATGCACTCGAGAACGAAACATCTCGCAGGTGTATAAATCGTTGGCGATGAGAATGGGATACGACCTTTTGGAACTGAGACTCACGCGGTCCGCCGGCCAGCCGTAGCGTCGGCAACAGTTGCCAGCGGGTCTAAAAAGGGTCACTTAAGCAGAATCAGGCAGTAATTCATACTACCCGAAACTAACATTTTGTTCCAATCAACCTTGAACCTAATGCGTTAGCGATAAAGATGAAATTTGACAGATTGGTGTATGATTAATATTATGATTCTAATACGATTCTTTGCAGTCTTTGGTCTTTGGTATACGTTGTAGTCTTTGGTCGGAATAAAAAGTGTGGTCGATATAGAAGGTTTTATAATAAACACAGGTGGTAGGTATATTTACATAAAATATGTGCATAAATATTAGGCTTGTGTTGTGTCCTGAAAAAATCTAATTAGTCCGTCAGTTAGATTATCAAAAAATATTTGACCCGTATTTTTTCTTTTGTTACGGGAACCAAAATTGACGGAAGTTACGACGCTTTCAAAATTCTCAATACGTCACGCCCTGGCATAAATTTTAGCATGTCGTGACGTCACAAGCCCCCACTCCCGAGTTTTGCGTTTTATCTTTGTCAATATTCATTGATTTACAGAAACAAAAAATACGTGTCCATTATTTTTTAATTCTCTAACTGACGGACTAAGGGCTGATTTGTCCAACGGCAGATAAATCTTATTCGTGGAATAAATTTAACGTTTGACAGCTTTTGTATGGAAGAACTGTCAAAAATTCAAAATTGTTCGTCCGATAAAGCTATCTGGCGTTGGAAAAATCAGCCCTAAATAGTTTTGCAATTTGTGGATGATGGAAACTAGCCTATTGTGGGCAAAGCAAAATAATTTATATGTAGAACGTCCTCAATAGCGTAATCTCCATCATCTGTAGCAGGTAGTCCGTTTATTTCTATTTTATATTTTTCTGAAGGCGATACAGGTCTGAAGGAAGTGAAAGCTCTGAAGTTAAGGAAAGTTCTTACGATGATACTCATGAAGCAAATATGGAGTAGCATTGAAGTAACTGAATTCGAATAAATGTAATATACTAAAAACATACTATTAAAAGGATAACAATGAATGAAACATTTTTGCGTGTAATTAGATAACCCAATGATTGATCGTAGAAATATGTAATTTATAATTAATATTCAGAACATCTTTGATAACGCCACTTGAGAACTATAATTTTCGATATACTTTAACAAGGTTCCATCCCATTTTCATGGCGTGCGGATTATAGATGGTCGATTTATATAGATATCTAGATCCATCTGTCTAAAATCTATATTTAATTTAAGAGTTTGTTTGTTTGAACGCACTAATCTCTGAAACGACCAGTCGGATTTGGAAAATTTCTTATCTGAATGTGGCTCTCATATACCTATATGAGAGCCACATTAATGAGGAAGGATATTATAAGCAATGCGGGAACGGGAAAAACGTAGTAGTTACCTGACGGGTTCACAGGCACAGGTCTGACACAGGCTAGAGGCAGGCCCAGTTGTCTGCACAGGTGTTGCACGACGCCGAGTGGACTGGCCACACAGCTGTATATGCATGGCAGGCGGTTTGTGAATGCGATTGCTGTAACAACATTGTGATATTAAGCATTTAATTTGTCAGATATAGCTGTAGTGATGATTACTTGAAGGATATCAGTAACTGACATTTATTTATTTAAACTTCGTGCATAGAGGTACAATGGAGAACGTAATGCCTTTGGCATTCTCTATTAGGCAAGCAAGGGCGGTAAAGAAATATAGCAGGTGTATTGGTTTAAGCTAGGAATGCAACAAAAGTATAAATATTGATGAACACACACGATGTACGTAGCAGCACAAACAACCACATCATCATCTGCCTGCCCTATCTCATGTAACTTGAGGTCGGCACAACACGTTAATTTTCTTCCAATCTGCCCTCTCAGCCGTCAAGCTATCACTAACTCCCTTTTCATTCACATCACTCCTCACACAATCCATCCATCTTTTCTTTGGTCATCATAACTCTTTTAATAACTTGCATCTCCATCCATCGATGCATGTTACTAAAAGAGTTATGAATCTTAGTTATGTTCCATCATGCATCAATTCCATGCATTCCATCTTAGACCGCATCATCGCTTACCATCAGGTGAGATAGTGGTCAAACACCTGCCCATCAGAAGTAAAATGAGTATGCGTTTCATCGTCACTGGCGTCATAAAACTAGGCACAGCTCTCATCTACTCATTTCTCACTTTATACATTTCGTTAGGTATTCCACGCATCCATCTCAACATTCTCATCTCCGCTACCTGCTATCTATATTCCATCTCTCATATATTTCACAGCGCAACATTTTGATCCATACTACAGTAAAAAGTTTTATTTAAGTTAATGATCATTTTGAGTAGCTGACCACGCCCAACGTCCTGTTGCGTCAAAATAGTAGCAGAGTATCTCGTAGGTACATGTGGTTCACTAACAGGATGGCGTCATCGGAAGCTTTTGTTTTATAAAGCGAAGATAAGCAGATATTCTAGGAAACTAAGACCACATGTTGGTTGCGCACACGCCGTTGTACAAATAAATTCACGCACGCGTAGCTAACATGCTGTCCTAATCAAGAAATATGCAAAAACATGTATCGTACTTGAGTATTTTAATATCCGACTGCGCCAGGAGGACGGTTATGTTTTCATGTAGGTATGTTTGTATATTTATTTGGCACACTCTATAGCCTTAACGGCTTGATGGATTTTAGCTTGAGAGGAATCGTTAAATTCGTCTTGACAGTGAGAGTGACACTGGGAAACACTTGGTCATGAAAATTAAAACAAATCACTTTTGGCGCCATCTTAATCAAAACCTATCCAGTGTAGAAAAGCTAAAATGTTCCAAACAAGTCGCTTTTCAAGCAGTTCAATCACAAATCTGATGCCAAGCCAACATGCACAAGACTACTTTAAAAGTGACTTGTTCGGAACTTTTTGGTCGTTTTAGCGGTCGTGTTTTTTGCTAGCCAAATTTTTTTTTGTAAAATCTATATACAATTATATCACATCACGCTACAATACAATAGGAGCAGACCTTTAACGAAAAATTTGACGCAGACGAAGTTGCACAGGTCAGCTAGTGAAAATATAATTTTCACTGCTCGTATCAAGCAGGAGATATAATAGAGCTAAACCATAATCTGCCTAGCCTTTTCCCAACTATATTGGGCTCGGCGTCCAGTCAAACCGGATTCAGCTGAATACCAGTATTTTAAGTGGAGCGGCTGCCTACCAGACCTCCAGAACCCATTAACTGGGTAAAACGGTACTCCTGGGCAAGACTGGAGTAAAAGAGTTTTCTGGCTTCTGACTATCCGTAACGACTGCCAAAGATCTCCAAATGACAGCCGGGACCAACAGCTTAACGTGCTTTCCAAGGCACGGAGGAAACTCGTTATGTTAAGATGGTCACCCATCCACAGACCAACCTCGGCAAGCGTTGCTTAACCTTGAAGATCGACCTGTGCGGCTGTTATTATTTAGCCACGAGCTCCTCCGTTAATAAAATAGAGCTAGACCAATATGCACCAATCGGGCTAAGTTCAGTTACTGCTCTGGGTTGGCCGATTAAACCTAGCTATTATCAGAAACTTACCTCCATCTTCCAGATATCGAGGGTATCTGTGATGCAGCAACATGCGGGTGACACGCACGAGACCTTCCAGCTGTTCCTGATGGTAGTATGCATTGTAGTCTGCTAGTCTGGAACAAGATAAATATTTTTAGTTCAAAAATAATACTGTCCGGGCGCGGGTACACGATGGATGCGAGACGCACAGGTTAAAAAAAACAATAAAATGAATGAATTTCTTAAAGCTTGTTGACACAAAAATGGTGTATCTGCAATTGCATGGGGCAACGACGTATACCGTAAATCATTACATCAAAACATATGTGTGAACAAGTGTATTAAGTCGCAAGAGAGCAGGCCAATATAAGTATATTATAAAACCCATAAAACAATCTACCGTATATATATATATATTATATACTTACCTACTGAAGAAGTAGCTAACGAGTTTGTTCCAAGTAGGGTTACCAGATAAAAAAATCAAAAGTCCGGAGAAAAGGCCTGATTTCCATGGAAAAGTCCTGAGATTTTCTACAGATGAGAATTTTCTCTCAAAAACGTATTATTATCGTTGTATACACTTTTGCAATTGTTACCAAAAGAAGATTGTTTTTAGTTCGTTTTACTTCGATAAATAAGTATTGATTTTAACTGCAATTGTTACCAAAAGAAGATTATTTTAAGTTTGTTTTAAATTAATACATAAGTATTGATTTTAACTGCAATTGTTACCAAAAGAAGATTATTTTTAGTAGTTTAATAAGAGAGATCTTTAAAATGTAACCTGTTTTTTATTAAAAATCCTGAGCTATCACTAGATTTGCTAAATCCGGCCGGAATCCTGAGAAGAGTCGAAAAATCCTGAAATCTCAAGACAAATCCTTAGATATGGTAACCCTATTCCAAGAATTAAACTGAAACTATTAGTTCGAATTTAAAAAAATCTAGTGTTGGATAGCCTATTTATCGAGGATGGCTAATAGACTAAATAAAATCACGCTATGACCATTTGTAGCGGAGCATTAATTAAAAATGTGACGCAGTCTGTAGCCAGTCTTTTTTTATTTGTGATGGCTTTGCGCTTGACTCTAGTCTTGGTCAGAGATGACAGCGACAAAGTCTACGATGGAGCGAGCTTACCCAGAAGGAGCCTGTTCACTCTAACTTACAACAATTTAAAAACGTAAACATATTCGTAGTAAGGCTTTAATTACGAACGGCTATTCATAGAAAACATTGTATACATATTTTATCAGAAGATTACATACCATTACCTACTCATATTAATATGCAAATTCTTTTACAACCATGAAGCATACATACTAAACTTGTTAGTTTACAATTTTACATGCATTCAACAATTTCAATGGTGTTTTCTAGGTACCTACTATGCATTTTATATGTGAGAAAGGCATGTGTCTGAGTTTATTTACCATGAATTAAAAATGTTATGTTAGGTCGGGGAATGTAGAGGTTAAACAGCTTTAGGTCAATGTTACATTGCATCATGCGTATTGATTTTTTTTCTGAATACAGCAAAAAAACTGGTAAATATTTTAAACGAAGATTAAAGAATTATCTATAGCTGTTTTAAACGAAAACAGACAAATGTTTCGTCTCTGCCTTTGTTCACAAATCCTTACTCTGCTTGGGTATGTGGTAGAGGTAAACAGATTTACACCTAAACGTTTCTCATGAATCACTACCTCCATTGATGAAAACTGTATGAAATTACGTTCGGTAGTTTTGATCCCGTACCCGAAGGGTTATAACTGTCTGTCAGCGGGCTGTAGTTCAAGAACCGTAATAGGTAGTTTTCGGTTTATGGTTCGGGAACCCTTCGTGCGAGAGTCCAACTCGCACTTGGCCGGTTTTCTAGAGTATCGCGTAAAGACATGTAAGTAGTGGCATCACAAGAAAAACCAACGGAGCAAATCTACATCGCAAGAACCGCGACTCCATCTATCCAACTGGCAGCGAACTAAAAATCCTGCATCGCGCAAGCAGAGTTTACCATGCGATTTGAACATAAACATCGCCCGAATAACAACCATTGGGCAGTAGGCCCCTCGGGCGCAACAACTGCCTGGGCGGAGGATCCTGCCTTTTCAATAGTTTGCGGGACTTTACTCTCTGTTCCGCATACCTCCAAAGACTGACAAGGCGACGGGGGCTGTGTTTCATAATATGCTGGGATAGTGATGTTGAAACAAGTCATGATTCTCCATGCTCATCGAGCTTTGATAGCCACCTGTAGTACGGGCCAGGTGCCTGACAATAGCTTCTAAAGGCCGTCCATTAGCGGCGGCCTTCATCATTAATTATGCATGAACTTCGGTTCGGTGAAGCACGCAACTTCTCGTGTGGTGGTCGTCTCTACCATATGGATGTAATGGTACCAACACTAGACGTTATTGGAAGCATTAAAAAGAAATAACAGTATTCTAAAAACGAATAGTATTAGATAGATCTTTATTAATTAAGAAAGTTTGTTTGAAAGTTTTGAATGGGCCTCATCAGAAGGTTTTAAGTCACTCAAAGGGCAATGGAGAGGGCAATGCTTGGATATACCTTGTGGGATCGAATATCTGCAAGAGAACAGAGTTTACCGACATACCCGAAGGATCACCAAACTAAAGTGGTAGTGGGCAGGGTACATTGCTCGCAGAACAGATGGTCGATGGGGCCGAAAAGTTCTGGAGTGGCGACCGCGTACTGGAAGACGCAACATTGGAAGGACTCTCACAAGGTGGACCGATGACCTGGTGAAGGTCGCGGGTAGCCGATGGATGCAAGGGACCGGTCGTTGTGGTGACGCTTGTGGGAGGCATATGTCCAGCAGTGGACATATTTCAGCTGGTATGATAATAATAATAATAATAATAATAATAATAATAATGCCTGCCGGGGTTGCGTTATTTGTTCGAAAGAGTCACCGCGGCCCTGGAACGCAAAGGGCATTAGGAGGAACACCGATGAGTTCTTTTCAGTAGGAGTCTGGCACTCCCTCCTGCTTTACCCAGAGCGGGAGAAGGCATTTGAGGATTTCCATCCTTAAAAAAAATGTCTTTTGTCAAGGGGTATCCATTGTGTAACCAGACAAAACATATATTTGGGAGAAGGCTAACTAGATGATTTATTCTTCCCATTACCAATGAATTACATAGTTTTCAAATATAAAAACTTGTATTAGTCATGATGAAATATTTTCATAATAGATTTAGATTGTGGTAACGCCTATCGCAGTTCTACGATCACACAATGTACACTGACCCATATACGAGAAATATTTCCGTTCTATTGTTACTAAAGTAAAACTAACCAAAACGAATGCTTATCAGTTCGTATAAAAACGCTGGAAAATGACTATTGATTTGATTGAATCCGTGAAGTATGTACGTTAGTGTATGGAATGGAAATAACAATGAATGAATAGATAACAGATGGTCGATGGGGCCGAAAAGTTCTGGAGTAGCGACCGCGTTTCGGAAGACGCAGCATTGGAAAACGTCACACAAATTGGACTGACGACCTGGTCTCCTGATGGGTCGCGGGTGGGGGATGCAAGACGCACCGGGTCCTGGGGATGGGCAAATGGAAAAAATATATCGATATTTATATCGTATCGATACTTTTCAAATGTATCGATAAATATTTCTAAAAATATCGATATTTCGATAAATCGATATTTTTTGCTCAAGAGAAGGTTACCTAATTACCAATATAGTTAACAATCTCAAAAATTAGATAATCAAAAATGAAAATATCATATCTGATATATTTATTAATTTATATATTACTAGCTGACCCGCGCAACTTCGTCTGCCTCACATTTTCCATTACTGCTCCGCTCCTATTTGTCTCAGCGTGATGATATATAGCCTATAGCCTTCCTCGATAAATGGGCTATCTAACACTGAAAGAATTTTTCAAATCGGACTTACTAGTCCGATTTGAAAAATTCTTTCAGTGTTAGAGATTCCTGAGATTAGCGCGTACAACCAAACAAACAACAAACAAACAAACATACAAACAAACATACAAACAAACAAATTCTCCTGCTTTATAATATTAGTATAGATAAATCGTACATTTATATATCATCACTGAAACCAGTTTTCGTCTGAAATAGACATCAGCAGCACTCTTTCTTTAATGTGCTCACGTGTCAATTTGCTCCTATTATCCGGCACAAACGGGTCATAGACTATAGATATTTTTTTATTAATGTTCGAGGCAAACAAATATATTACTCGAAAATTCAAGGCGAAATAATATCGTTTTTGATATCCGAAAAAAAATATCGAAAATCGATATATCGAAAAAAAAAATATCGCCGATATGTATCGATTATTTTCTGAAAAAATTACGATATTTTGATATATCGATTTTTTTTACCCAAACCCTAGTCCTGTCCGGCCTACGTCCACAATGGACGTCTTTCGGCTGATACGATGATGATGATGAATGGTTGTAACTTGTAAAATCTCTGGGCAAACGTGCACCATCTTAGATAACACAAGTAAAAAAGAAAAATCTGTACCGCTCTAGATATTCTTAACTAATATTAAAAGGAGAAAAGAATATTACTATTGTTTGGGCGATTTAGGCGTGAATCTGTAACAAGAAAACTTTATTTCCGCATTTATTTAAATTAGGATAGCCACACACAGCACAAGCTAGACTGGCTAGAAAAAATGCATAGTTCCAGTGGAGTCAAATCTAATTAACCACGAGGATGTTATGTAGGCGCCAAAATTACAAAATTTATCAGTTTAATTTTCACTGGTATAGCTGTGAATGATAATAAGTCACTCATAATTTACAACTGGCTTATCAACAACCAAAAATTGTGCTTGTCTAAGAGCCTATGCACGGAGTATTTTTAACGCGCCGTAGACGCAAATTACGAACGCGCGCTCACCGCGTTGTAGATGCCCAAGAACCAGCCGGTCGATTCTGTCGACATCTCACCGTGATCATTTAGGTGGAGTGAACGACAAGTGAGCTGTCATGCCATCTTGTTTGTATGGTTTGACAGCTCACATGTCGTTCACTTCGCCTAAGTGTTCACTTTGACATGTTTACAGAATCACACTGCAGTACCATCTGCGTCTGAATTTCGTTCGTTCATCGCGTCGTTGTCGGCGCTCTAAATAAACGCCGTGTGCAAAGGCACTAACGTTTATACACAGTTGAGAATAGCAAGTTCACTAAACTTTGTTAATTACTTAATACTCCATCAAGCATTTACATATTGTCTGTTTTGCATAGATTGAGACAGTGCGTCAAAATGCTTAATGGTGTATTTTGTGAACAAGAGAGTCCCGCCCGGTCTCTGGAAAGAAATTAACGACGTGTCACAAACTAAAGGCAATTCAAGTGTTCCGATTCATCATCTGCCTAGCCTTTTCCCAACTACATTGCATGGGGTCGGCTTCCAGTCAAACCGGATTCAGCTGAATACCAGTATTTTACATGGAGCGGCTGCCTACCAGACCTCCACAACCCATTAACTGGGTAACACGGTATTTCATGGCAAGACTGGAGTCAGATTCACTGGCTTCTGACAATCCGTAATGACTGCCAAAGATCTACAAATGACAGCCGGGACCAACGGCTTAACGTGCTTTCCGAGGCACGGAGGAAACTCGATATGTTAAGATGGTCACCCATCCACAGACCAACATTGGCAAGCGTTGCTTAACCTTGAAGATCGACCCGTGCGGCTGTTGTTATTTAGCCACAAGCTCCTTCAAGTGTTCCGATTGGCTGATGATTATTCATTCTGGTAACGACTGCAGCAAACGTGCGTTCTTAAAGTTTTTTCTTTGAGATGGGTTTGCTCTTGACTCGTCTAGGTCAGAGGCGACAGAGACAAAGTTGACGATGTAGTGAGCTTACCCAGAAGAAGCTTGTTCACTCTAACTTTGACAATTTACCATAAAACATGGTCGGAATTAGGCAGTAACACATTCAGTAGGGGTCCATGCTTGATCCTCATTTCACTGGCAAAATAGTTAGTTAGCCCAGGACAAATAACCAATGATTTAAAATGGTACTGGGTTCAACTTCCCGTTTATCAAGCAGATAAGAATTAGGTAGTTGAATTTACTAGGGTTGACACTTTTCAATATTCTAAAATGCCTGCATGATAGTTAAACAAATCCGATGTGTTTCGGACGGCAGGAACACGTTCAGTGCCCGTACTGTCAAGGACAATCCCCCACGTAATTGACGTACGCCCCTTGGGGTACCTTGCGCTGGTTACGTACGTCACCACGCACCCCTGAATGCGTAAACGTTTTAGCACGACTTTTGGGACCTCGGGAGACGGAGACGGAGACGGAGAGCCGGGAGAGGCATTTCAATTTAATTTTTTCCAATTTATTTATTGTGATTCATAAAGCATATACAAATAATTTGTGAATTCCATGGGAAAATACAGGATGATTTAAATTTTTCCAATTTATTTATTGTGATTCATAAAGCAGATACAAATAATTTGTGAATTCAATGGGAAAATACAGGATTAAAGCTTCCTGTTTCCTAATACAGTTCATGGTCTGCCCATGTGTCAAGTTTCATCCAACTCTGCTTAGACATTGTGTTGTCCAATTGTCCTTTCACATTAATATACTAACAAGTATGATAACCAGCATCATTTACTAAAATATCATTGAGCATCATGATAGTTTCATAACTGATTACCAATATATATAAAAGTCTGTCGTTGACTGACTAAAGAAGAAGTCAATTCAACGACAAGTAAAGTCAAGTCTGTTAAGTGACTGAGAGACATTGCACAGCCGGAACTACTGATTGTAGAAAGCGGAAATCAGGCATTAAACTTCCTTGGGGAGTGTAGAATAGCATTAAAAGAGGATTTCACGAAATTCCTTTTTTTTTATGCAAAACGGGGAAACTCTTGGCCCAAATCTCACCTGATGGAAAGTGATGATTAGGCCGAAGATGGAAGCGAGTTTCACCCGGAATCCTCTTACACAGAGACTCCTATGGGAAAAGGACAAAAAAATGGCCAAATGCGAGTCGGACTCGCGCACCGAGGGTTCCATACAAACCTGTAGGTATATATTATAAGCAAAAGTTGCGGTTTACGATTTGTGAAGTATTAAAAAAAAACTTCTTACTAGATCTCGTTCAAGCCAATTTTCGGTGCAAGTTTACATGGTAATGTACATCATACATGTTTTTTTAGTTTTGTCATTGTCAGTTTCGGAAAAAAGTGGCTGTGACATACGGACGGACGGACGGACGGATGGACGGACAGACAGACAGACAGACATGACGAATCTATAAGGGTTCTGTTTTTTGCCATTTGGCTACGGAACCCTAAAAAAGGAATATGCATGTACAAACACGCGGGCAAAAGGTATTATATATATTAAAACACCAAAATCACAATTTATGGAAAAGGAAAATAAAATCTAGATAAGGAAGTAGGCATAATACAATTCCGAGCCATTTATAGCAGCCCTCAAAAACTGTACTTATCCATTACTCTTATCCGCTTTCAATTAGTTTTCAAGGTAACTGATAACATTGTAACGTAAAATTATTACATTACTCGCTAATGTATCAGTTTTACATCTATGTTCTTAATTAGAAAGAAGTGTCAATAAATGAAAATATGATAAAATTTTACAAGAATGTCTATGTTTCAGGATATGTGGAAATGGAGACTCTTTGTTGTTTAAAAAGTGGGAATGGCGATAGTGACGAGTCAAAATTGCTTATCAAAATGTTATAATGACATAATTTTGCCATTTTACATTGCCAACTGCCTAGATTCCAAACTTGAATAAATAAGGAGAGACGAAGAAAATAGAGAAAAACAGATGTGCGTTAAAGTATTAGAAAAGCTCTCAAAGTTACTTTTGCCATAGGTAGGTTACATTTTCTCAACATACTGGATTTTTTTCTAAAAAAAGTATCCAATTTTAGCTTTCAATAAAATCCAAAAGATATTAATATGCATCAAAAAGCAGCTACAAATATTGTAAATGTTAGAATTTTATTTCGTTTATATAAATAATTATTATACAATAATTTTTATTTTATTGAAATATTGATGTTTTTTTACACCTAGTAAAGACCTTTGATATTGTGGTGAATAACGTAACAGGTCCTTTAATGAGTACTCAAGTTTCATCATCAATTAAGCCAGTATGTGTTTGCATTGCCAACCAACAAGCAATTAACAATAACATGAAACTTTTGTATTTAGCATACTTTGGGACTTAACGTCAGATGTTTGTTGTTTTCGCTGCAGTGTAAAGTTGTAAACACATTCTACTAACATAGCACAAATGTTTGTCACTTGCATCCAATTAGATTCTTGGATAAAACAGATGGATGTTTGTTTACATGAGTAATTATTATATGACTGTGCCTTTTTGCTTCAATAATGTGATAAGACCAAATTTTTTTTTGTTTTTTTTTTTATATTAATTGAAAACACTGTGACCAAATCTATTTTACCAAAAACGTCAAAAAAAAATTAATTGTCAGACTTATCACATTATTGAAGCAAAGAGGCGGTGTGTCCCATACTAATTTGCACATTTTTTAGAAATAAAGATGAAAGTTTCTAACCTGAACATATGCGCCATCCACCGTGTAGTCTCACTGGCAATGTGAGCACCCAGTCTGGCTGCATGAGTTCTCTCCAGCCTCCCAAACAAAGCCGCAATACTGTGCGACAGGATGGCCGCCCGCGTCACAGGGTCCGTCGGCAACAGCGGCGGCTCCACGCTCTCACAACTAGGGTCTGTCTTCAACACCAGGTCCTCCAAAACCTTCAGAATTTCATCCATTGACGTTTCTTCCGGCTCAAAGAAACCAGCACTGATCTTTCGCGGCTCCGGTTTCTTTTCCTCATCTTGGACATCCTGAGCGTTCACTCCCGCCTCCAAGCGGCCTACTACTTCAGAAACTTGGAACTCCAAATCGCCGAAAGGACGCCGGTCCTGCACAAAAGCGTCAAAGTTAGGATCGAGACTTACAACAAAATTATCAGACCCATCAAGAACACAAAGGAGCGAGTTTTACCAGTTCAGGAGGAACCTCGCTTCTTGGGCTAGGTTTATTGGACTCCGCGTCAGAAACCGATGCATCTCCCATGCTGCGTGGCGATTTATTCGCAAAATTACAGCACCGACATAAAATGTGTAAACGTCACTTCAATTCCAATGTTTTGACGTGGGTGGCGGGTGTACATTCACAAACAAAAATAGATATTGTAAGCTTAGGTTACACTGATTCTCGTCTTACTTTCGATAACTGACTAATTTGAACATAGTACTCACAAAATAATCCTACTGATAAAATATTACAACAATATTGTTCATATAAGAGGTCAGCCAGCACACAGATTTATACTCATACTTTCAGTATATAGTTTAATGTACTCTGTGACTCATACTGTGGCCAGCAGTGAGTTTCTGGCACGTTTCTGGTTAAGTTCTGTCCTTTCTATTTTGCTTCAAAGGAAATATTTTTTTTTAAAACCATTATGGAACTAGGTGAATCTAATGCTAAAATAGTTTTAATTATCATTGTTTATTTACATGTAAAAACAGACAAAGTAAACCGATGAACTAGTGAAGGTCCGGTCGTTGTTGCGACGTTGGGGGAGGCTTATCTTAAGTCCAGCAGTGGACATCTTTCGGCTGATATGATGATGATGATGAAAGACAGACTAAACAGCAAAAAAAATAATGGGGGAAAGTTCGCAAAATAAATAAGACGGCTTAGGGCATTTTGCAGCCTGTCTGTCTGTTCACGGATCACAACAGTTGGCATGCAGGTGAGAAATTAATTTCATGAGATAATTCACTAGTACGGGGTATGGAAGTAGTTAGAGTATTTTTCATTTGACACGCCAGGCTCACAGGCTGATATTTTGACATTGACTGTTGACAATAATAGTTTGACGTTCAGGTTTTATTCGTTTTATTTTCACTTGCGTCTTTGTAAGTTGCAAAACGCAATCAATATTGGAAAGAAAGTCGATTATTTAGTGAATAAAAATGTCTTTAGCTAAAATATTTTCGGTATCCTCTCGTGGTAAAGCTCTTTTACTTTTATTACCATACCTATGTTCATTACCTTCAGAAGAAAACGTCTTGTATGTTACGCAATAAAATTGTTGTTTATAACCTATAATCACTTAGATATTTACCATACAAAAACTGAGCTATATATAGAAAAATCATACTAAAACGCATTATATTTTTAACAAAAAACTATTCCGAAATATCATGGTTATGTGAACGACACAACAGTCTGGTGTTTATTAAAATAGAAATCTTATTTTCGTTTTTAGTTCGAGCTACTGGGGCTAGTAGTGTACTCGTAAGACATGCCCAGTACAGTACGGAGAGGAAGACTCAGAAAGTGTACCCTCCCAACCTACCGGGCTACATGTATGTGAACGCAGAGGACCCTAATATGAGCATGAAGGAGATGTCCAACAGGGCAGCACAAACTATGTTCTGGACAGAGCTTGCTAGAGGTTTTGCTGTCACCCTGGCTCATATTTTCAAGGTATGTATCACCAAAACAGAAATATGACATGTCTTGGATGTTTTTTTTAAATACACCTTTCACAGTTTCAAAGTAAATAACTGACAACTCAACTACAAACAGATTGTAGTAGAGTAGCTCAGTATTTCGTTCTTTATTTAGTTAGTTTAAAAACTTACATTGATCTAAACTAGGCTTAACCTCAAGCTAAAAAACTTTATACTTTGTTATTTATTTTAACTTTAGCCAATACTGTCAGTATACATTATGAATTGTTAGGTAAAGGCTTCACCTGAACCCTTCCAGGAAGTTTTCTCCCTAATCTATTTTCTAAGTATGTGCAATAGAGTATTTTACTGAAAAAATCTAGTCTGTGAGATAGATATTCAAAAAATGTTGGACACATATTTTTTCTTCTTTGACGACTTAAACAAAATACAAGGACTTAACACACTTCACGAGGCACAGAAGAGACTCAGAATGTTAAGAAGGTAACCTATCCACTGACCAACCTTGGTAAACGTTGCTTAAGCTTGAAACCGACCCTCTGCATGCATCTGTTATTGTTTAGACACAAGCTAAAAATGTCACAGATAACATTGACACTCCATGACAACAGGGGGGCTACTCTCTAAGCCCGACGTCCGTAGTTTCGGACTTAGTTGCGGGCGTATTCTACTCCGTATTACCAACAAATTTACGATTAGTCTTAAACCCGAACTAAAAATGAACGACAATATGATTTGATAGTAAATAATAAATAATAACGTGTCGTGTGTCTAATCGTGTTGTAATAAATTCTTAGTGGTTAGGTGATACGGAGTATAATACGCCCGTAACTAAGCCCGAAACTATGGACTACGGGCTTAGAGAGTAGCCCCCAGTAGGTTATAGTATTTTTACCTTGTGGCTGAATACACACTAAACAAGAAAGATAACAAAAGTGATAATTTCCAGACGGATATTCGGCTTCCTTAGAATAGAAGGGGCCCCACAGGTTAACCTGTTCTTAGGTACAACACTTGCCCCCTAAATGTGCAATCAACAAACTCCAAACCAAAAATATAACTACACTAGCTGACCCGCACAACTTCGTCTGCGTTACATTTTCCTTTAATGACCTGCTCTTATTTGACTTAGCGTAATGATATACCGCGTGTATCTGACATCGACGCACAAACGATTTCCATGGGTCCAGGGCATGATTCTGGACACCCTTGACTTAGAATTTTTCGTCGGCTTTTTTCTCATTTTTTCATTTTTTTTTAAGCGTCACTTTACTTTAGACTGCTCATAATCGTTATTCTGACCTAACCCAATGAGATTTTTAGTAAAAAAATAATTAATTAACTACTTTGACTAAAAAGAGCAATCTGAATAAAATCACAAATAGATATCAGCTCAGCTGAGCTGATACCTATTTGTGGTACTCTTGAAAAAAATTAAAAAATGAGAAAAGAACCGACGAAAAATTCCAACACTGGGGTGTCCAGAATCATGCCCTGGACCCATGGAAATCGTTTGTGCGTCGATGTCAGATACACGCGGTATAGCCTAGGCTCTCGATAAATGGGATATCAAACCGATTTTTTAAGGTTATGGCTCCATTGACAAACATTCGATGATTTTGCCAATGTCAAGGTAGGAGATATTAATAATGTTCGGTACTCAATAGCATAGGTGACTGTTTCATGGCTACTTTTCAGTTTTTGTAGAGATGTCATCCATTATTTAACACATTCACTGTCCGCCAAGCAGACATAATAGTTGAACAATCAGCATGAACCACATGTGGTTCATGGGACTGTGAACCGGTTAACAACATATAAATTTTAAAAAAATTGTTTATTACTGTTACGTCCATTAAAACACTGTATTTTGGTAAATACGTTTATTGTGCTGAGTAGCAAAAACAGTCTGAACCTAACTCAAGAATACTCATCTACCCACTACTTAGTCAATCTTATTATTACAATAAGAGTTGACAAGTACCCACGTTAAGTATACAACAATTACTTTTCAGGAACCAGCTACTATCAACTACCCATTTGAGAAGGGACCTCTTTCCCCCCGCTTCAGAGGAGAGCATGCCCTCAGACGGTACCCTTCTGGAGAGGAGAGGTGCATTGCTTGCAAGCTCTGCGAAGCCATTTGCCCTGCACAGGTAATTTATTGTTTATCCTACATAAAAACACACAAATCACTCAAAAAATTGCCATGCTTATACCGCGTGTATCTGACATCGACGCACAAATTCCATGGGTCCATGGGTCCAGGGCATTATTCTGGACACCCCAGTGTTGGAATTTTTCGTCGGTGCTCTTCTCATTTTTTAATTTTTTTCAAGAGTACCACAAATAAGTATCAGCTCAGCTGAGCTGATATCTATTTGTGGTCTTATTCAGATTGCTCTTTTTAGTGAAAGTAGTTAATTAATTACTTTTTTATTAAAAATCTCATTGGGTTAGGTCAGAATAACGATTATGAGCAGTCTAAAGTAAAAAAACCCTTGAAAAAAATGAAAAAATGAGAAAAAAGCCGACGAAAAATTCTAAGTCTAGGGTGTCCAGAATCTTGCCCTGGACCCATTGAAATCGTTTGTGCGTGGATGTCAGATACACGCAGTAAGGGACTGGGCCAGACTATTCTGTCACTTATCAATCAACTCATGGGCTGAAGCAACCAGTGGGTCCTCAGAAAATGTCTGGCGGTATCGCGACAGACCAAGAGGAAGATGGTGGGACGACCTTTATGCCTATTCACAGACTGGTCCACATTAGCCCAGAGCCGGAAATAATGGAAGGAAAAAAGGGAGGCCTTTACCCTGCAGTGGGACGGAATAGCTTTAAAAACAAACAAAAAATGTAATGTTAGTCACTTAGCACACTTTTGTAGAAATCGAAGTTCTTGAACCTAAAGAGATTGTTGCTGGGGAGTTTGTTGCACCACTTCTTATTCCCAGCTAAAACACTATTTTGCCTCCAAAATAGTGTCTTTATGTACATCTTTGATGTTAAAAAGTGCTGGTCCTAAGCCTAATTTGAATACATGGCTTTTGATTTTATTTTATTTTGCAATCAGCTTGTAAAACTATGAGCAAATATGCAAATGAGATATCTATAATTTCTGGAGTGGCGACAGCATAGGTACCGGAAGAAGCAATGTTGGAAGGTCTGCTCCCACAAGGTGGACCGATGAATTCGAGACGCACAGGGCTGGTTGTTGTGGTGACACAGTGGACGTCTTTCGGCTGATATGACAATGATGATTTAAATAACTCTGCATCTCTCTCTTACATAATCTGTTTAAGTGTAAACTGTGCATAATGGCACGATTTTTCTGAAAAATAACAAATTGACCCTGCTGTGGAAAATTTCATATATTCTCTAGTGTTTATTTCATAGTTCTCAGAAAATCACAAGATGGACTCCCAAATTAAATTAGCCCAGCTTATCGGTTATCTTATGCCTTAAGGTGCATGGTTATGACTTTGATGTCCGACGTTAAGGGAATCATTATTTTTGCCTATTTCAGGCCATCACAATCGAGGCTGAAGAACGCAAGGACGGCTCACGACGAACCACCCGCTACGATATTGACATGACCAAGTGCATCTACTGTGGTTTCTGCCAGGTATGTTTGTTCTACATTCAAATGACCATCTCAATCACAAAATATTAAGGTTGCTGTTATATAAATGTAGACGAAAACTTTCGTGCGGTTTACATTCATAACATAACATTCCCCATTTTGCTAAATTAATTTAAAACCTACTTGCGAAACGAATAGAGCTTTTTTGCAATAACCTGATCTTTCGACTGATTTTCGATCAAATTAACGCCCAAACAAATGCTGCAGCATGTTTTGGCAACTCGGCTTTTTTGGCAACTGCAAAATTGCGCATTCCAGTGCTACTTAGGTGCTGCGGTTTCTCGTGACCAGCAATCACAGTATTTGGCTCCAAAGAAGCTACATTGCTGATTGCCGATGCTCAAAATAGCACTCCTTTTTTTGAGGATGGGATCAAGAGAATGTCAGACTCTTACTGACTAATACCCATCCGTGTTCCTCCTAATTCCGCAACCCTGGCCCCAGCGGGCCTCGCCTACTATGCTGACATATCTTTGAGGCGCATGAGGAACACAACGCGCCGTCGACCCGGGCTTGGTTCTGATCGGACAGCGAGCCACCCAACGTTCGCCGCCATCAGGCCCGCGCCTATGGTGGCCGGTAATCGCCCAGTTCGTCCCAACGCCCGGGGCCTCTTCTTCTGTTGCGACGCGACGTCTGGGGCGTGAGGTTTCCCTTTCTCTCACGCGGTCCGTCTCCTCCTTCGCTAGCATTATTGCTTCGCAGGAGGTGACTACTTCCATGGCTCCTTGCAAAGTAGCACGCCTACTTTCTTGAAATATTTTCTCATACTGCTTTACGTTGACAGGAAGCGTGCCCCGTCGACGCCATCGTGGAAGGCCCCAACTTCGAGTTCTCGACGGAAACCCACGAAGAGCTGCTATACAACAAGGAGAAGCTTCTGTCGAACGGTGACAAGTGGGAGAGTGAGATCGCGTCCAACATCAGAGCTGATCATCTGTACCGTTGAACAAATTGTAACACTAGTGTGAATAGCACTTCTGAGACCTATTTTGTAACAGTATAAGTCACTAAAATAACCTATATACAACTGAATACAACTTCAGCTGTAAACCATAAATTTAGAACTTAGTTTCACATTGAGTGAATATTTGGATCTTACAACTTATGGAAGAACTAAACCTACTTGCACAAAATAGGCCTTGGAATTAGGAATATTAAATTATATTGTTTTTGTGATAATTAAAACATATTCTCAGTTAATCATTCTTTTAATTATTAAAATAAGCAATTAATTATTAAATTTAAATAACTTAAACAACACATAATATTCCCTCTCAAGTAATTTCATCGAATTCAGTCAGTTTTCTTATTCTAGCATAGTAACTTCTAACATCTTTAAAAAGCCTGCTTTGAAAAAAAAAAAAAAAATCTCAGTTAGATATAGTGAAGTTCTATGTTCTTCAGCCATCTGTACATTATTTTTCATAATACCTAATATATTAAAGTCAAATGAAACAAAATAATGACATTTCAAAACAAGTCAAGACTTTATCTTTCAGTAATAAAATTATGAAGCTATTCAATCCAGATTTTATTCCCTCTTGAATTTAATAAATACTGATTACATACTTAAAAACCGCGATTCAATTTAAAGAGAACTTTAGTCAATGAATGTCATGATCTATCATGATTTAGGCACTACTATGATTACATTAAATAATTTAGTAAACTATGATTAAAATACCCGCATAAGTATGCTTCATCATCAAAGCATAAATCAATGTTAACCTAGTACTTATTTAATTTGTGTGGTTTCCGCCAAGTATTTTATAGGCATATCTCTCCAAATCCTCTTTGACAGCAGCGAGACCTCTGTCGGCGTCAATTGTTAGCACCTCACAACCAACATCTGGTGAACTCAACCAGTTCTCATATGCTTCATGGACCTGAAGAAAAAGTACAGGTTAACATAAGACTAATGTATTATCTATGAGATAATGCACCTATACTGACTGTATTTGTGAATTCTGGATGAAACGTTATTATTATTTAACTAGCTGACCCGTGCAACGTCGTCTGCGTAACATTTTTCATTACTGCTCCGCTCCTATTGGTCTTAGCGTGATGATATATAGCCTACAGCCTTCCTCGATAAATGGGCTATCTAATACTGAAATAATTTTTCAAATCAGACCAGTAGTTCCTGTGATTAGCGCGTTCAACCAAACAAACAAACTTTTCTGCTTTATAATATTAGTATAGATTAGAGAACGAAACAGACTAGGGGCCCGGCGTCTGCGCTGCGCCAAACGTGTATGGGCCCTAGGTGTGAAGGATAAAATGATTGTAATTATGGTAGGCGCCAGATAAACTTGAAATAAAGCACATTGACCTTTCTCTTCTATACCATTACCTTCATAGATACCCAAACATTAAATTATGAACCTTTACTAAAAAATGTAAAGGATCACAATAGAAGTTCTTTCATGACAGCTTTATGTCTGTATTTCTGTTTTTTGATCTCAAATCTCAATGGATGGAAGCATGCTGTACCAAACCTTATTGAATTAAATCAAATCTGACAAGTAATTCCCGAGATTAATGTGTTCAACCAAACAAACAAACAAACTATTCTGCTTTATAATATTATTATAGATAAGGTTAGGTCAGGATATACCTTGCATCCAAGATTACACATGTAGGCCACAAAATAAAAACTTACCTGTTTCAAATAATCTAAAGGCACTTCAGACTCCTCAGCCCTTCCACGTTTCATCATTCTTTCCCATACTGTCTCAGGGGTTGTTCTTAGATAAACTGGAAAACAAACAGTGCCTTTATAAATTTGACTTTCACTTATTTGAGGCAGATATACAAAAATAAATTGTATTGTGTCTACTTGTGGCAGATGTAGGCAAATGCTCCATGTAAAATAATGGTCTACTTGAATGGACTAGGAGCCAGTCTCAACAGTTGATTTAAAGCATTTTTATTTCAAATAAACCATTTACAGGCACTTTTGGAATGTCAAGTTCAGTCAAAAACATGAAGCTATTAGCACATTCCTAAATCATAGATCTCCATGGAGAATGAGAAATGTGCAAGAAACTCCACTTTTTTATTTGAGATACTCAATACTCAATATCTTTATTGCATTCCACATGTATTCTTAGGTGGTAAAAACAAAATTGGTTCATGTGGACCCTGTCGGGCACAGCAAGATAAGTAGAAGAGAGGAAGCTTTTTTCTTTAAATTATTTAAAACACACGAGACTTGGGTAGTTTGCGGTACGTAATTATTATGATGGTTTGCTCTTGACTCTAGTCTAGGTTAGAGGTGGCAACATAATATTATGCTCACCTATGAGATCCAAGCTGATATCCAGGCACTTCTCGGTGTAATCAAACCAAGCTATCAGTGTCTGGTACTCAGGGTCTTCAAGGAAGTTCTGTTTCTTGGCATTCTCCACAAAACAGTGCCTGCTGTTCTGCACTGATCTGAAATGAGGGTAGTTTGATATTACAATACAACATGCAATGATGGATGGTTGTAGGTATTGGCCAATTGTCCAACATAAGCAGTAAGCGAGGAAACCAAATCCTGTCAGATGATTGGCCTGAGAGATGGCGAGGATGACCTCCTTTCGATAAACTTGTAGGGTAAAAGCCTGTAGCAGCGTATCACACAAATTGCTACAGCTGCAAGCAATCATTTTCTATCATATTATCATTCAATAGTTATCATAGCTTGTTTTCTGTTTTAAACTTTCATGGTCACTAACATTTGAATAGTTCATATCGGGATTGCTACCATGTACCTTTTTATTTGCGAGTTTCCATATTTCAGCACTGTTGCAAGCGCCGTGATCACGGAGTGATGGTACATGGTAGCAATCCTGATTTGACCTATTCTAATGTTTTCTGTTGTTGAGTAGATAAAGTCTAGACCATAAAGCCCTAGAAACAAAGAGAGCCTTTGCCATAGAGTGTGAAAATTTAGCTTAGTGACACTATGGAGAAGAATGGAAGGAGGAGACATGTTTTTCCTTCTCCAAATATACTGGACTAAGGGCAAAAGAATAGTGATGATGAAAACATACATGGAATTAAAAATAGAAAATTTACCTTTCAAACATTTTCACGGTGATGTTTGAGTTGCAAGGCGGGCTGGTCTGTATCTTCAAACGGGTGAGATGTACATAGTGTTGAAACGGGAAGGTCCACTTATTCATATCACCATAGAGTAGACCAAGCAGGTTGTGACCACTTATGTTGCGCCATTCATGTAAAGGTTCCTGGAATAAAAGTGATAAGGGAGAGTTAATTTTTAACTTGTGTTCGATGTAAAGGAGTCATAATCCTAATAGATAACATTCTTCTGTTACTGAATGACTGACAGACAACACACAGCTGAAACTACTGGTTGTAAAAAGTTGAAATTTGGCATGTAGCATCTCTACACTCTGCAGGATTTCCCAAAATTCCTACGGGAACAGGAGAAAACGGGGTATGTTCGTAGGAAGTCGCGGGTAGAAGCTAGTTATGTTATAAAAAGAGTAACATCAACATTCAATCCATCTATCTGTAGATGAGTTGGTAAGGTAAGTTTAGGACTCCTTAGCAAAACAAATTGTTCTGACGATCATAACTTTAAGTTTCGGAAAAAGGTTAATATTATTAGTCTCAATAACTTTAGGTACTCACCCCGTGTTTCTCTACATTATGATACTTGTCAAAAAACTGGATGCAAGTGGACTTGCCAGAGCCAATGTTGCCTTCAATAGAGACCCTGAAAGGTCTTTTGTTTATCGCTCGCGCCGCGTTTGTTAAAGTCTTCATATTCGACATGGTTTGGAGGTTCCACGCTGCAGTTTATCACTGAATTTTACTACACTTTATTTCTGTTGATAGTCGTTATTTGATTCGTTTTGCTTTGTCGCAGAAACAAATCTAAACAAAGCGAAAATTACACAATTTTAGAGCGAGGTCTAGCAAAGCCACAGCGAGCGAGCAAAAATTTGGCGCCACAAATATTTGGTTGTCAAATGTCACCAGCTGGCTGTTTTTTCCTGTCAGTGTCATTTCTTCTACAACACTACTTTACTACTTTTTATTCTACAACAGATTACGGTCTTTTGGCACCAACACCAATTGCTGAATGGGAAATATTTCACAAAATATTTGGTCCTTACATTTGAAATTGGCGTTTTGTACGGGAGGAATATACAGTATTTTTTTTTGTAAAACATATTTAATTAATCGAAGTATGCACCGTTGTTATCTATGCACTTTTGCCATCTCATAGGTAGTTCATTGATCCCTTTACTAAAAAACCATGCGGGAGAGAATCAATAAACTCTTTGAAGGCGGTTTGGACTGCCGTATCGGAGTTGAATTTTTTCCTTGAAGAAGTTGTACAAATTCCGGAAAAATTGTAATCTGCTGGAGCAAGCTCGCAGACATTCCAATTGTAGCTCATCTAACTTAGTCTTTATGCGTAAAAAAGTCCGGGGGAGCCGGAATATTATTTTGAGGATGATTGGCGAGAGAACTGATTCAGTTCTGCTCAGTAGGTTCACTGAACTCCATGTGTTGCGAGACCGATGAGCCTACTGTGCAGGGATGTGCTGCTTTATCTGTGTACCTACATTTTTAATTACTAACATTAGTTATAAGTAGAATTCTTGTTACTAACATCATTGCCGTGTCTATGGACTGTTATGTCTGAAATAAAGGTTTTTTTAGTGGTTGTTTGTTGTGCAGTGTGTGGTCTTGCGTTGTCGTGAAGCAGCATTGGCCTGGACAATTGACCAATCTCGGTTGTTTAGCAGCTAGTTCTTCCTTCATGGTTTACAGTTGCTGACAATAGATATCTGCCGTAATCGTTTGGCCAGATTTTAGAAAGCTGTAGTGAACGACACCGGCGCTAGTCCACCAAACACTTACAAGTAACTTTTTATGAGTCAATTTTCGTTTAGGGCAGGATTTGACAGGGGCTCCAGGGTTCAGCCATTGCGACGAGTGCTTCCGATTATCGTACAGTATCCACTTTTCATCATAAGCAATGATTTAAAATCCCTTCATTATTGTGTCGGTTGAGCAAAGTAACACAGCAGTCGACGCGTGTTTGCAAGTTCGATTCACTCAATTCATGAGGTATCCATCGTTCAACTTTTTTAACTTTTCCGATTTATTTCAAGTAAATTATTACAGTTTTATCATGTACCCCGAAGCCTGCAGCTATCTCTGAAGTGCTTTGTGATGGATCCGCTTCCACAATAGCCTTTAATTCTTCATTTTCCACTTTGGTCTCCGGCCGTCCACGGGGTTGGTTCTGAAGGTCGAAATTTCCAGAACAAAAACATTGAATCCAAAAACGTACCGTGCTTTCTATTGCGACATCAGCGCCGTACACATCATTAACCCTTCGATCAGTTTCTGCAGCTCTGGTGCCACGGTAGAACTCGTAGGTACTCGTAAATGTACCGATATTTCATGTTTTCCATTGTGCGGTAATAAGCGACGCCAAAGAAAAAAATAATGAGGAAAAAACAAATGAATGACTGTTTTCAAAACTCAAATATACCAGCTAAACACGGAACAGAAAAACAGAGCTAAATTAATTTATAAATTTGAATTTGGAATTCTTAACCAAAGAGGAGATATTTCAGATCAAAGTGGTCAGTACGACAAAACGCTAATTTCATATGTAAGGACCAATGACGTATTATATATAGACACGTCATAAACCAACATCGCGTTTATACTGTGTCGCGGCGCTTAAAAACGGCGAAAATACTAGATAGCTACTAATACCTACGCATGAAGAAAGGGAAAGAAAGTATGTCACCGTACGGCGGGATGCCTGTTGCTAGAGGGAGATTAATATACATCTTCAGTTACGTCACAGGATAAGTAATAGTCAAATTGACATAAAACAAACGTAGTGTCGCGCGACAGGTTGGTGCACAGAGTACTTTTAAATATAGGTTGGTGCGTAACTAAGCGCGATGTGGCCAATTGGCTTCATTTCATGTTGTTATTTTAGAGTGCGGAAAACGTATCTATAGTTTTATATATCATTGGTAAGGACCTAATATTAACTCATTGCCGGCCACAAGTATTTTTTTTTTCATTTCGATGTGTCCACTCTTGACCCATAGGGACCGTCTCCACGAGCGAGAGAATCGCGGTGAGTTGTCGTTATGTCACTCATTGAATCGCCGCGTCGCGATAATATCGTCATATGAAGACAGACACGTTCATAGAGTTGTTGTAGAAATACGTGGAGCGACAATAATATCGACGCGATTCTCTCGCTCGTGGAGACAGCCCCTTAGATCTTTCCGCCAAGCGCTGATTATGATTTGGGCCGACTGAAAAAAGTAACCAATGGAGTTTCTTGCCAGTTTTTCTCCACAAGAAAGGAAAAATTCAGACCATGTAAGTAAATTAAATACTACTCTGAGATTAGACGGTCTTGGATGAGCCAGGGATCGAAAATTGTTATGCAAAAGTATCACAATTCATGTCAATGTACAGACGCCAGCAAATCAACCTACAACAATCTGTCAAATTTCTTTAATAGATTTTCAACTTTATCGCTGAAGCATTAGGTTCAAGGTAGATTGGGAAAATTTGGCAGTTTCGGATAGCTTGATGTGCTGGCGACTGTACCTAGAATAATTTTTAGCATCTTTATAAAGTCAAGTAAGTAAGTCTAAGGGCTGGCTTTTACCTTAGACAGAGGATAAGCATTGCCATACAACGTGGCAATGCAGCCAGTCTTTTGGGCTAACTTCCAGTCGATAGCGATTGGGACGAATTTTTTGACGCCATATTTTAGTTAAGAGTTTTATTTTCTATTTTAAGTGTATATAGTTTGTCCTTTAAATAAATCTTAGTATAAAGTCAGAAATTATCGTCATGAAGATTGAAGAAGAAATGCTCGTCATCTTACAGAATTTACAAATGAAATTGTAATTTTTTTGACTCACAATAATCGCCAAGTTTTTAGAACGTAACCTTTTCTCAATTTAGAATTCTAGGCTCGGCTTCCACAACTAGGTACCTAATACTTAAAGTAGATGTGAGACTAGAAAGGAAACTGGAAGTTGACTCCAAAAATTTTTCATAATACAGGTTAACCTAGCTTGGGCACCAATTTCCCACAATATTGTAGTGTATTTTGTATACCTACCTAATTACTAAACAATATCTCGATTAATCTTTAAATATTGTTGTGAGAAAATAAATCAATTTTATTTGTTTACTAGATGACCCGCGCAACTCCGTCTGCGTCACATTTTCCATTACTGCTCCGCTCCTATTGGTCTTAGCGTGATGATATATATGCCTATAGCCTTCCTCGATAAATGGGCTATCTAACACTGAAAGAATTTTTCAAATCGGACCAGTAGTTCCTGAGATTAGCGCGTTCAACCAAACAAACAAACAAACAAACTCTTCTGCTTTATAATATTAGTATAGATTAGTATAGATTTATTTAAATCCCAAAATCTATTCAAAATAAATGACTACGTTCTTTCCGAGGCAGGGCGGCCGTCCCTAAGACAACTCACGGATCGCGGTTTTTCTGTGTCTATGCAGAGATCGACGTGACCTCGGCAAGTATAGCTTAAACTAATCGATTGACTGTTATGAGTGATTTAGTCACGCGCCCCACCTGAGCTGTTATGCTATTGTGGCAATAGCATTTAAGTAAACAAATATGGGAACACAACAAAAATAAACTATTATTTATTATTTATTTATTTTTAAAACAATTGCTTCCTACACTAACAGTTTGCACCAAGGCGTATAGGAAGCCAACAACATAGAATTTGTCTTACAAACTAAAAAAACTTGACACATATTTTGATCATCGATCTGTGAGTACACGCAAATACATCTACTTCTGATTCCTGAGCAATTAGGGCGTTCATCAAACTAATCGCTTGGGCCGTTGGGGCATATCGAGCCGTAAGGGTACGTGACGGTGGAGCCGCGAACAGGCACCGCTCGGCACCGGCGCGCGACACCCGCTGCCGGTCCGGAGCGAACAGTGTACAGCGAGCTAGTGTGGTCGCGTCGTCGATCTTATTGTTCAGCAATAAGTAGTAGTGCATCAACAGCGCGCATTTACGTCGCAGTTCTAGCGTGTTGATGCCCACCATTCCCGCGACAAATAGAGACGGATATAAATAGGGATAATACCCATACATTCTTTTAAACAGATAGCGATTACATCAGAAACAGAACAAAACCAAAAGATAGTTAACGCAGGTATTTTTTAAATCGAAACCGTTGAATCTGACACGCAATCATCGCGAAATATAAAGATTGACAGTTAATTAAAAAGTGAATGGCGGCTACAGTGCGAGCTATAGGCTGGCATAACGACTTTCAACTGAATTTCATAGCACACTAGACTTGCAAACTCAATCCGCACCTGAATCAAACATCGAGTAAATTTATTAATTGACGTAGTTTTTATGACGAAGCTTCGACGTTGATTCGATGTTTAATAAATTCGGTTTTACATTATGAAATCAAAATTGTATGGAAGGTATTTTTCAGCAGACTCGAAAACTGCCTACCTCACTGCTTTTAGGCATGAAATGGAGTGTTTCACATTATTGCGGATACTGATCGCCGGAAAGTCTCCACGAAAATAAGGAGCGGTGATCGAAAAAATAAAATCCTTGAGCTACTTGTAGCAAGCTCCATAGTAGACTTTGTCTCTGTCATCTCTGACCTAGGCTAAAAGGCACAAAGTCAGAAAAGTCCTTATACCAGTCTAGGTCTGATTGCGATATGGTGACGTTCCCGTTGCCTGTTATCACAGTAAAAAAAACTATTTTGAATAAGTGACACCTTCCTAGTTAGGCTCGAAATGTGCGATAATGTACCTACGTACATTGCAGTCTCCGTAAAAATAAATTAACTTTTATTTTACAATCCAAAGTCATTTATAACGGCACTAGGCTCATTATTTAAATGGAATAATGAACGCATTGTCTGTGCCATTGCTGTATACAGTAACAGCTAAGTTCCCTGCCTCTGGGCCTGACGCGAGTCTATTGTCTCTGTTTCATACTTCGTTACACCGCGGATGAGTGTGGGGATCCGTAAACTGTTTGTGGAAGCAATTTTTTTATTTAGTAATGTTCTTGCAATTTTATTTTATTTCCTGAAAAATTAAAAATACAAACGTGATTATATGTTTATTTGCGGATAGGTTCAGGTTTTTCAAATATTATCTTGGATACCTCTAAAATTGTCTACGGATGAGTGATGGGGATCTGTAGGTAAACTGTTTGTGGAAGCAATTTTTTTATTCAGTATTCGCCCGCGATTTTGCTCGCACGGGTTTAGTTGGTACCCCATGATCTTCATCTCCTATCTACCCTCTTAAAGAATAATGTGTAAATTATATCTATAGTACCTAATAGACTAAACGTAGGGCAGTTCGTTCTTTAAAGTAGAATTATTTAAAGTGTAATTTTCATGTAGGTACCTACATAACCAACCTTAATTATATGAGATTTAAATTAATATCATGATACTAAAATCAGTTCTATTCCATTTCACCCGGGTTTTTATTGAATAATTTGAACAAAAAGCAGTCATTGTGAATTAATCGTAATAGTTACCTTTGCGGACTTTTTTGTAGATATTATTCACTTTGCTCTTGTAAATAGTTTCCAAAGCGTACGCAATATAAGGATCGTTTTTGGTATTTTTTCACACCTTGGGTTACATTATTTTTGATTCCTAACTTTTTGAATATATTCTATAAAACGATGTTCATCAGGGATAATGTAAGCTAATAGTGAAAGATTTTTCGAATCGGTAAAGTAGTTTCGGAGCCTATTCAATTCAAACAAAAAAACAAACAAATCTTTCCAATTAGTGTAGACTAGAGCTGATGCCCGGATTCGCCCGCTTGAAAAAGTATATACCTACTGAGTAAGTGTATATTTCGAGAACCAAACAATCCATTTGTGAAAACAGCATGAAAATCGGTGTTTTTGAGTTTATCGCGAACAGACAGACAGACGTGGCGGAGGACTTTGTTTTATAATATGTAGTGATAGTGATTGTTCATGCAATTTTATTTCATTTTCTGAAAAAATAAATACCTACATAAAGGTGAGATGTTTATTTGCGGATACAGATTTTTTTTAATATTATCTTGACACCTACTAAAATTTTCTAAGCTGACGTGCTAAGCTAAAAACGATATCTCAAAAAAAAGGCAAGTTTATGTAATGTTATGGCATATGTACTTAGTTTAAAAAAAAAACGCTTCCATTGAACTACCTAAGCCAAATAGCGGCCTACAACCTTACATAAAATATATAAAACCCTGAGCAAAAGTTTGTCCCGTTGTTTAAAAGAAAACTATATTTACATAACTTAAATTTTCCAGAAGCTCACTTTCACTGAGATACCTACCTCTTTTGCCCTTATGACGTCAGTACGAAATCACGAGTGAAAAGTTTCAGCGAAAAGTTTCAACTAGGGTCATTGCGCTGGATCGCGGCCCTGGGTTGTTTCGCGGCCTTTTATAGGACCAACCGTATAAATATTGCAATAATAAGAATTCTATCTCACTCTTACCAACGCGTTGTGGCCCTTTAAAAAGTAGAATAGTTGCAGAATGTAATGCCTATTCAAATTGGTCGGTTAACCTAATCCATGTGCCGGATATAAATTGTCCATTTTGCCAGCCGCGCTGTCAGCGCACACACGTACGTAAACCTGTGTAAAAAATAGCGAACAGGTCCCGCTTCTAAAGTAAGTATTTCAAGTTTACGATTACTTATTACTTGTGTGATTGTTTTTGAGTGATCATAGTTGTTTGTTCCATGTAATTTTGCATTTATTTTGGGAGTAAATTACTTCAATACCAGTTTTATTTGCTGGCCGCCAACCAACACAACAAATTTTTAGTAAAGTTGGTATACGGCCGGGTGGCCGCGGCACTAGCTCACCGAATGATACAAGTTTGCTTTCTTTCCTATTATTAGTGTAAAAAAAGCTTCGCTTTGTGCAACATTTTTTTATTGTTGGGGTTGGTTTAAATGCATCGGTTAGTTCACGGCCGCCAAAATATAATTTTATTCGGATTTATAGCTATATGTGGCCGCAAACTAACACATGCTAACAAAACAAATCTGGCTCGCGGCCGTCTAAAAATCATATGAAAAATAGACGGCCGCTATCTGACTATTTGAAAATAGAGGTGTCAGTTTACGGCCACTTCTTACACACAGACTGTTTTGGTTGGTGTTTAGACAATTTTTGTTATTACAGATGCCTACGAACAAACACAAAATAACTACAGATGAACCTGGAAGTTTGGAAACTTGTACCGAAGTAGTTCTACATAGTAGACCAAAGGAGCAACTGGGATCTGAAAATCGTGACACCGACTCGGTAACATTATCTCAAGGGCCAACTTTAAAAGACAACTTGCCATTATGTACCGTTACTACCACAGAAAAGTCGGAAGACGAAAATGAAATTTTGACATTTGGCGTCACTCACCAGCGACTAGAAAGAAGGTCTCTTTTATCACTGGATGATATTACAGTTAATTCACCTATATCAGAACATTCAGATTCTCATGACGTTCTGTCAAAGAAATCATTCTCTTCTACAATTACATCCGCATCCGCCAACAACAAGATTTCAATAGATCCAAACACAGTATTCGAGCAACATCTGTTTATACCCCAACCTCTAGAAAAGTCCAAACAAAACGTACCCAAAGCTCGTATTCCGTCGGCGATGTCAGGGAAAAAATGGCGAGAATACTATCTACTAAAAGAAAAAGCTAAACAAGAAAAGAATGAGGAGAAAGAAAAAGTTAAAGAAGCTAGGAAGCAAGCCGTGAAGCATAAGCAAGAGGAAGTAAAGAAAAAAAAAGAAATACACAAAGTCAAGAAACTTAAAAAGGGAAAACTTTTAAAGAATAAAGATAATATTAAACAAAATTGTGGCCAATGCGCAAATATCTTAAACAGTGACACTGAGGACGATGAAAACAAAAATGTTGGCTGTGCTTTTTGTACTAAATGGTTTCATTTGAAGTGCACTGATTTTATAGAACTGACTTATGATGATGTTAAAGATAAACCGTTCAAGTGTAACATGTGCATTATTGATAAGGAATAGTTTTTGTATTCTTAGGTACAACTCGGTGTTTCAGTTGATTATTTTGATCTCGTACCACCTAGGTACTTAATTAAAGACTGTTTTATACTTTATATATTTTTGATAAGTACAATATACATTATAACAGGTAACTAGGATACCTAGTACATAATTCCATTAGACACTTACTGATTACTCGTTATAGAAATTGTTGAAGACTGATTACTAACAGTTACTGTTAACAAGTTAATTAATACATACATATAAATGTTGAACATTTAAAATACTAGTCTAAACGCTCAAATTATGGAGTATTACTCAATTTTAATAGAAAAGAAATGTTAATGTTAACCAAACTTAATTTGTAGCAATATACTTAAACTGATTATAAAACGTGTTTTATTTCATTATTTGTTGAGATAGCAATGTAATGTGTTTAACAACGAGAGAAAAATAACTGCATTAGAGATGAATGAAAGTGTAGTACCTATGTTAGAAGTATGGAAGAAACATAAATGTATTAGAGCTTAAGAGTTTCGAGTAAGGAAAGAAAAGAGGGAAAATAGAGGAAAGAAAGAAGAATGGACAGAGGGAAGAATTGTTGCAGAAATTAAAGATGAAGGTGAGTTGGGAGAAGGTAAAATGGTGTACAGATTAGAATGCCTGAATGACGAGATTGTAGAGCGTGACCCTAGGCTAGATGAACAAATCCTGTGGAAATATGTTAGAATCGTGTCAGGTAAGGTTAGGTTAGAGCACAAGAAAGGGATGAATTGAAGAAAACGTGCTTTTTAAGAGTAAAGGCATTTGAGTGACAATCGCGATCGTATACCCTATGTGGAAATTAATGATAGGACCAATATTTATGGTGAAAAGTGTACGAAAACACAAAAAGTATGTAATACTCGTAAGTTAATATTGTATGTAAAACTAGCGGCCGCGAACTAATTCAAGGGTGGCCGCGAACTGAAAAAAGTGGCCGTCAACCGGCATTTTGAGTAAATTTTAGATAAATATTTATTTAGAAAAAAACTGTTAGAATATTCCTCCAATACATATTTCGAAAAATAACTTGATGATATCTGCTACGCCTACAGAAACAATCAGAACATGAATTATGGACATATCATACTAATTTCAAGGAGTAAAGTTGGGAAGGCGACTAAAAGGCCGCCAACCGGCGCAACGACTGTGTCTCACATTAAGTATCTAATTTCCATAGGCCTGCGGGCCCTTCATTAAACTTGAAAGTTTACTCTTTACAAGCTCTAAAAATAGAATCCTTTGCAATAAAATACCCACATTTTTGGCTGAATAGCTCTCAACATTGCATTGTAAAATGCACAACGGTTATACAAAAATTATTCTGTTTCAAATTACATTGCTTGCATTTACAAAACCAACAATTTGTAATGTTTGATGCTATTATAGAATTCAATTACCTACGAAACGTGAATTACGTGGCTTCTAAATGTGGAATGTTATGTTTAAAATAGCATGTTATGGCAACAATGCATTCACGTTTACAATAACAAAGCTAGTAAATTCTGCTTGCTGAAAATCAATGATTCCGATCATTTTGGTAAAAGCTTATTACTTCGGCTTTTATTTTATATCTAACTAGCTGTCCCCCGCGGCTTCGTTCCCGTCAACTGGCAACTTTTTTTATTACTGAGGTTAAAATTTACATTATAGCCCGCTGATTTAAGGGTCGGGAGGGGGTGGAGGGGCAGGTGGGGGGAGGGGGTGCCCCTGCGCCACCCTCACCCCCCGGAGCCCCATGGTTATGGAGATATCCATGGTTAAAGTTTTGAGGTTAGAATAGTATTTGAGTTAGAAAAACAGGTAAAATTGAGTATCGTTTAGCAGGAGGAGGGAAGGGGAGGTGCCCCCTGTGCCCTAGCACCACTCCCATGTAAAGGCGACAAACCGTTCTTGAGAAAAACTAATTATAGTAATCTAACCTCAAAACATTCGCTCAACATTGCACAGTCAAGTGAGGCGGGGTCTATTCGCTCGCTTCGCTCGCTCACTCGACCCCGCCATTCCCTTCTAACCTAACCTGTCCGAGTCGGGGTGCCCAAATGTCCAGAGCTCGCTTCGCTCGCTCTTGGATCCAACGGCACTTCACTTGGTTCACATTCATTACATACTTTAAGTATGTGAATATATAAAAATTATATTTATGAAAAAAAAAACAAGACATAAAATTGAACAAAAAACACTTCTAACGTCAACGGAACGTGAAATGTCAACTTTGACGTCTACCATGACAATTTATCTAACCTACAAATTTGCAAATGGCGTACAATTTTCCTTTTTTTTTTGAAACTTTAATGAATTTTATCTCGTAAATCGTGATTCTCCGCATCTTGAAACTTTGTAAAAAGCTTTCTATTTGTGAGTACTATCTACAAAAAAAATACGAATTTCCACAGCAGCGGGCTATAAAGGAAATTCGAGCCATTACTGATAATAACAAACACAACAAAAGAATTAGCGAAATCGGTTTAGCTGTTCTCGAGATTTGCGCTTAGCAACACGTTCAGCGATTCATTTTTATATTACCTATAGATTGTTTAGGTATGGGTACTGCATGCCATAAATGTTTGAGTGGAATTTATTCAGTGAATTGGATAATTATCAGTAGCATGTTGGGCGTCAAATATAACTGAGAAACCAGTCCATCACCTGACATACCTACTATTTTTTTTTGAGTAAAGAAAATCATCAAATGACTTCTTCTTGGGCGGAGCAGAAGAGAGTGTCAGACTCTTAAGGTACAGTTCCAACATTGGCGAAATGGCGACCACGACCGGCAACAATGACGTGGGACCACGACTCACTGCTTTGTATGAATTACTTACCATAGAACACTTACGGGTCTTGTCAGTCGCGTGCACCCGCAAGTGTTCTACAGTAATTCGCGCGTCGCGGTCGCCAAGATTGGAATTGTACCTTTACTGACCCCCGTGTGTGACCCATCCGTGTGCCTCTTAATTTGCCCTTTGCATTCCAGGGTCGCGGTGAATGTTTCTAACAAATACCGCAGCATCACCTCACTGAATAGGTACCTATACTTCCATACAGCTCGAGTGGAATCGACTGTATAGGTACTCTACATCCATTCGATTACTTATGTCTTTGTACCAATAGGCTAGATTCCATCATCCCTATCTGCAAAACTATAGTTAGAGTATTGAAAAATAATGGACACGTATTTTTTGTTTATGTAAATCAATGAATATTGACAAAGATAAAACGCATACTCGGGAGTGGGGCCTCGTGACGTCACGACTCACTAAAAATTATGCGATGGTGTTTACGTATTGAGATTTTTTTTAAATTTTTATTTTTCACTTTTTAGTGGTACCCCACACCTAACAACACCACTGCAAAATCGCAGAAAAGCAAAATCGCAATTTCGATTAATACTCAATACTCAATACTCAATAATTTATTGCATTCCATATGTATTACAAAGATGGTTTAAAATGGTTAAAGAACAAATATGGACCCTGTCGGGCACTGCAAATAATAGGAGAGAGGAAGAGTGCTAAATAGTATGTCAAGGTATGAAATAGTATCAAAAATTATTAAAAAAAAAAAAAATGTTAAATTGGATGTATAATTATGTATATATTTATTAGGTCTGTGTTTATTGGTATAGTATATTTATTGAATAGGAATAGTAAATAAGAATTATTGTAAAAATTGTTTGAATTATTATATGTAGGTATTTATATTTGGTTTTTAAAAGTACCTACCTATGTAAGTAATTCAGGTTTTATTATAAATATGTTTTATCATGTTTGGTGAATAACTTTATTGGTATATAATAGTATATTTATTGAATAGGAATAGTAAATAAGAATGATTGTAAATTATTATTATTTTTTTTTTTTTTTTTTTTTTTTGAATTATTATTTATAATAAGTAATTAAGTAATTAAATTTTGTTATTATATGCAGGTATTTTAAGTTTTATTATATATATTTTATAATGTTTGGTGAATAAGTGACAGAATAATTTTACTTTGTAATCGATTTGTCCTCAAAAAACTCCTTAACTGAGTAATATGACTTGGATTCTAGAAATTGTTTCAATCTATTAATAAATATGTTTGATTTTTTTATTTCTCTAATATCATTTGGCAGTTTGTTGTAAATTTTTGTGGACATTACCAAAGGACTGGTTGAGTGCATTTTGAGTCGGGATTGAGGTACGTTTATTTTGTTTTTGTTGTGTCGAAAATTGAATCTTGTTTGTGTTTCTTCGCAAGTTGTGTACAGATCTGGATGTTTTTTGACAAATTTACATAATTCTAATATGTATAGGCAGGGAAGTGTGAGTATTTTATGCTTACGGAAGTATGGTTTGCAGCTATCTATTTGATGTATGTTTGTTATTATTCGAATTAACTTTTTTTGTAGAATGAATAAGGTTTGTGAATCTGTACTGTTACCCCACAACATGACCCCATAGCTGAGCCATGCCTGGGCATATGCATAATAGGTAACAAGTGCAGTCTGCAGGTTGGTAGTTTTTTTAATTTCGCGTAGGGCATATGCAAATTTTGATAGTTTTTCTCTTATTTTCTGTATATGGGATTTCCAATTTAAGTGAGTGTCTATAGACAAACCGAGGAGAGTAAATTCATTGACTTGTTCAAGTTTTGTATTGTTAAAAGTAAAATTTAATTTTAAGGGGGGTTTTTGATGGGGATGAAAGGTAATTAATTTTGTTTTGATGAAGTTGATTTCTAGATTATGGTTATCCATCCAGTTTACAGCTGTTGAGAGAAGGGAGTTTAGTTTGGTGTTTATATCGTCATCGCTATGATACGACGTGAGCAGAGAGATATCGTCCGCAAATAGAACACATGGTCCATTTATAATTTTAGGAAGGTCATTTATGTATATAAGGAACAACAAGCAGCCTATTACACTCCCTTGGGGAATTGACGCGTTAACTATTTTACTGTCAGATCTCATTTTAATTATTTCATTTGTACCCCTATCAAAAAATTCGATTTCTACCAGTTGCACCCTGTCCTCTAGGTATGATGCAAACCATTCATGAGCTTTTCCTCGTATTCCTATCCCATGTAACTTGTCCAGTAGTATTTTAAATTGCACCTTATCATAGGCTTTGGTCATATCCAGCAGCATACCAATGGCATAGTTTTTATTATTAATAGTAGCTAGAGCCTCTTGTACGTATTTGTAGACTGCTAATGTTGTGGACCTGTTTTTACGGAAACCATTTTGGCAGTCATCAAGTATTTTATATTTTTCACAAAATGAGTACACGCGGTCACACATTGCCTTTTCAAAGATTTTAGACGCAGTTGGTAACAGCGCGATAGGGCGGTAATTGTTAGGGTCGGTTTTAGAATTTTTCTTGTGTATGGGTTTTATCAGTGCGTTTTTAAGTTCATTGGGAAAAGTTCCCTCTTCAAAAGACTGGTTAATTAATTTATAAAATGGTAGGGTTAGTTCGTCTGCACATTGCTTAAGTAGAAATGGGGGAAGTTCGTCTACTCCACAGCTCTTCTTATTTTTTAGGTTTTTTATTATTTTATTTACTTCGTAAGGATCGACTGGACTGAGGAACATTGTGTTTTCTGTGGGGTACACAACAGGGGCTCCTTTTGCTGATGAGGCTTTTTCCCCAATTGAAGCAAAGAAATCATTGAAAATATTAGCAATTTGCTTAGGTTCAGTTATCAATTTATCTTTGTGATGTAATGTTATGTTATTTTTTTCCTTTTTTATTGATTTATTTGTTCTTTCATTTATTATGTTCCACATAGTTTTTACTTTATTTGTTGATTTTTTTATTTTATTTATATATTGTAGTTTTTTTGCTGTAATTACCGATTGTTTTAGGATTTTTTCGTATTTTTTATAATGTTTTGTTAATATGGGATTGTTAGTTTTAATAGTGAGTATTTTTAGTAGTCTTTTGTTTTTGCAAGACAATTTGATGCCCTTTGTTAACCAGTATTTCTTATAAAACGTTTTTATTTTTATTTTCTGTAGTGGAATACACGCATTTAGGATTTTATTTAAAGTATTATTAAACGCACTATAGTTTTCATTTATACTCTTATTTGGTTGTATTATTTCATTCCATTTTTGATTTTTTAATTCTAATTTAAAGTTTTCTACGTTTTGGGTATTATATAATCTTTTTCTTGCGATCCAGTTGGATTTTTTGTTGCTGTCGCTAAGTAATTTCATATGGAAAATGGTTGCACAATGGTCTGAGAAACCTAATTCTTCTACGGTGGTATATGTATGTCTATTGTTAAAATTTGTAAAAATTAAGTCTAAACATGTTGAGGAAGTTTGTGTAATGCGTGTGGGGACTTTAATATGTTGCATAAATTTATGTTCCAGCATTAGATCCAAGAACAAGTTAGTTTTTAAACAACTTTCTAGGATATTTATATTTAAATCTCCTCCTAATATCACGTTATATCTTGAATATTTTCTATTAATATAATACATCATTTCTTTTAATTGTCGAGTAAATACTTCCTCCTCTCTTCTATTCCAGTAAATTGTAACTATAAGTACATTTTCATTTGGTAATTCTATTGCACATAACTCTATACAATACTCAACAGACATATTGCCAATATCACAAACTTCTTTGTACTCGAAATTGTTTTGTAACAAGATACAGACGCCGCCGCCTCCTCGAGTACGGCGACAATAAGATGCTGCAATTTTGTAGCCACTAAATTGTAAGTTACTCAGTTTTTCTGGAGATAGCCAAGTTTCACATAGGCATATAACGTTATACATTGTTTTGTCATGAATGAAGGCTTCAAGTAGATGTTGTTTATTATAGATGCTTTGTATGTTTTGATATAAAATTTTAAAATGTTGTTCTGTGGTTTCGAAAAGTATTATTTATTGTATTTTCGTTATTGTTAGGTTCGTAATGTAGTGTAGTGGGTGATTTTTCGTAGTTATTAGTTTGTTCGTTAGGTATGGTGCTTCTACGGTATGTCAACGCTCTGGTCGCCTCTTCTCCAGTTAAAATTCGTTTCCCATCTATAAATAGGTTGTTGTTTCTTATTACTGCATATTGTCCATTTTTTCGTGCTCTCAGCATTTCCTCACGCATTAATTTTCTTTCTTTTCGTGCATTTTCGTTCAAAAATTCGGATACATGTATGTTAGTTCCTTGGAAATAGTAACCATTCTCCACAATGTACCTAGCCATTTTCTTGCTTAGAAGCTCAATAACCAGGGGTCTGTTTTTTGTGGTAAGTCTTCCTATACGATTTGTGTCCTCTATGTATCCAGTTAGGTCTACATGCAGAATTTCATAAAACATTTCGATCAGTCTGCTGTGTAGTTCGTAGTCAGACTCGTTGTAGTATTCGGAGAAACCATAGATTACTATTTTCTTGGAGTAGTTTTCAGTATCTTTAATATTTAGATTTGGTGGCAGCTTAATATTTTTTATTTCGTTTTTCAGGATTTCATTTTCTTTGCTTATCTTTTCTATTTTTTTGTTTATTTCTTCTATTTCATGATTTGTTTTATCGTTTTGTTTATATAAGAAGTCGGTCTTCCCTTCAATATCCTCTTTGAGCTTAGTAATTGCTTTATTTATTTCAACTTCAATTGTATTTTGTAGTTCTGATATTATAAACTTATTATTTTCTTTTAAGCGTTGAATTATAATTTCGCTCAAGATTTCTAGTGAAAAGTTCGTTTGTACTAATCCCGTGTTAATGCTAATCTCCGTATTTTCCTGGTGGATAGTATCACCCAGAAAGCTTGAGTCTTCTGATGTTGTGGTGTCATTTATGGACTTTTTAGACTTCGTTCTCATGGTAATATTATTGTTGGTAGTATTTTCTGAGGGGGAATTTGGCTGAATGGTTCTTTTGCAGTCTTGAGGTCGTATAGGGGTGTCTATATTGCTGATTTTCGGAGCCTTGCAGCGGCAAGCCTGACATTTCCATGACTTTTTGTTGTTTGGCGTCATGCTCTTGAAGAGATCAACTGTCGTGTTCGCACATTGTAGATCATATTTATCTTTGCAAAAATAACAGACAAGCATTTCCATGGCTTGATGCACTGGGGTTTGTTTACATCCAGCACATACAACAGTAGATGACATCTTGAGTTATTTATAGTATCGCCCTCTAGACTACAATATGTGTATTATCGGTGGAAATCAATACGTAGGTAGCCAAGCGACGACAGCTGTCAAGTTATGAAAGTGCTTTTGCTATTCGGCGCTAGATGGAGCTGTTAGTAGTGCAGAATGATTTATTTATTTATTTATTTGCACTTTCTATTGTTTATCAATAATTAACCACTTAGCTTTAATATTAGTATCTCACCTTTTGGGGATGCTTTTCAGCTCATTTCCTTTTCAATTGAGCAAAAAGTTAATTCTCACTTTTAACTGCTTAACACTCCGATAAATAGTAGGTAGAAGTACAAATTTGAATTTTGGTCGTTGTCAGTTTTCAATTTGTATTTTTCTCCACTCTTCTTATTAGATTTTATTAAACTATAACTTCTGTCACTTTCGGTTACTTAATATTCCACTTTTATTTACTTCTAGATATAATTAAAGCACTGTATCTATTTTTAAAGGTAAAAAATACACAGAACCAATGTTTACGTGCGCACTGCAGCGCCCTCTCTTTGATGACATACATTACCTACTTGGATGACATAAAACTATCATCCAAGTAGACGAATTCCAGCTATTTCGATTTAATATCCAAAGTTCGTTACCGTTTGCATAAAATTTAATTGTCGGAGTTATGAGGTAACAAACATAAAAAAAAAACATACAACCGAATTGATAACCTCCTCCTTTTTGGGAAGTCGGTTAAAAAGCGTCGTAACTTCGTCAATTTTGGTTCCCGTAACAAAAGAAAAAACACGGGTCAAATATTTTTTGATAATCTAACTGACGAACAAATTATATTTTTTCAGGACACAAGCCCATTGTTGTGTTATAATAATACCTATGTGTGTAAATAAACGGTTAGGTTAATATAAAGTGAATTAATAAAACCAAAAATCACTTTATTTTAGTACTATAAACCTAACACTAATGTCTAGCTGCTACAATAAGTTGGTATCCATCTTTGGGCCGGAGTATGAACGCCCTGGGCGACAGGCGCGGGGAAGCCCGCTCGGCTCTCGTCGTGTAAATTCGGAGGAATTTCACCAGGAACACCTTGGCTGCCAGTACTGCGAAGCGGGATCCTGAGACGGCAAGATTTAACTTGGTTAATTTGTTGTCGGATGTACGAATGGCAATTTTTCCCGTAAGGGCCCGGCCAAAAAAAAAAAGGGCCCGGCCATACGGACGGACCGTCTCACAGTGGATCACGCCATACAAGCAAAGGGACATAGGCAATTTAAATATACATGTGTCAGTTTTTGAAAAAAAAATAATTCCATCGTATACGTCTACTTATAAGCTGTAAATATAGGAAGGTCATAGGAAGCATTTTTTTATTGGAGTCTTAAATTGGGACCTACGAGTAGGTATGGCACCAAACGTGATTTTTTGTATGGGAAATGGCATAAAAAATAGTGTACCTTCGGAGTCCCTTCGTGTTTCGACTTGATTTTTTTATATGGTAATAAAATGTAAGTATGTTTGTTGCATTTTCTCCAAACAAACATGGTGCGCCACTCGCACCTCTTATGAGGAAGTTGAAACACGAAGGAACTCCGAAGATACACCCGTCTGTCTAAAAAATGGACTGGGAAAACAGGCGGTCCGTGTAAGTCGGAACAAGCACTGATAGATAAAAAGGTTCACGCAGGCAGAAGCTAGTACTGTTATAAAAATGCAGAAGAAACTCTGTATGTCTGTTACCTCTACACGTCTTTACAGCTGAACGAAATTGAATGAAACTATGCACATGGCTAGACTATGTCCTGGAATAGGACATAGGATACTTTTAATCCTGGGAGAATTTTCCGATCGGATTCTAGTATGTTCAAACAAACCGAAACCGTCTAATTTTCTCAATCAACTTTGAACCTTGAAACTGTATTTCTAAAGTTGATAATCCACTGAAGAAATTTGACAGATTGTTGTAGCTTAATATCCTGGCGTCTGTACCTACTGATTCCACAGGATTTCATTAATTGAAACTGTATTATAGTCACGTAGCACATCTCTCCGGGTCTAAAAAGGCCACTTTAGCAGAATCAGGAAGTACCTACATCACGCTTCCCATTCGTCCTTTGCAAATTTTCCAAACAACCTTCAACCTAATACTTTAGCGTAAATTGACAAATCGTATTGTGATAGAAGTGGCCTTTTAGAACCGTAGACTTTACAATAGCAAGTTTTCCCTTCAATTCCCTCCATGTAATCAAAAGCAGCACTGCTCACCGATGCAATGCCGCGGTCCGTTTCCGAAAGGCATGTAGGTGTAAGGAACTATGTTGGCTCTGCTTTCCTTTGAGAACCTCTCCGGCTTGCACTGGTCAGGTTCTGGCCAGTACTTCTCGTCGCGGTGGATCGAGTATATCGGCAGCCACACGTGGATGCCTGCGGGGGCCTGCGGGAGAGAGGCAATGGTAAGAGTGTTGTGCTCAATGTCAGTGGCGAAGAAAAAGGCTGGATTTGTAAATCGTACGTAGTTACACACAATGTTCAACTTGGCGGAATTTTTTCGAAAGAGTCACCGCGGCCCTGGAACGCAAAGGGCATTAGGATGAATACGGATGGGTTTTAGTCAGTAAGTCTGACATTCCCTTCCGCTCCGCCCAGAGCTGAAGGGAGGGTCTCCAGAACGAAAGTAGTGCAAAACACATCCGAGTTCCTTCAAAAGCCCTTTCCGTTCCAGGGTCGCAGTGACACTTGAACAGCCCTACAACCCTTGGCATATCGATTGATATGCCTGCATAGGATTCCGAATTTACGAAATATTTACAATTGATAAAAATTGTGCAATCCCCTAAATTGGCATACCTACCTACATTGAATCCGAATTTAGGGAATATTTTTAATTGATTAAAATAAGAATCGTAATCGATTAAGAAAAATATTCACAAATAGGATGGTTATTTATTCTGAATCTAAGATAAAGAAGATATCACTAGAAATTGTGTGTCTCAAAAAGTGGCAAGGTCTTGATGAGGTGGATTTTGAACAGAATCTTCAAAATCCACCTCATCAAGACCTTGCCACCGAAAAATATAAACAGAATTCACTAAAGGTCCCGCCCTTATTATGTCGTAAACGATCTATTAACACAGAATAAAGGAATCCCCCAGGGCAATGCTGCTATTACGATGCTAAATTACTTAATACCGAGCGCCGATGAAGTTATTACTGCCAAAAATATCGCTGTACGTAAACTAAGTCATTTGTGGAGGATCGCACTGAAATTAAGTGCTGAAGATTTGGGGCTGATAGCAGAAAATGGTCGTTGGTTTATTGTCATTGTCGATAATTAAGCTTGATTTCAAGTGTTATTTTTGGGACCTAATTTGATTGTAATTTTGATAACAACAACAACAACTATTTTCTGTACTTACCTATATTAACAAATTAATAAATGACTTACGACTTATGAAAAATTTACATTAAAAAATGTCCCATATATATTTTGCCACGAATAAAAAATGTTTTAAGCAACTGGTTTTTATGTTGCGAAACTTGGTATATCAATCTAGGTTACATCAAAATAGTTTTCTCTTCAAAGGTTTACAGGATCAAAAACTAAGCTCATACTTACGACGAGTCTGTCCTTGCTGCCAGGGTATGTGGGACCGAAGTCGTATGTGGCTACTGACCGTCGGTCTGCCGAGCCCACGAGTGGCCATAGTCTCAACACCTCTGAAACAATCAAGTGTAATGACTGATTATATTTTATTACAAGGTGGACCGAACACCTGGTGAAAAAGCGGCGGGAGCGGAGCATTCATAAAAAATGTAGCGCTGACAAAGCTGCGCGGGTCAGCTATTAAAACACCACCATCATCATCATACCTATCAGCCGAAAGACTGCTGGACATAGGCCTCATCCAAGCGTTGCCACAGCAATGAGTCCTGCGCGTCTCGAATCCATCGGCTATCCGCGACCACAACCAGTCCTGTGCGTCTCATCGGCTATCCGCGACCACAACCAGTCCTGTGCGTCTCATCGGCTATCCGCGACCACAACCAGTCCTGTACGTCTCATCGGCTATCCGCGACCACAACCAGTCCTGTGCGTCTCATCGGCTATCCGCGACCACAACCAGTCCTGTGCGTCTCATCGGCTACCCGCGACTCTCTAAGCCCGCAGTGACGAGAGTTTTCTTCTCCGTCACCTACGGACTTACGATTAATCCCGAACCCCAACTAAAAATTTATGACAACACGATTTGATAGTAACTGACAAATCCTGCTGTCATTAATTCTTAGTGGTTAGGTGACGCGGAGTAGACAACGCCTGTAATTTAGGATGAAACTACGAACTTCGGGGTTAGAGAGTTGGCCCCTGGGCATTGTCCTTGGACCCTATGTCATCTTCCTAGCCTTTCCCCAACTATATCGGGGTCGGCTTCCAGTCAAACCGGATTCAGCTGAATACCAGTATTTTACGTGGAGCGGCTGTCTGCCAGACCTCCACAATCCATTAACTTAGTAACACGGTATTCCTTGGCAAGACTGGTGTCAGATTTTCTGTTTTCTGACTATCCGTAACGACTGCCAAAGATCTTCAGCCGGGACCAACAGCTTAACGTGCTTTCCGAGGCACGGAGGAAACTCGGTATGTTAAGATGGTCACCCATCCATAGACCAACCTCGGCAAGCGTCGCTTAACCTTGAAAATCGACCTGAGTGGCTGTTATTATTTAGCCACGAGCTCCTCGTACTTGGATCTTATGTGATTCGTCATAAAAAGCACTTACCATTAACACACATCTCCAAATACTCCAACCCCTGAACAGCCTCATACAGGTCCTCAATCTGGTCATCAGGAGGCAGTTGATCCAGTTCTTCATGCAGCTTCTCCTGTACTCTGGGATTGATGGCCATCTCGTACAGGAAGTAGTAGATAAGGTTGGCGGTAGTATCGTATCCTGCTACGTAGAACAGCACTGCTTGGGCTACTAAGTCGTCGTCTGTGAAATCTGTGTAAAATATATGATGGTTATATTATTACTAGCTACTAAAAAAACTTTTTACAAAAAAATACAACCGACTTCCAAATAAAAAAATACTACAAAGTAAAAAATAACTTTCATTTCGGAAGTCGGCGTTTTCGTTACTTTCTTCGTACTTTGATACCGACTTCCGAAATTAAAGTTATTTTTTACTATTGTGTTTTTTTATTTGGAAATCGGTTGTATTTTTTTGTCAAAAGTTTTTATTTTTCACTTTTTTGTGGTACTACCAACACCACTGCAAAATCGCAGAAAAGCAAAATACGCAATTTCGATTACTTGGATAACCCAAATCCATCATCCAAGTACACGAATTCCAGCTATTTCGATTTAAAATCCGAACTTCGTAACTGAATTTTCATAAAATTTAAACGGGACCAATCTGCAAGTATATCCTTTCAGATAAAACAAGAAATTTTCAAATCGATTCATAATTGACGGAGTTAAGAGGTAACAAACATAAAAAAACAACCGAATTGAGAACCTCCTCCTTTTTGGGAAGTCGGTTAAAAACGGGACATCGCTTATGTAGAATCAAGACAGAATGACAGCTCACTTCGTAATCACTTCACCCAAGCCTTCACTTCGACATGTTTACAGAATCGACAGGCTGTTGGTTCTCACAAACACATCCCTCGCTACGCATCCTCGCTCATCTTTGGTGGAAACGTACCCTTATCCTAGTAATATTACAAAAATGTAAAGTCATTGGATGTTTGTTAATCAATCCCGCCTCAAATAGCTAAGCAGGTTTGAATAAACTTGGCACAAGGGTAGGCAATATCCTGGGTTCGCACATAGGGCTTTTTATCTCGGAAGTATAATGTTACCGTAGGCTCAGTTTTGACATATCTCCAGATGAAATGACTAGTCAACTCATTTTACAAAATCTCGGCTATTTATAATATAAGCTGTAGCTAGTAGAGGAGTCCCAGATGACCAATTTGTCTAATATTATATTCTATTATTTTTTTACTTTTTGCAGGCACGGGTTTGAACACTATCTCACCTGATGCTAGGTGATGATGCGGTCTAAGACGGAGCACGCTTTCCTAGAAGTAACCTATTCACTCTTGACTTAAAGACTCCCAGGTTGTAGAGTATTTCAGAGGCCATTTTTCCCTCGGTAATGGGTATCAACAATGGTAAGCATAAATTAAACAACGTCAAAATGACGTTGTTACAGCGATTCTCAAAACTAAGCCTAAGTTTGTGTCTAAGCTATATTGACTTTTCTTCTTAAAAACACAAAAGAGCTCAAACTCCAATATGAATGCGTACATTTATTTACAAGAACCGACGCAAATAAATAACAATCCAGTACAGAGTAATCTTGATCTGCAAAACAAATATGTTCCGGTTATAAGGAACGCCGTAATCTCGGCACAATTGAGACGTCACACTCAGAACACGTCATAATTAAATTTGTGCGCGTCTCGTCAATCAACGTCAGCGGTATGTTATAAGACACAGACAGTGAAGAGTTAGCGGTGGTACAAGTTGGTGAGGCCCTTGAAAGTGATGTGTTCAATTTCTAGTTCAACCAGTCGATTCTGTTAACATGTCGAAGTGAACACGTGGGTGAAGTCAAAGTCAAAGTCAAAAGTCATTTATCCAAATTAGGCTGAGTGCCAGCACTTTTTAACCGACTTCCCAAAAAGGAGGAGGTTCTCAATTCAGTTGTATTTTTAACCGACTTCCCAAAAAGGAGGAGGTTAACAATTCGGTTGTATGTTTTTTTTTTATGTTTGCTACCTCATAACTCCGACAATTATGAACCGATTTGAATTTTTTTTGTTTTATCTGAAAGGATATACTTGCAGATTGGTCCCATTTAAATCATATCAAAATCGGTTAGGAACTTTGGATTTTAAATCGAAATAGCTGGAATTTGACTATTTAGATGATTCTTTTATAATCGAAATTGCGTATTTTGCTTTTCTGCGATTTTGTAGTGGTGTTGTTAGGTGTGGGCTGGAGGCGTGGAATTTCGGAAGTCGGTGTCAAAATACGAAGAAACTATCAAAAACACCGACTTCCGAAATTAAAGTTATTTTTTACTTTGTAGTGTTTTTTTTTAGAAGTCGGTTGTATTTTTTTGTAAAAAGTTTTTTTTATTTTTTTTTTATGTTTGTTACCTCATAACTCTGACAATTATGAACCGATTTGAAAAAATCTTGTTTTATCTGAAAGGATATACTTGCAGATTTGTCCCATTTAAATTTTATCAAAATCGGTTACGAAGTTTGGATTTTAAATCGAATTAGCTGGAATTCGTCTACATGGATGATGGTTTTATGTCATCCAAGTAATCGAAATTGCGTATTTCGCTTTCCAGCGATTTTGCAGTGGTGTTGTTAGGTGTGGGGTATCACTAAAAAGTGAAAAATAAAAACTTTTTACAAGAAATACAACCGACGGTTGATTCTAACATGTCGAAGTGAACACTTAGGCGAAGTGAACGACAATTGAGCTGTCAAACCATACAAACAAGACGGCGTGACAGCTCACTTGTCGTTCACTCTACCTAAGTGATCACTGTGAGATGTCGGCAGAATCGACCGGCGACTGGTCATAATGGATAGCACTGGGTCAGAACACGTCATCATTAATTTGGCGTGCGTCTCGTCAAAGTCAGTGGTACGTTGTGGGACAGTGAAGAGTTAGAAGTGGGAAAATTTGGTGAGTCCCTTGAAAGTTATGTGTTCGTTCTAGAGTGCGACCTCAACGAGAGCCATCGGGAACGAGTTACTAAGCCAACGCTACTATCTCACAACAAGATTACACAGCAAGAAATACTAGGGTTACTTTTTTACTATTGATAGGCATACGTTTGACGACTATCTATTCTGAATGTACCTTAGCGATAATGCGGTCAAAGATGGAGCACGCTTGCCTAGAAGTAACCTAATTACTCTTGACTTAAAGATTCCCAGCTGTCAGGAAAAACTCTGGCATGGAATTCAGTGGTATTCCCTGCCAGATTCATTGTGCGTTCAGCTAAGGAGTGCCTTAGCTGTACGCACAATGAATGTGTTGCCGAAACGTTACGTCTATACAGATTCGAAAAGTATTAGCAACATAAGAATGCAATTAAATATGTTCTCTTTAATTGTGTATAGCCAATACTAATACACATCATAGGACCACTGCTGCCGTCTCCAAGGGTAAGGCGTTATATAGCGAATCCCGAATCCATTCTGATTCTGATAAATTTCAAATGAAAAACAAATAACACGTTAATTTTGCCCAAAAAGCTGTATGATGTGTTTCTGCACTACAAGAAGAAGGGTCGGATTGGATGCATCGCTGAAACAATGGAGCTAAAATTTTTGATCTACTGTTCAGTGCCCAACAATATAATGTGTAAAGTAAACAAATTAAAGTTAATCTTACTCTCAGCAGCCTTTACATCTTCGTTGTTGTTCGCATCGCCATCGCTGTCCGCCCTGGGTTTGCCTGTAAATAATATAGTATTATGTTATTCGTTTTTAGGGTTCAATATCCGAAGGGTAATCAACAGAACCCTGTTACTGAGCCTCCGCGTGCCGTTCGTCCGTCTGTCTGTCAGTGGGTGGTATCTCTAAAACCTTAATAGGAAGACAGATGAAATTTTCAGTGTGTTTTTCTGTTGGCACTAGCCTGCTATAACAACAAATAAAAAAATTAAATGATAAAACTAAAGGTGACTTAAAAGGCTTTTGGTTCATGAGCTTCTCAATTAACACGAATAATTCTCTCAACCAAGTACTAGGCGTTTATAAATCGGAAGAGATACTTACCCTGGGCCGCGTCAACAAGTATCTGAATAAAGTCAGGTCTAGGTTTCACAAGATTCTCTCGCCGAGCCTTCAAAGCTGATTTGAAGAGCTGGGAGAACTGTTCAGCATCTTGTGTGGGGATTATTTTTACTTGAAAGAGCTGAAAAAATGTAAAAGTATTTTAATGTTGTGGGATAGACCATTAAATCTCCCTTAAAATCCACAATTTCATTGCACGCGGTGATAAATAATAAATAATATTTATTTCGTAAATAGGTTAAACGTAACACTTTTACGCGTCAATCCTTTTTTGGTCATTTTAAACTAGATGAGGCTGGTGTTCCTAGCTGACTTCTCAGAGAAGAAACCGATACAAACTCAGAGGTCAGTCTCTTTTAAAGTTCATTCTATCGTACTGGTCAAATCATTATGAGAACCGTATAGATTAATGTCTGAAGAGATCTTTTGAGGAGAGTACCACACAGAATTGAGTGGATCTGTCAGGACAGTGCAAGCATTTGTCAGTTATCGTGTAGCACAAACTTAGAACTGGAGCTCAACGAAACGGTGAAATGGTAACCTGGTGAAAGTTTTGAGAATTCGAGGACAGAACGATATGGCGATGCTTGGGGGAGGCCTACCTACGGCCAGCAGTGGATACTTTCGCCTAAATGATGGTGTTTTGTTTTGGATGGGAAAGCATTAAATGGCGCCTCCCACTCTGGGTGAGGCAGTGGCCCCAGTGGGCCCAGTCTACTATTCTGACATATCCTTGAGGCGTGTGTAAACCGAACGCGCCGCCGAACCGGGCCTGGTTTTGATCGGACAGCGACCGACCCAACGTTCGCCGTCCGCAGAGGTCCGCGCTAATCATGACATTGATTATTCCTTTGTGTGTTTCTGATTTCTAATATGAATAGGAACCTACCTTCATGATACTCTTCATGTTCTCATAGCCGAAGAATTTCATGACTTGCGTGGTGTCCTGCACAACCGCCTTCTTGCCCAGCCTAAAGATGCAGTTGTCGGGCTCCTTTAGCGAGTCCACGGCGAAACCGAATGCGCACGAGGCGATCACGTCATTCACATATGACATGGTTATCTGGACGAGAAGATTCAAATCACGATTTTTTAAATTACATACCACAGTCATCACGTTTGTATTCTCAATACTCAATTCTTTATATTCTTCTAAAGGATAGCTAGAGATTTAGGTGTAGTAAAACTCCATTTAATTTTCAATTTGCCAATCGCCTTATATCAAAACTAGCTTCTGCCCGCGACTTCGTCCGCGTAGCGTGATGATATAATATAACCTATAGCCTTCCTCGATAAATGGGCTATCTAACACTGAAAGAATTTTTCAAATCGGACCAGTAGTTCCTGAGATTAGCACGTTCAACCAAACAAACAAACTCTTCTGCTTTATAATATTAGTATAGATATGTCCCATTTTGGTGGCAGACTACGATTATTAGTAGATCTGCAGCAGTCGTATATTCAGATCTATACGGATAGTCAGAAGCCAGAAAATCTGACTCCAGTTGTGCCAAGAGGTACCTACCGTATAACCCAGTTACTGAATTGTGGAGTTGAGAGAAGCAATCGCTCCTTGTACACTAATGGTACTTAGCTGCATACGTTTGGTTGGACTGAAAGCCGACCGCAACATGGTTGGAAAAGGACTAGCGACAGATTGCTATGAGGATAATACTATGAAATTCCTGATATGAAAACTCTATGGAAATCAAGTTGCATCAGGTAGCAGTTCAGGAACTGCATCTACTAAATTACAGAGGCATTAAATCGGAGATCTAAGGAAGTTTTCGTCTAAACGCAATTGTGTACCTTCATGCCACTTAGCCTAAGGTCCAAAATAACTCACAGTGTTAATATCCATAGCTTGCTCGCCCTGTATCTTCCCGCGCAGGTAGGCGAGCACAGCGCATGCGCTCTCCGCCATTAACGGCGCCATGCTGCGACAGCGCGCGCCGGAAAACGCGGGAGATAGTGACACGCGCATCGACCGCCATCTTGAACCTGTAGGGTTGGGAAAGTGACATAAACTGTTCACAATTGTATTATCAACGTCCTTGTTAAACACAGTAGTGAGGACAACAAAATTCCTTTCGTTTTGGTTTTGAATAGGTACAATAGGTTGAACAATTCTGGTACTCAGAAGCTACCCTGCCGCGACCAAACTTATATTTATTGATGTCAATAAATTAGGCTTTACACGGGTTAACGCTTAGATAAAATCCTCAGAATTCTGCCAATGCACACGAAGCCCGAATGAATTATAATCTTGAATCATCCTCATCTCATGAATCATTCATTGGTCAAAACCGTATGAAAATTCGTTCAATCGTTTTTGAGTTCATCCCGTACAGACAGACCGACCGACTAAGTGATATACTATGAGGCTCACTTCCTCTTTTAAAACTATACGTTAATTTTACATCTATACTAATATTATAAAGCAGAAGAGTTTGTTTGTTTGTTTGGTTGAATGCGCTAATCTCAGGAAATACTGGTCCGATTTGAAAAATTCTTTCAGTGTCAGATAGCCCATTTATCGAGGAAGGCTATATATAATCACGCTAAGACCAATACGAGCGGAGCAGTAATGAAAAATGCTACGCAGACGACGTTGCACGGGTCAGCTAGTTTTAATATACAGGGAAATTGAAAAAATACCCGAAACCTCTTAGGCAGTGAAAGTACACATGATTATAAGCAACTTTTGTTTTGGTAAAACTCCGAAATCTCGAAAAAAATATCAGCTGTTTCATACATTTTCATTGGCTAAATACTGCATTTTGTATGAAACAGCAGGTATTTTTTCAATTTCCCTGTATAGACAGTTTGCTGTTTGCTTAACTTGTTAAACTGTAGGTATACAAACTCTTTGCTCTCAGCTTAGCATAAAGTGAACTAGCTGCAAGTCGTGTGAACAGCTGATAGTTTTCTAACTGGGTCGACCTCTCGCCTCTCATAAAGGGGAGTAAGTAGTTAAAGTGGTACCTAGATATCTATGTTTTCGACTGATTTGAAAAGAAAGAAAGTAAACTAATTTATTTGGCTCACACGGATTCACACATTGTAGGTACAATTAAAGCATAATTATGAAATTTAATTTTAAAAATAATAAAATTGTGTGCCTCAAATTTTAAATAATGAATATTGATACTTCATAGACAAATTAACGTAGTCCTAGATATGTCGCAGCCAACTGGCTTAATCGGCTGTTAAAAGCAACCTAACATAAATAGCATGACGGGAGCTAAGTTCGTTCACTCATTCTAGCTTCCGTCATACCAGTCCAATCTAACTTATCCGTGTTAGGGTAAGCTCACATGCTCCGTGTCTTGGCTAGGCAAGTCATAGAACAATATTGGACCAAGTTATTTGCCTGGCTGATTAATTGAATGCCGGGATGTCACTTAGGCCACCAATTTAACCGGCGCGCTTTAATGTAAAGGCTAGGCCGCTGTGACATATACACAGACAAAACTTATTTGAGTTTTTCTCTCCGAGTTAGACATAAACCAACCTAACTAATTACACTAAGTTGAACGAATATAATCAAAATTAACATCTCAACACTTTCATAGATCAAACTATTAATTAAGAAAATAGTCTCATGTAACATATATTTTTGCCTACTACCTACGACTAGCGGTTTAGCCGTAATTATCATTTTAAAATCACCCACTGAGGGGTATTTGCGTCTTAACAACCAAGCAGGCGTACCAGTCAACATGATAAGGTTCCGTCCGAACAGCGGGTCGCAGTCAGCGTCGATGTGCACGCCTCTGTCAGCGAAGGAGTTGAAGTCGCGCACCATGATTTGACGGATGAGCTCAGGGTCGCGAGGTATCAGGGTGGGGACCAGGTACTGGTAGAGGCCGAAATATCTGGAAATATCAGATATAGGTAAATAGATGTTTTCGACTTATGGTTTAAAACAAAACGTACATAACAGTGTATTTTACTGAAGAAGTCTAATAAGCCCGTTACATAGATTTCCAAAAAACAATGGACATCTTGCCATCCCCATCATTAAATGGGGCTTGTTCCGAGAACCAATAAAGCATATGTCTTCGGGTTTGTGTAGGGCCACCAACACCTGTCAACGATTGTCACAAACTCACAACCCCACGAATCATGTCAGCGCTAGGGAGGTCGGCGCGCAGCATCCAGCCGATGCCCCACAAGAGCGGCCCTAGAACCGAAACCTGTGGAACACCGCATGCCGTCACTCGCCAGTTCCACTTTCCCAGGTGACCGTGATAGATGACGGCTCAGTTCATCAAGTAAGCCTCATCTATGTGACGGATATAGGTCGGCATCCGGTGATTCCGAAGTGCCTCCCTGATGCAGCTGCAGGGCAAGGTGTAGAAGGCATTGGCGATGTCAAGAGACACCGCCAAGACGACCCCGTCCCCGGGACACCGCGACGGTCTTTGCCTATGGTGGTCTTACGTTGGAGATTGTATGCATCGGGGATAGAGGAACGCTAGCGGGCAGATCTTTGCCCGGCAGTGGGACAATAGGTGTAAAAACATTTTTTGGAGAAATTGCCGTGTGGAAACAATTGTATTCAAATAACGGCATTTTACTAAAGGACTAGAGAGAACAGTGTAAAGTATTGAGAAAGCAGTGTGGTGAAAGTGTTCGTTTGGATAAAACGAATTCATTAATACTAACATTTTAACAGCATTTTGTCACTAAAGAAAGCTACGCTAAGTTTCATAGGTTACTTTTTATCCTGAAAGAATGCACAGCTTCTTGAACATCGGCGCCGAATCGCTAGGCTGTAGGTTTCTACCGGTAGCATGTCGGGGAGTGTGCTACAGAACAGCATAATTTAATTCCTCTAAGTCCGTTCATCATCGGACCACTAGACGTACGGCGATGCCACCGGTAAATGTTGGACATCCCGCCCACACGTACAAAACGTTTTGGGAACACATTCATTATGCGTAGGTACAGTTAAGGAGTGGAATTCCCTGCCAGAGTCTGTGTTTCCTGATAGCTACAACCTGGAAGTCTTTAAGTCAAGACAGAGTAGATTATGTGTTTCCAGGCAAGCGTGCTCCATCTTCGACCGCATCATCGCTTACCATCAGGTGAGACAATGATGAAAGTAAAAAAAGCATTCACGGAAAAAAGCAAAGTAGTTACCCATACAATTATTTCGAAATCGACTAATTTAAACACGATTACGTGAAGCATCTTTAGATCGAACATAATATCCGTGAGAGAGAACACAGATCTCTCAACCGCTCTTCAATTGGTTTGCTTACCTTTGATCTTTGAATGCGTCATATCCAGCCGCGATTGCTTCTACAAAATTTTCCCGCCCTAAAGTGACAGCTGTCAAATTCCCCAAAAACGGGACTGGAGGCAGCGTACATACACCCCTAGACGAGAAGTATCTCAAACGGTTCCGAGAATAATAGAAGAGGCACGTTACTAACAGCACTATTAACCACCACATCACGAGATTTTACTTAAACCCAAAAATAAATACAATAAAAACAAAAAAATGACGTTTTTTTCTGCTACAATCACTGCATTATACAAACTATTCAAAGCAGCTTCAAAGACTTAAAAAAAAACACATAGTTTGATTGTTGAAAACTATACGTCGAGTATTTTTTTAAAATTGTGAACTGGTTAATAACGCAAATATTTCAAAAGCAAAATTAATAAAAATAACTGTAGTACAAACGTACTCGCGCGCTTTTAGTTGCGGAATGTTTGACAGAAACTGAGCAGCCAAGAGAAAGTTGCGAAGGTAATGGCTGCACGCTGACACAGCGAATAACTTGTTACATAATGGAAACTACTGCCTACGTCACACATTCGGATGTCGGAACTGGTTTTTGTGTGCCGTGACCCTCTTTGTGCAGATGATCGTAATATGTTACTTCAGGTCTAGTGGTAGCTTGTGAGGCTGTCAAGCATAACGGCTAAGGTTACGGGCAAACTCCAATAAAGTATTTTTTACCCGACAGCCCCAGAAGGAGGGAAAAGGTTTTTGAGAGTATGTAGCTACCTGATGGTTCCTTCGCCTATTTATTTGGCAAGCCCCGGTTGCAAAGATTCATCAAAAATTATATGAGTTATAATTAAATTCGTCTTATGTGCCGAGGTGACACAGGCTATCATCATCATCATCTGCCTAGCCTTATCCCTTATGCTGCCTCAAGCACTTATTTCATTGTTTGTTTGATCCTTGATTGTAGGTATAACTACTACCTACTAACACAAGTTATAGTACAGAAACAAGGATAGACTTTGTCTCTGTCATTTCTACCAAGACTAAGGTCAAGAGCAAACCCATCACAAATAAAAAAAAAAGATAGATCTCCTCTTAATTTTTCCATTTCTCTCTGTTCTCACCATCTAGGGTGGATGAGAACAATAGTTCGTTTCGTAGTTTGACTGGTAGAGAATGCTTATGGCATTAAGTCCGCCTCTGTACTTTTGTGCTTAAAGCGTTAAATTAATAAATATTTCAATAACAAAATAGACTACATAAAAAATATATTGTTGTCCTAGGCGAAAAATGCATAAACTTAAAGTTTGAAGAACAATGCTCGAAAGTCCTCTAACATCACGCAGCAAATAAAACAGTATGAATAACAGAACTTTTATCGCAAACAACATGCAATCGCATCCTGACGGTTTCCGAGGGCACATCCAGAGATAGTTTATAGACACAATAACCCGAGACGAGCACAGAAACGAATAACCGTTTCCCGTAACGTATACGGGTAATAAAGAAGTGAGACAGTGGTGTCCGCGTCCCGGGATTGGTTTGGGAATTGTCTCAGCTCTCCACCATTTTATTATACCGTTTGGCTTGGCACTTATTTCGTTTTATGCTGTCTTATCTGATTTCTTCTTTTTGAATTTGCTTTTTAGTGATCTTTGGTTTTATAAGATTTGTGTGGTAAGTTTATGGCTACCTTCTTCGTTGAATGGTGGCTGAGTTTCAGTATGCCGTGGAAATTGAAGACTTTTTCTTGTAGGGTTTACCCTAATAAAGATGCATTTAAAAATTGCACCAAAAACTTTATTGTAACTAACCCTCACCACACAGACAATCCTAAAAAGGTAAAAAATTATGGTTTATTGGAAAAATATAGATTTTTAAAGATATAGAAAGATAACGTAAATCACATTACCTTCGAATTCAAATAAATCTCCAGTACGTACTGTCGCATGTCGCTAGCACATCATGCTAACCGAATCTGTGAAATTTTCCTAATCAACTTTGAACCTTATAGCTATAGACATTAAAGTTGAAAATCTATTGAAGAAATTTGACAGATTGTGTGACTTTTTTATAAATGAATCTCCAGTACGCATTGTCGCTAGCACATCATGCTACACGAATCTGTGAAGTTTTCCCAATCAACTTTGAACCTTGTAGTTTTAGACATTAAAGTTGAAAATCTATTGAAGAAATTTGACAGATTGTGTGACTTTTTTATAAATGAATCTCCAGTACGCACTGTCGCTAGCACATCATGCTACACGAATTTGTCAAGTTTTCCCAATCAACTTTGAACCTTATAGTTTTCTACATTAAAATTGAAAATCTATTGAAGAAATTTGACAGATTGTGTGACTTTTTTATAAATTAATTTCCAGTACGTACAGTCACCAGCACATCATGCTACCAGAAACTGACACAGAAACCCAATCAAACTTGAACCTTTTAGTTTAAGACATTAAGTTGAAAATCTATTGAAGAAACTTGACAGATTGTTGTAGTTTGATGTCTTGGCGTTTGTACATACGTAACTTGGTCGTCTAGACAGTCAAATTCCCCGTCTCTAAGCAGAAAAAGTCACGAGATCGAGCAATTCATAATTAAGTATTAACATATTCATCAGGTGCGCTATGAATATGTTGAACAAGATTATTGCTGAAAATGGCGGAATACTGAATTGATTATAAGGACAAGCGGTTACGCCTACAAAAGTACAACCAATAGACAAAGCTCACCTCGATATGGTGGGCGCTGAAGTCTAACGTAGAGCTTCCCTCCTACCAGTCGAAGATCCCTATGATTCCCTACCTCACGTCACTACCGAAGAGGTAGAGGATATCATCAAAAGGCTTCAGCCTAACAAGGTGTTCAATCTCTTCCCTGCCCAACTCATAGTGATAATGACTGCCATCTTAATTGGCGCATTATGCAATAACATGTTCCCCCAAGCATTGAAACAGGCCACCGTTATCGGTATTTCCAAACCAGGCAAGCCAAAGTCTGATCACGCCAGTTACCGTTCCATCAGTCTACTCAACACAAGTAGGCGTAGATTTCAGAACGAATAATCGATTTGATAGGTGTTTGGGACTGACGCCTCAATCTTGTCATCGGGTGCGACATTTCAAAAATCCAGGCTTGCATGTAAATACATACTATGTTGGGATGAATGACTATTCTACATCTACACTAAAACTATAAAGAGGAAAGATTTGATTGTTTGTTTGTTTGAATTGAATGGGTTCCGAAACTACTGGACCGATTTAAAAAAACATTTCACCAATTTGTAGAATGGACTGTCCGTATGAACATAGGCTATATTTTATCCCGTTAAAATAAATGGTATACCCATACGAAGTCGGGACGTGCAGCTATAAAAAATAAACGGCATCAATAGATTTAGGTTTAATTTTAGACGCGTCCATTGTTTCTAGAAACCAAAGGTCAGTTAAGTTGTAAGACTTACAGTCAGTCGCCAGCACATCAGGCTATCTGAAACTCAAATTTTCCCAATCAAATTTGAACCCAATCTCTTAAGCAGAAAAGTTGAAAATCTAACAAAGAAGTTCTACAGATTGTTGATGCTTAAAATGACGAAGAAAGAATTTCGTTAGATACCTTAACTAGCCTTTACCGTAACTTAGGTTTTTATCATCATTTCAGACGAAAGATGTCCATTATTGGACATGATCCTCCCCCAAGCGTCACCACGTCCTGCCAGGATTGCGGAATTTGTTCGAAAAGTCACCGCGGCCCAGGGGGGCTACTCTCTAAGCCCGAAGTCCGTAGTTTCGGACTTAGTTGCGGGCGTATTCTACTCCGTATCACCTACGGACTTACGATTAGTCCCGAACCCGAACTAAGAATGAGTGACAACACGATTTGCCAGTAACTGACGAATTAAGTTATTATTCTTGGTTAGGTGATACGGAGTAGAATACGCCCGCAACTAAGCCCGAAACTACGGACCTCGGAGGAACACGGATGGGTTTTAGTCAGTTAGAGTTTGACATTTCTTCCGCCCAGAGCGGAAAGAGTTATTTTAAAAACGCGTCACCACATCGTCCGATCCTGTACGTCACTCAACCAGCTAATTTCTACGATTTCACCAAGTCGCTAGGGTCAGAAACAATAAAAAAAACCGGACAAAGCATTTAAGCAGAAGAATTAATTCCGTATCTCATAATACACACATCCGCATTAATTATGTGTCCTCACAAAAGTTTTTGTTTTGTTTGTAATGTAAAATGCGTTAACAGGCCCGAAAGTGTCACTCTTTTCCATTAGGCCGGTAAAACGGACACATTATTAAATCTGTTCATCCTTTCTGCACGAAGTTGGGTGTTTTTGGCTGCCTGTACATAGACGCGGAGCGAGGCTGCGGAGCGGAGCGACGGAGCTTTGCGGAGCAGGGTTGCGGACTATGTATGTTCATTGATGTGGAGCGAGGTACTGCGAAGCGGATTGCGGACTGTGCAGAGTAACTACTAATTATTTTTATTTTTTTTAAACGTTGGTTGCCCGACACTAGGAATTTCTCCTGTATCGTGGGTACGTTTACAAACATACAAAGTCACATACACAAACAGCCAGACCCGGAACGACATCTGTAGGCCATACAAATATTTGTTCCGTGCGGGAATCGAACCCACGACACGCGACGCAGCAGTCGATCGCTCAACCACTGCGCCAACCGTGCCGTCAAATGCACTAGGTAAGAGTAGGTGGTAATTTGAGCAGGCGGCTTTTTCCACTTCCTCGCTCCGCTTTCCCATTCCGCAGCCTCGCTACGCTTTCCGGTTTTGTATGAATTTTTAAACTAGTTCGCAAATACTTGTCCAATGAAGCGGCAGCTCCGCTCCGCTCCTCTCCTCTTCGCACCAGTGGACAGTCAGCCTTAAGGCTCACGTGGATTCCGTATGCTAATGTGTTGCCTGCTTACAGAGAATTGATTTATGTGTTTTTAAAAAGTATGTGGAATGTTTTAAACTATTGCCAGGAGGGCAGTTATTTTGGGTTCTAATGAGCGACCGTGTAAGCTTTTAGGTAATTTGCTTTTAGCGTTAGTATTAAAAGCTGGTACAGGCTTCGTAATTTAAAAGTAAGGTAATGATTTTGGTAGTCATTGTTTTTTGTTGCGCACCTACTGCACTGCTTTCCTTTTTAGGGTTCCGTACTTGAAGGGCAATCGACGGAACCCTATTACTAAGTCTTGGCAATCCGTCAGTCCGTCCGTCCTTCCGTCTGTCTCTCAGCGGAGTGTATCTCAAGAACCGTAACAGTAGGACACTTGCAATTTTGACAGAGTGTGTATTTCTACTGCAGTTGTTACAACAATCTATACTTCTATACTAATATTATAAAGAGGTAAAATTGTTTGTAAGTTTGTAAGTTTGTATGTAGGGGGTAATCTCAGGAACTACTGGTCCGATTTGAAAAATTGTTTCACTCGTAGAAAGCTACATTATTCGTGAGTGCTATAGGCTATAAATTATAAAGATATCATGCATATTAGTCGAACTATCTCAATTTTTGTCTATCCAGGCGGAAAAAAAGTAGCTCTTACAACAGAGTTATTTGCGTGCGCTGCCTTAACAGTTGTATATAATTGAAAACAATGTATGGCAATCTGGTCCACCTATAATAGTTCTACAAAAAAATCCGCGTCACCATATTTCTATCTTTTATATTTTAGCAGATATAGTAGCTTTTCTGTGTTAAAAAAAGTATTTTTCGACGAACTTATCTTTGGACGATTTTTTAAACAACAAAATACTAAACCTTATCGAAAAAAAAAAATATTTTGATCACAAGAACATCATAGAGATACGATTTGCCCGAAACAGTATGTCAATTGGTTGAATAGTTTCGAAGATAATACATCGCAAAACGCCGCCCGCGCCGTCCATTCACGAACCGCATTTATTTATTTATTTATTTATTTATTTAATTACAACGGCCGTAAACCAATTACAGTAACATATAAAAATTATAAAAATAAAAGAGACAATTATAACACATTCAAAAATATACAAAATGAACAAAGTAAAATTTAAAAGGAAAACATAAATAAAAGGCAACAACGCTTTCATAAATTACTCTCGCAGTACTTCTGACATACCAATAAAATCTTCGTCCATCCATCCGCAAACAGATCGCTTGTTGGATTGGAATCTAAGAGATCATTAAGCGCAGCCAGAGTGCGAGGAATTGGCGACTTAGCACGTGCAACAGTACGACATGGAGGCATGGCAAACATCCTGTGCTTTTTGCCCCGGCAGTAATTGTCTGGGACAAAGAAGCGCGCCAGCACATGAAGCAGATCGGGAGCGTCAATAACACCACGGAGTGTCTTACAGGCTATTGTGAGCTGATCTCGAGCACGCCTTACCTCTAGCGAGTTGTATCCGAGGCAACCCAGTAAGAACTTTGTCGGATAGAGGTAAGGATAGTAGCCGTGTTTCTGCTTATATAGGTACCTAAGGAACGCTTTTTGGACTTTCTCTAATAAAAGTGCGTAGGTACTTTCGTGTGGATTCCAAACGCAAGAGCTGGTTTCCAGCTTGCTACGTACGAGAGCATTAAATATTAATTTGACGGCATGTGCAGTGCGAAAATCACGGCAATTACGCAGAACAAAGCCTAACCTTTGGTAGGATTGTTTAGCTACCGTGATCATATGGTCGTGGAAGGTGAGCTTTCGGTCGAATGTGACTCCCAGGTCTTTCATGGTTGTTGATTTCGTAATGGTATTATTATTCAAATTATATTCAAAATTAACTGGGCACCGCATTCGACCGAAGGTCATAGCGAAGCATTTGGACGAATTAAACTCCATCTTGTTGTCTACACTCCACTTGTATATCGCATCTATGTCCCTCTGTAGCGCCAAACTGTCACGGTCGGAATTAGAACAACTAAATCGCAAAACGCCGCCCGCACCGTCCATTCACGCACCGCATTAGAACATGCTTTGTACGGACGTTTTATCCAATTTACCCATAGACGGCGTTGTGCAATTACGTCATTTTTCTGAATCGTGGTGTTAAGATTTTCCGCGGATTAATGACCCTCTACAGTTATTATTTAACTTTTGTCGTTTGGTAGGTAAGTTGTACGTAGTTGATTGAATGTTGTTGGTCTTTAAAATTGTTTTGGTTGCTCGGTTTCTCAAAACACAATTACAATATTACTTCGTTCTCATTCTTCGAGTTCGAAGCTGTGATATTTCTGTTTTTGGGATATCGGACAGTTTCAGCGATTGTTTATCATCAGACATCCCAGACATGAGACACGAGCAGCTCGAGTACGCCGTACGGAAGAGCCTCTCGAGGAATCTCAGTGATTTAAGGCGCGTCCCCGAGCAAAACGCAGCGCTAGCCTTTTTTGTGCAGTTTTTGGAGCTATCTACTCTTTATCCAAAAGAAATATCAACTAATAAAAAATACATTAAATTTCTACATAATCTCGGCTTCAAAATGGTAGATTTTATTTTTTATTACTAAGTATAATGTTTAAGTAATCTCCTCACAACGAACTCAAAGAAATGAGAAAAAATTACTGAAAACATGCATCTTCTCGAAAACTAACGATTATTTTGATTTTGAACTTACACTAATGGATAGACAATTTAATTATGAACATTTTGGTAGAAGTATTTTTTTCAAATGACCAAAATTAGATTTTATAACGATTTTATTCAACATTCTGAGCGTATTCGCTATTGTATCTCTTGCGCTGTTATGTAGGGAAAAAATGCTCAAGGTTATTTGCTCAGGGTACGGCCTTAAAGCAGCATGTCTCTGCAACAAGGGACAGGGAGTCTAACGCTGAGCGCTCGCAGCGGCTCGCTAGCCTAGCTACATACATATTATTATGCAATAAAAACAAAACCCTCCTTTTGGCCGTCAGGAAATATATCATAACAGTCAGTACTAACCGAACCACACTCATAATTTTATCACTAGTTAAAATGTTTACCGCCCAACGAAGTGGGCACGGGTCAGCTAGTATCTAATAAAATCCAAAACGTGTTTTTCGGTCTATGCTACGAAACCCTTCGTGAGAGAGTCTGACTCGTACTTGGCCGGTTTTATTGTCACCAAAGGCTGGTTATTAAAGTACAAGTTGGAAAATGTATTTGTGTCGTTTCTGTTCATTGGTCATAATGGAACTTGCCAAAGAATCAAATAGAAAATGATGAAACGAGTAAAATATAACAAAAAATGCTTTTTTCCGCGACTTCATATATATACCGATTTTTCCCGTTCCCGTAGGAATCACGGGAATCCTCTCTTAGTCCTCCCCTAATCTTCCCAAGGAACCTACATGCAGTTTCCTACGACCAGTAGTTTTGGCTGTGCGTTTTTTGTCAGTCATTCACTCAGTAATGGAAGAATTTAATATACATATTAGGTTAGTGTCCCGACCCGGCTCCGCCCGGATGTGTTTTTTTTATTTCAAAATTTTATTTCATGCAAACCTCTCCCTGACATTACGAACACAACTATAAAATAAAATTATTGTCCTTTTTGGATCAGTCGTTACGAAGTTATGCGCGTACATACATTTCGGCGATTCATTTTTATTTAGGTATATACTTATAGATAGATAAAATATCTTAATTCAGGTAAAGTGGCCTTTTCAGACCCGATAAGTAGGTATGCCTACAAAATTCAAAATGACCCAAGTGTCTCATTTCTATGACTTTAAAACGTTGATGTCATAATTTTAAATAAAAAATAAAAAAAATAAAATAAAAAAGCCTTTTATTTCTTGCATGCACTTTTATAAAAGGTGGTTAGTTTTACATTTTGCTTATCCTAGTGTTACTTTTTATTATTATTTATACTTTATCACTATGCAAGAACCCCGTCTTCACAGGTGAAGGCCTCCTCCAACATAATTATGTCATAATTATGCTGATGAAATATTCAGGAAACATTAGGCCGAATATGTACGGTTACCTGCAGTGCGATTCTGTAAACATGTCAAAGTGAACATTTAGGCGAAGTGATCGATAAGTGAGCTGTCAAACAATACAAACAAGATGGCATGACAGCTCACTTGTCGTTCACTCCACCTACATAAGTGATTACGGTGAGATGTCTACAGAATCGACCTGCTGATTAGATTTCCCGATAAGGAGTTCAGGGTCGGTGACCTGAATGCTTGCCTTATTTACAAAATGTTCAATTAGGCGCACACATTTGTATATTTTCCGAATGAGAAAGAAACTGACGTCCCTTTCAAAGACAAGCCGTGTTCGCAACTGAAAATCTTACGTCTTCACTAGTCACACGGAATTCAGAATCTGAATTTCTAGTCGGAAAACCTGTCGTGCGATTCTGTAAACATATCGAAGTGAACACTTAGGCGAAGTGAACGGCAAGTGAGCTGTCAAACAATACAAATGTTTGAATTTGAACAAATAAACAATACAAAGTACAAAGTACAAAATCCTTTATTTCAAATAGACCAGTTTACAGGCACTTTTGAATAGTCAAGGTATGTCAGTCAAATAGATGAAGCTAATTCTGCCGCGCTAGCGACAAGAGTAGCAAGTTATTCTGCAACAAAACAAACTCACCGACCCTATCTCCAGCGCGGCAGTTGCACGTTCCAAAGAGTAGATCCTATGGAGAAGAACGTGCAAGAAACTCCATGGACACTCTTTTAAACACTGCCTTTTTACAAAATCATGGTTAGATTATTTAATGAGTCTATACAATGCAAAGATAATCTTACAATCTTCAGCAGGTCCAACAATGTTTTCACATCTTCATCAAAGTTCGGGCATTTTAGTCGTTGTGGAGCGGACCAGCATTGAGCCAAGCATTTTTGTCGTCAATGTACTCCCCTAATTTATAATATGCTTGTTTGCATAGTGTGCGTTTTACACAGTTTTTAAATTTCGTCTCATTTAGTTCTAGTATATGTGGCGGTATTTTGTTATAAAACTTTAAACAGTATCCCATGAAAGATGTTGCTACTTTAGCAAGTCTGAAACCTGGTTGAACTAACTGATTCCTATTTCTAGTGACATAGTTATGTCTGTCGCCTCGTTTACTGAAAAGATGTAGATTCTTTCTAACGTACATAATATTTTCATAAATATATTGACAAGGGACCGTCATGATGTTAATTTCTTTAAACAGTTCTCTTAGAGAATCTCTCCGACGCAGATGGTAAATGGCTCTGATGGCTCTTTTCTGCAAAATGAAAATAGACTCGATGTCAGCAGCCCGTCCCCAAAGTAAAATACCGTAAGACATTATACTGTGAAAATAACTAAAATAGACTAGTCTAGCGGTTTCAACATCTGTAAACTGGCGAATTTTTCTAACAGCATATGCTGCTGAACTTAGCCTTCCTGCAAGAGATGTTAAATGAGGACCCCATTGTAACCTTGAGTCTAGCCTAATCCCCAGGAAAACTGCTTCTTCGACTAATTCTAGTTTCTCCTTGTTCAATATTATGTCACAATTATTACTTTTGACATTTGGTAAAGTGAATCGAATGCACTTCGTTTTTTTTCTCATTTAACACTAGATTATTAGCAGTGAACCAATCATGTACCTTCATTAGAGCGTTATTTACATTGTCAAGATTGTTTGCATGTCTATTTACTTTAAAAATCAAAGATGTATCGTCAGCAAACAACACCATATTGAGTTTATTTTCTAAAATATAGGGCAAATCATTTATATAAACTAGAAATAAGAAAGGACCCAAAATTGAGCCTTGTGGTACCCCCATTTTCACGATTAATCCTGTTGAATTTTTGCCGTTTATATGAACTAGCTGCTGTCTTTCATTTAAAAACGATTTTACTAAGTTCAAGGCTGTTTTACTTAGTCCGTAATGCTCTAGTTTCAGGAGTAATGTCTCATGACTCACACAATCAAACGCTTTCGATAGGTCGCAGAAGATACCTATGGCATCTTGCGCCTCTTCCCACGCATTGAAGATATGTTTTAATAAAGTTACACCAGCGTCAGTTGTACAGCGCCCCTTGGTGAAACCGTACTGTTTGTCATGTAAAATATTATTCTCATTAAAGTGACTGAGCATTTGATTTAGCATAACCTTTTCAAACACCTTGCTGAAAACCGGCAACCGGCAATGCTTAAGTAAATAGGTAATTCGTTGTTTCTAGACTTTATAGGTACAATCTTAATATAGGTACGTTTTCGGGAACGCTAATCAACACAGAATTAATAAACATGCGACAATGCTTTGCGTTCTTTGTTTTGATGACTGAAAAATAAACCATTTTAGTCTATGGCCACTTTTTGTTCTATTTTCTCAATTCCCCCTCAGCAAGCGACGCCATATTTTTCGTTCGCAAACCGATTTATGTCTTCGTTTCGAATTTCGAACGTTTATTTGTTCTGGCAAAGGCACGAGTGATTAACTTGTACAAAAAAAAAAAACGCTCGCGACTCGATCTTTTGCTGTTTATTTGAGTTTGAAAGCAAACCTTTTTGCCGGATTATGTTTATTCGTTGTTATTTATTTTGATCATGTTGTTCTGATTCTGATTGAATAATTGGGGATTTTGGAAGACTAATGAGTATAAAGGCTGGTTACCGACGAATGTATGGTACGGTTTCGTTTGAGACCCATTTCTGCGAATTTTGTGTTGTTAGTAATTTTTACGTAGAACAAAATGTATTTTGATTATAATAGACGTTTGTTTGCGGGTAATTTGGTTTGTTAATTAAGGAGCTTACAGATGTTAGCGTGCTTTGTCATTAACTGATGGAGGTGGATGTTTATTTGTAGTGTAGGTTTTTAGTATGATTTCAGAGAAATAGGATCAATACTTTCAGAGATTACCTCCTACAAACAAATATTAAAGAAGATTCAAAATGACTCCATGTGCTACAGTAACAAAACATATTATCTCTTTAAATATGGCATATTTCCAAACCGCATCCTTACAGTGTAACATATGGAAATGGTTATGACAATTCGGTTAGGCGCAGTTATTGTGTCAAACTTGACTGTGCCACTTCTTTTACTTGTTTTTAGTTTGTATGAGTTGTATTAAGACTTTACTGATGAAGTTGCTGTTTATAAAACGGTCCACCTTGAACGGTAATTGTGGATAACCACTATGTCCACGCGCTTCTACAACTGCTCCACATAGTAGATACGTTTTGCGAACATAGTGGATAGGTACCTACCCATTTCGATAACATCGATTTGACTCGGAATTCTACATTCAAAAAAAGAAATGTCGTTCTTCGTTCAAAATCTCTCATTTGTTTCTTTGAGTTTTGTCCTATCTGTAATATCGCCATATTTAAAATCAACTGCCAACCCGTGCCATTTCCTGTAATTAACTCTGTAGGTAACTCGCGCCCTGAAATTGGCTCGTAATGAATAAGTGAGCAACACCCAACGTAAGTATTTGCGTACCATGTGTGTTGCCATTTGTTCCTACTAATTTACCTCGCAGTCGAATGCCGAGCTACAAGTGTAGGGGACGCGTGTGTACCTACTGTTGGGTGGTAGTGTGCTTTTAATTGACGCCTGTATTGAGTACCTAGTTTAATTTGCCTATACTGTTTAATGTCGGAAAAGGATTAATTAAGGGCCGGTTTCATAAGTCAGATAAATTTTACCAGAGGAATAGAAATTCCGGTTTGACAGCTTTTTTAGAAAATATGTCAAACAGCCATTTTTATTCTTCAGTTAAAAATAATCTGACGAATGAAAAATCAGCCTTAATAGAAAGAGAGGTGGACAATAGGAACACAAGTTCAGCAATAAGGGGAGTTGTGAAAAAGCTGACAGGTCAAGTCAAAGTAGAACTCGCAAGTTAAGGGTTCTATGCCATACTTAAACCGTAAAATAAACACGTTTTACTACAGGTTGTCTTAGATAGCGGCAATAGAAATACATTCCTACTCTATGAAAACTTAAACTGTCTATCTATAACGGTTTATGAGAGACAGGCAGACGTACGGAGAGCTGTGGCTAAGTTACCTACATAATTATAAAGTTCACGGGTACCCTTCGGGTAGAGAACTGTAAAAAAGTAATATCCACGGCGGCCATTTCGGTCCTTATATTGTATCAAAAATTGGTTTAAAGTTATTGGTTGAAATTGTATTCATACTAGCTGATGCCCGGTGGATGTCGGTTATCGCGACCGAATTATATACTAAAACCTTCCTCGAGAACCACTCTATCCATTGGTGAAAACAGCATGAAAGTCGGTGCAGTAGTTTTTGAGTTACTCGCGAACAGACAGACAGGCAGACGCGGCGGAGGACCTTGTTTTATAATATGTAGTAATAGTGATTTTTATGTGAAGGTTCGGTTTTTATTGCTGATCTTTCAAGCCGCCCGATGCTATCTAGGTATAGAATAGAATAGAATACTCTTTATTATGTAGTATGTAGACAAGATAAGACAAGACAACAAGGACAACAAGACAAGTAGAAGTTTACAGTTTATTTCGACTAATTATAAAGGATTATTATTCGAAGAAAACTAAATAAGTACCTCGACTAATACGAACGTTTGATTACTAGCGCAAATTTTCCGATGGAGTTAACATTCAGAAGGGGTGGTTCTGAAAGGTACCCTCAATCGGCAAATGAGCGCCAAAAATCATACGTTCACATCGAAAACATGCTGGTAACATCTGCTTCCCTAGTACTTTCACTAAATCAATTCCCGTACTAAAAGCAGCAGGTCCCCCTAACGCAATTACCATATTAATATACATTATGAAAACGGTTCGAAACAAGGATGTGACAGAAGTTCCACTTAGAAGCATAAACAAAAACTTTTTAATTAATAGGATTTAGGGCTCATATAATATGTGTTTCCACAGGATAAAGACATTGACATAACGTCATCATCATCATATCAGGCGAAAGACGTCCAATGCTTGGACATAAGCCTCCCCCGAGGGTCGCCATAACAAACGATCCTGTGCGTCTCGCATCCATCGGCTACCTGCAACCCTCACCAGGTTCACTTGTGGGAGGTAAAATCGTAGCAAAAAGTTTTTTCTTATTCTAAATCGCCACTAATAATGACACTTTGTCTAGAGCCTCAGTTTGCATTACAAAGGCAAGAGCAGGCCATTATCCTTATATATAAAATTCTTCCGTGACTGACAGACAACGCACAGCCGAAACTGCTGGTCGTAGAAAGCTGAAATTTGGTTTGTAGGTTCCTTGGGGGATGTTGGGGAGCACTAAAAGGGGATTTCCGAGGAGACGGGGAAAAACGCGTACGAAAAAGCTAAACGGGCAAGAAGCTCACGGGCAAAAGCTAGTCTCACTTCCCTCCCCACTCGTGCGCTGTGCGGTGTCAATTACATCGCTCTGTTTTTATAAATTCGGAAATCGCGTTGCGTGTTTGTTTTAAGGCTTGTGAATTGCTTTCCGGTGTGCCTTAGTGTTTTAAGTGCGTGTTTTGTAAGTTTTTAAAGGTGTTTGTTTATTCATTTATTAGTAATTAGTCAATTTCTCCAGCCATCGGTAAGTTCATTTATTTTCTCTTTGTGTGGGTAACGCGAAATAACTTTATCGATCGTTATTTATCTGTTTCGTTTTTGTTTTATTTCATTCAGTCGCGTCCTAATACGTTTATTTAGTGTTTTTCGCCGTTAATGATGATGTCAACAAACGATGATCCGCCGGATCGAGGCGGAGAAATATTTCGTAGAAATACTAAAACCCAAAGGTCGCCCGTGGCAACCTCCGCTAGTTCTAAACGCTTGTTCAGTGAACTGTCTCCAACGTACAGTTCACCCGATGACAGGTCAAAACGGCTTCACCAAACATCCGAAACCGTGGAAAGATCCTCACCCTTTTTAAATATAAGTAATGCGAGCAATACTGATTATTGCGACTTAGTTTCCGAGGCGTCGGCATACCTGTCTAAAATTAACGACTTGGTCAATGATCAGGGGTCGCGCATTAACGTTGCAAATAAATCTGCCATCATGGACATGACGCAGCGAATTACGGGCATTGTTTCTATGCTAGCAATAAAATCGTCGTGCAACGAGACGAAGTTAGCCAGAACGGAACGCGAATTAGAAAAGGTTAGGTCGATTAACGCTGTCAATCCTAATCCTGTCGGTAACAACAATTGTAAAATTTCATATGCGGACTCGTTGAAACTACGTTTACCAAAAGTGGCGCCAGCGATTATGGAATCTCGTCCACCGTTACCTTGTGTGGTGGCTTATCCGACCGCGGCTCGATCAGCTGATTATAGCACCTCGTCCGCGACAAAACAAGCGCTTATGAAGGCAATTAAACCTAGTGATGACGGTTTCCAAATAGTAGGCGTGAAAAAAACCGCGAAATCCGGTGTTGTATTACGCGTCGCTAATGAAAATCAGCTAAAAAAATTGGAATCGGTAGAAGCAATCAAGGCCGCTGGTTTACGTGTAGAAAAACCAAAAGGTAGACGCCCTCGAGTGTTGGTTAAGGATGTACCATCTTCAATGGAAGATGGCTCTTTTTTGATTGCATTATTCCGTCAAAATATCAAAGATGAGCTTCAAATAAAAGAGGATGACTTTATAAAATCTACAAAAATTATCCGTAGGCGCACGTTAGATAACGGTCGTAAATGGATCGGAATTGAAATAGAGCCTGCCGTACGTAAGCACTTAGTGTCTACAAAGGATAAATTATTTATTGATTGGGCTACCTGCCGTTTTATTGATGATGTCGAAGTTGTTCGTTGTTTAAATTGTCAACAGTTTGGTCACGTTAAAAAACACTGCGTTAATAAAGAACCTACCTGTGCTAATTGTTCAGAGGCACATGAAACTAAAGATTGCCCGCACAATGACGACTTAAATTTTAAACCAACTTGCGTGGCATGTAAACGCTTTAAAAAACCGTGTGATCATCGCTGCGGATCTCAAGAGTGTACTACCTACAAACTCAAACTCGAACAATTAATCCTAAACACAAATTATTAATAATGGATAGTTTAACCATAGGACAATTAAACCTTCATAACGATAGGGTGGCGACATCTGAGCTGGATAAATTGATTGTGGATTATAATCTAGATATAGTACTTGTTCAGGAACAGTATCAAAACGCGCGCTTGGGTCACAAGATGGTCCAGCTGAACAGCAAGTCACGTGCCGGAATTTATGTTGAGCGTTCTTCGAGCTTTACTGTAACAGCTATACGTAATCTCATGACGCCCCATTGCGCCGTGGCGGAAGTGTCATCGCCTACCTTTAAGGTTTACGTTGTGAGCTGCTACTTTCAGTATTCTGACCCTGTCACTCCTCATATACATAATCTCCGTCACGTCTTGCGGTCGCTCGCGGGCTGCAAGGTTATAGTTGGTGCTGACGTAAATGCATCTTCTTCCCTGTGGTATGGCAAAGTTCGGGCCACTGATTCCGAACGACGTTGTGCTGTTGAGGATTTTATTGCTGAGATGAACTTATCAATCCATAACACCCCAGACGCACCACCTACTTTTTGTAGCCAAATGGGCGAATCTTGTATTGACGTCACACTTTCTAGTGCAGACGTACGCTTGGATAGGTGGCGTGTTCTTCCTGACGCGTCTTGTAGTGATCATCGCCTGATCGTGTACGATTTTGTTCCTATTCTTACTCAAGGTTCTTCACACTTAATTGGAAATTTTAGATATAAGAGTAAAGGCGCGAATTGGGAATTCTTTAGCTCACTTTTTGCTTGTCATGCCAAAGACTTCACTCGCGATGGACTGTCAGCTGAGGAAAGTGCTGAGATAATGTCAGACACTTTCACTTACTGTGCTGACATTGCTATTGGTCGTGCATCTGTGACCAATATTCGTAGATGTGATTGGTGGAGTGACTACCTTGCTGAATAACGTAAGAGCTATCGCAGAGCGCGTAGACAGCTTAATAAGCTTAAAAAACGTAATGTTACCGGAGACGTTTTTAATCTTGCCATAAGTACTTTTAGAGTTGCCAAGTCGCGTTACAGAGCATCGGTTGAAAAATCTAAGGGTAATTTACTCCGGAAAATTGTTGATAAACTTGATAAGGAGGGTCCGTGGTCTCCTTTGTATCACGAGTTTAAGGCTAATAGATCGGTCGACCTTGCATACGTTCAGAACATTAAAGTAAATAATACACATACCACCGGCATTGAAGAAACAACTGATGTTCTGCTTGATTCTCTTATACCAGATGATTCATCAGTAAATGAAAATGAATACCATCAGCAGATCAGGGCGTGGGCCGCGGTACCACCTGAATCACCAGAGTCAGACCTTCCGTCCACTGATGAATTCATAAACGTTGTCAAGAGACTACCTCTCAACAAATCATCCGGTGAAGATAAAATATCTAATAGAATGATTATAGAAGCGTGTAAAACGTCGAGCGATGCGATTTTATCAGTATATAGCCGATGCATTGCGGAAGGTATTTTTCCTCGAATATGGCGACAAGGCTTTATACGCATTATTCCAAAGAGTGGCGACAAGCCCTCGGACGACCCTAAGTCATACCGGCCCATAACACTACTCCCATCTTTGGGAAAACTTTTAGAGCGACTGATTGTTCCGCGCTTGTTACCGAACGGACCTAAATTTCATAAAAATCAATACGGTTTTACTATTGGAAAATCCACTGTAGATGCGGCTCTATCTGTCCGTAAAATTGTCAACTCATCGGAACATAAATACGTGGTTGGAATCTTTCTCGACATTTCTGGCGCTTTTGATAACGCATGGTGGCCGATGTTACTACTTAAAATGAAAACCCGTGGTTGCTACAAAAACATCTATAATCTGATTTGTTCGTACTTTCTAAATGGCTCCGCGAAACTCAAACTTGGACATCATTCCATTACTAAGTCTCTAACCATGGGATGTCCTCAGGGCTCAGTTATCGGTCCATATATATGGAATTTTGGCTACGATGATTTCCTCGCGCTTCCGCTCCCGTACGGCTGTTCATTAACCGGTTACGCGGACGATGGCTTGCTGCTCATTCAGGCAAGTACTCGGGCTGGACTCGAGAACTTGGCTGACACATGCCTACGTTTAATATCTCAGTGGGGCGATCGAAACCGTCTGACCTTTGCACCGCATAAAACCTATCAACTTCTTTTAAAAGGAAACCTTAAATCCTGGCCTAGTATAAAATTTAATAACGTACCCGTTAAAAGGAAAGAATCCGTGTGCTACCTCGGTATGCTACTAGAAAGAAACTTTTCATTTATTGATCATATAAAAACAGTAGGAGAAAAAGCAAAAAAGAACTTCTACGCCTTGACGAGAATATCAAAGGCTTCTTGGGGTCTATCATTTCAAACCCTAAAAACTATATATGGGGCTACTTACTTGGGTTGTATGTGCTACGGGGCACCTGTCTGGGCCGATAGGGCCACCATAGGGGCGGTACGACGTAAATTACTTCAAAACCAGCGTTTGGCTTTGATATTCTTATGCAAGGCGTATAGGACGGTTAGTACTGAAGCCTTACCGGTGCTGGCGGGTGTTCTCCCAGTCGATCTTGAGGTGCAGCGGCGTGCTGCAATGTACTTCTACGCTAGAAAGATCACGGACCCAGAGTTTTTACCGCAACGCGACCGTGCTAAGATCTCTAGATTATTAAAACCCCAGACTGACGTCTGGGAGGCACTTTTATGCGAATGGCAATGTAGGTGGGAAGATTCCATCAAGGGCCGACACCTCCACCAGTTTTTTCCATCCGTTCGTGAGCGGCTGGAGAAGACATGGCTGGAGGTGGATCACTGTGTTGCCCAATTTCTCACAGGTCATGGCAACTTTAAGAGTAAATTATTTTCCTTTAGGCTTGTGGCCTCACCTTTATGTCAATGCTCTACAGCTGACCTTGAATACGAACAATCCGCACATCACATCTTGTGGGAGTGTATTCTTTGGCAGACTGAACGTAATGTTATGTTAGATAGTATTCAGGTCAAATCTGGAGTAGTTTACTATACGGACCTTGTAGAAACCAGAACAAATTTCCGTGCGTTCAGGCGATTTTGCCATACCTATTACTGGAATCAAAAGTAGCTCACAATTTAGGACCCATTAGTTTAAATGTTAATATATAATCCGTGGTGTTTGGCAACTGGGCCTAACCCAGTTGTATATGTCCCTTGGTGCCTATTGGCCTAGCTCTAATCTGTCTCCTGCTTGATATGGAGGGAAGTGGAAATTATATTTATTTTCCTACTCCTCCGCTGTACTCTTCTGATTAATTTCGTTGCGGGATCCAAGACAGTTGAATCGTTTCTCCGGGACTCGTCGGGTTTCATTAACTCGGCGTTTTTCTGGTGGTCGCCACTGTTGATTCTGGCTTTCAGGAGTTGCAGTGGTTGGGAATGTGTGGCGGGCTTGTCCCAAAAAAAAAAAAAAAGTCTATACTTCTATATCTATACTAATATTATAAAGAGGTAACATTTGTTTGTATGTTTGTAAGTTACTATGTAGGGGGTAATCTCAGGAACTACTGGTCCGATTTGAAAAATTCTTTCAGTGTTAGATAGCCAGAAAAACGAAACGACGACGACGACGTTTTTTATCGAGAAAGGATATAGGCTACATATCATCACGCTAAGACTAATAGGGGCCGAGCATTAATGGAAAATGTGACGTAGACGAAGTTGCGTGGGTCAGCTAGTAAGAAATAAAACAACATTGACGACAAATCAATCCCAGGCGCCATCTGTGATTGGATAGGGGCAGCCTGCGAATGGTGGCCACCACCGGGCACTGCTTACTAAAAAAATATTTCCACCGATAGGTATAACGGACAATCTTCTCTGACAGCAAGTCCCGTTAAGTAGCTGCAACCTTCTAGGGTCCTAACCCTAGAAGGTACGGGTGTCGATGCCCACAAAAGAAAAGGACAGTCCTCTGAGCAGAACATGCATGGAGGAGGAGGAAACGGTATCGCACGTGCTCCTTGAGTGCACAGGCGGAGGACACGATAGACGAATTCACTCACAGTTATCTTGTACATTTGATTTACCCTGTGATTCACTCCAGGGCCAGGATGCCAACTGAAAACCAGCGCTGGGTAGTCTGACGCCCAGCATAAACTGAGATGGCAGTCCTTTCGGCAGCACAATTTCACTGTACCATTATTTTTTTATTTTATGTTTTTGTTTCTCTTTTTTTATAATGTGTTTTATTGCTGTTGTGTTGTGGCTGTGTCAAATAAATGTTTTCTATTCTATTCTATAAATACTGGGAAAACGGATCTCCTTCTGGAAGGAGATTGGCTGGTTGGAATGGCGGCAACCATGAGGTCACGTCCAACATCAGAGGGCAAATTCACGTTATTTTATGACGCGCCGATTAAGTATAAGTGCAGTTGCAGTTAAGTTTAAGTTTGAGTGATACACAGTATTCTTGTAATCTTTGAACTGCGCGTAAGCTGCGCGTGAACTGCACGTCAGCTGCACGACAACCAAACTTACTTACGGTGGAGAGAATAAATATTACTCACTAAATATCCGAATATAATTGATTAAATTTCAATGAATATGACGTTATTGTAATATTAAAACTTAAACTTAAAAGCTGTCATTTTGGGACGTCAAACAAATAGTAGAATACCGATCATGTTGCGTTCCGAAGTACGCACCAAAGACGCGCAACAGTAGAATGCCGTTAATGCGCTCGCGTGACGCGAACTTGACGCGAGCGTGTCTGACAGCGGTAGAGAATACGAAAAGCGTTGTTTTGATCGAAACTTAACTTAAACTGCACTGCAACAGCACTTATTTAGTTACGTGAATTAGTTTACAGGACTAATTGCGGAAACCGAACCCCGATAGATAGATTTAATCGTCAGAATACATGAGCGTTTTGACAGGTGCCTGGTCATTGCCGCTATCTGCCATGGTGTATGTCACTCTGAAAACCCTCACCAGCCAGTTGAAGCTTCTGCTATATGTTATCTTCAATGTGTTCAAAGGACTCGCTAACATTTAGGTAATTTTGATGAATGTATTTCGTAAACAACATTCTGTGGTAAATATTTGTGGGATATATTTAATTGCATTTCTATTTAAAATTCAAGCAAACTAAATCACCCAACTAAATTACCCACTGTATAACAAAAATACTGATTTGCACACTAAATTACGACGACACTAAATAATGACGGTCAACGTCAGGGGCACCCCAAGGTTCGGCTCCTTTAAACCCTGCAGACAGAAATTGGACCGTCGACCTGCTGACGGAAACGCTAACCCTAGACGGTCGACGTCACGGGGAGTTAGATAATTTTTAGATAGTCATTCAGTAAAACAGTTTTGCTTTATAGATCAAACAGTAAAATAGATTTGATTTATTTGATGAGCATTAGTGTGCAATTGAGTATTTTTGGTTCAACTTTGAAATATTTTGTTCGAAAAAAGGGAATATACAGATATCGAATTAATTACATGCCAATATTTGTTGGTACCGAGAGTACCTCCGTGGCTGTATTTGTATGATACATCAAGACTATATAGGTATTATATTATGTACCCGAGATCTTTGGCTCTCCGATTGTGCAACAGATTGTGCGGAGGTTGATTTTTACTAACACTAATCAATAAGTTATTTTTGTATGTCTGAAATAAAGATATTGTAAATTATGTATTGAATGTATTGCAGTTACTACCGCAGGGATTTTTTTAGTGATGTGCTTTTGACCTCAATCTCAAATATTTTTTGGGAGATTTTCCCTGGGCGGAGCAGAAAGGAGTGTCAGACCCTTACTGACTAAAACCCATCCGTGTTCCTTCAAACGCCCTTTGCGTTCCAGGTCCCAGGCCCGTTGCGGTGATTCTATCGAACAAATTCCGGATACTGATGGAGCTCCGATGTTAGTTATAGGCTAACAAAACTTTTTAACTCAAAAATTTAAAGGAGCAGAAGGCTTAAAGAATCATACCTTTTTTAATTAATTTTGAAGAAATATTAGTGGAATACAAAACCATTCCCACACAGCACAAATTAACAGCGGTAATTCATTGGATTCGTGTTTTCAGGTATATTATGGTTTTTTTTTCTTCCTCTCGGTTTGTCTTTTCTTTATGTTGCACCTACTATGCTACCACTCTAAGGCCGACTGATAGAAAATGCCTATGGCATTAAGTCCGCCTTTGTACAGTGTCTTTACTTGTGCCTAAAGAATAAATAAATACAAATACAAAATCTTTACATATTTGTGTACAAAAAAGTTTTACATTAGTTAGTGATTGGAGCCTTCTTTTAAGCAAGTAGGTAAATGCTTGTGGTAGGAGACTCCGCTCTTCTACAGCAATATGCGATTTATTGAGTACCTTAGATATAAACCGTATGTGTAGGTGGTGTGTTTGTGTGTGTTTGTTGGTGTGTGTGTGTGTGTTTGTGTGTGCGGTGTTGTGCCTGTGTGATTTATTTTGTGTGTTGCAATAGTTCCTCAGTGTCTGCGTAATTTAATGTCTTTATCCGATTTTTTATAATTTTTTACACTCGTGAGTAGGTTTTTATATTGAACTGTTGTCCTCAGCTATAATATCCCACCCTTGTTCGTCCGTATTCCGCATATGTTCAGCGCGGTTGTGACGGCCTTCGATGCAAGCTCAGCCGAGCGTAAAATTGACACCGCCCTATATACTAGGTAATTTCACCGTGATATGCGCGTTCATTGAATATTACATCGTCTGTATATTGCCTACGATTATTTCTTTATTGGAAAATGAAAAGCTTTGGGAATATTGAGAATGTTAACGTAATGTAGCGATGAAAGACAAAGTTGGAAGGCCTCGCAATATAGTATTCGGTAGACTTTTTTGAAGAATCCGCAGAATGTACGTAATTTAATGATACTTCTTGCAATTTAGAAGCTAGATGTTCGATTGATTAAACTAATGTAGTCCAGTAACTTCATCGCCTGTAGGTACGGGATATTTGGCGTCAAATACGGTAGGTCTGATTTTTTGCAGACTTCTTTATGATGTTGGCCCAAAGAATAATCCAGGTTTGTGAACTCGAGCGCCGAACGAAACTTTGTCAAAAAATGATTTTTTGTTTGGCATACGTTTGACCACTATCTCACCTGATGGTAAGCGATGATGCGGTCATAGAAAACGCACGCTTGCCTTGAAGTCACCAATTCACTCTTGACTTACAGACTCCTAGGTTGTAGCTATCAGGAAACACATACTAGGAAATTTCACTCCTAAGCTGTACGCACAATGATTGTGTTCCCAAAACGTTTTAAACTTTAAAAAACTTTGAAAGCTTTATCTCGATAACTGTTGGGTCTATCGAGACAATTTTGTCACATACTGTAACAAATTTAGTCTAATTTGAAAACGTTCTGAAAATATACTATCAAGAACTAGTCCTTTAGGGTTAAAATCGCAAAAATCTGATAAATTCGGCATTTTCGATTTTTGTCAAAGTTGCTTTGAGCGCTCCAGGTCACAAACTTGGATGATTCATTCATCTCATCATAAACCAGTCTGAAAAACTCAGAGCTACCGGGTCTGACGCAAACTCTGATATATAAAGTTACTGGAGCGTGGAGGACGTGTAAAAAAATTCTCCAACATAAGTTTTTATAAAAAAAATAAGCTATGTATGTATGTATTGTTACAAGTCTTTTGATACTCAATTTATCAAAATCGGTGTGTCATTATTGTCTGGCATTTATAAATTCCCCACACCGCAAACGGCAGGTAAGAACATTTTCAAAAGTCCTCAACATTTGCAACAGGAAAAGTTGTTTTTTTTTAATTTTTGCTTCAAAGTCAGTTAAAGAATCCTCATGCAGCCTTACTTGAATTTCCGAGTTCAGTGTGCAACTCAATCCTTTAGAAAAGTATCGGGTCTCAGGACTGGAAGGTTTGAAAAATGAAAAATTGCTTTTACAGCTGTTCTTCATTTATTTGGCTTTTTATTTTATTCTTAGAATTAAACGTTCAAACGTTCTTGTAACTATTGTAAGGTTACTTCGAAAGTTTTTGGCGTAATTTTGTTTCGTTGTGTTGTCGTCGTCTAGACATCTTCATTTCTTCAGTCTAGTGCCTTATTTGACTGAGTTATGGCCAGAGCTTTTCTTTTGGGTTCCAAGGGGTAACAAACGGAACCCCATTACTAAGCCTCCTCTGTCCGTCCGTCTGTCTGTCTGTCTGTGAGCTGTATATCAAGAACCGTAATAGATATCCAGTTGAAATTTTCACAGTGTGTATTTCTATTGCAGCTACAACAGCAAAAATCCAGTTCAATTAAAAATTAAAGGGTCTCCTCCCATTCAAGAAATTTGTTTTTTTTTTGGTAAAGGTACGGAACCCATCGTGTGAGTATCCCATTCGCACTAGGCCTATGCTTTCGTAAAAAGTTACGATTTGGCAATCGTTTCTTTGTATGTTATTACGTTTCTCTCGCTGTATCTATACTAATATTAAAAAAGGCAAAATTCGTGAATTTGTAGCGGATAATTTCTGGATCTACAGAACCGATTTAAAAAAATCTTTTACCAATAGAAAACCATATTGTGAGTGTTGTAAGGTTTATTAACCCGTAAAGTATCGCCAAACGAAGTGGGTGCGAGTCAGCTAGTGAGTCATTGAATAGCTCATACTTGTCTACTGTGAGTAAGTATTTTAGCGACGATAGTAACCAAAAAGGTGTTAAGTTGGCTGCCTAGATTGATTGACAGCTATATAAGAGGATCATCAGCGATGATAAGCTCGTCAAATCGAAGCTCCAAAGTCTTGAGCATCGACGCCGAGTTGCTGGCCTGTCAGTTTTCTATATTTTGGGGAGTGTGCGACGGGATTGCATTACTTAATTCCGCCAAGCCCGTTCCACCATCGGGCCACAAGAAGTACGGGGATGTGGCACCGGTACATGGTGGACATCCCACCTATACGCACAAAACGTTTTGGGAATACCTTCGTAGTGCGTACAGCTAAAGAGTGGAATTCCCTGCCTGAGTCTGTTTCCTGATAGCTACAACCTGGGAGTCTTTAAGTCAAGAGTGATTAGGTTACTTCTAGGCAAGCGTGTTCCACCTTAGATCGCATCATCGCTTAACATCAGGTGAGATAGTGGTCAAACGTATGCCTATCAATATAAATATATATATATATATATATATTTACATCGCCGTATTTATAACGCCATATAGGACGCAACATGTCCTTCAAGATGTAAATATATATATATTTATATATATATATATATATATAATATTTATTTTTCGTTACAGATGGGTTTGCTCTTGACTCTTGTCTAGGTCAGAGGTGACAGAGACAAAGTCATCACTCTTACTTTGAAGAGACTAGGGAACGCATACAGCGTTCGGAAACACAGACCCAGGTAGGAAATGTCATTATTTTGCTGTAGGTACGCATTAAAGAAGACGTTTGGAAAGCTTAGTGAGAATAAATATTGGTGGAATACTATGAAGGAAGTTTAAGTTACAATTCACAATTTAATTATCTATATTCTATCCTAGCATATAGAATTCTTCCGTTACTGAGTGACTGAAGTGAGTGACTGACAGACAACGCACGGCCGAAACTACTGGTCTTAGAAAGCTGAAATTTGAACATAGGTGCCCTCAAGTAAATTTGAACATAGGTGCCCTCAAGTAAATCGTAAAGATAGAAACGCGATTTAGAATGATTGGCTCGATACTTTTTTTATCAAACATGACACTAAATTACAATTTTAAACGTGTACTGCTAAGAGATTTTATCACGAATATATATAAAAGTTATATCAATAGATAGAGCTATTTATTTTGAAGTAAATGTTGAAATCATATTGTATTATTTCTTTATCAGTTTTTGCCAAGAAGAAAAAACAATCAAAATTTAGGCATTATTTCGCTCGCCGGACAGTCGCTGTTGTTCGTCAAAACACACAGTACTGCAACCTCGCCCGAGATTACTTATGTTGACGACTGTACCTACTAGTATAAACTGTGTCACAGTCGACAGCATCTTCCTCCCTGTGTATATAACTAGCTTGTTTCATTGTTTTCATACAAAAACAAAATAAAAATAAAAATTGTAGAACTATCTTTAGGCTAAAATTGTGAAAATAAACAAACATAAATATTACTTCAAAATTCAAAAATTTGTACGTACGTAAGTACCTGTGTGTATGGTGTGATGTGTAGTGTGGTGTGTAGTGTGATGTGTAGTGTAACGAGTTGATGAATTTGTGAATAAATGTGATATGCGCGTACGTATTAGCGGGCAAAAGCTTAGTAGTAAATAAAACAATGGCTGGTCTCTACAAATAGAAACAACGATCGTTGAACTGTCTACAACAACTCACTGCATAAATACGCTACATAAAGAGATAAAACCAACAATTCGAAACATAAACACCCAATTCATTAACAGTTACGCCTCAAAAACGGTCCACAAGCACCCTCCAGGCTCCGAACAAACTAAACGCGAAACAGTTTGTCTAAATCAAAACAAACCCGAACTATATCAATCGATTTACGTTTAATTACATTTTGAGCGGCGCGTTGACATTTCGTTCGTCGTCAGCTGTGAAATCGGGCGCCATCTTGAAGTGCCGTGAAAACCGCAGGCGTGCCGCTGACTGGGCACTTTCACGCGTGTTTACACATTGCCTCGCACATCTGCTGTCCTGGTACCTAATGGGAACGGACGGATTATTCAGTGATTTGCGTTAGCGTAATATGGCCCGAATGGGATGCTGGGGCTGATTATCATCTATCCAGAATCGAGTTTATTTGTTGTAAGGATCCGCTGTGAATTGAAAACGGTCGTATTGTTTTAAGGTGGAATGATGTAGTTAGTTTGGTAGGCAGCGTAGTGTGGACTAGTGACTTCAATTTATCACTTAAATTACCAATTGGCTTATTGCTCGTGGGTGTCCAAGTTTATAAGTTAAGTTATTTATGTAGATACTTAGAATAATAACGCATAGAAACATAGTACGAGTGCAAAAAGTGAGGCAACTAAAACTTAGCCTAATCCGTCAAACTTAGCCACCAGGCCGTCAGTACTCAATGTCACGTTCCGTCGAACACAGCTCGCGAGTAAATAATTGAAAATGACAGTTTTTTGCGTGAAAGGATGTTATAGCACATCAGGAAAACAAAAAAATGTGATAAAATAACATTTCACAAATAAGTACTCACATTCTATGCACTATTTTTACGTAAATCGATAAATAAAACAAAATTCTAATAACCTAACTTGTCATAACACAGTGTTGCTATTTGTGAGGAAAAAATACCCACATTGCTTTCATTCATGTTTTTCATTTTTGTAATTTTAAAATACAATACTTACTGTTAATTCATATCAAACCCGATGTTTTAACATTGATTATAGTTATAACCCATCAAGCATTAAACGCATTGAACCATATCTCATTTTTTATGCGATTTATTTCCTTTTATTTTGAAATAAATTGAATTATACCTTCCGAAAAAATATGTCATATTACATGAAAAATCATGTTTACCTTTTCCAGTTCCCAACAACATAAAATACTTGCCTTGATAGCAAAATAGTAATGCGTCTTCCCATATTTTGTGGGTAACGGCTTAGTAATGGTATCACTGAAAGCTATATATGTGTGCGTTAAAGGAACGTAGACACATTCGGCTCACGCACACAAAGAAAATGAAGTGGACACACGATTTTGCTCGGGTTTTGTTCTAGACGCGGCTTCTATGCGTTATTATTCTAAGTGTAGATATAAGTTAGGTTTGTCAATGCTTTTAGCCAAAGTTTCACTGTACCAAATGATCACTCTGAGGCCAAAATCAAAGATAAAAATGGTTATTGGATGGGAGTTATGGTGATACCAAAAATCTACTTCGTTGTTCAACTTAACACCGATAAAAAACTTTTTACAAAAAAATACAACCGACTTCCAAATAAAAAAGAAAAACTACAAAGTAAAAAATAACTTTAATTTCGGAAGTCGGTGTCAAAATACGAAGAGACTAACAAAAATAAGTTTTTCTTTTTTCAGTTTTTAGTGGTACCCCGCACCTAACAACACCACTGCGAAATCGCAGAACAGCAATATATTTACGCAATTTCGATTACTTGGATAACAAAAACCATCATCCAAGTAACCGAATACCAGCTATTTCGATTTAAAATCCCAACGTCGTCGTAACCAATTTTGATGAAACTTAAATGGAACCAATCTTTGCAAGTAAGACAAGAATTTTTCAAATCGGTTCATTATTGACGGAGTTATGAGGTAACAAACATAATTGAGAACCTCCTCCTTTTGGGAAGTCGGTTAAAACTGACACTCTCTTTTACACACTTACACTAACTGCTACTTTTTTAACTAGCTCTGTTAATTGATCTCAGTTAATTTTTTTATTTTGGTCCTCGGAATAAATTGACACGTAGCGCTAGCAGGCCACATTTAAAATTGTCTTTTTTTTAATTTTTAATTGTTTGGGTCACCAAGACACAGTTTGGGACTCGGTGATAACTTGACTTGATGTTTAGTGTAATTGCATCCCATTATATCTAAACGAACGTGTAACTAAGTATCACTATCATTACTTATTATAAAACAAAGTTCTCCGCCGCGTCTGTCTGTCTGTTCGCGATAAACTCAAAAAACACTGCACCGATTTTCATGTTGTTTTTACCAATGGATAGAGTAGTTATCTAGGAAGGTTTTGATGTATAATTTGTCAAACGGGCGAAGGCGCGAGCATCAGCTAGTGTTAACTTAGCATTATTTTAGAAATCACTTGAAAAGGTCTAACAACCGATAAAGCGAATCAAATCTAAAAAATACCATATATTTTATCAAATTATGTATATAAAACATACTAGATGACCCGCGCAACTTCGTCTGCGTCACATTTTCCATTACTGCTCCGCTCCTGTTTGTCTTAGCGTGATGATATATAGCCTATAACCTTCCTCGATAAATGGGCTATCTAACACTGAAAGAATTTTTCAAATCGGACCAGTAGTTCCTGAGATTAGCGCGTTCAACCAAACAAACAAACTCTTCTGCTTTATAATATTAGTATAGATTATGTTATCAAACACAATGATAATAAAGACAAGATTCGATCGCCATTAATTTTAGCTACTTCGGAAGTAACAATACATTGTCATAACAGTACATTGTTTAAACCCAAACTCTGGGCAACACATTCATATTATTTTGATACCAATGGGAATAATATTCAGAGAATAGTTAGCATTTATAATTCTAATCTACTGCACAGGACAATGTAGTCCTTAGTAGGGTGACCATAATAATAGTGACAAGACATTAATGAATGATGAATATTCATGAATGAATTCATCATTAATTTTTTGAATGATTAATTTGATTTTTTTTTCATTGATGAATGAATTTGAATTTATAATTTATCATTGTTTGTGTATTTGTTTCTATTTTATTATATTATGTAATATGTGCTGTGATCCTTTGTTGGTCGAAATAAATTTTATTAAATTTAATTTTTTAAGGGCAATAATTATGTGTTAGAGGAGAACTTAACTGAACTTAACTACAGTGCCATGTTCTTTTTAGGGTTTCGTCCCAAAGGTTACCAACGGAACCCTATTACTAAGCCTCTGCTGTCCGTCCGTCCGTCCATTTGTAAGCAGGTTATATCTCAAGAACCGTAAGAGTTGAAATTTGAAATTATCACCGAGTTTGTATCTATTGCCGCTATAACGAAAAATGTAAATATTGTGAGAGTCCGTCTCGCACTTGGTCGGTTTTTTAACCAACTTCCGAAAAAGGACCTCCTCAACTCTCCTCAAGGACTTCTCAATTCGACTATTTTTTTAAATTTATGTACACCGATTACTCCGAGGTTTCTGTGATTCTTTTTAGTTCGATGCGGCATACTCGCCATTTGGTCCCGTAAAAATTTAATTCAGTTTGGCTAAGCAATTTTTATTTTAGAGCATTTTTTATGGTCATGTTACGGGAACGTGCTTTCTAAATAACACCAAGGCTTGAAGCATCAGTTTACCAGCTTCTGCAGCCGCCTTCAACCGCAATTGAAAGTCGGAAATCATTCCTAGGGATAATATTCCCTTGATAAAAAGCCTATGTGCTATTTCAGGCTATATCTTTGTACCTCATCCAGGTCGAGATTGTCTAACAAACATACATTTGTCCATCCTACATCCACTATACGAACTATGACATTAAAATAATGGTAAGACAAGATGGCTAACCTTTGAAAAGGTGTCCTAAAATTACTATTGAAAATATATCAGTTCTATTAAGTAGAACTGATATATTTTCAATCTATTATTTACTAACAGATTTAAAAAGTCACAAATAATAAGACGCACAGGTCGATCTTTAAGCTGAAGCAACGCTTGCCGAGGTTGGTTGGTCTTAACATACCGAGTTTCCTCCATGCCTCGGAAAGCACGTTAAGCTGTTGGTCCCGGCTGTCATTTGGAGATCTTTGGCAGTCATTTCGGATAGTCAGAAGCCAGAAAATCTGAAACCAGTCTTGCCGAAGAAGTACCGTGTTACCCAGTTTATGGGTTGTAGAGGTCTGCATGGTAGGCAGCCGCTCCACGTAAAATACTGGTATTCAGCTTAATCCGGTTTGACTGGAAGCCGACCCCAATAAAAGGCTAGGCAGATGATGATTTAAAGTTACAATTTGAAGGGTAGGTTACACTACGATGTTAATTTACAAACAAAGAATAAAAGTGAATATGTTATTCAAATCGTTAAAAAAGTCTGCTCTGTTGGATAAACGCAATGGTCAATATTTTAAATGACTATCAGGCTACAGCAGCTACAATAAAAAAATACCGCATATATTATTCAGTTTTATCCACGATTCGTTCTCGATAGCGAATAAACACTAAAGGAGGCTTCAATCCAACTGAACCGCGTGTCATAAACTTTAAAATGAAAAATAAATAAAATGGAAGTTTGCTTAAAAACGCGCTGCTCTGTTTTATAACATTGCTAGAAAGTTTAAAGTAATAATAGGCTTTGTAAACCGTATAATTAGTACAAGTAGAACAAGATTGGAGAGTCTCCAGTTATCCTGATTATCATAATGTAGTATAAAAGAAAAAAAAAAGAAAAATGTTAATTCGGGACTCACACACCACACATAAAAGTAAAATAAGTAAAAACTAACTGTTATAAAAAATAAGTTGACACAGTTAACCAACATCCTGAAATACCTAATGAATTTGTGCGAGGCCAAAAAGGTCCCTGTAATCTTATTTAATAACTATTATTTATCAATATTGTAAACTCAGATTTTAAGAGTGTGTCAATCAGAAAATAAGCAACGATGACTGGGGGTTCTACGATTAGAGGGCCAATTTTACTAATTTTGAAACAACGTTCCATTCGAATTTCAGTCGCTTGTTGACAAGCGACTGAATTTCTTTAAAAATAGTTTTCAACTCCGTTCTTTAAAAAAAATATTGAGATCGGTTTGCTCTTGACAGATGTCTTGGTCAGAGATGACAGTCATTTTTGACATATTGCCAACATGCGAATTAATGCGGACGTTGATTTAAAATTAATCGAATTAGCCGAGGGGCTAATTCGAAATTGGCCAATAAGCACATCAAATGTACTTCCAGTAGAAAACAAAATATCAGAGTGCTAATTCTACTAATTTTCAAGCCACTTTTATATCCATCTTTATCGCAAACTTGCAAAAATATTTGAATCTTAAGATTTTCTGGCAGTTTTTGAAATGCGAATATTAAGTTGTTTAAAATTAATTGAATTGGCCCTAAAACTATGTATGTACATAAAAAGCGGTACCTCTTTTATTTCCTTTTATAAACGTGGCAAAGTGTAGCTGTTGTAAATCATGTCAGATCGCTGTTTTTAAAACCTTGGAGATTGGCTAGACAATAACTAATACAAGGAAGGAAAACTTATTGGATTTTTCAGTTTTTCTCACAAACTGGATTTATTGAGAAAATTGGAAATGTTCCTTGAAATATTCGCTGTTTATTTTATGATAAACTAGCTGACCCGCGCAACTTCGTTTGCGTCACATTTTCCATCAATGCTCCGCTCCTATTTGTCTTAGCGTAATGATATATAGCCTATAGCCTTCTTCGATAAATGGGATATCTTACACTGAAAGAATTTTTCAAATCCGACCAGTAGTTCCTGAGATTAGCGCGTTCAACCAAACAAACAAAAAACAAACAAACTCTTCTGCTTTATAATATTTATATAATTAGTATGGATTAGTATAGATTATTGTGGTTGTGGCCCTCTACTTATTTTCTTTTGTGTACGTAGAGTACTACGTACACAAAAGAAAATAAGTAGAGGGAAATTTCTGGAAATGATTGTGGTTTGATCAAGCTTTTTAAAATGTTTGCAAGGTACTACTAAAGGCGGATTTGATCAATCTGAAAGAACGCAATCAGTATATGAACCATGTTTACAATCTGTCAGTGTCATTATGTGGTATGGAATATTGACACTGACAACTCTTGAGCGCAGCTTGATCGCGATTATTTCATTGGTGAAATCCGCGCTTAGCCTGTGAATAGTTGAGCTAACAATTGATTTATCGTGACTTGAGTCTGTATACTCAACTAACTGTATCCCAATGAGTCATTCGGTGGTACTTACATTATTTATTCTTCAATTATGTAAGTATCCTTAAATAAGTTAAATGCGAACCAGAATCAGCCGGTCGATTCTGTCGACATCTCATCGTGTTCACTAACTCATCACTGACCCACAACATATCACTGACTTTGATTGACGAGACGCGCGTCAAATTAATGATGACGTTTTCTGACCCAGTGCCCATTCCACCAGCTGGTCTATTTTGTCGATATCTCACCGTGATCACTTAGAGTGAACAACAAGTGAGCTGTATCGACAAGTGAGCTGCCATCTTGTTTGTGTGTTTTGACAGCTCACTTGTCCTTTACTTCGCCTAAGTGTTCACTTGGACATGTTGACAGAATCGCACGGCAGTATCATCCGGTCGATTCTGTTGACATTTCACCGTGATCACTTAAGTGGAGTGAACGACAAGTGAGCTGTCATGCCATCTTGTTTGTGTGTTTTGACAGCTTACTTGTCGTTAACTTCGCCCAAGTCATTTCGACATGTTTGTGGAAAAACTCTTTACGTTACCTACTTCTAGTCTTAGGACTAAGTCACACGTTGCGGTATTTGTTATAAAGAGTCACATCGGCACTGGAAGGAAAAATGCATTAGGAGGGACACGGGTGGGTTATAATCAGTAAGTGTCAGAACACTCACTTTCGCTCACAGCGGAGGGAAATTTGATGATTTAACATCCTTAAAAACAAGGTGTGATGCGTTGTAATGACTTTAATTTCGGCAGCAAACATTTATTTGATATCACGTTACAAATTATCACGTAAAACATTTTCACCCTTAAATTAATATAAATTATGTCACCCACTAATTTACTCAACCACTCAAAAATCCACAGCTTAATGTGTATTAATTAAATCTAAAAGAGAGCTCGTTAAATTTCACGCATTTACACCATAAGCCAGTTAGTTGGCAATGGAATAATTCCACTTCTGACTCGCATTCAGCAGAGCGCGCGCGTCGGGGATTCCGTACGGGCGGCGCAATCTCTAAAATAAATAGCCGTCATAATTTAGCAGGACATTGTCCTAAATAACACGTTAATCATGGTGAGTGTGTAAACGTTGGGGTAAGCACGGCTTGGCACATGAATAAATACTATACAGAGACCTCACTGGGATAGGCCGTAGGGCGCGCCAATCTCACCACGGTATCTGGGGTGAAGTAAACGTCACGTGAACTGTCAATCATTGGCATCGCTTGTGAGGAGGATCCGAGGGAGTAGTAGCATCTTGAAAGTCGTGGCTGAGGACCTGAAAGCTCCTGTGCTGAGGCATTTCATGAGAAGTCATTGTCCACATGAAGTGCCTCGTAAGTACATGACTCATTAATTATTTTTGAAACTTGTTTTACTGCCCTTAGTGTGTAAGTTGTACTAACAAAATTGGTTCCTTATGTTGTTCCCAATAAAAACAATTTCTATTTTGTATTTGTTAGCATCAATTGGAATTCACTTCATGTTCATTACATCAAGTCTTCACAAAGAGTTTTTTTTTTTAAAGAATCGGGCGGCTGTTTGATATCTTGCATTACTTATTTGACCGGAAAGATGTATGAAGGAGCATTTTAAGTTGTCAAAGTGGTACAAAACATGAATTAATGATGATTTTGAAATCAATACTTAAGTCCTAAGAGTCTTAAGTCTTAAGTACCTTTAGATTGATAATTAAGTACTTGCATGAATTTTAAAATATAGTACACCTGCAGGTCTATTTATCTGTTAATCTTATGGCGGGTTTTTAACTAAGGATTACAAAATCCGCCCTTGTAGTTTCAATATATTGGGAAAGAACTATTTTCAAAAGTCGAAAACAATTAACTTCTTTGGAAAAAGCCAGACAGCGCAATGTGAAGTTAGTTATCTAAACAAGCCGTCGTACTTGTTAGTTATATTTAAGTGTTTCTACACTAGAAATGTATTGATTATTTTTTCACTGCTGGAGCGACAAATAAGGAGTTATGGCAAAGATGCCTATACTCAGAAGTTTTTTTTCTACTTTCAACATACTTTTTGTACACTGTTGAGATGCCAGTATGGATGCAAGAAGAGAAAGAAGAAGGAGAAGAGAAGATGAAAGGAGGACTTCATTTTTTTCTGAAAACTTCTAACGCAAGCCACTTTGTATACCATAGTTCAGTTGCAGACTCTGTTGGATACTCTATTCCAGGCCCCAGATTTTCATATTCATACCTCGGTGTTCCAGTACTTGTTCTAAACGTAACGTGTTTTGCAATTACTCTGCGCTTTGAAAAATATGTAGATTTGTTGTCTGAGACGATCCTTATTACTGCGGCGACGTAAGTGGAATGTCTGATGCGGTGGGAGTCTCGTCTGCTCGTGTGCTCAGCTATTGAGAGAACTATTGTGTTTGTCTTGAATATATAGTAGGAAAACATCGCTTGTATCTGCGTCAGCTCATTCTGTGAATAAACTTTGTTCAGTGATGGGCGATTGTGTGGCAAGTGTAGGCTCTATTTTAACATTTATTTTCTAAGGGCAACCAGCTCTATAACTGGCTGCATTACAGTGAGTGCTACCAAAGTGTGATGTGATCAATACTCGACCCTATTCTTTTTTTGTTAGGTCGGGAAATCATCACAATCTTCTGAGCACGCTCGCCCCATCATATACCTCATCCATCGCTTTCCATGATTGTGATTAAGAGCATGCCCATTCCTCAATAAAATAACTGTTAACAAGATACTCCTTCCGTGCTGGGGGGAGCGGAAGGGACTTTCAGACTCTTACTGACTAAAATGAACCCGTGTTTCTCCTAATGCCCTTTTTATTCCAGGCCCTGGTGACTCTTTCGAACAAATTCCGCAACTCTGACAGTTGTTCGTGTCCTGCAATGTAATTTTGCCGTTAGGTGTATTTGGAGTGGTGTAATGTCAGAAAGTTTGGCAAATCAAAAGGTCTCAGTTGAAGGTTTTCTGAACGACTGAAGTAGTGTACAGTGGTTGAGGGAGCTTAGAAAAAAATTACGAGCTACGTCATATAATGTCTAAGATGTTTTTTTGGGACAAGCCCGCCACACATTCCCAACCACTGCAACTCCTGAAAGCCAGAATCAACAGTGGCGACCACCAGAAAAACGCCGAGCTAATGAAACCCGACGAGTCCCGGAGAAACGATTCAACTGTCTTGGATCCCGCAACGAAATTAATCAGAATAGTACAGCGGAGGAGTAGGAAACAATAATGCCTAAGATGTGTACATGCTACATAATTAATTCTACGCACAAAACGGACAGAATTGGAGTCTAACATGGTGTGGATAACGGAGTCTCTACCCACTCAGTTGCAGGGGTACATTTCTCTTCCAGTTGGTTTTCCCATGGCCAAAAATTATGTAGCTCTATCGCGTGTTAACAACCCTAGCAACTTTCTATAACATCATGTATAGAAAAGCGTCATCATCAAACGTTCATCATTACGAAAAATTACTAGAGCTAGTCGGCATTTTGAACTTATGAAGTGCCTTGCATAACACTCTTCCAAGTTCCTAATTCTAGGAGTAGTCAAGTAATGCTAGATATTGACTTCTCGTACATATCTCATCTTACAGATCATACCTAGCGACAACATTCCGACATGCACGCGAACGAAGTCGCGGGCAATAGCTAGTCTACACTATAATATTATAAAGAGGAAAACTTTGTTTGTTTTTTTGTTTGTTTGTTTGTTTGATTGTAATGAATAGGCTCAAAAACTACTGGACCGATTTTAAAAATTCTTTCACCATTCGAAAGCTACATTATCCACGAGTAACATAGGCTATATTTTATTTTGGAAAAAATAGGGTTCCGTAAGATATTTGGGTTTTTCGGACACAAGGTGTAAAAATCAACCAGAAAAGTTACTTATTTTGCGTACGCTGCCTAAACTATAAAAGATAGAACCATACATTGTTCTAATTAATTGTAGATCTTATAAATATCTACAAAAAAGTCCGCGACACACTATACCTATTTATGTCGAGTGAGGCACAACAACCACTTTTTAATTTAAAAATCTTGATTTTTTTTTGGACTACATTTAAACGCGTTTATTTTACTCATGCTATTAATCCTTATCAAAATAAAGTATTTCATCACTAAGTACAGTTTATGTAGATAATATTTGGTCTTTGAATGATTAAAATCGGACGTTTGGTTTTGAAGTTATGGCGAAATTAAAATATTACGATCTCTGCTGCACGGCCCGTTGCGAAGTGGACGTCACCAAGGCGGGGGTGCGCGTGCGGGAGGGGAGTTTAGATCTATGAGTAAGGTACCCGCGCGGCTCAAACGCGATAAGCCTGGCTGGTGGCTTTAATTCTATATTAAGGCCTCACAGGCAAGTCCGGTTAAGCAGAAGCCAATCTTCTCAGGTTGACCTGCGAGAGCCATAACAAAAAAAAAAAGCTCAAACGCGAGGTCGGCTCCCTACGCAGCGGTCGTGCGCGAAGTCTAATAATTTTCGTGCGATTTTTTTTAGATTTCGTTCTTAAAACTACACCTACGCAAAAGTTCTTCTCAGAGCTAAACAACAGTTCTTCTCAGAGCCAAACAACAGTACTTTTCAGGGTATAACCAACAGTTCTTTTCAGGGCTAACCAACAGTTCTTTTCAGAGCTAGAACACGCTTTTTCTTAAACATTTGAAAATGCCTAAGAGAGCCAGGTCTCAACTTACTAAACATAGTTCTCAAGCACGGGCAGCAAGAATACGCCGTATGGGAGAATCTTCACCTGACCGTTCACAACGCCTTGCTGAACAAAATCAGAGAAACTCTCAGGTACGCGCACGAGAGTCGAGTGTCGAACTCGAAAGTTCGCAACGCCTTGCACAACAAAATCTGAGAACCTCTGAGTTATAATAATATTATAAAGCAGAAGAGTTTGTTTGTTTGTTTGGTTGAGCACGCTAATCTCAGGAACGACTGGTCCGATTTGAAAAATTATTTCAGTGTTAGATAGCCTATTTATCGAGGAAGGCTATAGGCTATATTATATGTATATCATTAAGCTAAGTCAAAAAGGAGCGCAGAATTAATGGAAAATGTGACGCAGACGAAGTTGCGCGGGTCAGCTAGTAATATTATAAAGAGGTAAAATTTGTTTGTAAGTTTGTAAGTTTGTATGTTTGTAAGTTTGTATGTAGGGGGTAATCTCAGGAACTACTGGTCCGATTTGAAAAATTCTTTCAGTATTAGATTAGATAGCTCATTTATCCGGGAAGGTTATAGGCTATATATCACCACGCTAAGACTAAAAGGAGCCGAGCATTAATGGAAAATGTGACGCAGACGAAGTTGCGTGGGTCAGCTAGTAATTAATATTGCTAGAAAAATGGTTGCAGACCTTCAGAATTTTAATCTTTTTGACTCTATCAAACTAACGTTTTGTTCTACACAACAACAAACTAACGTTTAATTTTTATCGGCATAAATAGAGGTTTGTTTTCCGTCATAGCGACGAAGTCGATAAGAGTGAAATAAATTTCAAAAGGACTTTCTTCCGCTAATTTTCTTAGCTATCGTTCAATCAGTAGAGCATTTTCAGAAAAAAAAAAATATAAATGAGAACTCGTTGTTTCATTGTCGTAATTATAGATAGCGGTATACGACATAGATACAAGTGTGACGATTTTGTGCGACTCTTTTTTCGCTATCAAACAGCCGGTCGATTCTGTAAACAGTGATCACGAAGTGAGCTGAGTGTGAAGAAGTGAGTCATTCCACTTTGATTACTTGAATAGACAGCTCACTTCACCCAAACCTTCACTTCGATATGTTTATAGAATAGCAATGCTGCTGCACATTCACAAACGACTCCTAAATTCTCATATATGCTATAATATACGTGTGATTGTTTGTTTGGTTTGTTGAACGCGATAATCTCAGGTACTGGTTCGAACTGAAAAAATCTTTAAGTGTATGTAGTTGTAGTCCATTTATCGAGGAAGGCTATAGGTTATAGGCACAGATTTATAATATAACTATGGTTATCTATACTTATTTTGTTTGTTTGTTTGGTTGAACGCGCTAATCTCAGGAACTACCGGCTCGAATTGAAAAAATATTTTTGCGTTGGATAGTCCATTTATCGAGGAAGGCTATAGGCTATATAACATCACGCTATGACCAATAGGAGCGGAGCAGCAATAAGAAATGTTGCAAGCGGGAAAATAGCTTCCGGTGCGTGCGCTGCGTAAACGGTTTAAGTTACGCAAAAATCAAGTATTAAGAAATTATTCCTCTTTAAAACTTCTAAAAAAAAATCTCTCGACAGTATATGTCTATCCCTTTGGGTTAACTCACTATAACCCTTTTTATGGAAATCAAATTCGTTCTAAAATAATGCATTGAAGAGTTTATTTGTTTCAACGCGCAAATCTCAGGAACTACTGGTCTGACTTGAAAAATTCTTTCAGTGTTAGATAGCCTATTTATTAAGGAAGGTTATAAAAGGTTATAAATTATATATCATCACGCTGAGACAAAAAGGAGCGGAGCATTAATGGTAAATGTGACGCAGACGAAGTTGCGCGGGTCCACTAGTAGGCATATAAAATCATACTTCGACAGATGGAAGCGCAGCATTAATGAGAAATGCGAATAAGAAGTTGCGCGGGTCAGCTCCTGTTTCATATTTGTGTTACTAAGAATCGATAATCTCCACTAAGTCCCAACATTTGCCCCCTCAACCGTGCATCAACAGCTCCTATAAATTGTATACCGGCTGAAGAGTCCTCGAGAGGGATAGAACGCGTCAAAGTGAACTCCAGGACACTCCAACATTCTCAACGTCCATTCATTTTGTGTCATAAATATCTCGGCTTGTCATTCACAACTTTTATGTTTAGGCTTGAAAATCTTCGAAGCCGAGTGATGATATTTAAGTGGGTTTGCCACGACCTTGGCATTTAGAGACCGGAAATTTTGCTGAATAGCTTCTGTTTACTCTAAAGAAGTAAGGTTTAATTCAAGACACATAATTCATTCAGAGTTAGTATAAGAAAGAGAGGTAAATACTTTGACGATAAAATGGTAACGTAAAAGCTTCAGGCCCGGTCATCATCTGCCTAGCCTTTTCCCAACTATATATATGGGGTCGGCTTCCAGTTAAACCGGTTTTAGCTGAGTACAAGTATTTTACGCGGAGCCGCTGCCTAACAGAACCTCTACAACCCATTAACTGGGTAAAAACGGTACTTCATGACTATCCGTAACGACTGCCAAAAATCTACAAATGACAGTCGGGACCAACGGCTTAACGTGCTTTCCGAGGCACGGAGGAAACTCGGTCAGTTAAGATGGTCACCCATGTACAGACTAACATTAGCAAGCGCTGCTTAACCTTGAAAATTGACCCGCACGGCTTTTTATTATAAAGCGGTATTTGGATAAATAAAAAAAACAACAGAAAAAAACATGAATAGTGCCTGGTGCCTGGTACCTGGTGTCCCAATATTAGGGCAGGACGCTACGTTACTCTGCAATAATCTTTGGCTGAAGAGTTTGTTTGTTTGTTTGCTTGAACGCACTAATCTCAGGAACTACTTGTCCGATTTGAAAAATTCTTTCAGTGTTAGATAGCCCATTTATCGAGGAAGGCTAAATGCTATACACCACTACATCACGCTAAGACAAATAGGAGCGGAGCATTAATGGAAAATGTGTTTTTTTTTTTTTTTTTAGGGATGGGAAATCATCCAATGACTCCTCCCGCTCTGGGTGTTACCGGGAGGGAGTGTCAGACTTCTACTGACTAAAACCCATCCATGTTCCTTCATTGCCCTTTGTGTTCCGGAGCCACGGTGTCTCTTGCGAATAATCCCGCGACTCCGGCAGGCGTCGGCCCTTCCGGGCCCCTCTGTGGGCTGACTCTCTTTGAGGCGCGCGTGGAACACTAACGCACCGTCGACACGGCCTGTCGTCTAACTAGACGGACGGACGGCGAGCCACCCATAGCTCGCCGTCCACAGGCCCGCGCCTACGGTGGCCGGAGGTCACCAGGTGGCGGCCCCCGACGCCCGCGGCGTCCACCACGGCGGCCGGGACGAAAGGGTCTCCTCGCCCTCCCCGCCGCCTCCTTCGCTAGCATGACTGCTTCGCAGAAGGAGGCAACGGCGTCCCATTCCGTCTCGCTCCGGACCATGGCTTGGACCAGGGCCGGAAGCGAGAGGTCGCCGCCGAATGGAAAATGTGATTACAACTAGTTTTAGAATATTGTTACTTACCAACATCCCCTCCAGACAAGATCCTAAATAATGAACCATTTCCCCAAACCAACGACGCAGAACTAACCAAATATTTAATAACAGTAATTATTACATACAAACCCGCAAATTGGCTTATCGCCGAAATGATAATATAATTATTCGCAAAGCTCTAACAACATATTCTGCCCATGACGAAGGGAATCCATTTAGGGGTGATACATCTGCCATAATATCGTCATAAAATAATCTCATTAGGGGAGGGGGATGTAATCGGACGTGCGAAGGCCGGGTCGAGCTTGTGGCGACAACCCTGCGGACGTAAGGGTTGTTACTTGTTATGAACTTAATTCGAATGTATTAACTGGGTTTTTGCTCATTGATTGTGAACGGGAAACTTGGGTTTTATAGGTTGTTGTGTCCGTCTGTGACGACGCTTTATTGAAATTGTATTATCTGAAGAACAGTTTTTATTCAGCCTTCAATAGTGTCCCACTGCTGGGCAAAAGAAAAGGGGATGGCCCTTTCGTACTGCAAGTCTTTCTGTCTTCGGGAGATCCCTGCACGTCGATTCTGTAAAATTCAAACAACAACTCGCATTTCACGTCGCTATTCGCTCTCACTTCGCATAAGGTTCAAAATGACCTTGATTTTGCATTCTGTAAGCATCACCTAGGCACTTGCGAAGTGAAGTGAGTTCCAAAGCGACCACCACACTCACTAGTGACTACCACACTCAACAAAATGTAAGTCGATATTTATCGGTTTTTTATTTTACACAGAATTTGAGTTATTATGATGGTTAAATTAAAATGTCTTATTTTAAGGAATTTGAGGCAGCTAATAAGTAAAAAAAAAACAGAAAACTCTAAATTCGTGCCGTGAATTACGAAAAAAATCCTTACCTTACGAAAAAAATGACTGACAGCAGACACTATCATTAGTAATCTGTGGACAATATTTTCATTTATTGCGTTGATGTTATAGAGTTCGTTGCATTGTTTTGTTTACGTTTTGTTTGTTTTTTGATCGTTCAGTGCCGATAATAATTGTGAAATAATCATGAAGTAAGTTTGTATTCCTGGTTGTAAAGTTCAAAAATAATATTAATTAAGGAAGTGTCTAATCCAACAATACTCTTTCAGTCCAAATGAGACACGTTCCTCTTACCTATCGTCGGTTCGAGTTTTGGTAGATTGTCGACGTTTTTCTAGTTTATCCAAAGCATGAGGTTTTTATAATAAATATTTAAACAAAAACATTCTTGCCATCGTTATCGCTTTAGTAGGAAGGCACTTATTCACTTTAAAACTTTAAATACCTTTTTTAAACATTTTTAACTATGATTTCTTCTATTTTCTTTCGTAAAATAAATGCTTTTAATTTGACACTTTGAATCGAGTTCGAGTGCGAAGTGAGCGTCGAAGTGACGGGGGAATTACCTTATAGAATGCCACTTTTTACGCCATCTCATACTTTATCTGTCAAAATCTCGCAGTCAATTTAGTTCAACTCGCAAACACGCTCGCATGAGTAGCGCTAGTGTAGTTTCGAATTATCAATCGAGTTTTAGAATGCCAATCAAGAAACTCACAGCGGATTCAGATTCGAAGTTTAGCATGCAGTCTTACTGAATAGCAGTACTGGCCAAGTTTTCCACGCCTCTCCTCCACATTTATAATGCGTAGGTACTGCCAAGGTGGGATACTCTCTTCCGGCGTCTATGTTCCCTTCCATATATAACCCGTCTGCCTCAACGCGCGAGTTAACGGGTATCTTCTGGGCAAGCTCGCTACACCATAGACTTCATCCATCGCTTTCCATCAGGCGTGAACGAAGTCAAGAAAAAATCCCTTAATTATAATAATTAAATAATGTAGATCTCGGTCATTTGTCAGTGACAGAAGGAATACGTAACAGGAAAAATCACATCAGATTTTTCATTAAAATTTTCCATCGTGTTTCGGCGAATTATAAAAACACAGAAAGGAATACTTAGCAAGTTCTAAGAAATCTTTCGTAACATCCTTACAATATTCTTTGCTGAACTTTGAAAGCAATTTTTGCATATCTTTGAAAAATACTTTTCACGAGACGAAAATTTCATAACATCACTAGGAATGCTAACAAATTCTCGCCAAAAATCCATACTAATATTGTGAATGCGAAAGTAACTCAGTCTGTTCTGTTTGACGTCTTAGTGACTGAACGGATTTGAATGAGACTTGACACACGGGTCCTATCCTGGAATAGAACATGTTTTGTTTTTTTTTCTAACTATATACATTTGAATATACAAAAACAAGATACCTAGCGTCGAAGAATTCTTTCGCATCGCCTGTCATCCGGAAACATGCCCAGAAGACTCGCAGCATTACTACGTTGAATGGCAATGCTAATTCTTTGAGCAAAGAACGAGTCAGCCCTCTGGTCATGCAAAGTGTCGATCAATCGGCGAGATGTGCCCTTAAGAAAACCTTTTACAAAAAAATACAACAGACTTCCAAAAAAAAAAAAAAACTACAAAGTAAAAAAATAACTTTAATTTCGGAAGACGGTGTTTTTGTTTGTTTCTTCGTATTTTGACACCGACTTCCAGCTATTTCGATTTTGATAAACTTTAAATGGGACCAATCTGCAAGTATATCCTTTCACATAAAATAATAATTTTTCAAATTGGTTCATAATTGTCGGAGTTATGGGGTAACAAACATAAAAAAAAAACATACAACCGAATTGAGAACCTCCTCCTTTTTGAGAAGTCGGTTAAAAAGGTGTCGCGCATTCGGACCCCATGATCCACGCATTTCGACCTAAAACTGTAACATAGGATTATGTTCATCATACCAGGAGTACCCTTACCATAATTTTCGACTATCACGTGGCCGAAGCCGCTGCGAGATGTTAGTCGTACCTGAATAAATCCAAGATTGAAATTTTTTGCTATTTAGTTTACACAATATTATCTCGCTAAATCTCTATAATTGGCAGTATAATAAATCACAAATCTGGTCGATGTAACTGACGGAGCGCGTCGTGATTGGCATGTAAGAATCGATCCCAAGTCGCGACCAATGATTGATGACCCCTGTTACGTGCCGCGATGTCATTGACTGTTTACTACTTACATTGGTTGGATGTTTACTGCTTTAAAGTGTGGTCGAATTTTTAAAGTTACGCATGTCTCCCGGGATTTCAATCACCATCATCTGCCTAGCCTTTTCCCAACTAAATCGGAGTCGGCTTCCAGTTACACCGCATTCAGCTGAATACCGGTATAGTATTTTACGCGGAGCCGTTGCCTAACAGAACCTCCACAACCCATTAACTGGGTAAAAACGGTACTTCATGGAAAGACTGGAGTCAGATTAACTGATTATCCGTAACGACTACCATAGATCTACAAATGACAGCCGGGACCAACGGCTTAACGTGCTTTCAGAGGCACGGAGGAAACTAGGTAAGTTATGATGGTCACCCATCCACAGACCAACTTTAGCAAGCGTTGCTTAACCGCGTTGTCTGTCTGTTCGCGGTTTATCTCAGAGACGCTTAGCATTAGAAAGTTGGAATTTGTTTTTAGACACCCTTTGGATGGACTGAACGAAAGGATTAATAAAAGGTAATTGTTGGCCATGTAAAATGATCACTTCTAAAGAATCACTTTCGCTACCATGACGAAGACAAGGACAAGCTTCACTCTTTCAGATATTTTTCCAAAACTCAGATCCGAAGATTCTCATTCTAAAATCTTTATACGCCTCAGATGAAAATTAAAAAGGTCGATGTTAAAATGGTAAAAAAAAATAGAGAAACCCATATACTATCCTTCACAATTCCAATTCTCCTCAATACCTTCGTGAACGCTTGGAGTACCTCATTGCGGGGGGTAAACCATGTCCCACTACCACTTCTCTTCTCCTTCGTACTTCACGTCACAATTCTAGTCGCTCTGGTGGTTCCTTTTCTGTTACTGCAGTGCGTCTCTGGAACTCGCTCCCACACTGCATACGCGACAGCCCTTCTCTTGACGTCTTCAAGAGGAAAGTTAATGAGCATTTCCTTTCGGATTTGACATAATATTCGTATGTGTATAATATTTTATAATCATAATCATAATCATAATCATAATCATAATCATAATCATAAATATTTTATTTGTGATACATAGGTACAGTGGTTGATGTTTCAGGTTAATGTGCGCTATGATCAGCCTATTAGTTTGCGTTTGCGTTTAGTTTGTTTTATAGTTATGTATGTAGGTTTATTTATTTATTTATAAAATTTGTAATAATGTACACCGGATCCTACCCTCCATTGTCATCTTTCTCTATCACTCAAAGGTTTGCTGGGAGAAAACTCATTTCTGAGTTAAGCTCGCCTTTGTACATAAACTTTCCATCACTGTATATTATATAAGCTGTTTTGGTATACAATAAAGAATTAAGAATGCCTAACAACTTTCCAAGGCATCAAACATTTTTAAGTCGTACATACAAGCATTTGCTGCGACTTTCCCCGAATCCCCCTTTGACGTTAAAAAATTCTTCAGCCCGCTTTGTCTCCATAATTATTGTCCTACGGTATTTAATCGTCATTTTTCCTTTGCACAACACATCTGAGGAGTTATTGAAGATTTTTCTCGTATTCTCTTGAAATAGAAATATCTGCTTCTTTTGGGAAAAAAATTAAGATTCCGTGTTTGCAGAATTTAATATTCCTTAGCGTAAATTCTTAACAAACGTTTGCAATATTAATATAGGTGTATCTGTAGAATGTTTAATCGTATCTCTTTTGCTGTATCTGTGGATATTAAAAATGTTCGTTCCGCGTAACAAGCTTATGAGAATGATGAAACATTTTGATCAAAGAATGAATTTATTGATGGCAAGTTTAACTAGAATTCCTTTTTGCTGAGCTCTTTCACATCGGGACTTGGTACACAAAGTGAAATGAACTTCGATGTTCGAATAACGATATGCACACGTTCGCTCGGTAAAGTCAGAAGAAAGTTTTTGTCTGTCCCGAGTTGCTATAAAAACTGTTCTTCTAACTTATTATATCGATAGCTTTTTTTATCAACTTACTAGCGGATGTCCGCTTAGCCCGCTTGACCGTCGTGAAAACGTCGAGAAGTCGAGACCACTCTATCCATTGGTGAAAACAGCAAGAAAATTGATGCAGTAGTTTTTGAGTTTACCGCGAACAAACAGACAGATAGAGACGCGGCGGAGGACTTTGTTTTATAATATGTAGTGATAATATTTTTAATCAAATCAAATCAAATCAAATCAATTTATTCATATTTTTAACAGTAAAATGTGTATAAATAGTCACAAAAAGATAATATATAGTAAAGATCTTACAAAAGGTAATTAATGGCTATCTTAAATCTAGTTTACGGCTAAAATTAACTACAAGTAAGTACAAGATATTTAACTAGGAACTTAAAATATATGTAGCGACCTGCCCGAACTAGGTTTATTTAAACCTGTGTTTCAGGCCGCACGATACCTATCACATCTTCCCCGGTTGTGGAATTTCTTCAAAAGAGTCACGACGGCCCCGGAACGCAAAGTGCATTAGAAGGAACACGGATGGGTTTTAGTCAGTAAGACTCTCACACTCTCTTTCGCTCCTGCCAGAGCGGAAGAAGTCATTTGATGACTTCTTATCTTTAAAAAAAAGGTTTTACATCTTATTTTAAAATCTCAAATAAAATAAAGCCATAATAAAATATTGATACAAATGAATAAGACAAGAAGTGTAAATTCTCTTGATTTCAAGTGTAAATTAAATGTTCAGTCGGTCGTATTCTGTAAACATCTCATTAATCTCATTTAATTTTTTAGAAGAACGTTGCCCCACTCTAGGAATTTCTCCTGTATCGTGTAAAAATCGTATCGTTGACAAAAAAACACATACGAACTCACGTCCACAAACAGCCGGACCCGGAACAACTATCTGTAGGCCAAACAAATAATTATTTGTTCCGTGCGAGAATCGAACCCGCGACACGCAGCGCAGCAGCCGATCGCTCAACCACTGCACCAACCGTGTCATCAATCTCTCTTAGTATTCAACCCAAGTTAACCCACGTGCCAAATTTAGATTTCTACTACCAATGGTTTCGTCTGTGGCTTGTCTTTTAGTCACTCAGTCACTAAAGGAAGAATTTTACATATTAAGATTATTGATTCACTGGTATCATAGAACGAATCGGAATCGTGTCGTTAGCATGAACGAAGCTCGCTAGGCTTTTAGGTGATGAGTCAACATAAAACTTCGTTACCATGAAAACACATTGTTTATCTATCTTTGTACGGGTCTGTTGCCTGGGTCCCGGGGCCAAAGAGCAGGGGTCGCGGGGCCCGGGGCCCAGAGCGCGGGCTGCGGGGCGTTAGCCTAAATATAGTCAGCCTTTGTAGAGTACAGACTTCATTCATCAGTTGTATCGTGTGAGTTTTCCAGTGCAATTCGTTTTGTTTCTACTAGCTTGGTTTTTGTAGTTAGCTGTTACTCTGAAATTCATAGTGCGCCACAATATCGGTCCTTCGGAAAATTCATTTTCCTTATTTATTTATTTATTTATGTAGGTTATACACAAGAAACTTAAAAAAAGAAAAAGTAGGGATACAGAGAATAGAGCACAAAGGTAAAAATGCGCTTTTTCATTATGATGATGAACACCTTTTTTTTTGTAAAAAATGCATTACGCATACCCTCCCACTCGGGAGAGTGGGGGGGCTATGTAAGGACTCCCCGGGCTGACTCGGTATACCCACTAAAACAACCCAGCGAAATTATCGCATCGTCTGAGTGGAGGGGGACTGTGAGATCGGCGTAGCCTTTACGTCCAGTCCATCTCCGACATGATGATGAACACCTGCTATTTGGTGCACCACTACTAAGTCAATCAATGAGTAGTAAGTAGACACAGCTTCCTCATATCTGCAGTCTCGCTATCAGGAAACTTGGCTGATGCTCGCTGTAAACTGTGGCAGGACACTTTTCCCCCATCTATAAAGTATTTACCACCAAGCGAACATCTTCCCACAGAGTTTCACTTTCTGTGTTCCCCTTAGAAGTCCCTGGACCGCCGTGTAATGTAGGTACGTCCAACCTCGCAAACTGGGGCTACCGTGACGAAACAACTGCAGAATGTGGATGTGTAGCAGAGTTATAAACCATGCTTTACCTCCTATCTTGACCTCTGTGCTTCCAAATACGCAGCCAAAGAGACCTGTGTGCCATGGAAGTGGCAATGTTTTGGGTCACCTATCATCTGCCTAGCCTTTTCCCAACTATATTGGGGTCGGCTTCCAGTGAAACCGGATTCAGCTGAATACCAGTATTTTACGTTGAGTGGCTGCCTACCAGACCTCCACAACCCATTAACTGGGTAACACGGTACCTACTCCTTGGCAAGACTGGTGTCAGATTTTCTGGCTTCTTACTATCCGTAACGACTGCCAAAGATCTCCAAATGACAGCCAGGACGAACATCTTAAAGTGCTTTCCGAGGCACGGAGGAAACTCGGTATGTTAAGATGGTCACCCATCCACAGACCAACCTCGGCAAGCGTTGCTAACCTTGAAGATCGACCTGTGTGGCTGTTATAATTTAGCCACGAGCTTCTCGTTTGTTGCGTTACCCAAATCTAAATAAAATCTGTGATGCCAGCAACACGAAAGAGAAGATAATGATTTACGTGTTTCACCTAAATCACTTACTATACAAAATTAGAACTCCTGCAAACAAAGCGATGGCCTGTGCTCCTCGTATCCAGTGGATTCTCATGGCATTCACCAGACATAGACCATTTGATATTCAACCTAGACATAAGTTCAACTAGAACGTATAAGTACTTACTAGACAGTAGTGAAAAATCGCAACAGCCTTTAAAATATATATTTTTAGGGTTCCTTAAGAATAGTTTCGCCATGTCCGTCTGACCATCCGTCTGTCGGTCCGCGGTTTAGCTCAGAGACGCTTAGCACTAGAAAGTTGGAATTTGGTTCGGGTATACATATTAATCACACCGACAAACTCGTAAAAAATGAAAAAAAAAAGAAAGTTTCTTAGGGAACGTCTAAATCCCCCTACATCTGCCGGTCGATTCTGACGACGACATCTCACCGTGTACACTTGGGTGCAGTGAACGACAAGTGAGCTGTCATTCTTATCTTGTCTGTATGGTTTGACAGCTCACTTGTCGTTCACTTCGTCTAAGTTCTCAATTCGACATGTTTACAGAATCGCACTGCCGGATATAAAGTGGCGATGAGTTTTTTATCGTCTATCCTATGGTGAGGGGTGTAGGTTGTTTAAAAATATAGAGGATGTGGGTATATTTTTTTCCATTCAAGGATACGTTTGCGATATATTAAGCTTTAAAGCGCTAATTTTTGATAGAGTCAAGTGTCTCTCCCCTCTGCCAGCACGCTTTTTTGGGACGTGAAAAAAATCATCGTAATAGCATATTATATAATGCACTAGCGTGTGCTAACGGTTTCGCCCGCGTGATCCCTAGGGAACATATTCCCGGAACTTATAATATATAACCTATTTACACTCATAGTTCCCGTGAAATTTCCGGAATAAAAACTATCCTAAGTCCTTTCTCGGGTCTCAAACTATCTTTGTACAAAATTTCATCCAAATCGGTTCAGTGGTTTAGGCATGAAGAGGAGACAGACAGACAGACAGAGTTACTTCCGCATTTATAATATTAGTAGGGATTTAAAATTAAAAGTATCACAGCTAAGTAGGCTTTATAAGATAACGAGTAATAGTCGACAAACATATTTTTTTTTTACTATATTGCGATCTTCAACTACGGAACCCTACATTGTGTGTGGCCAGACACGCACTTAGCCGGTTTTTATAAACCTAGGAGCTCAATCATATTTTACTAGCCTAAGCGAACCTTTAAAATATTGCATGTGAATGAGTATTACATAGAATTTAATAACAAAATCTGTTTCACAAAATTTAACATTGAGTCCTTGTTTCCGTCAAAAGCGTGAATATGAGCTTGTTTCCAACCAGCGACTTGTTTCGTCCACCCCCAGCCTCCCCTATGTTTCAAGTGCGCACATTATCCCCCGTGTGCTCTTTGTGCTCATCACCCTTGCCTTACAAAGTGATCCTTTTTTGTTTCGCAACCTAATTTTAGCTAACACTCCTTTGACTCATTGAAACTTGTACGTTGCCAAGCATTTAATACCTCTAAACATGTAAGTATTTATTCGTTAGACGTGTAAATTGGTATTAAGTTAGTTTTGAACGGATCGTTTACGGTACTGAATTATTGATACAATGCATTGCAATTATTGCTATCAATCAATATCTATATGTCACCGGGAAATGGCATACACTGTAAGATTGTAAAATATCGCGTGAAATTGTAATCTATTTTTTTTAAATAAGTCACGGATGTATTGATAGTATATCCCATCAATTCAAAACAAATTCAATAATAAAATTTCTTCATAATTTATCGTAATAAAATTTCTTTCTTCGAAACAATTTCTTCATAATTTATCGAGAAATTATAATCTAATTATGTTTTATTACAATCTGACGGAGTCTGCCCCTTTCTGGTGACAAATATAAAGTTCTTACGTTACTGAGTGAGTGAGTGACTGACAGACTGACAGACAACGCACAGCCGAAACTACTGGAGACCTACATAGTCCAATACGCACGCGTAAAATTAGCATACTCTTCAATCGTACACTTTGCTTGCAATAATCTTGCATACTGGATATACAGCGTGAAAATCTAAATATTTGTGGCAGCTAAATTGCGCCCGCCGAAAAACTTTATCTCACCTGATGGTAAGTGATGGTCGACGATGAAAAAGAATAAAGATCCCAGGTAGTCTAGGTCAGAGATGATTCCTTCAAAGATTGATGACAAAACCTACGATGAAGTGAGCTTACCTAAAAGTAGCCTGTTCATTCTAACTGAAAAGATTATGGTTGTAAGCGTTCGGAAACACAGACGCAGGCAGAGAGTTCCTCTCCTTTGCTGTGCGCATTATGAAAGACGGTTGGAAACGCTTAGTGCGAATTGGTGGAATAGCAAAAACGTAGGGATAGTAAAGTTGCAGTGCGTTTGGATGCCCAATGATAGTGGGATGAGGTCGTGGAGTTCTTGGGCACACTCTCCGTACAATCTGTAGAAGACCGAAAAGTACCTAGGTACTAATGAACAAGCGTGTCAGTCTCTTAGGCGTAATTCTTCTTGGTTATGTGTCAATATTGTGTAACACTCAGACCCGTCTGTTCGTATAGGTAGTTTAGTAGTCACATAACTTGATTTCAAGAGTCCGGGCGTTAGATTTCGGACTCCGTATATTTGTGTTTGGCCGATGTTCGTGTTTCTTATTGAGTTTCGGGTCTTTGATTTGTTATCTCTCTAGAATTTTCAGGGCCATTGGTAAATCTATTTCTGTTGACCAAATAGTTTTGTTAGGACTTTCGATGGTTTGGTTTACCCAAGTATGTTTAAAGTTTCAATGTGTTTATTATAGCTATTGGGTGTAAAAACTCTTCCCAAATTTATCATCTACCGACGAATTCTTTATTAGTTTACTACTTCCTATTTTATGTTATAAATGCAGAATTTTGGGTGAATGGATGAATGTTTGTTTCTCCATCCATCAGGCAAGAAAGGCCAAACGGATCTAGATGAAATCAGGCACAGAGATAATTACAGTTTGGAATAGGCTTTTTTATCCCTGGAACATATTATGTGTAAATTGATGTTAAGGGTACAAAACAATGCTTATATGTATAAGCATTCCTAGAAGACAATGAGCTCTTCAGTTATCACCGGAACGGCTTCCGCAGTGGTCGGTCAACTGGGGATCTTCTTGCGTATGTTACACATTGCCCTTGCTGTGTCACTCGATATTTCAAAGGCCTTTGATAGAGTCTGCCATGCTAGTCTGTTGGGTAAGCTTCCCGCGTTCTGCATCCCTGCTGACTTTTGCAACTGGATTTCCGATTTCCTGAGTGAGCGAGTGTTAAAAGTGGTTGTGGATGGCTGCTCATCCGATCATACGGCTATTCATGCCGGTGTTCCTCAGGGGTCTGTTCTTTCTGCGATTCTATTTATGCTGCGTATCAACGACCTGCTGCAACTAGATGTAATCGGATACGCAAATGAAAGTACAGTCTCTGAAAGATACTTGTCCAGTGCAAAAGCTAGCAGGGAGGAAACATCTACTCTTAGAGTGGCCATGATGAAGCGAATGAATTTAACCTTAAATCTCGTTTCTCAGTGGGGCGAAGACACATTAAAGCACAGGCAGAAGCTGAGCATCCTAAATAGGGTAAGGCAATACTTCACATCTGGACAGCTTCTGAGTCTGTACAAAGCACAAGTCCGTTCTTGTATGGAGAAGTGCAGCCACTTATGGGATGGCTCAACAAAATACCCAACTTGCTGCATTGGACGCGATGGAACGCAGAGCAAAAAGGCTTATAGGTGACGATACGTTGGTGGCTCAGCTTCACAGCCTAGCTTATCAGCGTAGTGTTGTCTGTCTGTCGGTCTTCTACAGATTGTACTTTGGTGATTGTGCACAGGAACTCCACGACCTGATACCACCATCGCCCTTTTACTACCGGAATACCAGACGTACTGTAGGGTACCACGCGTAATTGGTCGATATCCTGACTAGTCGTACCCAGCTGCACTTCTCCTTCACATTTAACATGCGCACAGCTAAAGTGTGAAACTCTCTGCCAACGTCTTTTTTCCCTTCCACATATAACTCGTATGCCTTCAAAGCAAAAGTGAACAGGCATCTTCTGGGCAAGCTTGCTCCATCATAGACCACATTAAGCGCTTTTCATCAAGCGTGATTTTGTCAAAAGCAAGCCAATACCTCAATAAAAAAATAAACAAAATGTTCCCTTGGGATATTTTTTTACAACATTGCTAGTAATAATCTATTCTATCTATATATCTTCTTCTTCTATATAAATAAAAATTAATCCCTTTCTCCCTTGGTCACCGCATCACGCGTGAACGGCGGGCCGATTTCGCTAATTCTTTTTTTGTTGTGTTTGTTACTGTCAGGAGAAGGTTCTTATGAAAGAAAAAAAATTGGCGGGAGCGAAGCCGCGGGCGACAGCTAGTTTATTACAATATCTGAACTGTCGAAGTGTCTTACTTACTTAATTTAAGTACTTTTCTACAAGTTTTAGTTCAGTATCTGCAGCACATCATCATATCAGCAGAGAGACGTCACTGTCAAATTTTCTCAATCAATCTTGAACCTAATGCTGTAGCGATATAGATGAAAATGAAATTTTACAGATTGTTTTGCTTGTGTTGGTACATACTTTTGAATTTTGAAACGGAAAACTCTTTTAATTATTTTGTACTTTTAGTTTAATAACAGTTTTAGAACTAAGTTGAATGTTTAGTTCAAACTAGTTGTCGCAGGACAGGTTTTTAGCTATTTACCAAACGATAAACAACTATATCGAGGCGAACTCGGATAAAGTTGGCGTCCTACTTTCTGTAACTATTTGTGTTGTTTGATTTAAGGGAAGTTTTAGGGACGGTGGTATTTTTAATCGTTGTAAATGAAAAATAGTGTTTTTGATATTGAGTTAGTAGTTTTACGGCCGTTCCCAATAAACTATCCATCGCCAGGTTTGATCTACTAAAGATAGAAAAAACTATCTACCATCGGTTTTGATGTCCTAATAACATACTGATGGTTTTGACAACTAACCGACCTACGCTATCTATCCATGGGAGGGGCTATCGATTACTACTTGTAGATATTACTATGAAATTGCATCTTTATGCATCCCAATATACTTTGGACAGCTTACTGTCAGTAATGTCAATACTAAAGATAACCAAATTAGTCAATCCGTCGAAAAGCAAGGTTAAGCAGGGTTAAGACATATTTATTTAAAAAAGGGCAGTGTTTTCATCATTCCTAATAATGTCAGTGTCTGGTGAAAGTGATTTATCTAAATTAATGGAATTATCTGATTGGGACAGTGATTTTGAAGATGAATCCCAGAAAAACTACAAGACCAGCGTAAATCATATCGAAGGGGTATCTTGATCCGCAGGTTTCGGCTCCTATTTTCTTCCCGCAGTGTTGCCTCTTCGACGGCAGTGCTGCGACTGCGACTGAACCGTTTTATTTTTTTTTATTATGGCCTCTCGCAGCTACAAACTCTAGAAAGTTGTAGCTACTTAACCAGACTTGTGCGACTGAATCGAAATTCGGCTCTGCTTATATACGGTCCGTCGGTACCTTACTGAGAACCGTGATTTTTGGACTCGAATCGCGTGAAATTTTTACTTTGAGCCGAAACCTTTGGAGCCTTTATTTATTGTTTTTCATGTGATAACCCTTATAATATTTTATATTAAATATATATGTATTTATATATATATTATTTATTTATTGTTTATTATTATTATATTATATTTGGATTCCTTAAACCTTATCCTATAACATGGAACACAAATTGTATCAATATCCTTCCATGACAAAAAGTTTCCAGAACAAAAACCTCTAATTTTACATCATAACAAATTTTCATTATACATTTTTGAAAATATCTCGAAAACTATAAGTCCCATCAACTTAATTCTTTCTGCAAAAGTGGTTTTGGGTCGAGACCTTTATTTTAATATCAATTTCAAAACGCTATCACATTTTCAATTTACGTAATACAAAACCTTACATCTAAATTTCCTTACAAACTATCAAAATTAGTTTATATTAGACTTTTATTAGACCTAATATACATAAATAAAACTGATAAAACGAATTAAAAGGTAATTAAAGCATAATCTCATCAAATTAGTCAAATAATCATGGGAGGGCTGGATAGCTGAGCTCATCTACCGATGTCAATGGATAGTTAGACGTTACCGTCACTTGTGGGACGTAATGTAAGAATAGATAGAAGTCTACTATTTATCGTCGATAACAAGATATCGCTCACTGAGGTTAGGTTATTGGGAACGGCCGTTAAGGGGTACATACCCAAAGGTATGCTACCAGCGGGTTGTATCTCAAGTACCGCAATAAGTAGAGAGATAAAAATGTTCACAGATTATGTAACAAAAAACTTAAAAAAAAAAATACAACCGACTTCAAAAAAAACCTCTACAAAGTAAAAAATAACTTTAATTTCGGAAGTCGGTGTCAAAATACGAAGAAACTAATAAAAACACCGACTTCCGAAATTAAAGTTACTTTTTACTTTGTAGAGTTTTTTTTTTAATATTTGATGCTATTTTTTTTGTAAAAAGTTCACTTTTTAGTGGTACCCCACACCTAACAACACCACTGTAAAATCGCAGAAAAGCAAAATACGCAATTTCGATTACTTGGATGACATAAAACCATCATCCAAGTAGACGAATTCCAGCTATTTCGATTTAAAATCCAAAGTTCGTAACCGATTTTGATAAAATTTAAATGGGATCAATCTGCAAGTATATTCAAGATTTTTTTAAATCGGTTCATAATTGTCGTAGTTATGAGTTAACATATTTATTTTGCTTTTCTGCGATTTTGCAGTGGTGTTGTTAGGTGTGGGGTACCACTAAAAAGTGAAAAATAAAGAACTTTTTACAAAGAAAAAAAAAATACAACCGACTTCTGGACTGGAAGTTGGTTGTATTTTTTTGTAAAAAGTTTTTTTTTCTAATGAGGTTAGTAGGTACTTCCACAATTTACCTTTTGCAAACTTATAAACACACAATTTTACCTGTTATTGCTTTAGACATAAAAAAAAGATAGTCAGCCGTTTAAATATGCCACCAGAAAGTGGCAGACTCCGTTAGATTGTAATAAATTTTGATTAGATTAATTTTCTCGAAATATTATAAAAAATAAAAAAAAAAAAAAACGTTGTGTATATAATAAATCCCATCCAAATTCAATGGTTACCAATATAACCGTGTCTTATTTCGAAAAAAAAAGTTTACAATTTCACGCGATACTTTACAATCTTACGTCGTTTGACACTTTCTGGGGACATAAACATGAGAAGCTAAATCATCTAATGACTTTTTGGTAAGAGCAGAAGGGAATATCAGACTCTTACTGACTGAAATCCATCCGTGTTCCTACTAATACCCTTTCCAGGGCCGCGGCGACTCTTTCGAATAAACTCCGCAACACCAATAACTTAGTAATAGTAGCCCAGTTAAACTATAGTTTAGTTTAGTTCCTGGTCGGTCAACAAAAAACGTCAAATAAAAGCTAAATATGCTGCAGAGTCCATGCCACATGAAATTAGGTCAAACTTTGAAGTAAATATTAATTTGGGTACAGACTAGCGTCCAGTCGACGCGAAAGGCTATTTGAAAATTGGGCTGAACTAAGAAAAACCGGTCAAGTGCGAGTCGGACTCGCACACAAAGGGTTCCTTTAACATCAAATCTTTATGATTTGTTGTTTAATGGCAATAGAAATACACATTCTGTGAAAATTTAAGCTATCTACCTATTACAGTTCTTGAGACAGACAGACGGACGGACTGACGGATAGCGGAGGCTTTTAATAGGGTTCCGTTAGATACCCTTTTGGTACGGAACCCTAAATAGCGTTTTTCATTAGACTGGGTTAAGGCTACGATGAACTTTTGAAACTGTTTGAAGTTCGTGACGGTTAGACTTACTTGTAAACTATTTATTAAAAAGTTAAAATTGTACCAAATAGAACATCCTGATATAATATATTATGAATACTAATATTATAAAATACACATAAAATATTATAAAATACACACACATACAGTTGTTATGTTAATAGTATCCTACTTCCTACTAGTATTGTAAATGCGAAAGTTTGTGAGCATGGGTTTTTGTTACTCCTTTACGTCAGAACGCCTGAAAGGATCTTCATGAAATTTGGCACAGAGGTAGATTAGGGTCTGGAATAACTTCTAATTAACATAACATAGGACTTAGGACATGAACAACACAACATAACATAACATTATATTTTTTTTTCGTCATTCACGCGGGCGGAGTAAGGGACAGCTTGCTTTTGCTTGAAAATTAAGCTTCTAGTCATCGGTGACCACGATTCTAAGATAAAATCCCGGCGACAACGGGCTCCGTACGAGGTCGGGCATAATCGACAGACTCGATTACAGTTTTCCCCGGGGGACGTTTTTCATTGATCCCGGTTCATAGACAGTGATGAATGGACGGACCAATCTTTTATTTTTGTTTTGCATGCACTGTCATAACTATTGGAGTTTGCCCAACAGTTGCAGGTCAATGGTCTTCAACACCTTTAAGCAGTGGTTCCCAAAGTTGAGTGGACCGCGACCCGCCTAACAAGCACTACCAAATTCGGGATTCATCATGAAGAAAAAAGGCGTAGCCTTTATGAACGAGGGACTTACTTAAGTAAGGAAAACATGTTGCAACTGATTCGCTTAAAAGGAGCGCAATATCAATAAAAATGATGTAATTTTTCCGAATTTTCGTCCATCTTAGATCGTATCATCGCTTGCCATCAGGTGAGATAGTGGTCAAACGCATATCAATAGTAAACAAAAAACCGGCCAAGTGCGAGTCGGACTCGGACTCGCGCACCGAAGGTTCCGTACAGACTAGTAGGTATTATATTATAAGCAGAAGTTGCGATTTAAATTTATGACGTATTAAAAAGTAAACTTCTTACTAGATCTCGTTCAAAAAAATTTTTGCTGGTAGTTTACATGGTAATGTACATCATATATTTTAGAAGTTAAGGGGGCGGGGACACGTTTTACCACTTTGGAAGTGTCTCTCACGCAAACTATTCAGTTTAGATTAGATAAACTATTCAGTTTAGTAATGATATTGCCATCTTCAATATCATACTACGGAACCCTAAAAACAGCATCGGCTCCTCAGGGCCTAGCTAATATTCCGCCGCGAACCACCAGTGTTATGGTGTTCTTTTCCAAGTCATCTCGAACCGGCCTTTATGGTTGGCGTCTAGGTCGTCTCGTCACTTCTTCTAGGGTCGGCCTCGGCGGAATAGTATCCTCACTTTGCTATGCGGTCAAAAGCTATCTCTTTTTCACATTGTGTCTGTGTGCAGCCGGTCTGTTCTGTCAACATCTCAAAGTGCAAAATAAGGTGGAATGAGCGTGAAGTGCACTATCATTCATAATCTGCCTAGCCTTTTCCCAACTGTATTGGTGTCGGGTTAGCTGAATACCAGTATTTTACGTAGAGCGGTTGCCTACCAGACCTCTACAACTCGTTTACTGAGTACCACGGGACTTATTGGCAAGACTGGAATCGGATTTACTGGCTTGTGACGATCCGTAATGTGTGCCAAAGATCTACAAATGACAGCCGGGACCAACGGCTTAAATGTGCTTTCCGAGGCACGGAGGAAACTCGGTACCTATGTTAAAATGGTCACCTATCTACAAACCAACCTTGGCCTTGGCTAGCTCACTTCAAGTTCACTTGACTTGACGCGGCCCATGACAAATTCTAGAAAAAGACGAAAAAAGCCACGCGATCGCTTCATCTCTTTTGCACTTTCCTGACCATCTAATAAATTCCTATCTAAATAGGAAATCGTCAGTCCATTCTCTATGTCAGTGATCCCGGTTCACTAAGAACACTCGAGACGAATTCGCGTTCTGTAGTCACGTTTTCAATTCAAATCGATTTTTTTAGGGGACGGTTGAAACAAGGGGAACATCCTTAGTCCGGTGATTATTTTGCTCGGTTTATATGGTGTCTTTGGATCTTTTTCCTTTTTGTTCAAAGCAATTTCCTGACTGTTTTCTTGCTTGGTAAAATGACAATTTATTTGAGAGAAAGAAAAATGTTAATTCGGGAGTCGCACAATACACATATATGTAAATGTTAAACAAAATACGTAAAACTAACTACTGTTATTAAAAATACGTTGACACAGTTAAGCTACTTCCTGAAGGTCGCTGTCTTAGCGTTGTCTTACGGCATTTCAGGGAAGGGCTTTCCCGCGGCTTCTTTGTCGTATGGCTTAGTCAGCAAGAACCGTATATTGTTCACCACTTTGGGCGTAAATAAATAATGGAGGGATCTCGATATCCACTGTGCCTTACCGTACCAAACCATGTTAAGAGTCACCCATCTATAGACCGATCTCGGCAAGCATTGCTTAACCTTGAAGATTGACCCGCGCGGCTGTTATTATTTAGCCACAAGCTCTTCCCTTATCACATAGATAAATTATTGTAAGTTGAGTCATAGCTTTTTTAACCGAGTTCCCAAAAAGGAGGAGGTTCTCAATTCGGATGTTTGTATTTTTTTTTTTTTTTTTTTATGTTTGTTCGGGCATAACTCCGTCGCTTGCCAACCGATTTTAAAAATGATTTTCTTGTTGGAAAGGGTATACTTCCCAGATGGTCCCATGATAAGGAAACCAGGATCTGATGATGGCATCCCAGAGAAGTCGAGGGGAACTTTCGAAAATCGTATGGTATCGATTTTGCAGTGGTTTTGTTAGGTGTGAGGTACCGGTACCAGTAAAAAGTGAAAAATAAAAAACTTTTTACAAAAAAATACAACCGACTTCCAAAAAAAAAACACTACAAAGTAAAAAATAACTTTAACTTCGGAAGTCGGTGTCAAAATACGAACAAACTAACAAAAACACCGACTTCTGAAATGAAAGTTATTTTTTACTTTGTAGTGTTTTTTTTTGGAAGTCGGTTGTATTTTTTTTATAGGAACTAATCATTGGAACGTGCAACTGCCACGCTGGAGATAGGGTCGGTGAGTGTTTTGTTGCAGAACAACTTGCTGCTTTTGTCGCTAGCGCGACAGAATTAGCTTTGTCTATTTGACTGACAGACTTTGACAATTTAAAAGTGCCTGTAACTGGTGTATCTATGTAAATATTATAAAGCAGAAGAGTTTGTTTGTTTGGTTGAACGCGCTAATCTCAGGAACTACTGGTCCGATTTGAAAAATTATTTCAGTTTTAGATAGCCCATTTATCGAGGAAGGCTATAGGCTATCTGGCATATCATCACGCTAAGACAAATAGGAGCGGAGCAATAATGGAAAATGTGACGCAGTCGAATCGATGACGATCTTGTATTTGTATTGGGAACTTACATTTCGAGTTTCCTCCTTTTCTCGGAAAACACGTTAAGCCGTTGGTCTCGGCTGCCATTTGTAGATCTTTGGCAGTCGTTACGAATTGTCAGAAGCCAGTACCTAAATCTGACTCCAGTCTTGCCAAGAAATACCATGTTACCCAGTTAATGGGTTGTGCAGGTCTGGTAGGCAGCCGCTGCACATAAAATACGTGTATTCAGCAGAATCCTGTTTGACTGGAAGCTGACCCCGATATAGTTGGTATTTTTAGAGCACCGAAACTATTCTCGATAGAGCACCAAGCAAAAATATTGATAGGTAAACATTGGTGCTCTTAAAATTGGTGTTCTAACGGGAATACTTCAAAAGACTAGGCAGATGATGATGATTTGTGTTTGGAACCTATACCATCATTTCCCAGTGTTATCTATGCTAACGTTATAGTCAATTTGTAGAGTAAATGTATACCACAATATGCAGTGCTTAGTAATTAGATCTAACACAATGTTGAATTTAATATTATTAGCGTCCGTAAACTCTGTTTACTAATTAGATATTATTATAATGTCCCATTATGTTTGTAGCATATTATCATACATGCATACATGCACTTATAGACTGAAGTAATATGGCAACTTAAAGCAATGCAAGAGAGGGATGACGTCATGCAATATATATTTCACCGGAAAATTGCAAATGTCGTAGAATTAAATATGAATAATCCTGTACTCTTTTGTTTAATTGACAAATAAAAGAAAACAAATATGTAAAATATCGCGTGAAATAGTAAAATATTTTTCATAATAAACCACGGACACTTTTTAGGGTTCCGTAGCCAAATGGCAAAAACGGAACCCTTATAGATTCGTCATGTCTGTCTGTCTGTCCGTCCGTCCGTATGTCACAGCCACTTTTCTTCGAAACTATAACAGCTATGCTCTTGAAACTTGGTTAGTAGATGTACTCTGTGAACCGCATTAAGATTTTTACACAAAAATAGAAAAAAAAAACAATAAATTTTGGGGGTCCCCATACTTAGAACTGAAACTCAAATATTTTTTTTTCAACAAACCCATATGTGTGGGATATCTATGGATAGGTCTTCAAAAATTATGTTGAGGTTTTTAATCTAATTTTTTTCTAAACTGAATAATTTGCGCGAGAGACACTTCCAAAGTGGTAAAATGTGTGCCCCCCCCTTAACTTCTAAAATAAGGGGATGATAAAACTGAAAAAAATATATGATGTATATTACTATGTAAACTACCAGCGAAAATTGGTTTGAACAAGATCTAGTAGTTTTCTTTTAATACGTCATAAATTGTAAATCGCAACGTTTGCTTAAAATTACCTACAGTTTTGTACGGAACCCTCGGTGCGCGAGTCCGACTCGCACTTGGCCGGTTTTTTTTTATTTGAGATGGTTTTGATCTTGATTCTAGTCTTGGTCAGAGATGACAGAGAAAAGTCTACGATGGAGCGAGCTTACCCAGAAGTAGCCTGTTCACTCTAACTTTGAAGAGATGAGGGTTGTAAGCGTTCGGAAACACAGACGCGTATATAGACAATAGAGTTTTACTCCTTTGCTGTGCGCATTATAAAAGACGTTTGGAAACGCTTAGTGCGAATTGGTGGAATAGCAACAAGGTAGGGATTGTAAGTTATAGTGCGTCTGGATGTCCGATGGTAGAAGGGGGGCGTTAGGAAGAGGTCGTGGAGTTCTTGGGCACACTCACCGAAGTACAATCTGTAGAAGACCGACAAGCAGGAACCTTGAAAGGACACTATTGAATTTGGGTGGAATTTATTGTATACAAATCGATTTTTCATAATATATCGTAGAAATCATAATCTAATAAAAAATTATTTCTATCTTACGGAGTCCGCAGAGAAAAATCAATTAACTGACATTAGTTGTATCACTAAATAATCAACCGGTATACAATAACCATGCTTTTAATACCGGTAAACAATTAACCGGTATTAAAAGCATAATTATCGTATACCAGTTTCACTGAATATTATTGGTATCATGAAGTTCAATGTAAAATGCAAATGTATTTCATAGGTGAATTGGTTTTTTGCATTGTTTTGCTGTGTTAATATGAAAATGGCTGTGAATTGCACACAATAACAGTCACGCTTAAAAGATTAGGCAGTGAGGTTTAGGCAATAGGGAATATGCATGAAAAAAATATTAATCTATACAGTTTATCTAGAAATATACAAAAATATAATAACAGTGAAAATAGAACCAAAATTGCTTGAAAAACAAACGAGACATAATCATTTTAAACAAATACATCTGTCCCTCTCGCGCAAACGCTGTTTTCTATGGCAGCTGTATAGGCGTCATGGACTTTGACGTCAAAGTTCATATCGGACTTCTCTTTCTAATTGTAATCTTTGAATCTTTATAACTTCATCGCTGATGAAGATATTTAAAGAATAATTTCATGATTGTTTACTAGGGCTAATAAGTATTTAATTCTGCCAATAAAAACAATCGCATGCATATTCCCTATTGTCTCACCGCCAGCGATCAGTGAGTAGCGAGTAAAACTTGAAACTCTGAACGAGTTGGCGAGTAGCGAGTGAAATTTTTCGATAGTTTTGACGCTTGGCTATAAGCGAGTGCTTTTGTGCGACGGGCGATCACTCGCAATACTCGCTCCGGCCATTACTGTTTGGTGAGTTCTGACCGCTAAGCGAGCATCGCCGAGCGAGTGTCGCTGAGCGAATGTAAGAGCTGCTCGCTGGCAGTGTGAACAGCCAGCTGTCGACTATGAATGTATTCGTCTCTTTTACTCACACGTGATCTATATCTCTTATCCATTCCCTCAGCGAGAAAATAGTTGAAAACTAATCGCTTCCTCGCCGGTGGTGAGACAGGTGCCTTAATAGTCATATCTTGCCTTTGTCTCAAGCCAACTGTGTACAAAGGCCTTAGTTGCGCTGATAAACCCAAGAAGCTTAAGACGGTTACATAGGGTATTTTAAGATGACGTCATATGCCAGCGACCTTGGAGGAACAAAACGCGCTCTAGTTTCACATTCGCGCTACCCAAAATTCAGTTGTTTTTTTGTACGTTCATTAGTATTCTATGACTTAAAAAAACAGTATATTAAAATGTATATAATAAAATTGTCTTTGAGATAGTGTAAATTCCATTAAAATGCTCTCAGTGGTTTCGGTCCGATGGTCTTTTTATGTCCGTATTAGACATAACTTTATAAAAATTAATTTATTATTTTAACTATACCGCGTGTATCGTGTATCTGACATCGACGCACAAACGATTTCCATGGGTCCAGGGCATGATTCTGGACACCCCAGTGTTGGAATTTTTCGTCGGTTCTTTTCTCATTTTTTCATTTTTTTCAAGAGTACCACAAGTAGGTATAAAAAAGCTCAGCTGAGCTGATATCTATTTGTGGTTTTATTCAGATTGCTCTTTTTAGTGAAAGTAGTTAATTAATTATTTTTTTATTAAAAATCTCATTGGGTTAGGTCAGAATAACGATTATGAGCAGTCTAAAGTAAAAAAAAACCCTTGAAAAAAATGAGAAAAACGCCGAACGACGAAAAATTCCAAGTCTAGGGTGTCCAGAATCATGCCCTGGACCCATGGAAATCGTTTGTGCGTCGATGTCAGATACACGCGGTATGTATATACAATTAAATAAAAAAACTCTTAACTAACTAAAACTAAAAATAAAACTAACATGCGTCGAAAATTTCGTCCACATCGCTAGCCACTGGTAATGCGCCCAAAAGGCTGGCAGCATTGCCACGTTGTATGGCAATGCTTATCCTTTGGCCGAGGTAAAAGCCAGCCCTTGGGTCACGCGAAGTGTCAACTAAGCGTTTTGACAGATCTAAATTAATTATTACACTATGTTGAACGAATTAAACTCAACATTTTCATATATCAAATTAATAAAAAAATAGTCCAATGTAATATATATTTTTTCCAATAAAGCCGTTTAGACATGATTCTCATTTTAAAATCGGCTACTCTTAGGTATCGCCGCATTGAAGTGGAAGTTTTTGTTAGAGTCAAGGGTCCCCCTTCTCTGCCAGCTGAACGGTGGTTTGTGGAGACGAGAAAAAAGTCATGGTAGTAGATAAAGAATTTAAAAGGAAAAATTATCACAGCTAACTAAGCTTTTCAAGTTAACGTATAATAGTCGACCAACTTATTAAACACTACTCGTCGTACTCTAGGCCCATGGGGTCCGAGTGCCCCCACACATAGAGTCTTTCGGAACATCAGCAAACAACTTGTCGACGGTTCACGCGACCAGAGGGCTGGGCGTTTCTTCGGCCAAAGAATCAGCATTGCCACTTGCCACTGAACGCGGCAATGCTGCCAGTGTTCTGGGCACTTTTGCCATTGACAGCGATGTAGATTATTTTATTGATGCCCAACGATTTATTTTGTTTTTATACGCATTTATACCCATGGGGTCCGAGTGCACATAGATTCTTTCGGGACATCAGCAAACAATTTGTCGACGGTTTACGTGACCAGAGGGCTAGGCTTTTCTTCGGCCAAAGAATCAGCATTGCCATTTAACGTGGCCATGCTGCCAGTGTTCTAGGCAGTTTTGCCATTGACAGCGATGTGGATTATTTTTTTGATGCCCAATGATTTATTTTGTTTTTATACGCGTTTATACATAATGTAGTTACTGTAAATTTAGTTTAGGTATAAATGGGGTTGAACAATAAAATGAAATTATTTTAGGTACTTTTTTACCATAGAAAGACATACGTTTGACCGCATCTCACCTGTTCTTAAGCGATGATACGGTCTAAGGTGGAGCACGCTTGCTTAGAAGTAACCTATTCACTCTAGACTTAAAGACTCCCAGGTTGTAGCTATCAGGAAACAGACTCAGGCAGGGAATTCAACTTCTTAGCTGCTTATTTTACATTTTTTTTTTTTAGGATTGGTAGGCGTACGTTTGACCGCTATTTCACCTTACGTAAATGAAATTGAAATAAAACCCAAGAGTTACAGTAACTTTTTAAATGTTACAAACTGTGACGTGCAACTACGGAACCCTACACTAAGTGTGGCCCGACACGCACTGGTCTAGTGTTTTACCCGATTATAGTATCAATATGAAATCGAGTTTATATTTTGGAAGGGATGGCTCACGCGGTTCCTTATATCTGAAGTGAGGATTTATCTCTCTCCTTTGTGCCAGAAATAATAAAAAAGGGTTGGTCAATCTTCTTGCGGTAGGTATGTCGTACGTCCCAGCCGATCCTACCACTCGACCCAAGCTTTAGGTTTAATTTTCATGTTTATATTTTTGCGAATCCAGTTTCCCTTCCACTTTTTATCTACGAGATGTTTTAAACTTGTTAAAGGTTAATATGGAGGTTCTATGTTGACAAACAGAGGGTGAGGTTCTGTTACGAGGTTAGGGCTGAAATAACTATGATCGGGGCGAATGGTCATTTTTGGTTTAACTTCCTGAAAAAACTTCAATTTTAAAATTATGAAAAAACAATAAAACCCACACAGTTAGTCCTTTCATTTAATATGTTACACGATACAGTTTGAAAAACTTTTTTTTTAATTGACTACTTTGACCACCAAAAGTTACCCCCCTACTAAAAAAAATGTTTATTTACGTAACGCGTTCGTGTATTAGTCATAAAAATCCATGTGTACCAAAATTCAACAGAATCGGTCCTGGAGATCCGGAGAAAACTGCCTGTGACAGAGGGACAGACTAAAAATAAATAGTTGTTATTTTAGTAGTATCCTACTTCCTACTAATATTATAAACTAGCTGACCCGCGCAACTTCGTCTGCGCCACATTTTCCATTAATGCTCCGCTCCTTTTAGTCGTAGCGTGCTGATATATAGCCTGTCCTCGACAAATGGGCTATCTAACAATGAAATAATTTTTCAAATTGGTCCAGTAGTTTCGGAGCCTATTTATTTCAAACAAAAAAATATTTCCTCTTTATAATATACTAGCTGTCCCCCGCGGCTTCGCTCCCGTCAACTGGCAACTTTTTTTTTAACAGACTTCCCAAAAAGGAGGAGGTTCTCAATTCGGATGTTTGTATTTTTTTATTTTTTTTATGTTTGTTCGGGCATAACTCCGTCGCTTGCCAACATCGTGTCCCATGATAAGGAAACCAGGATGGCATCCCAGAGAAGTCGAAGGGAACTTTCGAAAATCGTATGGGCAACTAGTGCGTTTGTTAGGTGTGGGGGTACCACTAAAAAGTGAAAAATAAAAAACTTTTTACAAAAAATCAACCGACTTCCAAAAAAAAAACACTACAAAGTAAAAAATAACTTTAATTTCGGAAGTCGGTGTCAAAAAACGAACAAATTAACAAAAACACCGAGGTCCGAAATTAAAGTTATTTTTTACTTTGTAGTGTTTTTTTTTGGAAGTCGGTTGTTACATAAAAACCTTCTCCTGATGATAACAAACACAAAAAAAAAGAATTGGCCAAATTGGTCCAGGCGTTGTTGAGTTATGCGCTTACCAACACATTTAGCGATTCATTTTTATATGGCTTATTATGTTTAAGCAATCACCAGATTTAACGAAATTTAACGCACAAAAAATCGTAAGTACTTACCAGAATTTAATCCTGTAGTGTATGTTGATATCAATATATCGAACTACCTACAAACTTATAACAGTATTGTGACGTTGCCTCGGGCGCACACGTCGCTCGGTTATAAATACCGGTACGAGTGGTGGGGCGGGCAGTCGTTGTCGAACTGTCGGCCTGTGCGGTGGTGCGTTGGCGAGTCAACTGACAATATTGTAAATAAGTATTCTCTACATTGGCGACGAGGATTAAACTGTGAGTTAAAGTAATTCCTAGAAAAAAAAGGGGAAAGAATAGGAACGAAGTGCTGCTTTCTTTAATGGATAGAAGCATTTCGGCTATATGTTTTTACACTTTCGTCATAAGTAAGTGTTAAGACCAAAGTGCCTCAAGGCACGTTGGGCCGTAGGCCCCGGCTGTCATTTGTGGAACTTAGGTCGTTGCGGATGATCGGAGGCCAGTAAAATCTGACTCCAGTCTTGCCATGAAGTGCCGCTTGCCTAAACATGGGTTGGTGGAAAAATGTTTTTTTCCGAATAACTTAATTTGAAATTTATTTACTATACCTGATCATTACATTGACTTAATCATTAGCAGCAACGCTGATTTGACACGTGACCTAAGTCAACATGGTTGATAGTTAAATGGATTAATTATTATGCAGCATTGCTGACCATTAAATTGATACCATACTAAGCAGCATTGCTGATCATTAAATTGATACGATGTTAAGCAGCAACGCTGATCATTAAATTGATACCATACTAAGCAGCATTGCTGATAATTCAATTGATATGGTTTAACGCAGCATAGATGATCATTAAATTGAATGTCATGCAATCTTTTCCTAAATCACATGGAGCTGAGGCCAAGTCCGGGAAGAAGCGATACAGCTCACGTCCTTTCTTCTCATCCGGCCATCACTTTTCCCGTCTGCGTACGATCGGCTCTGCCTGTGCTTCGGACGTGGCTTGGCGCTCCTTATCAAACCTGCCTGCACTGCCGTACTGGCGGACCTGTACTACGCCTTCGTCAGCAGTATCAAGCTTGGTCTTTGGCATTGGAGCAGCACGTTGCGACCAACGTGAAGTGTTGCTTGTTTGTGCCAACAAGCAACCGCATACGTATATTAAGCAGCATTGCTGCGGGTCATTAAATTGACAAGTCATCATTGAATGACGGTTATGCAGTAGAATAATTACCTACTGGTCATTAAATTGACAAGTCATCATTGAATGACGGTTATGCAGTAGAATAATTACCTACTGGTCATTAAATTTACAAGTCATCATTGAATGACGATGCAGTAGAATAATTACCTACTGGTCATTAAATTGACAAGTCATCATTGAATGACGGTTATGCAGTAGAATAATTACCTACTGGTCATTAAATTGACAAGTCATCATTGAATGACGGTTATGCAGTAGAATAATTACCTACTGGTCATTAAATTGACAAGTCATCATTGAATGACGGTTATGCAGTAGAATAATTACCTACTGGTCATTAAATTGACAAGTCATCATTGAATGACGGTTATGCAGTAGAATAATTACCTACTGGTCATTAAATTTACAAGTCATCATTGAATGACGATGCAGTAGAATAATTACCTACTGGTCATTAAATTGACAAGTCATCATTGAATGACGGTTATGCAGTAGAATAATTACCTACTGGTCATTAAATTGACAAGTCATCATTGAATGACGGTTATGCAGTAGAATAATTACCTACTGGTCATTAAATTGACAAGTCATCATTGAATGACGGTTATGCAGTAGAATAATTACCTACTGGTCATTAAATTGACAAGTCATCATTGAATGACGGTTATGCAGTAGAATACTTACCTACTGGTCATTAAATTGACAAGTCATCATTGAATGACAATCATTGCAGTATAATATACCTGCCGGACATTAAATTGTCAAGTCGTCATAGAATGACAATAATTGCAGTAGAATATCTACTGGTCATTTAATTGAGAAGTCGTCATTGAATTACAGTAATTGTGGTATGATTCCTACTGATCATTAAATTGACAAGTCATCATTGAATGACAATCATTGCAGTATAATATACCTGCCGGACATTAAATTGTCAAGTCATCATAGAATGACAATAATTGCAGTAGAATATCTACTGGTCATTTAATTGAGAAGTCGTCATTGAACTACAGTAATTGTGGTATGATTCCTACTGATCATTAAATTGACAGTTATCAAAGACAAAATAGATCAGTAGTATTATCTATATACACGTAATTAAATAGACACATTTTATTGTGAGGGGGAACCTCCATCAGTAGGAGGAAACAGAGGGGAACGTTGGAAGCTGGTACTCTCGATCTACCTGGAATGGCTGCTGACATCGAGAGTAGTAAGAATATAATAATATAATATAAATTTTGTGGACTAAAATGTCTATAATAATGTTTCTGTTCTAGTGTTGGGTAGCCTATTTATCGAGGAAGATTTTAGGATCTAACATCACGGTGCGAACAATAGGAGCGAGGCATTGATGGGGGATCGGACGCGGATCGGACGCGGACGAGGTTGCGTGGATCGGTTAGTTTAATAATACAGCAAATGCAAATGTCACCAGCTGATGGAGTGGATGTCTTTGGTGTGGCTATTACCAAACTATACATCTAAACAAAGTAAGATCTGAGAACGTCAATCTTTTCGATTGATGTTAGTAGATTCTAGATGTAGGTAAATGCAATAATGTTGGTCACACACAAAACCTGGGAAAATATGAAACAAAATAAAGTACAGGCTCGTAACCAAACATCCAGTGCAATAACACTATTATTGTTAAACCTTTGAACCTAACAGGATCATTTGACGCAAATATAAAAATAGTAAACACTTTTAGAAAATGCAACTTTAAACGTCAAGTCTTGGGAAAGAAACTGCCGTGGTATACTTATAAAAATAGTAAATCTCTTTATCTTCAGGCTATTGTGGCACATAGATATTATGTACCTTACAAAATTAAGTAAAAAACTTCACTAAGCATTACGTCATTGTGCGCTCTGGTGGGACATGTCCGCGGGAGTGACGGTGACACCTGTGGTCAAAAGTCCTCCTCCATGACATGTTGGCCGCACCACAAACGCGTTGACGTTGACATTAGGGCGCGATTCCAGCAACTGCACTCTCGGCGTGTAGCTTGTCTTTTGGCGCACATACTCCAAAATTCCCTCTGCCTTAGTGGTGTAGTGTAGCCGCGAGATATATACTGGAGTGTTTACGGCTTCGCGGAACGTATAGTTACTTTGGGTTCGGTAGGTGTCGTGCCGCAGCGGTTCCAGTTGGTTCGCTGGCGGCATTCTCTCCTTTGTACCATCACGAAACCATCATCGTCGGTTCCCTTTGATATCTTTTAGATACAGGCTTCATAGGGGGAGCAAAGTGAGTGCTCGTGCAAACGTGAGTTACTTGGAGTGGAATTCACTGTCGGAGTCTGTGTTTCCCGATGGTTGCATCCTTGGAGTCTTTGATCAGGAGTGATTATTGGGTGGTCTGAACAGGCGTGCTCCGTCTTCGACCGCGTCATCGCTTGCCCGTGGGTGAGATGGTGGTCAATCGCGTGCCGATAAATAAAACAAAAATAATTTAAAAAAAAAATAAGCGAGTAATTTAAGAATTTCCCATTGGAATAATAATATAACTTAAATAATGAGATATTGGATGGCAAGATGGCCACACAAGCAAACTGACCGCATGCGACGTGTTTAGTGAAAAAATTGAACCTAGGTTTTTTATATAAACGTGTGGGTCACAGTTTTCCATACATAACATCAATAGTTACTAAATTCAGTTAGTAAATTCGATTGTAAACGATTTAAAATAGCAACTTGATTTTAATGACATTGAATAAAGCTATAAGAGTGTGTAGAATTCTGAACTATTACAATTTCTAAATAGATGTTTCCCTTTCGGGTTGCTTGTTAGTTACACATTTTAGCTACTATGAGTTAGATCGAAATAAAATCAATTGATTCGAAGTATGCGATGCAGTCATGACCGTAATGCTTGTAGATTGCCGTAGTAATTCGTGAACGTAGTAGCTACTTCACATGAACGTTAGACACAAACATGTCAGGCCTAGTTTCTCTTCTCTTTGTGGGCCCTAATGTGCATAGCTTACCGGTTGGTGAGTTTTAAAATCTCTTTGTCGGGAAGATGGCCAAGGTCAATTATCACGTAATGTTATGAAGTAGATTAAGAGTTAGCATCAAATTAGTTTGAAATACCAGGTTCTTGTTTCTGTGGGTTGGCGAGCGTACCAGGATATCATAGCAGCATCCCAGAGTGATATAGACGAGGGAGTCTGTATCAGGGTGTCGTTGTCGTAGCTATTGGTGGTACAAATAAGTGTTTTCTCGATATTCTTCCCATGGGGAAGTGCAGTGCCAGTATAGGAAGTGTGTTGTGCTGAGCTATGAGTTAGCTGTTGACTGTGAATAAGATTATTTAATTTCTTTGTTCAAATAATTATGAGTTTAGTGACTTTCAGTGGTGCTTGGACTTGGTAATCACGAATACTAGTGAATCACGAGTCAAACCTAAAGGATTTATAACAGCCAGTTTTGAACTGTCAAACGGCTGATTGACTGAACGACTAGTGAGTTAAGTTAAAGTTTTAAATAACTCTGAGAGTAAACAAGCGTCGGTAGATGGTTTTTAATGATAAAGAAACCAAGGCATTAAATCCTATCATACGTCTACTTCATTAATGAGATTGATTAATTATGATAATAACACACACATACACACATACATAAGTTATAAAAATAAAGAAATCAACACAGAAAAAGATATAAACGAATCAGAAAATGAAATAGAAGAAGAAGAGGAAGGGTAAAAGGAAACATTGAATTAAACCATAAAATTATTTTTAAATATTATTCTGCCGTGATTTTGTTATGCCAGACATGTCAATAAATTATTAATCAAAATAATAAAATATGCTAAATGTTATACTAAAAAAAAATCTTGTTACATACAACTAGTTAAAACAAGGAAGGGAATGTAGTGTATGTTGATATCAATATATCGAACTACCTACAAACTTATAACAGTATTGTGACGTTGCCTCGGGCGCACACGTCGCTCGGTTATAAATACCGGTACGAGTGGTGGGGCGGGCAGTCGTTGTCGAACTGTCGGCCTGTGCGGTGGTGCGTTGGCGAGTCAACTGACAATATTGTAAATAAGTATTCTCTACAAATCCCCATTTTAATATGAAACTATCACCAATAAACGTAAAGTCTGCTTACCTAAAAAAGGCAAGTATCTTCAGAATAATCGCTGCGCTACCCAAAAATGCCACGCATGCACCAAATATGTACTCGCATATTATTTAAAAAATTCATCCAAATATGTTACACAATTTTGTCCTAATATAGTAAATTATACAAAAACTATTGTTTACCCAAAAAATATAAATGAAGTTCTAAAAGTTCATCGATACTACCGTAAAATGTCAACTAAAGGTTGAGCTTCTTAGAGCTTTCCATAGAACACACCATAGAATAACGGCCACAAAAATAATGGCTTATATTTAACTTACCACCAGATATGGTAACAAATAGCAGACAAAAGTAGTAAATGATCACCAAAATGAAACTCGCATTTTAATGTAAAATTATAACCAAAGTTTTAACACTTTGCTATCCTATTTAAGTAAAATGACTCCAAGTAAATCATGAGTAACCCAAAAATAGTAAATGGTCACCAAAATTAAACCAATCTGGCGCTCGGCGGCCGCTGGTCATGGTTCTAACCTAACCTAACCCACATGTTTCACCAGCCATAGAGGGGATCTGACGCAGACACGTTACTATAGAATTTGAATATTATACTAACTGAATATTAATTGCCATTGCCATCAATAAAATATACTTGGTTATATGCATACATTTTATGGCAAACGTAGTGATATATTTGGGTAGTAATGACACAAAACTTTGCTAGTTAAAATTTGGTGCACGTGTAGTCTTTTTGGGTTATGAAAAGTTTTTGTAGTGCAAGCATGACTTAAATAGCCCGAACGTTTTTGGTACAGGTTTCATTTATTTGTACATATTATATTTTTTTTGGATGAGGCTGTTTAGGGTAACGATTGTTTTTTTTGGTGGTCATTATATTTCATCCCTTTTTATATTATAGATTAGTGTAGATGAGAAAGTTTGTGTGCACGGATGTTTGTTACTTCTTTACGTCAGAACGCCTGAGAGGATCTTCATGAAATTTGGCACAGAGGTAGATTATAGTCTGGAAGAACACATTGGCTATAAATATACCGGGTGAATGTTCCCTAGGGATCACGCGGGTGAAGCCGCTGGTTGAAGTTAGTTATTCATCAATATTTTTTTTATTTGAGTTTCGGTTTGCTCTTGACTCTAGTCTACGTCAGAGATGACAGACACAAAGTCTACGATGGAGTGAGCTTACCCAGAAGTAGCCTGAATAGTTGTTCATAATGATGAGTTAGGTTAATGTTAGGCTCCTTAAGAGGTTATAGGCAGTTCCACGTTGTATGATCCAATACCGTTATTTTTGGTCATAATTTTCGGAAAACTAATATTTTTTAGTGTGCAAAAACGATCTTGTGACTCCTGTAACATCCAAACATTTTTTCAAAAAAATCGTTGATGAAAACGCGTTTAGTCTTCAAGTAAACGTTGTAACGGACCATATCCCTACTAATATAATAAATGTGGATGTAAGTTTGTTTATTACGCTTTCACGCGAAAACTTTTTATCCAATCGTCATGAAACTTTGTACACATTGTTTTTGGAGTAGAGAGTATTAGAGGTAACATGGGATACTTTTTACTAAAAAAAAAAAACTTTTACACGTGAACGAAGTCGCGGGCAACAGCTAGTTTATTATTATATTTTAAAGATTGTTCGAGTGCGTCTATTCATCTCCTTAGAACACTTAACCCTTATTGAATCACATAGCTATGGTCAATTTGTACACTATGTAATGATACAAAGACAAAATCACAAAGATGAACCCATAACCCGTTACCGATATTCATACTGCAACAGGACACCATCCGTGTTCTAGAGGTTATTGTTCAAAGGGAGGCGAGTGGCACAATATTGCATCCTATCCTATCAAATAAACTATTGGGTAGATCGTTGTCTAGCTTGGGTATCTATATTTTGAGTATCAGTTTTCAAAACTTGGATAGGTGATCTCCAGAGGATAGCATTGAACAGACGAATCTGATCCTGCTGAATGCGTACGAAACAATCGGGCTGTATTGTTTTCAGCCAGTTATGTGCTCCTAGTACTCCCAGCTTTCATTCGTAGAAATTTGACAGTCGGTAGGCGTTATTGGTAGTCAGAAGTCAGATGGCTAATTCTACTAAATCTAAAACAACATTCGCATTCACGTGTCAATCAGTTGAAAAAGCCTTAATTTTTTTTTTTTTTTTTTTTGGGAAAACAATCAATCGTACAATGTATATTATATATCTAGATACACATTATGCTATAGATAGTTGTACAATCCACTAAGTTTCCACATGTTACTAGCTTAAATTAGATACAGTTTGGTAAAGTTAGATAAAACCATTATTTAAAAAGCAATACAATTTTTTATTTTATTATTTATTTTATAAAAATTTCATAAATTTTTGACAGATTGCGATTGAGATGCGAATGTGAAAATTAGTAGAATTTGCCAAAGGGTCGTAAACCCAGTAGCTGCGTTGTGGAGGTCAGATACCTGTCTGACCTTAAGTATAATTATATAGCAGGAAGTGACTGACTACCCACTCAATCACTTCTTGCTATATATACTGATATACAGTTTAGATTTGATCTATTACTTATTTAGCATCATTTTGAGCTGGACCTATTTGGTGAAGCCATGAGGCAAACAATCCGATTGTTTTAAAAATTTGTCTCTTTTCTGCTCCTGCATTCCATGATTGATGATGACTTCTATTACAAAGAAACTCCTGCTCGTTTCGACGGTCAAACTCGAGGATGTAATAACTACAAAAGTTTCGAATTTTGATCAATCTAAAAGAACGGAATTAATAACCAAGTTTGGTGACCATCGAGAAACACCTCTGCGTTTTAAAAGACATTGAAAACTAAAATTGTAGCTGTATTTTATGGGATGCAATTTTCTATTACCACACCTTGAGTGTGACTCGAGTGCAATAGATATCCTTTCTGGACTTCTGCCAAAACAGCGGAAGTACTAGGCTCACAGCATTGTGTGGTCTTTAAACTGAGATGTGACGCAATCCTTTGACAGGAGATTGGCTGTTCAGATGATTGTGAACACAGTGTTATACTGACCACAAATAAATGGAGACGTGGAACTTCAAAACAGAGATAAAGTATATAGGCTCAAAATTAATTGTAGTGAAAAACAAGATTTGAGAGAAACACGATAAAATTTCATGATGATTTCTCCACTCCTCAGAGGGTCTAAAAAGGCCACTTTAGCAGAATCAGAAAGCACATCACGGAGGAGCTCGTGGCTAATAATCGGGTCGATCTTTAAGGTTAAGCAACGCTTGCCACGATTGGTCTGTGGGTGACCATCTTAATATATCGGGTTTCCTCCATGCCTCGGAAAGCACGTTAAGCCGTTGGTCCCGGCTATCATTTATATGTAGATATTTTAGAGTCGTTACGCATTGTCAGAAGCCAGTAAATTTGACTCCAGTTTTACCAAGAAGTACCGTGTTACTCAGTTAATGACTGTAATATGTTACTGCTCCTGTTAAATATTGTGGTGAAAAAATAAACGTTTTTCTTTTAATTTTTTTATTTACTTATATTATTTAATGGGTTGTGGAGGTCTAACGTAAGACAGTGGTATTCAGCTGAATACGGTTTAACTGGAACCCGACCCCGGCATAGTCGGGAAAAGGCTAAGCAACTGAGAGAGCACATCACGCTCCCCGTCACTGTCAAATTTTCCCAATCAACCTTAGACTTTATGCGTTAGCAAAAGATATGAAAACGAAATTTGACAGATTGTTGTGTGGTTAATATTATGATTCGAATAAGATTTTGCTAAAGTGGCCTTTTTAGACCCTCACTTACTAGAAAGACACCATCACAACTAGAACAGGCATAAACACCGTTGAAAAATATGATTGAGATCAGGGATGAACAATGATGGTGAAGCTAGAGATCGAAATCAGTTCCAAAAAGAAAGAGGAAACAGTACGGAGAACGGACAAGAAGGGCGAAAATACCTGAACTGACAGAAGCAGAGAAATGGAAAAGACTAATAAGCTCTCAACTACCTTTAACTCCGCAGCACATGTAGTGGAACAGTCAGTTGGAGCTGGCCAACTACCAAATCAAAGACAGCTTCTTTAAATCGGTAGTCCCGCTGTCAGGAAACCCAGCTGACGCCCGTTGTAAAGCTGCAGCAGGACACATTTCTTCCGCTCATCAACTATTAACCACCAAGCGCACATTTTCCTGCTGGGTCTGACGTTACGTGGCCCAATTGGAAGTCCCTGAACCTTGTTAAAAGTAGGCTACCGTGACGGATCAACTGCAGGGTGTTGATGTGGAATGCTAGCGAAGGAGGTGGCGGAGTAGGAGAGGGAGAGAACCTCTCGTCCCAGCCGCCGTGGTAGACGCCGCGGGCGTCGGAGGCCGCCACCCGGTGACCTCCGGCCACCGTAGGCGCGGGTCTGTGAACGTCGAGCTATAGGTGGCTCGCCGTCCGTCCGTATTCCGATGACAGGCCGTGTCGACGGCGCGTTAGTGTTCCACGCGCGCCTCAAAGAGAGTCAGCACGCAGAGGGGCCCAAAAGGGCCGACGCCTGCCGGAGTCGCGGGACCGTTCGAAAGAGATCCCGTGGCTCCGGAACACAAAGGGCAATGAATGAACATGGATGGGTTTTAGTCAGTAGAAGTCTGACACTCCCTCCTGCTACACCCAGAGCGGGAGGAGTCATTGGATGATTTCCCATCCCAAAAAAAAAAAGCGTGTGGATGTGGAGCCGAGTCACAAACCATGCTCCAACTCCTATCTTGCTTCCTGTGCCCCAAAACATGCACCCAAGGAGACCTATGTCCTGCCACCAGTCATGCCGTGGAGGAGGCCATGTTTTTTTTTTTTTTTTTTGAGATGGATTTGCTTTTGACTTTATTCTTGGTCAGAGATGACAGAGACAAAGTCTACGATGGAGCAAACCCAAAAGGAGCCTGTTCACTCTAACTTTGAAAAGATTAGGGTTGTAAGCGTTCGGAAACACAGACAGGTAGAGAGTTCCACTTCTGATCTTGAAAACCTGTCGTGCCAGCGACATGAAGAAAAAGAAGAGTGGGATATTACAATTAGGAAGAAAGAGCATGGAAAAAGACCACAAATAAATGTTATTTATTTAAAGTCAGTGGAATGTCTGTGGAAAACGGTGGAAGATGAGATCAGTAGAGATGAAGATGAGAAAGTCAAAGAAGATAAAACGATTTAAATTATGGTTAATGTTATTTTCAAAGTCAAGTAAAATAATGATAATGTTGATAACATTTATACTATAAATAGAATTTGTTGAAAAGGGAGGAATTTAGTGTTTGTTTCTATGTTAATTGTGACAAACGGTTGTCTCACGTACACAAGTAGAAAGGGGAATCTCGACCAGTTAGTCTGGCGTATAGACTACGTCTGGTGGTAAATACAGTGATGGTCGGACGTGCGTCTGCGCTCGGAGCAGTGTGTAGTAGTTAGCCAGTGTAACACGTACGTACCTTCGTAGTGATAGGGCCACGATCATGAGAGTTGACGGGCACCCAGTAGGGGGTCCTACGCGACCAGCCTGTTGTGGTAAAAACAATCATTTAAATAGGCGGAGGCAGACCAGCGACTTTTCTGCACCAGTGAGAACACTTTGTGCCTAAGAGCTACGGGTTAGGAGCCAGTTATCTGAATTAAGTGTGTTAAAAAATAGTTTTTTTTTGTATTTTGGAATAAGGGATGATTTATATTAGACCGGGCCGTGCCCAGCGCGTGCTGTGTACGTGCACGGTGTAATATAAACTGCTTCAAACAAAATTTATGTTAATTACAAAGTTCACTGCGAGATTGCATTGGATTCACATGTAAAAATAACAGGATAACTATTCTCTCATTTCGATATTTTTAAACATAGCATATCCGAGCGCATTTTGTTGCAAGTAACAAGATACAAAAATAAATACAACATTGGATTCATGTTGATAATCGCGAGACCAGATCACCGAATTATTCATTTACTTACCTCGTCAGCGTACCGGCCAGATATTTTTGTTGTATTTAAATGCGTCTGTCGAAAGTTATGTACGCGAAGTTTAACAACGTTCAAAGTGCTCAGCGATCTTTATCTCATGTACTGGAGCCAGAGATACGCAAACCATTCACAAGCAGAGCACGCCGATATTTGACTGGCACTGCGATACTTATGGCAACATTAATAATTCTTTATTGTATAGACGTAATAAAACCTTATGTAACACGGACGGGAGACGCGTTGCCATCGGCGGAAGACCCGAACTTTTCCCCGAAGACAAGATCGATATTCTTTCACGAGACGTACCACAGCAGTCTGACGGTACGCCAGGCTTGTGCAGTAGAGGCAGCTGCCAGGGCTCATCCAAACAAGGAGATCTACGTGCTGTTCAGCGTACCTGTCACCGAATACGATCTCAAGACTGGATGTCTTGCGGATCTCCTGCAAATCCCCAATGTGAAGTTCCTGCGAGTACATGCAGGCGAATATTCAAGAGGTACAGCCGTACAATCAATGCTACTCAATTATGTGTTTCAAAGTAGATTTCGAATACAGCACACCGCTGACATCCTGAGGATTTTGACTCTCAACAAATGGGGCGGCATATATTTGGATACTGACACAATAGTCACAAAATCATTAGAAGACCTGCCAGCAAATTTTGTTGCGAAAGAAACCTCGAATGATGTCGCATCAGCAATCATCTCCTTCGCAAAAGACGAAATCGGAACGAATGTTACAAGGAATATTATCCAGTAAGACTTTTTTTTATCTCTCTTTATTTAATTAGGAACTTTTGTACATAAATACATGGCAGTCCCATTGTACCTCATATCTTAAACTTATACAAACAAAATAATCCTAATATCTATTTAACAAAACGAAGACCTGCAAAGCTATACAACTCTTTGGCCGCAACAGATAAAGGAGCAGATAAAATTTCATTAAATAATCCTATATTGTTTTTAATTAAACATAATTCATTAATATCAATATATCTCTCTCAGCCTGAAACCGGCCACATTCCGTTAAGAGATGAACAACATCTTCCACCTTATCACATTCCTCACAGTTAGGGGAGGCACATTTTTTCACTAAGAATGCAAAGTTGTTAAGCGGCATGTGTCCGGATCTCAGTCTGAGAGCTGTTACCAACAATTTCCTACTCATTTTACAATTTGAAAACCATGGTATACGAGGAGGTTCACAGACTATCGTTTTATACCATCCAGTAAGAGTTGTAATTATACTTCAGACAGACAGGGAAACAGTTGAAAGCCAAACCTCGAATTATGACTTTTTACATACAAAGTCTCTCGGCCCGCGTTAAAAGTGCATCCACATCGCCGTTACTTTTTGTTAAGGTGAATGCTCCAACCAGCCCGATACCTTTATTACCGATTATTATTCGATACCTTCCGGCCAAAAAGGGGTAGATAAGCGACATTTTTTTGCGAAATCGACTTATAAATTGTTTGAATCGGCTTTTCGATTTCGAGTCTAACCTATTTAGGTCAATTTCGCAAAAAAAAAATGTTCCTTATCCCTTTCTGGCCGGAAGGTATCGATATGTAAATTATCTTGTCAACATAGCAAGGGTGCTGGTGTCACCACACCATTGTATAATTTACCTGGAATTGTATGTACTACCAAGTATCTATACTAATATTATAAAGCAGAAGAGTTTGTTTGTTTGGTTGAACGCGCTAATCTCAGGAACTAGTGGTCCGATTTGGAAAATTCTATCAGTGTTTGATAGCCCATTTAAAGAGGAAGGTTATAGGCTATATATCATCGCGCTAAGACAAAAAGGAGCGGAGCAATAATGGAAAATGTGACGCAGATGAAGTTGCGCGGGTCAGCTAGTTTTAAATAAAATGTAAAACTTGTTATGATAAATAAATTATTATTTTGATTTCAGGGAGATTAGTAAAACATACAACCCGTTTCAATGGTCAGATATAGGGGCACCAGCCATCGATAGAGTCATACGCGCACTTTGTCCACATGTGGTGGGATCTAAAGAATTCCAGACGAGTTCCTACGTTAACTGTAAAGGTATGATGCTTATTAGATGCTAGAAAAATCCTCGTGTATTTCTTCCACCCAGCGGATGTCAAAAGACACTTTATCAATCAATTTACTTAATCAGACAAATAGTCCATTTGTTAGTAAAAAAAACATCTTACATACTAAGTTAGTAGGTAGTAGTAGGAAGGTACTTTAGCAGAATCAGCCAGTATATCAAGCTACCTGTCACCGTCAAATTTTCCTAATCAACCTTGAACCTAATGTTTTAGTGATAAAGATGAAAATGAAATTTGACACATTGCATAAACAGGGACTGAAAGGGGGTCTTTAAAATTATAAATGGAGCTACTAGGAAATATGGGGTACCAAAATGAATTAGCGCTATTTGAATAAATAATTAAATGTATTTATTTCATTTTTAACCGACTTCCCAAAAAGGAGGAGGTTCTCAATTCAGTTGTATGTTTTTTTTTATGTTTGTTACCTCATAACTCCGTCACACACACTCGTCCTTTTTGGAAAGTCGATTAAAAAACTCTAAAAAGTAAAAATAACTTTAATTTCGGAAGTCGGTGTCAAAATACGAAGAAACTAACAAAAACACCGACTTCCGAGTATTTTTTTGTAAAAATTATTTATTTTAATCTTCTTATAGTGTGAGCAGTAAAGTCTAACGACCCCACACACACTTGTGTCAGAGTTCCTAAAACGCCTGAAGGGCCTCGGACATGGTTTATTTTAATGAAAATTGTTAAAATATATAACGTTACTATATTTTCTTTTTCAGGGGTCACGATCTTCGACTACGAGTTGTTCTACCCCCAATATTATACGGAAGTTGGTGAACTTTTCGACCTGGCGCCGGATTATTTTGATTTGAATCGCCCTTATACATATCACATGTATGACTATTTAACCCATTATATGCCAATTAGAAGAGGAACAATTTATGAGTTAGTTGCTAAAGCTTTTTGTCCGTCTATACATAGCAACTATAATGATGAGTTTTCTGATAAAGTAATCAAGGTGACATGAGATTAATAACCTTGTTTCAATGTTTAACAAAACTTGAATAAGCTGAGCCCCGCTGTGCAATTGTTTCTACTGGGTATTCGTTATTTTTCAACATATTTCTAAGAAAGATTTAGTCCTAAACCTACCTGTATCAGTAGGCTAATTCACATAACTAAATGAGTGCTGTTGCAGTGCAGTTGAAGTTAAGTTTCGATCAAAACAACGCTTTTCGTATTCTCTACCGCTGTCAGACACGCTCGCATCAAGTTCGCGTCACGCGAGCGCAATATAACGGCATTCTACTGTTGCGCTTCTTCGGTGCGTGCTTCGGAACGCAACATGATCGGTATTCTACTATTTGTTTGACGTCCCAAAATGACAGTTTATAAAATTAAGTTTAAGTTTTAATAATATAATAGCATCATATTCACTGAATTTTAATCAATTCTATTCGATTATTTAGGGAGTAATATTTTTTCTCTACACCGTCAGTAAGTTTGTTGTCGTGCAGTTGACGTGCAGGTCACGAGCAATTTACGCGCAATTCAAAGATTACAAGAATACCGTTTATCACTCAAACTTAAACTTAACTGCAACTGTGCTAAAACTTAATCGGCGCGTCATAAAATAACGTGAATTAGCCCTGTAGGTTCTTTGTTCTGACGTACTAGTAATCAATATAAATAAATAAAATTCTTCAGTTACTGAGTGAGTGAGTAATTGACTGACAATAAACGCACAGCCGAAACTACTGGTCGTAAAAAGCTGCAAGCTTGTAGGTTTCTTGGGAGTATAAGGGAGAACTAAGAGAGGATTTTCCTACGAGAACGGAAACACTTTGGAAGTGTCTCTCACGCCAACTATTCAGTTTAGAAAAAAAAATATATTAGAAACTCAATATCAGTTTTGAAGACCTATATTTATATTAAATATGATTAAAAAAATATACTACAAATTAAAGTAAAGCAAGAATATAAATGGTAACAATCAAAGAAACCTTCAAAACAAAAAAAAAAAAACCGCCAATAAGCAAAAATTGCGGTTTACTAGATCCCGTTTAAACCAATTGTCGGTGGAAGTTTACATGGTAATGTACATCATATATTTTTTTTTACACACATTTTACCACTTTGGAAGTGTCTCTCGCGCAAACTATTCATTAAAGAAAAAAATTAAATTAGAAATCTCATCAAGAACTATCCATAGAAAACAATTTTTTTGAGTTTTAGTGCTAAGTATGGGGAACCCCAAAATTTATTGCTTTTTTGTTATTTTTGTGTGAAAATCTTAATGCGGTTCACAGAATACACGTACTTACCAAGTTTCAACAGCATAGTTATTAAAGTTTTGGAAAAAAGTGGCTGTGACATACGGACGGACAGACAGACTTGACGAATCTAGCAAAAGCTATATATTTTATTAAAATAACTTATTTTGTTAATAAACATTCTTTTTTCTATTTATCGACTTGTTTTTACCAATCGTACACCCTATACGATTCAACGATTTTAAGGAATAGATTTCCGATACAGCATACCGCTGATATATTGCGAATACTGACTCACAACAAATTTGGTGGCATATGCTTGGAAACAGATATGGTAGTGATCAAGCCCCTGGACGAACTACCAACTAATCGGATTGTGAAACAGGGCAGTAAGTTTGTTGCACCAAGGATAATGTCGTTTAGTAAAGATGAAATTGGAAGTAATATTACTAATTCTATTCTTAGGTAAGTGACATATACTTTAATTTTCTAGTTTGACCACCAAAAGTGACGCCCATACTCAAAAGTTATTAATTAACGCGTCCGTGTTTGGGTCTTAGAAGTCCACATGTGTACTGAATTTCAACAGAATCGGTCCAGAAGATCCGAAGAAAACTGGCTGTCAAAGACGGACAGACAGACAGACAGTCACCCGAGTTATCCGATAAGAGTTCCGTTTCTCACGAATGTTTGGATCTCTAAAAACACTACGATTGTAGTTTTAGCTAAAATATTGCGCTAATAGCTCACCAATGCTATCGAGATATTGAAGTAAGTAATTTAACTAAAATGTCGACGTTAAAATTCTTATTACTCAAAGTGCTAAAATCTTTAATAAACTGCAGTGCGATTCTGTAAACATGTTGAAGTGAACACTTAGGCGAAGTGAACAACAAGTGAGCTGTCAAACCATACAAACAAGATGGAATAATAGCTCACTTGTCGTTCACTCCACCTAACTGATCACGGTGAGATGTCGACAGAATCTACCAGCTGCTCATTACTTCAGACCATAAAGTAGACAAGCCGGTCGATTCTGTCGACATCTAACCGTGGTCACTTAGGCGGAGTGAACGACAAGTGAGCTGCCATGCCATCTTTTTTTGTATGGTTTGAGAGCTCACTTGTCGTTCACTTCGCCTAAGTGTTCACTTCGACATGTATTATTATTCGAAAGCGATGCGCTTCTCTCCGGCACAGAACAGATACCAGCACCCACAGCATGTTGAGGGCATTGAGTGACCGGTGGGACTGCCCGATGCTTGATCGTTGGGTGGGACTGCACACACGGGTTGGTTCTGGTTAGCTGTACGTGAATTTTTTTTATTTTTATTTTATTTTATTTTATTTTATTTTATTTTGTCTTTGTTGCTATTATGTTATTGTTATTCTGCCTTTTTGTGATTCTTATGTGTGTTTATTGAGTTTATTTTTATGTAATTTTGTGTTTCTATGGACTTCAATGTCTGAAAATAAATGATAATAATAATAATTAAAGAATCGCACTGCAGGTATATTTCTTTCTCCACTATTTACTGGAAAGTTGGACTAAGTCTGAGAAAATCGCTAATTTGCTCGTTTAAATAAAAGGTACAGTCTAAAAACCGGTACAGTCTCTTTTGATATACCATTTAATGTTTGTTTAAGATTACCGGATTAAATGGCCTCTATAGTCTTACTATAATATTATAAATGCGAAAGTTTGTGAGGATGGATGTTTGTTACTCTTTCACGTTGGAACGCCTGAAGGGATCTTCATGAAAGGCACAGACGTAGATTATGGTCAGGAAAAACCCATAGGATGATTTTTATTCAGGAAGTATGGTCCTCAGGAACGTGGGCGGGCGAAGCCACGGGCAGAATCAAGTAGTATCACATGATTAGAATCATAATAACCTGTCAAACTTTATTTTCGGCACATTGGCACAATGACTGCCGAGTCCACATTCCACATGTCGACAACCTCGTTGCTAAGTCGAGATACTTAATCTGTTTCTCTTTCTCAGCTTTCACGAGATTCTCGTCATGTGGGATGGTAACATCGATATTCATTGTGCGGCGCGCTAATCGGTCTATCACCACTATGTCAAGTTTATTGCCAACAATAGTCCTGTCAGTGATGATAGACTGGTCCCAGTACAACGTGACATGGTAATTTTCGTGATCTGGGTCGAGCACATACTTGTAATATGGTACCTCAGAATCCACAAGATTGTATTTCAAAGCAAGCTGCTGATGGATAATCCTGGCCACTTGGTTATGCCTGTGCAAGTACTCGCCGTTAGCCAGACGAAAACAATCAGAGATAATATGTCTGATGGACTCACCCGGACGGTGGCATGCTCGACACACGTCAACCGTCCCGTCCCTCATAATATGCATCCGGTAGTTTTTCGTCAAGATAACTTCGTCCATAATTGCACAGACAAAACCTTTGTTTTCCCCGAAGAGATCACCGAAACGCAGCCAGGCCACGGACGCAGAGAAATCCATACCACACAATAATCTGTCAAACTTTTTTTTCATCTTTAAAATCTTTATTGCTAAAGCATTATGTACAAAGTTGATTGGAAAAATTTGATGGTTTCGGGTAGCTTGATGTGCTGGCTGATTCTACTAAAGTGGATTTTTAAAACCCGGTGTATTTGTGTATTTTTGAAGTATTATTTTTTTTTTTTTCTGGTATTGTTATCTATCTTCTTCTTCTTCTATCTATACTTATAATTAATCTGTAGAGAGGTCAATTCTGTACATGAAATATATTTCCAAAATAACTATCAGGGGGTGATTAGGGATCGAAACTGATGCCAAAAATGCAATCAGTACAATTTTGGTCTGTCTGTCTGTCGGTCTGTCTGTCTGTCTGTCTGTCTGTCTGTCTGTCTGTCTGTCTGTCTGTCTGTATAACCGTTATAGAAACAAAAACTACTCGACGGTTTTTATGAAACTTGGTACAATTATTATTCATACTCCCGAGCAGGTTATAGTATACTTTTCATCACGCTACAATCAATAGGAGCAGAGCAGTGAAGGGAAATGTTGGGAAAACGGGAGACGTTACTCCATTTTTTAAGCTTCCGTCGCGTGTGCAACCTTAATGGTGAAAGCTACACAGAAATCATGTATGACGGAAATGTTCTCCTTAAAATTATATAAAAAATATCCAACGACAGCATATGTCTATCTTTTATGATTGACGAACAATAACACGTGTAACTCCCGATAGCTTAGCAGTTCGAAGCTTTCTGATTGTATTTGTCTACTCTTACGTTCATAAAACTCTCAGTCGTCCGTAATTAACATTAATAAAAGTTAACATTATTAACTATTCCATAAAAAAAGAATCATAGAAATCGGTATAGAAACACCAAAGTTATACATGAAATACGCTAATAATAAGCCATCGCGCGTGAATACTGAATCATGCTATAAGGATTATTTTTGTATAAGGTCGCGAACGCACAGGCAGGCGGCTAGCTTGGTGCCTAGAGGCTAGCGAGTAGCTTCGGAAAACGGCTTACGACATTTTGCAATATCTTTTAATAATTATAATGTCGAGGGGAAGATGGTTATAATTTCGCTTTACACCAATCGAGTAATATTATAAATGTGAAAGTTTGGTTGTTTGTTACTCAATCACGCCAGAACGGCTTAACGGATCTTAATGAAATTTAGAACAAAGATAAATTATAGTCTGGAATAGCACATAAGCTACTTTTCATCCCGGGAATATGTTCCCTAGGGATCACGCGGGCGAAGCCGCTGGCAGAAGCTAGTCTAACATAATATGTTGTAGTGCCGACAAGCTGAAAGTGAATATCAATTTTGTAAAGTTTCGTTAGATTAAGTAAATTAGTTTTAGTTCGCTATAGCTTGAGAATGGAGCATACACAGGGATTGCTCTTTGATCAAAAATTCAAATCAATCAATCAATTCATTCAATTCTCTCTCAATTAATAAAAAAACAGTGAAGGCTCCAAACACAACCCTGCACTATATCCGTAGGAATCAATACGGCATTTTGGGCAGTGGTCGATTCATGTGTGCTTAAGTATAATAAATAAAAACGATCCATTTGGGACTAATCGAACGGCGATGCGCCATATGGTGGACACCCACCCACACGAACAAAACGTTTTGGGAAATTCATAGTGCGTACAGCAAAGGAGTGGAATTCCCTGCCGGAGTCTGTGTTGCTTGATAGCTACATCCTGGGAGATTTTAAGTCAAGAGTGAATGGTTACTTCTAGGCAAGCGTTCTCTATCTTAGACTGCATCATCGCTTACCATCAGGTGAGATAATGGTGCCTATCAAGAGTTGAAAAAAATCGCGAGGACAGCGAGTTTGACGCGGGTGAAGTCGTGAGCAATAGCTAGTATCCAAAATTAGCTTCAATGAAAACCAATTACAAAATTTATGACACAGTAAAACAGTTTGATTTAATTCTCTAATTAGTCGTTAAAATGTTTCCGTATTAGCCTTTTGGCGCTGAAAAGTTAAATATGTACTTGAAAATACAAAATAAATATTTTTTTGCACTTCGAAAACATGTGATTCTATTTATAGCTATTTTCGTATTTAGTGGTCTGATTATTTTATATATTAACGCGCAAAATGTGCTTACAATACAGCCTATAATCATGCATTTTGACTACACTGATAATAATAATATTTCGTGCCATTACGATAGTGACAATGATGCACTGCCGTCAGCTGAAGACATGGACTTTGTGCCGACACCAAACTCGATATTCTTTCATGAGACATCATGCAAGGGAGGGCTAAACTCCCGCCAGGCATGTGCCGTGGAGGCTGCAGCGAGAGCTCACCCCAGGAGACAAGTGTATGTCCTGTTCAGTGGACCCGTCAGCGAATTCGTGTTCCAAGGAAGTTCCATCGCGGAATTACGGCGGCTCGCAAACGTCAGGTTTGCAAGAGTGCACATCGCTGATTATGCTAAAAATACTCCTTTAGAAGCTATGGTGGCAAACGATCCTTTTAATAAAAGCTTTTGGCGGGTGGAACATACTTCTGATGTCCTGCGATATTTGACTTTGTACAAGTGGGGAGGCGTGTATCTGGACTCGGATATGCTGGTCGTCAAGTCTTTGACCCCTCTGGGACACAACTGGGTAGCGAGGGAAAACCAAGTTTATGTGAATGCTGCAGCCATCGCTATTTCCATGAACCACCTAGGCAGGAAGCTTGCCGAGGCTGTCATCAAGTACGTATCGTTAAGTTCTTCCACTATACATGACGAAAGTAAGAGAGGAGACTCGTTATAGCCGGTAGAACCTACTCGAATCTAAGGGCGGGTTGTTTCACGTTTACTTAACGCACGCGTAAACGTTAAAAATGGTGCTAACTATCGTTAAAGCAAAAAAATTATAGTTGTTTCGCAATATGGCAGCGTTAACGCATGCAAAACGATAACGTTAACAGATGTTTGGAGCACTAGTTAACGTCACTTTAGTTGGTCTAAAAGAACAATATTGTGTTTCTTTTGAATTCCTCAATAGCTGTTCTTCTGATGACACCAAAAAGGGTAGAGTTCAAAAAAAGGTATTTAGGTAGGAAACGTGTTAATAACTTAAGCCATTAGGATGAGATGCCTCGCTAACTGTGTAAAAAAATATATGGGTACTATCCCTAGTTGTAACCGTCTCTGTTTGTCGCTGTAATGGTGGGCATTAACACGCTAGAACTGCGACGTAAATGGGCGCGGTTGATGCACTACTACTTATTACGCCGGTGCCTCGCGGTGCCTGTTCGCGGCTCCACCGTCACGTACCCTTACGGCTCGTGAGCCCCAACGCCCCAAGCGATCAGCTTGATGAACGCCCTGTGTACCCACAAGTCGATGATCAAAATATGTATTAAGTTTATAGTTTATAACACGAATTTTATGTTGTTGGCTTGCTATACGCTTTTGTGCAAACTGTTAGTGTAGGAAGCAATTGTTATAAAAATAAATAAATAAATGAGCAGGAATAATCGTTACTTTTTGACGTACGTATGTTACGTTAACCAACCGTTTGAAACAACCCACCCTAAGGGCAGGTTGTTTCACGTTCACTTAACGCATGCGTAAACGTTAAAAATGGTGCTAACTATCGTTGGTTGTTTCACAAAATGTCAGCGTTAACGCACGTAAAATACAACGTTTACGTTAACAGATGGTCTGAGCACTGGTTAACGTTACTTTAGTTGAGTCAAATAGAACAATATTGTGAAATTTCTTTTGAATTCCTCAATACCAGTTCTTCTGATGACACAAATAAGGGCGGGTTGTATCAAACAGTTGGTTAAAGTAACATACGTACGTCAAAAAGTTACGATTACGGACGATGTTTGACGTTCGTTATATAAGAAGCTTTGTTTCAAAGCTTAGGGCGGGTGGTTTTACGTACACTTAACGCATGCGTAAACGTCAAATATGGTGCTAACTATCGTTAAATCAAAAAATTAATTTGTTTCACAATACGTCAACGTTAACGCATGCTAAAAATTACGATTACGTTAACAGATGGTATGAGCACTGGTTAACGTAACTTTAATTACGTCAAATAGTGAAAACGTCATGAAATCTCTTTTGTATTCTCGAGTTTGGTCATTGGTTCATCTGATGATGATTCAAGTAGCGTAGAAAGAAAGAAAAAGGTATTTAAAGCACGTATTAGGAAGTAGCTATATTGCTAACACGCCAAATCGAAGACGAGATAAAATTGCAGCCCAAGTTCTGTTTTTTTTTTAATTACTGTTGTTGTCTGTTTTTTTTACAAAACAACACATCCTTATATTTTTCAATCAAAGATTGAAAGCGATCTTTCTCATTTTTAGAGAAGTTTGTAGACCATTCTCTCTAAAAAAATGTCCAACAAATTATAAAATATACGTGTTTTGTAGATTGCAAATGTTTAACATAAGGCATTTTAACAAAGGTACTTAATTTGGTGAATATGTATTCATTCTTCATCAAAGCATACGAATAGCTTTTCTATAGGTACACAGTTTTCTACAAGTATAATTACGTGGACTTCAGTTAAAAAATGGCACAATGTTATTTTCCACAACAATTAATAATAACAGCACAGTCTCACAGATTAAATTTGACGTGAACGTGAATGTTGCCATACTAGAAAAATCTCCCATCGATTTTTATTAGGAAAACATGTGGCTTTTTACTGTCAGCCCTGTTAACCATGACATATAGTAATGAAACAATGCTTCTTCTTATCTAACGAACGTCAAACATCGTCCGTAATCGTAACTTTTTAGCATGCTTTGACGTTGACGTATTGTGAAACAACCCAATTTTTTGATTTAACGATTGTTAGCACCATATTTGACATTTACGCGTGCGTAAAGTGTACGTGAAACAACCCGCCCTAAGTGGTGGAATGCAAAAAAAGCTATTTAGGTAGGACCCGTGTCAATAACTTAGCTGTTGTGATGGGCAGGAATTTATACCAGAATGTTTTGAAACAACGCTTCTTATTAAGCGAAAGTTAAGGATCTTCCGTAATTGTTACTTTTTAACCGACTTCCCAAAAAGGAGGAGGTTATCAATTCGGTTGTATGTCTTTTATTTTTTTTTATGTTTGTTATCTACCTCATAACTCCGACAATTATGAACCGATTTGAAAAATTCTTCCTTTCCTCCTTCTGAAAGGATATACTTGCAGATTGGTCCCACTTAAATTTTATGAAAATCGGTTACGAACTTTGGAGTTTAAATCGAAATAGCTGGAATTCGTCTACTTGGATGATAGTTTTATGTCATTCAAGTAATCGAAATTGCGTATTTTGCTTTCTGCAATTTTGCAGTGGTGTTGTTAGGTGTGGGGTACCACTAAAAAGTGAAAAATAAAAAACTTTTTACAAAAAAAACCAATTTTTTTTTGGAAGTCGGTTGTATTTTTTTGACGTACGTATGTTACGTTAACCAACTGTTTGATACAACCCGCTCTAAGTGGTTATTGTAACTATATTAATCCTAGTGTACACAACTCTATGGTCTACCCTAGTCTAACAAAGAGCGGTGCCACACGGGCGTTGCGGATCTGTTGCGTCGTCGCAACGCTATGATTTCAACGGACAAGGTGGATACGTCCTTTTTGCTTATGACGGCAGAATTGCAGAATCGGTGACATTCATCAAATTCCCCAACGTTCAGGTGTATGGGCTTTTGGGGCACTCTAACATGTGGCTCTCAACAGGTATCTCATTGAGTATTTTCTTGTATTTATTTCCAGTGAAGTTAAAACAACGTACAGGCCAGATATTTTTATTCATAATGGACCAGGCGCCATAACAAGAGTACTTCACAAAATGTGCCAGACATCCAAGGTAGAAGAATGGTCGTCCAACACATGTCAAGGTCGGTTTGGTCCTTTTATTGAGTTGACTTAGAAGCTCGATATTTTATGGTACTATCGACATACTATTATGTGTATTTGATATTTCAATATGACATGATGTTATTTGTTTTTAAATTTTTTTTTTCGTAAATTTTATTTTGTACGCCTTTTGGGTGAAACATGTACGTCCGAAATATTAATATTGTGTCATAAGTCATGTCATTTATTAATTTGTTTAACATAGGTACAGTAATAGTTGTAAATTGTGGTAATAAAGAGCGCCCTATGTTATGCCAGAGGGCGTACAAATTTTTGTTAGTAATAAGCCAACAAGTCTCAATAATACATTAAAAATAAGTCTGAACAATAACAACCATTATAAAGGATTGCCTAATACAAATTAATTAATAAATATAGCAAAAAAAATGAATGTCAATAAAAATAAGAATAAAAAACTAACTGTCAATACACATGTGTGAATGCTTAATACGCATGTTTTGACAAATAAAATTACCTTTATCTTTGATACCTACACGAGATCCGGAAAAAAAGGGGCAAGACAGACCAAGAGACGGACAACGAAGGGATCCTATAATAAAACGGTTCCATTGATTCCTTTTGAAGTACTGAACCCTAACTAAAAAGAGAAAAATGACGAAACAACAATACAGCAAAATGATACACTTTGTTTTCAGGACTCGAGGTGTACAGCCCGAAGTATTTCTACCCGCTATATTATTCCAGGTCCACCGAATACTTTAAATATGGAGAATTGGAGAATGTTGAAGAAGCCTACACTCACCATTTTTGGAACAAAATTACGTATTATTTGAAAATTAATAAAGATTCTCCATATGAAAAGATGGCTCGAAAATATTGTCCAACAATATACGAGATGTATGGAGAAGAATTTGGGTCCTAACAAGCACAAAACCATTTTTACTAACTTGTGGCAGTAAAGACTTTAGCTTAGTATAATTAATATTCAATTAAAATATGATTAAATACTCTTTATTTTGTACACCATTTACGTTACAGAACAAATGATTTTTTTTTTACTTGAAATTGTCTTGCTCTTGACTCTAGTCTTGGTCAGAGATGACAGAGACAAAGTCTACGATGGAGCGAGCTTACCCAGAAGTAGCCTGTTCCTTTTTTTTAATACAAAACGGGGAAACTCTTGGCCCAAATCTCACCTGATGGAAAGTGATGATTAGGCCGAAGATGGAAGCGACGAGAGGGTCTCCTCTCCCTCTCCGCCACCTCCTTCGCTAGCATGACTGCTTCGCAGAAGGAAGCAACGGCGTCCCATTCCATCTCGCTCCGGACCTGCTTGGACCAGGGCCGGACGCGAGAGGTTGCCGGCGATCGCCGTTTCGAGGACACGGCGGTGCGCCGCCCAAGCGAGGCACACCTGCACAGTGTGCTCCACCGTGTCCTCCGGTCGATCCTCGCAGTGGTGACACCCGGAGGCGGCACTATCTCTAAAAGCGATATTTTCAAGACAACCTTTGGATGAATTTTAAAGAGAAAAAGAGACGACAGCGGGTCTAAAAAGGCCACTTTAGCAAAATCTGAAAGCACATCAAGTTACCCGAAACTAAAATTTTCCCAATCAATCTTAACCTATTTGCTTTGCTTTTGTTTATTTAAAAACTAGCCAACGCCGTGTCTTCGCCCGCTTGACAAATTGTATACTAAAACCTTCCTCGAGAACCACTCTATCCATTTAGTGAAAACCGCATTTTAATTGGTGCAGCAGTTTGTAGTGATAGTGATTTGTGCGTCTGTTTGATTTTGTTTCTAAAGCTTTAATCGTTAACTCAGAACGCTGCCTGTCTGCAGAATCTCCACTCATCCTGAACAGGCTGACTGGAGATTAAAGTGAAATGGATTTGACTAGAGCAGGTTTACAATGGTTTCGACTCCGAAAACCATATCCATATTGGGTTTTATCAAGTTACTTGCAGCACGACCAAAAACTGCAATTGATGAGATTTTATAGTTAATTTATACTTTTCGGATCGATCATGAATAAATGGGTCCAAGGAAGTAAAATAAAATAACCTATTCTGTTTACAATGAGGAGCATTATTTTAAGCGAGTAGAAATTAAAATTAATTACAAGTACGAGTAAGGTTATCAAATTGTAAGACATATTATTATTGTGATAATTTAAGAAAAATATTTTACACAAACAACTATTAAAAATCAATACACATCACGCAATATTTTTAAATTTTCTTGAAGTATTTCTTTGTTCTTGTTGAAACCCCGTGATTAAGGTTTGTGAAAAAAAAAAAAAAAACGCAGAGGCGTTTCAAAAGATATTGAATGCAGGACTTAGTAGCGTTACTTTATGGGATGCATTTTCCTTTTAACACACCTTTAGTGTGACTCTAGTGCAATAGAAATCCTTTCTGGGCTTCTGCCAACACAGTGGAAGTACTAGGCTCACAGCATTGTGTAGTCTATAAACTGAGATGTGACGCAATCGTTTTGACAGGAGGTTGGCTGTTCATACATATTCGAATGGATGGGTTTCGTTAAGTCAACGATATAGAGCTGCTTGATAACGGTGTGCGTTCGCCCAGCGGAATGTTGTTGAATTTAAAGATTTTAATTATGCAGATATTTAGTGTATGACGTCGTATAATTGTGTATGGTATAAAAAAATTTGTGCACGCAGCCATTGTGGAGAAATTCACCAAAAACTGATTCCGCTGGGCGAACGTTGTCCTGGCGGAACTTTTTTTAATCCATAGACTTTAGAAGAAAAGAGATGTGTCCAAAAATTTGTGTGTATTTGTGTGTAATTGTGTATGTATGAATAAAATTAGTGCATGCATAAACTTCGGAGAATTTTATTAAACCTATTTTAGTTAAAACACATTTAAGTCTATTGCTGTCGTTGCAAGCGTTTGTTAACGTTATCATAATTACCTACTTACATAATTAAGTATTATATGTAATTAAAAATATTTTTGTACTCGAATATTTAAATAGAGAAGTACTTGTTAATTGAAGATTTATTTTTATCGTAAATAGTGGCGTTATTATTAAAAAAATAATTTTCATTCAAGAAATGCAATTGTTTTATTTTTTCCTAACGCTTGTGTACGTAACTGTACCATATTAATAAATACTATATTGCAAGGTTAAGAACGTTTCTAAGATATATGGCATGGCCGCTTTTTTGTAGCTATTCGAACTTGGTCGGGTTATGTAGGTTTTCGATGCTTCGTCAGTATTATAATTGTTTTTCTTTAATTACTGAATTTAATGACATGAAATTTTGCATGTGAATAGTTGAATGAATACACTAATTATTGGCATACATTTTACCATGCAATTCCTTTAGAACGTCGTGATATTTGACTGCTTTGTAAACAGTGATCAATTCATGGTAAATTGTCCTATAACTCTTTAATTACTAACGGAACATCATTGATACTTGGCAACATGTTGCAGACACTTACAAGGTTTGTATAAACGTGAAAATCTAGACCCCAAAGTGCATACTTTAAGAACTAAGACCTAATAAACGTATTTTACGTTTATATTTTTATCTTTTAAGCCCTACGATTTTTTCTAAATCTGTTTTTAAACAAATATAAACAAATTCAAAACAACGTATGTAAAAAGCTACAGCTCTCTATGTAAGCGCTTTATATGAAAACTAGGTAATGGCCAAACGTTCGCGTAGCGGAAACTTGAATTTCTCCGAAGTTTATGCATGCACTAATTTTATTCATACATACACAATTACACACAAATACACACAAATTTTTGGACACCTCTTTTCTTCTAAAGTCTATGGATTAAAAAAAGTTCCGCCAACACAACGTTCGCCCAGCGGAATCAGTTTTTGGTGAATTTCTCCACAATGGCTGCGTGCACAAATTTTTTTATACCATACACAATTATACGACGTCATACACTAAATATCTGCATAATTAAAATCTTTTAATTCAACAACATTCCGCTGGGCGAACGCACACTGATAACGTGGGTTGTGTTAATAAAGGAGACTTTATAAATATGAGCAAATAGTTTACTTTGTTGATAGCAACGAAAAATATCTTGCCATTTCAAAACTATACTGAGCGTACCTACGCGTAAACAACAAATGTGTACAATGTGTTTCCTGATAGCTACAACCTGGGAGTCTTTAAGTCAAGAGTATTCTTACTTCTAGACACCACGCTAACGCTGCGGTAGCGTTAACGTTTACTTTCCGCACCTAATGTCATTCCCATACATTTTGTCGTTAGCGTCTGGCGTTTATCGCTACAGAAAGTTGTTTTGCCTAGGCCTGCAGGTGAGATAGCGGTCAAACGTACGCATATCAATATATAAAAAAAAAAAATCGTTTAATACAAATATTCATAGCGTGATTTACAGTCATCAGAGTTAAAAAAGCCCTTTCGCATCAAAAGTTCTTCTTTCTTAGATACTGTTACATTTTTTTTGTAGAATTTAAATATATTAAAAACGTTGTTGTAATGTCGCGTCCGAGAATGTTGTTCTGGGATCCTTAAACAGATCTTTATAATTTTAAAACAAAAAACTAAAGCAGCAAAAGTACTCCAAGACAAAAGCGAAAGATCTCCTAAAATAATTACCAACGAAACAATCTTTTATCTTTATTCAAATGGGGATGAGGAAAAAAACAGAAGTTTTCATTCAAAAGGACTTAAAATTTCGGTATGCTGTGTTAATGAATTTTGTAAGGAAAAACTTGGAGAAGTAGGTACCAGGGTAGCAGAGGGTAGCGGAGTAACATTACATGGTCACTTAGGCAAAGAGGGACGACCGTATTTCTTAAAGAAAAAGTCATCTCGGTAAGCTGATGTGGGATGTTAGAAATGTAGGGTGGACTTTTGGAGGAGCACTGAGCGTTTGGAAATGAAAACTTAACCATTGAAGAAAATGTCCTTTGAATTTGCTGAACAGGATTACTTGTTCACAAAAAATAATTAACCACATGCTTATTTTTTTGTTAATTATTTAGTTATTACTAAGGAGTTTCTTTAAAAAAAAAACTGTCTATTGAGAATTTGAATTTCGTATCTGCCAATCAGTAAACTTTTTCCTTTCTTTGGTATTGTTAAAAAAATTTATAATAAAATCTATACATATAGTAAAGTTGTAAATCATAAGGTGTATGTTTCCAATTGGCGAGAAACGATGACGACTATAACGTCGGCAAATCGAAGGTGGCTGATGTACCTACTCGCCATTGAAATTAATGCCTAGCCTTTTGCTTAGCCTTTTTGTTTTTCTAACCTTGAAGACTGAAACTGTTCACTGCCGCAATGGAGGATTCCATTGCGGCCGTGAACTGTTTCGGAAAAATGACGTCTCCCTGCCTCACAACTCGCTGTAGGAGAATAATAATAATAAATAAATGATTTATTTTGGACCATAATTAGGGTTCCGTAGCCAAATGGCAAAAACGGAACCCTTATAGATTCGTCATATCTGTCTGTCCGTCCGTCCGTATGTCACAGCCACTTTTCTCCGAAACTATAAGAACTACGCTGTTGAAATTTGGTAAGTATATGTATTTTGTGAACCGCATTAAGATTTTCACACAAAAATAAAAAAAAAAACAATAAATTTTGGGGGTCCCCATACTTAGAACTGAAACTCAAATTTTTTTTTTTCATTGTACCCATGCGTGTGGGGTATCTATGGATAGGTCTTCAAAAATGATATTGAAGTTTCTGAGATCATTTTTTTCTAAACTGAATAGTTTGCGCGACAGACACTTCCAAAGTGGAAAAATGTGCCCCCCCCCCTTAACTTCTAAAATAAGAGAATGATAAAACTAAAAAAAACATATGATGTACATTACCATGTAAACTACCAGTGAAAATTAGTTTGAACGAGATCTAGTAAGTAGTTTTTTTATTTTTTTTTTTATTTAACACTTTCAGCACAAACAAAAGTACAGAGGCGGACTTAATGCCATAGGCATTCTCTACCAGTCAACCTAGTAGTTCTTTTTTAATACGTCATAAATCGTAAATCGAAACTTCTGCTTACGGAACCCTCAGTGCGCGAGTCCGACTCGCACTTGGCCAGTTTTTTTTATAATCATGTAACTGCGTGGCAGTTTGTTGGCGGGATTAGTATAGTATGGGTTTCCAGGTCTGATCCTGAAGTCGGACTAACATGGTGGTGTTTTTGTACCAACATTTCAGCAGTTACGGCGCAAATGAAACAACTTAATTGGGAGTTACATATTGGAGCCGTTTGGTGTTGAAACATTAGGCTCATGGGGTCCGAGCGCGCATCGAGTCTTTCGGGACATCAGCTTAGTTTTATTTTATTATTTGTTTTTGTTGTTGTATCCCATTTTGGTTTTGTTGTCTTTTATAACAATTAAATATTTTTATTTCTTTTCTTTTTGAAACAACTTGTCGAATGTAATCAGTTCACGTGACCAGAGGGCTGGGCTTCACTTCGACCTAAGAATCAGCATTGCCAATCAACGCGGCAATGCTGCCAGTGTTCTGGGCACTTTTGCTATTGTCAGCGATGTGGATTATTTTTTGATGCCCAAGGCTTTTTTTATATGCGTTTGTTTGCATATAACTTCTTGTTAATTAGTGTAGTTGTTTATAAATCTGCATATTTTTATGTTAAAAGAAAAAATATGTTTTGTGAATGAATAAATAAGTAAATAAAATTAAAATTGGTTACTTCTTGATGCCCAACAGATTATTAAGATATGTTATTTTGTTCTTATTAAGTAGATAACAACAATAAAACCTAAGAACTATGTATCTGCAAAAATAAGCACTAAATACGAAAAAAGCTCACACAGAAATAGAAAACATTTCTTTCTCCCATATTTTTTTCAGCCAAAATCCAGGCCAAATCTATCCAATTAGCTTGCCCATCCAATGTACTTTATGATATCGCATCTACGTCCTTAATCTTCTTATATCCTGGTAATAAAGAATGGAGTCCAACGTCTGACGTCACAGTTCGTTACTCCACCCCGCCATCAAATTTCCACTTTATCTCCCTAACCATTCCATTACGCATATAAAATAATTTTTATGTACATCCCATGGAGCTGGTGATTAATCGTGGATTATTGTGTGAGCTTAGGGACGCGCCATGGGGCTTTTGTACAGGGTAATGGGTAGATCTATCGATACGTAAACGTCACGTAAACTTTGTGGTTTGGAGACAACTGGTGTTCTATAGTTTAAAGGTTTATGTTGCTGTAGTAAAGTGTTATTTCTCTACGCATCGTTTAGAAATTGGACTAGCGACCAGTAATGTATCGAAAATTTACTTTGTGTCTACAGTTGCTTCTCTTTTCTTGTAATTACTAACAATATGCACTCTTGGCTTTCCAATTTACTTTCCACATTCGCAGAATAGTGGACATCGTGGATAAACAAGATATATAATTAGAAAAATGGCAAAGATGAGAGTATTACTCTTTACACGATCGAACTTGCGCTTGATAGAGTTTGAGCAGCTGTTCCGGCGTGAAGTACCGTCTCTTAGCTAGGATCTCCAACATTTTTGCAGCCACTTGAGCTTTTGTTTCTATGAACAAACTCTGTGAACTCAGTCCAGAGGGACGGGGAGCATCATCTAGAACCAGATTCCTTCAACCCTGATAGGTTTTCGAACCAGAACAAGCAGGATATTAAATCATTCACCCACATTCAGTTTGGAATGGGTCGTAGAAGTTGTCTCGGTAAGCTTAACCAGAAAGCGAAGACGGAGTGACGGTCTGTCATTCATAAGGCTAAGCGTATGCTAAGAAGCAGGTGACGCAGCACAGCATTGTACAGATTTTTCTGGGCAGGGCAGGCGAAGCAAATATAGGCCACGAGCCCATGTCTGCGTCGCAGGTGCCTGTGCCGCAGCTTCCACAGCACTTATTGGGTACATGCATTACGCTCCTCTGCCCTGCGCTACGTGGACCTGCGCCATCTGCGTCTCAGCATACCTTACGTTTGTCGAAAAGTCATAAATTAACATGATTAGCATGCGCTACCGAAACGTGATGAAGCATGACACAATCAGATTCTTTTGTATTATTTTTTTCCCAGCCATCTTATTTAGTATCATTCTTTCTTCTAGTTTTAGAATTGCCATATCTTTAGAATAGTGATTCATAGGAAAAAAAGTTCTACTATTTTGCAGATAATTTTATGAACTACATATATTGTCCGAGCTATATTTTTGATAAAAGTTTTCGATAATAGTCCAAAATACCGACCTGATGTTGACCTTTGCCCTTTAATAACTTTTTTAGCATATATGGGATCAATAGGGACTTTTGGCATTTTAATTCTACTGGTGTACTCAAGGTCTCTACCAAAATTTATCTCTGTTGAAGAACATAATACATTAATTGTGCGTACAGCTAAGGAGTGGAATTCCCTGCCGGAGTCTGTGTTTTCTGATAGCTACAACCTGGGAGTCTTTAAGTCAAGAGTCAATAGCTTTCTTCTAGGCAAGCGTGCTCCATCTTAGACCGCATTATCGCTTAACATCAGTTGAGATAGTGGTCAAACGCATGCCTATCAATAGAAAAAAAAGGCATAAAGAAGAAATATATTAAAAAAAAACAACGAAGAAGAGCAGTATTATACGTAAAACAAGGAGTTTCGGGATCAAAAGGCTTGATTGATATATTCATTGTGAAACTGATTAGTTTCTTTTTCCACAATCTAGTTAATAAAAACCACTCGTAGCATCGTCCATCTTGTGCTTGTAAAACACAAGATGGCCCCCTTTTGATTCACACTCAAGTGACATAATATTCTGCGCTTCAATACATCATTTATTATGATAATTTCATGTGGAATTTGTGCTAATGTTTTATCAAAGTGCACATTTAAACTTTTCAAAATACCATCATAAAATAAACATACGAACATACGTCGTATCAACATAGTGTGTGTGACATACGAGAGCGCATTTTGCATGAAACCGCCAAAATTTGTTCATGGTTCGAACGAAGTACCTACTACGTTCCCATTCAGACAGACAGAGTGTTTAGATGGAAGACGGCGGCCGTAACTGTCCATTACTATACCTACCTTATTTAAAAATTAATTCATATTAATAAAAAAATACCATATAATGTTGGTAGACGTATGACTTAATCTAACGTTAGTAATAAAATAAAATTAATAATAATGAAAACACCCGTCCATAAAAACCGGTGCACCAATGAACAAAAGATGCAGTGGTACACTAGTCTAACCGGACAAGTGTGTCAGAACTCTTATCCACCTTCGCAAAAGGGGAGAGTTCCATCTATCTGAAAACACATTCAGAATGACATTAGGGGCGGGTGGAGCGCGCCATCATGGAAGCGCATCGCTTCCGCATGATCGCGGCGAACCCGTCAACGCACGCTTCCGCGAACATCCCTGACGCGCTACATCGCCACGGCAACCCCAAAAGCACCCTGAATGCATTATTGTACTGCAGTGCGATTCTGTAAACATATCGAAGTGAACACTTAGGTGGAGTGAGCGACAAGTGAACTGTCAAACCATACAGACAAGATGGACTGACAGCTCACTTGTCGATCACTTCGCCTAAGTGATCACGATGAGATGTCGACAGAATCGACCGGCTGTACACGCAGGTCGCTGTATGCCCGCTGGGTTTAATTGGTCCACAGGCTGCATCACAGGAGACGAAAAGCTTAGGTAGTACATAATATGTAGACGTAGAGAGATTAGTTCTGTTAATAGTGTGACCCACAACAGTCACAAGTAGGTAATCGTGTTGTATTTACTATATCTATATTTTTTTTTTAATGTATTTCTGATTTTATTTTTTAAGTTTTATCAATAATGATTTTGCACATAATTAATTTACAGTTATATTGCAGTTTTTTTTTCGCCAGAATTAAAACACTTGTCCTGGGCATTGTGTTTCAGTAACGTTTCAAGCTGTAATTCGATCCCGTGTATCCGTACAGCTAAATAACGTACATTTGGCAGCTTTTCATCGTGTTTTTAGAACAAGCACATTTTAACTTGCCGCGCCGCTGCGGCTTAGCATAGCCATAACTACGGCACAGCCAGGATTTTCCCTTTTATTAAATTAATAAGATTGTATAACAGAATAGACTCGCAACACCGTGGAACGTTTACTTACAATGTTTTATGTTTATTACGGAGATAGGGTGTATTAACTGGTTTTTATGCTGTGGGAAAATCTGTAGAGATGTGGTTATATTTTCAGTTTTAGTTCGAAAACACGTCCTCAAAATGTTTTTGAAATGTTGGTTGGTTGAATGTTTGGCTAGATAAACAAAAAATATTCCTTTAACCAAAAATATTACGCGAAAAATATCCTGCTCGATCCTGATATCCTAGTACACTAACCACCATGGTCACTGTGAGTAGTTAGTGTGCAATTTGCGAGTTATTTTAATGTTAATTCAGTGCCGGCAGAAGCCAGCCCGACCACAGGCTATAAATTCTCCGTGTCACCGCTTTGCTGGCAAATAAACTGTTGCTATTATTGAACAGCCTGTACTTTATAAATCTGTTATTAGTCTCCCGTTAAATGGTTGTAGTTTGGATGGGAGGTACTCTCGACGTCATCATCCATCAGCTTTTAATTATTTTGGGTTATCCAGCTAAATGCTGATGAATACTACAAGGGTTTGGTAGAGTGACTTTCATGTCTTGAATTATCAGCTTAGCCGTAGATACCTACTTTCTAAGAATATACTGGAGTATAGACAAACACTGCCAGTTACTATCCCTATCTTGGTGCACTAAGCGTTTCCAAACGTCTTTTGCGCACGGCAAAGGTCTATCCATGTTCCTTCAGTGCCCTTTGTGTTCCGGAGCCACGGTATCTCTTTCGAATAGTCCCGTGACTCCGGCAGGCGTCGGCCCTTTCGGGTCCCTCCCAATGCTGACTCTCTTTGAGGCGCGCGTGGAAGGGACTCTCTACATGTAAAAACAAAGACGCGGGACTCTCTACCTGCGTCTTTGTTTTCACATGTATTCTACTCTAATAATTATCTCTTCAAAGTAAGAGTGAACAGGCTTATCCTGGGTAAGTTCAGTCCATGCATCGTAGGCTGGGTCTCTGTCAACTTTGACCTAGACTAGAGTCAAGAGCAAACCCATATAAAAAAGCGGTCAAAAAGAAAGTATCATTGTAGGTTTTGTGATAAAGTGTGGTCTTACATGATTAAATTCAAAAATATTGTAAAACATCATAACTATTATCGACGTAGAGAAAATAATTCAAATACCAGGCACACATATTTCTCAGAAGCCTTTCCACAAAAACAGAGATATGAACTGAATAGAACAAGTAAAGTATGAACACGTACAATAATAAAGTTCTGCATCAAACGGAACCGAACGCTGGCGAATAAACAATAAATTGGCCACTAGTCAAAAACTTAATAGCAAAACTGCGATTTAAACTTCCATCTGCAGGGATTATACTCAGGGTATTGGGTTTAAATCGAATTTAGATGCTTCTTAGACGCAGTTTCGAGGAAGATACGACTTAATAGCTATAACTTGGGTATTTTATTGGCGCTTACGTAAGACTAACTTTTATTTATGGTGTCCTGGTACATTGATTGCTTGGATTTTATAATACCTGTTAGATAAAGGTAACTACTAGGAAATTAAGATTTTAAAGCTTTACCTCTCAATTACATTGGTGAAGAGAATAACTCGGATAAAGGCGGAAACCCACCGCAACGCACGGAGAAGCTACGCGCGTATGTGAGGCTTCGCCTGAAAATGTATGAGATTTTTTCCACTGCAACCGACGGATTGACGTCACACGCGTTGCTTGTTCGAATATGGCGCCCACGTAGCTCAACGCTGTCAACACCATGCACGCTGTGCACGCGATACACACTATACATAAAAAAAAACATATTCTTGCAAAAAAACGTGCGTAGCCTCTCTGTGTGCTGTGGCGGGCATCGCTACATTTTTACATAGTCGTGGGCGTGTAGCATGTTTGTACTGCAGTGCGATTCACTAAACATGTCGAAGTGAAGGCTTGAGTGGAGTGATCTTGAAGTGAGCTGTCATTCCATCTTGATTACATGGATTGACAGCTCACTGCGTGATCACGTCAGCCGGTCGACTCTGTAAACATGTCGGAGTAAAGGCTTGGGCTTCATTTCGCCATATTTACAGAATCGACCAGCTGCAGTGGAAATGTAGACCCACGTTGTCAAACAAATAAACAACGCAGTTAAAATACGTCGCGTGGCCGTGGATAGCGTGCACCGCGGTGGGTGCGCTCCTTTAAGTTATATTGTATCATAGCACTTGCTTTAGGTTTATAGGCATCTGATACCTGCAGACGCTAGCAATAAAAAAAGCAACAGTCAAATTCATTAGATTTTCAACTTTATCACTGAAGTATTAGGTAGTATTGGGGAAATTTGACAGTTTCAGATAGATTGATGTGCTGGCATTTGTACCAGGATCATGGTAAAAAAAAGTCAAAGCAAAAACATATACCTAAATAATCAAAATCAAACATTAAAGTTACTGCTCCATTATTTCTAAATTAAATAGAACAAGCGACATGTGACATTACAGTGTTGCCATACGTAGTCCTAATGCTCGGTGTGGCCTCGTCGGAGTCACAAATAATACGCTAATGTACGAGTACGCCGCTCATTATGCCTAATAAACCCCATTTGCGATAAACATTTTAGGTGAAACAGACCGGCAACTGTAAAGTTGGCGACAGGTAACTTTCAACATATGTAGTATCTGCCTAGTTTACAAATATGAATGACGCGGGTTATCAACGTTTAGTTCTCTTCAATTTCTTTTCCACAGCCTGGGTTTCTTTTGACTTTAGCCGATGGGCTCGTAGTCTTCTTCCAGGGTTGCGTTTTTATTCGAAATCACCGCGGCCCTGGAACGCAAAGGGCATTAGGAGGAACATGGATAGGTTTTAGTCAATCAGAGTCTTATACTCCCTTCCTCAGAAGGAGTCATTTGATGATTTCCCATCGTTTAAAAAAAAGTTTGTAGTCTTCGTTACATACTAGTTATGCGACTCAAATTTAAATAATTAATTTCAATACTTGCAATGAAGCCATTTAAAGAAGTTTTTTATTTGACATAGTCGGAAAGATGACGCTAGTTTCATAGCGACCTCACCTCGAAAGGTGCAATCAAGATAAGGTCTCCAAGAAGAAGAATGTAATCGAATCTAGCAAAATAAAAGTGTGCCGATCTGCAACATCACTGCCAAATACAAGCCAAAGATACAATTTTAATTCTTTTTAACCGACTTCCCAAAAAGGAGGTGGTTATCAATTCGGTTGTATGTTTTTTTTTGTTTTTTTTTTTTTATGTTTGTTACCTCATAACTCCGACAATTATGAACCGATTTGATTTTTTTTTGTTTTATCTGAAAGGATATACTTGCAGATTGGTCCCATTTAAATCATATCAAAATCGGTTACGATCTTTGGATATTAAATCGAAATCGCTGGAATTTGACTATTTAGATGATTCTTTGATAATCGAAATTGCGTATTTTGCTTTTCTGCGATTTTGTAGTGGTGTTGTTGGGTGTGGCGCACCACTAAAAAGTGAAAAATAAAAAACTTTTTACAAAAAAATACAACCGACTTCTAAAAAAAAAACACTACAAAGTAAAAAATAACTTTAAATTCGGAAGTCGGTGTCAAAAATACGAAGAAACTAACAAAAACACCGACTTCCGAATTTAAAGTTATTTTTTACTTTGTAGTGTTTTTTTTTTAGAAGTCGGTTGGCTTTTTTTTTTCACTACAAAATAAAACGTCCCCAAAAAGAAAAAAGTTGCCCCTGAAATTAAGGCCAACTTTTTAGTGTCCCAGTCTACAAAGTTAACGAGAGTCAAGTTTCGAGTTTAAAACATTACACCCCTCGCTCCGGTCGGTTTAATGGAGCCACGAGCCCCCAGCCAACCTGAGCTATGACAACGTAAATAAACGCTAAAAGCCTCCTGTAATTTTTTCTTTAAGTTTCACATTATTATGTAGACGTATATAAATTGGAATAATTAGGTATCATTACGAGGAATAATTTGAACTAATGTCGTTTGTGTGCTGGTTTTATTTTATGAGGAATTTGAACTGATTGATGTGGTTTTGTTAGGATATACAATTATATTCATGAAGGTTGGAAAGGTGATATTTTCAGTTTTGCTTCATCAATCAACCTGTTTACCTATTTCCTATCTATTTTAGGGTCGACTTCCAATCAAATCAAATAATTACCAGTATGTTACATGTAGCGAATGCCTGTCCTCAAAAATCTATTAACTGGGTAACAAAATACCTCCGGCAAGGTTGGTGTCAGATTTTGTATGGCTTAAAATTGCCCGTTGTTCGGGCTATTTTAAGCCATGTCAAAGATTATCAAATTACATTCGGCAACGGCATATTGTGACTTCCAGGCGAGAACTAATTATGAATGGTTTGCTCACCCATCCACGAACCGACCTCAGCAAGGGCTGCTTAACCTTGAAGATCGACCCATGCAGCTTTTATTTACTTAGCCACGAGTTCATCCTTTACTGAAACCGTATTTTTTATCAAACTACCCCACACGTCTGACGTCCCTTATCTGCCCAGACGGTTGTCTTAAATATGCATGAGGATAAAAAGCGGTGTGTATTATGAATGAGTTCGGTACTCGTCGCCATGTGAACTGCAGAGATCGCGAGCAACGACCCCCGAGCCCCTTGTTGTGGTTTATTTACATGCCACACTCGAGAGGCCATCAGATCAGCGACTTGTACATTATTTTTGTTGTACTGTACCTTATTTTTCATCTGATGGGGAAACCATCAAAGGAACCTTCCTGGTTTTTGGGGACAAGCCACACATTCCCCACCTCTTCAACTCCTGAAATCCAGAATCAACAGTGGTGACCACCAGAAAAACGCCGAGCTAATGAAGCCTGATGAGTCCCGGAGATACTATTCAACTGTCTTGGATCCCGCAACAAAATTAATCAGAAGAGTACAGCGGAGGAGTATGAAAAAAATTAATATAATTTCTACCAAAAAGCCCTCCAAATAAGCAGAAGACAGGATTTTGGAGAAATATCTCTAAAAAGATTTCTCTACAACCTCATCAGTACAACAACTATTAGTGCACATACTTGAAGAGACTTTACAGTTGTCTTCAAAGGTAGAGTGAACATGCTCCGTCTGAGTAAGCTCGCTCCATCGTAGACTTTGTCTCTGTAATCTCTGACCTAGACTAGAGTCAAGAGCAAACCCAACTCAAATACAAAAAAAACTTTTAGGTGTGGGGCACCACTAAAAAGTGAAAAATAAAAAACTTTTTACAAAAAAATACAACCGACTTCTAAAAAAAACACTACAAAGTAAAAAATAACTTTAAAGTCGGTGTTATTGTTAGTTTCTTCGTATTTTGACACCGACTTCCAAAATTAAAGTTATTTTTTACTTTGTAGTGTTTTTTTTAGAAGTCGGTTGTATTTTTTTGTAAAAAGTTTTTTATTTTTCACTTTTTAGTGGTGCCCCACACCTAACAACACCACTACAAAATCGCAGAAAAGCAAAATACGCAATTTCGATTATCAAAGAATCATCTAAACAGTCAAATTCCAGCTATTTCGATTTAAAATCCAAAGTTCGAAACCGATTTTGATATGATTTAAATGGGACCAATCTCGTATATCCTTTCAGATAAAACAATTTTCTTTTAAATCGGTTCCTAATTGTCGGAGTTATGAGGTAACAAACATAAAAAAAAAAGCATACAACCGAATTGATAACCTCCTCCTTTTTGGGAAGTCGGTTAAAAAAAGACCGTAAAGGGGTTTTGTGATCCTCGCTGTGCACCCAAGTCACTCAGTTTTAATAACAAGCGTAGCGTAGAATACTCCCAAGTCAGGTGCATCAACGACCTAAAATAGGTGATTGGAACAGATCTGACCCGGAAGAGCGGTAGGTGTAGCGCAGTCTAGGAGGGACCTATGTTCAGCATTTGAATGCGATATACTATATTATTTTTTTATAGTTGCAAAGGAAGCCAGAATAGACTGGATGTGGAGAGTTGAGAACCTTGTTGTCATAGCAAGATATTTTTAAGGCTATACCTAATATTAAGAAAGCATTATCAGAGAAAGAACTGCTACCACTCCTTTATTTGACGCCAAGCAGGTACTGCGTTTATGCTGTAATAAACGCAGTACCTGCTTGTCTGTATGTCTGCTTGTATTATGGGGTCATCGTACTCAGTGATTTTGGGGTTGGTCCAGTAAAAGTTATTCATAACGAAGCGTACCATGACCCTTATAAGGTATTATGTTGATTTTGTTACACATTGTATGTATTATTTTATCCCGATATGAACTATTCTATTGTATGTATTGTTTAAAAGGTTATTTCTATAATTAAGAGCACATTAGACATATTCTTGTTGCTCTGGGATGATAGCAAGTATACGGTAGTTGATTTTTAGAAGCAGCCTCTCAATAGGCTAGTTTCCATTATCAATAAATTGCAAATCTATTTAGTCCGTCAGTTACAATATTGAAAAATAATGGACACGTATTTTTTTTCTCTAAATCAATGAATATTGACAAAGATAAAACGCATCAAAACTCGAGAGTGGGGGTTCGTGACGTCAGAACGCACTAAAAATTAAACCATGGCGTGATGTATTAAAAATTTTAAAAGCGTCGTATCTTCGTCTGACTTATTAGATTTTTTTCATTGGACAAGCCTATTGTGGAATACTCTGACAGTATTTAATTCCGCTGCCTTTGTAACCGCACCAAGCGTCTTCTACTCTACGATATCTCATTTTATTACGTCATTATTATCAAATTGCATTGCTATAGTACTTCGTCTCGACAAGACCCTAAAAGGGTTTATATTGTCTTTAAATAAAAGTAAAAAGTTCAATACAAGGGCCAGAGTCATGTTTTGAGAAGATTGCATCGTATTCGAAATGTTATTGTGGGATTCAACGAGCGCTCTTTCTATTGTGTTATTGTGTAACCAACGAGTTCTATTCGATATGGTTTTAGTTATTAATTGTATTCTTTTCAAGGCATTATAGGTTTTAGAGTTACATAGAAGAAACGTGAGGAGCTCGTGGCTAAATAATAACAGCCACACGTCGATCTTCGAGGTTAAGCAAGGCTTGCCAAGGTTGGTCTGTGGATGAGTGACCATCTTAACATACCGAGTTTCCTCCGTGCCTGTAAAAGCACGTTAAGCTGTTGGTCCCGTCTGTTATTTGGAGATTTTTGGCAGTCGTTACGGATAGTTAGAAGCAAGAAAATCGTGTTACCATGTTACACAGTAAACGTGGTTGTGGGGGTCTGGTAGGCAGCCGCTCCACGTAAAACACTGGTATTCAGCTGAATCCGGTTTGACTGGACGCCGACCCCAATATAGTTGGGAAAAGGCTAGGCAGATGAGGCAGATGAGTTACATAAACGAATTCTCATAAGTCATAAGTCATTTTGTCATTGGTTAACATAGGTAAGTACAGAAAATAGTTGTTAAATAAAATACAGGTGCGCTATGTTATGCCAGATGGCGTACAAATATGAATACATAGATGTCATCATAATTAAACACAACACATAACCACTATATTTCACGCCAGATAAACGTGGAATAAAGTACAATAGTACATTGACCCACATAAATTTATTGACTTTCTTAAGATCAAAATCAGAAATAATGACATAAAGCTGTCCTGAATCGACATCTATCGTGATCCTTTACGTTTTCTAATAATGAAAATCAGTTCTTAATTTATTGTTCTAGTAGGTATTTACGAAGAGATATTAGGGAAAGGTCAATGTACTTTATTCCACGTTTATCTGGCGTAAACTATAGTACCGTTTAAAACATTTTTTTTTCAATTCTAAACTAGCTGATGCCCGCGGCTTCGCCCGCTTGACAAATGATATACTAAAACCTTTCTCGAGAACCACTCTATCCATTGGTATAAACAACATGAAAATCGGTGCAGTAGTTTTTGGTTATCGCGAACAGACAGACAGACAGACGCGGCGCAGGACTTTGTTTCAAAAAAAATAATTGTATGTTGTACAAACAGCCAGCCAACCAAGCTATGGAGGAGTCTCCTAACACAGGCGTTCTCATGCTTAAAAGGAGGCTCCAATCATAAACTAATTAAAACTATTTGGTGCAGAAATAAACATTTTGTATTTTGTATTTGTATAATATGTAGTGAAGAACATACATATTATTGTTCGCTTAGCGAATAAATACACGACAGTACTGATCGTTCACCCTGGAATTGTACTCCCAGTTTGGCTTAAGTTGTTGGATTTATAAATCTTGATTTTTTTTTAGTTTGCATTTGTACCTGGTTTTTTTATACCAAACGGGGAAACTTTTGGCCCAAATCTCACCTGATGGAAAGTGATGATTAGGCCAAAGATGGAAGCGAGTTTCACCCGGAATCCTCTTACACAGAGGAACTGGCTATCATACCTCTAAGTGCCGGAACACAACAATGCTGTTAACATTGTTGTTATGGCGACAGACTTAGACATGATGGTGGTAGCTTGCCAGGCGGACTTAGAACAAGTCCTACCACCAACCAAACCGACCATAAAATTTGCCTCCGCTTGGAATCGAACCCGGGACCTCTGGGTCTGAATCAGGTGGTATAACCACTAGACCACGGAGGCGGTTAGTGTCACCTGTTTAGCACCACCCGGGGACCACGTGTAAGGATTTGCTGAAGGGTATTCTCCTACGGACGCGGGTGACTCGGCCCCCAAAACGGATTGGTGGATTGGAATGGTGGACGGCAATAGACTTGCGCCTTATTGCACGAGAATTAATTTGCAATCAGTGAGTACGCCTACTATCTACATACAACACACACATATAAAAAGAAGTTTACGATCACTTTGAAAAATCGTTTTTTTTTTTTTGAGTATATTATGATTTCTTCTTCTTTTTAGATTCTTTATTTAAAAATATAGAATTATTAGAATATAAAACAATAAAACAGTTCAATTGTTTTTCCATATAAAAAGGCCTTGTTCTAGCTTACACTCATTAAGAATTCTGATTTAGTTAATTTAAACGGATTTAAAATACTTTTTCGCGGAAAGTTGTGATTGAAAAAATGCCAAGTAGATTATCAGAAGTTTTACGAGCCAGAATAGTCATTTTGGGGGAAGAAGGATACACAACGAGAGAATAACACGCAGAGTTGCTATATCCCAATCCTGTGTCGTGACCACGTTGCAGAGGTACCACGGGTTCGGTACTTTAGCTGACCGACCCCGCAGTGGTCGCCCAACTGTTTGGACTGCTGCCCAAAAGCACTGTATTAGATTGCTGGCAGCCCGTGACCCCTAAATCAACGCTACTAAATTAAAAGCAGAAGTTCGGACCGCCTCTGGGCTTGAAGTTAGCACTCAGACCATTCGGAATTGCTTGCACCAAGGCTGGATTATGAGCACGGAGGTCTTGGCGAGCGCTTCTGAATTCCCGGCAACGTCAACGACGGAGATTGCAGTGAGCTAGGCTTCGGCAAAATTAAGAAGATGAAGATGAAAACATTTGGAAAAACTGTCTTTTCGTTGACGAGTCGCGAATCAGTACTAATCCAGATAACCGACGTGTCCGTGTCTTTAGAAGACTAGGAGCCCGTGAAAGGCAAAGAACTGTCACTGGAACAGTTCAGCAATGCGGGAAATCGATGTTCTTTTGGGGTGATATTATGATTGGAGCTAGAACGCCTTTGATCCCGCATCGAGGCTTCATAACAGCAGAGATGCATAAAGCAGTTGGTATTGATGGAATTGTCAGATCATTTCAAGTAAACCATGGGCACCAATTTGTACTGGTCAATGATAGTGCGCCCGCACATCGAGCTCAGCGAGTCAATGCTGCGCTCCAAGAATACGACATCACAATGTTAGACTGGCCTGCCGGCTCGTCTAGAGCACGCGTGGGGTGCTCATAAGCTAGCTATTTGGAACCATCAGCCACGTCCTCAGACAGTGCCAGAGCTCAGGAAAGCCGCTATTCAAGAATGGGACAGTTTACCTTAAGAATTGCTGGATAACTTGATCCTCATGCCAAGGAGGATCTCCGCATGTTTTCGAGCCAGGTGAGGAGTTAAATTAAATTGAATATAAACCTTTTATTAATAAATTGTCGTTTTAGTTTGGTTTCACCTTTCTGTCAGATTCCTGTTACATTTGATTAATTACTCAATTTTTGTTAATAAAAAACTGTTTATTTTTTTTTATTTCAAATATGATTTTTCTATTTAAAGAAAACAAACAACAAAGGTTTTTTCTTGATAAAGCTAAATAAAAAAAAAAAAATATCAGCTTATGCTAGTGATCGCAATCTATTTTTGATGTGTGTATCTTCTATCTATCTTGGGGGGGGCATCTTGTTTGTGTTCTTCGTGTTTTCGTAAACTTACGAATTAAAAAACTTTTTACAAAAAATACATCCGACTTCCAAAAAAAAAAAACACTACAAGGTATAAAATAATTTGTATTTTTTATGTAAAAAGTTTTTTGAATTTTCACTTTTAGTGGTACCCCACACTTAACAAGTATTTGTTCCCAGTCTGGGTGTTTTTCTATCTATAATATGTATGTATTTTAAAAAAAAAAAAAAAATGTATATAAGTAGTTTATCAGCCATATTGTTACCATAACACAAGCATTAGGTTGCTTAGCTTGGGACTATATGGCGTTGTGTGAAATGTCCAAGGATATTATTATTATTATTTTTACTTTCTCGGGTCCCTGGAGACCCGGTCCTTTGGTAGGCGTACGAGGGGCCAAAACCAGCTCGCAGAGGCCCCGTTAGATATTATTATTATTTTTTTGTTTTCTTTCTCGGGTCTCTGGAGACCCGGTCCTTTGGTAGGCGTAAGAGGGGCCGAAACCAACTCGCAGAGGCCCCGTTAGAAATTTCAAATGTAATGGGGCACCAACCGGCGATTTACCTGTATGCACTGTGAAAGTATTCTCAAGGACAATCCCCGGTTGGAGCAAGAATATTGCAGAATATGGAAAAAAAAAAGATGAAACGCTATGGGTTTGGGCGGTTTAGTGGACTGATAATCGTTTATTATAGAACTATTGGCCCCTGCCTGACCACTAACAATATACACGGCTTTTAAATGGCAGGGGGTGACTTGCACACTCAATGAATGGGCCCCCGCAAACGGTCGCTAGCACAAAGTGACGTAGCGCCAAGGAGGCAACATAGCCTGAGGTGCTAGAGGAGTGGAGAGGTATACCACGGCTATCAGGACAATCCCGGAAGTGCGGTCAAGATCCCTACCAGCATCTTACTGGATTATGCATCCTTCTCCCGAGCACGTGTGCTCTAGCGAATCTCCACTCAGACCGGCCAATTAAGGCAAGAGAGAGGTGGGAGCTCTGTTCCTCGTCAGTATTCACTCTGGCCAGCCAATAAAGGCAAGCCGTAGATGAGGAACAAGACTTCTCCCAGGAGATAAGGTTCGTGGGGTCGCTACTGCCCAACAGTTCGCCACAAAACTGCCTTGCGGATTGTATCTCTCTTTGTCTGGCCCCTCACCCTAGGTATGACCTAAGGTTCATCGGGACGCGCAAGCCCCACCACGATGTCAACGTAGAGATACTGCGGTAGGGTTATTATTATTATTACTGCATAATCGCAGGAAAGCAAAATACGCAATTTCCTTTGCTTGGATGACAAAAAGCCATCAGTAAACGAATTCCGGCTATTTCGATTAAAAATCCAAACTTCTGAACCGATTTTGATAAAATTTAAATGGGAACAATCGACAAGTATATCCTTTCAAATAAAACAAGAATTTAAATCGGCTCATAAATGACGGAGTTATGAGGTAACAATTATTAAAAAAAATACAACCGAAATGAGAACCTCATAATTTTTGGGAAGTCGGTTAAAAAGCGTAAGCATATTGTTAAGTGGTGTTGAAACAGGAAGCAAAATTGTTCATTCCTCTCAAATAGGCGCACATTTCAGATAGAAGACCTTGGAACTTTATAGTTCAATTTAGTTCCGTAAAAATTTGTTATGTACTTTTTAATTAGCAATAATATGCATGAGGAACCAACGCAATTAACACCTCTATCGCACTATTAAATGCAAATTACAGTTTAAAAAAATAGCCAAAAGAACACAGTAAAATAGGTACTCATATTAAATTAGAAAAAAAAAGAAAATGAAAATGTGGTATACAAAAAGACTGTATTTATGTATGATTTATATCATCACTTCGTTCTTCTTTTTTCATATTTTCGCGGCAATCTGGGAAAATTTTAACGATTTATTGTGGAGTAGATCTCCTGTAGTCATATACTGGCCGCCCGTGAGTGAAAATATACAGTGTTATAGTCAAATTGGCAATGATGCCTTGAAATCGGTTGAAGACCCTGGTTTTTCCCCTAAGACTAAATCGATATTCTTCCACGAGACTTCTTGTCGCGGTGGGATAGACTCGCGGCAAGCATGTGCCGTTGAGTCTGCTGCCCTGGTACATCCAGACAGGGAAGTCTACCTGCTATTCACTTCACCGGTTAGTGAGGCCATGCTGAAGAAGAGCTGTCTCGCGAAACTCCTTCAGTATCCTAACATCAAGCTTGCTAGGATACATGTGTACAGCTATACCAGGAACACAGCGGTTAGTCGGATAGTTATTGAGAAACTGTGGAAGAGTGAGAAAGCCGTCCAGCGCACTTCAGATATTGTGAAGATGGTGACTTTAAATAAGTGGGGAGGAGTTAGCTTAGACCTGGATGTACTGGTGATGAAGACATTTGATTTTCTACCCGATAATTGGATCGCGAAAGAGTCACCTTATCTCTTAGCGTCTGGAGTTATGGGGTTCTCCAAGGATGAGATTGGACGGAATTTAACCAGAAAAGTTCTACAGTAAGCTTGATATTTTCTGACCATTCATAGTCATATAGATAGTAATAACAACGATTTCAAAGGCCGATTCGTGGATGGATCACCATCCATTTCAGGACTCAACCGTGATTTAGAAAGCACGTTAAGTCGTTGGTCACGGTCATAATTCAACTTCCAAACCGACTTCCAAAAAAGGAGGAGGTTGTCAATTCGGTGGGTTTTTTTTAATTATTCGTAGTGCTTTTAGTCTTTTGAAACATAATGGTGACTTTTATGTTATCTTCATTAGACTGGACAAGCAAATGCAACAGCTGAGCAAAATGGTCTAATCGTTTCAAGTAAATGACAAGATATTTAATCTGTAAGTAGGTTGTAAATAAAACTTTAACATGTCAATCTTTTTTGGTAATTTTAAACTAGATCCGGCCGGTGTTTCCTAGCTGACTGCTCTGAGAAGAAACACTGAAACAAACTCAGAGGTCAAAGTCTCTTTTAAAGTCCATAAAATCGTATTGGTTAGATCATACGAGGACCATGTAGGTTAATGTCTGAAGTGGTATTTTGAGGAAAGTACCACACAAATTTGAGTGGACCTGTCCAGACAGTGCCAGCATTTGCCAGTTATCGTGTAGCTCAAACTTAGAACTTTAAGGAGCTCAACGACCTGACGAACAATACCAAAGTAAGGACATTTGAGTAGGCAGCATAAAGAACTCAAACCGCCAGACTAACATTAAATGAAATGAACTCCTAACAGCAATCTACATGGTCCTCTTATTCACAATACGTAATATGAGGACCATTTAGATAAGTTTCTGAGATGGTCTTTTGAGGAAAGAACCACACATATTTGAGTGGGCCTGTCCAGTCAGTGCAAGCCTTGGTCAGTAGTCAAGTCAGTCTTGGTTAGTTGTAGGAATTCAAGCTAGCCTTTTCACGTGGCCCATTTTGAGAACCTTATATTTTTCTTGGTTAACGGATTTAAGCAATGGTATATATAGTATTAGTAGCAATAAATATAATAGCAGAATCAGAAAGCACATCACATAACCGAAACTGTAAATTTTTCCCAATCAACCTTAAAACTAATGCTTTAGCCATAAAATTGAAAATTAAATATGACAGATTTTGTATGATCAACGTTGTGATCCTGCCAAAGTGGCCTATTAAGACCCCTGATCAGTACCTACTTCCAGAGATATTTCTTACTAAGAAACAAATTTTCCTTTTAATTCCTGATATTCGTTTAGATTTTGCTTGTCTAATTCTAGGCAAATAGCTTCGTCATACAAAGTTGGCAGCTGGTCTGGTAGTGGGGCCTCAGCAATAGAAAAAGTGCTGCTGAGAAAATGCAAGGACGTCATAAAGAGGACCGGAAACTGTCGAGGTAAAGAATAATAAGTTTCGGCTGGGAAAAAATGCATTACGCATACCCTCTCATTCGGGGCTGACCCGGTATACCCACTGAAACAACCCAGCGAAATTCCCGCATCGTCCAAGTGGAGGTGAACTGGGAGATCGGCGTAGCCTTTACGTCCAGTCCACCTCCGACGACCGCCCGCCTTCACAGCGGGCCCATCACGCCCTCCCCCCTGGAGGAGGGCCGAGAACAACCGACGATGGTGGTGAAGTGTGCAATGCGGGCGGAGGCACCCCTGCGCCTGTTGCCCGCCCACCACCACCGCGAGGAGGGAGAAGAAGTCGTCTTCCCCGAGTTCGCCTTCATCTTCGGAGCGGCGCAGCGAGAGGATCATCCTCCCACGCGCGCTCCGCCGCCTTCTTTTGCGAGATGACATCCTCGCAAAAGGAGGAAAGACTAATACCTGCTTTAGCCCTCTCAAGTATCCTGATTCGGAAAGATCTATTGTGATAATAATTTAATGCCCAAAATAACAACGATCGTTACTGACCAGCCTTTCCTGCATTTTATACAAATCCTATGTCATGTTATCTAAGCTCTCCGTGAGATTTGTACAGATACAAACGCCCAACATCAAACTTTGGGTAGTTGCCCATCAGACACAACAGCCATCGGATCAAGGGATCTTTTACATTCAATGGAGACTTTCCACTCTGTTCGCATTTCTTCTTATACAAAAAGGGCTTGCTCTTGACCACAATCACACCTGATGGAAAGCGATGGTTGAGATCTATGATGAAGTGAGTGTGCCCAGAAGATGCCTGTTCTCATTAATGAATTTCATTGTTTTTTCAGGAATATCAATCTTCGGTGAAGAATTGTTCTATCCGGTCAACCTAGTAAACGCGCACCGGTTAATGGCGAAAGGATCCTGGCCTCTGTCTCAAGTGAAAGCTGAGCCTTACACGTACTGTTTGTGGACGGTATTGACAGGAGACCTGAATGTTCACCAGACGTCAGCATTCGTCCAACTAGCCAAGAAGGTCTGCCCTTCGATTTACGCGACGTTTGGTGATAAGTTTGGAGTTTAGTTAAGTTAATCGTCATCATTAAAAAGCACACCAAACTATTCTCAAGCACTGCTACTCCTGAAAGCAAGGATCCATAGTAATACCAGTAAGGCCAGATGCAGTGAATTTCGGCAAGGCCCGGAAGAACGATTCTACTGTCTTGGAAACCGTACTGGATGTTATCAGGAAATTAACACTAGAAGTGTAATAAAAATAAATAAATAAATAATAAAAATTAAAAGAAAAAAAAAAGCAAGGTCAGTCAGTAAAATCAGCTGCCAAGTAACAAGGCTGAAAATTGAGATTGCAATGACTAATTGTCAACTTCTACGACTTCACTGCTGGACATAGGTCTCCCAAAGGGTCGCCACAACAACCAGTCCTGTGCGTCTCTCATTCTTCGGCTACAGGCGACCCTCACCAGATCATTGGACCCCCTGTGGGAGGTTATTGGAATTAAGTGTTTAAAAAATACTGCATAAGGCACCTGTCTCACCGCCGGTGAGGAAGCGATTAGCTTTCGACTATTTACTTGCTGAGGAAAGGGACAAAAGATATAGGTCTCGCATGAGTAAAAGAGACACATACATTCATAGTCGCTAGCTGACTGTTCACAGTGCCGACGACCGACTCTTAACTCTAGTTGATCGCAGGGACAAGAGCTATCAAAGATTGTACTCGCTCAGCGACTCTGGCTTGGCGATGCTCGCTTAGCAGAACTCACCAACCAGCGGTAATTTCTACCTATACCTAGTGCGGGCCGGAGCGAGTATTGCGCGTAAAAGCCCGTCGCACAAAAGCACTCGCTCAAAGCCGACCGTCAAAACTATCGAAGCTTTTCACTCGCTACTCGACAAGTTGTTTCGAGTTTCAAGCTTTACTCGCTACTCGCTGATCGCTGGTGAGACAAGTGCCTTATACTATAATCTACTGCTGAATCAAGGTCCTACCGGTTCAGCATTCAAATTGGTAGATTGATTAAATTGATTGATTGATCCAGACGACTGATAGATTCAGAATTTTCCACGTGCTTGTGCTTGGGTTACACGCTGCTTGTTATTTTTTTTAAATCAGAATATCAAATACCTAACTAATATTCTGCTGAGTTCACATAATGCCAGGATATTTGACCTTGGAGGAATATGATCTGCAGTACAATTCTGTAAACTTGTCGAAGGCTTGGGTGAAGTGATCTCAAATTAAATTGTCAAAACATGGATCAAAATGGAATTAGGTACAGCTCACTTTGCGCTTGCTCCACCTGAGTTTTCACGGTGAGTGTTTACAAAATCGACCGGCTGATTAGGTATATAGTGACCATTCGAGTGTAAGGAACAATAAAGGTAGCGGTAAATTTTTAATAAAGTACATTGATCTTTCCTTAATTTTTAATCATAGATAACCAAACAATAACTTCTTCTCTCCCCACTCGTGCACTGTGCGGTGTCAATTATATCGCTCTGTTTTTATAAATTCGGAAATCGCGTTGCGTGTTTGTTTTAAGGCTTGTGAATTGCTTTCCGGTGTGCCTTAGTGTTTTAAGTGCGTGTTTTGTAAGCCATCCAGCCATCGGTAAGTTCATTTATTTTCTCTTTGTGTGGGTAACGCGAAATAACTTTATCGATCGTTATTTATCTGTTTCGTTTTTGTTTTATTTCATTCAATCGCGTCCTAATACGTTTATTTAGTGTTTTTCGCCGTTAATGATGATGTCAACAAACGATGATCCGCCGGATCGAGGCGGAGAAATATTTCGTAGAAATACTAAAACCCAAAGGTCGCCCGTGGCAACCTCCGCTAGTTCTAAACGCTTGTTCAGTGAACTGTCTCCAACGTACAGTTCACCCGATGACAGGTCAAAACGGCTTCACCAAACATCCGAAACCGTGGAAAGATCCTCACCCTTTTTAAATATAAGTAATGCGAGCAATACTGATTATTGCGACTTAGTTTCCGAGGCGTCGGCATACCTGTCTAAAATTAACGACTTGGTCAATGATCAGGGGTCGCGCATTAACGTTGCAAATAAATCTGCCATCATGGACATGACGCAGCGAATTACGGGCATTATTTCTATGCTAGCAATAAAATCGTCGTGCAACGAGACGAAGTTAGCCAGAACGGAACGCGAATTAGAAAAGGTTAGGTCGATTAACGCTGTCAATCCTAATCCTGTCGGTAACAACAATTGTAAAATTTCATATGCGGACTCGTTGAAACTACGTTTACCAAAAGTGGCGCCAGCGATTATGGAATCTCGTCCACCGTTACCTTGTGTGGTGGCTTATCCGACCGCGGCTCGATCAGCTGATTATAGCACCTCGTCCGCGACAAAACAAGCGCTTATGAAGGCAATTAAACCTAGTGATGACGGTTTCCAAATAGTAGGCGTGAAAAAAACCGCGAAATCCGGTGTTGTATTACGCGTCGCTAATGAAAATCAGCTAAAAAAATTGGAATCGGTAGAAGCAATCAAGGCCGCTGGTTTACGTCTAGAAAAACCAAAAGGTAGACGCCCTCGAGTGTTGGTTAAGGATGTACCATCTTCAATGGAAGATGGCTCTTTTTTTATTGCATTATTCCGTCAAAATATCAAAGATGAGCTTCAAATAAAAGAGGATGACTTTATAAAATCTACAAAAATTATCCGTAGGCGCACGTTAGATAACGGTCGTAAATGGATCGGAATTGAAATAGAGCCTGCCGTACGTAAGCACTTAGTGTCTACAAAGGATAAATTATTTATTGATTGGGCTACCTGCCGTTTTATTGATGATGTCGAAGTTGTTCGTTGTTTAAATTGTCAACAGTTTGGTCACGTTAAAAAACACTGCGTTAATAAAGAACCTACCTGTGCTAATTGTTCAGAGGCACATGAAACTAAAGATTGCCCGCACAATGACGACTTAAATTTTAAACCAACTTGCGTGGCGTGTAAACGCTTTAAAAAACCGTGTGATCATCGCTGCGGATCTCAAGAGTGTACTACCTACAAACTCAAACTCGAACAATTAATCCTAAACACTAATTATTAATAATGGATAGTTTAACCATAGGACAATTAAACCTTCATAACGATAGGGTGGCGACATCTGAGCTGGATAAATTGATTGTGGATTATAATCTAGATATAGTACTTGTTCAGGAACAGTATCAAAACGCGCGCTTGGGTCACAAGATGGTCCAGCTGAACAGCAAGTCACGTGCCGGAATTTATGTTGAGCGTTCTTCGAGCTTTACTGTAACAGCTATACGTAATCTCATGACGCCCCATTGCGCCGTGGCGGAAGTGTCATCGCCTACCTTTAAGGTTTACGTTGTGAGCTGCTACTTTCAGTATTCTGACCCTGTCACTCCTCATATACATAATCTCCGTCACGTCTTGCGGTCGCTCGCGGGCTGCAAGGTTATAGTTGGTGCTTTTTTTTTTTTTTTTTTTACTTGGTATGGGTTTGCTCTTGACTCTAGTCTTGGTCAGAGATGACAGAGACAAAGTCTACGATGGAGCGAGCTTACCCAGAAGTAGCCTGTTCACTCTAACTTTGAAAAGATTAGGGTTGTAAGCATTCGGAAACACAAACGCAGGCAAAGAGTTCCACTCCTTTGCTGTGCGCATTATGAAAGACGCTTGGAAGCGCTTAGTGCGAGTTGGTGGAATAGCAACAAGGTAGGGATGGCAAGTTGCAGTGCGTCTGGATGTCCGATGGTAGAAGGGGGCTGGTGGGATGAGGTCGTGGAGTTCCTGGGCACACTCTCCGAAGTACAATCTGTAGAAGACCGACAAACAGGCAACCTTGCGGCGATGAGCCAAGCTGTGTAGCTTGGTATCCAACAGTTTTACGTCACCAATGAGCCTCTTAGCTCTGCGTTCCACCGAGTCAAGCGCGGCAAGCTGATACTTAGCTGAGCCATCCCAAAGGTGGCTGCAATACTCCATGCAGGATCGGACTTGTGCTTTATAAAGAGTCAAAAGCTGCTCAGGCTTAAAGTATCGCTTCACCCTATTTAGGATGCCCAGCTTTTTGGCCGCAGTTTGGGCTTTGCACTCAATGGTGGCGCCGAAGTTGAGACTGGATGACAGCTCCATGCCTAGGAGCTCGAGCCGATCAGTCACTGGAATAGATGCACCCCGAAAAATAGGAGTTTGGTTGAAACATCTCCTTTTTGCGGTAAAGAGACACGCCTGTGTTTTGGTGGCGTTAAAAGAGACCAGATTGTCGTCACCCCACTGGGAGACAAGGCTTAAGGTCAAATTTGTCCGCTCTACCATGGCCTCTCTCAAGGAACGAACTTCATCTCCGCCGGTTGTGGCGCCGGACAAGTATCTCTCTGTAACCGTACTGTCATCTGCGTACCCAACAAGACCAGGCTGAAGTAGGTCATTGATGTGCAGCAGGAAAAGAGTTGCAGAGAGAACAGACCCCTGAGGAACACCGGCATCAATAGCCATGAGGTCAGAGGAGCAGCCGTCAACAACTACTCGGATCGACCGTTCTCTAAGGAAGTCCGATATCCAGCTGCAAAAACCAGCTGGGATGCCATATGCAGGAAGCTTGCTGAGCAGACTTGCGTGCCAGACCCTGTCAAAAGCCTTCGAGATATCGAGAGACACAGCAAGTGCTTCGCCGTGTCTCTCGATGGCTTCGCCCCAGTAGTGCGTGACATACACAAGAAGATCGCCAGTAGACCGTCCCCGGCGAAAGCCATATTGACGGTCACTGAGGAGATCATTGTCTTCAAGGTAAGTCAGCAACTTACTGTTCAATACCCTTTCCATAACCTTGCAAAGGATGGAGGTAATGGCGATTGGTCTGTAATGAGCAGGGTCTGCGCGGTTACCCTTTTTGGGCACCGGTTGCACATTTGCAAGCTTCCAGGATTTTGGCACCGTTCTTTTTTCAAGAGAGAGGCGGAACAGGCGTGTCAGCACAGGAGACAGTTCTGGCGCACATTGCCTTAACACTTTTGCTGGAATGCCGTCAGACCCGCTGGCCTTATTCACGTCTAGACTGCACAATACTCTTCGGACCTCTATATTGTGGACTGCGATCTCCGGCATCGAAGAATCACAACGAGGTAAAGTTGGTGGTTGCTTAGAGCCAGCGTCCAGACGTGAATTGCTTGCAAAAAGAGATGCAAACAAATTTGCTTTCTCATTTGCAGAGTGAGCCAGCGACCCATCAGGTTTCATCATTGGAGGCAAAGTGGGTCGACAGAAGTTCGTTTCGACGGCTTTCGATAGGGACCAAAACTGCTTACTACCCGGGGGGTGTGATGCTAGTTTGGCCCCAATACGTCCAACATGGTCAAAACGTGCCCTTCGTAGAACCCGCCTGCAGAACTTGGTGGCAGAATTGAAGGCTCCCTTCTTCTTGCGAATCCTACGTGCTTTGACCTTTCGGTCGCGGGCCTTGATCCACGCTTGGTAAGCAGACTCTTTACGGGCCTCAGCGAGGGCGCATTCTGCATTATACCAAGGCCGCGATTTGTGACCGAGAGGAATATCGGAGAATGGAATAAAATACTCCATCCCCTGCCGAATCACGTCCGAAATCACGTCAGCACAGCACGAGGGGTCACCCGAGGAGAAGCACACTTGCCGCCAAGGATAAGACGCAAAAAAGTGCCGCATCTCATCCCAATCTGCTGACTCGTATCGCCATACTCGTCTAGTGCCCCTAGGGCTCTCATCGGGAGGAGAGCAGTACGATACGGATTTCACCAGACAGTGGTCAGACGTTCCTAGCGGAGCTGAGACCGATACCGAATGACTATCCGGATCAGTTGTCATCAGAAGGTCCAAGCAATTGGGTGTATGGGCGTCAACATCCGGTACCCGCTTTGCCACATTCACCAGCTGGGTTAGATCTAGCGTTAAAGCAAACTTGCGTGCCTCTAACCCGGCGTGGTCAGTTTTCTGGAACGGGAACAACCACTCTTTATGGTGGGCGTTGAAGTCCCCCAGAAAAATGAGCTTCGCTGTTGGGTATCGTTGTTGGGCTACGTCAGTCGACTCCACGAGGGAATTAAATAGCGCAGTAGTTTCCTGATCACCGCTGTGCGATCGGTATACGCCGATGTAGATTGACTTCTCCACGCCAGTGTCCACAAGCAGCCAAATGGCAGAAAAACCCGATTTCTCAAAGCAACGGAGACGACGACAACAAATGTCATCGCGGACGTACACACAGACCCCAGCTTGCTTCTTGAATTTGTGTTCTAGAGAGTAACCCGGGTAGTTGAGGTACGCCACGTCCGACGGGGTTGTTATCTTCGTCTCCGTTAGGAAAAACAGGTGCGGCTTCTCGGTTTCTAGGTGGTGATGAACCGGATCGAGATTGGAGTGCAACCCCCTGATGTTAGTGAGGTGCACTTTAATTGGGAGGAAGTGCAGCCGTTGTTTCACCATATTTTTCTTAACTTTGTTCATAGATGTAGTGTGAGTGGGTGGGGAAAAAATCAAACTGTCGAGGCGCTGCTCAGTAAACCAAGTGGAATACTAAAGCTAATCAAACCTATGGGGAACTCAACTCAACGGTGCTGACGTAAATGCATCTTCTTCCCTGTGGTATGGCAAAGTTCGGGCCACTGATTCCGAACGACGTTGTGCTGTTGAGGATTTTATTGCTGAGATGAACTTATCAATCCATAACACCCCAGACGCACCACCTAATTTTTGTAGCCAAATGGGCGAATCTTGTATTGACGTCACACTTTCTAGTGCAGACGTACGCTTGGATAGGTGGCGTGTTCTTCCTGACGCGTCTTGTAGTGATCATCGCCTGATCGTGTACGATTTTGTTCCTATTCTTACTCAAGGTTCTTCACACTTAATTGGAAATTTTAGATATAAGAGTAAAGGCGCGAATTGGGAATTCTTTAGCTCACTTTTTGCTTGTCATGCCAAAGACTTCACTCGCGATGGACTGTCAGCTGAGGAAAGTGCTGAGATAATGTCAGACACTTTCACTTACTGTGCTGACATTGCTATTGGTCGTGCATCTGTGACCAATATTCGTAGATGTGATTGGTGGAGTGACTACCTTGCTGAACAACGTAAGAGCTATCGCAGAGCGCGTAGACAGCTTAATAAGCTTAAAAAACGTAATGTTACCGGAGACGTTTTTAATCTTGCCATAAGTACTTTTAGAGTTGCCAAGTCGCGTTACAGAGCATCGGTTGAAAAATCTAAGGGTAATTTACTCCGGAAAATTGTTGATAAACTTGATAAGGAGGGTCCGTGGTCTCCTTTGTATCACGAGTTTAAGGCTAATAGATCGGTCGACCTTGCATACGTTCAGAACATTAAAGTAAATAATACACATACCACCGGCATTGAAGAAACAACTGATGTTCTGCTTGATTCTCTTATACCAGATGATTCATCAGTAAATGAAAATGAATACCATCAGCAGATCAGGGCGTGGGCCGCGGTACCACCTGAATCACCAGAGTCAGACCTTCCGTCCACTGACGAATTCATAAACGTTGTCAAGAGACTACCTCTCAACAAATCATCCGGTGAAGATAAAATATCTAATAGAATGATTATAGAAGCGTGTAAAACGTCGAGCGATGCGATTTTATCAGTATATAGCCGATGCATTGCGGAAGGTATTTTTCCTCGAATATGGCGACAAGGCTTTATACGCATTATTCCAAAGAGTGGCGACAAGCCCTCGGACGACCCTAAGTCATACCGGCCCATAACACTACTCCCATCTTTGGGAAAACTTTTAGAGCGACTGATTGTTCCGCGCTTGTTACCGAACGGACCTAAATTTCATAAAAATCAATACGGTTTTACTATTGGAAAATCCACTGTAGATGCGGCTCTATCTGTCCGTAAAATTGTCAACTCATCGGAACATAAATACGTGGTTGGAATCTTTCTCGACATTTCTGGCGCTTTTGATAACGCATGGTGGCCGATGTTACTACTTAAAATGAAAACCCGTGGTTGCTACAAAAACATCTATAATCTGATTTGTTCGTACTTTCTAAATGGCTCAGCGAAACTCAAACTTGGACATCATTCCATTACTAAGTCTCTAACCATGGGATGTCCTCAGGGCTCAGTTATCGGTCCATATATATGGAATTTTGGCTACGATGATTTCCTCGCGCTTCCGCTCCCGTACGGCTGTTCATTAACCGGTTACGCGGACGATGGCTTGCTGCTCATTCAGGCAAGTACTCGGGCTGGACTCGAGAACTTGGCTGACACATGCCTACGTTTAATATCTCAGTGGGGCGATCGAAACCGTCTGACCTTTGCACCGCATAAAACCTATCAACTTCTTTTAAAAGGAAACCTTAAATCCTGGCCTAGTATAAAATTTAATAACGTACCCGTTAAAAGGAAAGAATCCGTGTGCTACCTCGGTATGCTACTAGAAAGAAACTTTTCATTTATTGATCATATAAAAACAGTAGGAGAAAAAGCAAAAAAGAACTTCTACGCCTTGACGAGGATATCAAAGGCTACTTGGGGTCTATCATTTCAAACCCTAAAAACTATATATGGGGCTACTTACTTGGGTTGTATGTGCTACGGGGCACCTGTCTGGGCCGATAGGGCCACCATAGGGGCGGTACGACGTAAATTACTTCAAAACCAGCGTTTGGCTTTGATATTCTTATGCAAGGCGTATAGGACGGTTAGTACTGAAGCCTTACCGGTGCTGGCGGGTGTTCTCCCAGTCGATCTTGAGGTGCAGCGGCGTGCTGCAATGTACTTCTACGCTAGAAAGATCACGGACCCAGAGTTTTTACCGCAACGCGACCGTGCTAAGATCTCTAGATTATTAAAACCCCAGACTGACGTCTGGGAGGCACTTTTATGCGAATGGCAATGTAGGTGGGAAGATTCCATCAAGGGCCGACACCTCCACCAGTTTTTTCCATCCGTTCGTGAGCGGCTGGAGAAGACATGGCTGGAGGTGGATCACTGTGTTGCCCAATTTCTCACAGGTCATGGCAACTTTAAGAGTAAATTATTTTCCTTTAGGCTTGTGGCCTCACCTTTATGTCAATGCTCTACAGCTGACCTTGAATACGAACAATCCGCACATCACATCTTGTGGGAGTGTATTCTTTGGCAGACTGAACGTAATGTTATGTTAGATAGTATTCAGGTCAAATCTGGAGTAGTTTACTATACGGACCTTGTAGAAACCAGAACAAATTTCCGTGCGTTCAGGCGATTTTGCCATACCTATTACTGGAATCAAAAGTAGCTCACAATTTAGGACCCATTAGTTTAAATGTTATTATATAATCCGTGGTGCTTGGCAACTGGGCCTAACCCAGTTGTATATGTCCCTTGGTGCCTATTGGCCTAGCTCTAATCTGTCTCCTGCTTGATATGGAGGGAAGTGGAAATTATATTTATTTTTCCTACTCCTCCGCTGTACTCTTCTGATTAATTTCGTTGCGGGATCCAAGACAGTTGAATCGTTTCTCCGGGACTCGTCGGGTTTCATTAACTCGGCGTTTTTCTGGTGGTCGCCACTGTTGATTCTGGCTTTCAGGAGTTGCAGTGGTTGGGAATGTGTGGCGGGCTTGTCCCAATAAAAAAAAAAAAAAAAACCAAACAATAAATTATGAACACATTAGACAACATAGAGCATCACGATAGAAGTCGTTTTAGGACAGCTTTTTTTCTATATTTCTGTTTTTGATATAAGAAAGTCAGTAAATGTATGTGGGTCAATGACCGTTTTTGCACATTTATCAGGAGCCTACCACAGTTTAAATAAAGAAGCCCATGCTACTCATAACAAAAATGAGGACTCCTGCTGTCCAAGCTTGATAAACTAGCTTCTCGGAGCCCAGAAATAAATCGCAAACAAGTCGTTTCAAATTTAAATAAACGTCGCGCTTCTGCTGAAGATTCGAAAGTAAGCAATGTTGACTCCAATGAATTATTGCGCCAAGCAAAAACTTTAAGATAACAAGGAGTTGTCGAATATATAGCTTCGTTATTGGTGTGGCAAATACTGTGTACGCTGTGAAACTTTAGCAGTATGTTGTTTAGGCGTATGTAGGTACTTTAATAAGTTTTAAACAAGAGAGGTTAGAATACTGTCAGGGTTGCGAAATGTTACTGTGGCTCTTTCTGGAAGGCAAAGGACGTTCGGAGGAACACGGGTGGGTTTAACTCAGTAACAGTCTGAAACTTCTTTCCACTCCGCTCACAGTGGGAGTTATTTAACGATTTCCCATTCTATAAAAAAAAAGTGTCTCGAAAGACCGGGAAACCCAAAGTTGTCCATGTACTTTTTTTCACACCACCTGCACAATAGAAAAATATGTCAGAATTTAATTACGTCATCCAATCTCAACATAAAGTAAGTCATTATTGCCCAACGGGTTATAATTAAATTCAGTAAAGTGTTCAAATAATGTGATTCAAATTTGAAGCTCAACTCGAAGACCGACGGGAACCGCTTGCAGCCATCCTCCTCTCTTCATGACTTGCGAACAATTTTCTCGCACTAGGTGTGAAGAGTGCGAGAATGCTATAAAAGTTTCATGCCTTGGGTTAGCTTGAATTCCTCGCTGCAATCAGAATTCTAAACTCCCTCGCTCTACATCGGAGTTAACTTTCGAATCCTTTATTAGGTTCGGTATTCAATGTGACCGTGGTATGTCACTGCTTTATTCCCTTGGTGCATTATCTACTATAAATATGAGTACGCTTATAAAATCTGCAACAACACTTACATTTTTGAAAATCGAGATAGAAAACAATCGAGAGAACTACCAGGGTTACAAAAAACGCAGCAGCAACATTTTAAATTCCCCTAAACTTCAAAACAACAAAGCAACGCAACAAACCAAGCCTTCCAATTAATTTGAATGCCGTAAAATTCTTCCTGAAAAATATTTTTCAATTGAAAAACCTTTTCTGTATAATTCCATTGTCTTTCCGTCGTAAATAAGGCAGTTAGTTAAGAAAACAAACGAAATGCATGAATAACAATAAGATAAGGCAGATGAAAGCTGATTTTATTTAATTGCTGGGTAGGCCGAAAAGATGGAATCTGTGCTGTGCAAGGATGAGGCTAAAATAGCGATTTGACGACTAATATTTTTATTCTGAAACGAAACTTTACACAAAAGTGTAAAGTTTCGTTTCAACATGAAATTATCATCTATGTAAAAACATAGATGATAATTTCATGTTTTTTACTATTGATAGGCATACGTTTGACCACTATTTGATCTGATGGGGAGCGATGATGCGGTTTTAGATAGAGCACGCTTTGCCGTTGAAGCTGTCGTATTTCATTAGCTGACGATGTTTTTTAGCTCAGTAGAAAACGACGCTAAAAAAGGCTAAAATCGAAAAACTGGATGTAATTCGGGTTTTTTGGTATTTCGTATAAACCAGTTAGAGTAATGTGAATCCAAATTTGCAACTTCGAAAAACTTGTGCTTGCTGCGCAGCACGCGATAAACTGGGACTTTTTTCACTTTTGGCTCAGAAAGTCAAAAACTATACATTTTCGACATATTTCGTATTCCTACAAAGACACTTTTTGCGCCAATTTAAGCCCTACCGTAACTTTATGAATCTTATAGGGACCAAGATGTGGCCCTGCAAATATGGTAATTTTTTCCCGAAAGTTGTTAATATCAAGTTTTGATCCCATGCGAAGTAAAATATTGGCAAATCGCTCGTCCTATGAATAATGAAGCAGTCCCAACAGCAATTGAAAGAACATTTGAAATTCGAATTGATCCTTACTTAAATGGCGTTATTTAATGAAGAGGGTATGCGGAGGGGATCAAATCAAAGTTTACGAAGATTTCACCCAGCCTCTGAAAACGTCTCAATGCTACTACATGTTGTAACCCGGAGGGTTAGGTCGAACACACTCCTTGCCGTGCTATAGTAAATTTAGAGGGTATATAAAATTAGGGAAAAGTACAATTAAACAAGTACCATTCTAAACAATTACAGTTTATTAAAGAGGAAGCACTATGTAGGTACTTACAGTGTATGTATACACAGGTTTATCATTATTTTAACTTACTTGACAGATGAAACCGTGCTTTCAGTGTTAAGGCACTGATAGCACGGTTTCATCTGTCATGTGCCACGTCTCCGTTCCGTGACAATTGACAGAGAATACGTGCATGAGAAAAGTATACAACTCAGGGTCGCTTGTGCGGAACCGTGAGCCAAACCGCTAGCGACTTGTAGCTCAATCGTTTTAAACTATAAGGAAATATCCTGTAATGCACGGTGCAGACAATAATCTAAATGGGCTCAAACTTTCACAACATACAAACAACGTATAACAAACGTTCAAACACTTGATTCTAATAAGGTTCACTCTCTGTCTCAACAATAGTATGACATCTAATCAGACCGTTAATTATACCTCATGAACTAGTATAGTAGTTAACCAAGCTACTCTAGCTACCTTAGTTAGTCTTGTTAACGTAGTTAACTCTAGTTAGCAGAACAAAATCCCTTGGTCTCAGGCAACGGCCATTAGGACGTTGACCACTCAAAAAACAGAGACCTGCGGGAGCGTATATTGATCACAAGAACAAAGAAATGGAATGCGTCTGTACCTCGCAACGGTTCACCGGACGACGTGGTGATTCATGTGAGACTCACTGCTAATGGAGACGGTCTCACTGCCCACCCCACGCCTGCACGTCGCTGTCAATGTCCAGTACGCGTCAGCGCACGATGAAACGACTTTCAGCATCCGTTTGTAGGCTAGCTATACCTGAAACAATATCCCCCCTAATCAGACACAACTCAACATTCGAGAGAACAAAGAGAAAAACCATTTGCATGGTTACCCACTTACAGCGACATCTCTTGATAGACGTGATTATCGATGATGATAATCACGTCTGTCAAGAGATGTCGCTGTCAGTCATATATCTTAAATGATGCAACGTCACAATGTGTAGTGGTGTATAGGGGATACCTCCAGCTGCAATCTGGCATCAAAACTTATCTATTCAGGCGATTGTGGCAACCTACGTCACGTAAACGATTTGCCAAATTATGCAACGAACGGGAGCATATAAATTGTAAATTTCGAGAACAATTGACCATCTTTGAAGGGCCATATCTTGGTAAATTGTTGCAAATTTAAGTGTACAAATGCTGCATATATTTTGTTGAAAACGCATAGCAAAATAAAAAAAAAGGTGCCAGATTATCGCGAGCTGCGCAGCGAGCACAAGTTTTTCGAAGTTCTACATTTGGATTCAACTCACATCACGCTAACTGATCTATACAACATATTATTATCAAAAAATGCAGAACTACATCGTGCTTTGCGATTTCAATGTTAATTTCCACTGGGCTATATTAAAATTTAATTATTTTATTTCTCCAGTAACCTCAAAATATCACTCTCACCACTTCTGTGCACCTAGTAGTCTAATTTATTCCTGCCGTTATCTGCGTCCTTAGCTGTGACACGTTCGTGGAACCACACATCTAATCGCGGCAACTGGCGGTATATACCTCATTATAGCGTTAATTGCTCTTTAACTCCCTGAATAGCGCCAACGCTTCAAGATAACCAAGCTCTTTTACATTTATTTCCATTTCATTCTCTGATATACTCTCGTTATCTCTGTTTACGCGGAGCTCTTCGACTACGTAAGTCCCTAAGGGTGACACTCCGTTGAAGCGGACTAGAGCGGTGCAGTGAACGGACCGGAAAACTTTGTCCAACAGTTTTCGGTTCTTCTTTCTGGTTCACTCCGTTTTAGTGAGTCTGACAAAACGGAAAAAAAATATCTAGTTTTATACCTTTTTATAGCCGCACTCACTTTCGCAGGAAAACACATTATTGGCCCCAAAAGATAGCTTACAATAAAAAAATCGCGTGTCTCGAATTAGCTGCGCTTCCATACTTTTTGAACCGGATTACAAAATGTCTGCTTGATGGCAGAAATAAGGTATACATAATGGAGACTGCTGGCTGCCCTGTTTTTCTCCGGTTTTATTTAATTAATAGTTACTTTTTGACATCGATCTCATCCGATGGAAAGCGCCGATTAAGGGCTACAATGGAGAGACTAAGCCTAGAAGATGCTTGTTTACTCTTGCTTTGAACGCTGAAAGGTTTAGGTCTAGGAAAAGGAAACATAGACCTGTAAATTAACGAATCCGCGTAAATGGACAGGGACCCTAACCCCGTGCTCGCTTCCATTTTGTTTTGCTTCATTTTAATGCTTCGTCCCGAGACCAGACGCGGTTTATTGACAGTTAGCGATGCCGGAACAAGATTCTTTATTATGATTGTACACAAAAATGTAATACTGTTGCGGGATGATTTGATTGGACGGGTTTATGGCTCTGGACTTATGAGATTTGTTCGTTATAATTGTGTTGTAAGGTTTTTGAGGAATTGTGTCTTATATTTTTCTTGTTTTGTTTTTTTTTTTTCTTCAAAAGAACGTTGGTACTTATGATTGTGAATTCAATCATCGTATGTTACCTGCGGATAAATTCTCTCTAAATTATTCGGCAGATATTTAACAAATTCTTCTTGATTCTTTATTATACACTAAACATATATATATACCTACTATTCACCCGCCCCCACTTCACGCGGATGTTTTCTTTTTTCATTTTTTTTTTCATATAAACTTCGCCTAAACAATTACAAACACAAAAAAAAAAGTTTAAGTCGTTTTCAAGTTAAGTCGTGACCAAGAAAAACAGGGATTCATTTCTATAAACATAGATCATTCTATAATGATAAATATCATTAATTTCCTTCAAAGGTGAGCTTAATTGAAATCTGAGTTAAATACCAGCATGTCTGCTTTTTATGTTCATAGTATAACATATCACTACGAATAAAACAAAGTCCTCCACCGCGTCTGTCTGTCTGTTTATTCGCGATAAACTCAAAAACTACTGCACCGTTTTTCGGGCTGTTTTCTTCAATGAATGGAGTGGTTCTCGATAAAGGTTTTAGTATATAATTTTTGAAGCGTGCGGAGCCGCGGGCATCAGTTGGTTTTATAATAATTATTTCGGTGAGCTATATCGATCAAATCAAGTTATTTTTCATTAAAATTACTAACCTATTTACCGACTTCCAAAAACAAAAACACTACAAAGTAAAAAATAAATTTAATTTCGGAAGTCGGTGTTTTTGTTAGTTTCTTCGTATTTAGACACCGACTTCCGAAATTAAATTTATTTTTTACTTTGTAGTGTTTTTGTTTTTGGAAGTCGGTCGTATTTTTTTGTTGATGCTATTTAAATAGGTAAGTAATTTTAATGGTCACTTTTTAGTGGTACCCCACACCTAACAACTCCACTGCAAAATCGCAGAAAAGCAAAATACGCGATTTCGATTACTTGGATGACATAAAACCATCATCCAAGTTAACGAATACCAGCTATTTCGATTTAAAATACAAAGTTCGTAACCGATTTTGATAAAATTTAAATGGGACTTATCTGCAAGTATATCCTTTCAGATAAAACAAGAATTTTTCAAATCGGTTCATAATTATTGGTGGAGTTAGGCGGTAACAAAAATAAAAAAAAAAATACAACCGAATTGAGAACCTCCTCCTTTTTGGGAAATCGGTTAAAAATACTATGATATTTAGATGACTTAGAGAAAACCCTTGATTGAAATTCCAAACTCACTTCAAAATTATATACCTAATTGTAATTTCATAGTTTGGCGTCGAGCACCTGTGTCAGTGAGTATTTGAGCAAGTTTTTAGTTCGCAGAATATTTTGCCTGTAACTAGCAAACTTTGAGACGTCTCGGGAATTCGTACGTTTGGAACATATTAATTAGTTATTATGAAAATATTGTACGAGCTTAAATTATAATATTAATAAGAGTTCATGAGTTCATAACGTAACTTAGAACTCATATTTTCATTACTTCGGGCAATATTATTTCATCTACATGTTTCTGAGAATTATAGTGAATTTTAATATTCATATTAATGTTTATATTGCGTTTATGGATTTTGGAGACCATTTTTGATTGCCTCTGTTGTTTAATGTGTTTGTTACCTAAGTTGGGCAAATAGACGGCACGGTTGGCGCCGTGGTTGAGCGATCGACTGCTGCGTCGCGTGTCGTGGGTTCGATTTCCGCACGGAACAAATGTTTGTATGGCCTACAGATAGTTATTCCGGGTCTGGCTGTTTGTGTATGTGATTTTGTATGTTTGTAAACGCACCCACGATACAGGAGAAATTCCTAGTGTGGGGCAATGTTCCTATTAAAATAAAAAAATAAAATAAACAGTTTACTATTTGCAAGCCAGTTCTAAATAAAACCTTTCATAGAAACATCTTTAGTTGCCATGTTTCGAAGTAAAAGATCGTTTCATTAATTTTAATTACACGACAGATATGCGTTTACTATGTCATATATTTGTCCGGTAAACCACAACAGATATGAATTTTCACAGAACTTTTGTCAGCTGCTGCTCGCATGTATTTGTCTAGTACAGCAATTACGATTTATCTCGAAGAAGGTTATCAAAATAATGCTCAAATTTCCAAGCAATGTTTGAGAATAAACTATTTTCTTTCCTTAATGTTTTAAAATTTTGTAGCGTATGGAAAATATACGTATTTTATGCAAAGCTACGTCCTTTGAAGTTAGGTACATAAAAAGAGACAGGCTTTTGGCTGTCGCAGGAAAGCATGATACTATTTTTGAAAAAGTGCCTCCGTTCCAAGTTTTCACCACAATATTCCTACCTATAAAAACCATAAACCACATTTCATATTCTTTATACCAATTTAAACATAGTTTGTTTGAATAAAGAGAAGTGTTTCTTTGGTTTAGTGACACTTGGGTGAATATGATGATTACAAAACAACAGGATAAAAATTACGAGTTACCACTTGTTTGTCTATTTTCTAAACGTAACACATAAACGGATGGTCGATGGGGCCGAAAAGTTCTGGAATTGCGTCCGCGTACCGAAAGACGCAACGTTGGAAGGTCTCCTACGATTCTGCAACCATTCTCCGACAGTTGTTTCTCCTTTGGACTGATCACCGACAGGACGTTTCGTTTTTAAGAGATTCGTCGATAGAACGTTTCACCTATGGATGTTTCGCCGACAGAATGGTTCGCATTCGTTTGTTTCGACGACGGGACTTTTCAACTATGGAAAATTCGCCGACAGAACGATTCACTCTTCTGTTTTTCGCCGATGGAACATTATTCCGACGCACAGTTCGCCGACCCGATAACGTTCATCAAAATTTTACCAACTAGTACTTTTACCAATTTTTATATACTTAGTCAAATATTTCAGTTTGAATAAAACATTTTACGCAAAAAAAAATAAGGCAAATACCTATTTAGTATCGTCAGTTTTCAATTTACCATTTTGTATTCAGCTTTTTTTAGGTTTTTTTTTTGTTTTGATATTTCGTTCTATATAATTTAGTCATTTCTGGATAGTCGTAGGAGGTCACAGTTCTAACCTAACCATTCTTCTTTTATTAATTAACCCTTTATATTTTTTATATCTTTACCTTATTTTTGCCTTTTTATTTTTTGTCTCAGGGGGGTTGTTAGTAGCTTTTTGGTGGTTTTGTAGTTAAATAGTTAAAAGCCATGTCAAAATAATCGAAGACATATCGGTTTGTCGGCGAATATTCCATAGTTGAAAAGTCCTGTCGTCGAAACAAACGAATGCGAACCATTCTGTCGGCGAAACTTCCATAGGTGAAACGTTCTATCGAAGAATCTCTTAAAAACGAAACGGACAGTCGGAGAACGGTTGCAGAATCGTCTCCTACAAGGTTGACTGATGACCTGGTGATGCGAGACGCGCAGGACCGTACGTTGTGGCGACGCTTAGTAATACCTATGTCCAGCAGTGGACCTCTTTCGACTGATATAATGGTGATGATGATGATGAACCCATAAACAGTGAGCAGTTACTGAGCGCAAAACGTTATACCAACCAAAAGGTAAGACTTAATACACCGATTTTGAAATCTTTAAAGTCCACCATGTTGCTTAGTAACATATTTCTACGAATGCTACATGTCATAGTTAGAGTAAACAGGCTCCTTCTGGGTAAGCTCGCTCCATCGTAGACTTTGTCTCTGTCATCTCTGACCAAGACTAAAGTCAAGAGCAAACCCATCTCAAATTAAAAAAGAAATTAAAAAATAGAGTGAAATATTAGGAAATTTAAAGAACTGCTTCATCACCTTACTAGGCTTTGCTATCATCGACACTGGTGAGAACACGCATCATGAATTTTCCCTTGCTTTAACATTAGCTACAGTGGACTCGAGCAGCTTCGGGCGAGATCGGCGACGATCGGCATCCCTCGGGAACAATTTGAGCCACTAGCTTTTAAGTTTCGCTCTACGTTTTGACTTCTACTTTAAGTGGCCGAAAGTGCAATCTGTGTGGTTGGCTCCTTTTGGTACCGAGCAACTTTGAAATGGGGGTCGAACTTATGTGTGCTGTACAGCTCAAGGTAAAAAAACCATTTGGTATGTTTAAGTTTTTCATTATTTCTGGGAATACTAAAAAAAATATATAATTCCCGAAGGCTTACATGGTCTTTTTAGTACAATAAAAGTATGCCACTTATTATAAATAGGTTTTTAAACAAAAGCAGACGAGTAAAATAAAAAAAACAAGAGTTAAAAAAATTTATTTGACAGTTCAGAAACAAAACCAAATTAAAATTCAACACCTTCATTCATTTTTTGAATTTAAATTATACATAAACTTACTTACCTACTAATCGCCACTTAAAAATAAATTTAAATCTGTTAGATCTTCTAACGGCAATTAAAGTTTCAAGATTAAACCTTCAGCTGAGTATTTTACAATTTTCCATTTTAAAACGGTGGCACGCGTTTAGAGTGGAATTCCATTAGAGTAAGAATTCCGATGGTGTCGTTGGAGCATGGCTTGTAAAGCAGAGGAGTCACTGTTCACGAATGTGGCGAGAACTTTGCACAAAATGTTGATTAGCCGGTGGAAAACCTGACAAAGTGATAGGACACCAAATACTGAAAAGTCACCCAAGTACAATTCGGGTTCCGTAACATAAAACCGAAAAAACACGTTTCTTTTACAGCGGCAATAGAAATGTAAGATGTTCAGAAGTTTACTTCGAAATTAACTTTTATCTGAAATAGTGATATAATAGGTTAGTGATGATGTTTTCCTAATTGTGTCTAACCTTGTTATTAATCCTGAACAAAAAAAAAAACAAAATGTTATTTATTCAGAACTAGCTGTCCCCCGCGGCTTCGCTCCCGTCAATTAAGTATTCATTGCACATATCGAGTTTTCATTATTTTTAAGATGTATTCTGATATTCGGGTCGGAGACAAATCCAACGAATCAATAACCACGAAAATTGGTTCGGTAGATCTCGAGTTATAAGTGTTGTAACAAACCCGTCTTTGTTTTATATATGTATAGAAGATAGATGAGATTGTTAACTTCGTTTAATCGTGTGGACTGTTTTTGCTGTAGGTTTGATTCCAATTGAAACGACTTGCTAATTTTCACTTTTATTGCTCACTGCACTGTAACTACAGACCAAACGGAGGATCAATGGCGGACGTCAAAAGACCATAGATAAAGCTAGTCGCCGTCGTTTCTTACAGATTAAAAATTACATTTTGTGTTGCCATAAACATACTGCCGCCCCAGGCAATCAAACAGTAACAACCCCTTATTTCTACTTACAGCAGAATCTAAAGGCAGCTAACTTTTCAAGAAAACGTAAAAAATCTAAACGACAATATAGCTAACAAACATACCCACTATATAATAGAAAGACACAAGATTATTAAAATATTCTAAGTTTAAATGCACAAAACACAACATTTTCTTTCAGGTTCACTTAGACATTACTCATAAGCAATGGTATGTAGGTACATAATATAGAAACTAATTAGGCATAAGTTTACATGTAAATGAGTCTTAATATTATGTTACTTATATATAACTTATTCTATTACAACCTTGGGTAGGCATGCAATATTATGCATTTATTAACACAATACCTATTATATACATCTTATTAACAGGTAAGTATTCTAAATTTTGTTGACTGAGTTGCTAGTTTTTATAATTTTATATAAAAATAGAACTAATATTTAGGTATATAGCTGAAATTTTAAATAAAGACATCTTATATTATTAGAAAATTACTTCTCAATAGGTAATACACTTATGCTTTGTAATGACCTAGTATATAATTGACCATTGGCCGTTTTTACCTGCAAGGCTCGAACCTTGCCGTCATTTCCAGGAAATACATTCACTACACGTGCCATGGGCCACGCCAATGGAGGAGCATTGGCTTCTCTCATGAGTACTAAAGCACCTACAGTTACATTAGGCATAGATTGACACCACTTATTTCTATTCTGCAAAGTATTTAAATAATATTTATACCAAGCCTTCCAAAATCTTTGTTGTAATTGCATACATTGTTGCCAGAACCCCAGTCTATTTGCTTTGGTTTCAGAAATATCTACTTCAGGGTACATAGTTAGGGCTGTACCTATAAGGAAGTGGCCTGGAGTCAGGTAACAGTAATCATTGATATCTTCAGAGAGAGGTAAAATAGGGCGCGAATTAAGCACGGCCTCTATCTGACATAAAACAGTATGTAACTGTTCATAAGTTAATGCAGCATCTAATACAATTCTTTTTAAATGGTACTTCATACTTTTTACAGCCGCTTCTGCAAGCCCTGCGAATACCGGCGCATAACTAGGCGTGAAATGAAAATTAATACCTTCTTTCGCGGCATAAGCTTGCACAAGCGTCTGGTGATCAGCAGAACTATTAAGCTTGTACAGCTCAGCTAGCTGGTTCCTTGCCCCACGAAAACAACCACCGTTATCGCAGAATACGTCGCTGGGCAAGCCACGTCTACTGATGAACCTTTTGAAAGACGCTAGGAATGTCTCAGTTGACAAATCTGAAGTCAACTCTAAGTGAATTGCCTTCGTGACAAAACATACATATATGCATACATAACCTTTACTGACTATAGCTTTTCTTACACGCGAATTCTTAACTTGGATTGGCCCAGCGAAGTCCATGCCCACTTTTTGAAACGGTCTGCATGATGTCACGCGGTGATGAGGCAAGGATCCCATTAACTGCTTCGCTGCACCAGCTTTCAGCCTAAAACAAACCAAGCATTTATGAGTCACTTTTTTGACTTGCCGCATGCCATTAATTAGCCAGTATTTTTGATTTAAGTTAGCTAGAAGCGACTTAGGTCCAGCATGTAATAACCTAACATGTTCACTCTGTATAATAAGTTCAGTTATTCGCGATTTTTGAGGTAGAATGATAGGATGTTTTTGTGCAATTGGTATATCCGAATTATCTAAACGACCCCCTACTCTTATCAGGCCATCTGTATCAATGAATGGATGTAGATTTTGCAGTGGCCCTCGCACGGAGTTACCTTTCCGTAACGAGTCTTTCTCTTCACAATACTGTATTGATTGCTCATGTTTAATTATTGAATGCAGCGCATGTTGTAACTCATTAGGACTGAGAGTGCCCCGAAGTTTTGTTTTCTCTCTTAAGCTTCGACAAAATCTTTGCACATATGCAATTACCCTTATCATCTTTCCTATGTCTGAATATTTGTTTATTATTTGAAATATATTATGCTGTATACCTGTTGTCAAGACAACTTTAGCCGGAGGAGTGGACGGGGACTTCGCCTTCATTTCAGGTAAGTTTTCAGCTAAAGCTATTTTTTTATTATCAAATTCGTACCTCGATTGCAGAAACTTCGGTCCCTTCCACCAGAGGGCGCAGGTCGGAAGCTCCTGAGGGCTGATGCCTCTACTAATCAAATCAGCAGGGTTCTCTGCGGAAGGTACATACAGCCAGCGCCACCTATCGGTTTTTTGCTGAATTACCGCCACTCTGTTCGCTACATAGGCTTGTAATCTAGTGAGGTCAGTTTGAATCCAAGCCAAAGTTATTTTGGAGTCGGTGAATAGGTACACATCATCAATTTGAATATTTTTATGTAAGGTATCATAAACTCGTTCTATTAAAATGGAAAGAAGCAATGTAGCATTAAGCTCCAGCCTGGGTATCGTTAATGCGTTCGCACGTGGGTTTACTCGCGACTTCGAACAGAGTAAGGATAATTCAGCCTTACCTGTTTTGTCGACCACGCGTAGGTATATGCAGCACCCGTACCCCGTCGTGCTGGAGGCATCCGCGAAGCCAATCAGCTGGACTGTTGCTGCGTTGATGGTTGGGATGTGCCGGTCTAAATTGATAGGATGCATGGCAGCTAAGCTTCTAGCAAATTGAAGCCACTCGTCAACTAGCTCATTAGGTATATGTTCATCCCATCCAATATTATATGACCATATTTTTTGCATTATACTTTTGGCCTTAATTACAATCGGACTAGCAAAACCCATGGGATCATAGAACTTTGATATATAGCTAAGAACTCCCCTTTTTGTCATTATATTTTCATCAAATGGTTCTGGGCTGTCTATTTTGAAACAATCCTTTTGAACATCAAGCGTAAGCCCCAAAGCTTTCATATTATAGTTGCCCTTTTGAAGGTCAAGCTCGCTAAATTGCTGTTCCACCTCTGGAATGTCAGAGAGAACAGAATGTGTGTTAGAAGCCCATTTATGCAAACTAAAGCTCCCATAACTTAACAGTTCACATAACTGCCGTTTAGCTTCAAGCAATTTGTGCACATCAGAACATGAATAAATTACGTCATCAACATACATACAATTTTTTATTATAAATGATGCTAGCGGTAGCTCATGCTCATGCCTTTGTGCAAGTTCAAGTAAACAGCGCGTTGCTAAATAGCTTGAGGACTTCACACCATAAGTGACGGTGTCAAGACGCATACATTTTATAGTCTGACTAGGGTCGTCACGCCACAGAATGTTCTGGAGTGAAGTGTGTTCCGGGTTAATCAATATGTTGCGAAACATTTTCTTAATATCTGAACTCAAAGTGAATTCTCCAAATCGAAATAACGAAACAATATCAAATAATTCTTTCTGCACTGTAGGCCCATTTAATAAAATATCGTTCAATGAGATCTTTTTACTAGTTTTCATTGAAGCATCATACACAACTCTAGTACGAGTGCTCTTGCTTTGCTCGTTTATAACCGCATGATGTGGCATAAAATAGATAGGATCTTCATAGAAATTGTAAGAGCCAATATCAACAAAGTGCCCATGACCGAGGTCTATGTACTCATCTATGAACTTTTTATAATCATTAAGTAAGTTAATGTTGTTTTGCAGTCTTTTTTCCAGACTGAGAAACCTGTGCAAGGCTAGGTCAAAAGAATTCCCTAAAGTCTCGTTTATTTTGCAGGTTTCTAGCTTCAAAGGTAAGTCAACAGTGAATTTTTTATTTTCAAGTTTGACTGAGCTTACAAAGATATTTTCAGCTAACTTTTGCTCCGAATCCCTTTCTACTAGCAATTCCGGAACGCTCTCCACCTCCCAAAGCTTCTTGACACTGTCACTGACGTCTGTTTCACACTTAGTACAAATTAAAGATACAACCTGATTCTTTATGATGCTAGATGTCATTGCTCCGGCAATGACATGGCCAAACTTCGTGTTTATGATGCCTGGATATGAAGATTGCTGCTGGTCGTCTAGGTCATTGCATGCATGTAAGCGCTGAGGTTCCTCAAGCGGCAGGAGGACCTGGCAAAAGATATCAGCACCCATTAGCATATTTATTTCCGAGGGTTGGTTAAAAGTTGTATCTGCTAACGTGATGTCAGAAGGGATTTGTATGCCTTCAAGGCTGACTGGTGATTGAGGTAAGTTACAAGTGATTTTATCTACCACGTGACAGTTAACTAGAGTGTTAAATTGGGATGTCAAAGAATTTACTTTTAATGGAATACAATAGCTGACTTTGTTCTGGCTCTCTGTCACACCAATGAGGTTAATATCATTTCGCTTAGGTGTATATCCTAAGACCTTCACTGCCTTTGTAGTGATCAGCGACACCTGAGAACCTGTGTCTAGTATGCACTTTATGTGCACTTCTTGCCCATCTTTTGCAAGCACCTTTACCCGTGCTGTAGGGAGTAAAATATTATTAGCAGGGTCCCCCGATAAGAGGACCACTGGGCCTGGGCCACTTTCTTCATCGAGATGTAGCAGCGTGTGATGAGTTTTCTTGCACTGCCCACACCTAAAGTGGTATTTACATTTGCCAGGGTGTGTATTTAAACATGTGTTGCATAAGCTTTTTGCTTTTGCAAAAGAGACTCTCTCTTTACTGGACTGTAATTTAAATTTTGGACATGAGTATAACTTATGATCTGAACACTTACAGTAGAGGCACTCCATTGCTGTCTTGGCTGTTGCTGCTAGCACTACCTTACACTGCCGCTTTCCGCCTTCTGTTGTCTCAGCCCGGATATCTGTGTTCTCTAGAGCGAGAGCACGCCTATCCAAATATGACAAAAAATCCTCAACCGTAGGGTCATGCTCTGGATCACGCTCCAGCTGGTAAGAGCGGGAGCTGTAGAGATCCAGCTTACGCACCAAGATGCCCAGAAGAATGGGGTCCCAGCTGTCCACTTCTGCCTTCAGGTTGCGCAGAGCGCTTAGTGTCTGCCTCACTACGGAAACAAAATTCCTAATCTCATTAGCCTTAGGGAACTTGGTAAACTTGTCCAAGTCTAAGAGAGTGTTTACATGCTCATTTACAATCTTATATTTGTTATAAAATCGCTTGTCTAATAATTGCAATGCATTGTCATAACTTTCACTGACAAGAGGAAGATTACTAATTAATTCGTAAGGGGGGCCCTGGAGGAATGATCGCAGGTAATAGAGTTTTTGGACGTTGTCCAATGATGTGTCGCTGTGGATTACAGATTTGAATATCTCTATAAAGTTTACATACTCGGAATATTTACCAGTAAAATTTGAAATATTGATATGGGGTAATCTAGCTCTAGAAACGACACTGTTACCTGACTCCGAGGTTTTCCCTTCCTTGTTCCTACCTTTTGATTTTATGTTTTCATTTAAAAGTGTCAGACAGTGGAAGTACTTGTTTTCCATGTCCTCAACATGTTCAATGTCTGACGAATCTAATGCCAAGATATCTTTATTATAATTTTCGTACTCTTTAAAAGCAGCTAGCAATCTGTCCCTCTTAGTTATCAGCGCTTCAAGTGAGCTTACAATTAAGTCGTTAGACTCGGCTACAAAAGAATATAGTCTGGTGATTGTACCTTTCGAGTATCCCCTGCTCACTCGCAATTTCTTTAACACATCATCCATCTTAACAGCTAAATTCAACTATATACCCACTTGTTGAAATTACACAATAGCAAAAATGCAAAAGTAAAATAATTAAACTGCAACTCGAGAACGAGAACTGCAACTCGCACGCGATCAGACGCCGCTAGCTTGAACGGTAGATGTGGAAGGCCGCTAGGGGGCGCGCGCGTCGCCTCGCTTCGCTGCACGCCGTACTCCAGTCGTACCAACCTAACCGCACTTTCGCACCAATGAGAGCGGACCGGCGCCTCGTTGACAGCAGTTCGCTGCTCTGCAATTGGTCGAATTTACCGCGCGCAAAATCAGCGTTAATGCCGCGCTTCGTTGACTGTAGCCGGTGACGATGATGGGGCGTGAGTGCTCTCTTTCACTCTTACTCGAAAGGAATCTTGCTATCCTTTTCGCACTTGCAGATCTATGATTCTTAAAATGGCCTATCGATTTTATTCCCTGTATTATTGGAATTTCTTGACGAAATATGTATGTTGGATTCTTGAAGCACGGATCTTACTGTTCTTCTCGCAGCAATCGATACTTGATTTTAACGCAAGTATATGCCGAAAATCCGTATGCTCCGCCTTGGCCACCTTCCGTGGTGTCGCGTGTCTTCGCTGTACGATACGTGTAGTGAGAAGTGTTTTCGCCGCAAAACGTTGACGGATCGCATGGACCAATGTTAACTTCGTTTAATCGTGTGGACTGTTTTTGCTGTAGGTTTGATTCCAATTGAAACGACTTGCTAATTTTCACTTTTATTGCTCACTGCACTGTAACTACAGACCAAACGGAGGATCAATGGCGGACGTCAAAAGACCATAGATAAAGCTAGTCGCCGTCGTTTCTTACAGATTAAAAATTACATTTTGTGTTGCCATAAACAGAGATAACTTACTGTTGTACAGTTAATACGTCAAAAGAAGCACAATAAGCGTATCTACGGAGCTAGCACAGTAGAATACTTATAATATTAAACGGAATCATTTAAAACGAAAAATTACTCACTTTTTTATCTCCACTGTTTACTCGAATAATCACAAAACTTCTCGTCTCGTGGCCGCATCGAAGGCGAGGTCGCTGAAAATTGGTGAAACGGGTGAGAATCCGTTGTGGGGTCTATGTTGCTAGGTAGCATGAAATGTAACGCCGCGTTTCCAAAATTTAGGCTTGGTTAAATGCAATATTTAACCAGGTTAACTGTGGTTACCATGGTTAACTATTGAACATCTAGTTTAGTTAGTTTAGTTTAAGAAAAAAACGTTGCCCCATACTGGAGAAATTCCTAGGAATTTCTCCTGTATCGTGGGTGCTTTTACAAACATACAAACTCACAAACAGCCAGACCCGGAACAACTATCTGTAGACCATACAAATATTTGCTCCGTGTGGGAATCGAACCTGCGACACGCAGCGCCGCAGTCAATCGCTCAACCACTGCGCAAACCGTGCCATCAAAACTCTAATCCTGACCCTACACACACTGAAAATTTAAGCTTTTAAAACTTAGACATTTGAAGTTTTCCTATTACGGTTCTTGAGATATAGCCCTATGACAGACATACTGACGGATAGCAGCGGAGACTTAGTAATTGAGTTCTGTTGGTTACACTTCGGGTGGCGGAACCCCTAAAATGAATAAAAGAAAACTTCATAAAACAATTAGGGCTGTTTTTTCAACAGTCAGAAACATTTATTTTACTATTGATAGGCACGCGTGTGTTTTTAACAAATTTTCAGTAAGTAACCACCACCGCTTGAGCGGACACGGGGTCTACTTTGCTACCATTTAACAATTTGACGTAGACCGCGCAACGGTCGCATTCCGACCTTTCCAGCAAAAACTACATCTGTTGTCAAATTATGTCCATTTCTGTCTAACACACGGTATTTCAATCCTTTTGCTCTTTTCCACTCGATTTTTTGACATTTCATACATGCTAAAAATACAAAATACGCCACGGGCGAGTCCATTTTTAAAAAGAAATTAAATTTTTAGTCAGTCTGTGCTATGACGCGAGTTGCGCAATGACGTAGCTGTCGAATAAACTTGTTTATAATGTTGTTTGTGAGTGAATTAGTGTTATGTAGTGTTTTGTGGGTGCCTTGTGATGTGATTAATGTGTGTGCAAGTGAAAATAAACATGTTGGTAAGTATTAGCATGTTTTTTTATGATTTTCCTATCCCTTGTTACACAAGGCGTCCATGTTGTCAGAACGCTATCGTAATTGATTAATTATTAAGTCTAGCTACTTGTTCTGACTAAAAAGTAATTATTATCGCATTTTATGTTTACTGGGCAATAGATTTCAGCCAAAACATAAACAAAACAAACGAAATTTACGTTATGATTAGAATTTTTGTTCCGTGGGTCGGAAGGTAAATAATGCAAAATGGCGGGAAATGGCTAATGTTTGGTGGTAGTTTTTTTTTTTTTTATATATGTTTTTGTACGGTGGAGTATGTTGTTTGTTATTTATCGTTTTTAGATATAACCCAGCTACCCATACAAGTCATAAAATATATATGTTATCGATTTACTTTTTAAATTATTCCTGTTCAAAGTTCACATAATGTGTTTTTTTCACCAATATTCAATGTTTACAAATTAATTAAAAAATATAGAAACTAACCGTTGTCATACACTTAACGTAAGTATAAACAGCTGTTAATCGGCTTTACAAATAACGAAACACTTGAGTGGTACCTCTAATAGGAGGCGACTAAAAAATGTTAACGTTAACATAAACATCTGGCGGGCAGCTGCCCGCCAGATGATATTTGACCCCGAGCGGTCAACGTCATCACGTGACATGTGCCCGGACCGTGCAAGCGGCAAAAATTGTCTTCATTTTAGATAAAATGAAGCCGAAACCAACATATGTAGGTGTAAGTGTATGTGTGGTGTATGTAGGTGTGTAGCTACATAATTATGTTGGTTTCGGCTTCTAGTCCGGATCTTGACTCGGTGAAACTCGGTCCTTACATAAGCAACAATAAATTAAAAATATATTCTAAAAAGAATAAGCCCAGTGAAAACGCAGCCTAAAAATCCACTCAATTAATATTCTTCTCATTAAAACTCACTGGTTCAGGAATCCGAATGACCTATGCATGACCTCTGAGACTTTATTGACGCGGGTAACATGACTAGCATACTAATTCATACTTGCGATCTTTTTGAAGTATGACATGTTTAAGAGAAAAACATTGAAATCCTTGGTTGGTGATTTTTGTGTAAATACAGGATTAATGTTAATAGTCACTTTGTTTAAGTCAATTATTTGGCCAAAGAATCAGCATTGCCATTCAACGCTGCCATGCTGCCAGTGTTCTGGGCACTTTTGCCATTGACAACGATGTGGATAATTTTTTTGATGCCCAATGATTTATTTTGTTTTTATACGCGTTTGTACATAATTTCGTACTGCAATAGATTCGTTATAATTGGACTATAACTAAAATTAAAAAAAAAAAAAATCATGACTAATAGATAGTAATATCAAAAGAAATGTCTTGAACAACAAAAAAAACGTAAGTAAAGTAAAATAACTGCCAATGCCTACGTCAATAACCAATTGAATGTTTGACCAGACCACGCGGAAATTGTGACTTTTAGGAGTAAAAATAAAAACAAATATGGCGTAGCAAAGACTACGAAAAGCGTAGCACTAAGTACTAAAGGCGTAGCAGACAACACCAACCGTAGCTAGCTACGTAGAACATAGACTCAATAACGCGTAGCTGACTAGATACCACCACACAACCATAGCTAAGGGATTTAAAAAAGCTAAAAAGCAACTCTGTGCTAGAAAGAAAGAAAATAAAAAGTCGGACAGAGGGTTCTGTATAGAACATAACAGTAGTGATACAGTGGACTCGTGCACTTTTATGTGCGCACTTTAAACGTCGCTCGGGCGCAATTAGAAAATGGCTTTCTTATTCACTTTTTATATCTGAGGATTCCTAATCGAATATTACGTAGTTTCTTGTGTTTAATCTAGTTTTCTTGAAGACCTGAAATTGAAGTTTAAATTGTATTTGGAATGAAATGAATCAAGTTCGTTAGGTTAAAGTTAATAGAATAGAATACTCTTTATTATGTACACCATATAAGTAACAGAAAAAATAAGTTGAGTAAACATTACATAGGGTGACACAATGGGCTGGGTTAATGTTACTTAGGTAATTTATGATTTTTGTATTAAGTACATCAATTGATTTAAAAGAGTGTCCGTGGAGTTTCTTGCACGTTCTTCTCCATAGAGATCTACGCTTTGGAACGTGCAAATAGCTTCATCTTTATTTTTGGGCCGACCGACCTTGACAAGTCAGAAGTGCCTGTAAATGGTATAATTGTAATAAATGATTGAGTATTGAGTATGTTGACTTTGTACCTAGGTATTAACGACATAGAGTTTAAAATAAGAACAATAGAGAATATGCATGCGATTTATTTTTTATTTGCAAAATGAAATACTTATTAGCTCTGGTATTCAATCATAACATTATTTTGTAAATACCTCCATCAGCGATGCAGTTATAAAGTTTTAAAGATTACGATTAGAAAGAGAAGTCCGAAACGTACTTTGACATCAAAGTCCATGACGTCTAACAGAGTTTTCACGAGAGGGACATGTATAACGTTTGTTTAAAATAATTATATCTCGTTTGTTTTTCGAGCAAGTCGGCAAGCGGTTGGTCACCGTGACGTATTCTAGTGCATTGTCGTATTCTAGTATGAGTTTTGAGGTAGTGTAATTCTTCTTTAGGTATTGGAGAACTATGGCGCTATCGATGTCGGAGAGTATACGAATGTGGGTGTCCGTGACTTTCCTGGCCTCTATGGCATAGACCGCTAGCTAGGATAATGCCCATAAATTCCAACAGGTAGACGGTGTTGAGCTTTTTTAGCGGTCTGGATATTCTGATGTTGAGGTCTTTGGAGTAAACTCTAATTCCCGTTCTGAAAAGAATATACACTGACGGATCAAAGACCCGTCAGTGTAAATTCTCAGCCTTTTGGGACCTGTTGGACACGTTTAAACGCGTTTTGTATTGCCGTCACTTTAGCCCGTCACAATCTCAGGCCGAGTTCTAGCGGTAAAACCATGTCGGCGGACGGGATGACGACGCTCGAGTGGCCATAGTAAATGTATGTATCGCTAAATCGGCACCATCATCTCGTTGTCGGTGACGTCCCCGTGACGGTGGACAAACGGCCTATCGCCTTTCGCCTCGCCGTCAAACAGTCGTCAACTTTACGTTACCTTTACGTAACCAAAGCGGATCAGAAGCTCCGGTATGTCGACTCGGCAAAGGCAAGGCGGCGTCGCCGTGTTTACGGCTAGACGTCGTCGCCGTGCTTGTCCCGAGGCGACGCGATTATGTTATGATTGCGATTACTGTGCGTTGCAGTAAGGAGTTTCATACAAAGAATACTGCACGGCTCGAGTTGATACGTTTACAACCCCTTCCATATGTCCTTTATTCAGAACAATATTTGTATTTAAAAGGGTCACCTCGTCATTTTTGCTTTGGTGCGTCGCGTCACGCTTATCTGCGGGAGGCCTTAAATTCCTGTTTTGCGAGCCATATACAATTTGGCACTGTTTAGCTCCAAAATAGCGCCAATATTGCTTAAATTATTCAAACCTACATAATATATTGTCAATCAACCTATATTTGTGTCGTATTAATCAAATCAAAAATTTAAAGTTAATTTAAATTTAAAAATAAAATAAGTTAATTTTACGCCAAAGTATAAATTAAATTAATTTAAAACTTGACAAGACTTCCGTTCCGTTGTAAATGTGTTAATTACGAAACTATATTAGAAAATGATATTAATTTTAATTTTTTATTTTAGATGGGTTTGCTCTTGACTCTAGTCTTGGTCAGAGATGACAATGACAAAGTCTACGATGGAAATGGCTTACCCAGAAGGAGCCTGTTTACTCTAACTTTGAAGAGATTAGGGTTGAAAGCGTTCAGAAAATACAGACGTAGGCAGAGAGTACCACTCCTTTGCTGTGCGCATTATAAAATACATTATCCTGCGAATATACTTGAAATATGTGTTGATTTTAAGGGGTAAGCAGTGATATGTTTCGTTGGTTATGTTACCAGTGCGATGAAACAACATTACATAATTATGTTGGTAAGTCTGGCGGAATTTCAGGGCCTGGAATTATTGAAATTTCCCAGACTTCTTTGCCGCAACACCTACTATTTTCACGGTTTTTCATTTAACGGGTAAAACATAATTTCAGTTTTTAGACGAAAATTAGTATGTAAAGCGATTTTCTACAAATTACAATCTAAAAATGTATACCAACCACCTTGACCTGCCCTGCACATATCTCCCACTCATAGTACTAGGACTCCAGATAGCCGCAGGTATTTACATACAAGTAAAACAAAACACAGATGATCTACATAAAGTCATTGCGCCACACATTAAACTTTACACGTGCAGGTCACGTAGCGTTTTGAGCTCGCGTTTGAAGCAAGCCGGTGCTTGCAACCTCTATCTTTGGCAAGTCGGGCCGTGTCCACCGACACACATTTAGGGATCATGTTATGCTGAAATTGTAGGTAGAAGAGAGAGTGTCTTTGAGAAGAGTGGGAGTTATTGTCGTCTGTCTTAATTGAAGGGTACGGGGTAACACAAGGGATGCCACAAAAACCAGTTTTTGTGTAATTTTCATTTTTCAAAATGTATTGACTTTGTTTTACGTATCTAATCTTAGATGTACATATAGGATCTCAATTTTACTCTACTGAAATTATCTTTAGGTACAAAGAAGCTTTGTTAATTGATTAAGTCATTAAAAAAATAAAAGTCAAATGAATTTTATGTGACTGTCCTTGTTTTTCCCCTATACCCTTCAATTTTGGTGTACAAAGATATTAGATAGACAGTTGTGATGTTCTGCGAACATTATAATTGTCAATTACTTATATAAAATCTTCTATACTGATTAAATCATGGTTATTAACGAACAGCCAAAACTCAAAAGTTAAAATTTTACTCTAATAGGTTTATTTTGTAAAGTAAACGTTTCCTTTGAAAAGATTTAATTGGAAATGCCAATTTTAAAAGGAGTGAAAACTTTGTATGTCTTTGGATTGTGATACGGTATTTACTAATAAAAACAGCGATAAACGATAAGTGTTTGTGTATTCTACAAAATCAAACGCTTTGCAGTATTAATTGGTAGGCGAGTGTGGGTTAAAATTGGTCAGAGGGTGGTACCGGATAGTTGCTATTTTACTAGAACGCATTATTGCTGACGGCCGACCGGTACTCTCAATCATTCCGACCTCCCGTAATAATTTGGTAGAAATCTCTTATTTTTTGGATTACTTGCTGGAACCAAAGCTGTCAAAACAAACTCTCACAAATTATATAAACCATCATCACCATCATCTGCCTAGCCTTTTCCCAACTATATTGCGGTCGGCTTCCAGTCAAACCGGATCGAGCCGATTTCCAGTATTTTACGTAGTGCGGCTGCCTACCAGACCTCCACAACCCATAACTGGTGACTTTCTGGCTTCTGACTATTCGTAACGACTACCAAAGATCTCCAAATGACAGCCGGGACCAACAGCTTAACGTGCTATCCGAGGCACGGAGGAAACTCGGTATGTTAAGATGGTCACCCATCCACAGACCAACCTCGGCAAGCGACAAAATAATATAAAACCCAAATAAAAAATCTGCCAAACAGACACATAGACGCAATATCTCCAACATTTACCATAATCTGCAACGTTCACCGATACTGGGAGTGCAGGATTTATTCGGAGTCAATCTATTCCGGTCGCGTGCGGCACCGCTACACATAAACATAACTGAAAAATACGGGAAACGTAGCAAACGTGTGGAGGAGATGGCTCCAGACTACTGATGTGCGAAGGTTCTACCTGTGAGGATATTTTGTGTTTATTTTATAGAGATATACGCTCATCTCATAATCGTCTTCTTCACTGTCCATCTCACCGTACCGACTTCATTCACAATTCCTTTTTCATAAAGTCAATTTCTCTCTGGAATGCGCTTCCCCAGGAAATTAGGATGGCAACCAACCGACTAAACTTCAAAATTAAGGTTCGAGAGCACATTCGTAAGAAGTTGGCAGTAGTATCGTCACAGCGCTAATTCTTGTTTGCATAAACTGTTCAAGTATAATCGTGTATTAGTTTATTAATTTGAATACCCAAATTATGTTATAGTATTTTATTGTATGTATAGTTTATATTATGTATTTATTTATCTTTGTATTAATAATCGTGTTTCTGGTTTCTCTTTATCTTTATATTGCACCTACCACTATTATTCTCTGCATTACCCAAAGGTTGACTGGTAGAGAATGCCTATGGCATTAAGTTCGCCTCTGTACATTTTTGTGCGTAAAGTATTAAATAAATAAATAAATAGATACCTGATATAGCCCTAAGAGTTGCCAAACTGCGTGAAGAATGTTGCTCGTTCAATAGACGGGCGGCATTTCCTTTGGTGGCTTATGTTGTCTGGTTGGCTTAGAAACGTAGAGAAACTATGTAAAGAACGCGAGAGCAACATGCCTGGTCGTTGCGGCGATATTTAATAAAGCCTACGTCCAGCTGATGCAATGTGACGGTTGCAGGTGGATTGATAATAATAGATTTTGGTGGCAAACTAGCAATAGGAAGGAACTATAGTAAATTTCATATTTAAGATTCTAGGCTCTCCTAGAATCTTAAATATGAAATTGCCTCAAGACTCTTCTTGAGGCACTTTTTTCTACACTAACTAAATTATTACACCATTTTTGACGTGACAACGTCTAATACCTCGATGAACGCCGGCTGCACGCACGAAAAAGGATGACTCATTACGCTCATTGTAACTCCTTCTTTGTATCCATACAAAATAGTGATAATTCAATAAAAATGATTCAATTTTATTCACAAAAGTATGCAATCATTTCATCAATGTTTTGTTATGACGTTGTCACGTTAAACTATCGTCCGTAAACCGACTTTACGACAACCAATTTATTTTTGACGGGATCAGCAGAAGTGCACTGGAATCTGGGGCCCGAGTCTGCTATTTTTATAAAGTCATTCCGACACGATGTCATTGTCATTTAGCTAAAAGTTCGTAATCTGCTAAATTCATAATGGCACGTCAATGGTCTCGTAATAGAATTGCGGTAGGAATGCCGTATTGCCATTATTATAAAACTGAGCTAAATTTGAGCATTTATTCATGCCAAATTTTATTTATATTTAGTTTTACATATTATTTATTAGTGTTATAAGCAATCTGAAGTAGTGAGAAGTTCGTAAATACTAAATCTGTCATTATGTACGAGATTACCATTCATATGGCTTTCTTTAAATGGCGTGTCAGTGGTTGATCATTGGAATGTCATAATGACGCCATTATGATGCCATTATGTTAGTAGATTACCAAACTTGTCAAAATCAACCATTTTTAAATCAGTGATCGACCATTTTGACACTATTGTAATAATAGACTCGGACACCTGGATAGTAGCAAAACCAAGCTGCTACTAAGAAATTCCTATTAAGATACTCAACAATTTCCTTGATAAACCCATTTCCTAGCATTATTAGAAAACCTACTCGAGCACAAATATCATTTACTTAGGCACACCACTCTCAGAATCTGAACCACAGCTCTAGTTACAAACATAACGGTCTCTTGCCGACTCTGAACGTAGTTGTTTAAACGTTCCAAGCATTTCCGTCTGTATAGCAGTTGTATAGGAGGGACGTGAGCTCAGAACACTTCACGAGTCCATTGTTGCAGCTGAATTAATGTAGCCAAATGTATGGGAGCGATGTGAGGCTTGAACTTTTAGGTGACAGATGCTTCTATGAAAGTATCTCTTGCTTATGTGCGCTTGGTAGTTCAAGTTTAAGAAATGGTAATTTACAAGGCACTTATTTTTTTTTTTCGAAAAAACAGAAGATGAAACAAGAAGCTTTTATTAGTTTGTTAAAAGCGAACAAAATAATGTTGGTAAAATATTCTCGTGAGAAAAGTTCGCGTTTAAGATTAACCTAGATAACAATCAGACCGTGATTTATTTAAGGAGGAAAATTACATCTTTAGAAAGGAGAATCAATTCGTAGCATTTTTAAAAGATTCATGAACTCAGTCACTACTAGGAACTTGCTTTGACTTTTGATCTTCTGATAATAAAGCTAACTTGAATTCATTTGAAGAAACGACTTCGTCATTTTGTGGTTTAAAAAAAAAAAAGTTAAAGTTGGATAGGTTTTTGTGTACCCTTTCATCTCCGTTCGCAGTTAATAATAAGGAACCGGACTAAAATAAAATAAAAAAAAAAACGAATTAGTCTGCCAGATAGATACAGTGCTTTGAAAACTCGTGTGACGTCACTTGTGGTTAAAAAGTGTACCAGAAATCAAATGACATGTGACGTCACACGAGTTTTCAGTCTTCTTTTTTGTTTACGTGAAAAAAGAAAAATACGCGTCGAATATTTTATGGAAATCTATCTGACAGCCTAATTAGTTTTTTTTTAGTCTGGTCTCCTATTTCAAAACTAAAACACGAACATGATCGATGAATACCAGGATACCATAACATCCGTGCAGTTCCTGGTATAATTTGTGGAATGACTTCGGTTAGTAGTGTCGAACGCGACGACACCGCGCGGCACGGTTTTATTTCCGGCTGTCAGCAACACGACGCGCTACTGAAACAATGCGCGGTTAGTAATGAGCTCTTGTATTATACAAACATATCATGGAAACGGTGTGAATACTAAAGTAATATAGAGTAAAGATGGTTTAATGGCCCATCCAATGAAATCAAATCAACATTATATTGAACCCCTCTTTCAAACAGCATTTTACATCTGCGTCACCGAGCACCTTTCCAACGATATCTTAATAGTTCCTTCTGCTTCATAACACCCTGGTACATATAGTTTGATGTTCGTCGTAAACCTGGCGAAAACTTTTTTATCTCTTCACTCGCACTTTTCTAAACATCAAGTTTTATGCGAAGTTGGGGATGTGTTCACAGAAAACTAAGCGAATGTTAACTAGACGATAAAAGAAGTTTATATAACGATTATGAGAGTTTTGACATATGGACTTCTTTCTAAGTTATTTGAACAGTTCTGAAGTCCCATTAAGTTAACCTTAAATTACGGGGTTACGTCTGCCATTAAAATATTTTTTCTGAGTAACGCATCATGTCATCCAGAATTCACTATCCTAACTAAATCTGATGTCTGAAAAGTGCCCTAATAAATACAATGATAATGATCATTGTACAAAACCATCAAACAGCTGTGAACGCACCTTAAACCCTCCACCTTCACACGTTAACGGCACAAAAATATAGGAGTATAGACACATAATGGAGGAAATGATACTGAATAATATATGATTAACGACAACCACAATAAGGCCTTCCTTTCCCCTCTTACTGACAAAAATATGAGACGAAGTTATGGGGAGTTGATAGATCCTGGGAGGTCAAGGTAATTTGGTTTCAATATGGTCGCTTCCCGGGATACGCTTCAAGGCATCGCGGAGGTAACTTCACAAAACTTCGCTTTTATTTGTTTGCATCGCATGTAGTTGTATTTTCTGTTGTAATCTGATAAATTAATGACGTAAAATTTCGTTTGTGATTGATGGGAAATGACAGGGTTGATTTTATTTCACGTCAATTTTACATCATTGTAAGTAATTGGTACATGAGTAAGAAAGGCTTTGTCTTCAACATAACTAAGTTGCTGCTATGCCATTGCTTGCTCTGAGTTAATAGTTAGTGTTGTTAGATTCACCATCTCCTGCCGGTCGATTCTGTCGACATCTGACCGTGATCACTTTGGTGGAGTGAACGACAAGTGAGCTGTCCCGCCATCTTGTTTGTATGGTTTGACAGCTCACTTGTCGTTCACTTCGCCTAAGTTATCACTTCGACATGTCTACAGCCAGTCGATTCTGTTGACATCTCACCGCGATCACTTAGGTGGAGTAAACGACAAGTGAGCTGTCATGCCATCTTGTTTGTATTGTTTGACAGCTCACTTGTCGTTCACTTCGTCTAAGTGTTCACTTCGACATATTTACAAAATCGCACTGCAGCATTTCCTGGTGAGATACCTACCCTAATATGGACAATTATAGTTTAGGCTATTTAGGAAAAAGTCTTGCAAATACCGTCAAACATGATGCTGTGAGTGACCCTCCTTCATTTATGAAAGAAAGGAAGAAAGATAGAAAAATAGTTATCTTGAAGAATTGTCAATTCCAGAAAATATATATTTTTATGACCGCCAAGATTTCTCAAATCAGTGCGGGAAATCGTAATATTTTCCTTATATCTCTTTACAGCAACATTGTGTAGATACCAGGGTATAATAACGTGGTGGCTCTAAGTCGGCTTCATTTCCTGGTGGGCGGTGTCTTGATCTCCGGCCGCTGACACCGCACACACCCTGTATATATTGCGCTGGTTTGTTCCTTTTGGAACTTTACGAAACGCAGTTTTTTTACATTTGTCATGCATTCTTTTGATCACAATATCAACTGATGGTAAGCAATGATGCAGTCGAAGATGAAGCAAGCTTATCTAGAAGTAACCTATTCAGTCTTACCTTAAAGACTCTCAGGTGGTAGCTACCAGAAAACACAGACTCTCAACTCAAAAATAACGAAATCGAAAACATGATAACTCACCTTAATCGGGACCGAGGTCTATTCTAGCGGTAATTAGAACTCCAGCGAGACGAAAAATCTTCAAAATAGTAGGCTATATCTAGAAGAACTGCTTACTAAACCAGCCCTTGATCGAACTACAGCAACGCTACGAAAAGTAACATTTTACTGTGGAAATAATAACTATTACAGACTGGGAGAAAATACAAAACATTAATCTTCTAAGAACTCCTATTATTTTTACATCAAGTATGAAATATTATCATAACTAGAACCTACAAAAATATTTAAACAACATTATACCAACGTTCAAGAAGCTATCTACATTAATTAAATAAACACACACAAAAATATCCCTTACACACAGTCGCGTTATTATTTCGTTTAAGAACATTTTAATTAACGGTTGGGACCTTACCTAATTAAGTCCTCGACACAATCGTTCGCAATTAGCTAATTAGTGTGATATACATGCTTTCACTGTACTCTTATTAAGCAGCTGTATTATTAAATATTTTATTTAGTAAGGATTTTATTTAATTATGGTGTCTAAGAGTCTTTCAATAGATCAGTTTACTTTGAAGATCATAAAAATTTGGCATTATTTTATTAGGCAGCGTTTTTAATGGCTTGCCCCAGAAGTGAGGAAAGGTTTTTAGTATGTGTGTGTGTGTGTGTATATGACTGCTCCGTTGGTCTCGCGGTCGCAGGCGCGACTGCCAAGCGTGGAGTCCTGGGTTCGATTCCCGGGTCGAGCCAAAAGTGTTATTGGGTTTTTTAATTTTTATTTATTAGTGTAGTAGTTACACAATTGTTTGTTTAATTTTTTTTAAAATATGTCTTCAGAAATGTTTTTCAAAAAATAATGATGCAGTTTTAGTTTTAATCAAAATCGGACTCGAGACTCTTTTCAGTATTAATCGATATTCCATGTAGGCATACTTTAAAATTTAACCTGTGTATATGTCTATTTTTTTGGCGTACCCTGTGGCATAAACAGTCTGATAGATTTCAACAAATGAGGTATTATTGTCAGCGGAAAGTGGCAGTCACCGAAACATTGTAATAAATGAGGTATTATTGTCAGCGGAAAGTGGCAGACACCGAAACATTGTAATAAATCTTGATAAGTTTATAATTTCTCGAAATATTATGAAAAAATAGTTTTGTATATTCCATCCAAATTCAATAGCTTCCAATACATCCGTGTCTTTTATAGAAAAAACAAATACAATTTCACGCAATATTTTACTTCTTATGGAGTTCCATTTTCCGGTGACATTATCATTCGATTCGAATTAAGTGACATAAGCGTACCCATGATTTTTTTCAAATTACAGTCTATTGCAGTGCCACTAACTGCATACGACTATTAAAAGTGACTTGTTTCGGACTTTTAGTCGAATTCGGGAAACCTGGATTTTGTGTGACTGTGCTTCACTTGTCTGACTCATCATACGTTTCCAGTTGAAATCATCATCACCTGCTTAGCCTTTTCCCAACATCATTGGAGTCGGCGTCCAGTCTAACCGGATTCAGCCGAATACCAGTATTTAACGTGGAGCGCCTGCCTACCAGACCTCCACAACCCATTAACTGGGTAACACGGTACTTATTGGTAAGACTGGAGTCAGATTAACTGGCTTCTGACAATCCGTAACGACTGCCAAAGATCTACAAATGACAGCCGGGACCAACGAATTATTTTTCCGACTCCGCCGCTGTACTCTTCTGATTAATTTCGTTGCGGGATCCAAGACAGTTGAATCGTTTCTCCGGGACTCGTCGGGTTTTATTAACTCAGCGTTTTTCTGGTGGTCGCCACTGTTGATTCTGGCTTTCAGGAGTTGCATTGGTTGGGAATGTGTGGCGGGCTTGTCCCAGCCGGGACCAACGGCTTAGGGGTGAGGCCAAACGGTCGTAATTTTGTGAGCTGCGTAAAATGAGTCGTCAGAATTCGGTTTCACACTAAAGTCCAACTCATTTTGCGTCGCCGTGTGGCACAAACAGGAATTTAGTATGAAACAGAATGCAGCGTAAATTCCGCCGACTCATTTTACGCGACCCACAACTAACAAAATTACGCTCGTCTGGGCTCACCCTAACTTGCTTTCCGAGGCACGGAGGAGTTGAAAACGCACACTATGCAAACAAGCATATTAAAAACTAGGGGAATACATTGATGATAAAAATGCTTGGCTCAATGCTGGTCCGCACCACAGCGACTAAAGTGCCCAAACTTTGATGAACATGTGAAAACATTGTTGGACCTGCTGAAGATTGTAAGACTACTTATGCACTGTATAGACTCATTCTCTTTTGCATTGTATAATAATTTTACTCATAAATTATTTCGTAACGAATGTAACCATGATTTTGTAAACAATGACAACTGGTTTAAAAGAGTGTCCATGGAGTTTCTTGCGTTTTTCTCCACAGGATCTACTCTTTGGAACGTGCAACCGCGCTGGAGACGGGGTCGGTGGGTGTGTTATGTTGCAGAACAACCCGCTGCTCTTGTCGCTAGCGCGGCAGGATTAGCTTCATCTATTTGACTGACAGAACTTAACTTTCAAAAGTGCCTATAACTGGTCAATTTGAAATAAAGGATTTTGTATTAGTTGTATTATTTGTATTGAAATAAAATTATTCTGCTGCCTAAATGCATCTCAAATTCTTTATTTACACTTAAACGGAAACACGTCTATTCCTCTCATAAATACAACAAAACACATAAAAACTGAAAGTGGTCACCGTTTAATTTAGTCACAAAGCGTTTACATGACGGGCACAAAGTGGAGTAAACCACAGCGGCCAAAGTTAAACTTCGTTATGATATATTGTTCATATTGGTCACAATAATATTAACGCCACGAGGTATTTGTGCAAACATTTGTGTCCGATACTCATATGAGAGTATGACAGGAACATGTTTATTATGAGCGGCCATTTTGTTTTGAGATGATTACGCGTCCAAGGACGATGGGAAAGGATTGTCAGGAGCATAGCGTTCTTTGCCGTATCGAAAAGCAATACTTTTTTGTGTTTTAATGATGACATTAATTTTAAAACAATGCCTGCTTACACCGCTTTGAATAGCATTTGTTGTATTCAGCACTAACGTTACACCTATTATGACAATAATTCGCCCGTGAATTAATAGTAAAATCACTATTACTACATATTATAAAACAAGGTCCTCCGCCGCATCTGTCTGTCTGTTTGCGAGAAACTCAAAAACTACTGCACCGATTTTCATGCTGTTTTCACCAGTGGATAGAGTGGTTATCGAGGAACGTTTTAGTACATAATTTGTCAAGCGGACGAAGTCGCGGGCATAAGCTAGTATTCAATAAAATTCTGTAGGTATAATTTTCTATAAGAGTTTATTATTTATTTAAACTGAATTTTGTATTGTTGGCATCAAATCCGAGCATTTTGCCACAGATTGCTGCGTTGAAGGAAAATTGAATTCACTCGACGTATTATGCAAAGGGGAAACCGTGCTGGACCAAATTGACTTGTTATCCGGTCGCCTATGAAAAAAAACTGTAGTAGGTCCCTAGTAGCTACATTTTTAAGTTTGATTCGATTCTGATATTTTTTTTTTTCGTTCGCAATTTGGAAGTCGATTTGTCTATTTTAAACAACTTTCGCATTCGCATTTCTGTCGCCATTTGTCGAAATAGCGAATAATATGCGAATGCGAAAATTGTTTTAAAATTAGTAGAATTTGCATATTCTTCTTATTCAGAAATCCGGAAGATTCGGGTCTAAAAAGGCTGCTTTAAGAGAATCATATTACAATCATACCTAATCACACAATCATCTGACAAATTTAATTTTCATCTTAATCGCTTACGCATTAGGTTCAAGGTTGATTGAAAAAATTAGACAGTGTCGGGTAGCGTGATTTGCTTTCTGATACCGTGGCTCCGGAACACAACGGGCACTGAAGGAACATGGATGGGTTTTTTGAATTCCCATAAAAAAAAAAAGCCTCAATCTATGAAATACAACCTCGACTTTGCGATAAATTGTCATGTACGTGAGGGACCACACGTTCATATAATAACGCTGCTATGAGAGATGTAGAAAAGAACTCACACTGGTAAAATTTAGGGTTATGGTAGAAGCCCTGCCAAGACGAAAAAGCCCACATTTTAACTTTAGCTACCAACTTTTGTTATCACTTTCAGTCCCGGTCTTTCACTTTCAAATCACAATATACTTCTAATCAATGAACTAATGAACCGATCCAGAATTAACACCGGCTCTAAAAACGACCGCCTGTTTTTTTTAATTGATTATAGGCACGCGTTTGACCACTATCTCACCTGATGGTTAGCGATGATATGAGGGCCAATTCTACTAATTTTTAAACAACTTTCGCATTCGCATGTCAATCGTAAACTGTCAACAAAGCCTTAATTTTCATAAATTTTTAACAGTTTGCGAATGAGATGCGAATGCGATGCTACTGTAAAAATTAGTAGAATTGGCACTATGGTCGAAGATTGAGAACGTTTTCCTAGAAGTAACCTATTCACTCATGATTTAAAGACTATCATGTTGTAGCCACCTTTTTTTTTTTTTTTTTAGGGATGGGAAATCATCCAATGACTCCTCCCGCTCTGGGTGTAGCGGGAGGGAGTGTCAGACTTCTACTGACTAAAACCCATCCATGTTCCTTCATTGCCCTTTGTGTTCCGGAGCCACGGTGTCTCTTGCGAATAATCCCGCGACTCCGGCAGGCGTCGGCCCTTTCGGGCCCCTCTGTGTGCTGACTCTCATAGAGGCGCGCGTGGAACACTAACGCGCCGTCGACACGGCATGTTATAGCCACCTGAGGGCTAATTCACGTAATGTTATGACGCGCCGATTAAGTTTTAGTGCAGTTGCAATTAAGTTTAAGTTTGAGTGATAAACGGTATTCTTGTAATCTTTGAACTGCGCGTAAACTGCGCGTGAACTGCACGTCAACTGCACGACAGCCAAACTTACTGACGGTAGAGAGAAAAAATATTATTCACTAAATAATCAAATAGAAACGAATAATTTTCAATGAAAATGACGTTCCGAAGCACGCGCCAAAGACGCGCAACAGTAGAATGCCGTTATAGCGCTCGCGTGACGCGGACTTGACGCGAGCGTGTCTGACAGCGGTAGAGAATACGAAAAGCGTTGTTTTGATCGAAACTTAACTTTAACTGCACTACAACAGCACTTATTTAGTTACGTGAATTAGCCTACAGGAACACAGACTCTGGCAGAGTTACAGTGGTCTTAGCAACGCTTTTGTCTGACGAGCCGTAGTTAGTTGCTGTGTTATGACTTCCGAGTCGATGGGCGTAGCGTCAATATTGTGTGAGCCAACAGAAGATTGTTTGGCCAAATCATCAATGATTGTTGTTGCTTGTAAATTTGGTAAGTTATTGATTGATTGCAAAGCAATGGAGATTGTTAACTTGTTTATGATTTTGAGTGTTCATTTTGCGATGGTTGCTGTAACAAATTTCTAACGCAGAATTTATAGCTTACAGAAATCTCACCCATCGGTTTGCATTCTTCATAATCTCTCAGTTTATCCACGTCTGTTTAGTTACAGCTTGCCCTCTTTTGTGCCATGCTTTCCTGGTGATTCGAGTTTTAAATTTTATTGTCACTTTTGTTTTTTATCGCTGATTTCTGTTTAAATTATGGAGGGTCTGTCTGCGGTACAGAGAGTAAAATTCCGCAAGTCTCCATTGAAAAGGAAGGATTCTCTGACCGAACGGTTGTTGTGTTCGGTGTGGGCAACTGGCCGATAGTTCATATTCGGGCTGATGTATATGTTCAAATCGCACGGTACTCTGATTGCGCGATGCAAGATTTTAGTTTGCTGCAAGTTGGATGAGGACATAATATTGAACAGGGAGAAACAGTTTTCGTCAGTAGAATTCGTTGAAGAAACAGTTTTCCTGGGGATTAAGCTAGACTCAAGGCTACAATGGGGTCCTCATTTAACATCTCTTGCAGGAAGGTTAAGTTCAGCAGCATATGCTACAAGAAAAAATCGCCAGTTTACAGATGTTGAAACCGCGAGACTAGTCTATTTTAGCTACTTTCACAGTTTAATGTCTTACGGTATTTTACTATGGGGACGGGCTGCTGACATCGAGTCTATTTTCATTTTGCAGTAAAGAGCCATCAGAACCATTTACCATCTCCGCCGGCGAGATTCTTTAAGGGAAATGTTTAAAGAAATTAACATAATGACGGTCCCTTGTCAATATATTTATGAAAATATCATGTACGTTAGAAAGAATCTACATCTTTTCAGTAAACGAGGCGACAGACATAACTATGTTACTAGAAATAGGAACGAATTAATTCAACCAGGTTTCAGACTTGCTAAAGTAGCAACATCTTTTATGGGATACTGTTTAAAGTGTTACAACAAAATACCGCCACATATATTAGAACTGAATGAAACGAAATTTAAAAATTGTATAAAACGCACACTATTGCAAACAAGCATATTATAAACTTGGGGAATACATTGATGATAAAAATGCTTGGCTTAATGCTGGTCCGCTCCACAGCGACTAAAGTGTCCAAACTTTGATGAACATGTGAAAACATTGTTGGACCTGCTGAAGATTGTGAGACTATATTTGCATTGTGTAGACTCATTCTTTTTGCATTGTATAGTTTTACTCATTAATTATTTCGCACCGAATGTAAACATGATTTTGTAAACAATGGCAACTGGTTTAAAAGAGTGTCCTTGGAGTTTCTTGCACGTTCTTCTCCACAGGATCTACTCTTTGGAACGTGCAACCGTCGCGCTGGAGGCGGGGTCGGTGGGTGTGTTATGTTGGAGAACAACCTGCTGCTCCTGTCATTAGCGCGGCAGGATTAGCTTCATCTATTTGACTGACAGACCTTGACTATTCAAAAGTGCCTGTAACTGGTCTATTTGAAATAAAGGATTTTGTATTTGTATTTGTTCTTCTTGTTGCGATGTTGATTTTTTGCATTGGTTTTTCGTTTTTCTTTCTAAGGGAGTTTTTTAACTAGATGTTATGTTTGGGGGAGCTAGGCGGTGCGAAAATGCGTAAAACTCTGTGAAAATGTGTGACTGTCTGTCTTCCTACGCCAAAGCTGTGTAAAAAGCGTAAGCGGTGCGGGGCTGCAAAGCATTGCTGTGAAAACGTAGGTAGATTGGTGGTACAAAGAAGCGTAGTGGACTCTTGTCAGCTTTAAGCGTACACATTCTGCCCTCGCGTCTGTCAAACAGAGCCTAGGCAAATATTGTAGATGGCGACCAAGCACGTCTCTAGTGTAAAATGTCCCTAATCCCTATTTCCCTATATTTTGACCAATTCTCGACATAAATTGTCAACACGATGATTTTGCGACTTGAATTTTAAAGTTATGATAATGGCCCTCTCTTAGCAGTATTTATTTGTTTACTATTGATAGGCATACGTTTGATTAATACCTACCCCACCTGTTGGTAAGTGATGATGCGATCGAAGATGGGGCACGCTTGACTAAAAGGAACCTATTCACTCTTGACTTAAAGACTCCCAGGTTGTAGCTGTCCTCTTAAGAATAATAAATATCTCTGAATTGTTATTTTCCTGTATAAAACAAATTGTTCATGGTACTTTCTAATCTGTCTACTACTGAAATAACCCGTAAATATAACCAACAACATTACTCAGTCTGCCAAAACCTACGAAAACAATACAATAACAATCAAATTGAATACAAAACCACAAAAATACAATAGTGTTCAGTCCAATTTCATATAGCACTACATCTCTCGTAATTTGGCCTGGTGATTGATAACCAGAACGGTGTCGGAGGCCTGGCACCCCATCTGTACACGTCGCGGGGACCTTCAAGGCCTTGTTAATTTCACTGATTTATTGTACACTAAAAAATAGATGTCGTTTTATTTCGTTTTAGGTGTTTCGTGCGGTCTAAGTAAAGATGATTAATGTCCGTTTTCACTAACATTAGGTAACACTTATAGGGTGATTCGTTATTCAAAATATTTAGGCAACGCGTTTAAGGTGTGGTTTAGTTGCTTAGGTCCGCTGTACTGGCCAGAGAACGAAGAAAGAAAAAAAACTGGCCAAGTGCGAGTTGGACTCCCACACGACGGGTTCCAATATTTAATAAATTGTTAGACAGCCCTAAGCATCACTACATATTATAAAACAAAGTCCTCCGCCGAGTCTGTCTGTTCGCGATGAACTCAAAAACTACTGCACCAATAGGCTTGTGTCCTGAAAAAATCTAATTATTCCGTCAGTTAGATTATCAAAAATTATTTGACCCGTGTTTTTTCTTTTGTTACAGGAACCAAAATTGACGAATTTACGACGCTTTTAAAATTCTCAATACGTCACACCTTCGCATAATTTTTACTGAGTCGTGACGTCACAAGCCCCCACTCGCGAATTTTGATGCGTTTTATCTATGTCAATATTCATTGATTTACAAAAACAAAAAATACGTGTCCATTATTTTTCAATACTCTAACTGACGGACTAAATAGTTTTGCAATTTGTGGATGATGGAATCTAGCCTATTGCTGTTTTGACCAATGGATAGAGTGGTTCTCGAGAAAGGTTTTAGTATATAATTTGTAAAGCGGGCGAAGCCGCGGGCATCATAAAAGATAAACGCTGACACTTCATAAGTGTCATGTGATGTTCCCAGGTAGTTTCCTGCAGTCTACTTTGAACTTCGTGGCGGATACATTAAAATATTGTACTAAATCCATTAAATTCTTTCAAGGTTTAAAAATAGTTTTTTTTAAAAGGGACTTAGAACCTGCCCCGTAACAGCACCATCACCCGAAAATAACAAGTTTCTTGTAAATAAAAGAGGCCTTTCATTTCAAATTAAATTTTTATATTTTTTGTTACGGTGGGCCCTAGAAATATACACTCTGTGAAAACTTTAAATGTATACCTATTACAGTTCTTGAGATACAGCCCGGTGACACACTGACGGATGGACGTACTGTGAAGGGATAGTAATAGGGTTTTGTTGGTTACTTTGGGTACCTACTAAACCCTAAAAAGTATTTACCTATTGTCACAGAACTGACATGCATTCAAAATTCGTGAAAGAGCTTGATTTAGCTACGACGAAAAAAGTAACATGTACCAGGAGCGCATGATGAAAGAGAGGCGTTTAAAAAATAAACATTACATTAAAAGGTTGCAAATTTTGATGAACTAAGAATCGGAATGAGCTACATCAAAAGAATAGGGGTATAAAGCGCATTCAAGGAAAAAGCGAGTTTTTTTTAAGTGTCCACCAAACCGTTTTTCGGAAAAAAATGGCGCCTCGTATAGCATAGATAGTCATCATAATCATAATCATAATCATTTATTTGCCAGAATATGGTAATTAATGGTCTTAAGAATAAATATGTGGTGTCATCACATTCAGCCAATTGTGGCGTGCAAATTCAGTGCTAGGCACATATAGATAATAAAGCAAGCATTAGCATTAGAAATTGATTGCAACCGAATTATAATAACAATATTTTGGAATTATCAAAAATATATACATGTATATATAAAACACAAAATATCCAGAATAGATGTCAAAGAATAAATAATTACGAATTATTAAAATTACATAGGTACAATATTTCCAATAAATGTCAATCAAAAATAATATTTAAAAGAACACACATTTACACACACACAAGTTACCTAGGATGTCAGATTATCATTTAATGTCGAGAGTATCAAAGAGTAGAAGTCAAAATAAAAATTTAAATTCAATTAAATGTCAAATTATTATCATTCAAATAGTCATTTAACTTATAATAACATTTATTACATAATAGGTCTTTGAACTTCCTTTTAAATCCGTTTAAATTTGAGTCTTTAATTGAGTTTGGAATCTTGTTGAAAACTTGCGAGGCTATGCAGAAGATGCTTTTCCTCATTAGGGCTGTTTTAGCTCTACGTCCGCGTAACATATCGTATCGCCTGTTACGTTTAACAGTATCTGATAGGTGAGGAAACAAATGTGGATTTAACTTAAGTCGGATACAAACAGATTCTAATTTCAATCAATTACTAATATTTTCCGCATCCAATCTCAAAAATATTGATCAAAACGCAACCGCATCGGTGAACGAAAAACGGAAAAAAAAATTAATAATACTGGCTACATTCAAACGAAGCGAACTCTTTAAAATGGTTTTCTCTTCTGTTTTTGACAAGTCGTTAAATGAAAACTGTAGGTAACGCGGTGGTCGGAAACAGCACGTGCCATGGAGCTGATGGTATTTAAAATTAGAATGCACATTTTGGGAATTCGAACAGGTATAAGCCGATGCATAGAAAGGAATCTTAAATGGCGTCTTGTACTTGCGTTGACAGATAGTACAGTTGACAAATAATTTTTTCAAGTCGAAGACTTTTTCAAATTAAATAATAAAAACATGACCGGGTCGTATTTATTTCAAACTAGCTCCTGCTAATGGCTTATCGCGCGTGTTAAAGTTGAAAAATCTAAAGGCACGTGGAGCAATCTATTATTATATGATCGTTATTGTTGTTTTCATCGAAAACAGTAAGAAATTTATTCAGGATGAATTTTCCGTTTCTGAACACCTGACAACATAAAACAAAAGGAGGATCCTTAAAAAGATGTTGGTAAAAATGTATTGTACAAAAACAGCACCTAAATTATAATAAAAGACTGATGATTTTTTTCTGCCTACGGTACGCGCGAGAGTGAGTATAGACGGCACTAGTGTGCAAGCGAGAAAACATGATAAGCGCTGCCATTTAAGATTCCTTTCTTTAATGAACCGGGTTATAAGTGTAAGTTAAATCTTCTGTCAAAGTCTGTTTTCCTGGTAGCCGTACCAACGTTTATAAGCGTAAAAATAAATCATGGGCAACTTTCAATATAATTATTCTTTGGGGACTTGGGCTACATTCTCGTTTACAAGTCAAACGATGGCAAAAGAGCGCAAAAAATATTACGTTGCGCGAGCAGTAGATTGCTTGACAAGCATCTGGGATGATAAAACTAAATTAAAATTTTACTTTGATTAACGAAAATATTTTTCTTGTATTTCACAACCAGCGAAATTATAGAACAATTTATTAAAACAATAAACGGGGTCCATTCTGACACGGCTCAATAATTCTCGCTCACTCCGTTAGGAGGCGGTCAGTGGGAACTCATTTCCAGCTGTCATTAGCATTTCGTTGCAACATGCCCTCGGGCACCTCTCATACTGGAATGACGTAGAAATATCCGGTATTTTGAGCTCTTTTCCGTATCTGCAGCCTTGGTACTGAAATTATTTGTAAATTTTTTCGCATTATTACAAAAATGCTTGCAAATTGATAAAATAGATTGAAATCATTTTAATTGCAATAATTTTCTGCACGTTTAGAAAAAAAGTGCCTATCTGGAAATTGGTACAGTAGGCCGCATGACTGGTAACATAACCAGTATAAGCTGGTCTCGTGTTTTATTGACACTCCGAACTAGCTAGGCCAGCTATTAACTGTCTAATTACATAGCAGACAATGCAGTCACGCGAAAAACATTTAAAATTCAGAATGTTTTGAATTTCATTTATTTAAATTGTACTCAGGAATTTCGTCTGGATGCTCCGGCACGAAAAATAATAAAGTTGAATTTCAAGGGCTAAATTATTTAAAAATAGCATATTTATTAATGAATAGCATCCCACATCGTCTTAGCTTTGTTTACTACGACTTTCGGCATCAAAAATTTAGCAACAGATTTTTAGGGTTCCGTAGCCAAATGGCAAAAACGGCACCCTCATAGATTCGTCATGTCTGTCTGTCTGTCTGTGTATCCGTCCGTATGTCACAGCCACTTTTCTCGGAAACTATCCTACTTCCTACTAATCCTACTAATATTACAAATGCGAAAGTTTGTGAGTATGTATGGATGTTTTTTACTCTTTCACGCAAATACTACTGAACCGATTACGATGAAATTTGGTATGTAGGTAGCTGAAGACCCAGAATAACACATAGGCTACTTTTTATCCCGGAGTTCTCAAGGGATCGGGATTTACACGGGAATAACGAGAATTAATACGCGGACGAAGTCGCGGGCGGCCTCTAGTATTAACTATGCTGTTGAAACTTGGTAAGTAGATGTATTCTGTGAACCGATTTTCACACAAAAATAGAAAAAAAAAACAATAAATTTTGGGGGTCTCCATACTTTGGGGAAGCGTTTTTTTTTTGTTTTTGTTTATTATTTTCTAGGTATATGTAAATTACTAGCATAGTTTTAAGTTATCTTGATGTACTAACACTCTATGGTCCAAAAAGTCTGAAATAAATGTTTTTGATTTGATTTGATACTTAGAACTGAAACTCAATTTTTTTTTTTTCTTAAATCTCCAATTTGTGGGGAAAATAATAGGTTTCTTTCTTATTTTAGAAGTTACGGGGGGGGGGGGCACACATTTTACCACTTTGGAAATATCTCTCTCGCAAACTGTTCAGTTTAGAAAAAAATCATAATTTAGAAACCTCAATATCATTTTTGAAGACCTATCTATAGATACGTGGGGTATCTATAGATACGTATGGGTTCGACGAAAAAATTTTTTTTGAGTTTCAGTTCTAAGTATGGGGACCCCCAAAATTTATTGATTTTTTTTCTCTTTTTGTGTAAAAATCCTAATGCGGTTCACAGAATACATCTACTTACCAAGTTTCAACAGCATAGCTGTTATAGTTTCGGAGAAAAGTGGCTCTGACATACGGACGGACGGACAGACAGTCATGACGAATCTATAAGGGTTCCGTTTTTGCTATTTGGCTACGGAACCCTAAAAAGAGAAACGCACACAGTACCCATCGTTGTCGTTGTTACATGAAGTATTTCGCGACGCCATCATGTTTAATGCTGCCTGCACTTTTTCTTCCTAAATCTCTACGGAGTGGTGAAACAGAAACGAACCAAATTGCTTCTCAATCTTTGAAAGGTGTCGTACTTTCAATACTTTTCATAGAACCTTGCAACAGTGTCAAGCATAATAAAACCTATAGGCAGATATAGTATTCAATAATACCTAGATCTGCAGTATCTTGCTACATAATCTGCTTATATTGTTCAGCGCCCGGCTTTGCTTATACTGCTTGCAGGCTTAATTTCCGCCTGTCTGTTCGCATTCCTCTCTTCCCTGAATACAGTATGTTTTCAAACGTTCTCTTTGTAATCATAATACTGAAATATGTACAAGATTCTACCTGTATTTTCTTGGAATCCTAAGCTTTAGCAATAAACATGTTTTCTTTTGCGAAAAGGTTTCGATATTTATTTAGGTAATCGGTAAATACTATACAGTGGAAGTATTACGAGAAATTACTTCAAATAATATCTAACTGTGATATTATCAGAAGTATTTTTATTATTCCTCGCACATACATACGTGATCATAAAGAAGGTTCTGGAAATCATGTTTAGAAGAAGACTGAACAGAGATGTTTCGAAATGTATGGAGCTTCGGCCAGGTCCTTGTACACTATAGGTACTTAAAAATAGAGTAATACATTTAAAATAGATCTCAACTATTCAATTTCTTTAAAATGGCTGTTTTGGTGGTAAAAAATAAGATATAAAACTTGAAATTGCAACACACAATAAAATCTGTCATGGCGATAAGCTGTCATTTTGATTGATTAATGACGTTTGTCATATTTAATCCTGCGGAAATTCTATTCTATATTTTTATATGGCAAGTAAAGCCGATGTCTACTATTCTGCCAATGTCTAAAGTGAATTGGGAAAACAAGTGTGTATCGTATTAAAGGTTGACAATAGTTACTTTACTCTCTGACAGTGACCGAAGTGACAGCTGGCAGTAATCTATCATTGTTTTTAAGCACATCGTAACTAAATCAGTGAGACGCCATGTTGAAAATCGATAAAAATCTATACTAATATTATAAAGCAGAAGACTTTGTTTGTTTGAACGCGCTAATCTCAGGAACTACTTACTGGTCCGATTTGAAAAAATCTTTCAGTATTAGATAGCCCATTTATCGAGGAAGGTTATACCATCACGCTAAGATAAATAGGAGCGGAGCAATAATGGAAAATGTGACGCAGACGAAAAAGTTGCGCGGGTCAGCTAGTCTATACTAATATTATAAAGAGGTAACATTTGTTTGTAAGTTTGTATGTAGGGGGTAATCTCAGGAACTACGGGTCCGATTTGAAAAATTCTTTCAGTGTTAGATAGCCCATTTATCGAGGACGGTTATAGGCTATATATCATCACGCTAAGACAAATAGGAGCGGAGCATTAATGGAAAATGTGACGCAAAAGAAGTTGCGCGGGTCAGCTAGTAATGAATAAACATCAATTGACTACCACAAAAACACACATTTAAATGAATTGTCTGTATTTTGCTCGAATACAACAGATTTTTCACTGTTTTTTGAGGATGTGTATAGTCGCCAGCACATGAAGCTACAACAATCTGTCAAATTTCTTTGTTAGATTTTCAACTTTATAGCCTGAAACATTGGATTCAAAATTGATTGGAAAAATTTGACAGTTTCTGATAGCCTGCACTGCGATTCTGTAAACATGTCGAAGCGAACACTTAGGCGAAGTGAACAACAAGTGAGCTGTCAAACCATACAAACAAGATAGAATGACAGCTCACTTGTCGTTCTCTCCACCTAAGTGATCACGGTGAGGTGTCAACAGAATCAACAGGCTGATGTGCTGGCGCCTGTACATAGACCTGGCCCATTTTGGAACATCTTCTTTGAGAACGTTAAATGACTGGTTGAAAATAAGTCATAGTACTATAGTTGTTTTCAAAGGACCATTTAAGATCCGATAGGGAAATTATTCTCTCTGTTACGAGACATGGAAACAGGTCCAAATTCCGTTGGATACACAATGTCAGTGCATTACCCTTGTTCAAAATATGAGCCACATATTGCAGACCCAAGTGCCATTCACCAGTATGCCAATCTTCTAATTTTCACATTCGCGTCTCAATCACTAAAATGTATGAAAATAAAGGCTTTTTTGACAGTTTGCGATTAACATGCGAATGCGAAAGTTGTTTATAAATGGTAGAATTGGCCTTCAGGACTTTGGAGAATTTAATGTATGCCACCGATGCTGCAATTAACTTACCAACCTACAGGGTCCAAACGATCTAGGGAGTTGTCCATCGATTTAAAATGGAGCAGATTGGTATCATAAGTTTTCACAATAATACGTCAAAAATAAACAAGTTTACATAAATATCTCATAACGCCTACAAGATTTATACACGGGCTAGGTAATTCTTGGCTGACTATCAACTCGAAGTAAATTTCTTACATTTTTCGCGTTTCCCCTCGAAATATTTTAGCGTCTCTATAATTTAATATCGCGAAGAAACATCTACTAGGGAAACATAGCCTGTCGGTGTAAACATAAATCTACTTAACGGGTTTAAGTGGTATTTTATGGTAATACCATCTGCGACGGGGAAAATTTACCATTCATTGCGCCAAACACTGATTTACATACAGAAATAATAATTTATTTTATACTTTTTTATGGCGTTTAATGTTGTTTTTCTTAGGCGTTTTGCTGAGATTGTAAGAACTTGATAGTGCTCCTTATCTTAAGGCGATTAACACACTGCCACGCTCCACGCAGGGTAGCGCGTGAATGCGTGTTCTAACGTAAGTGTGAAAGCTTGCAGTGATATTGCAAATTCAGCACCAGTGCGTGCAGTGCGATTACATCCAGTAACAAGGTGGGCGACCACGTAGGTACCTGTAGGTCTCCCATTAGAAGAACCGATGACCTGGTCAAGGCCGCGGAAATTCGCTGGATGCAAGACGCATAGGATTGGTTTAAGTGGCGTCACTTGGGGAAGACTTATGTCCAGCAGTCCACATCATCGCTTACCATCAGCTAGTCTATTCTGTAAATAACCATTTCGATATCGACTTCACCTGAGTGACTAAGCTTACAAAGTGAACTTTATTTCACACATCATAAGGTCTTATATTTATACGACTTTGAAACTCACCTCGGATTCCGTTGTCGAGACACGAAAATGTTGTTACAGAATAGCACTGCAGGTAAGTTTTTATTTTTTAAAGAAAAGAATAATTATTTTTTTTTTAGATAGTGGTCAAACGTATGCCTATCATCATCATCTGTCTAGCCTTTTCCCTACTATATTGGGGTCGGCTTCCAGTCAAACCGGATTCAGCTAATTACCAGTATTTTACGTGGTGCGGCTGCCCACCAGACCTCCACAACCCATTAACTGGGTAACACCGTACTCCTCGGCAAGACTGGTGTCAGATTTTCTGGCTTCTGACTATCCGTAACGACTGCCAAAGATCTCTAAAACAGCCGGGACCAACGGCTTAACGTGCTTTCCGAGGCACGGTAGAAACTCGGTATGTTAAGATAAATAAATAAATAAATAAAATAAATATCCTTGGACATTTCACACAACGCCATATAGTCCCAAGCTAAGCAACCTAATGCTTGTGTTATGGTAACGAGATGGCTGATAAACTACTTATATACATTTTTTTTTTGTAAATACATACATATTATAGATAGAAAAACACCCAGACTCGGAACAAATACTTGTAGGTCATAAAAATATTTGTTCCGTGCGGGAATCGAACCCGCGACATGCTGCGCAGCAGTCAATCGCTCAACCACTGCGCCAACCGTGTCGTCCAAAGATGGTCACACATCCACAGACCAACCTCGGCAAACGTTGCATAACCTTGAAGATCGACCTGTGCGGCTCTTGTTAATTAGCCACGAGCTCCTCCAAACGTATGCCTATCAATAGTTAAAAAAAGACGCTGAACTAGGTGGTGGCCTTAAGGGTAGTCGCTCCGTAGATAATACTGGTATACAGCTGCAACTGGTTTGATTTGCAGTCGAACCCAACAAAGTGAGATAAGCTCATTCGATCATCGAGTTTATCTTTGTCACCTAGACTAGAGTCATGAGCAAAAACCACTCTTGATTAAAAAAAATACAACCGACTTCCAAAAAAAAAAAACTACAAAGTAAAAAATAACTTTAATTTCGGAAGTCGGTGTTTTTGTTAGTTTCTTCGTATTTTGACACCGACTTCCGACATTAAATTATTTTTTACTTTGTAGTTTGTTTTTTTTTTTAGAAGTCGGCTGTATTTTTTTGTATAAAATTTTTATTTTTCACTTTTTAGTGGTCCACCAACAACACCACTGCAAAATCGCAGAAAAGCAAAATACGCAATTTCGATTACTTGGATGACATAAAACTATCATCCAAGTAGACGAATTCTAGCTATTTCGATTTAAAATCCAAACTTCGTAACCGATTTTGATAAAATTTAAATGGGACCAATCTGCAAGTATATTCTTTCAGATAAAACAAGATTTTTGCAAATCGTTTCGTAATTTTTGAAGTTATGAGGTAAAAAAACAACAAAAAAAAAAACACAACTGAATTGAGAACCTCCTCCTTTTTGGGAAGTCGCTTAAAAAAAAACTGCCCACGTTAATAAAGGTCCCTCACATTAAAATTTGAAAGCATTTCAGTGACACAAAATCCCGTAAGACAACCGTCTGTGTGAGCATACGCCTACGCACTCCATGCATGATAATCGTGAACAAAAAACTGCTTACACACGCACCGTTAAATAAAAGGACGTTTTACATAATATTTGTGGTGTATTTCCAGATTGTTGCCGACCGTAGGTGCGGAAGAATGGTTGATTCCACTAATTCGTGGTTAATAACGGATTACCAAAATATATTTTCGAAAACAATATGAAAATGGTCGAGCGTTTTTCTGGAAATATATGGGTATTTTGTTGTCATGGAAGTTTGAATAAATCAATTAAAAAAAAACCTATGAAGTGATCGATATTTTTTTATTTCAATACGGTGCACATTTTAATTCAGTACAGTGTAGTGTGCCTTTCTATGCCTTAGGTATATGGTGTATATAATGAAAGATTATTCTGTTCTATTCTATTCTACTATTCTATTTTACTCTGCTCTGCTCTACTCTATTCTATTATATACCATTCCAGTCCAATACAATCCGTTCCATTCCATTCTATTATTTTCGATTCAGTGAACTTGTCTTTTTCAATCTGGGAGAGATTTGACGTTGTAAAGAAGAAGGAATTAACCAGAAAACTAATCAATTTGCCTAGCATATCCTGTCCTCACAATTTCAATTTCATGTTCCTTGCAATTTATAGGCTCTAATCGACGGATGAGTAAAACCGCAGTTTTATGGCTCGTCGGTAAAGCTTGCCGGTGTATCCGGTACAAAACTACTGTTCTACATACCGACGATCAGTCTGGCTCGCGGATCGTCATGATTGCTATATTTTTTAGAGTTGTTTCGTTTTGCCGAAAAAATACCGTTCGACCTATTCTCATAACTACCAATATAAATAAACAAAAAAAATAATTACGATCGGTCAAGCGGTACGGAGGAGCTCGATAGCTAACACCGTGACACGAGATTTTTATATATTTACTAGCTGTCCTCCGTGGCTCTGCTCCCGTTTACTGGCTACCCCACGACTTTCTTATTTTGTTTCTTTCATAAGAACCTTCTCCTGACAGTAAAAAACACAACAAAAAAATAATTATTTTATATTATTTTATTATGTTTGGGTGGATTACAGCTATTAATGCGGGGGTAATAGTAAGCTAATTCACAACAAGCCATTTACAAGCCTCCACAGTTAACAATAGAGTAGGTATTGTTGTAATGTTGCAAAATTAACGAATTAGCGTTGAATTAGCGTAATCAGCCCAGCCGTCCACGCATTATTCGATGACCAAAGGAAATAGGGATTCATTTTTATATATACAGAAGACTGATTACATTAGATGATTATAAATAGCTTCCGAGAGTGTCCCTGGTTAATGGCAAAGTAAACCAAGCGAGTAAAATAACAAGAGAAATCGGTTTGCAGCGTTTAAGTAACTCGTGCATATTGCAAAAATATATGAACCGACCTCGGATATGTTTTCGTTATTTCATGTAATGCTATAGACAGATAAAACATAGCTACATACTCTGAATAAGACATGTTGCTTCAATTCGCGTTCAGACACGAATGTTTAGCTCACGTCAAAGAGCTGTGAGTACAACCGTCGTTCTTAATTCCGCGGTAACTGGCTCGTGTATCGATCACCCGCTAAACTCTGCCTGCATCCCTGCTGAACACCATAATAGCACAAACAGTAACTGGGTAGCATGATACTCCTTGGGCTGGCGTTAGAATTTCGTGATACTGACTACCTGTAACGCCTGTACAAAGATCTAAAAATAACACCCGAAACCAACGGCTAATGTGCGTAACAAGATAAGGAGGAGTCCCCGGCAAGTGTTGCTAAACCTTAAGAGAGATCGTTCACGAGTTATTCGAGTGAAAAGTAAAGTATGCGCCTCAGGCATAAAGGTGACTTTGACATGGGCTAGCTTGATTCCCTCGTTGCATTAATTATTCTCGTATTAAAGCCTTCGCTCGTGAGTCAAAATCATACGACAGGATTCATCCATAAGGAATTGAGAATCGTATGCATATTTCAGTCTATTAAACGTAGGTACCTAAACATTTTCTCATGTCCAATCTTCCAGTGAGAGTCCCCCCCCAATGTTTTAGGAAACGGGGTTTTAAATGGGTTTTGATAAATGAATTCCGTGCAGTCCTTTAGAAGTGTCCTTGGACTATATCCGTCCCTTTGTTTGACAAAATGCCTGAGGGCCTGTCAGTTCCCGCGGCTTGTCAGCAAGCCGTGATGTTTCCACTTTATTTTTCAATCGTGAAATTGCTTATGATCCGGTTTCGGTTCATCCAAAACGAAAGGTTTCTTTACATTTTTTTCTGTAATGCCGCGTTTTGTATATATATTTAAAACCATGTGTCCCTGAGTTTCCTTTTATTCGTGTTTACCAGCATATTGTATCAGACTTCCTCGCCTAATCACTGCCTAGTCCACCGCGCCAGCCAGCCTGTCTAGTCTAGGTTTTTTTTTGCTGTAGGTTTTAACCGACTTTCTTGATTTTTATTTCAGTTAGATCTTTTTAACGACTACGTACATGAAATACAGACTTTTCATTGGCCCGCCCCTTAAGTGGAGTAACAGGTCAAATAATTAAAAACTCACTGTATCCATCTAAAAACTCATCTACCAGGCGAACATAAAAACAAGGATATCAAAGCTGTGAAATTACCTCTCAAAACCAAACGATCAAAACGCTAACCAAGGTGCTAACTGATGGGATCTAGCGCTGACAATGAACTACGCCGCGTCGCCCGGCTTCGCTTAATTGCAGCATATCGGCTCCGTTGTGTAATTTATAGCCGTAGACAGCTTCTATGTGACGTCTGAAACATTATACGTCTGATAGTATATATACCTAAGGATATATTATGCAGTTAGTAGGAGGGTAAGTAAGAAGAGAGCTATTAATAGTGATCTTTTTGAAGATTACAGTCCCTGGATCTCTTCTTTCTTGGGAGATAAACATGTTAAAAGTATGGTTGGTGGTGTGTTGTATACTACTACGTAATATAAATTAAAAACATTATTTAAATAAAACTAATAGGGACTAAGTAACTTTCAGGATTGTTTAAGTCCAAAAACATTATTTAAATAAAACTAATAGGGACTAAGTAACTTTCAGGATTGTTTAAGTCCAGAACTGGTTGGTGGTGTGTTGTATACTACTACGTAATATAAATTAAAAACATTATTTAAATAAAACTAATAGGGACTAAGTAACTTTCAGGATTGTTTAAGTCCAGAACTCCATAGTTTTTGCCGCCCACAGGTGACTGTATGTTTAAAATAGTAGATTATGAAACGAGGGGATAAAGCAGTGTCTTATGACACAGGCGTCATATTGAATCTCGAATACAAGGAAAGGTTCGAGAGTTAAGTCCCGAGCGCAGCAATGGAGATTATAGTTTAACTCACGAGCGAAGCGAGGGAATTAATACGAGAATCCTGAATGAAGCGAGGGATTCAAGCTAACCCAAGTCAAAGCCACCTTTATCCCTGAGGAGCATACTCTACTATTTACACCTACTGCGATTGTTTTTTGCTTTAGCCATAAAAGCAGATGGCACGCGTTGGCCCCCACTGTAGGAGCAGGTCGCGCGTCCAAAGTTTTGGCTCCAGCCCACTAGGTAACAATATTGTCCGGTGGGTTATAATGAAATTCAGTGAATTTCATTATAACCCACCGGGCAATAATATGATTTGAATTTGGAAAGCATTCTGACTGCGTTCGCTGTACCTAGCTGTGGAGACGGACGAGAGCCGCTCGCGGGTTAGAATGACGTACTTTAGGTTAGGTTTGCATATCAATAATTTGACGATTTTGTGCAGATGGTGTGAAAATTTATTTACGTCAAACGTGCTATTGATTGGTTGTGTCCAGACTCAGAAGTTCATGAGTAGTACCAACTTCTACTAAATTAGTCCAGCAGATTCGGAGAAACAATATTGCACTGAATTTCATTATAACCCACCGGGTAATAATGTGATTTGAATTTGGGACGCATTTTGACTGCGTTCGCTGTACCTAGCAGTGGAGACGGACGAGAGTCGCTCGCGGGTTAGAATGACGTACTTTAAGTTAGGTTAGCATGTCAAATGTTTGACGTTTATGTTCAGGTGTTGTGAAAATTTACTTACGTCCCACGTGTCTTTGATTGATTGTGTCCGGACTCAGAAATTCATGTGTAGTACCAACTTCTACTGAATTAGTCCAGCAGATTCGAAGAAAATATTATATCGCAGGTCATAAACCCCAAAAAAATCTTTCTCGAAAAAATACACAACATGTTAAAACTATCGAAACACAGCATCGTGTTCACGAAACAACTCAGTAAATCGTAGGACAAATAAAAAGATAATCACGGACCATGTAATATGGCACAAACTTCCTGCTCGCGGAGTCATTACCAGGAATTCAGGAGGATTGTCGGCCTATAGGCAGCTCCCATCGACGTTCGTACGTGATTCCCGCTGAATATTCTTACATTCCACGCGCTGTCCAGTACGTGACCATCCCTATGGCGAATTAAATGGAGTAGATAGTAAAAAGAATGCTCATTTAACAATGTATGAGTTGAATGTAACGTGTTTGACAATTGACCGTTATTGCATGGTCATGTTGACACCCTTATGTGGATGGGAAACTCATCAAGTTACGAAAACTCACCTGTGTTCTTTCAAATGACCTTTGCGCCGCCCGCGATTACTTTTTCGTACAACCACCCTGGTATGTTAATAATAAAATAGGGTAGACCAGTTTGCCAAAAAGTTTCGAATTTTAGGTAGCAATCATAGTCAACTGAACGAAAGTGCTATCACTAGTGTTCCTTACTATAGAAATCCACATTACTCCTATGTACTCGCTGGTGAATGAGGCTCCGTTTACGGGTGCACTACGTATCCTCAAAAGTATAGCAGAAGATATAGACATAATATATTGTTGTACTCTGGGTGGGTTCATAGTGACAGCTCTCTTTGTTCATGGTCATATTGTGACATAGAAATTGTTGTCTGTAGTAGCAATATATACTAGGATCGAAAATATTATTTTGTAACTGTTTAGCTATAGTTTACAATAACAATAGTTGTCTACATTATCGCATTTGGTGACAAACCTGTAAATATGTATGGTGGGAAATAAATAAACATGTGAAAGAGGCGATATAAACTTAAAATTGTAGCCATTATTGCGTTTGACTGTCGCAGGAAAGACTTGATTTTACTAAGAATATATTTCGTTCCGTTCAAGTTGTCACTCCATTTTTTGTTACGTTGTTCGAACGAAAACTTTTATAGGGTCTCAAAGAATAAAAGTTTCTATTTGATACGTGCAGAAATGCAAAATCTATTGCTGGCAGATTTTCCGGATGCCGACACTTTAGTGTAGTGATCGCTACAACGTTTAGTGTGCGTGGGGGTTACTACCTCAACTTTGTTGTTAAGTGCTGCTTTGTTGTTGGTTATAAAATCTCTAAACTAAAAACTACAAAAAAAAAAAATGTGTTTGTGTGTAGTGTAGTGGTGTTAGAAAATAGTTTCCTTGGGAATGCTAGCTAAATACAGTGTGAGTCTTTATGATGTGCATATAAGGGAAACTATGCTTAATTTTATCTACGGAAAACATATAAAAAAACAATTTTTAATTTATGGATTTTAAAATATAAATTGTTTACAACTGTGACGTCCGTGTAAACAAAACTGTGTAACTTTTAAACTAAATGATCTATCGCAATGAAACAACCTCAATAATTAGGCATCCTTATAAAATCAAAAAAGTGGAACAAAAACTGCCCTCGAATGAAAAAAATAAATGGTAACACGTTTCTTTTTTAACAATTTGCTTAATAAACGTTAAATTTCCCAAAAAGTCACCCCATTACCTACTTTTTTTATTACTTTATGTTGTTTTTCATCATATCAGCTACCCAATAGTAAAAATTGCATGTTCATTCCGTAGATAAAATTAAGCATAGTTTCGGGATCATTTTCATTTATGTGCACATTATAAAGACTCACACTGTATTTGTATTGTTTATAAAAATTGTTATTATGTGGTAAAGTCTGTAAGATCTGAGGGTCAGTTCGCCTAATTTCGCATTCGCATGTCAACAAACGCAAACTGTAAAAAAATCCTTCTTTTTTACTATTGATAGGCATACGTTTGACCGCTATCTCACCTGATGTTAAGCGATGATGCGGTCAAAGGTGGAGCACGCTTGCCTAGAAGTAACCTATTCACTCTTGACTTAAAGACTCCCAGTTTGCAGCTATCAGGAAATACAGACTCAGGCAGGGAATTCCACTCCTTAGCTGTAGGTACGCACAATGAATGTATTCCCAAAAAGTTTTGTGCGTATTTTCATACATTGACAGTTTGCGCTTGAGATGCGAATTTAATGCGATGCGAATGTCAAAATTAGTAGAATAGGTACTCTGATCTTCAGCTGGATTCTTTCATGCAGATGCTACCTAATCCCTAATCTAGTCTCACAGCCTTAATCATCCCGGATAGGCACGGGAAGCTGGGGACAGAAGCTGATTATGACGAAACGATATAGAAAGAAAGAAAAATGTTTATTTGGGACTCGCACAAAACAGACAGAAGCAGAATACATTAAAACTAACGATACGTACATAATAATTAGTTAAATTAACAATTATAACATTCAATTGATCTGTGTGAGGCCAAAAAGGTCCCTAGCTCAGCATATGCTGCGATTAAATAACGCAGCGCTGGTGTTATGATAGGGTCTGTGATGTCACGGACGCACTTACGTAACGCATCTAAATAGAAATATATCAATAGATAAAAATAAATAAAATGATTATAAAATAAGAATTGAAAAATGAAACATTAAATATAAAATACAAACATACAATAAAATAACGCAAATATCTCATCATCAATCAATATATTAAAATTACACTGCACACTTGTGGAAAGATTCATGAAGACAATTTATTTATTTATATATATGCTTTATTGTACACCAAAAAGAAAATAAAAACATAAAGAAAACCTTAAACTAAAAAAATATACAAATGGCGGTCTTATCGCATTCCGCGATCTCTTCCAGGCAACCAGGAATTATTATTATTACAATGTGATGTGTAAAATGCCTTTTTCAGATAAAATTAAACAAATTCCAGTGTTTGTCTGATTCAAGGTAATTTTTTACCAAAAAAATACTTTCTTATTTTTTCGGTTGAAACAAGACCTCGGGTTTTAGTGTGCTCAGGAAAGTTTTTCGGGTCGTTCATTTCACACAGGTCAAAAGAACAATGTTGAAGGCTCAAACTTTCTTGATTTATGTTGCTGAAATATACGATAAAAAATAATTACTTTACTATAACTTTATAACGATAATATACTTCGTTCTGAAAATCACACACATATATCATAACAAAATAAGTTATAGTGATTTTTTTTTGTAAAAATATAAAAAAAAAAAAAAACATAATTTGCCTAGCCTCAACTACTTGGCTTTTTGCCTTACATAAAGCTGACTAAAAAAAAACATGTTTCTTGTAGGGCCTATAAATTCAATTTAATCAATTTTTTGATACAGTGGCAATAGACTAAACGCGAAGAGGCAAATAAATTTGTTGAAAATTTAAACTGTCTACATATTACGCTACTTGAGATAAATCACGCTGACAGACAGACAGACGGACGGACAGCGAAGGCTAAGTGATAGGGCTCCGGACCCTTTTTTTTTTCCGGCTGGGCCCGGTAACCCACTAAAACAACCCAGCACTGAAATTCCCGCAACGTCTTAGTGGGGGTGGACTGGGAGATCGGCGTAGCCTTTACGTCCAGTCCACCTCCGACGACCGCCCGCTGTCACAGCGGGCCCAGGACTCCTCACTCCCCAGCATGCATCTGACCACGCTGGGAAAGCAAGGCTCAAGGCATTTCTTTTGGAGAAATGCCTCTACTCTGTAAATGAAATGTAGAATATTACTAGATTAAAATTATTTTTATACTGATAATTGACTTATTTCTGTTATTTTCTATTGACATTGTAATTATTATTTTTATTTTTTTTATTCTCGTTTTCTGGACTGGTTGTTATTAAGTAATTATTTTTACATGGTTGACATTGTAACTACCTATTTTATTTTATTTTTAAATTGTTGACATTGTTATTACTAATTTTAATCTAGTGACATAATTTGACATACTAGTTTTAAATTCTGGTTGAGTAATAATATTTTTTTTTTTTTTTTTTGCCATTGTTGTCGTTATTTTCTATTGTTTTTCATTTTTATTTGTCATATTAGAAGCAAATTAATTATTAGTTTTACTGCATGTGTACCTAGTTGTTAAGCTTTAATATTCGCACACAATGGAAATTGTTTATGAATAAATGAATTGAATTGAAATTGAATTGAAAGGTCCTGTCCGATCTCCGCAGTGAGACTGCGACGCGGCTCGGACCAAGCTGGGCACACCTCCAGTGTGTGCTGCGCCGTGTCCTCCGCCGCGCCGCAGTCGTGACACGCCGGTGAAGGCTCCGGACCCTATGGATACGGAAATCTAAAAATGTTAAAAACAAGATCCCAAACCGATAAAAACTAAAATCCACCTGGTTTATACGTTTAGAAGCTACCTACAGATAGACGCACGTCAAACTTATTAATCTTTTTGTTCGGTGCTTAAAAAGTTACAAACTATCCAAATGTCACTGAAAGAAAAACAGAACCAATAAAAAACCGGCCAAGTGACGCGAAGAGACACACGAAGGGTTCCGTACCATAAACATTTATGTTATAGCAAGAATAGAAATACACAATCTGTGAATATTATTGTTTTGAACTTTTATGGTCACTAACATTAGAATAGTTAAAAAAAAAAAAACGTAGCCCCACTAGAAATATCTCCTGTATCGTGGGTGCGTTTACAAACATACAAAGTCACGTACACAAACAGCCAGACCCGGAACAACTATCTGTAGGCCATACAAACAATTGTTCCGTGCGGGAAACGAACCCACGACACGCGGCGCAGCAAGCGATCGCTCAACCACTGCGCCAACCATGCCGTCAAAAAAGTTAATACCGGGATTGCTTCCATGTACCTTTTTATTTGCGAGTTTTCGATATTTTGGCACTGTTTCAGGCGCCATGATCTCGGAGTAACTGAAGATCTTGCGGGTGTGTGTAATAGTGCCGAAATATCGGAAACTCGCAATTAGAAAGGTATATGGTAGCAATCCCGGTTTTAACTATTCTTATACAATCTGTGAAAAGGACATGGTAAAAAGTGGCCTATGAATCAACACATGCGAAACCTTTACTATTATTCCTAGTTTTTTTTTTTAAATTAAATTTTACTTATTAGAATAGAACGGACACTAAACTTTTTAATTACGAAACCATTCTAAAAAGTAACTCACTTAGGTTTTATAACCCGGCGCCATTATTTTAAAATGAAACAAAGCACTCTCAGCGCTGTAAGATTTTTAGTTACCTACAAAAAGAGTAAAGCGATTAAAGCGCTGTATGACACGAACACTATTGACACTGACAGTCGATGAAATGACAGTTGACACTTTGATGTACATAATGTATTTGGCACCTGATACCAGGGAATCGGCCGTCGACCTAACTTACCACGCTTTCGTATGTTAGAAGAACATAGTAACACTACTCTATACATTTTTTGGTGAGATAAAAAGTCTGGCAGCTCTGGGATCTTAGTTCATTTGGTATGTTTCTATTGTTTGGTATGTTTTATAACCTCAAAATCCGAAATCATTTTAGATATTTTACAATTCTGGCAAGTGTCCGTTATTTTAATTTAGTTTTAGTCGAACATATGCATTATTTAAAACACAGATAGTAAATGCACGTCTCTGTTGGTTCTTAGGCGAACGATGTATGGGCGATGAGCAATGTCCTTTCAACTGTCTACCTATTACGGTTCTTGAGATACAGCCCGCTGATAGACAGGCGGACGGACGGACGGACGGACGGACGGACGGCCAGCAGATGCTTAGTTTTAGGATTCCATTGGTTACCCTTTGGGTACGGAATCCTAAAAAAACACTACAAAGTAAAAATAACTTTAATTTCTAAAGGCGCTGTTATTGTTAGTTTCTTCGTATTTTGACACCGACTTCCGAAATTAAAGATATTTTTTACTTTATGGTGTTTTTTTTTTATTTGGAAGTCGGTTGTATGTTTCTGTAAAAAGTTTTTAATTTTTCATTTTTTAGTGGTATCCCTAACAGCAATACTGCAAAATCGCAGAAAAGCAAAATACGCAATTTCGATTACTGGGATGACAAAACACCATCATCAGGTCAACTCCAGACTTTCATTAAATTGTAGTGCTTTAAAATACTTAATGAAAAAATTAACAAACGCACTAGTTGCCCATACGATTTTTGAAAGTTGCCCTCGACTTCTCTGGGATGCCATCATCAGATCCTGGTTTCTTTATCATGGGACCATTTGGTAAGTATACCTTTTCCAACAAAAAAATCATTTTTAAAATCGGTTCGCAAGCGACGGAGTTATGCCCGAACAAACATAAAAAAAAAATAAACAAACATCCAAATTGAGAACCTCCTGCTTTTTGAAGTCGGTTAAAGAAAATACAACCGAATTGAGAACCTCTTCCTTTTTGAAGTCGGTTAAAGAAAATACAACCGAATTGAGAACCTCCTCCTTTTTGAAGTCGGTTAAAGAAAATACAACCGACTTGAGAACCTCCTCCTTTTTGGGAAGTCGGTTAAAAAGGGAACCGTATGGTGTTATCATGTTTATCTTGTTCTCAAGTCGCCCACTTATGGAAATGGGTCAGCCGCGCGATAGTCCAGCCATTTGTCACCATGTACCCATTATCTCAATATTTTAAGCCTTTATTTTATCCCGTTTTCCGGTTGGACCGTGGTTTCTGTTGATAGGACTGAACGCCCTTTTGGTAAGATTTAATGCGTTTGTAGGGTTAGTATAACTTCGCCTGAGGCGTTCAAAATAATCCATTCTCTTGTGGATAAACCTTCGAAAGTTCAAAACGTTGAAACCAATTAAAAGTTGTGTTTCCTCCAGGAATGAGCGAACATGCTAGCGAGGGATTTTTTTTTGGGACAAGCCCGCCTAACATTCTCAACCACTGCGACTCCTGAAAGCCAGAATCAACAGTGGCGACCACCGGAAAAACGCATAACTAATGAAGCTCGACGAGTCCCGGAGAAACGATTCAACTGTCTTGGATCCCGCAACGAAATTAATCAGAAGAGTACAGCGGAGGAGTAGTAGAAACATAAAAATAATTTCCACTTCCCTCCTTATCAAGCAAGAGACAGATTAGAGCTGGGCCAATTGGAACCAAGAGACATATACAGCTGGGTTAAGCCCAGTTGCCAAGCACCACGGATTATTACCTAACACTGAAACTAATGGGTCCTAAATTGTGAGCTACTTTTGATTCCAGTAATAGGTATGGCTAGCGAGGGATGTGTGTGTTTAGATCCAATAGAAAAGATTGCGCTGAGCCAAGCTAGGTAAATAAAGCGATTCTATTGGTTTGTAACAAATACACGCTACGCATCTTCGTACATTCCGGTTGGATACGCGCCCTATTACCCTATTAACCTATGCGCGCCTGGTGACTTTTGTCACCGTGACTGAATATTTCTCTCTTTCGCTATTCAACAGAGAGATATATACTGTCAAGGAGACAAAAGTCACCAGTGCGCGCCTAGCCTTAATATAGTTAGACGTAGCTCAAACAAAAGAGCGCGGATTTCACCAATGAAGCTGATCGCGATCAAGCTGCGTTCAAGAGTTGTCAGGGTCAATATTCCATAGAAATAATGTCACTGATAGCTCGTAAAAGTGGTTCAAATCGTACGTATGTATCGTTTGTGTGTTGTTTGTTTGTACTTATAGTCTTAGTAACTCGAAATAAACTAATTTAATCTAATGAATATGTTGGTCGTGTTCAGTTTCAAATTGATGGAATCCGCCCTAAGAATGTAATGTCATTGCAGAACGCCAAAAATAAGTTACAAAGCAAAATTAATCTATAGAAAACGATAACACAGCAACAATGATTATGTAAATACTCTTTCGTTTACAAATAAAGAAAATGTTACAGCACAAATACAGACATCAGACCAATATCGGCACTTTGCGATGAATTGAATCTAAGACCGTATTATCCGTTCCATCATCAAATCAGATCAGTTTCTCAGATAAGGGAATTTCAAAGGCAGAAGTGCAGACCCACGCTCTTTCTTAGCTAGAGAAATGAATGCAATCTCCCTTCGCAAGTCTTTTGCGTTCATTTTCATAAAACTCTTCATATAAAAGCACGGAGATTTGACTCTGACAAACGAGACTTCGTTCTTACTTTATTGAGTGGAGCTAAACTTTAAATTCATTGAAAAATCGCGGTTGAGTTTCTAGTTCCGTTGTTCGTAACTGCTACGCTTGTTACTGCGTCCGGTTTGCTTACCGCATTCAAAATCTGACCTAGATATACTATGTAGAAATACTGTGTTTATATGTATTAGAGCTTAATTTGATATTTTTATGGCGGCAAATAATTTACCATTCGCCCGTTTTACAACTAAGGCTATATGATAAGCACTAACTCTACGACAGCTCTTTAAACCTGGATAGACTCTACAGTTTTATGATCCAGATATAAACCCACATACAGTCCTAATACTGCATTACATTTATGAACCTGTTCATATCATATCGTTCATGTCTATATCTTTTTAACAACCGCTCACGAACTTGTAACACATCAGACACAAAACACAACCAAGTTGCTCAAAAAATATGGCTATAAAAACAAATCTGAAGTGGGTGGAAACTGCGAGGACGAGACGGAAGCCTCATAAACTAGTAGCAATACGGCCGAGACATATTTTCGCACGGAATTGAAGTACACACACACAGCAGCACAAAATGTAAGACAAACAGCATTTACGTAAATGAGCGTCTCAAACGACGCGGAGTCTATTACATTGGCCGACAAAATTCGTTGAGGAAAGAGCAAAAAAACACAGACAAAAGCAATGACATTTATCTAATTACGGGATCGCGATAAGGGCGCGTGAGGGGATGAGAAGGAGGAAATTCGAGGAGGGCAGGGGAGGTGCAGGACTGGATGCTGTGCCGCAGTCGGCTGAAAGCATCCGCGCCATCCGCACGTCTCTGCGTCCTGATTTTCGCTCGATCTCGCATCGCGAAATATATTTGCGTGGTTTCGTGCGTGTTTTTGAAACAGCTCATGGCTTTGAATGTGTTATTCGTAATTCAAAGTTAGGATAGTGACGAAATGGAATAAATAAAATTTGATTAAAAAATGTGAAATGTATAGTGAAGAAAAAAGTTTTTGCTGTGTTACGGATATTTAGTTATTATTTTCAATATGCCAGTACTTCTAGTTTTTGGACTTTTTGTGGGTAAGTTTAGACATTTTTTAACATTATTTATTTCCCAAATAAATAAACCAAGAATATTTTAACTCAATTTTTAAACTGATCTGTGGAAGTGTGTAATTTCATGCAAATCTGGGATTACAAGGAAAAACAAGGGAAAAAGACAGTTGTGTACGAGTATCGCCCCCAAGTGTTGTAGAAGTGAGAAAATGGAAGGGTTATTGCTAATCTAAGCTGTATATATAATTGGCAAGGGAGCAAGGGTTACCGCCCTGAAACGACTTGGCCACTTTTTGTATCCCACAGTAGACTACATGCTCTTGATGAATTTGTAGTGGAATGGATCCATGTTCTTGAACATAAAAAAGGAAAAGATTATCTTAAAAATTATGTATCATGTAACGTATAGATATAAACTAGTGTAATTGGCTGATGCAATTATCAAAAGCCAAGCAGACATTCCATTGACATGAGTCTGCAGGGCTGGCTACTCTCGAAGTCCGTAGTTTCGGGCTTAGTTGCGGGCGTATTCTACTCCGTACCACCCAAAGACTACTATAGTATACTGGCTAGTACCACCTAACGAAGAATGAATGACATCACGATTTGATAGTTACTGTCAAATCGTGTTGTCATTCATTCTTCTATTCTATAATTTTTGTATGGCAAGTAAATCCGATGTCGACTATTCTGCCAATGTCTGATAATTGGGAAAACAAGTGTGTATGGTATTTGACTGGTAGATAGAGGTTAAATTCTTCGATTAGTCGGTATAGTTGAACCTCTTCTGGTTTACTATGGGACTGAAACAAACATGAAATAGAAATACATAAATATTATAATGATATAGCATTAAAATTATATTATAACTAGAGGCCGCCCGCGACTTCGTCCGCGTATAAATTCTCGTTATTCCCGTGTAAATCCCGATCCCTCGGGAGCTCCGGGATAAAAAGTAGCCTATGTGGTATTCTGGGTCTTCAACTACCTACATACCAAATTTCGTCGTAATCGGTTCAGCAGTATTTGCGTGAAAGAGTAACAAACACCCATACATACTCACAAACTTTCGCATTTATAATATTAGTAGGATATAACACGTCCACTGTCCACATAAACAGTGATTTTGCATTGTGTAAAATCACTGTGGATGAGTTCAGGTTTGGGACTAATCGTAAGTCCGTAGATGATACGGAGTAGAATACGCCCGCGACTAAGCCCGAAAATACGGACTTCGGGCTTAGAGAGTAGCCCCCCTGATTCTGACAAGTCGTTGTTTTTCTGTATAGAAATCTGTTTACACTATAGTTTCGAATTTATAGGCTTGTATTTAATGATAGGCTCGCTGCTCATCACTACATCGCTTGATGGTTAGTGATGCTTTGGTCAACCATGGAGCACGCTTGCCTAGAAGTAACTTATATTCTCTAGACCAAAGATGGCTAACCTTTTAAGGTGCTCGTGCAATTTTCATCAAAAAATTGGTTCTCTGTAAAGTCGGTTTACGGATCATAGTTTAACGTCACAAAACTTTATAACGTTACAATGAGCGTATCGGGATAATGAGTAATCTTTTTTCGTGCGTGCAGCCGGCGTTCATCGATTATACGTTGTCACGTCAAAAATACTAACGCCATGACGAGCCGCCAAAAAATCTTTATTTGATGATTAAATGGACAAAAAATATAAATGTGAAAGTTCAGTATGATTTCTGTTATAAGCATCAACAGTATCTATCATAAAGATTTTTTTTTTCATCAAGTTGCTAAGTAATCTTGTACAGGCGTGCCTAGATTATTGTGCTGCGTGCCACCACTAACTCGCGTGCCATAGGTTTGCCATCCCTGCTCCAGACTGAGAGACCCTCAGGTTTCAGCCACAAGATTAACTGTTCCAAATTCCTTTACAGCAGGTTTTAGGAACTTTCTGACCATTATGACTAATATTAGTTCTATAAAGTAGCTTTTAGGGACTTTCCTTCTGGAAACTTCAAATCATTATCTGCCTAGCCTTTTCCCAACTATATTGGGGTTGGCTTCCAGTAAAACCGGATTCAGCTGAATACCAGTATTTTACGTGGAGCGGCTGCCTACCAGACCTCCACAACCCATAAACTGGGTAACACGGTACTCCTTGGCACGACTGGTGTCAGATTTTCATGCTTCTGACTGACTGTAACGACTGCCAAAGATCTCCAAATGACAGCCGGGACCAACAGCGGGAATCTTCAAATAAACGTTCTTATTCATGCATGTTACTCGTAGTTGAACGATTTGAATGAATGAACGATCATGTAGGTGTTCAATTGTTGGCTGAGTGAGTGTGACGAATGATGCTATGAACGGAAATAATGTTCAGTAATGACTACGGAATTTTAAACTAGATATCCTGCTGGTTTCTGATAGGATAATGGAGATCTTTCATTCATGATGTTAGGATTCATCGTTAGAGAATCTTCGCGACGTTATTCATGGGATATTGCTTTCTTGCTGGTTCTTAGGTTTTCAGTTTTTAGGGTCTCAAAGGGTCACCAACGGAACCCTATTTACTAAGCCACCACTGCCCGACCATCTGTCTGGTTGTCAGCGGGCTGGATCTCAAGAAGCAGAAATCTATGAAAATTTAAACTCAAATTTTCATAGAGTGTATATTTCTATTTGATTGGCGATGGCGCTGTAACAACAAATAATAAAAAATAAATTAAAAATTAAAGTAAGCTTCCTTAAATTAAAACTTGTTATATCGGTTTATGTTACGGAACTTTTCGTGTTGGAGTCCGACTCGCACTTGGCCAGTTTTTTTATTATTGATAGGCAGACTTAAGGGCGGCCAACCCGTCATACTTTTCATACAAACGCTCATACGTGATTACGCCGTTGAAACATATATCTATATTTTATTGTTTTACTAATAAATGTCTTGCGCACAATATCTAGGTTTCTATCAAAGCAAAAAATAAAAAATTGTACAAACAAATTCAGTATAAGCCTCCGAAAATCGGCTGTTTTGCACAAATTTTACCTGAACTTTGGCCGTTCATAGTGTACTCATTATTGTAAAACTAAAGAAAACATCTTGATAGAAACCTTGCACATGTAATGGAGATTCTAAAAGACAAATACTTTTATCACAAACTTGTAAGGCTTATTCAAAAACACGTATTACCTGGAACAAGTTTTATGAAAGTTTCGAACACTATATTTCGTTCATTGTTATCGCTTTCTCACTTGCTTGTTGGTTTTCATACACTGCGCTAGATGAAACAACAAGCTTTTCAAACATGCTCGCGTTGACGATGGACGGATCGGGAAGGGCCCTCTTAAATACCGAATTCGGTCGCTTGACGATAGGTAAGTATTTCGATACTTCCTGCCCAGGGTTATGTATAAAAACTAACCAAAGAAAAGTTTAATAAATACAGAGGGGCTAGCACGAATATTTTGACGTATAGTAAACGTTAACGTAAGTGAATTTTGAATTTGAAAAACTACAACCCCATAGTATTTTGGTTTAATTTTATAGGACATGCATTATTCATATAATTTAAAAATATATAAATTTTATGTGCGAAACGAGTACGTAACTATTCGTCAAAAATATTCGTGCTAGGCCCTCTGATGAGCCGATTTTAATTCAAATTCAAATAAATCTATGTTTGTATACTTTCACTTTTATTTTTTGTTGAAATTATGTAGCTTGTTTCTGGACTGTAACTTTTGGAAAGATAACGTGTCAATATTTACACAGCTTGGTCATTTAGAAACACAGAATGTTCCAATATTAAAAACATTTCTCTTTTTAAGATGTGCATTTGTTTCAATAATTGACTTTAATTTAGTAATTTGGTATTGAAAAAAAGATTCATGATTATTTTGCCTTACAACCGAAGCTTAGCTTGGCAATCAAAACGAATCCCTTTTCTAAATATAAAACGGCTACTATCTAATGAGTCGTGTTTCCCTAGTACGGTTTTGTTATATGAAAGGAACTCTCCGCAGTAAAAGGAATGTTGAAAGCATTGCTCGGAAATAAAAAAGTAATTTTTCCACTTCTCTTCCACTCCAGTCGTTTTGTGGTGTCGAGTACGAACAGACTACTTCATCACCTCAAACGGATGGAAGGTTTTAATTAATGCAGTTGATTTAAAAAAAAAACCTTACAAGTTTTTCTGCAGAACTTAATCGACATTTACCAGAGACAGTGAATATAATTTTTACATGTTTTCTCTATTTTTCAAATTTTATGTTAATTTTGTGTACCAGGATGGCATGATTGCAAGAGAGTGTTACTTCATTGATTGTAATGTAAAATCTAAATATTTGCACGTTGGAAATGCCGAATATAGTGAAACTCATAGATTTTAAGAGCTTATGTCAGCTACTTACTTACTTTATATGCTTGCAAATAAATGATTCATTCATTTGTATTGAATGATTGAATGAATGTTTCTAGTAAGTTGTGTAGCTATTCTTGCAATGAATGGGGATCGACATCAACTAATTGATTTAAATGTATGAATGAGGGAATTACTAATGGTAATATGTACTACAGTTGCTCCTTATTGAAATGAGTATCGTTGATACCAACAGGTACGTCGTTCCCGGAGACCGCATCTTGTATAGACCTTAAGCATGAAGGCATTCCCTGAAATGAAGGCGACTTGGTACCAAAACATGGCTCATGAGAACGCTAGAGTTGTTTTAATTGAACGCAACTGAGTTGCATCCAATCTAAACTTATTACTAACTCAGTTACATACAGATAGTCGATTACTAATTAAATTTCATTTCACTGGAACCCATAAGTCGAGTCCTAAAGAATGTCTACAAACCTTTAGCATTCTCTGCCAATCAACATTTGGGTACTGGTACTTACTCAAATTCAAGTTAAGAATTTGCTAATCAGTATTTAAAGCTAGATTTTTACAAGAAACACAGAACATGTTTGAAGCATCGATAGAAAACATGACACTGTTATTTTAGTAAAAATGAACACACACAATTGGGAGTGAAAATTTCAACTGTCTAACTAACACGGTTCATGAGATACAGACTGGTGACAGACGGACAGACGGACGGACAGCGGAGTTTTAGTAAAAGGGTCCCGTTTTACCTTTTGGGTACCCAAAAAAACATTTCCAGCTCCTTGTTTGATGTACACTTGACAAGCAAAATGTTAGGAATGTTATACAAGTATTAGCTTTTCCGTCAGTCATTTTGCGGGTCGTTCTTGATGAGGCGTGGTAGAATCCAGTCATGTGCAATGAATTAGGTGTTCATTGGAAATTAGTCAACCCTGAGGTTTGATCTTTGAGGCTGAATTTATATGTACGTGAATTTGCTGTTGATATAGAAATAATGTAGAAAAATTATAGGTGCTTCACTGAAAGAGTCGGTAAATAAATCTTGTTTTATTTATAGAAACGATAAATAGTAATCTTTAAGGGCAAATTTGATCAAACCTGTGTATCCAGTATAGGTATATAAAGCCGGATAAGTGTGAGTACGATTTTCACAAGAAGGGTTCCGTACCGTAAACCGATTTCTTTTTTCTTGATATTGTGAAAAAAATATTGTTCCATCATCTGCCTAGCCTTTTTCCAACTACATTGGGGTCGGCTTCCAGTCAAACCGGATTCAGCTAAATACCAGTATTTTACGTGGAACGGCTGCCTACCAGACCTCCACAACCTATCAACTGGGCAACGCGGTACTTCCTGATAAGACTGGAGTCAGATTTACTGGCTTCTGACAATCCGTAACGACTGCCAAAGATCTACAAATGACAGCCGGGACCAACGGCTTAACGTGTTTTCCGAGGCACGGAGGAAACTCGGTATGTTAAGATGGTCACACATTCACAGACCAACCTTGGCAAGCATTGCTTAACCTTAAAGATAGACCCGTGCGGCTGTTATTATTCAACCACGAGCTCCTCACAATAATAAGTATAGTCCTAAAAATATCTTGCTTGCTTGCCAACCTGACCTCCACAACCCATCAACTGGGCAACGCGGTACTTCCTGGTAAGACTGGAATCAGGTTTACTGGCTTCTGACAATCCGTAACGACTGCCAAAAATCTACAAATGACAGCCGGGACCAGTATTGTTGTTGTTAAAAAAAAAAAAAAACTTTTAATTAAATTAAATTTTAATTGTTTGTTGTTATTGCTTCAACAGAAATACACACATTGTGAACTGTTTCAACAGTCTACATATTAGCTTATTTAGTTATAACCGGCTGACAGGCAGACGGACGGACAGGTAAAAGGGTTCCGCTGGTAACCGTTCGGGTACGGAACCCTAAAACTGGATAAGTCCTAGTCAGATTAATTTGAGCACAAAAGGCTTTGAAACGAATCATTTTTAACATTATTATTTTAAAACAGTAGCCTTTTAGAGTTCAATATTATTCCAGTACTATTTTCTTTCTTTTTTTTAAATTTTACGCATGAATAGGTATACGCTATACCCTTTTTAAATATTAATTTTTCTTAAAAAAAAATGTTTTGAATTATAGTCACATTTGAAACTATTACCTACTTGTAGTCTTTGAACGTTTTCTAATCTACTATAACTATTTTAATTGAGTAGAATAGGGCTAAATTTCGTCTCACAAAATACAAAATCGCGGTACACGTGACTGCGAAAGGCCATCTCTGCGAAACCACATCACTGCGATGCACGTTACCACGATTTTTTTTATGAGATTCTACTTGACTACGATGCACGTTACCGCAAAAAATCATTACTACGGAGCATCGGACAATAGTAATACCTAATAAACGCTTGAAAATTATAAACAAATATTAGGGAAAAAAATGTTCTACTTCTTCCTTTTTTATAGCCAACTAGCTTTTGCCGCGGCTTCATCTGCGTAGACTTTAGAGCTGGTGCGCAACTTTTTTTCTCATATTCTCATCCTCGTAAATACATCTTCATGATTCTGATATCCTGGTAGTTTGCGAGTTTTTGCTGTTTTTATTTTAAGCCCTGGAATTAATTTCACATGTTGTGTTCTACTGGTACTTGGAATTTTTTGCACTCATATTTCCAGCTCCTAAAATGCTTCGACATGTTTATTGTCTCCTGGTCCAAACATACTAACGTTTACATTTATAACATTGTGTAGGATTAAGCGCATTCAACTAAATATAAGTGTTAATATAATAAAAAAAAACTAAATATTAAACTGAACGAAAGACGAGTAGGTAAGTGTAATAGTTTCTCAGTAGCGATCTTTCGCAATATCTTATTGAAGTCAAGTAGATCCGTAGAAACGATCTCTCACGGTAACGTGCATCGAAGTGAAGTCAAGATGCCCAGTTGACACTTCGCGTGACCTAAGGGCTGGCTTACACCTCGGAATAAGGATAATGCTTTGCCAAGCAACGTGGCAATGCTGCCAGTCTTATGGGCAAATTACCAATACCCAGAGATGCGGATAAATTTTTAGACGACGATTTATTTTCGTTTAGTTTTAGTCAACCTGTAAACGTCCGTAAGTCTGTGTACTGGGACAAAGTTGTACTGTCTTACTATTGTTCTTTTAATTTGCGGGCGCTGTCATATTAGGAGTTTTTTTACTGAAGCGTATATATTGTAATAATTCGTTGTGAAGGTATTTGAATAAACCTACTAGTTGAGAAGACGGTTTAGTGTCGACCTTCATCCACCTGAAACCCAGATGAAACATATCTATACTTATATTATAAAGCAGAAAGTTTGATTGTTTGTTTGGTTGAACGCGCTAATCACAGGAACTACTGGTCCGATTTGAAAAATTCTTTCAATGGTAGATAGCCAATTTAACGAGGAAGGCTTTGGGCTATACAGGGTGTAAGGGACAGCCTTCCACAAATGAACAGGGTGCAATCAGCTCCTTATTTTGAATCATATTCCAGTGGAAATTTCCTCAGGATTTTTTTTTATTTTTTTTTCGATTTTTCATTTTTTTTGCTTTATTTCAATGTAAAGTTACATTATCTGTATGCAGAACTCTATTAATGTAAATAACACAGCTAAAATGAAAAAATAAAAAAATAAATAAAAAAAATCTCATGAACAACGCATGAAATCAGCTGTTAAAACGTAGCGCGGGCGCAGCTATCCTTTCGAAAGCTCGCTGCGCTGCCGTTCGCTGCGTGCGTTTTGCAGAGGTAGCGATACATTGCGAGTGAGGTAATTAAACAAATCAGTTTTATTGGATTCCCATAAAGTTCCTGAAATAATTTCATGTACCGGTCAACTTAGAACGATATACTGAAATAACCCTATCAGTTTGAGGAGGGCTGTCCCTTACACCCGTTATATATTATCACGCTAAGACAAATAGGAGCTGTGCATTAATGGAAAATGTGACGCAGACGAAGTTGCGCGGGTCAGCTAGTTTTTTATAAACACGCCTATGAAAGTTTGCCAATCGAAAATGTTCATGGCTATTTTTTTTTTTATGCAGGCAAACATACGTTTATTTTCGTAGATGATTATGAAATCAGAGGGCCAATTCTACTATTCTTTAAACGACTTTCACATTCGCATCTCAATCCCAAACTGTCAAAAAGCCTTAATTTTCATAATTAAATTTTTTACAGATTGTGATTTAGATGCGAATGTAAAAATTAGTAGAATGGGCTTGTGTCCTGAAAAAATCTAACTAATTAGATTTTTTCAGGACACAAGCCCATTCTACTAATTTTTTTGACTAATCAAATATTTTTTAATTAGATTTTTTCAGGACACAAGCCCATTCTACTAAAAATATTTGACTAATCAAATATTTTTTGATAATCTAACTGAAGGCAGTTAGATTATCAAAAAATATTTGACCCGTGTTTTTTCTTTTGTTACGGGAACCAAAATTGACGAAGTTACGACGCTTTTAAAATGGATGGTATTTAAAAGTACTTCAATTTATTCCCATTTCATTTACCTAATTTTGCCTGTGTTCCACCAAATATACTGAATGTGCACCAAAATATGTTAATTAAAATATGTCATAACGAGCATCTATTTAACAACTTTTGCAAATTTGTAAAAATAGTAATAAGTACACCTAATTTTAAAAACAAGCATTTATTTTTTTAGTTTTACTTCAGATAATGCACTGCAAAATGTATTTGAATCAAACACCAATTAATGTCCAATGTAGCTTTATTAAAAAAAAAAAATGAATCTAATCTAACCTAACCTAACCTAACCAATTTTGTGTAACATTCAGGAATATTTGGTGCACGATCAGTATTTTTCGGGGAAGAATAAAATAGTTATTGTTACAATAGAATATTTGCAGCGCACTACAATAAAAAAGTGTTATATCTTGGTGTTAATTTGGAATTTGTTTGATGTAACATATTTTGTTGGCCGAGTAGTTTAATTATAGTAAAACAATTAAACGGGTTTAAGATCAATATTTTAGAAATGCATACATAGATGTACCTTAAGATTTTTGGTGAACACAAAAATATTATCCTTTTAAAATTCTCAATACGTCACACCTTCGCATAATTTTTTGTGAGCCGTGACGTCACGAGCCCCCACTCCCGAGTTTTGATTCGTTTTATCTTTGTCAATATTCATTGATTTACAAAAACAAAAAATACGTGTCCATTATTTTTCAATACCTACTCTAACTGACGGACTAAATAGTTTTGCAATTTGTGGATGATGGAATCTAGCCTATTGGCACTCTGGTGTTATTGGTCATTATCAGGTGGATGAAGGTCGATCTTCTACCGTCTCTAAAGCTATACTGTAAGTATAATTAATCAAAATATATTTCGATGAAGCCAAGAATCAGTTTAATTGAGTCTCAGCAATGAGATATCTTTCCTAAACTATGCAAATGAACGTTTGGGGTTTTGATTGCCAATTCACCTGAGGACCTTCTATATTCTAAACTCAGTAAAGACACTTGAAAGTTTTGCGAGCAGAACTATCTCGACTCATTGAAGTGTTAGTTCAACTATAGTTATAGAGAATTGCTCTTTAGTAAGAGATAATAGTAACCGCAGTTACAGACGCTTATTGCTCTTGAAGTTATGGGTTTTGTGATTGATGTGTCTGGGTTACATCATTCAGCTGATTGCCGTCCACTGTTGAACGTAAGCCACCAAAGAGCGCCAACTATCCTGGCCTTCAGCAGTCTTCATTCATACGCTATCAGCCACCACCTTCTTTAAATCATGAGTCTTTCGAGCCACAGGGCGTCCCACACTACATTTGCCCATACGCGGTCTCCACTCTAACACATGTCAGCTCCATCGACCGTCTGTCCGTCTACAGACATGGCCAGCCCTCTTCCACATCAGCATGCTGATTCTACGCACAATGTCGGTGGCTTGTCGGTGCCTTTTTTTTTGAGAGGGAGTGTCAGACTTCTACTGACTAAAACCCATCCATGTTCCTTCATTGCCCTTTGTGTTCCGGAGCCACGGTGTCTCTTGCGAATAATCCCGCGACTCCGGCAGGCGTCGGCCCTTTCGGGCCCCTCTGTGTGCTGACTCTCTTTGAGGCGCGCGAGGAACACTAACGCGCCGTCGACACGGCGGCTTGTCGATGCCTGGGTTTATCTTTGAGTTTGTTTTGGTGTTTTTTCTCAAGTTAATCTAGGAAATATCGGCCTCATCTAGGTTAATATGACCAAAAACAAGTGCCAGTCGGAGTCTCGCATGAAGGGTTCAGTACCATCCTATTTTTATTACGTTGACGTTTAAAACAGTTATTGGTAACCTATTTTTTATTTGAGATGGGTTTATTCTTGACCCAAGTCTAGGTCAGAGATGGCAGAGACAAAGATGGAGCGAGCGTAGAAGAAACCTGTTACCTCTAACATATATGAAAAACAAATAATATTTATCAATGCAATCTTTGGATACTCAACTTACTTATTCCTAACGGGTAAATGGATCGTATTTGTTTGTTGTAAATCGAATGTTCGTACTAACGAACATTCGATTTACTGAGCGTTGGATAATAAAGGTGGAAACCCACCGCAACGTGCAAATAGGCTACGTACGTGTCTGAGGCTTCACCTTTCATGAAAATATGAGATTGTTTCCACTGCAACCCATGGACACGCTACGCATCAATTGACGTCACTGGCACACGCGTAATTTGCTGAATATGGCGCCCAAGTAGCTCAACAGGATTTTTATTTGCAAATGCGATTGCACTACTCGTAAGAGGAAAATAGATCAAGTTCCTATGAAAGTATTTTCGAGCTCTTCCTGCACTCGATAGCGTAGCAAATACTTCTATGCTTGCAAGTTTTCCTGCCTTGTACCAGGGGCGCTGTACTTTGTAGCAAAGCCCTGGTTTACAAACCTCGTATGGTAAATACGTCTCATCCCTACACGCTATATTTCAGTATTAACCCAAAACTATGTCAAAACCATAAGTGTTGGAATTTTTCGTCGGTTCTTTTCTCATTTTTTCATTTTTTTTTCAAGAGTATAAGAGATTGCTCTTTTTAGTAGAAGTAGTTAATTAATTATTTTTTATTAAAAATCTCATTGGGTTAGGTCAGAATAACGATTATGAGCAGTCTAAAGTAAAAAAACCCTTGAAAAAAATGAAAAAATGAGAAAAAAGCCGACGAAAAATTCTAAGTCTATGGTGTCCAGAATCATGCCCTGGACCCATGGAAATCGTTTGTGCGTCGATGTCAGATACACGCGGTATACAAGCATAATATTCTATGAGTCATTCATTGTTACAGTCAAGAAGACGTACTCAAGCGAGTAGTGACCCACATCGCCTCTGCGAGGGTGCAAGCCTCATCGCCACTTATTCACTTGTCCGCCTCGATCGCTGAGTGATTCGATAATCACTGCCATCCTGATTCACTGAATGCGGCTTTTGTGTTGCGAATTTAAAATACGATTTTAAATTTTTTGAAGTGAGAATCGTCATGCTTGTTTGTGAATTTTTCGCTGTGAGCAAGCTTTAAAATCAGGCGACATCTGAGCGTTGAAAGGGGCAATTGCCAAAGTCCAATAGTAATTTACAGTTAAAAATAACGGCCAAGTGCGTGTCAGGCCCCGCGCAATTTAGACCTTTTACTCGTTGTAAACAAGCAACTACTTAATCTTAGTCACTTTAAAGGATTTATTTTAAGGATTTTGTATTTGGTATAAAATTATCCAATACCCTAGTTCAACGACTATTACTGCTAAACTAAATGTTATCTTAACCGCTACAATTTTCCTTTAAAGTTCATGAAATGCACTATCAATGTGAATTTTTCCAGATTTTTCAAGCCCGCAGTTTAGCTTTTAGAGGAGAGGGCGCTACTGGAACAAAAATTTGTACTTTTATTTTGAAATGTGCAATATTCTTTGGAAATCAATCTGACAGATTAATTACATGTTTTTTGTCGTCTACCCTATTGACCTCCTCCATATCACCTAATGTTCATCTGTTTTTGTGAAATATATGATGTGAAAGAAAAAATAATATTTCTTGTCACACGCATTTATTGTGACATTCGACAAATTATAAACATTATTCTAAACTCCTTAAGTACTGTATGTGACTTTGTATATTTGTAAACGCATCCACGATACAAGAGAAATTCCTAGTGTGGGGAAACGTTTTTTTTAGAAAGAAAAAAGAAGGAAAGAGGAAGTATTGTGTATGCTATCTAAATTACTAGTGATGCCAGTATCATTTGCCTAGCCTTTTTCCTAACTATACTGGGTCTTGGAGCGGTTGCCTACCAGACCTCCACAACCCAGTAACTGGGTAACACGGTACTTCTTGGTAAGACTGGAGTCAGATTTACTGGCTTCTGACAATCCGTAACGACTGTCAAAGATCTACAAATGACAGCCGGGACCAACGGCTTAACGTGCTTTCCGAGGCACGGAGGAAACTCGGTATGTTAAGATAGTCACCCATCCGCAGACCAACCTTGGTAAACGGTTAAGCAAGGCTTAAAGATCGACCCGTGCGGCTATTATTATTTAGCAACGAGCTCCTCAACTAGTTATGTCAGTATATCTAAAATGAACACTCCAAAATGTGTCCAAATATTCAATGCCATTTGAACGAGTCATCGGTTCAGAAACGTCAATTACTGAGCAAATACTGAGAATTGTTGCTGACGTAGCATTGGTACAATGTTGAATTGTATCATTGATTTAATTGAGAAGCTTCTGCTTGTCGTAAGCTCATTGTTCTTCAAGGGAATTCAGTAGCGTTTGTCGAGGGGCCACCACATGGCAGATTTTGCGTCATCCCCAAAATTAGGAACTGTGATTTGAATATAATCTAATGCCTGTCTATGAGACTAATAAATTCGCTAAACTATTATATAAAAAAGCGTAAACAAAATAAATCATTAAGCATCAAAAAATTCATTCATCACGCTGTCAATGCCAAAAGTGCCCAGAAAACTAGCAGCATTACATTGGCAATGCTTATTATTTGGCCGAATAAAGCCCAGCTCTTTTCCTTAAATCAATATTATTCTTTCTTGATCGACTTTACTAGACTGTCTCTATTCTTTTTGGTGACAGAGTGCCAACTTATTAATTGCAATGCCAAGTTTAACAGGTTTTTTAACAGATTGTGACTGAGATGCGGATGCGAAGTAATTCGCATCTCAGTCACAATCTGTTATAAAAACCTCAATTTTCATACATTTTTGACAGATATAGAGAGAGATAACACTCGAATTCTTGTTTATAAATTAATAACGTCATGTTTGACATTTGTTATAGTTTTCTCAAATCAATGTATCGTTGCAAAACCTTTATGTTGGAGACAACGACAAATTAAATAGTTCACGACTTCGATATTTTTAAATGATTTACTATCATATCAATCTTTAAACCGTCGCCAATAACCAAAATCCTACATAGAGCATAAAATCTACCAGGATCTCATAAAATATAGAATATCTAATAGAATTCCATTTCCGAGCATCCACGTCTTGATCCTTTAGAAGACTTAAAGCCGAGACCTCAATATCTATGATATTAGCAGGCCTCGACCTATTTACTGCGACAGTTTGGAAGCTATCGGCACGTACATAGCATTAATATATAGTATTATATGGTATAATATAGTGCGACAGAACCTACGGTCGGCTTGCCTTATCATAGGCATTGATATAATGTACGTTTGGTCTGTTAGAGCATAACTCAGTCATGAATAAGGGCCTGGTCACAGCTTCAGAATCGGTGTTCTTCTAATAACAGCCTGAAGAAATATTAATTCATATTTATTTATTGTAAAGATCTAGCAAAACGCTTAGTTGACGCTGTGCGTGGCTCAAAGGCTGGCTTTTACCTCGGACAGAGGATAATCCGTCAGTCTTTTTGAGCTCACTTCCAGTCAATAGCGATGGGGTCAAATTTTTTGACGCCATATTTTAGTTAGGAGTTTTACTTTCTATTTTAAGTGTATATAGTTTAAAATACGGGTCAAATATTTTTTGATAATATAACTGACAGACTAATTAGATTTTTTCAGGACACAAGCCTATTTGCCCCTGTTGCCAAGACTAGGTATGCCAGAAATAATAATGTAAAAAAGAACGTAATCTCATTTAGAAAATGATCTGCTGGATACTACCTAAGTATGTCACTCAGTGATAAAAAAACCGTGTCTATGATAAGTGAACTGGAATTAATCTGGTGGTAGTGAAACAGTTGTTTACTCCGAATTCTAAGGCTGGGTTGCACCATCTTACTTTAACAATAACAAACATCAAAACTTCAGTTAAAGTATCGATTAGGCCAAAAATTTGTTGCACCATTTGACAAATAGTTAAATGACGTCATAACTTTAACCGTAACTGTAACCGCTCACTTTCCGCTGGTTAGTGTTATTGTTTGTGTTAAATTATCCGTCAACTATCAAACGCGTAGAATATAATCTCTTGACTTGACTCTTCCCTTTAACTTTAACAAAGCTAATGAATTCGCTGGTGCAACACATTTCACTATAACCGTTAAAGTCAGCGCTACTGTTAGTGTTAAATTTGACGCAAACTTTAACTATAACTTCTTCTATGGTACAACTCAGCCTAAGACATAACAAGGTTAAGGTTAATAAGATCCATCCATGTGGGTGTATCCGAGATTGATTGACAACACAGTAAAGTACCAACCTACTTCTGCTTTCCTAGTACACGTCAAATTACTAGGAAGACAAAACATTATAATCTGGATTCAGGGAGGAGAATAAGAAATTAATCTTTTAGATTGTCTATGTAAAAGCTTGTTTCTCAATATTGTTTTTCTGTCAGAAGGTTTTTATCTACATTTTTCGGCTAAGTAGGCGATTCGGCCGCTGAGTTTCGTCCGATCCGGTCGAAACAGAAATTTCATTTTTTTTTTTTTGAGTGGTGTTTTGGATGTTAGGTTCTTTTTTAGCAAATTTTGGTCAGAATGAAAAACTTTACGTACTTTAAGGGAATTCTTGGAAAAAGATGATGTTCATAACAAAAGTTCTTAACCAGTTATATCATGATGGGTTATAATAGTCAGTAAGAATCTGACACTGGCCCCCCATACCACTGGCTTTCCCATAAATAGATAATTCAATCGGTTCTAGAAAAGAGTTAAATATTACTTATCAACACTTTAATGGCTATATTTTAACATTTTATATACATAAACTAAAGATAAATATACAGTATCTGCATTATGTACAAACGCGTATAAAAACAAAATAAATCATTGGGCATCAAAAAAATAATCCACATCGCTGTCAATGGCAAAAGTGCCCAGAACACTGGCAGCATTGTCACGTAGAATGGCAATGCTGGTCTTTATCAACACTAATATTATATAGAAGTAACTAATACAAAATCTTATACCATTCCAACCCCCCCACTGTTCAATTTCTCACATGTACACTCGACAAATCCTCTCAACATTTTTTTTGTATTATTTTATTTGTTATTTCTAGACACATAAGTACTTGTAATTCTAGTTTTAATAATTATTGCTATATTATGGGAAGAGTGGAGTCTCCTAACACAGGCATTATTTCTTAAAAGGAGGATCCAAACGCTAATCACTGTGTAAACTGAAGCATTAATAAATTATTTGTATTTGTATTTGTATTTGTATTTGTATTTGTATTTGTATTTGTATTTGTATTTGTATTTGTATTTGTATTTGTATTTGTATTTGTATTTGTATTTGTATTTGTATTTGTATTTGTATTTGTATTTGTATTTGTATTTGTATTTGTATTTGTATTTGTATTTGTATTTGTATTTGTATTTGTATTTGTATTTGTATTTGTATTTGTATTTGTATTTGTATTTGTATTTGTATTTGTATTTGTATTTGTATTCGCATTTGTATTAGACTGCTACATTATTAATCAGTAACATAGACTATATATTTATTATGGAAAATATTGTGATCCTTACGAAAATAGCATTGCAACACTAAACCCGCGCGTAAGAAGTCGCGGGCTACGTGCTAGTTTTACGCCAAAACAGGTCCTCTATGCAAAAGTAGGCATCCATAATTAATTAATTTCCGTGAAATCCCCATTGGGAGGAACTACTACTGCACCTAAAACCGATGCTGAAAACATTTTAAAAGCAAGTTGGCTCTCAGTGAACCACAATTCGCCGAGTTAGTTCCTAATGAATCATTAATTACCAAAGTTTTTCACAGTTAACAATTGCGAAGCTAAAAACAGACTGGGAGCCATTATCACGACGTAACTAGTTGTTCTAGTTACAAACATTAGGTTTTCCACGATTTTATGAGGTGAAAGTGAAAAATTCTGGTGAAAATAATGAAAGAACCAGCAGTTCATTTTATTTCATCAATTTATTCATGCATAGCTGACCCGTGCCCATCCCGTCGGGCAGTTCTTTCGGGTTAATGTATAGTTTTTTTTTTTGAGCAAGCCCGTCACACATTCCAAACCACTAATAATAATAATAAGTTTAATAATAATAAGTTTATTGTGTCCGAAAGTTACATACAAACAATTTTGGGTTTGGAGTCTTCATTTAGGCAAATGATGCCTGTATTAAAAGACTCCGCTCCTTCACAACAATAGGTACTTACTTAAAACACAACAAAAACAGTACATGGGAGTAGTAAAATAAAATATTATCATGTGAATATGTGTGAGTGTGTGAATGAGTGTGGATGTGTTGTTGAGTGTCAATGAGTGTAATGGATGTGTGATTGTATGGGCATGGGTGTGTAAATGTACGTGTAGGTATGGGAGTCTCTGTATGTGAGTGGGTCGTTTACTTGAAATTAAGTTACGTTTTGTAGGAGAGCTTCAATATTTTCATATGACAGTGGTTTTATCCAGTCTATCAACATTTCTTTACATATATGATAAGATTTTGCGTATACGAAAACAACTGCAACTCTTGAAAGTCAGAATCAACAGTGGCAACCACCAGAAAACGCCGAGCTAATGAAGCCGACGAGTCCCGGAGAAACGATTCAACTGTCTTGGATCCCGCAACGAAGTTAATCAGAAGAGTAATAAATAATAAATAAATTTAATAAATAATAAATAAATTTATTTCACATAAAAACAACAGTATTTGCATCATTAAACTATGAACATAAATAGGCTTATTAAAGTACAAATATATTGGTGGGTACTCTGACTCCTAAACTAGGTGTGGGCCTGTAACTTAGGAGTCAGTGATTCAGTGAGTAAAGACGAATTATATTATAATTACAGATAATTCACTTTTTTATGGTACGGTTCTCCCTAAAAAAGTTAATTATTATGCTACAATGCGTTATGAAATAATGTTAAAAAACGAAGCCCTATTACTAAGCTCCGCTAGCCGTCTGTCTGCCTGTCAGCGGGCTGTATCCAATAACCTTAATAGGTAGACAGTTCTAATTTTCAGAGTGTGGATTTCTATTGCCGCTAGAACAACAAATTATAAAAATTAAAATTAGAGGAACGCGTTTTTTTGGTACAATTATAAACAAACAATTGATAAGAGAAAATCTTCAATAAAAAGTACAATTTTAATAACCACGCTATTAATAAATTATTAATGAATATTTTGTTCAGTTTTAAATAACACATCAATAATATTGTTTGTTGAGGCCTTAATTAACCCGCCATTACAAATTACACCTGTTACTTTAATTCCCAGTGCTACTAGGGTATCATCATTCACGAGTGTCGTAATTAATATTTGTCTTTATTAACGCAACTAAAAGCAACTCGGTGATATTTCGAAAGTAGGGCTGCTCCAGAGGCCGTGTCGACGGCGCGTTCGTGTTCCACGCGCGCCTCTAAGAGAGTCAGCACACAGAGGGGCCCGAAAGGGCCTACACCTGAGTTGCGGGACTATTCGAAAGAGATACCGTGGCTCCGGAACACAAAGGGCAATGAAGGAACATGGATGGGTTTTAGTCTGACACTCCCTCGCGCACCGCACAGAGCGGGAGAAAAAAAAAGGGTTGCTCCAGAGGTATTATTTAGTGAAGTAATAGTATCATCATAATATCAGCCTATACCTGCTCCACCACTGTACTCTTCTGATTAATTTCGTTGCGGGATCCAAGACAGTTGAATCGTTTCTCCGGGACTCGTCGGGCTTCATTAGCTGGGCGTTTTTCTGGTGGTCACCACTGTTGATTCTGGCTTTCAGGAGTTGCAGTGGTTGGGAATGTGTGGCGGGCTTGCTGAACGTACCTAAGCCTCCCAAAGAGCGCCAACCATACAGTAGTGCGATTCACTAAGGCAGAACATCTTTACAACCAAGAAATCATCGTTGAAACATCTGATGAGGCATCTATTCATCAGATGTTTCAACGATGATTTCTTGGTTGTAAAGAGGTTCTGCCTTAGTGAATCGCAGTACTGGTCTTCAGCAGTCCGCATTCATCAGCTGCCAGTCACTTTTTTTAAATCATGGGTCCATCGTGCCTTAAGGCGTCTCACACTACGTTTGTCCATACGTGGTTTCCATTCTAACATATGTCTGCTCTTATAGTAGTATTGCTCTAGTATCTCTATCTAGTATCTTTGCCCACAATTGGCTTTTGGAAATTATCTCACTCCTTGTTGATGAGACTTTAGTTCCCCGACTTCACTGTGTGCTGAGTATAGCTGCTTTCAGACTACGCTATAATATATAGCATAGAGTAAATAGCTCATAGCACAACAATATCGCGCACCATACATTGTCAATAACATATAGTACGTTATAGTGTGAACGTGTCCATATCAGTGTATGGTGCGCGATATTGGTGTGCTATGAGCTCTATACTATATGCTATTTAGGCAGCTTATAGGCCTCTTTTCTTATCGCTCCGATCCCCTGTTCCTTTTCTTAACGTGTGAAAATCTTCATGGATGTTTCCGTCTTTTGGCAGGCGGAGGGATTTGACAAATTCATACTGAATAAAACCATTTATGGTGTTCCTTCTCATCAAATATGGCCGGTGTGCGGGGATACGTTTTGCATTCTCCAGAATCACCCCGGCAGTGTCACGTTTGAGCTTGCAGTGAGCTTCTCCTGGTCCTTTCACCATTTGTAAGAGGCGCGCGGAAACTGTGTCACTCTCATCAAATTTACATCACCCGGGTTTAAAACCGGAGCTCAGAAATTCTTCGTCGAAGTCCAATACCAAAAACTGTTACTGGTTTTTTTTTACTTTCTTGGAATTGTTTTTTTATAGCGGTTTATTTAGAGAAATAATGATCCGATTTTGTAGATTATTTTACTAGGCATATGTATAATGTAATGTATGATATGTTTTAGCGCTGTAGGAGACTTTTTATTCCAGAAACTCCTAGGTGTATAGCCAAAGAGGGTGTCAGATTTGGTTTCAGATTCTTACTGACTAAAACCCATCCGAGTTCCTCCTAATGCTCTATTTCAATTCCAGGGCCGCAGTGTCTTTTTCAAACAAATTCCGCAAATGTTAGCAACCCTGTACTTTTAATACAAGCAAAATAGGCCGAGCAGTCACTTAGTCGACGAACATGATTTATTTATTTTACGAACCCAAGATCAAAGGCTGACCACTGGGCAGAAAAAAAGACCCCTTTTTTCATGTTGTTGCCAAAAAGGGCCTCAGTTTATTTTCGACTTTTCTTCAGTTCTATTTCTGGTACAAAGCAGATGGCTTGTTGTGTTTGTAAAAGAAGTTTTAGTACTTTTTTATTATTTTTAAAGGAATAGAGTACCTATTTATTGGCATCCTTTTCTTTAGGTACAGTGATGCTTTTCTATCATAGAATTGTATTCTGGCTGTTTTCTTTAATTATCCTGTGATTTTGTTGGAGTCATTTTGGTCAATTCTGTAAGATACCTGTACCTGTATCTTGTAATATGTTTTTTGAATTTTGATTCATGCAGACTAAATAGATATACTCGACTTAAGTAGTTTGCAATATGAAAGATAATTTAACCTAAATGAATGTAAAATAATGATTATGAAATGAATGTAGGTACTCGCACTTACAATGAATGAATAAATTAATCTATAATAATGGATATGAAACTAATGTATACAATGTGATTCATTGTTTTCTCAATCTTTGTATATAATGATTAAATAAAAAATAAATTGTTTTGATCACCCTACATAGCTGGTATGAATTGGCAGCCTGCAATGATGCATTGTCACAATATGGCGCACTGGTTTGAATTGACAGCTATGATGTCACAATATGGCGCAAAGTCGATTATTATGATATTTTCATAGGAATCCATTGTAATTAATCTAATCCTATTATGTATGGTTTTAATGTTTTTTGTTTTGTTAATAATAATACGATGCTATTAAGGGGCTCTGCCGGTAGATTCTGTTGATCTCACCGTGATCACTTAGGTGGAGTGAACGACAAGTGAGCTGTCATGCCACCTTGTTTGTATAGTTTGACAGCTCACTTGTCTTTCACTTCGCCTAAGTGTTCACTTCGACATGTTTACAGAGTCAAACTGCCGGTCGATTCTGTTGACATCTCACCGTGATCACTTAGGTGGAGTGAACGACAAGTGAGCTGTCATTCTATCTTGTTTGTATTGTTTGACTGTTCACTTGTCGTTCACTTCGCCTAAGTGTTCACTTCGACATGTTTACAGAACCACACTGCTGCTGGTGCTATTCGGCAGATTCGATGAAGCGTTTAGTAAGTCGCTTCATGAACTGCTTGACAGTCGGGACTTTAAGGTCGACATGGAATCGGTAATTCCTAAAGAACCGCGGGGCGCCCGTGGCCTTTCGTAGAAAACGGTTTTGGTCTGCATCCTATGGATATGATGTGGCTTAGCGTGGGCAAAAATAGCACACGTGTAAGTCATACTCGGACGAAACTGACTCAGTCGTGAGCGATGCGCACCTTATATAGTCCGACAGTTATTTCCAGAACGTTCTAGTATGGAAACATCTGGAAAGTTCGGGTACATCTCGTTCCCAACTGACCAGGTGTCGAAACATCGAGAATGTTCTAGCATAGAAAAGTCTAGGAAGATCGTGACTCAATTAATTCCGCTACTCGATACTAGATGGCGTTAGTAGTACGTTGTGTACCCGGCATTAATCGTGGCGCGTAACAATAAGTTATTTATTTATTCGTTGTTTATGGTGAGTGGTGCTATAATTTTTAACCGACTTCCCAAAAAGGAGGAGGTTATCAATTCGGTTGTATGTTTTTTATTTTTTTTTATTTTTTTACGTTTGTTACCTCATAACTCCGACAATTATGAACCGATTTGAAAAATTTTTGTTTTATCCGTAAGGATATACTTGCAGATTGGTCCCATTTAAATCATATCAAAATCGGTTACGAACTTTGGATTTTAAATCGAAATAGCTGGAATTTGACTATTTAGATGATTCTTTGATAATCGAAATTGCGTATTTTGCTTTTCTGCGATTATGTAGTGGTGTTGTTAGGTGTGGGGCACCGCTAAAAAGTGAAAAATAAAAAAACTTTTTACAAAAAAATACAACCGACTTCTAAAAAAAACACTACAAAGTAAATAATAACTTTAATTTCGGAAGTCGGTGTTTTTGTTACTTTCTTCGTATTTTGACACCGACTTCCGAAATTAAAGTTATTATTTACTTTGTAGTGTTTTTTTTTAGAAGTCGGTTGTATTTTTTTGTAAAAAGTTTTTTTTATAATATGTATTGTTATCCTAATAATGCTGTCTGGTGGCACTAGTTACCAAATATTTTTTATCAATATGTGGATAATGTACTAGGCTGCAATATTGTTATTTACTATACCTGATATATTTTTATGTTAAAATATTATATTGTAGCTGTTAATTTAAAAAAATAATAACCTTCGCAAGTCAGTCTAGAGCTAAGCGCGTAGTGTGGGCGGTTACAACCATTTTAACCGACTTAAAGAAGGACGAGATTTATATTTCAGTTATATTGTATACCTTGCGTTACTTACAAGTATGTAATTACTATTGAACTGAATAAATAAGAGCTGAGATACTACCTAATGCGTTGTTTAAGCGAAAGGTGGAGACAGAGACTGGAAAGCCATACTTAACTATTAAGTTAAAGAAAAATCTATACTAATATTATAAAGCAGAAGATTTTGTTTGTTTGGTTGAACGCGCTAATCTCAGGAACTACTGGTCCAATTTGAAAAATTCTTACAGTGTTAGATAGTCCATTCATCGAGGAAGGTTATGGCGTATATCATCACGCTAAGACAAAGAGGAGTGGAGCATAAATGGAAAATGTGACGCAGACGAAGTTGCGCGGGTCAGCTAGTAAGAAATAAAATCCATTACTGCCAAGCTTATTTTTAGCTCTCACCAATTTAAGAACCCCATATTAAAACACGTTTAAATATACACCTTAAAATATAACAGAGGTGTGTTCAGTGCTTTCAGCGTTATAATGAAAATTTCATTAGAAAATTTCGTCTTCCCTACTAGACCCACTTATCCTGTGCTTAACCTTTGTTCATAATTTATGTGAGACTTAAGAAAAGTTATCAAGTACCTTCTTGCCTCTTAACAAAGAACATTACTGAATAAAATATTCATAAATTTTCCTGTGAGAGTGGAATTACCTTGTGTAGTCATTGACGGTAATCTTCTACGTAACACGAAGAGTTCCTTGTTATTATAAATCAGCATCATCATGTACCAGGAAAGTAGAAGATGTGAGGGTGGATATAATATAATATAATATCCTTTTGTATAATATAATATAAGAATTTTGAAAATTTTTGAAAATTTTGAATTTTTGAATCCTTGGACATTTCACACAACGCCATATAGTCCCAAGCTAAGCAACCTAATGCTTGTGTTATGGTAACGAGATGGCTGATAAACTACTTATATACATTTTTTTTTGTAAATACATACATAATTATAGATAGAAAAACACCCAGACTCGGAACAAATACATGCAGGTCGTACAAATATTTGTTCCGTGCGGGAATCGAACCCGCGATATGCTGCGCAGCAGTCAATCGCTCAACCACTGCGCCAACCGTGTCGATATTTTTGAGCATGTTTTTTTGTTACAAACTTTTACACATTCGTCCATCAATGCCTCTTTTGCTGGCCGCTGCAGTAATGTACTATTAAAAGGTAGTGTATCGCAATGAATGAAGGCGTTCTAAATTTAAAAAAGAACGGACGCGTTACGACGCTAGAGGCACCCAGTTAAATAGCGATGCAATAAGAAACCCTATTTATAACATCAAAAGGTAAGAATTTCAGTGGGAGAATACAATACAATTTGAATTCCGCGGGGTCTATTCTCAATTTGGTGGTTTGTATAGCTGTTAAAAATTTAATCGATTTCAATTATGATCAACTGAAATAAAATCGCGACCAGCATATCTAAACGTATTTTAACGAATTCAAAAGCTTTTAGTGTCAACATTGCTGTGGTAAATTGCAATGACACTGACACTGACAACTCTTGAATGCCAGTTATTTGCTAGTTGCACTCGAATGCAAAGGGTTTTTAAACGAATTTGTTTTTCATTTTAATTTGTGTCACAGTTCATGTGTCAAAGTACACATTCATGTGTACCAAAAGTCAACTGAATCAGTCAAGATTTGGAGTAAGTTGGATGTAACAAGGTTCCGTACACGAAGGATAACTAAGGGAACCTTATTACTAAGCTTCTACCGTCTGTCCGTTTGTTCGCCCGTTCGTCTGCGGCCTGTATCTCAAGAACCTTTGCAGAGAAGAAATTTTTACAGAGTATGTAAAGCTTAGAGAGATGAGATGTATCCAAGTGTCTGCCCCATTTCATGTCCAGGCTATTTTTTTTCCATTCCTGGTTGCCTGGAAGAGATCGCGGAATGCGATAAGGCCGCCATTTGTATATTTTTTTAGTTTAAGGTTTTCTTTATGTTTTTATTTTTGTTGGTGAACATTAAAGCATATATAAATAAATAAAATAAATATGTATTTCTATTGCCGCTGTAACAACAAATATAAATTATACTAAAAATGAAAGGTGGCTCCTATACAAGAAACTTTTTTTTTTTGGTTAAAGTAACGGAACCCTTCATGTCGGAATCCAACTCGCACTAAGCCAGTTTTTACTTATCCAGACGTTCTTAACTCAAAAAGATCAATTCTACAAATAACAACAACTTGCAATGCTTTCAAGCTCCGCCTATTATCGTATTTCCACATTACGACTATTATAACCCCGCAAGTAAACCATTAACGAGAAAGGTATGCTAGGTATGATACTTTCTCTGAATACACCGAGCCATAAAATCTTATCCCGCTCCAGAGACGTTACGGCTTTCAGCTAGTTATATATACAACGTGTTTTTTTTTATATCCCATAACTCTAGGGTATGATTGAGGCCATATCAAAGAATCAACTGGCATATGAGTTATGTTCCAATCCTTCGTTATTTTTTTTTTCATACAAAATAATTCGGCAGTCACGATTATTAATGTAAAACACCCTTACGTGAAATATGACAACGTCGCATTTTCTTAGCTTTAAATATGAATGATTGGTTTGAATAAAAATGAATTACTTGTATTTATCAATGAAACTTAGATACCTAGACACATCGAGGGTCTTTTTGTACGGTAAGCAAACAAGTAAAGATTCGTCATACTGGTGACAATTTTTGACCTAATTTAATTATGATTGATGATGATCTCCGAAACGATGCATTTTTGGACCACCTATTCTAGGAGTTTTAGTATTATTTTTACCTACAGAATATAACCCTAGAGTTATGGGATATCAAAAAAACAGGTTGTATATACCAGATAAAATTCCCATAAGGACATAAACAGATTCATCAGCATAAAAATATTAGCGAAAGATTTTTACGAGTCCATTCTGATGCAAACTCTGTTTCCTTGTATCTCATGAATTAATTTTATATTCATTGTTTGTGTTCTTTGCTCTCCTGGTAATAGTTGTTGGGAACTCGCAGCATTTTGTTTTAATTATATTTTTTCTTCACAACTACTTTGTTTTTGCAGCGGGGAAATTGCCCTGCTAAGTTTTAAAAGAAAAAAGGTAGTGTATTTGTGAGGTGGAAGCAGAATTCTTATTTATCTATGCTTTTATTCACAATGCGAATAAAAATAGAATCGAGTAAGCGCCATATTGTGACGTCATGGCTGTCAATTCAAAGCAGTTAGGTAGGGTGAGCAAAGCAAGTTTTTTTTAATGATTATTTACAAATATTTAGGGAAAAAAGTGTTACGGTTTGAACAAACTAATTATGATTTTATATAATTTAATTCAATTTTTAACAAATTTATTACTATTGACCGTTTTTATTTAGATTTGATTTAAGACTTATTTAAACACAGTAAAATAAGCCGTTATTGATTTGGAACTAAGTTATCTTTGCTAACCGTACTTGTTTTAAGAGACATTAAAATTTGACTGATAGAGGTCATTGACGTTCCTATTTTTATTTTAATCGCATTGTATGTAGATTAATTCTTATTGATTGAAGATTTAGTTTCACGTTACTAACTTTTGTGTGGCTCATTATCGGATTTTCGGTCGGTATTTTTATTAAAATTGAAAGAAAGATTAACTGTCAGTTTTGCTGTCAGTTTAGCCACAGTCAAGGCTTGACTGTCGGATAGCCTATCGTGTCATGTAGTGACTGATGGTTGCATTTATTCAAACGAAAATCTGAATATTTCATTGGTAAATGAGTAATTACAAAATATTTGATTACCTACATAGTTGTGATATGTAATCAAGTATTTTGTACTTTTACTACTTTAAGATGGCCAGTCAATTAATTCATTTTTACATGCTTATTGAGGGACCAGGGGAGATACACTTTGCAGGGTAGAGACATGAAGGCTAGGGTTATATAATTATACTTAACTAGCTGTGCCCCGCGACTTCGCTCCCGTCAACTGCATTTTTTTTTGCGTTTAAACTTTCCCTGTATTATGACGAACTAAACAAAAAAGAATTAGCTATATCGGCCCAGCCGTTCTCGAGTTTTAGCGAGACTAACGAACAGCAATTAATTTTTGTATACACCACAATTTTTTAATTAGTACAAAAAAAAATGGGGCTTTTTCCGTACCCGTTACTGATCATAATTTTGCAGTCAAAAGTAAAAAAAAACGAAATCCCAAAATTGTTTAATTTGATTTATTTTTACTTGTGTCTTGACTGTTTTCTAAAAAAATACTAAATTGTAAAAAGTTGATAATTTTGTTGGTCCTAAGCCCAATTACAATATGAAGGAAAAGTTTGAATTGCTTATTTTTTCGTTTACCATAAATTGAGTGACATTTTGGGATATAAACAAACGTTAATAACTTTGCTGTTTATGAATATTATTTATTGAGACTTTACATATATAAAAGCAAGACCTTTTCTAATAAGCCCTTTAAGTATTTGTACTAATTAAAAACTAGTGGTGTATAAGAAGATTACAGTTCACAGAACTTAGGTCCAATTCTACTAACTTTTAAACAACTTTCGAATTCGCATGTCAACCGCAAACTGTCAAACAAACCTTAATTTTCACACATTTTTGACAGTTTGCGATTGAGATGCGAATGTAAAAATTAATAGAATTGGCACTCTTATCACTGTCATTTGTTTTCTATTGGAAGTCCGACTGAAATAACTATCTCTTACTAACAGAAATGATGAATTATTAGATATCTTATAACTATTCCAGAGCTAGATCTCTGTTATTATTATATCAGAGGAATCAATCAGCCTTACACTAATACAGCCACTAAATAAATACTCGGTTCGGCTCTGGTATTGAAGACGAATCAAATACTAAGACCTGTGAAAACAATTCGGTTGTTTGTAATCGATTTGCTAGCTTGCTAGCCTGAGGAAAATGATCTCAAAACCTTATAATACTACTCACTCGCTAGTTTTTATCATCATTAAGTTGCAAATTTATTTAGTCCGTCAGTTAGAATTTTGAAAAATAATGCACACATATTTTTTGTTGTAAATCAATGAATATTGACAAAGATAACACGCATCAAAACTCGGGAGTGAGGGCTCGTAACATCAAAACGCACTAAATATTATTCCACATCGTGACGTATTGAGAATTTTAAAAGTTTCGTCGTATCTTCGTCAATTTTGGTTTACTTAAGAGTCCTATTACATTTTTTACGGAAATTCATGATTTTCGACGCTGTAATTTTCAGCAGCAGTAAGATATTTTAATTATTTGATCCTGAATAACGATAGTTCCAGTCTCTTTCTTGTAAGATAGAGTTACACATTTTCATTTTTCTTTTCGTGTAATTTACTATAAATATTTTACGAACTCAGTTTGCAAGAAAAAATGTCGGTGATGGAACTTTGACGGTCAAATTCACATTGTTACAATCAATTCTTTTAAAAGCTGAAATTACTAAAAGGTAAGTTAAATGTTTTACTTGTTTATTGGAGTTCTAGAATTTCTTTATATTCCTTGAGTTTTCACGGATAAAAACGTAAAGAAAGCCTAATTTAAGCCAGAAATGTAGCCAGTTCAGCGTCCATTATAATCCAAATAAAAACAATTTTATCAAATAAATTAATATGATATAAAATTTCAATCTACAATGAATACGTTTCATTAGTTTTCGTTTGTCAATATAATAAAACAAAATATAATACATAAAATTAAAGTACTAATATTCTGCGTCAATTCAGCGCGCGCGCTCCTCTGTCTCGCGCGAGCGCCCAAATAAACTATAATCCTATTCAGACTAGTAAGTATCAAAATTGTTTCGCGGACTCTAGATGTACTCCCAACGCAGACCAACGTAACTTCGTCTATTGCAAACGAGCATTTAAGATTCGTAATAGGACTCTTAACAAAAGAACACACACATAAGTATTTCGGTGCGGGTAGCCTCAAGTAAAAACAAACGCTCTGTTATTTTAAAATTTGTTAAAAATACTATTTGTGCTGATAAGTGAAAAAAACTTAAGTGAAACATTAAAACATTACTTAATACTTAAGTGACAGTGTTATCCATGGATTTCTTATACAAACTGTGAAGTAAATACATAATATACTTTGAACAATAAACCTTGCCTTATAATAAGAAACATAAAGTCAATACAAAAATAACAATCTAAATAAATAAACATTGCAAACCTCATTGGCATTATGATCCAAATTCATCAAAACGCGCAAAAGACAAAACAATAATTATAACAAAGACGAAGTTCATAAGTGACTCACACAGTGTTTTAAATCCAAACAGTCACGCATCATAATAAATGGAGTTACCTGACAATAGAAAAAATATTTGCTGCAAATGATCTACAAATTTGGTACAATTATCAATACGTTCGGTTGGCTTAGCGGCTGACCACAGTGAGTTTTGCAAGTTAACGAGCCGCACATGGGTGGTCGTGAGTTCAAACCCCAGTGGCAACATCACTTTTCGTAATTTCTAAAAATTATATTTGGAATGAGTTTCAATTCCGTTACGAAGAGAGCGTTTGAATATAAATAATTGTCTAAGTCATCCAACTCTGCAAAAAGTCTATGCAAGATGGCAGCACTAGTATCATGTCATAAATGCAAGAAATTGGTAAATGTAAAAAGTACTGCTTTGTGTTCTGCCTGTGATAACAGGTATGAATTGGATTGCGATGGTTACCCAGAACAAACGTATCGCCTCAAGGACGTGGAAGCAAAAAAAAAGTGGAGATGTAAGGCGTGCATCAGAATTAAAAAATACGCTAGTACCACCGACTGTACCACCAATATTACGGTGAGGAAAAAACTAACTTCTACAAATACATCCTCACCTATAGAACCATCCTCTAAAACTAAGGAAGTTGTAAATGAACAAGAGTTGAAACGTCAATATTCGGCTCAAAATACTACTGAGTTACTTGATTCACATACTATACAGACTGATTGTGAAACATCGATTGAATCTTATATTCCCAATAAATTGTCAATGAGTGTTGACGGTACTGTGTCTGAACTTGTATTAGCCTCAGAGATGAAAGAGAAAATTTCTCAGCTCACATTAAAACTCGAGAGTACTGAAAATGAACTAGGAAATATATTGATAGAAAATACAGATCTACAGAAGCAAATATGTAAGTTAACTGCAGAAAATAACACATTAAAATCTTTATGCCAGTCGGGCTCCTTATTTACAAGTCCGGGCAAAAACTCTAAGAAAAAGAGACTGTCTCTGGCGAATCAATACAACGAGCTTTCTGCACCATCCTCTTTACCGTCATCCAGTTTGCAAGTCGACACAAATGACTACGTAATTTTGTCCTCTTTGGAACAAAACATTGCAACCCTGCAGCGGCAACTAAAGGATGCACAACTTGAGATAGCGACACTGACTGACCGTATTACAGTATTAATGCAAAGTAATCGCATCGGCTGTGCGCCTGCTGTTCGTCATGAGCTGAAGAGGGACACTGACGTAGCTGGCGCTCAGACATGTGCTGTCGCAGACAGGCACAATATGGTGGAAGAGAGAGTGGTGGAGAGAAGAAGAGAAAATAGGAAAGTTGGAAATAATAATTATTTTAGGAATGAAAAGGACAAGAAGCTTGTGATCCTTAGTAGCAACTCAACCAGCAAAATTTTACCAATTGCTACCAGATTATTTGGTGATGCTTTTCAAATATGCCATTACATAAAAACAAACTGTGGCGTAGAACAATTAATGTACGGATTGGAGGACAAACTGAGAGATTTAACCTGTCAGGATTACTGTGTCATCCAAATTGGAGGTGAAGATTTCAAGACCTCATGTGACTACACTAAGCTGGTAAAATTAATACGGGATACAGTGATGCCTATTAAGCATACAAATGTAATTTTGTGCGTACCTACTTTTAAAAATCATTATCATAAAGAAATGTTTAATTGGCGAATAGAAGCATTTAATAATATAATTTATCATGACAATTTAACTCATAATTATGTATATTTAATTGACTCAAACTTAAACCTGACTTATGATTTCATGTCTTATAATAAAAATGGAAATGTAAATAACAGAGCTATATCTAGTATATTTGATCAAATACAGCAACTTATACTAGAAATTGACACATATTCTGAATATTCAAATCCTCCCTTTGACGAAATTGAACAACATAGTCAGTTTATTTCGAGACTAGTCCCTTGGCTTGTGGTTTGAACAACTTGGCTATATTTAAGGATAGTCACTCAAATGTAACTATTTTTCACCAAAACTTATGCGGAATAAATAATAAGAAGGATGAACTCGAAGTGTATGTAACTGAATTACCAAACGAAATAAGTTTTATTTGTATAAGTGAACACTTTTTAAACCGAATAATGTTATCACAATTTGATTTCCCCAATTATTTCGTAGGCTCTTGCAATACAAGGTTAAATAAAACAAGAGGTGGTACATTAGTATTAACACATAAAAACAGACAAGTCGAGGACTTGGACATTTGTAAAAAGCTATATAAAACGGATAGCTTTGAGGTATGTGGAGTAAGGGACATTAAGACAAACTCTTACATAATCTGTTGCTATAGAACACCCGTAAATAAAAACTTTGACGATTTTCTAGATAGATTGGAAAAATTACTGCAGTACTTTTTCAATAAAATATGCTTTATCTGCGGTGATTTTAATATTGACGTGTCAAAACAGGACAATAAAAGAAGCTCGTTTATATCATTGTTAAGGTGCTATAATTTTAGATATTTGTTTGATTCAACTACATTTGTGCGAAATGACTCCGAATCGTGTATAGATAATATATTGACCAACACCTGTGATAGAAATATTTGTAGTACAGACATTGACCACAATCGTTTAGCGGATGGACATGCAGCCCTCTTCTGTACAGCTTATTTGGAAAAAGTTACTACTACACAATGCGTTAGTTTTAAATACATAGAGAGAAGATTATATAATGAGAAGAATAAAAATGCGTTCAGACAGAAACTACTGGAGCACGACTGGAATATAGGTACAAATACGTTTATACGAAAAATTAAAGAACTACATTCTAGTACTTTTGAAAAAAGTAAAGTTAAAATCAACATAAAAAGAACTGGTAAATCTAAATGGCTAACGAAAGGAATAAGGATATCCAGCAAAATGAAAAGATTGCTAAATTTTATAGATAAAGCAAATTGTGACAAATCGTTATTAAAATATCGTGAACAGTATCTTAGAATTTATAAAAAGGTTATTAGGAACGCTAAAAAAAGGGAAGTAACTGATCAAATAAATAAAGCAGCTAACTCTAGCAAAGAAATTTGGAAAATAGTCAATAGAACTAGGAATAAAATTGACAAATATTCCGAAAATGATAATATAATACTTAAATATAATAATAAAATAATTTGTAACCACTTAGACATTGCTAACATTTTTGCTGAACAGTTTGACAACAGTAAAGGTGTAACCACTGGCAATCCAGGACTGGCCAGGAAGCATTTAACCGAGAATATTGAGAGAGTTGAGAAGTCTATGTCTTTTAATCACGTCATGCCGATAGAGATTTATAAAATGGTAAAGGGTATGGATAATAAAAAGTCATTTGGACACGATGAAATACCGCTGAGCGTAATTAAAGATAATATTGATATACTGGCATATCCAATCTCTGAAATAATAAATAACTGTGTCAATGAGGGCGTCTTTCCTGATCAATTTAAGTTGGCCAGAGTTTTACCACTGTTTAAGAAAGGTGCTAAAACAGACCCAGGCAATTACAGGCCAATTTCTTTGTTACCAGTTATATCCAAACTTTTTGAAAAAGTGATCAAATCTAGGCTTGTAGGACATTTGAGTAGTCTAAAAATAATAAACCGCAATCAGTTTGGGTACCAAAAAAGTAAAGGGACACTAGATGCAATAGACTCGTTAGTTAATAACGTTGTAAATAAGCTAAACAATAAACTTAAAGTTGCTGGTTTGTTCCTGGATTTAAGTTCTGCTTTTGATACTGTAGAGCATTGCATTCTGATGGATAAGTTAGAGCATTATGGTATAAGAGGTAATGTTTTAAAACTTTTATGTTCTTATTTGACCAATAGAAAACAGTACGTCGAAATTAAATCACTTCACGAAGGTGTGGAAGAAATTCATAAATTGAAATTATTAACTGTAACTAGAGGCGTTCCGCAGGGTTCGGTCTTGGGCCCCATTTTCTTTATAATATTTCTTAACGATCTAACTGAATATATTAGACACATTTTACCAGATGCTGACTTAATAATATTTGCTGACGATACGAGTGCTGTTATAGCTGCTGACGATATGGACATCTTAAAATGTAAATTAAATATATTAATAGCTGCATGTGAAAGCTGGTTTTCGATGAATAATCTTAAATTAAATGTAAGTAAGACAAAATGCATGGTATTTAGATCTACAGTTGGAAAGAAATCTTTAGTAAATGAGGAAGCTTTGGGGAGAAAAAATTGTATAGTGGAAAGTTTAAAGTTCTTGGGGGTACAAATTGATTCTTTACTAAATTGGAAGCCTGAACTAGTTTCAATTACGAATACAATAAGTAGTGCTTGTTATGCTATCAGATCTCTAAGGGATCTTTTGTCTTTTGCCCAACTTCGTACAGTCTATTTTGCTCTAGTAGAATCAAAACTTAGATATAGCATTAAATTTTGGGGAAACAGCTATAAATATAATATTAAGGCGGCTTTTACTATGCAAAAGCGAGCCTTACGAACCATGCTTCGTTTAAACCAAATAGAATCGTGTAAGGAGCATTTTATTAAACTTAGAATTTTAACGGTCCCATGTCTTTATATTTTAGTTCTACTTACTCATTTAAACAAAAACTTAAACCAGTTTGAAACAGAAGAAGAAAGACAAAATAGAGTTGATACTCGCAGAAAAGATCTTCCAACTAATCTGCAGGCAAAGCTAAATGTTGTCAAACACTCGTCACGCGTGCAGTCTGTCAATCTGTTTAACAGATTACCACCAGGATTAAAGAATATTCAGAATGTGAACATGTTTAAAAATAAACTCAGGGCGTTTTTAATCAATAAAGGCTATTACAGCATTGACGAATATTATAATGACAAAAATCTTAAAATAGTTTGACGTAAAATTGTATTGAATGTTTGCCCACTGCTCGTTTGACTGTGTTTTCATTGTTTGTGTTGCTTGTTTTTTTTGTATACGACCTACTGTGTAAATATTTCGACACAAATGTATTTTTGTTTATGAAATAAATAACTTGAACTAACTTGAACTTGAAGAAAAACGGGTCAAATATTTTTTGATAATCTAATAGACGGACTCATTATTATTTTTTTCAGTAGAAAAGCCTATCTAAACACTAGCTGACCCGTGCAAAATCGTCTGCGTCATATTTTCCATTAATGCTACGCTTCATTTGTTTTAGCGTGATGATATAATATATAGCTTATAACCTTTCTTGATAAATGGGCTATCTAACACTGAAATAATTTTTCAAATCGGACCAGTAGTTCTTGAGATTAGTGCGTTCAACCAAACAAACAAGCAAACTTTTCTGCTTTATAGTATTAAGTATAGATTATGATTAGGTTCAACACTGAATAGCAGTATTGTACATTCTTTTGTGGAAAAAATATGTTATGACCAGCTTTTGCCTGCGATTTTGTACGCGTATGTCCCTACACTGTCTTTTCCCTACACTCTTCCTCCCACACTTTCTAAGACCAAATTTCGGCTGTACGTTGTCTGTCAGTCAGTAGTTATGAAAGTATTATTACAAATTGATTGTAAGTAATGCAATGATGAAATTTTAATTATGGAGAATTCGAATCTACTAATCAGTAATCATTTTAAAACATACTGAGATTCACGTAAGTACTAGGAGACTATATAAGATGTGTGACGTGTAGCAACCAAATCGTGTAAGCATGTATATGTTTCTAATTATAGCCTAATCAATAATTAATAATAGACGATAGAATTTTGTTCCAAATTCCGCTCTCTTGCCAAACAACATTCGCGCACACAATGAGGCACATAATTGATTAAAATTCTCAACAGAACATCGGAACTAAGCTATTAAATCGCTTTCCTATTCGCTGCACGGTCCTAATTAGCCAGCTATCGCATACTACAGCAAAATTGGGGTATTATGCTAATTCTACAATCTAGCGCTTTCAGCGTTGAGCTAGCAATCTGCTAAGTACAGGCTTAGCGATAGTTACTACATCATGTGCGATATGAACGCGATTGTGCTGAATGGAGATTAGCGTGTATAGGTGCTGAAATGGTGACTACTTATTCATTTATGCGTGCCTGGTACAGCAAGTGGTTTATTTTGCGGGTTGGACAAAACCGCACGCAATAATTGTTTTCGTTTTGCAGTATCTAGTGGAAATTGACGATGTCGTGACAGGTGACACTCGTTAAATTAGAGATAGTTAAAATTTCAGTTTTACTTACCATACAAAAGCATTTCTTAATATCTGGAAACTTTCAAGATAATATGTAGGTAGTATATTGTATAGTAACTGTTCAATTTCAAGCTTTAGTAGTGTAATCCAAATGAAAACAATCCTAGAACATACACAAAGTTTCAAATTGTTTCGCAATACACTGATACAAAACACAAACAGATACTGCTATAACTAAAATCTGTAACATTTTGCACATTGTGCAAAATTAGTTTGAAACTTCTTAATCAGCGCCCGCGCTTAACAAAAACTGCACCAAGTTTGTGCAAACTTGTGTATTGCACAATGTTATCGGCATTGCAAAATCTGCTCAATGGTTTTGCTTGTTGTGTGGAACCGTAATTTTCTTTGTAGCAAATAGATCGTAAAAAGATATGGACTCCTGGTATAGTTACTTCGTTTTAATAGGAACTGATGGTAAATATAGGGTACTACGTTGTTTCAGTGCCCTTTTACACGAAACGGTCATGTAGTACGATGCTCTTGATGCGTGCTATGCGGTTTGTACGTTGCATTTTTCAAACAATTTTATCCTACCCGTCGGTTTCGGGGCAGACTCTTTTGTGTAGCTCTTTTCAATAACTATGCTTTGTGCGCGTATGAATGTTAGAATAGTAGACTACTATTTTACACAGTTGAAAGAATTTAGGTTGGCAAAACGATTGGCAAAACGTTAATCCAACTGTAATTTAGTTTGCATGTTTACTCATGGTACACAAAGACGCAGAAAAACTTAAAACTTTTAGCAAAGCAGTAGTTTCAGCCAACAGAAACACTGACGTCACATAAAATCATGCTCATTTAGGTAAAATAGAACAGATTTTGTCTGAAGGCAAAAAAAAAAAAAAGATAAGATTTAATTTAGTCTGCGACCCAACAGCTGTGCCTTTGACCTTTAAAAACTCAAGACAGTGTCTACCTTGGTCTAGAAATGCCTAAATAAACATTTGCCTTGCTATTCCAAATAAATTATTCTGTTGTTGTTACGCAGTAGTTTCATGTTGATACTGCGATAATCTAGTTTTGATACACAAACATGAAGACTAGCTTTCTGAAATTACCAGGGTAGCATGTATTGAAGGACACTTATCTTGCAACTTGCTGAGTAGTTGGGGCTTAGTGATGCCGTGAAGCGAAGATTATAAATTCCTTCATAATAATGTTTCGTAGATTAGTATCTCATTGAAAAGATTATGCGGTTTAAACTTTGGTTAGGTAAGTACTATATCGCTGTGGTCCATGAAACAATTTGTTTGTATGCTATATAACGATAGTAATAAGAAGATTTCTAATGGCTTTATTTACACAGTTACGAGTTGTTTGCGCTTTCACTAAATGTTCTTTGGTTTCCAATAAAAAAATCACAACATCAAGTTCAATAAGGTAGCTCCTAGTCGGCATGTAGAACCCAAACATAATACACACACAAACACACCCTCACACCTAAACACACATACGCACACACACACACACACACGCAGAACACACCACGAAATAGCGAGCTTGCATTAAATTTAGCTTTAAGTGATTTACTTGTTCGATTTATTGCATAAATTGTTAATTCTAAAGTACGGGTGAAGACACTGCCTACTGTAACACAGGTCTCACCTAGCTCAGGAGTCAGGGTCTCAAACGAAAATGTATAACCTTTTTTATGTAAACAAAACATTTGTATTTGTAATTTGTATTTGTACTGGTGAAAAAGTACTTAGTCTACATACCTTCCCATCATGTCCTAATCTATTTTTCTGTTGTCCCCAGTAATAGCCACAGCACACAACATCACATTCCTCGAGGTGCCTCGCTACGGAGACCCTCACCAGGAAGCCAACCTGGTGTGCCACTATATGAACGACCAGGGTGACCCGGCTCTCCACTCCGTCAAGTGGTACCGGGGCAGCAACGAGATCTTCAGGTTCACGCCCGGACAACAGGTGGGTGGCACTTATATTTCAATGTTCTCATTGTCTCTGTACGCCTAGTAAGTAATAACGGACTATTTATAGAAATCCGGGCAGTCTGGGTGACTTTAACTTGATTTTGATGTAGGGCCGATTTTTTATAGTCATATAAATTTTATCAGAGGAATGAAAATTGGTTTGACAGCTTTTGTATAGAAAATATTATGTCAAACAGCCATACCGCGTGTATCTGACATCGACGCACAAACGATTTCCATGGATCCAGGGCATGATTCTGGACACCCTAGACTTAGAATTTTTCGTCGGCTTTTTTATCATTTTTACATTTTTTTCAAGGGTATTTTTACTTTAGACTGCTCATAATTGTTATTCTAACCTAACCCAATGAGATTTTTAATAAAAAAATAATTAATTAACTACTTTCACTAAAAAGAGCAATCTGAATAAAACCACAAATAGATATCAGCTCAGCTGAGCTGATACCTATTTGTGGTACTCTTGAAAAAAATGAGAAAAGAACCGTGCCCTGGACTCATGGAAATCGTTTGTGCGTCGATGTCAGATACACGCAGTATTATTTACTAGCTGACCCGCGCAACTTCGATTACGTCACTTTTTTCCATTAATGCTCAGCTCCTTTTTGTCTTAGCGTGATTATATATATCCTAAAGCCTTCCTCATTAAATGGGCTATCTACAACTGAAAGAATTTTTCAAATCGGACCAGTAGTTCCTGAGATTAGCATCTCAGGAACTACTGGTCCGGTTTTAAATTTCTTGAAACAAACAAACAAACAAACTCTTCAGCTTTATAATATTAGTATAGATTCTTCAGTGAAAAATAGCTGACGAATGTAAAATCAGCCCTTAATTTGTTAATGAATGCGAAAGTAATCTTGAATTTGAACACCTTTAAGTATGAGAGCCAAGAGCGAGTCAGACTCGTACACAAAGTCTTCCGTAACTTAAACCGAAACTATCTTGTTTCTTTTTGGAATTAAAATTAAAATTTATTTGTTGTTATATTCCAAAGTACATAATCATTTATTTAAGTAAGAGTAATTAAGTACATTAGGTAGGTACCTGAATGTACCTACCTAATGTACCTAATGTAATTATAAACTTAAATAATGTTCGAGCGACTAGGAGCCCAGGTGTAGAAAGGGGCCAAACCTAAACCTATCCATTAAAATAAAAAGTCCATTAGCAAAAACAAAAAACAACAACAACAAAAAAGAAGCGATACATGTGCCCTTTAAATAGCTCAAATGCTTTGAAAATAAATTGTATTAGAGAACCCTTGAACATAATGGCATTATATATTATTGTAATGTACAGGTCTGACGAAAGTACCTTCGAGAAGTAAATATTATGTACCGTGGGCGAAGTATGGTAGTCGTTGAAATAATTACATTTTCAACAAAAAATATACCTAACGTCTTCGTTAAATTTGACGATTTCAATTCAAAAGAACGAAGTGCCATATCTCATGATTGAATATTTACAGCATATAGGGGTCCATCATCAAGGTTAAGCAAGGGTGACCGTCTTGCCGCCGTGGTAGACGCCGCGGGCGTCGGAGGCCACCACCCGGTGACCTAGGCGCGGGCCTGTGGACGGCGAGCTATGGGTGGCTCGCCGTCCGCCCGTCTTCAGATGACAGGCCGTGTCGACGGCGCGTTAGTGTTCGACGCGCGCCTCAAAGAGAGTCAGCACACAGAGGGGCCCCAAAGGGCCGATGCCTGCCGGAGTCGCGGGACTGTTCGAAAGAGATACCGTGGCACCGGAACACAAAGGGCAATGAAGGAACATGGATGGGTTTTAGTCAGTAAAAGTCTGACACTCCCTCCCGCTACACCCAGAGTGGGAGGAGTCATTGGATGATTTCCCATCCCTAAAAAAAAAAAGAAAAAAATAAATAAAAAAAAGGGTGACCGTCTTGATGTAACGAGATTCCTCCATAATCATTACTAACACGACTGTACCACAAACATTTGGAAACTGTCTGTAGTGTGAGCAGCTTTGCAGACAGATCGAATCTTAGTTTGTCTTAGATCTAGCGACAAAGATCACGTTGTGTTATTTGGGGGATTTCTTCTTTCACTGCATATTACCGTGATAATTAGATTTTCCATTAAATAAGACTCGAAGTTATTTGTCCAGTAATGCGACTTGGGGCACCCCGACTCGGATAGGTTAGGTTAGAAGTGGTTATTTTTAAACTACCCAGAGATAGGAGCCCCGCGAATCGTGGCCCTGCTGCGTTGCATCCGGGTGCAGACAGACTATAACTGCGATAAGCCATTTGCAAGATAATGCAGCACAGACTATGGGTGTCTGTGTTGCAGCCGTCTTTTCATTTTATTTATTGAATTATAGAAACAAATGCGACTACACTTAAAACCGCTGTGTTGCAGCTGGGTCGGACAGACTACAACTGCTTTAAGCCATCCGCAATGTAATGCAGCACAGACTCTGGGTATCTGTGTTGCAGCCGCCTTTGTATATACGCACGGAATATTAAAAAGGAACCTTGAAATGGTCATACTAAATGCAGTTGCTATGGTGGTGGGAAATGAGTATTCTGAATATTTTTGTATTTTTGTACTCTTTTGAAATTGACTGTATTTATTTTTGGCAGCAAGCAATAGGTACAGCATGACCAACATATATTTATTATCTATACAGTCTACCTAAAATAAAAATATGTAATACTAACAGTGATAATATAATCAAAATTGCTCAAAAAACAAATGAGATAGAAATATTTTAAACTAATATGTCTGTCCCTCTCGACCAAACGCTGTTTTCTATGTCAGATAGTATAGGCGTTATGAACTTTGACGTCAATGTTCTTATCGGATTTCTCTTTCTAATAAATTGTAATCTTTGAAGTTTTATAACATTATCTCTGATGAAGGTATTACAAATAATTTCATGATTTTTTACTACTACCAGCTATTATGTATTTCATTTTGCAAATAAAAAAATCGCAAGCATTTTCCCTATTAATGGTGAAGCTCTTCATGTTGTTTGGCGCCCTAGTACCTAAAATGTTTTAAAACCGACTCGATTTTATATTTTTTGTATGAAAAGTTATTTACGTTTATCAACAGGATTAGAACAAACTGGGTTATTTTCGTTTGGAAAATAAACAACACTAAATGAAATAGGAATAACGTCTGGTTTCAGAGTATTTTTTCAGCTCTGTAAATACAATGATTGTGTGTACTTGTGTACTAAAACGTAGATTTCGTAAAAGTGATTGGTATTTATGTTTCTATTATTTTCTTTGGTTTTGGGTCATATTCCACAGGGTTATAAACGTTTCATCTGTACTCCCAAGGCCCTGTTTCATAAAGCTGACAAACTGACAAGTCTGACAAAAAGTTACCAAAGTTATTTTGATTTTATGTTATTTATAATATCTCTTTCTTCGTTTTTATTAATTTTTATCCATATTTATTAAAAAATAAGAAAAAAAAAACATAAAAAACAGTAGACATCGATCAAACATTTTTAGGGTTCTGTACCCAAAGGGTAAAACTGTACCCTACTAAGACTTCGCTGTCCGTCCGTCCGTCTGTCTGTCACCAGGCTGTATCTCATGAACCGTGATAGTTAGACAGTTACAATTTTCAATCAACAGATGATGTATTTCTGTTGCCACTATAACAACAAAAACTAAAAAAGAGAATAAAATAAATATTTAGAGGGGCTGCCATGCAACAGACATGATTCATTTTTTTAATAGTTTTTATAGATAATGGTACGGAATCCTTCATGCGCGTTTCCAACTCGCACTTGGCCGGTTTTTATTGTAATATTCTCAAATCTCAAATTGTTTATTGCAATCCATAATGTACACAATATACAGGTGGTAAAATAATAAATAGAACAAATTATGGAAATTGTTATTGGTAAGCTCGCGTAAATAAAATCTCAACTGATGTAAAGCGATGATGTAATCGAAGATGGAATGGACGCTTAGAAGTAACCTATTCACTGTTGACTCAAAGACTCCCAGGTTGTAGCTACAGACTACGGTAGAGAATCTGTTAGTCAAATTCAATTCAAAATTCAAACTCAAAAGTCATTTATTCAAATTAGGCTGAGGGCCAGCACTTTTTGAACGTCAAGTTTTACAAAAGACAGTCCCCCAAAACGCCCGCCCGTCACCACTTCCTAGTGTTTTAGCTGTGGAGAAGAAGTGGCCAACAAACTCCCCAGCAAGAGGATAAGATAAAATAAGATAGAGATAAGAGGACTGTGTAAGAGGATTCCGGGTGAAACTCGCTTCCATCTTCGGCCTAATCATCACTTTCCATCAGGTGAGATTTAGGCCAAGAGTGTCCCCGTTTTGTATAAAAAAAAAAAAAAAAAAAAAAAAAAAGCAACACAACTGTCTGTTACGTTATAGGAACTAGAATTTTACAATAATTAATAATATTATGCAAAGTAATTCAAAATTCCTTCTAAAATTTACATGACACAAAAATAAATATATACTTTATTTATCACTTGTTAGCTACTAGCACTATGACACTAAAACAAAATACACACTTAAGAGGGCTTTCACATTTTTTCTTGAATTTTAGCGTTTTATTCGAATTTTGATGTGTGATTTTGCTTTAGATATCACCTTTGCTTTGATTTTTTGCCTTAAAAAAAAAACAAAAATATGCCTAAGATAGTTTGATCATTTATCTTGGGAGTGTTCTAAATAAATATTTCAATTTGTTCACGTACATCAGTAAAATCCTTGACTCCACAAAGGATGTTTCTCAAAACGTTGCTTTAGGGTATCTTTTGATACCGTGGTACACCGAAGATATTATAATTTAATCATTTATAAAAATGTCCACGGTACAACTGTATCTTCTACTTTGGAATGCTCAAATCAATTTATTACGATTCATACAGTAATACACCAAAAATAATTCTGTAAAACTGAGAGTTATTGACAATTTTCCGTACGAAACTATAATTTTTATCTATGAAATTATAATCAAAATTCAAATAAAAAATATTTAATAATTAAGGTGGCATTGCTATATTGCTTGAAAAAAAATTGGTCTAGTTAAAAGTAAAGTAAATATTTTTAAATAATTTTCGAAAATCAATATAATCTTGTGACGCGCGGTATTCAACTTTAGTCAACCTGAGCAATTCGATTTTGTAAGAGCGATTTGACAAAACTGTCTTAGGCATATTTTTTTTTTTTTAAGGCTATATCTAAAGCAAAATCACACATCAAAATTCTAATAAAACGCTAAAATTCAAGAAAAAACGTGATAGCGCTCTTAAGCAAGTGTTGACGTATGTGGATTAAATAAGTATAAAAAAAATAATGACCTACACAGTCAGACAAATAAATAAAAAAAAAAAGAAAAACAGAAAAGAAATAGAAAAATATAAAAATTATTATATGAACACATGTAACCTGTCATAAAACTACTATACTATCTACTTAAACACAAGGAACATGATAATTTGTCTTGCGTTCAACGCAGCGACCAACTATTCTTATCGTTGTGTTAGTGGGTTTATCCATCAGAGAATTTTGTTTTAGTAGCTTAGACAGTTCCAAGCGTTGTTGATATCTGCAATATTAACCTTTGTCCGCAGCCCCCAACAAGGACCTTCAACTCCACAGCAGGAGGCGTGTCCAAAGGCACCTGCAACCTGAACAGCTGCGCCATCAGCGTGGTGCTACCAAGGAACTATAACACGAAGTTGTCATTCACCTGTGAGGTCTCCACTGAGGGACCCAGGTTCGCTGTTGTCAAGCAGACGAAGAATTTAACTGTGGCTGGTAGGTTTCTTGATATTTATTATCCAAACTTTTTAAACGTTTTTTTTTATATTTTTAACGCCTAAGGGCGGGCTGTATCAAACGGTTGGTTAACGTAACATACGTACGTCAAAAAGTAACAATTACGGAAGATCTCTAACGTTCGTTAAATAAGAAGCGTTGTTTCAAAACATACTGGTATAAATTCCTGCTCATCCCAATAGCTAAGTTATTGACACGGATCCTACTTAAATAGCTTTTTTTTGCATTCCACCACTTATTGGTGTCATCAGAAGAACTGGTATTGAGGAATTCAAAAGATATTTCACAATATTGTTCTATTTGACGCAACTAAAGTAACGTTAACCAGTGCTCAGACCATCTGTTAACGTAAACGTTATATTTTACGTGCGTTAACGCTGACATTTTGTGAAACAACCCAACTTTTTGATATAACGATAGTTAGCATCATTTTTAACGTTTACGTATGCGTTAAGTGAACGTGAAACAACCTGCCCTTAATCGCTGACCGTAGCTGAGGTAAACGAGACCCTGAAGACGGTTAAAGGCTACTTTTTCTACGAAAGCCTATATTGACCTGCGTCAGATTAGAGCCAGATTTGTATTAAGTACTAGTATTTACACACGGTTTTGGTTCCATTAGAGTCTGTCCCACAAGAATCGTGAATTTGCTTGGATAGCTTTTGTCATTCTTCGGATCATAAACTCTAACTTTTCGCATAAAGTCACTTCGATCCGATAATGATCGCATTGTAGGTAGTTGATTTATGACCCGGTGAGTTGAGGCTACCAAAAATGTTATGTAAAAATGGCTCTTTTCAAGAATTTTTAATATCCTTAATTTATATTAAAAATTAATGAACTTAATAACTTATTCAGGAAAGTAAAAAGAGTCTAAAAATAAATTACCTTTGCTGGCTAATTGACACTTTGTAAGAAAGTAATTATTTTCAAAATTGTTCTGTTTGTCATTTTTTTTTCCTCACAAATTTTTGGTAAGAACCAAGTTTTATTGACCTTGAGAGTCAGAAATTTGCGTCAGTTCCGGTTAACTTAAGATGGATGCGGACTATTCAAGACCGATATGGTTGGCGGTCTTTGTGGCTTACGTTCAGCAGTGGACGGCCATTTTCTGAAATGAGGATGATGACTTTGGGTTAGGTTTGCATGACTAATAATTTGACGTTTTCGTGCAAGTGGTATGAAATAGTTTATTGTTATCTTAGGGCTGAAAGTAGCTGATTTAGTCCCGAGACGGCCGTTTGGCGCCCGAACATTGTGAGGGCACCAATCGTTCGGGAGACTAAATAAGTCTTTCATTCGAGGTAAACACTGTGCTTTTCATTACGAATACAAGGAAAGTAAAAATAAAAACACGAGTTAGCTCTAGCAAAAAATCATGTCTGAATCTGATGAACTCATCGTGTTAATTTAAATCTCGCTGTACGTTAAAAGTATGAACAAAACTTTACAATTCGAAAAAACAAATAAAGTTCGGATTGCCGTTTTCTCGCATTTGTTTATTTTTTCTGTGACCACCCAGCTGTTCAGCCATTATTTTACATTTTCGTCATTGAAAAAATGGAAAATATTTTGCCCAAATCTATGTTATTTTAAAGAAATAGTGAATAGTAAAGTATAATAACGTCAATTAAAAATATAATCTTTAGTTAATACTCATCTCTATGTTTTATCAAACTTACATCGCGCTGTAACTGACTGGCTGTATAGAAAGCTGGGACATGGTTCAATACAACTGTACAAACTTGACAGCTGTCACTTGAAAACGAAAAGTATTACTTTTGAGTCCTAAGGAGAAGGGCTGCAAAGTAATACTTTCAACCATTCAGGCAATTGCAGGCCGAGTATGAGTAATGAAAAGTAAATTACAGCATACGTGTTGCTGATATACTCAAACATTGCTTTACATTTTATTTTCGTTCACAGTGACGTTAAAAGAGGACCCAGTGATAACGGGCCTGCCTGGTACGATACAGTTAGGTGAAGACGTGTTACTCAACTGTACCACTCAGCCAGCCATGCCGCCGGCTAACATCGTGTGGTACATAGACGGACGGCCTGACAGGGTTTGTACATCCATTGTTTTGGTATTATGTTCTCCTAGTATACATTGAGACTAGTTATCAGATTTAAGCGCGCATAAATGAACCAGATACTCGTTAGAGGGGACTAGGGGTTCTAAAAAGGCCACGTCTAGCAGAGTCATAATATTAACCGCACAAGAATCTGTGAAATTACATTTTCATTTTTATCGCTAACGCATTAGGTTTAAGGTAGATTGAGAAAATTTGACAGGGACGGGTAGCGTGATGTGCTTTCTGATTCTGCTAAAGTGGCCTTTTTAGACCCCATGGAGGCCTAAAATGGCCATTTTAGGAGAATCATAATAGGTATTCATCACACAACAAACTGTCAATTTTCATTTTCGTCTTTATTGCTAACGAATTAGGTTCATGGTTGATTGGGAACATTTTACATAGACGGTTAGCTTGATTAGCTTTCTGATTCTGCTAAAGTGGCTGTTTTAGACCCACAGGGCTTGGCACTGTGGCGCTGCTTGAATCGGGCCTATAACCAGTAATGGACGTTTGAAACAAAATAAGCACTAGACTAGAAACACGAGAACACTAGAGACTAAGTAGAATAAATTGGTCTACTATGTATTAAGTAACGTTCGCATTCGCATCGCAGTCGCAAGTGTTGACAGATTGTTACTAAGATGCGAATGCAGAATAGACCTTAAATGGACATAATTATGATATAGATTTACGAGTACCTACCTATTTCATGACGCGGAAGTGCGCTGATATTTGTTGGATGCTGATAGGGAACCATGCGAGTCACGAATGAGCTTGATCGCCGCCACAGTATGACAATGATTATAAGCTACATAGAAACCATTTTATCATTGACTAGCTTTTGCCCGCGAATTCGTACGCATTTTCTTTAATTTCTGGTGGAACCGGTAAATACGGGATTTTTCCCGTTCCACCAGAAATGAAAGAAAATCCTGCCAAATTTCAGCTTTCTAGGACCAGTAGTTTCGGATATGCGTTGTCTGCCAGTCACTCACAAGAATTTTATATATAAGGTTGACAGTGGAAGCGCGGGAAAGGCACACCCTAGAAGGAAAATCAGTAGGGTCAGGGAAAAAGCACGTAATCTACCTGGATAAAGTAATAGGAGTATAATAATATAAGAATCGTTCATGTATGTATGTATGTATGTATGTATGTATTATTCACAAGTTTCCTTTACATTGCCAACAGACAGAGCTCGGGCTGTTGAACAACACACAAGTCTCCTCTGCCAACGACTTTGGCCTTCGGTCAAGCTGGCGAGCCCTCCGGCTGCGAGTGGCCACGTCCAAAGGCTTCATGGCCTTGCGTTGTGACGCCACACAGCCAACATGGCCGCCGTATACGAGGACCGCTAATGCGACCCTGGTAGTTGCGAGGTCGCCGCATTTGTCTATGTTTACAGCTGCAGGTGGGTTTATGGTTTCCTAGTTATACTATGTTAGTTTTCTCCATATGTACCTCTATAAGTACTTGTTTAGGCGTTTCGCATACTGCACCAGATTACGCAGAGTAGCGCGGGAGTGCGTGTTCTTACGTTGTTTGAATGTTTCTCTCTTTGCATTGAAAACACGCGTAGTGCGACACACAGAAAACACATTCACGCGCAGTGTTTGACTTCGTCGCCACGCACCGTACAGCGTATTGCGGGGCAGTGTGTAAATCGCCTTGGTATCCGTTTACGGAGACGCCAGGCGTCAAGCGTCGCGTGCGGCGTGGTATCGAGCAGTGTGACGGATTTTTTTTCTGTTTACGGAGAGGCGGCGCGTGCAGCGGACCGCATCATCACACGCGCAAACATAAACATATGATAATGTATGAGTGTGTTTATGGAGACGCGGGGAGAGCTTTACACTCAAGCCAGCGTTGAAACTTGTGGGAAATTCTCCAAACTGTGGAGGATCTCAAGTTGATTGGGGATTTTTTGTGATAGGTAAGATGTGGGGAAGAAAAACACGTTTTCAAGAAATCTCATAAAACTTAATACTTGTGTCAAGGCTAGATTCAGTAGCTGATTTACAATGTGAATCACGTCTAAACGGTTGGGCGTATTTTTTGGAAAAAAAAATATGCTACTTTAGACTATTTTCTTTATAATTTGATATATTATGATCTGTCTCTGTCATCTCTGACCAAGACTAAAGTCAAGAGCAAACCCATTAAATAAAAATTTACAAAAAAAATATAATAAATAAACTAATTAATTATTAATTAATATATATATATATTTTTTTTTATGCAAAACGGGGAAACTCTTGGCCCAAATCTCACCTGATGGAAAGTGATGATTAGGCCGAAGATGGAAGCGAGTTTCACCCGGAATCCTCTTACACAGAGCAACTGGCTATCATACCTCTAACTGCCGGAACACAACAATGCTGTTAACATTGTTGTTATGGCGACAGACTTAGACATGATGGTGGTAGCTTGCCAGGCGGACTTAGAAAAAGTCCTACCACCAACCAAACCGAGCAAAAAATTTGCCCCCGCTGGGAATCGAACCCGGGACCTCTGGGTCTGAATCAGGTGGTTTAACCACCGTTAGACCACGGAGGCGGTTAGTGTCACCTGTTTAGCACCACCCGGGGACCACGTGTAGGGATTCGCTAAAGGGTATTCTCCTACGGACGCGGGTGACTCGGCCCCCAAAATAATAATAATAAGAGGAATAATAATATTTTTTTTCCCCAAATTGGTGAATTTTGGGGAATTAGATAATTTGGTGTTGGCAACGCTTGTCTGCGGTGCCGCGTGCGCCGCCGCAGGCCCCACCCGCATTCGAAATAGACGCCTGTAAAATCTCTTCTGAGTGAGAGAGGAGGCCGAACGCGTGAGAGACACCGCAAAAGAAGAAGACTCCCCGGGTGTCGGGAGTCACAGGGCAATTCCCGGTCGCCGTAGGCGTGAGCCTGCGGACGGGGAGCATTGAGTGGCTCGCTATCTGATCAGAACCAGGCCCGGGTCGACTGCGCGCTGTGTTCCACGCGCGCCTGTAAGACTTGTCAGCAAAGCAGATGGGGCCCGCTAGAGCAGTGCCTGCTGGGGCCGCGAAACTTGTGCAAAAGAGTCACCGCAGCCCTGGAACGCAAATGGCATTAGGAGGAACACGGATGGGTTATAGTCAGTAGGAGTCTGACACTCCCTCCTGCTTTACCCAGAGCGGAAGGAGTCATTTGATGATTAGCCATCCTTAAAAAAAAAGCTAAATGTTAAAACAAATTCAAAAAATCGTTCTTTCGATCTTTCCAAGGTGAAAGAGGCAGGTCGTGTTCAAAAAAAAAATCTAAAAGTTATAAAAAGTTCCGAACTCTTACCCTTGTTTAATTCAGAGTTTTCATGAATGAATAAAATTATGTTAGCACTAAGCGCATTAAGTAAATTATGATGCAAACATGAGTTATATGCTCCTGGTAGATGTTATTTGTATAGGTTTCCTACTTTACCTTTGAAGAGATATATACTACACCTATCTCTTGTGAAAAGCTGGCAGCGTCGTTACCTTTCGCAATTAGATAGGAGTTACCTAATCTGCTTTACCACGTCAAGCATGTAGTTCCTACATATCTGCGACAACTAGCTCCCATCAAGCGACTAATTAACATACTATGCTACCCTGGTACTTCGGGAGACGTAATTAAGACATGGCGGAGATGACTTGCATTCCGTTTCAAACTTCTGGTGAAAAGCGCTTAATTCTATTGACGGTTACTAGTCTAATTTTGCAAAGGGGTCTCGAATAGCGATAAGTTTATGAGTCTGTGCAAGTTTGGTGAAGGTTTCCAACTATTCGGGAACTCGCGAGATACTTGAGAAGCTGATGATAGTCTGTTTATAATGTATTTTGAGCATAATTTGGTGTTGATATTATGTTGCTAAATTTTATCGAGAATTAATTATCAAGTACTGAATGTAATTGAAATAAAATTAATAATACGTAAATTTATTTTAACTGAATGTACTAAATACGTGCCTACGTACGCGGATTTAATGCTCTACAAGGCATTATGAACCAGTAATCTCTTTTTTGATAATTAATCATGTGTAAAACTGCATAGCAACAGATTTACAAGGTTCAAAGTATAAATAGTTTAATTAATTTTCATACGTACTCACACAAAAGCCAAATGAAAATTGGGAACCTTTCAAAAGTACTGCAAACCTTTCATTCACAAAAACTGAAGCACAATAGTGTACATTTTCGCCCTCGGGTATAATGGCTCTATTTTTGATTGGGCATGAAATTCAACATTTCAAAGGGCTTTACCGGGTAATGTGATTGTACAATTTCTTGCTCAAATGGGCGAGCAATGGAGTAAGAGCAATTATGAGTTAACATGGACACACATGATTCTCGGTCGAACTTCGTCTATGCTCGATAACGAAACTGTTATTGGTTGAGTGACTTTCCCTGTTATCAAAGAAAAGTTAATAGCCTGTATGTTTATGGCTCAATGAGCGAAGAATTGTTAGTTTGTGAAGTTGTATGTTATTGTAGATATTTTGTAGTTATTATTTTATTGAGTATACACATTTTGAGTCAAGATATTTTACAGCATTTAAAAAAGAATATTTGATCTTATCAGTTTGATTGAGTGATTTTTTAAGACATTTGCTACGTAACTACCGAAATAAATACCTACCTACCGCATAAAACATATAATATGAAAAAAAAAATATATATTATACATTTCTTTTTTTAAATATTTGCTCTTTACTCTAGTCTAGGTCAGGTCTAGGTAGCCTATTTTAATATAAGTAAAATGTTTTTAAGTATTCATTGGTAGTTAATGTAAAAATAACATTGTCGATGAACTTAAGATTTCGTGGAAAATATATTTTTGATGTCTGAGGCTGTTAACTTCGTAAAGCACAAACGCTTCTCAAGCACACATTTTTAAGTTAATTCAAATATTTAAATGACGTTGGAACATTTAAATATTTGAATTAACTTAAAAATCTACTTGTTACTTAAAACTGTATTTTTGCCGTTTCGTATTTTGTATAAAAAAAGGTTGAGTTGCGGTCAGCTTTCAGGCAGATATGTCAAAGCGACAACGATGCGACAGTCGTTTTTTTTTTGGAGGTGGCTTTCAATTACGTTAGAAATTTTATCAAAATCAAAATAGTTGGATTCATTTACTTGGATGACGGTGTTTAGCCATCCAAGTAAACGAAATTGTGTATAGTTAGGTGTAGGCCTACCACTAAAAAGTAAAAAATGAAAAGTTTTATACAAAAAAAAAGATACAACCTACTACCTAATTATTTATTTTCGTATCTAGAAATATGCTTATCATTTTTAACAGACTTCTCTACAGTGCAAAAAATAACTTTTTACAAAAAACTACAACCTACTTCCAAATAACAAAAAAAAAACACTACGAAGTATAAAATTACTTTAATTTCGGATGTTGGCGTCAAAATATGAAGAAAATACCAAAATTACTGATTTCTGAAATTAAAGTAATTTTATACTTTGAAGTGTTTTTTTTTTGTTATTTGGAAGTAGGTTGTAGTTTTTTGTAAAAAGTTATTTTTTGCACTGTAGAGAAGTCTGTTAAAAATGATAAGCATATTTCTAGATACGAAAATAAATAATTATATTTAAAGTTAAAAATAAAATAGGACACGTATTTTTGCCATCTCAAAAATGTATAAAGCTACAGCGTATCATACTTCAAGAGTTGCTGGTGACGTCACGTTGCAGTAAAAAGTGGAAATGGCGTTGGAAATCTATCTGACAGACTAATATTTTTTTAGGTGTTTTTTGTGTGATTAAGTAGCCGCATTGTTGGACTGTTTCTCTCTGCGGTACCTTCATTTTGTTTAATAAACTAATTGCTATCCCTTTGTTCACAGGTTCAAGCTCAACCAAGTTGGATGCAACAGTACTGATAGTCGCGTTGTGCATCTCAGTACATACTCGTATATTTTCTAAATACAGTGCCTTGAGTGAAGTTTAACCGATGCTGTAAGCCAGCTTAGTGTCAAGCGTCTAGTTTAGTTAGATAACAATTTATATCACTACAATGTTTACACGGGCGAAGAGAAAAATGAAAAACTAAAATAAAAATTAATTTCGGTAAACACTGGTAACATTAAAGTTACTTTTGAATTTTCCACCTTGTATACAGACTTACGGGAACTAGTAAAACGAGATAAGTAAGATAAGTGCGTATCTAAAAAGATAGTACTTTCATATAAAATGATCTGTGAAACTAAAAAAGCATTGTCGCGTTTTGTATATCTGTGGGAGTTTTTAGACTTGAGACAAACAATTAAATAAATTATTCATGATTGACATTATGATATTAACTTAATTTTTTAACTGGCGGAAAAATACACACCTAAACCCTTTTAAGTGATGAGCAGTAAAGTTTTAAATATTATATGACATACTGAAAGTTTTTCCAATGAACCTTTGAAACTCGACGTTCGTAATCTTTTCCGTAAGCTAATAACTTTTGAAAAGATGTAGCAAATAATTTTTTTTTTTTTTTTTTTTTTAAGTACATAGTAGTACTGAAATAAATTTTTTAAAAGTATGGTGAAATGAAAAGAGTACCATACAACAAGGATAAATATTGTTTTAACCTTTTTTTAAATTCATAATGACACAATCATGAGGACACAGTTTTTCAACATCACTCTCCAACTCTCCGTACTTCTTGACAAACGCCATAAAAAGCAGAACTGTATGCGACGTTGCGATAGTTTTAAAAGTACCTTAAGAATACTTCTGTAGTACTTAAGTTAATGAGATAAATTTAAATTTTAGTAGATTACTAACAATAATAGGTAAAAAGAAAACACGCCCCATCTGCATCATAAAATAAGCTACCGTCAAATTGAAATTTAAATAATTCTCATTCGACGACAAAGCATAATTTCACACTCAAACAAAGCAAACAATTACTTATAAATATTTATCTCATACGTGCTCCATTTTATGCAGAAAGCATCAAAGAGAAAGAGAAAAGAGACGTATCAATTGTGTCCTCGTAAATACATAACACGAAAAATCCTAGGAACATTCAGTGATCTTTTATTTCCGTATACAATTCAATATTTATGAAATCCTGGTACATTGTAGGTACAATCAAATGCGATGCGAGTCTTTTTTAGCGTGTAAACATTGTAAAACGTAGCTGTGTTCTGTCGTTTGTGTTAGATTGCAAAATGTTTGGGGTAAAAAGCGAATTTTTCTTTTTTTTATAGCTAGCAATTCCGTAAATTACAATGTCCACTTAATATCTAGTTGATTCAAAGTGTAGTCTTTAATATAATTCAAGCCAGTGTTTGAGAGTTTCACGTTTTTTTTTAAGGGATACAGCAGTATTAAAACTCATGTGACACACCAGTGTAGATTAAGATTGATAAAATAGGGAATAAGCATGCGATTTTTTTATTTGCAAAATACAATATTTATTAGCTCTAGTAAACAATCATGAAATTATTTTTTAAATACCTTCATCATTTATTAAGTTATAAAGCTTCAAAGACTACAGTTAGAAAGAGAAGTCCGATACGTAATGTGACGTCAAATTACACGACGACTATACAGCTGCCATAGAAAACAGCGTTTTCGCGAGAGGGACAGATATACTTGTTTAAAATAATTGTATCTCGTTCGTTTTTCGAACAATTTAGATTCTAATTTCACAGTTAGTATTACATTTTCCAATACTTTTAGATAAACTGTTCAGATCAAAAATACTTCTTTCATGCCTTAGAATAATAACGCATAGAAACCTAGTACGAGTGCAAAAAGTGAGGCAACTAAAACTTAGCCTAATCCGTCAAACTTAGCCATCAGGCCGTCAGTACTCAATGTCACGTTCCGTCGAACACAGCTCGCGAGTAAATAATTGAAAATGACAGTTTGTTGCGTGAAAGGAAGTTATAGCACATCAGGAAAACAAAAAAATGGGATAAAATAACATTTCACAAATAAGTACTCACATTCTATGCACTATTTTTACGTAAATCGATAAATAAAACAAAATTCTAATAACCTAACTTGTCATAACACAGTGTTGCTATTTGTGAGGAAGAAATACCCACATTGCTTTCATTCATGTTTTTCATTTTTGTAATTTTAAAATACAATACTTACTGTTAATTCATATCAAACCCGATGTTTTAACATTGTTTATAATTATAACCCATCAAGCATTCTAAACGCATTGAACAATATCTCATTCTTTATGCGATTTATTTCCTTTTATTTTGAAATAAATTGAATTATACCTTCCGAAAAAATATGTCATATTACATGAAAAATCATGTTTACCTTTTCCAGTTCCCAACAACATAAAATACTTGCCTTGATAGCAAAATAGTAATGCGTCTTCCCATATTTTGTGGGTAACGGCTTAGTAATGGTATCACTGAAAGCTATATCTGTGTGCGTTAGAGGAACGTAGACACATTCGGCTCACGCACACAAAGAAAATGAAGTGGACACACGATTTTGCTCGGGTTTTGTTCTAGACGCGGCTTCTATGCGTTATTATTCTAAGTTTCATGCATATTCCCTATTGGTTCGTGCAATTAGAAAATGGTCTAGAAAAAATTTAATGGTCCCAAGCCGCAAGTGTCAAAGCTTTTAAGGTTCTGAAGATCAGATACAGGCTGGTTTGGGCAATCTCAGTAATAAAGAAATATCTGGTAGCCTATACGATATTTATTCATTCAGTATTAAATGTTTTTTTTTCTAGAGTTGGCAAATTTTATACGCCATAGAGAATATTCATAGACAAACGATTCTAAAGCTTCCTATTCACGAAAATAAAGTTTTAATCAGTCGCCGTGTGCTGGGACCAATTGGCCCCAGCGGGACTCAACAGCGATTTGACATTACGGGGTTACATTGGCCCCAGTGATCCCATAAAGGTTAAATGGCAAAACGTTTCAAATAAACTGTGGCGGATATTGCGTCCAAACGTCTGGCTGGGTACAAGTTTGACATTCTAGCTATTTAATCCAAAAGCTATTTCCAGCTATTCATCAAAAACTGTATCATGAATTTAAATTATTTTCATGAGATGATATTTATTTTAAACCAACGTATCTGCAATGTTCATGTCAGTTTCAGTTTAATTTACCAACGGTGTAGGATAACTGTACAATAAATATTATGTTTGAAAATGCTTTTGAAAACAGTTACAATTAAGAGCAAAGCCGTTAAAACTTTCCCAAAGACTTTATATGCCTTTTAGAATACAACAACAGCTGAAATTAAAAATAAACAACCACATAGCACATGCAAAAAAAGTACCAGGCTCGAAGGACCAATGTGGAGTAAAACATCGCTTTGCAAATAAATGTTAATATTTGAGTGAATTTGCACCGTCCCGCGTCCGTGCGTTTGTATTCTGTTACATCCCTTGCAATGGAACTGGGATTTCGAGGCCTTTGTCAGGCCCAATAAGCTTTTAGAGCACTTTGACCGTGCCTGCGTACTGTGTTACTCGCAATAACGCGCTGTTTTCTGTTATCACGTTCATATTTGATGTGATATGACTTTTCATGGGGGTCGTATGGAAGTTTACAAGACAGAGATTTGAGTTAGAAGTTTGTTTTTGTTTGTTTCCCTGTAAGGAGTCGTTTGAAGATGTGTTTTAGATAGGCGTTAATGTGGAAATAATGCTCAGTAAATGTAGATAGGAAAGTGTGGCAAAGTTAAGTTGTTATGGTATCAGGGAAGGCATTCTATTAATTTTAATTTGTAGGTACGTATGCAAGTTCTTCTTTAAATAATTATTAATTTAAAAAACTAAAACGACAGAAAACAACTACGTAACTTGTGATAATTGTAATAAAAAAAATGTCGTAAAAATAAAATTATATTATAAAATCAATTATTCTATAAATAGCAAGCACTGAATTTCGATGTTTTATGTCACGAGAAAAAATTAAAATTTGTAATATTTACATATGTTGGGTGGAAAGGGCTGAAGTGAATATGTTTAAGTTAATGTAATGTACAGACTAAGGCGGGGACAAGTTGTGTTGATAGTTACGCGTTCAACTTAAGTTAAACTTAAGCGTTAAGTTATTAACTTCACTTGCTGTATTAAGTTACATAAAGCTATTTTACTTCAGTCTATGAAGGCGAATTTGTTCATCTAGAAAATATTAAACAGACATTCTAATGGAGTAGTATCTAACATCAGAGGGCCAATTCTACTGTTTTTAAACAACTTTCGCATTCGCATGTCAATCGCAAACTGTCAAAAAAGCCTTAATTTACCAATGACGTATTATATATAGACATGTCATACACCAACATCGCGGCGCTTAAAAACGGTGAATATATACTAGATAGCTTCTAATACGCATGAAGAAAGGGAAAGAAAATATGTCACCGTACGGCGGGATGCCAGTTGCTAGAGGGAGATAAATATACATCTTCAGTTACGTCACAGGATAAATAATAGTGAAATTGACATCTAAACAAACGTAGTTTCGCGCGACAGGTCGGTGCGTAACTAAGCGCGATGTGGCCAATTGGCTTCATTTCATGTTGTCATTTTAGAGTGCGGACAACGTATCTATAGTTTTATATATCATTGTAATTTACACACATTTTTGACAGATTGTGATTGAGATGCGAATATGAAAATTAGTAGAATTGGCACGCAGATCTAAGAAAAACAGCAATTGACATCGATAGTATGTCATGTTTTGCCATTAATTGTATCAAAAAGTTGTATTTTCCATTATACACAATCTTCAATGTCATCGATTGAAAAATTTCACTAAGCCTATGCGCGCACAGGTGACTTTTGTCACCGTGACAGTATATATCTCTGTTGCACTTCACAATATTGCGAAAGAGAAAAATGTACTATCACAGTAACAAAAAGTCACGTGCATAGCCTAATAGTTGGTCAAACAAAAGTAAATGACAAAACCATAGACTATAAAAAAAACAACTCTGAAAAGATTTTTGTGTGTATTCAGATGTCAGTTTAAATTTTTCAGCTTTTTTCATTCATAAAACAATTTATTTTATTTTTTTATTGCAGTCCTTTGATTTCCCTGTGATAGTCTATATTTTGTATTTTTATATTTTAACTGTCAACACGACGCTGTCAAATTGTTGTTAGAATACATGTTGAACAAATTATTATTTGTACGTTGTTTAGTTTTATGCAACGAATTTATAACTTTTTTTTATTTTCATATTTTAATAGGATTTTCGTTGCTGTTGTGTCATTGTGTCTATGAATTTCTATGTATGAAATAATTAAAATATTCTTGTGCTAGTTTGTAAGTGTAAGACTGGTTTTTTGCAATATTAATTCTAATATTAAGGTAGTCGATGCAGAATTTGTTGAGCTTTCTAAAAATCAATATGAATGTGTTAATTTGCAATAACAAAACCTCACCACTAAAACAGGATTAAGTAACATATTTGTATGTGTTCCGTTATACGATAACTTTGTCGTACAAAAGTCATATTCCACTGAGTTCGAATTATTCTATTATTGTTCATGAATACGTTTTTGACATTTGTTTCGAATACATACAAAATGGTTCTAATATGTAAATAAAAATGGGAATGGTTTTAAATTGCGTACTCTAACTTTACATTCCGCGAATTTTTACCTAAAATTGACGTAAAGCTATACAAAATATATACCAGCGGAAAGCCACAATTTTTAATGGTCTTTTCTTTCCTTTAAATTCTGAAAATTTGATTCTGCATTTGACTACCTTTATACCAGGAGATCAGTTGTGTGAGTTTGTTACCTTAATGTGGATTATGAATAGAACTTATTGTGTTTTCTTTCCATGTCCTGACGTTCCTAAAATCCTTCTATTGTATATATTATTATAATTATTACTTTGGTGCCAAAGTCTTGATATTTGTTAATAGTGAATCACTCAAATTATAGTTTTGATATTTAATGTTTTTGACAGCTGAATAGCCTTTCAGTGCACGAGCAGCAATGGTACTTTCATGAGTTAAAGGAGATGTTTCCAAATGGGCCAGGTCTATGTACTGTACCTAAAAAAAAAGAGAAAAATCTGTAGAATTCTGGAAAAATACAGGTAATTCATTTGAATGTTTACTGTTGTGGTAGTTATTTGATGTTTATAAATTACTTTTATCGATTTTAAAGATGGCGTCGAACCGATTTAAACAATAGATCATACAAAGATAACTGTCAGCTGTCAACTTAATCAATCAAAATGACAGCTTACCGCCATTACGGGTTATTGTTGTGTTGCAATGTCAAGTGTAATTTCTTGTGCTTTATCAGCAAACAAAGCTATTTTAAATAAATTTGACAGTTGAGAACTGTTCTAAATGTATTTCCCTATTTTTTTTTGTATTGTGTACAAGGACCTGGCCTAGGCTCCATACACTTTTGAAGATCTCTTTTGCTTTCAGACAATAGTAATTCTAACCAAGCACTTAAAAACGAAACTAAAATAAGTATATTCCATTCAAGTAGATACTGTACTTTAAGTAAAAGCTCTTCAAAACATAACGAGTGTAAAAAACGACGAAAAACCGCGTTTCTAATTTTATTCCTTAAAAATCTAGTTTTAATATTTTACACCGCATGTTTGCCAAAACGCAGGTTCCCGCGTAAAATCGTTGTGACGTCATCAAAATTCATGAAACCGAACAATCCCGAACATAATGTGATTTAAAAACGACTGACGGGTGCGGAACGGGCGTCGCATCACTACGTGTTACAGTGGAGCAGATTTCAATTTCTGCTCTCCTAGTATAACCGAATCAAAAACACATCATTTTGAGATAGAAAATATATAATTAAATATGAAATCAAAATAATCGTATAAGAAATAGTTTAAACAAAATTTCAACTAAAAAGTATTTAGTAAATCCCTTTCATAGCCCAAACACATGTTGTTTTGGTTGAAGAGTTCCTATGGTCCTATTGCCCGGCCTGACTAAGCAGTTTTATCACATCAACTCCATAGTACCTTATTATGGCATTGTCTGCAAAAGTTTAAAAGTCTCCCAACCCAATCAGAAGCTAATGGAAAATTTGTAACTGGACACATACGAAAAAAGCAAATAAAAAAAAACGTTGTAAAACATTGAAAGCTTTTCCTGTGATATTTGCAGCCAACAGCGTACTTTTTAACATCAATGCTATGAAAAATAAAATTCGTGGAAGAGTTCTGTTATACGAGATTAATAAATTGATGCTGGCATAGTTGTATTTATCTTTAAAACGTCCCTCATTTCGCTTTTAAAGCGTAAAATACTTGCTGACATAACTGCTACTGCCTTTCTGCGTATTTCAAGTAACAATATCTCTCAGAACAGTAGAAAAATCTTTTTCGCAGAAACATTTCCAATACTTGCGTCTCCAGTCTTTCTCATCACAGCTCATCAATACTCTTAAGTACCCACATGAAGCAATCTAGCTCCTACAATAAAAAAAATCTACGATCGTACATAATAAGGGTGCTAATGAAGGCATAAACTTGATTTCTGTCGCAAAATCCGAATTCGCAGTTCTTAACAAGGTCGGGACTGCGGGAGAGACGAGAATAAGGTACAATGACTTCAAATGAAGGCCTGCGATTGTCGACACATTGTCTACGAGATACGCTTTTCACGATCCTTCGTCTCGTGACATTATACCCACAGAATCAATTTTGGTCTCGGTCAAAGTCGATCGGTATTTTTGAGTGAATTACTGGATCGATGCATTGTCATCGTGCTATGTTACCCTGGTCAGTTCAGATTATTTGCATCGGAATCTTTATAAAGCAAAAATCAGTTTGTTACGGTTTCACGCTTATTCGTAAATCGATAAACCTAATGTAGTGAATTATGGTGTAGGTAAAGATTGATCATTATGTGGTTCGTGTTTTTATGAACACTTTTTTTTTAAAAGGAACTTATTTTTGTCCCCGGCTTCATTCATGTTTATATAGTGAAACATGAATGAAGCCGCAAACAAAAATAAGTTCCTTTTTTAAAAAAAGTGTATCCAGTATGGACAGTTTTTGTACACGGTTACTAATTATGCTCATGATTTCCTTACGTTTTCATATTCCTTTGTTATCAAAACATGAACCGTATTTTCTTCATAAAATTTGTTCCCGCAATGTTATAAAAACAACATGAACTATGAAATGTAGTAGTTTCAAAGTTTATTCACGGAGTTTTCTTTGCTAATAACATCGCGATATTACATTGTCTCCGAGAAATGCAAAGGAGAAACGCTTTCAGCTGTTGCAAACATTTTGATGCGAAAAATTCCTTTGTCACTCGTCGTGCCAAATATAAATATTATTAAAGTTATAATTGTGTAAATTGTATATAAAATTAAAGACAGCTAGGTAGTTAAAATGTCTAAATTTAATAAATCTATGAAAAACTATTGACGACTTTTTTGTGATTTGTTTTAAGTAATTGGGAGATCTTTTCACTGTGTCTTTATTTAAGTATGTTAAAGCTCATAAGTACGTTTTTAATTAAACGAAATAATATTAGTTGCTCTCCTCATTTTAATTCAAAAGAAATGTTAATTATAATTATGTTGACTTTGTAAGTTTCTATTTTTCGGGCACGTTCCGTTTTTTTAAAATAATATATTTTTATAAATGCAAGTTGTAAATTTCTTACTAGGTACTTTTTAATTACTTGGAATGCTGCTGCAGCTGTGTTCTTTTGATTAACTTATAAAATTCATCTCCCAATTTATTTAAAATATAACTGCATTATAATTTCCACGTGACTTTGTATTCATTTGATTAGTGATCGTCCACGTTGTATAAATATTGGTCAATTTTGAATACTATCAAAATATTCTGTGATACATTTGTTTGTTAGTTTAATATTGCATTATATAAATATTATGTAAAATATTAATATTGTCATTGGGTGTCACGTTCTTAATGGCGATAAATAAATGTATTTAATGAATTCTTTGCTTTTAATTTTGTCAAAACCTGTTTGTTGCTTCATGAATTTTATTGCTGTATTCTAAAATCTCAGTACTTGCCAATTCTACTAATTGTCACATTCACTTCGCATTTGCATCTCAGTTGCAATCTGTCAAAAATGCTTGAAAATTATGGCTTTTTTGACAGTTTGATTGTCATTGACATGCGAATGCGAAAGTTGCTTAAAAATTAGTAGAATTGGCCCTCAATTCAAAGATCCAGCGGGTCTAAAAGGCCACATAAGTAGAATCAGCCAGCACGTCGGCTACCCGAAACTATATTTTTTTTCCAATCAACCTTGAACCTAATGCTTTAGCGATAAAGATGAATATAAAATTTGACAGATTGTTGTTTAATATTTCAATTTGAATAATATAATGATACTACTAGAACGGCTTTTTTAGACCTGCAGGTGGGCGAGTCTATACTCTTAACATTAAAACAAGCGAGACGCACAAGCACAATACTTTGTTAAATATTATACCGCTACCGTGAGAAACTAACGATTTGAAAAACAATTGCAAACACATTTATCCCGAGCATCTCCGAGCACAAACAACATTCATTCTTCCGCATTTTACAGGTAACTAAAAATATATTTTTACACGAACTCAGCGCGGTGCAATTTTTATCCCATTCATACAAACATTCTGAACGGTACAATAACACGGAATCGCAAACCAACCGCGTATTAGAAGAAAAGGGGACGCTCGCAGCGATTTACGGGTCGAGAACTCCGAATAGAGCGGTTTTTTATTGCAGAACTACGTCGCTTCATGTTCCCCTGGTATTTTTTTTCTATCACACAAATACACAGAATAGGATTTAGGTTGCGCAGAGAACTTTAACGAGTGGAACTCGTCGCATTGTCTTGTAGCTCTTATTTTGGCCTGGTATATTAAATACGTAAAAGAAAAAGGTAAGCCTCTTCTTTTCTCGAAATTAAAACAGAGGAATGCAAGAAGGTAACACACACAGCAAAGCAACGTTCCTTTTGACGCGACGATGGAGGCAAAAATATGACAAATATTTTTCTTGCATACAAAGGCTGTATTATTGTTGTTGTTAACGCCTCTGCATATGTACAGGGATTTAAGATTTACTTACACAATTAATTCTTTGATGAAGTTGTTTGTTAAGGTGCTTTGGTTAATCTTTGTGTCAGTTTGTGGCATACGGCAAATATGTATGCAAGGACAAAAAGTATCTTGCTTAAAATGACAACCAGGTTCAAGAAAGAGAAAAAATGGCGTAGCGTAAATAAAATAAACGTTTTTTGACTTTGAAGGAATATTATGAAGGTCAGGAGAATAATTTCTTACCTAAACAACAACAAAAAAAACTTGCAACTCCGTCGGCCATAATATTTTTTGGAACTTCTCAAGATAGCCACAAATGTTTCTGTTATATTTAAGCACGTAGCTAGTAATTAGTCCCTTTTGAAGGTCGAGCGGTTAATTAAATATTTTTTTTTTACCTAAACAAAAATTTAATCACTGGTCATTGCTATATTTTTTACAACTCGCTACATTTCCACCGCGTGTCAGACACACAAACTTTAATTAATTCTCGGAAAACTTAATAGTATACCTAGGAAAATTAAACAATTTAATGAAAACTTCAACTTATTTGCAATGGCCTGTCCTATGTTTTCTACAATCCGGTACAATTTCCACCGCGTCCCAGCCACAGCCAGAAATGCTTCTCATTGGGAACATGTAAACACAATGGGTGTTCTTAATTCTCGCAGAACGTAATGAAATACTCCTCGTCCCTGATGACAACCTGGTACAAAGAAGAGAATAAATATCGTGAAGTAGAAAAAACCGGCTTGTGTCACCATAGAGAATAAAAACCTTTTTTCAAGAAATGAAACCGCCTTCCAAATTAAAAAAAAACACTACAAAATAACTTTAATTTCGGAATTTGGTGTCAAAATACGAAGAAACTAACAAAAACAAGTCGGTTGTATTTTTTTTTGTAAAAAGTTTTTATTTTTCACTTTAGTGGTACCCCCCACATCTAACAACACCACTGCAAAATACGCAATTTTGATTTAAAATCCAAACTTCCCAACCGATTTTGATAAAATTTAAACGGGACCAATCGACAACTAAGTATATCCTTTCAGATATTTTTTTTCATATCTATTCATAAATGTCTGAGTTATGAGGTAACAAAGATAAAAAATACATCCGAATTGAGAACCTCCTCCTTTTTGGGAAGTCAGTTAGAAATACATTCAGTTAATTTTACTAAAACTGTTTTTTTTTTAATGGTCATTCCCATATTTTTTACACCAAGTACAATTTCCCCCACGTGTCAGCCATATATGCTTACTCCTCGGTAACGTGTTAACACGTTGCTAGTAATTAATTCTCGCTCAACGTGATAGCTATGCGCTTACCACCGCAGTACCAGTTCTCATTAACTCACTAACTTCGGAATTTATCATTAACATGTGTTGGAAATGGAGTGAACTTAAAGGTTCCTGTTAAGCTGTTATTGGTTGAATTTAGTGGTCTTTTGGGATTTGAATACATAAAGACCTTTTACTAAGAATTAAACGTTTGAGATGTCAAAGATCATTGTAGAGATGATTATGTGCTACCTTTATTTTTGTTTGTAATTCTGAAAAGTTCTCATACAAAAGCAAAACGTGTGTAAATCCACTGTGTTTACGTGATAATACACACAAATTACTTTTTACTTGCAACATCCCACGCATTGCATGTGTTATACTTAAAGCTCTACCCGACTCATGCTCTCCTGGTCCATCCAACACTATCTTTCGACCGCGACTTCTTTTTTTTTTTTTTTACTTGGTATGGGTTTGCTCTTGACTCTATAGTCTTGGTCAGAGATGACAGAGACAAAGTCTACGATGGAGCGAGCTTACCCAGAAGTAGCGCATATCTCGTTTTTTCCCGTTCCCGTAAGAATTTTGGGAAATCCTCTCTTCGTGCACCCTTACGTAGTGTAAGGAAGCTACAAGCCAAATTTCAGCTTTCTACGACCAGTAGTTTCGGCTGAGCGTTGTCTGTCAGTCGCTCAGCAACGGAAGAATTTTATGTATTAGGATTAGACGAAATCGTTTTCAAAAAATTGGTCAACAATATTATCTGCCTAGTTTTCCCAACTATATTGGGGTCGGCTTCCAGTCAAACCGGACTTAGCTGAGTACCAGTATTTTATGCGGAGCGGCTGCCTACCAGACCTCCACAACCCATTATAAATAAAATAAATAAATAACTGGGTAACACTGTACTTCATGGCAAGACTGGTGTCAGATTAACTGGCTTCTGACTATCCGTAACGACTGCCAAAGATGTACAAATGACAGCCGGGACCAACGGCTTAACGTGCTTTCCGAGGCACGGAGGAAACTCGGTATGTTAAGATGGTCACCCATCCACAGACCAACCTTGGCAAGCGTTGCTTAACCTTGAAGATTGACCCGTGCCGCTGTTATTATTTAGCCACGAGCTCCTTGGTTAACGACACTATTATAAAATTGTGGCCTCCTAAAAATTGGTCAACGACACAATTATAAATAATTAGTCAGCGACCGGCGATTGACCATTAGTAGATATTCCGTATTGGCCACCAGACAGCCATTAACGACCTCGCCCGTCGAATAGATTATTTATCGACCACAAGATGATACTATTACTACCCGAGCAAGATTCGATAGCCACTGATATTATTGTTATAATCCCTGAGGCGTCTTTTATCTCACTGATTGAGGGAAAGGAAAGAAATTGGTACAAATATTAAATTAGATGAGAGCAAGTACCTTGGGAGTAACATCAATGTAAGTTTATTTAACGTTTACGTTTTTAGACGAATAATAAATATTTTTTCATGCAAATTCCCTTTTCAAGACTTCGACCAACAAGCAACTTAACCCCGATAAATGATCCAAGTTTACCAACCGCTTAAAATATTGTGACGAGAACGTAGACACCCCTAGTTACATCATCCGTGCCAACCCACATCAGCTTAAACATCTAAATTGCGTATAAGGATTAAATCCATAATACTATTACATAAGTTACATGATAATAGAATTTGTGACGTTTTTGCTAAGGTCGTTGTAAAGCACAAAAGCGTTCTATAGATACCCCTCAAATCCTTCAGAAGCTGGCTGTCGGTTCCGGGAATATAATATCGGAATCCGGATACCTTGGGTACGCGAAATCGAATTAATAATGAGAAGGGTCAGGGACTCAGGAACTCTTTGATATTCCGTTTTGGTTTTTGTGGAAGTGCATTTACAGACAGAAATGTTTATTTTTGGAGGAATGTCTTTCGGCACAATCTGAGATTATGTTATTTTTCGTTTTGAATTTATTTTCTGGCAATTTTCATTACTCATACTTGGAAAGTAGGCCTGAAGTTGCCTGAGGAGTGGGTTGAAAGTATTACGTTTCAGCCGTAGGGAGAATCGTTTTCAACTGACAGTAGTCACATCATAAAAACAATAATTATTAAAATGTTATGGCTGAATGAAGCTGTCACAGAGAAAAAAACAAAATAATTGGGAAAGTGGCAATCCGATCTTATTTATTTTTTCGAGCTTTGTTCATACTTTCGTACAGCAGAGATTTGTATTAACACGATGAGCATATCAGATTCAGATTCGTGTTTTTATTTTTACGTTCCTTGTATTCGTAATGAAAAGCACCTCGGGTGTTCACCTCGTGTGAAAGACTTATTTAGTCCCACAAACTAGTGGCTAAACGCCGTTTCGGGACTAAATCTTTACTTTCAGCCATGGATAAAAATGTACTATTGTTTGTGAACAAACTTCTTGATCCGAGAGCCAGCAACAGATTCCCATGACCAATTTCCTCCCTGGCGATAATATGTAAAATGGTTAAGAGAGTTTTATCATAGAGCTCTGTGAACGTCAGTTGCGATTCGGAGGGATAAACAGCGGCAAACTCCCAAACACGATGACTAAAAAATGATTTTTTAGTCATGGGGTCTATTTCGTAAAGACATTTACATACTGCGATTATATTGCACTTAAATTTTTTTTGTGTTGAAAAAGCTATTAATCAATAATTAATTAACTTACAATAGATGCGAGAAATTGCTAATCAACAGATAAAATTTGGGATCAAAAGACCAAAAGAGATCTGGCCAATTGATAACAACTTAAGCAAAGTATCGTACGCTTTTCCCAGCATTTTGCCTCGCTTTGTCTTCATATTCGTCGCAAAATGTTATTTTAAACATTATACCGAAGTACTTTTCTTAAACTTTCCTACGAAAATCTTTTATATTTTAGACCGCATTCCTTGATATTTCCATTTGAACTTAAACCAGTTTTAGATGAAAATCTTATCCATATATATCCACTGGATTGGGATTCACGTAATAAAATACCAGAGAGTGCGATGTTCCGCATACATTTTTAAATTTATTGCTAACCGACTTGACTACCTTTATAATGCAACATGTGGAGTTAGATTCTGGACGCTCTGAGCGGTTTTGGTGCGATATCGTTTTGTAATCGGTTAATAATCGGGTTTGATACTAAATTAGTAGAAGAAGGGACCGCAAGCAACTGTCGTAGGTTCGAATTCAGGTAGGTATGTTTATTAATATTGTAGAAGAAGTAGTCATCAACATTTCTGCTAAAAGACGCCCACATCTGTATATACATAGGTCTTGTGCTTGTCTCATTCAATGAAATTCATCAAATTGCACCAGATTCAATGCTGCATCTCCCTGTACGCAGTCGACAATTCATAGCCCATCAGTGCCATCGGCGTTCTGCAAGCATTTTGACCTGTCAACTGCCTCTTAAGGCGAGGTTGCAGTACAACAGCGACTGTCCGGCGAGCGAAATAATGCCTAAATTTTGATTGTTTTTTCTTCTTGGCGAAAACTGATAAAGGAATAATACAATATGGTTTCAACATTTACTTCAAAATAAAAAGCTCTAATTATTGATGTAACTATTATAATATATTCGTGATGAAATCTCTTAGCAGTACACGTTTAAAATTGTAATTTAATGTCATGTTTAATAAAAAAAAAGTATCGAGCCAATCATTCTAAATCGCGTTTCTATCTTTACGATTTACTTGAGGGTATGTTCAATTTTTATGTAATGATTTTTATTTATTAAAAAACTCATAATTAATTAGATTTTCAGACTGAAAAATCTTAAAAAGTACTGCAACCCCGCCTTAAGTGTGCTAACTCTTCGGGCTATGTCGGCTAAATTGTAGAAATTCTATGGATCTAATCTATGTATATGTTAGTAAAGTTTTTAACATGGTTCACAAGGACTAGTAAGTATACTTTAAGTTAAGAGAAAAAAACTTGACTTCGAGTCGACAGCGATGCGGACGAATTTTTTGACGCCAATTTTAGTTTGGAGTTTTGATGAAACATCAAGCTGCGTAAGTATAGCAGTTTTATTGGTTATTATATTTTTGAGCCGTTTCGGGTGTAAACCCTCGGGCCGTGGGGCATAGTGCTTATAGTCTTCAAAGATATTTAAAAACGGCTGGTTGACACTTCCCATGACCCAAGAGCTGGCTTTTACTTTGTCCACAGGCTAAGCATTGCCATTCATCGTGGCAATGCCGCCAGTCTCTTGGGCACATTAACTGCTGATAGCGTTGAGGACGATTTTATGTAAAATAGTCCGGACGTTTTTATCATGCTCGTCACATCGTTCTCACATGTATTTATAATTTCAACACGATGTCAACAAAACTTCATAACAATTTATTATTTTTAAAAGAGTGTCCGTGGAGTTTCTTGCACGTTCTTCTCCATAGAGATCTACGCTTTGGAACGTGCAAATAGCTTCATCTTTTTTTCCGACCAACCGACCTTGAAAATTCAAAAGTGCCTGTAAATGGTTTAATTGATATACATGTTTGAGTTTGAGTTTGAATAAAAATGTACTTATCACAAATAAAATAATCTAGCGGAATCAAATTGGTATAAAAGTGGGAAACCGTTAGTTGCGAAGGGCCGGCCTAAGCCTCCGCCATCTGAATTTATGTCGTCTGACATGATATCGTGTATGGGTTTAATATTTGTGTGTGGTTGTGTGTTTGTTTATTTATGTTTGGGCTTTTATTTTTTGGGTTTATATCGGAAACTCGAAAATAAAAAGCAGACATGGTGGCAATCCCGTAATTAAATATTCTACTATTATAACGTTTAAAGAATAATGTTCAATCATTCTGTTCAATGAAATAGTTTGTTTTTGTTGAATTGACAAGTGTGCCTAGAGATACGCGTGCAAAAAAAACTATATCCAATGGTGAATGCACCATTGGGTATAGTTTTTTTGCACGCGTTAAAAAAGACGTTACCTCACACTAGAATTTTCTCCTTTATAGTGGTTTCGTTAACAAACACACAATTTCACATACACAAACAGCCAAACCCGGAACAACTATCTGTAACTCATACAAATATTTGTCGCGTAAGGCAATCGAACCCGCGACACGCAGTGCAGCAGTCAATCGCTCAATCACTGCGCCAACCGTGTCGTAATGTCATGTCGTGTGCAGATATGCGTGCAAAAAAACTTTTTACAAAAAAGCGTTTTATTTTTCACTTTTAAGTGGTACCCCACACCTAACAACACCACTCAAAAATCGCAGAAAAGCAAAAAACGCAATTTCGATTACTTGGATGACATAAAACTATCTATCTATCTATTTAAAATCCAAATTTCGTAACCAATTTTGATAAAATTTAAGTGGGACCAATCTGCTAGTATAATAAACAAAAAACAAGAATTTTTCAAATCGGTTCATAATTGTCGGAGTTATGAGGTAACAAACATAAAAAAAACTTACAACCGAATTGATAACCTCCTCCTTTTTGGGAAGTAGGTTAAAAAAAAAAACGATACCCAATGGTGTATTTACCGTAGCGTAGATAAGAAACATTACCAAACAATAATTAAAGATCCGTTGTCAAGACAAACTTGTTTACCGAAATTTTGTGTTGAAAGGCTTTCACGAAAACAATTAGTCCGTAATAACAATTAATTTGTGAACAATTACTTGAATTTCCACAGAAGATTCTACGAAAAATTAATTGTTTCAGAGATTCATTTTTTGTTATATACCTACTTTGATCATGGCATGAGCTACGGTCTGATATTCAACATCATCATTTCAGTTGAAAGAAGTCTATTGCTGGCCACAGGTCCTAACCCAAGTGTCTCCACATCGACCAGTCCTGTGCCTCTTGCACTAGAGGACACCCTCACCAGATAATCTATACCAATGCTTCTTTAATGATATGGATGATCTGGTGAGGCTCCCCAAAATTGCGTCTCTTGGTACGTGCTTGCCACTCCAGAACTTTTCAGCCCCATTGATTATCCGTTCTGCTACCGATGGATAATCAATGGATGGATTATACATTCTGCAAGCAATGTGACCTACCAGCCTCCAAGTTTCATTATTCTTCTTTCAAGTAATGTTTTATACAGGTGCCTACAACCGATGGATAATTCATGGGGCTGAAAAGTTCTGGTGTGGCGAGCTCCAGAACTTTTCAGCCCCATTGATTATCCGTTCTGCAAGCAATGTGACCTACCCAAAGTTTAAAAAAACAATGTTTAAACTTGGAGGAAGTTTAAAAATTGTTCTTTCAAGTGATGTTTTTCACAGGTGCCTACAACCGACATGAGTGCATGGCCAGATGTATGAACTTTAAGAAAGCAACAGGAGTTTTTAAGAAACATTTCAGGTAGCGTTACGTAGTTCCTACGTAGCCGCTTAAGTAAAACGTGTGATTTAATATTTAAATTATTTTATTTCAAAGTCACTTCTATTGTTTTGTGAAAACGATTTTTTATAAATACACAGTTCTTGCTGGATACAATTTTTATGTATAGGAATTGTGCATTTTTCTAGAATATAAAAAGTAGCCTATGTCATTCTGACCCCTAAACTTCCACCATGCAAAAACCACGACATTATCTTGTCCCTTTAAAACAAAAACAAATGATCCTACGGGAACGGTGCATTCTTCCGGAATAAAAAACCTACATCGTTCCATGAACTCAAAATTACCACTATGCAAAGAATCAAACCCTTGCTCTGTAAAAAGTAAAACAGATTTCTCCCTTGGGAACCGCACTTTCCGTGATATAAAAATAAGCTTATGTCATTTTCTGAACCCTAAAAAACTACTATACAAATAATCATGTCAATCTCTTGCTCTCTGAATAACAATAATAAATCTATCCCTCGGGTACTGTAAACATTTTCGGGATTAAAAGCATGTGCTATTCCAGACTATAATCAACCTCTATGTCAAATTTCAATCAAGATCTGTTCGATTTTCGTGATTGAGTAACATACTTTCGCATTTTTAATTTAAGTTAGATTAGATTATATTTCCACTTAAGTTTAAATATGTATGTAATTTTTATAAATAAAGGGCATACCTTTTTAGGGTTCCGTAGCCAAATGGCAAAGACAGAACCCTTATAGATTCGTCATGTCTGTCTGTCTGTCCGTCCGTTCACAGCCACTTTTCTCCGAAACTATAAGAACTAAGCTGTTGAAACTTGGTAAGCAGATGTATTCTGTGAACCGCATAAAGATTTTCACATAAAAATAGAAAAAAAAAACAATAAATTTTGGCGGTTCCCATACTTAGAAGAGAAACTCAAAAAAAAAATCACTAAACGCGTACGTGTGGGGTACCTATCTATGGATAGGTCTTTGAAAATGATATTGAGGTTTCTAATAGCATTTTATTCTAAACTGAACAGTTTGCGCGAGAGACCCTTCGAAAGTGGTAAAATGTATGTCCCCCCCTGTAACATCTAAAATAAGAGAATGATAAAACTAAAAATAATATATGATCATGTAAACTACCAGCGAAAATTGGTTTGAACGAGTAAGTAGTTTTTTTAATTCGTCAAAAATCGTAAATCGCAACTTTTGCTTATAATAATACCTACAGGTTTGTACGGAACCCTCGGTGCGTGAGTCCGACTCGCATTTGGCCCGTTTTTTTTATTTAATGGATGGGACATCATCACATGACTCCTGTCACTTTGGGCGAAGATGAAGGGAGTGTCAGACTCTTACTGACTAAAATCCATCCGTGTTCCTCCTAGTGCCATGCATTCCAGGGCCGCGGTGACTCTTTCGAACAAATCCGCAGCCCAGGTTTGGCCTACGTGGAAGTGAAATAATTAAATCTACCTAATATACCAAGATCAAATAACTCCCTTATTCCATTATTTGAGCAAGAGCTAATCAACTCAAATTACAGAAAATTACTCGACGCCAGAAATGATGTAATATCATACCTGTAGGCTCGAAGTTTTTAACTTCATTCCCAAGTTATCATTGAGGGGTATCCGAATAGCTAAGTTTGTTTGTTGTTCCATTCGATTACGACTATTTGAATAGATAAGTTCAACGTGAAAGGTTGTAGGAATAACTTTGTTTCTTATGTCAGTCTTGTGTCTGATGTTTAAAGTTTCTTATTTGTGCCATAGTTTTATTTTCTTTGATAACTTCTTTGAGCGTTTTTGTAAGAATTGAAGTTGTATAAAAACAGGCCAAATTGCGAGTCAGACTCTCAAACGAAGGATTTCGTATCTTGCAATCATAATACTAAATACTAAGGCTCCGTTGACCGTACGTCCATGCTTGTGACAGACGGACAGACAGGCGGACGGAGAGCGGAGTCTTATTAATAGGGTTCCGTTTTACCCTTTGAGTACGGAACCCTAATAACAGTACCTAGTTTAGACTGCAACAACAAAGCACTATTTGTTATTAAGGTGGCCTGACCGGTGTTACGGGGTGTAATGTAACATGTTACAAAGAAGAATTCTTCGACGCCTAAGTAGAAGAAAAAGTATCTTGTTTTTAACCGACTTCCTAAAAAGGAGGCGGTTCTCAATTCGGTTGTATGTTTTTTTTTACCATCGTTTATAATTGACAGAGACATGAATGAACTCCGTCAATTATGAACCGATTTGTAAAATTTTTGTTTTATCTGAAAGGATATACTTGCAGATTGGCCCCATTTAAAGTTTATCTAAATCGGTTACGAAGTTTGGATTTTAAATCGAAATAGCTGGAATTCGTTTACTTGGATGATGGTTTATGTTATCCAAGTAATCGAAATTGCGTGTTTTCTTTTCAGCGATTTTGCAGTGGTTGTTGGTGTGGGGTATCACTAAAAAGTGAAAAAGAAAAAACTTTTTACAAAAAAATACAACCGACTTTCAAATAAAAAAAAAACACTACAAAGTAAAAAATAACTTTAATTTCGGAAGTCGGTGTTTTTGTTAGTTTCTTCGTATTTTGACACCGACTTCCGAAATTAAAGTCTTTTTTTTATTTGGAAGTCGGTTGTGTATATTCATATATTATGTATATAGTTAGGTTTAGTAGTTTTGGTTGATAAAGATGTTACAAAGCGAGCATTTGTGCAGTCAGTACGTGGAAACGAACACAAACACGCGCATGTTACTCGAATTTTTGTGAAACAGTGTATCGCAACATGCTCGCTGCGAATGTTACATTACGGACTGTAACATCGATCTGAGGGTCTAAAAAGGCCAATTTAGCAGAATCATAATAGAATCATGATATTAACCACATAAAGGTTGATTGGAAATTGAAATCATTTATTTGCCCATAATGTAGGTATACAGATATGATGGTTGTTTTGTGGAGAGTCCCGACACATTATTTAATACCATTATTAAAACAGCTCATATTATTCAGAAAACAAAAATGCATTCGGATTAAGGCCAAGAATTACAACAACAAATTAAATATCAATAAATTTATAGTATTAGTATCTATAAATTAAAATAATAAAAAAAAACATAAATTCAAACACCAATGTCAATAAATTAAAATACTAATGTCAACAAATTGCATAGGATAATGTCAACAAATTGCATAGGATAATGTCAACAAATTACTTAAGAAAATGTCAGAAAATTGAATTAAAAATATCAGATAATTTAATGAAAACCAAAAATGACAATAAATACAATTACATAATTCTGTCAATAAATTCCATTCGAAAAGAAATAAGGTTGATGTGCTTTCTGATTCTGATTAAGTGGCGCAGTACCCACTTTTAATAGCACACTACATTGCAGCACTTGTCGAATAAATATTTTTTAGTCCTGCGGACGGGCTCAGATTGATATTTTTGTTTCCCATTTCACCACATTACATTATTTCTCTTCTCACTGTTATTCCTGACATCTATCTCAATTCTACCGTCTCACCTCAATTCCTGCCACAATACGGCTGCAGCATTAATATAATATGACGTCTCACATCGCGGGTCTCGACACGGTAACGTTACAGCCGACTTGGCACGTTTTCGATTCTATTTAAAGCCCGTGAATAGTTAATGGACGGACCTCTAACGGGGCGCTAGTCCGAGCCACAGAGTACAGAATCACTTGCGTTGACAGCGACTAGAAATGCCATCAGAATAAAGGAAAGAAGAGAGAAAGAAAAATACCGTATTCCTCAGTTGCTAGACAAAGTACGCTTTTATTAGCGGATGCGATTATTGAAATGCTAAAATGCAACGATTTCCAATTATCCAATCGAAATTCTAATATTTAAATTCTTCCGTGTCAGGTTATAGGTCAAACTGTCCATAGCAGAAAGCTGATATTTGACTGAGGTTTGACTGGAAGCCAACCCCAATGTAGTTGGAAAAGGTTAGGCAGATGATAACCAGAGGCCCAAGACAAGTGAATTTTTTTCAGCGGTAGCGAGCAAAGGCGATTGTCATAACATCAATTAATGGGATTGACAATTGCTATCGAAATGTAACGAGATTAAAGTATGTATACTAGTAAAATATATATTTCAATGCTCGTTGATCGGCCTCAGAATATCGCAGCGCAGTTTTGTACCGTCCCGTCCGCCATTTAGCGTGGGCCATAGTTTGATCACGTAACATTTCGATAGCAATTTGTCAATCCCGTAAATTAATGTTTTGAAAATCGCCTTTGCTTGCTAGCGCTGACAAAATTGTACTTGTCTAGAGCCTCTTGGTATATCGCGAACCATCATCTGCCTAGTCTTTTCCCAACTATATCGGGGCTGGCTTCCAGTCAAACCGGATTCAGCTGAATACCAGTATTTGGGTGAATCGCGAAACAAAAAAAAAAAAATAACACATAGGTAATGTTTAAGTCGATTCCTCAAAATATTCATGTAAATTAGTGCGATTAGACCCACAAAGGGCATTGGGAGGAACACGGATGGGTTTTAGTCAGTATGTGTCTGGCACTCTCTTCCGCTCCGCCCAGAGAGGAAAGAGCCATTCATAGTGCGTACAGCATAGGAGTGGAATTCCCTGCCGGAGTCTGTGTTACCTGATAGCTACAACCTGGGAGTCTTTAAGTCAAGAGTGAATAGGTTACTTCTAGGCAAGCGTGCTCCGTCTTAGACCGCATCATCGCTTACCATCAAGTGAGAGAGTGGTCAAACGCGTGCCTATCAAAAGTAAAACCAAAAATAAAACGTCATTTTATGACTTCCCATCCTTAAAAAAGTAACAGCTTGACATATCCGAGCTCTATGGTTCAAGTTATCGTGAGACTAGGGATAGTATTCAAATATTTATGTCTAGTTAACTCCGACATAGTTGTGGTACATTGTTTTCGTGTGACATAACTGTTTGAGAAGGGTTTTTATTTCGGGTTCTAAGTTTTTGGTATAGACGTATTGATTAGCTGGGTGTGGAGTTTATGTTTCTGGCAGTCCTAACAAGAAGCTGTCAGTTGAAACGGGTCATCTCTTAACCGCCACTGGCTTATTTTGATTTTAAGTTCTTGGAATGAGTTTTTTATTTTGCATTGTCCTCACATACAGAAGAAACAAGTATATTATTATGTAACATGATTAAAAAGAGTGTCCGTGGAGTTTCTTGCACGTTCTTCTCCATAGAGATCTACGCTTTGGAACGTGTAAATAACTTCATGTTTTTGACTGACCGACCTTGACATTTCAAAAGTGCCTGTAAATGGTTTATTTGAAATAATATCTCAAATCTCAAATCTCAAAATGTTTATTGCAATCCATAATGTACACATTCAGATGGTAAAAATAATAAAAAGAAACAATTATGGAAGTAAAGTAATAAGCAAGTAAGTAATCTCAGAATCATTGAAGTACATTTTTTTAAAGCGAAAAGCTAGCTAATTTGATGAATACTCAAACTCTTACGAAGACTGCTTAAGAGGTGATTTACAAATAGTCTATTAACGGAACACCATAGTATAAAAACTTGAGGTTTCACGGCTTTTGTGTAGAAAATATGTCAAATAGAGTTTCCGTTACAAAACAAGCAGTTATTTTAATATTTGAATGCGACCAAATACTTACGTTAATGGTTTCTTATTCGAAAGGTGTTACTAAAATAGTACGATTTGAGATAAAAAATAGTATAATTTATGGAAAAATAGTGATGGTACATGCTTTGCAAAATATTCTTCTTTCTATCCTTGACACCCGGAACGTCGTTTGTTCTGGTTGGAGCAAATAGGGAATATACATGAAAAAGAAATATTATGTAAAAATATACAAAAATATAATGCAATGCATACAGTGAAAATATAATTAAAATTACTCAAAAAACAAACGAGATATAGTTATTTTAAACAATTATATCTGTCCCTCTCGCGAAATCGTTATTTTCTGTGGCAGCTGCATAGGTGTCATGGACTTTGGCGTCAAAGTCCATAACAGACTTCCCTTTTTAATTGCAGTCTTAGCTTCATCGATCTCGCGTCCGGCCCTGGTTCAATCCATGGTCCGGAGCGAGAAGGCTTGGCAAGCGGCTACCTCCTTCTGCGAAGCAGTAATGCTAGCGAAGAAGGAAGCTGAAAGAGAGAGGGAAACCTCACGCCCCGGCCGCTACAACAGAAGAAGACGGGAAGTCGGGAGTCGCAGGGCGATTCCCGACCACCGTAGGCGCGGGTCTGCAGACGGCGAGCATTGGGTGGCTCGTCCTACTCTGACACTCCTTTTTGCTTCACCCAGGGCGGGAGGAGTCATTTGATGATTTCCCATCCTTAAAAAAAAGCATTATAACTTTATCGCTGATTTAAAAAAATATTTCTTGATAGTTTACTAAAGCTAATGTCATTCTGCAAATTTAAAAATCGCATGCATATTTCCACGGCATATTCCCTATTCATTATGGCGTCACGCAATGTTGTCTCTGATTTTTAAACCCTCAAAAATCGTAACTTTGTTGAGATTTTTCTGTTTTATTAACTGTTGTTAGTTTTTTCTATATGTTTGTTTTCACTTTTCTATGAGATTGGAGAATTGTGATTTTAAAAAACATGCAGCCAAATAACCTACTACTAATGCCCAATTTTGTAGGTTTACTGCCGATAAACGCATCACTTACCTCAAAATAAACCCTGTTTGTCCACTGAAACATCCAATGAACGAAACAATCATGCAGTTGATAACATAACCAATGAATTGAAAGATACGTTTCCGCAAATTGGTAGTGAAACAATACGAATAACTATTGCAATAGCTTTGTTTTGAATATTCTACGGCTGTGATCACAATGCGGTCGGCCATTTTTAAACATGTTTCAGTGCTTTAAACAATCATGCAGTTGATAACATAACCAATGAATTGAAAGATACGTTTCCGCAAATTGGTAGTGAAACAATACGAATAACTATTGCAATAGCTTTGTTTTGAATATTCTACGGCTGTGATCACAATGCGGTCGGCCATTTTTAAACATGTTTCAGTGCTTTTAGAGCGTGAAACAACGTTGTTATACCTCTGTAGGGTAGTTGGAAATTTAGATTTTTTGTTCACATTTTTCGTTGTGAATATTTTAGTAGCTCCTGTTGTTTTTTTTCTGAATATTTTTTGGTGCTCGAATAATTTTTGTGCAAACTTTTATGGAGATTTTGAATGGACCGGATAGGTAGTTAATAATATTTTTCAGAGATTTTTATCAAACAAGGTTTGTAACCATGTTCCAGTGTATGTCAGTCGGTTTCAAAGCAAATTTCATGAAAACATTGTTGAATTTCGCAAAATATTGCTATAGCCTGCGAAAACCAATGATATATAAAACTATAGATACGTTGTCCGCACTCTAAAATGACAACATGAAATGAAGCCAATTGGCCACATCGCGCTTAGTTATGCACCAACCTGTCGCGCGGCACAACGTTTGTTTTGATGTCAATTTGACTATTACTTATCCTGTGACGTAACTGAAGATGTATATTTATCTCCCTTTAGCAACAGGCATCCCGCCGTACGGTGACATATTTTCTTTCCCTTTCTTCATGCGTATTAGTAGCTATCTAGTATTTTCGCCATTTTTAAGCGCCGCGATGTTGGTTTACGACGTGTCTATATATAATACGTCATTGGCAAAAACCATCAAGACAAATAGAAAATCTTCACAAGATTATTCTGTCTCTTATTTTTATATTTAGTTAAGTATTGTTTTATGTATTTACTAATCTATTTAATTAAAAAACTTTTTTACAAAAAATAAAACCTACTTCCAAACAAAACACTGCAAAGTATAAAAAAACCTCGGAAGTCAGTGTTTTTCGTTTTGTTTATTTTTTTTTTTCACTTTTAAGTGGTGATACTTGGCCGACGTATTCGTCTACGCAGAAATTGAAATAAGCAAAAATACTCATAAAATAAAAGGTACTGAGCCAAATTGAATATTTTTTTTACAGGACCAAATGGCAACTATGCCGCATCGAACTCAGAAGAATCACAGAAATGTGATCAGAAACCTTGGAGTAAAACACTAAAAAAAATCCTTTTTTTTAGAAGTCAGTTAAAAAATCCCAAGAATATATTCCCACGCCTCTCCTAAGCACATAGCTTTAACCCTAAACGTATAACAAGCTAGAATTTCAATGCTTTGTCGCAAATACGTTAATATGGAACATTTATAAACTAAAATCTACAATTCTAGATTCTAATGACTTATTTATTTAGGAACAAAAGTTAAACACAGAACCTGCCATAGTGCGAGCGTTTTACAGCCAATCCACAGACCAACAGAAAATCTTTACTAATATTATAAATGCGAAAGTAACTCTGTCTGTCTGTTTGTTATGTTACGCAATCACGTCTAAACTACTGAACTTTTTATCCCAGGAGTATTCTACCTAGGGATCACACGGACGAAGCCACTGGTAGAAGCTTTATTACGATGAATTTATTCAGAAACAGCTTATTTGGTTAATACAGAATTTTAAACGTTAATTTTTTTATTATGGTTTCAAATAAATAGTAAAGTCAATTATAATTTTGTTTTACGAAATGGGAATTAAACCCGTGCGGTTTCGATTTCGTGAAAGTCAATTAATATGCTCTTTACCAATAATTTAATTAATAATTCATGTAACCTAAACCATTAAATAACAATAAACTCATCATAAACTATACATATATCTCAAGAACCGCGATAGCTACAGTTGAAATTTTCACAGATGATTTAATTCTGTTGCCGCTAGAACAACAAGTACTATAAAACAGAGTAAAATAAATATTTAAGGGTTTTATAGATCCTTCATGCACTAGTCCGACTCGCACTTAGCCAGTTTTTAATATTTTTCATCTTAGTCCAATAGTAAAAAAATTTTCACACTCATTAATGCCAAATGTCAAGAAAACCAATGAATTAGAGCCATTTCATCCATGTATCATACAACTATCTTCCTAAAATATCTCACAAACAATATCGTCTACAACTTTAGGGACACCACAACACACGATACACAAAGCAACCCATATGTTTTACATACATAGCTTAGAGTAAATCGAGCTTGAACCCACGCTCCCGATGTACCAAGTGAAAACCCTTTCAGATTACCCTACAAAATGTACCTACTAAAAACGATCACCCAGTTCACCCACGCTTGCTTGCAGATAATTTTGTTACGTATTCATATAGGTACCTCTCGTATGTCTAGTCAGTGTTTTTGTTTATTTATTTATTTTAATTATAATTAGAAAACGTGTTTTTTTTTGCTTGGACATCTTTAGTAAGACGAACGCTGTCTTAAATTGTGTCCATCTATTTTATTGGGACCTTGTAAAGGTAATCTGAAAAAGGGTGATGTTAATAATAGTAAAAAAAATAAAATAAAAATCTTTATTCATACAAAAACCTTTAACATTGCTTAGAACTAGGATACATTAACATGGTTAACTATAGGTCATACGGATAAGGTAAACCCTGACTCCCAAACTAGGTGATCCTGTGACTTGGGAGTCAGTGATTCTGCTGTCGCTGTGGCACTAAAAACCTTTTATGTTGTGTTCAAACATTACAGAAAATAGTCATTGACAATGCAGGGTACAAGATATGGGTTTTAGAAATTAACAATAAGAAAATTTTGGGGTTATTGTATTCAAATTTTGAGGTATATTATGTGTGTGTATGATAATAGGTTATATGTAAAAGAGTGACGTTGTGTATGGTAGAATGAGAGTATGTCTGTAATGGTGTGTGTGTAAAGGTGTCTGTAGTAGTGTTAAGCGTCTACGTAAGGGTGTACTTATGTATTAGAGATTGTGTAGTATATGTGCTGAATATACTTTTGTTCCACATATAGAGAAAAAATACCACCAAGAGAACAGGGTTTTATTTCATTGTTCTATTGCTGGACTTGCAGTAGTTCCTCCGTTCGAGTGTAGTCTTGATCCTGTAGCCAACTTTGAACAGTAACCTTAACTTGGTGGTGATTCAACCCAGCTATCTGAATCGTTTTACATATATTTTGGAAATTAGGGTACTCAAAACGTAAAACTGATGCCTAGCGAATGCAGTTTTGCTTTGCGCTTTGTAGGAGTAGATTATGAAACGAGGGGATAAAGCAATGTATTATGACACGGCTGTCGTATTGAATCCAGAACACAATTAAGTATTTGAGAGTTTAATGTTTAATTCGCGTGCGAAGCGAGGGAGTTAATACAAGAATCCTGAATGAGAGGGATTCAAGCTAGCCCAAGTCAATGACACCTTTATCCCTAAGGAACATAGGTACTCTACTTTTCACACCTGATTATATCGAATGATAAAACGGAATATAGCGTATACCTACCCGGGCGCAAAATTTTGAAAAAAAATAATATAGAAAATAGTACAGGAATAATATTGAACTATAGAAGGCTACAGTTTTAAAATAATAATGTTAAAAATGATTCGTTTCAAAGTCTTTTGTGCTCAAATCTGACTAGGTCCAGTTTTAGGGTTCCGTACCTGAAGGTTTCCCAGCGGAACCCTTTTACTAAGCCTCCGCTGTCCGTCTGTCTGCCTGTCAGCCGGTTATAACTAAATAAGCTAATAGGTAGACTGTTTAAACAGTTCACAGTGTCTGTATTTCTGTTGAAGCAATAACAACAAACAATTAAAAATTAATTTAATGAAAATATTTAATTTTTTACTTTTTTTTTCACAACAACAACAATATTGGTCCCGGCTGTCATTCGTAGATCTTTGGCAGTCGTTACGGATTGTCAGAAGCCAGTAAATCTGACTCCAGTCTTACCAGGAAGTACCGCGTTGCCCAGTTGATAGGTTGTGGAGGTCTGTTAGGCAGCCGTTCCACGTAAAATACTGGTATTTAGCTGAATCCGGTTTGACTGGAAGCCGACCCCAATGTAGTTGGAAAAAGGCTAGGCAGATGATGGAACAATATTTTTTTTCACAATAACAAGAAAAAAAAATCGGTTTACGATACGGTACCCTTCTTGTGAAAATCGTACTCACACTTAGCCGGCTTTATATACCTATACTGGATACACAGGTTTGATCAAATTTACCCTTAAAGATTACTATTTATCGTTTCTATAAATAAAACAAGATTTATTTACCGACTCTTTCAGTGAAGCACTTATAATTTTTCTACATTATTTCTATATCAAGAGCAAATTCACGTACATATAAATTCAGCCTCAAAGATCAAACCTCAGGGTCGACTAATCTCCAATGAACACCTAATTCATTGCACATGACTGGATTCTACCACGCCTCATCAAGAACGACCCGCAAAATGACTGACGGAAAAGCTAATACTTGTATAACATTCCTAACATTTTGCTTGTCAAGTGTCTATCAAACAAGGAGCTGGAAATGTTTTTTTGGGTACCCAAAAAGTAAAACGGGACCCTTTTACTAAAACTCCGCTGTCCGTCCGTCTGTCCGTCTGTCACCAGTCTGTATTTCATGAACCGTGTTAGTTAGACAGTTGAAATTTTCACTCCCAATTGTGTGTGTTCATCTATCTATCTATACTTATAATTAATCTGTAGAGAGGTCAATTCTGTACATGAAATATATTTCCAAAATAACTATCAGGGGGTGATTAGGGATCGATACTGATGCCAAAAATGCAATCAGTGCAATTTTTTTCTGTCTGTCTGTCGGTCTGTCTGTCTGTCTGTCTGTCTGTCTGTATAACCGTTATAGAAACAAAAACTACTCGACGGATTTTAATGAAACTTGATACAATTATTATTCATACTCCTGAGCAGGTTATAGTATACTTTTCATTACGCTCCAATCAATAGGAGCAGAGCAGTGAAGGGAAATGTTGGGAAAACGGGAGAAGTTACTCCATTTTTTAAGCTTCCGTCGCGTGTGCAACCTTAATGGTGAAAGCTACACAGAAATCATGTATGACGGAAATGTTCTCCTTAAAATTATATAAAAAATACCCAACGACAGCATATGTCTATCTTTTATGATTGACGAACAATAACACGTGTAACTCCCGATAGCTTAGCAGTTCGAAGCTTTCTGATTGTATTTGTCTAATCTTACGTTTATAAAACTCTCAGTCGTCGCTAATTAACATTAATAAAAGTTAACATTATTAACTATTCCATAAAAAAAGAATCATGGAAATCGGAATATACTTAATCATGCTATAAGGATTATTTTTGTCATTTTTGTGGTCGCGAACGCACAGGCAGGCGGCTAGCTTGGCGCCTAGCGCTAGCGCAAGGCTAGCGAGTAGCTTCGGAAAACGGCTTACGACAGTTTGCAATATCCTTTAATAATTATAATGTCGAGGGGAAGATGGTTATAATTTCGCTTTACACCAAACGAGTAATATTATAAATGTGAAAGTTTGGTTGTTTGTTACTCAATCACGCCAGAACGGCTAAACGGATCTTAATGAAATTTAGAACAAAGATAGATTATAGTAGGCTATATATCATCACGCTACGCGGACGAAGTCGCGGGCAGAAGCTAGTTTAATATATAATAATTTTTTTTTTTTTTTTGTTAACTTGCCCGTCCTTACATATTGTGTTTGGTAATGTTCTACTGATATACCCATCGAATTGTGATGATAGCTTAGGTCTCAAATTGAGCCATTATCAAGTAATCGGTCCACCTTTTGGGAGGCCTTCCAACGCTGGTCCGGTACGCGGAGCAAGCGGGGCTGGTCGAATTGGTAACACTTGGGGAAGGCGTATGTCAGCATTCGTCGAGTTTTGGTTGCAATGATAACGAATTAAATAGCTTAGGTAAAGAGTACACACTAGCAAAGCCGATGACATGTCCAGTTAACATTTACTAACATATCAACGGTATTATAAATTCAGTTTCATAAAATGTAGATCGGTCCCAACGATTCATGGGACCCTTATCACTTATATTTCTAACTGTCGCCTTATCGCCTAAGTGCTGTCAGACATGTCTGCCCTAAAATAGGACTCACTGCTTCAAAACTTGGCTATTTCACGAAATCATATTTAGATTTTAGAGTTTAGAAAAAATAATTAAAAGAAAAATAGAATTCTTAAAATAGCTTTCAAGCTTACAGATGTTAAATAAAACATGGAAGGATTGGGCTAAGCTACGTAATCATCAATGTTAGTATCTATTTCTTTTAAATATGTAGGTAAAGCACAAATATTTTTAACCGACTTTCCAAAAAGGAGGAGGTTCTCAATTCGGATGTTTGTATTTTTTTTTATTTATTTTTTTATGTTTGTTCGGGCATAACTCCGTCGCTTGCCAACCGATTTTAAAAATTATGTTTTTGTTGGAAAGGGTATACCTACTTCCCAAATGGTCCCATGATAAGGAAACCAGGATCTGATGATGGCATCCCAGAGAAGTCGAGGGGAACTTCCTACACGAACATATCACGATATAAATGATGATTACATGCTGATAACTTAATTTCGTTCCATTGGTAGCTTTTTTTTTCAACTAATTTTTGGCTCTGTATCATAGCAACACGATACAATACTGCAACAAGTAGCACCAAAATCGATATATCACCGGAAAATGGCAGACTCTGTAAGATTGTAAGAAATCTTGATTAGATTGTAATTTCTCGATGTATTATGAAAAAATCGTTGTTATAGTATATATCCCATCCAAATTCAGTAGTTTCCAATACATCCGTGTCTTATAGAAAAAATGGTTTACAATTGCACGCAAAATTTTACAATCTTGCACTTTTTGCCATTTTTCGGTGACATAAATAAGCAGAAACTGACTGATCGATCAACGCACAGCTGAAATTACTGGTCGTAGACAGTTCTAATTAACCGACTTTCCAAAAAGGAGGAGGTTCTCAATTCGGATGTTTGTATTTTTTTTTTTTTTTTTTTATGTTTGTTCGGGCATAACTCCGTCGCTTGCCAACCGATTTTAAAAATATTTTTTTTGTTGGAAAGGGTATACTTCCCAAATGGTCCCATTATAACGAAACCAGGATCTGATTATGGCATACCAGAGAAGTCGAGGGGAACTTTCGAAAATCGTATGGTATCTATTTTGCAGTCGTTTTGTTAGGTGTGGGTACCACTAAAAAGTGAAAAATAAAAAACTTTTTACAAAAAAATACAACCGACTTCCAAAAAAAAAACACTACAAAGTAAAAAATAACTTTAACTTCGGAAGTCGGTGTCAAAATACAAACAAACTAACAAAAACACCGAGTTCCGAAGTTAAAGTTATTTTTTACTTTGTAGTGTTTTTTTTTGGAAGTCGGTTGTATTTTTTTGTAAAATCCTAAAAAGTCCTAAAAAGGCTGTTAGGATAAAAAAGTTTTATCCTAACAGCCCGCGACGATCAGTGCTTCGTTATTTATAAAAGCTGAAAGTTGCTCTATATATGTCCCCAATACAGGTATAATATAATAGAGTTAGAGCCTGCATATTATGCAGGCTCTAACTCTATTAGCTTTAAAACATTAAAAAGAAGAAAACATCCAAAAGCTGAAAGACGCGACCGCGACATTATATCAACAAAAGTAAGAAAAATACATTGGCCTAATTCGCCTCATTTAACCCGTCAGAACTCGCGTAAAAACGGGCGTGCATGTGTTTGTTCGTCACAAAATGGAACAACAATGTCGAGCCAAACTGATGTGACTATTGGACCACTCTGCTGATTAACTCTTACAGGGCGCACTGACAACGTATATGCAACGTTATCTGTACAGAAAAGACTACTTTTTATTACTGGCAATGTGTGAATGTGTTTATGGAGTGGGCATCGGGTTTGGGTAATTTTGTGTTGAGTACCTACTGTTTCGAGTGTGTGGTTTAATGCAAGAAAGATTTTGTAAAGAAAACATATGAAAAAATTATTCTTACTTTAAAAAGTTGAAGTTTTATTCATCTCATAAACTAGATTATTTTATTGCATAATTATAAAAAATGATATATAAGACATGTGAGGGTATTACAATTTATTCAAGTTTCTATGTAAATACCTAATGTATGTTTATGATGAATGAAGAATACACACAATTATAAATACCTATTTAGGTACAAGATATTATTCAAAGCGTCGGCGTTTATTTACGTTCCTCAAGCTCTAGCATTTCGTCTAGCATTGTACAAACCCTATCATTTTAGAATGCGTCTTGTATACCAGACAAAGGTACCGTATTTACTACCATCATAGTAATTTTGATAGCAAAATCACTAATCATAAGGCTCATATTCGCATATCAAGCATCAAACATTAGCAATAGTTAGGCTTGTAGAGAGTCTTGTCTTTGAATACGGTACGCGGCAACTGGTATCAAAACCAGTATAAGCTGGCATCGCAATCTATTGAAACTGCGGTCATCTCAAGTCCAGTGTTTTCTAATGTGCTGTAAAACACAGCCCCAAAACAAGTCCAAGCCACAGTTCCAAATCTATCCATAATAATTACAAAGTACAGAAATAGTAATCTGCTCTACGCCAAAGTTGCGACTTAATAAGAGTTAACTTCAACTTTGACGCACGCAAGGCGTAAAGTGGCAGGCACCTACGCCTGTATCACGGGTAATACACGCATGAACGCGATTGCAAGCGGTACGCACGGCTTCACGAGCGGGGGAGGGTTGACTCCACTCGCTACGATACTATGGAGCCCTGGTATCCGACGAGCTGAAATTGTTGCCTTTAGGTACTCAGTTAAGTGTCTGAACGAGATCAATTTGAACTATTAAAAAACTAATTCTCCGTTGCATCTGCTTTTCTGTCTGTTAGCGACTCAAAAACTACTGTACCGATTTTCATGCTGTTTCAACCAATGGATAGAGTGGTTTTCGAGGAAGCTATTTGTCATGCGGCCGAAGCCATGGGCATCAGCTATTATACTTATAAAATGCTTGGCTCAAGACTGTTCGCTCCACAGAGGCTTAAGTGTCCAAACATTGATCAAGATGAGAAAACATTGTTGGACCTGATGAAGATTGTAAGATTACCCTTGCATAGTATGGACTAGAATCTGTTTTACATTTTATGAATTTACTCATTAATTTTATTTCATAACGAATGAACGTAATCATTATTTTGTAAATACTGATTTAAAAGATTGTCCATGGAGTTTCTTGCCTGTTCTTCTCCATTGGATCCATTTTTTTGAACGTGCAACTGTCGCGCTGGATCTAGGGTCAGTGAGTATGATTTGCGCCCAACAAACTACTGCTTGTGTCGCTAGCACGGCAGAATTAGCTTTATCTATTTGACAGACAGACCTTGACTATTTGATACCGCGGCTCCGGAACACAAAGGGCAAAGAAGGAACATGGATGGGTTTTAGTCAGTAAATGTCTGATACTCCCTTCCGCTCCACCCAGAGCGGGAGAAGTCGTCTGTCATGATTTTCCATCAGAAAAAAATGACCTTGACTATTCAACAGTGCCTATAACTATTTGAAATAACGGTTTTTGTATTTATATTTCTACTAGTACTAAAGCACAAGTAGCAACCAGTGTAATCTACAGATTTACCATATTTGTTAAGAGAGAAATAAAATAAGTAATTAAATAAAAAGCCTCAAATCCCATTCAGTTTTGACTGATTGTGACTGAGAGGCAAAAATGAATAATGCTTAAAATCTTTTAAGTGTTATTCACATCATCATTAACATAATTCATTTATTTTCTGTAATTCATTTTTTTTCCATTTATTTTAGCATTATTCATTTTTTTTTATTATTACTATCTAGTAGAATTAGCCCATTGGTCATAGTTTTATCAGATCGTGGTATACGGTTTTGAACCGACTTCCCTAAAAGGAGGAAGTTCTCAATTCTTTATTTTTTTTATGTTTGTTACCTCAAACTCCGTTAATTATGAGCCGATTTGAAAAATTCTTGCTTTTTCTGAAAAGATATACTTGCAGATTGGTCCCATTTTAAATATAATCAAAATCGGTTACGAAGTTTGGATTTTAAATCTAAATTTTGTAGTGTTTTTTTTTCTTATTTGGAAATCGGTTGTATTTTTTGTAAAAAGTTTTTTGTAAGGTATACTTCGAATTTACTAAAAACTACTGTTATGGAATGTTTCTCAAATTGTTCACTTGATTAAAAGAAAATGCAGGCTCTCTGCCAGCGTCTGTGTTTCGGAACGCTTACCACGGCTACTTCTGGGTAAGCTCACTTCATAGTAGAATTTGTCTCCATCATCTCTAACTTAGACTAGAGTCAGGAGCAAACCCATCACAAATAAAATAAAAATTACTTAGAAAATTAACAACAGATGGCATCATTAAGACTAATCAAACGCTGATGCAATGACTTCTTTATCCACCAGTATTTGGGATTGGTGATTGCCTAGAGCTATCATATGCTAGAGCCATCATTTTATACAACGGCATATTCTTTCAGATAAAATGTTAACAGGCCCTTAGCCAAACCATTTCAACATATTGTCGTGGATAACGATATCATTTAAATAATTAGTTGCTGATTTGAGTATTGAAGTACTTAATGGTAAACGCCGTGACGTCAGTAAGTTGTCAGTTGTATTGGCGGCACGTGGACAGAGTCGTGTTGGTGAGTGAGGACTTTGCCGAATGCATTTTAGCTCGAGACACCAACCAGGACACTCCTCCAGAACGAAACTGTTGGTTTACCTATTTCAATTGTATTTAACAGACTTCTTTTTTCTCAACTCAACAGACATATGTGTTACTGGCGAGTTTGTCGCGCTACTTCTTATTTACAGCTAAAACACTAGGAAGTGGTGACGGGCAGGCGTTTTTGGGGGTCTGTCTATTTGTAAGCTTTGACGTTAAAAAGTGCTGGCACTCAGCCGCAGTTTATAAATTAAGGTTAGTACTGAATTGAGTGTTATTATTCTTCAACTAGCTTCTGCCAGCGGCTTCGCCCGCGTGATCCCTAGGGAACATATTCCCGGGATGAAAAGTAGCTTATGTGCTATTCCAGACTATAATCTATCTTTGTTCTAAATTTCATTAAGATCCGTTAAGCCGTTCTGGCGTGATTGAGTAACAAACAACCAAACTTTCACACTTATAATATTACTCGTTTGGTGTAAAGCGAAATAATAACCATCTTCCCCTCGACATTATAATTATTAAAGCATATTGCAAACTGTCGTAAGCCGTTTTCCGAAACTACTCGCTAGCCTCTAGGCGCCAAGCTAGCCGCCTGCCTGTGCGTTCGCGACCTTATAAAAAAATAATCCTTATTGCATGATTCAGTATTCACTCGCGATGGCTTATTATAGAGTATATCATGTATAACTTTGGTGTTTTTATACCGATTTCTATGATTTTTATGGAATAGTTAATAATGTTAACTTTTATTAATGTTAATTAGGGACGACTGAGAGTTTTATAAACGTAAGAGTAGACAAATACAATCAGAAAGCTTCGAACTGCTAAGCTATCGGGAGTTACACGTGTTATTGTTCGTCAATCATAAAAGATAGACATATGCTGTCGTTGGATATTTTTTATATAATTTTAAGGAGAACATTTCCGTCATACATGATTTCTGTGTAGCTTTCACCATTAAGGTTACACACGCGACGGAAGCTTAAAAAATGGAGTAACTTCTCCCGTTTTCCCAACATTTCCCTTCACTGCTCTGCTCCTATTGATTGTAGCGTGATGAAAAGTATACTATAACCTGCTCAGGAGTATGAATAATAATTGTACCAAGTTTCATTAAAATCCGTCGAGTAGTTTTTGTTTCTATAACGGTTATACAGACAGACAGACAGACAGACAGACAGACAGACAGACAGACAAAAATGATACTGATTGCATTTTTGGCATCAGTATCGATCCCTAATCACCCCCTGATAGTTATTTTGGAAATATATTTCATGTACAGAATTGACCTCTTTACAGATTTATTATAGATATAGATATAGATAGATAGATATTGCAAACTGTCGTAAGCCGTTTTCCGAAGCTACTCGCTAGCCTCTAGGCGCCAAGCTAGCCGCCTGCCTGTGCGTTCGCGACCTTATAAAAAAATAATCCTTATTGCATGATTCAGTATTCACTCGCGATGGCTTGTTATAGAGTATTTCATGTATAACTTTGGTGTTTCTATACCGATTTCTATGATTTTTATGGAATAGTTAATAATGTTAACTTTTATTAATGTTAATTAGGGACGACTGAGAGTTTTATAAACGTAAGAGTAGACAAATACAATCAGAAAGCTTCGAACTGCTAAGCTATCGGGAGTTAACACGTGTTATTGTTCGTCAATCATAAAAGATTGACATATGCTTTCGTTGGATATTTTTTATATAATTTTAAGGAGAACATTTCCGACATACATGATTTCTATGTAGCTTTCACCATTAAGGTTGCACACGCGACGGAAGCTTAAAAAATGGAGTAACTTCTCCCGTTTTCCCAACATTTCCCTTCACTGCTCTGCTCCTATTGATTGTAGCGTGATGAAAAGTATACTATAACCTGCTCAGGAGTATGAATAATAATTGTACCAAGTTTCATTAAAATCCGTCGAGTAGTTTTTTTTTCTATAACGGTTATACAGACAGACAGACAGACAGACAGACAGACCGACAGACAGACAGACAGACCGACAGACAGACAGACAGACCGACAGACAGACAGACAAAAATTGCACTGATTGCATTTTTGGGATCAGTATCGATCCCTAATCACCCCCTGATAGTTATTTTGGAAATATATTTCATGTACAGAATTGACCTCTCTACAGATTTATTATAAGTATAGAAGAAGATAGATAAACCCGAAACCACCGAACCCAAACGATGATGGATCTCAAACTCAAACTCAAGCAACCATTAACAGGCACTTTTGAATTGCCAAGGTCGGTCGGTCCAAAAAGATGAAGTTATTTGCACGTTCCAAAGCGTAGATCTCTATGGAGAAGAACGTGCAAGAAACTCCACGGACACTCTTTTAAAAATAATTAATTGTTATAAAGTCTTGTTTTACATCGTGTTAAAATTATGCATACATGTGAAAACAATGTAAAATATAAAAGCGTCTGGAATAAAAGACGAACAATTCAAATAAATAATTAAAATAAACCATGGCAGCTGAGAAATGACCAGTACCAACCGACGGCGCCCGTTCACGAACATGACACATGCGATACAGATCTGTCTCTCAGCCGTCGCTGGCGCCGTCGTATTTATATACCAACCCCAGAAACACTATAAATTATTCACTACCCAACAAAATTCATGTCTCTGAACCAAACTAACTTTTACACCTAAGACCCCAACAGAGGTCATTATTTCAAACGTAATTAACTCGTTTAACCTGTTAAGAGGTCTCTAGAGGGGGTGAAATCAACACAATATAACCCAACAGAAAGCAACCCGCCTGATATTTATACCCCCCAAGGGACATATTTGTCTAGAAAAACAACGCGCGTAATATCTAGGACAACGTTGAAACGCAAAATAAATCATAACGCTATTGGGAATAAGCATTTAAATTAAGAATTTGAATTCGTCATGCTTGGTGCATTTTTTGGGTTCCGCACCAAAATGATAAAAAAGAACCCTTGTGGTGTGAGTAAATAATAATATGCTAGTAGACCCATTTCGAATTTTTAAGAACTCTTTCAGTCGCTGTTGCAAAAACAAAACAAATTTTTTTACTTCTTTCTTATTTGCAAAATAGTTGAGCAAACGTCATCTAAAACTCTTCCAAATTTAAAATTGATAGCATAAGTAATTCTTGAAATATAAGCTACGACAGACGGACGGACTTAGTCACAGTATAAGGGTTCCTTTTTCCCATTTTGGCAAGGAACCCTAAAAATGCCTCGGAAAAAATTTCGAAATTTAAAATTCAATGACGAGGGTGACAGACGACATTGTTGCGATTGCGCGTAGAACCTGGATGAGGCTGAAAAATGATACAGGAACGTTGATATTGTCATAAGAGACACAAGAACTCAGCTGCGGGCGGAGGCGGCTCTAGATAACGACGATGATGGTATCGAAGTTTATAATATTTGGTCGACCGAATCGTATGCTGTCCACACCAAGTATATTGGACATTCGACAATCATTCTCGCTAATAGAATGTCACTTTGAGCGTAAGCCCAATTTGCGAGCAACCCGTCTACAGAAAACAAACAGACCCCCTTGTCTATTGAAAATAAACACGCATACACTCCTCCGAGCCGATTATTCGTTCATAATCTGTGCGCAGTTCAAAAGCCGAGGTTCCAATGATAATCTGTCGATATTAGTGCTGCCACTAATTGAATTGATGATGGGGACACTAATGACCAGGCTATGGGATAAATTTTGAGATTTTCTTTTCTTTCCACGTGGCAATATGGTAAATGGTATTTTTTTATAGCTGTTTGATTTAGGACTACTAAAAATTATAATTGTGGTCAAAATCTTGTGACAGACAATGCACAATGCACAGCCTTGATTGTGGAAGTGTGGTATTGTGCTTCTTGTCAATTTCTTATTTAAATAAGGAAAAACAGAAACATATTTTATTATAGTTTAGGCCTAGTTAGTACGTAAACACAGAAAGTTAGACAATTATGTAGCTGAATCAAAATTTCTTGCAAAAGTATCACAATATCAAAACTATCCCAAGTTTGTCTCTCAACGCCTGGCTACCCTACACATAGCGTCGAAGTACGATACACTTCTCAATATCCCGCCGTAGGTAATCCTTGGGACGTATGTATGTCACCCTAACGTCTGGTTAATAATATCTCGCGATATGGCACACGTACAGTAATTAAGTGTAAAGATTAACCGCCATGATTGTTCGAGATTGATGTTCTTCGAAAGCATATGGAATAATGTTATGATATGATTTAGAAGGTACCATATTCAATTAAAGTTACGGAAGAGATACGGAACAGTGGTGGTGTTCTGCAGTTCGATTCTGTAAACATGTCGAAGTGAACACTTAGGCGAAGTGAACTACAAGCAAGCTGTTAGACCATACAAACAAGATGGAATGACAGCTCACTTGTCGTTCACTCCACCTATGTGATCTCGGAGTGGTGTCGAGAGAATCGACCGGTTGTAAGTTTAAGTGAAGTGAACATGAGCTGCCAATCCATATTAACGATATGAAAAGGTATGATGTGAATACTCGACAAGCAAAAACAAAATCGTTTCAAGTGCCGCGCAAAAATAACTTCGATGGTAGATGCACCGCATCTGTCATAGTACCTAGTTTATTAAACCAAATACCCTTAGGTATAAGAGACTCAATGAACCGTAAAAATGTAAAGTGCAAGCTGAAACAACACTACATCGATTTGATTTATATATACTTTATTGTACACCAAATGAAAAATACATTAAAGAAACCTCGATTTGATTGCACCTTAGATGACCTTAGGTTTTATACTAACAGCGCGGGGATCAAATTCCACCATGGAATGCTAAGACAGACCCCAGGGGTCTAATGGTGTGCCTCGTTACACCGTTAAGACAACAATTTGTGTTTTATAAATAAATCTGTACTTAATATTATAAAGCAGAAGAGTTTGTTTGTTTGTTTGGTTGAACGCGCTAATCTCAGGAACTACTGGTCCGATTTGAAAAATTCTTTCAGTGTTAGATAGCTTATTTATCGAGGAAAGCTTTAAGCTATATATCATATCACGCTAAGACCAATATGAGTGGAGCAGTAATGAAAAGTGTTACGCAGACCACGTTGCACGGGTCAGCTAGTAAATAAAATAAAAAACGAATGAAAGTTCACTTTACACTCACTTCACCTTACTACACACGGTGAGATTTTGACGAGATAGATCGGCTGTAACAATCTCACTCTGATAACCTAGGTGAAGGAAGCTCAAAGAGTTCAAAGGGAGCTGCCAATCCTAAGCATCAGTTGGATTGACAGCTCACTTCTAGAGACCTTTCCCGCTGAGTTTTTCTCTAGAATTGACCGGCTCACATGGTTTGACATTTGGTTGTAATATGAAGGTAGATTGCTGCAGCAAACCCTTGTTTATTTATGTAGGTATAGGTACAATTACACTTGTAAAAGAAAATTATATACAGAAATGAGAGCGCAAAGGTTATGCTTATTTCAAAAGTAATTTCGTCTTGCGATAGAAGACAAGGATGAAACGTAAATAAAGACTTAAGAGAAAGGTACGTAAAGTGTTTAACAAAATAGATTTATTAAAAGAAAACAGTAAAAATAAGTACAGGATTACTCAAGTCAAATTTAAAAAACTGGCCAAGTGCGAGTCGGATTCCGCACGAAGGGTTCCGTAGCATTATCGTTTTATACGATTTATGATGTATTAAAAAAAACTACTTACTAGATCTCGTTCAAACCAGTTTTCGGTAGAAGTTTACATGGTAATGTGCATCATATATTTTTTCAGTTTTATCAATCTCCTATTTTAGAAATTACAGGGGGGGGGGGGGGGCACACATTTTACCACTTTGGAAGGGTCTCTCTCGCAAACTATTCAGTTTAGAAAAAAATGATATAAGAAACTTCAATATCATTTTTGAAGACCTATCCATCCCACACGTATGGGTTTGACGAAAAAAAAAATTGAGTTTCAATTCTAAGTATGGGGACCCCCAAAATTTATTGTTTTTTTTTTCTAGTTTTGTGTGAAAATCTTAATGCGGTTCACAGAATACATTGTCATCTACTTACGAAGTTTCAACGGCATAGTTCTTGTAGTTTCGGAGAAAACTGGCTGTGACATACGGACGGACAGACAGACAGACAGACACAGACAGACAGACAGACATGACGAATCTATTAAGGTTCCGTTTTTGCCATTTGGCTACGGAACCCTAAAAAACGTTATTCAGGATTACAAACAGAATTAAACCCATTGTTTAAAGTTAAATCAAAACAATATTTAAATAGTTAGTATTTATGTTTACTGTTATGTAAATGAGCGCGTCTCACCATCAAACGTAAAAGTTTGTCGAGTTTAGAATAAATTAAAGCTCTTAAACATCTTGAATGGTCTCCCATATTGGATTTAATGTGACGTTGTATTAGTTTATCATATTCTCCTCAGCTAGCCCTTTCATTTGATACCCATACGGTGGTAGTGCAGAAAAAATAACTAGTCCGCCATCTTAGGTGATTCGCCATGTTGGAATTAGAATGAAGTCACACGCATTCTCCAAATTTCGATTTAAAATTTAGTTGCAAGATTCCACCCGGACAAAGGGCCCTTCTCCTAATATGCGCGCGAATCTCGTCAGCATGCGGGTGATAGCATGCTCCTGGCCACACTTAGGACAAAGATTTTGTTTGCCGCTGCAGTATAGTGCGTTTCACCAGAGACTAAACACGTCATAGATGATAACCATACGTGCGACCCGCGTCATAGACAAAAACAACACTGAAGACAGAAGAACGCCGCCCGCATCCGGATAGCACGCACGCCAGCTGTGCGCCCGCAGCCAATCCGCATTCCGCACGCGCAGCCCGCATGGTAGGAAAAACATGTATGAAATCATGGAATGCGGGCAGTCTGCATGCGGACCAGATCCGCACGCGGGCGAAAAATGCATATATTGCAAGTTAAAATCTATAATAATATTATAAAGCAGAAGAGTTTGTTTGTTTGGTTGAACGCGCTAATCTCAGGAACTACTGGTTTGATTTGAAAAATTCTTCCAGTGTTAGATAGCCCATTTATCGAGGAAGGCTATATATCATCACGCTAAGACAAATCGGAGCGGAGCAATAATGGAAAATGTGACGTAGACGAAGTTGCGCGGGTCAGCTAGTAATAAATATATGTAAAAAAGAGCTTGTAATTAGGTAAAACCTCTGTAATGTAATTTCATTAAATAATAAAAAAAGACAGATAAAGACAAATTATGTATTTTAACCATACCAACTCTTAAATAAAGATCAAACTTTAATGACCAAACTAAACAATCTACACAAATGAAGACAAATACATAATTAAAGAAAAACATTATATACCTACCTGTAATATACAGAAGTTCGTTAGTATGGAAGAGAGAAAATGCTCTTTGACTAGTTAATAGAAATAATACAAACATTTTGTTCGCAGGGCAATATTGGAAAAGTTCTTTGTTTTGCACGTTATTCTTTCCTGAAACTGTATATTCACTAGAATTCTTGTTTTATGCAATATCTCGGTTTACTGGCAACAAAATACGGACGAAAAAACTTAGTGTAGGATTTTTACTTTTTAGCCTAGTGAAATATTTCATTAATTAGGCTTCTTCTTGTTCTACTGTACTTTGGTGAAGCCAAATAAAAAGCGAAGAGCCAAAATATAAGAGCCAGGGCCGTAGCTACCACCGTATCAGCAGTATCAAAGAAATGGGGCCCCCGATCAACAACGGCCCCAATATGTAGACGCAAAGCTCTATATTTAGTCCCGCCGTCTCCTTCGTGGCCTGCCAAGACAGTCTTTAGTTAGTAAAGTCCTTAGTTAGTTAGTAAAGTTATTTTTTTAATAGCGCCACTACTAGCAGCGGCGCTATTAAAAAAATATCTTTCTACCATCGGACATCCGGACGCACTGCAAGTGCATCCGTACCTTTTTTTTATGCGAAACGGGGAAACTCTTGGCCCAAATCTCACCTGATGGAATGTGATGATTAGGCCGAAGATGGAAGTGAGTTTCACCCGGAATCCTCTTACACAGAGGAACTGGCTATCATACCTCTAACTGCCGGAACACAACAATGCTGTTAACATTGTTGTTATGGCGACAGACTTAGACATGATGGTGGTAGCTTGCCAGGCGGACTTAGAACAAGTCCTACCACCAACAAAACCGAGCAAAAAATTTTCCCTCGCTGGGAATCGAACCCGGGACCTCTGGGTCTGAATCAGGTGGTTTAACCACTAGACCACGGAGGTGGTTAGTGCCACCTGTTTAACACCACCCGGGGACCACGTGTAGGGATTCGCTGAAGGGTATTCTCCTACGGATGCGGGTGACTCGGTCCCCAAAATACCTTGTTCCTATTCCACCAATTCGCACTAAGCGTTTTCATAATGCGCACAGCAAAGGAGTGAAACTCTCTGCCTGCGTTTGTGTTTCCGAACGCTTACAACCCTAATCTTTTCAAAGTTAGAGTGAACAGGCTACTTCTAGGTAAGCTCGCTCCATCGTAGACTTTGTCTTTGTCATCTCTGACCTAGACTAGAGACAAGAGCAAACCATTTCAAATAAAAAAAAAACTCCTAAAAACTGCCCCCCCTAAAAGTGTTTAAGAGTCCTATTACATTTTTTACGGAAATTCATGATTTTTGACGCTGTAATTTTCAGCAGCAGTAAGATATTTTAATTATTTGATCCTGAATAACGATAGTGCCAGTCTCCTTCTTGTAAGTTAGAGTTACACGTTTTCATTTTTCTTTTCGTGTAATTTACTATAAATATTTTACGAACTCAGTTTGCAAGAAAAAACGTTGGCGACGGAACTTTGACGGTCAAATTCACATTGTTACAATCAATTCTTTTAAAAGCTGAAATTACTAAAAGGTAAGTTGAATGTTTTACTTGTTTATTGGAGTTCTAGAATTTCTTTAAATTCCTTGAGTTTTCATGGAAAAAAATGTAAAGAAAGCCTAATTTAAGCCAGAATTGTCTTGATTCAGCGTCCATTACATTCCAAATAAAAACAATTTTATTAAATAAATTAATATGATATAAAATTTCAATCTACAATGAATACGTTTCATTAGTTTTCGTTTGTCAATATAATAAAACAAAATTACAATAAATAAAATTAAAGTACTATATATATTCTGCGTCAATTCAGCGCGCGCGCTCCTCAGTCTCGCGCGAGCGCCCAAATAAACTATAATCCTATTCAGACTAGTAAATATCAAAATTGTTTCGTGGACTATAGATGTACTCCCAACGCAGACCAACGTAACTTCGTCTATTGCAAACGAGCATTTACGATTCGTAATAGGACTCTTAATACAGGGCTACTTTGAGACTAGTAACGTCACTGATAAGAGCGCACGTATCCTAACGTCATGACTTTTGTTTCATTGAAATGACAAGGATTGTCATTCGAAGTGTGTTACACAATTAGGGTGCAGGAGCAGACATGACGTCACATTCAAAGGGTTTCCACCCATTGTTGCTAACGCACAGAGCGAACGGGGTGCATGGAAAATCAGACATGTTTGTTGAACCCTTTCATTGGTGAATCAAAATGGAGTGCGTGAAATGTGTAAGTTTTGTTGTATTGAATTATTTTGGGGGGTTAAAAATAAGTTTGTTGTATGTACTTATTATAAGTAGATTTAAATGACTCGTTTATCTTCAATTCTTCATCATTAAAGTACATGAAAAAATAGTCAGGATTGACTAAAACTAGATTTTTTTTTTAAGTTTATAGTATGGTAAGATTCAGATTTAGGCAGCTATCGCACTGGCGTTTTACTAGCATTGGCATTTCTTCAACGTATGCACGGCGACTCTGGATGACGTTAAGGCTGCGTTTCCACCAGAGATGTGCGAGGATGCGTAGCGAGGGATGTGTTTACACTGAGCGAGGCTAGATAAATGACGCGATTCTATTGGTCCTTAAAAAACACATCCCTCGCTACGCATCCTCGCACATCTCTGGTGGAAACGCAGCCTACCGATGCGTTTTGTGGCAAAAGGTACAATCACGCCGTCTCGCTCGCGATCACTAAGGCCGGAGCGAGGTATTGTGATTGTACCAACTGGTTACCAACGACGTAGGAGAAACGCCAACGCTCGTAAAACGTCCTTGGGATAGCGGCCTTAAATATTTTTTTAGCACTGATATTATTTTTCGTGGGTTACACGATCTGAAGGCCAATTCTTGCACAGAAAAAAACGTTAAAATTTAAGTCACAGTATTGATCTCGGCGACTATCAATTTCAAAAAGTCAAAGGTTTTTGAAAAATTGTGACTGCGCTGCTTCAATTGGTAGATCCTTATAAATTCGGGAATAATCCTTCTGCTTTTTCGTGCGTCTCCTATTTACGTGTGAGATGGAGTTTTGAAATACTGTATTTTTACCCGACCACAGCGAAGCCCAAAAGGAGGGTTTTATGTTTGACCTGTACAATTGTACAAGGTCAAACATAATATACATAATTATGCATAATTGTGCATATGCGCTCCTATTATCATCATCATGATATCAGCCGAAAGACGTCCAGTGCTGGACATGGAATATTCTCCCAAGTGTTGCCACAACAACCCTGTCCTGTGCGTCTTGCATCTATCTGCTATCCGCAACCCAGGTCATCGGTCCGTTCGTAGCTACTCAAGGGCTCAACCGATTTCATACTATTTTTAACAGACTTCCCAAAAAGGAGGAGGTTCTCAATTCGCTTGTATTTTTTTTTATGCTTGTTACCTCATAACTCCCTCAATTATGAACCGATTTTGAAAAATCTTGTTTTATCTTAAAGGATATACTTGTAGATTGGTCCTTTTTTTATCAAAATCGGTTAGGAATTTTGGATTTTAAATCGAATTAGCTGGAATTCGTTTACTTGGATGATGGTTTTTTGTCATCCAAGTAATCGAAATTGCGTATTTTGCTTTTCTGCCATTTTGCAGTGGAGTTGTTAGGTGTGGGGATTACTTAAAAGTGAAAAATAAAAAACTTCTTACAAAAAAATACAACCGACTTCCAAATAAAAAAAAACATTACAAAGTAAAAAATAACTTTAATTTCGGAAGTCGGTGTCAACATGCGAAGAAACTATCAAAACACAAGAAAGTCAGTTATATTTTTAGGGTTCCGTAGCCAAATGGCAAAAACGGAACCCTTATAGATTCGTCATGTCTGTCCGTCTGTCTGTCTGTCTGTCCGTCCGTCCGTATGTCACAGCCACTTTTCTCCGAAACCTTAAGAGCTGCTGTTGCTGTTAAATTTGGTAAGTAGATGTATTTCGTAAACCGCATAAAGATTTTCACACAAAAATAGGAAAAAAAACAACAAATTTTGGGGGTCCCCATACTTATACTCTGTTTATTATAACATTAGAAAAAAGAGGCTCGCAGAAGCAGGAGTACGAAACCTTTTATTTCAAGTTGAGTTCAAACAATTTTCATAAATAATGTGAGCTTTTTGTAACAATGTATGGCATGCATATAATAAAGCATTTACTATCGATCTACTCGTCACAAGGCTTGAATAGGTACATGAAATGAAACAATTTTTAGTAACAATCAGTTTATTAAAAAACAACTATCACAATGGCATGACGTTCATTATTGTTTTCACAAACTTCACAAAACAAATATAATAATTTAGAATGTCAGAGGATTAAAAAAATACACTACCAACAGTAAAAACATTTTCTAGAGACAAAAGCGTAAATTGAGAATTTATGAATTTTATTATTCTGTTATTCATCATCCTCTGATGATGATGATGATGATGAAGTTTCACCAACGTTAATAATGAACCTTTCTACAACATTATCCATTATACCATCAAGTTGGCAAAACCTTTCCTCTTCTTTAATTGTATGAGCAATGCAAGATTGCCATTTCTCTGCAGTAATATTTATTAGTGCTTGAGGGAGCAACCGCTTCACTTCCTTTAATTTAAAAGTTTTGTTGTTTTGGGCTACATACCCCTTCATTTGAGCCCAAACTAATTCTATTGGGTTGAGCTCACAGTGGTAAGGTGGGAGGCGCAATACTAATATATCTTTTTCTTTAGCCATCTCATCTACAGCAAACTTTTGGTACAAATGTCGTACTTGTTTAACTTTTTCTAATAAAGTGGCCCTTAAGTCTTTTTCATCAAAATGAATATTTTTGGTTTTAAGCCACTCCTGAATATCTGCCTTTCGTGTGGCTGTAGTTGGCAACTTCTCCACTTTCCTCGAATGATATGGCGCATTATCCATAACAATAACAGCATCACTTTCAATTTTTGTTAGTATTAATTTGAACCACTTTTCAAAATTGTGTGCATCCATTTCAGAATGGTAGTCTCCATCACCCTTTTTGGCTTCAAATATTAATTCGCCATCCATTAAAAACCCATCTGTTGATCCTGTGAAATAAAATAAAAGGAAATGAATTTATTCTGTACTGGTGTACTGGTGAAAGAGAATTGGCTTCCAGTCTCACATGCCATTATTTATTTTGTTTGTATTAGCTGTAAGTCATCCATAGTGATAAATAAAAAAATAAAAAAATACATTTAAATCATGTCTTACCAATATGGCCAATGATAAGCCGTTTTCCTTTTCCAGTTGGGTTCTTTAAACCAGTAGATAAACCTGCCCGGTGTGCTTCCTTTGAAGACTTTATAGTACTATCTTGCCATACCTTGCTTTTGGTGTGTCCTGTACGTATAAAAAAGTTATAGATGTTAATACAATATTACATCGACTTATGTTCAACTAAAAATACTAATTCACTGTATCAATGTAACATAAAGGAGGTTTACGAATTTATGTAAAGGCAAGCATGCCCCCACACTAAGATTTGTCTTGTATTGTGGGAGCGTTTTACAAACACACATTATCACACACACAAACAGCTATATCCGGAACAACTATCTTCGACTTCGTGCAAAATGACTTAAAAATATTAGCAGAACTGTACCTTCATTTAGCCAAGTCTCATCTAAATAATATATTTTTTTCCCTTCGTTCCTTAATCTCTTAATTTCATGGAGATATTTCACCCTCCATAATACAATCTCTTGTTTATCAATTAGGGCACTTTTTCTACTTCTTTTAATGTAAGTAAATTTTAATTTGTTTTTTATTAATTTGTATAAAGTGCTTCTTTTAAAATCAGGTAGAGACTCATCGCTATTAACAGCTTCCAGAATCTTGTTCAACGTTGGTAACTCATTATCAAAGAAAAAAGAATGAATTTTTCTTCGTATTCCACTAAATGTAATATCATCATACTCTTCGAATTTTGAATGTTTCTGTTGGCGAGGAGGGGGTGATTGCAGGCGACCTTCTTTATTATACTCTTTGAGTATATTATAGACTGTTGCACGAGATATGCCTACAAAATAAGATTAGTAATGTATATTTATTATCTCACAATGCAAAAAAATAGATGGATGGATTGTGTGAGGAGTGAATATGAAAGAAAAGGGGGTAAATGATAGTGAGACAAGTGACAGGACGAAGTGGAATAAAAAAAAACGTGTTGCGCCGACCCCAAGTAACTTAGGATAAAGGCAGGAAGATGATGATGATGATGATGGTACCTTTCTAGTAATTTAAATCCTTACCTGCAATTTCTGCAGTTTTTTTAACTAACTGCGTTTTATAAGCAGCAGCACCTTCGGGCAAGGACTCCTTAACATCTTTGTAAATATTAATCACTGTTCTTTTTTCTGTAGAACGAAGCGGTGTTTGTTTAATTCTACTTTTCTTGGGAGACAATATTTTATCCTCATGGTCAACGTTGGGGCCACGTCTTTTTCGCTGTTGACATTGATCAGCGCTACCAGCAGTTTCAGAGTGTGCATGTTGCGCTTGCATGCCACTCGGGCCTGCATCGGGATCCATAGTTCCACAAAACGTACCAGTTTGTACAAACAACACAAAACTAACAATTAAAAAGATAACAAAACAAATAGGTAACAAAAGAAAAACAGTAACAACTAACAACAAAATCACGAAAATTCAGCAATAACAACGAGAAAAGGCGTAGCATTCACAAGTATTCACAAGCGACAACACAATTGACAACTGCAGAAAATTTACGCAAATTGACGGATGGTTGATAGCATAAACCGACAAAATAAACAAAACACGTGCTTCCATAACTTATGAAGGGAATACGTAACATTTTAGATTTGGTAGAATTATAGTGACGTAAAAAACGTTCCCGGTCTGTCCACCTCTGCTTCTTTTAGATTTTAAACATCAACACGACAATATAGAATGTTAAATCTAAACAATATTAAATAAAAGCCTTGTAATTTCAGAAGGTAGATAGGTTAATTAAGTACAATTAAGTGTGACAGCTATTATATAAATTGATTATAATAAACTCCACATCAATCTTGACTGTAATAAAGTTTGTTGTAATTTTATTGCAAACTGTGCACCTAAAAGAGCCTTTTTTAACTTCTGTCTAATGCTATAGTAAATGGAGTATAGAACTAAAACTCAAAAAAAATTTTCATCGCACCCATACGTGTGGGGTATCTATGGATAGGTCTTCAAAAATGATATTGAGGTTTCTAACATATTTTTTTTCTAAACTGAGTAGTTTGCGCGAAAGACACTTCCAAATTGGTAAAATTTGTGTCCCCCCCCCTTATCTTCTAAAATAAGAGAAAGATAAAACTAAAAAAAATATATGATTTACATTACCACGTGAACAACCAGCGAAAATTGGTTTGAACGAGATCTAGTAAGTAGTTTTTTTGTAATACGCCATAAATCGTAAATCGCAACTTCTGCTTACGGAACCCTCAGTGCGCGAGTACGACTCGCACTTGGCCAGTTTTTTTGTAAAAAAGGTTTTTAATCAAAATAAAAATACTTCCACATACCTCTATCACCATAACACCACGAAACCTACAACGAAATCCATTTAGTACCAGGCACACATAAAGGCTAACAGGCTCGTCACATGTTTGACACATTATCAACCCGTATTCGGTTAGTGTCCGTGCCATGCCTGACGGATTCGCGGTCTCACCGTAATTGTGGTAATAGGGGCTCGATACCGTAGGTAACAGGCTTTCAGAACATCCTAATAGGTAGTTATTTATATAGTGAAGGTTTCGGTGGAATATAGCAAGGTATCAAAGTGGTTTTGTTATGTCATTACCGATTCACAGATCGGTAAGAGGGGAATTTCCTTTAAATCATAACGCTTGTATTCTCTAAATCTATACTAATATTATAAAGCAGAAGAGTTTGTTTGTTTGTTTGTTTGGTTGAACGCGCTAATCTCAGGAACTACTGGTCCGATTTGAAAAGTTATTTCAGTGTTAGATAGCCCATTTATCGAGGAAGGCTATAGGCTATATATCATCACGCTAAGACCAATAGGAGCGGAGCAGTAATGCAAAATGTAACGCAGACGACGTTGCACGGGTCAGCTAGTAATAAGATATAACTTAAACTCATCTATATTCCTAATAAGTGGGTTATGTTTTAAGCCTCGAGAGGCCAATATATTGACCTGTCTGGCCCACTTTCCCCAAATATCTGTTAGTTATTTTAGTAAAGCTTAAAGCTGAATACTATATTTTTGTGACTAGGAATACATGTTCAGTTAGTGCAGAAGTCCAATTCTACTATTTTTCAAGCGACATTATAGTATCCACTGTTCGAAATTCGACAACCCCCCCCCCCCCCCCCCTAAGACCCCACTTTTTACAGTCCACAAACTTATTGAAACACACAACAGTCGATGGCAATATTACCACAAATTCTACCTACCCGAGCTTATAATACCCTGGTAGCAAGGCGACTTAGCTTACGCCTGCGACTTCCATTAATTCCGCCTTTGACGCGACGTAATGACAGGCCTGCTCCTGACGCCTATATTAACGACGTATTCAAATAAAGAGCCAGCAGAGGCGACGCAAAGATAATGTGTTTAGATTAAAAAATGATGTTGTTAAAGGTTCAGTTGTAGGGAGAGGTTTTGTCTTGTTTGAGGCCGTAGAGATTGGAACTATTTACCTTATGCATGATTTCATTAGTGCAATTTGCTTGTGGTCAGATTTAGCTCAGAATTAGCAAAAAATTCTTAATATAAAGTAAATTAATGGTAAAATTAACTTTTTTTTTAAACAATATTTTAAACATCTTGGATGGTCTCCCATATTTTGGATTTAATGTGACGTGGAATAAGTTTTAGTGTTCTCCTCAGCAAGCCCTTTCATTTGATACCTATAATATAGTGGTAACGCTGAAAAATAACTACGAGTATTTCACCATCTTGGATGTATGTGAAGCGAGTATACCAAATTTCAGCTCAATCGGTTAAAGATTTAAAATTCGGTTGCAAGATTCCACCCAGACAAATATACATACATTGCTAGTTAGTAAAAAGCTTGTAAAAAGTACACGACACACACAGTAACCACTGGGAAATTTTATTGTCCCCACAAAGTTGGTTCCTGTGAATGAACAGCGCCGCACCGCCGAGGTCAGCCTAGGAAAAATTGGAGTTGCGGAATTTGTTCGAAAGAGTCACCGCGGCCCTGGAACGCAAAGGGCATTAGGAGGAACACGGATGGGTTTTAGTAGTAAGAGTCTGACACTCCCTTCTGTTCCGCCTAGAGCGGGTGGAATCATTTGATGATTTCCCATCCTAAAAAAAAAGGAAAAGTTGGAGAGACGATTTAGACGCCTACCACATGTGTTGATTCCAGGTGGCTCGGGATAATGATATCTGGAAGGAGTTGGAGGAGGTTTTTACCCAGCAGTGGGGTAGTAGCGGTTGTAAAAAAATAAGTGCACTTAATAAAGATTTTTGTAAATCATGAGTAGGGCATGGTGGCTTGTAATTTTTGCTCATGATCACTATCACACTGAGCACGACTTGCAGCTTGTTCATTATTTTGTATTGAACGATCTACTTCTGCGGAAACAATATTAGTTCGTAAGCAGCAAAGTAAAAGTCAAATGATTATTTCGAATAGACCATTAGATGCACTTTTTAAGGTCAAATGAAAATAAAATATAATAGTGACTCAAGTCGTCCATTCGCAAATATAAAAAAAAAACGTTTTACAAAAACTTCTTTCAACTTTAACCGATTTCAAACAAAAACACTACAAAGTATAAAATAAACTTAATTTCGGATGTCGGTATTTTTGGTTTTGTACATTATTGTTTTTTTACACCGACTTCTGAAATTAAGATTATTTTATACTTTGTAGTGTGTAAAAGTTTTTTATTTTTCACTTTTAAGTGGACGACGTCTTCGTCAACGCAGAAATTGAAATAAGCAAAAATGCTCATAAAAAAACAAACTACTGATCCAAATTAAATTAAATTTTTACGGGATCAAACGGCAAATATGACGCATTGAATTAAAAAAAACATACAAATCGGATCAGAAACCTCGGAGTAATCGGAGTGCAAATCTTAAAAAAAAAATCCGCTGAATTGTGAACCTCCTCCTTTTTGGAAGTTGGTTAACAAAGTCGTCCACCGCGTCTGTCTGTCTGTCTGTTCGCGAAAAAAATCAAAAACTTCTACACCGATTTTCATGCTGTTTTCACCAATGAATAGAGTGGTCAGCAGGCATCAGCAGTTAAATATAAAAGTCAGCAAATACACATGTTTATAGCAGCAGTAGCAGTTCTTTTCTTTGTCAGTTTTAATGAAGGAATTAATAAATGATTTATTGTTTATTTTATCAATAGACATTTATATCGAAGATACAAGTCAGCTACACGTCGGATCACAGTCTCTTCGAATTGCTGAAAGCCTAGTGAAGTATTTAATTAATGATTCTGAAATAGGCCTTTGTTGTTTAATTACCTATAACCAGCGCTATGTGGGTAAGTACATAATCCACATAGCACAAATAAACCGTACAAAGTAAAAAATAACGTTATTTTTTACTTAGTGTGGTTTTTTTTTTGGAAGTCGGTTGTATTTTTTAATCACTTGTTTTAACGACTAAATGATTATTAATTTATATAACTCGAGTTACGGTTCTGTTAAAAAGGTGCGTAAAAACTTTCATGAAATGTCATGAAAACTGATATCGAGACGTATGGTACTGTTTTAATTTATGTGTAAATAAATAACATCGCCTTGGACATTTCTCTGGTGTTACAATATAATAAATTGAGCCTGGCCGCATAATAGATCCGTCTCTCTCCGAACATAATATTATATGCGAGGAACAGAAAGGATTTAGAATGGGTAAAACTATTAATATGGCCATATATGATTTTTTATATAATGTTACATATAACGTTGATAAGAGGAAACCGGTCTGTGGCGTTTTTTGTGATATGACTCAAGCCTTTGACTATGTGCACTATGGTACACTTTTAAATAAACTTGAAGGATATGGAATTAGAGGAAATGTCAATAACCTAATTAAATCTTACTTACATAACAGAACTCAAATAACACATATAAACCAAATTAATATGAAAAGTAAACATGAAATTGTATTTCAGTCCTCAGAACGTATAGTTTCGTTTGGTGTGCCACAGGGGAGTGTTTTGGGGCCTCCTTTGTTTATATTATACATAAATGATCTACCGAAAGGCATCCCTCAACCTCTGACACTATTTGCCGATGATAGCACCATAACTATACCTTGTAAAAGTGTTGATACTTATGAAAGTGACATAAATGATTCTATAAATTTAATGGTAAAATGGCTAGATGATAATAACTTAAAAATTAACCTGACTAAAACTAAATTAATACACTTTAGTCAACGGATCAATAGTAAGAGTAATTTAAATATACACTACGATGACCAGCCTATAGAAGAGGTAGAAACAACAAAATTTTTAGGGCTCCACATTGATAAAAAACTGAATTGGAAAACACATATCGAAATCTTATGCAAGAAAATTAGTAAATCTGCCTATGCCCTGCACTCATTGTCGTCTATAATAGCTGTGGAGGCATTACTAACAGCCTACTATGGTTTAACAGAATCCCATCTACGCTATGGTATCATTTTTTGGGGCAACTCAACAGAAAAAGACACGGTGTTCAAGGCTCAAAAGAGATGCGTTCGTTCCATATTTAAAATTGAACCTACTGACAGTTGCGTGCCATACTTTAAAAAATATAAAATACTTACTTTGCCATGTCTGTACATTTTTGAGATAGCTGTATTTGTCAAAACAAATCCGCACCGATTTAAACGATTAAATGAAGTGGTCCCACGTAACAGGCGCGACAACAGTAGGATATGCTCTCATACTGCGAGAACATCCCTCATGCGCAAAAGTGTTTTCTGTATGGCTCCTATGATATTTAATAAATTGGCTAAAAGTTGGAGAGAACTGCCCCTGTCACTTTTCAAAACAAAGCTGAGAATGTTTTTAGTGAATAAAGTATACTACAATGTTTTAAATTTTTTGAATGAAAAGGACTTTTCTAATCCAACTTCTAATATATATGGTTAAGAATAACAATTTATAATGTGAATTTTAAATGAATTGACTTTTTTTTATTATAATTTACGTATACCATAAAGCTTTAAAAATGTGAATTTTAAATCTATTGACTTTTTTTCTTTTTTTTTTTTGTTGACTATAATATACTTATACCATGCCTTGACATCAATTATTATTTATTTATTGTGTATTTTGTAATGACATTTAAAATGACTTCAATATGTAAATGCAATTAAATGCCTACCTTATTTTATACCAACAAATTTTGTACGCCGTTATTGGCAAAACATGGACGCTCACAAAATACTATTATTTAATACCTTGCATGTCTGATTAGTCAGTGTCTGTAAACGCATGTTTGACAAATAAATGATCTTTTATCTTTATCTTTATCTCTTTTCTCAAAAACGAGGCTATATTTTCACATCCATCGTGTAAAATAATACAGTACATTAGGTACAATCTGCCAAAACCAAACCTTAACATTGTACCCATAATACGATTGAAACATTAAAAAGACTTAATTGATTACCAAAAAACAAGATTAACTTAATGGTCACAAGAAAAAAGGATCTAAAACACCGAAAACATTAAAAGGACTCGAAAATTTACTTCATAATGAATTAAATTTTATTTTATCCATTTAAGTGATCGCATCCATCTTCGTTCCATTGGTCCATTAAGGGTACATTCCACTGGCCTGGCTCCAAATGCTACGATATAAACTGTCGACGGCCGCCGTCCGATTTTCACAGATTCGTTGATGGAGCTGTTACATTAAATAGTTTAGAAAGTACAGGAAAGGGAAATACAAATGTCAAACCAAGTACCTTAAGTAATTTAAGATTTGTAGCCCGTTTTATCCATTGGGCATTAGGTAAGAGAAGCTTCCTAGTCTTGGGCTGGCTTCTGAATTGAGTTTAGTTAAGAACGTGTTATATTATACCAAAGTTTGGCAGGTTTCAGTCTAAAAATTTGTAATTATAAGAAATTACTTTCAAATGAAAAGGTAGCCCGATGACCTGGTGAAGGTCGTGGGTAGACGATGGATGTGAGACGATCAGGACCGCGGTCGTTGTGGCGACGTTTGGGGGCCTATGTCCAGCAGTGGACCTCTTTTGGCTGATATGATGATGGTGACTTTCAAATTCTTAATTCTAAAATCGTTTTTTTTTTTTAGTGACATCAGATTACCAATTATTTCTCTACTAATTTTTAAACTAACTGCTTCTCGTCAAAGTTACAGTAAACATGCTCCTTCTGGGTAAGCTCGCTCCATCGTTGACTTTATCTCTGTCATTTGTGACCAAGACTAAAGTCCAGAGCAAACCCATCTATACTAATATTATAAAGCAGAAGAGTTTGTTTGTTTGTTTGTTTGTTTGGTTGAACGCGCTAATCTCAGGAACTACTGGTCCGATTTGAAAAATTCTTTCAGTGTTAGATAGCCCATTTATTGAGGAAGCCTATAGGCTATATATCATCACGCTAAGACCAATAGGAGCGGAGCAGTAATGAAAAATGTTACGCAGACGACGTTGCACGGGTCAGCTAGTCTCAAATAAAGAAAGCAACTTTCGCATTTGCATGTCAGTCGCAATCTGTCAATTTAATTTAGGTTGCACGCCCATGTCCGATTATATAATCGGCGACCGATTTTTGTCGGTGAAAAATGAAATGTACTGCCGGTCAATTCTATAATATGTCGAAGTGAATGCTTGGGAGAAATAATCACAAAGTGAGCTGTCAATCTAAGTAATGAAGGTGGAATAACAGCTCACTTCATGATCACTACACTCAAGCTACATCTCTGGACTCTGCAATCATTGTACCGATAGTTGTTACAGCCAACGGCTTAAAAGCGCGAGCTCGCAGGGCTCTGCAGACTCACCGACATTTGCGGGGAGGGCTGGGCCCTCAAATTTGAGTGTGAGGCGACATATCGGGGAATGGGAGGCAGCACAGGCAGAGCCTCATACAAAGTCCCCGGTCAACCCAAAACCAGACGCCACTCCATCACCACCACCCACAACCACGAAAAAGGTGCCCAGCTCTCGGATAGAGAAGCGTCGAGTGGATGCTGCGAAAATTCTCGAGTTTGTTGACATCGACTCACCGCCAAAACCAACTTACGCAAACCGAACGGCGGAAGCGAAAGCCTGCTTAATTAAAGCGAAATTACAGCTAAACAGCTCGAAAAACACCAAAAACGACATAAAACATGCTGTTATACAAGCCGCTGAGAGGTTGTACCAACTCGTAAAAGAAATCGAAGCAGAGCTGAAAGCTGAAAATCAGAAAACCGCCAGGGAGGAATCTGAAAGGACGGAGTCAGAACCGGTCGTCATACAACCAACGCCTTGCCAAAGTTTCAACACGAGGGAAGTGCTCCTCACAATCGAGAAACACTCAAAGCTCCTCGTCGAAAGCAACAAAAAGATGGAGGAGCTGAAGGAGACCTTAGACCACCAGAGTAAACTCCAAGAGCAGGGAAACTCATACGCGAGCGTGGCCGCGGCTCAGGGTGTGAAGTCACTGCCAAAGTGCAGTACTTTACATTCGGTTGTGGTCACGTCCAAGGACGAACATGAGACCGGTGACCAGGTCCTAAGTAGAGTCCGAAAGGCTGTTAACGCTAAGGATGGGTGGATAAAGGTCGAAAAAGTAAGAAAGGCCAAAGATAGAAAAATTATAATTGGGCTGGAAACAAAAGAAGAAAGGAGCAAAATAAGAGATCGACTACAAAAAGAAGGGGCCAACCTCACTGTCGAAGAAGTCCAAAACAAGGACCCGCTTCTGGTTCTTAGGAACGTCTTGGTAGCAAATACCGATGAAGACGTCCTCACAGCATTTAGGAACCAGAACCGGAGTGTTTTTAACGGTCTCGACAGTGAGGAAAGCAGAGTAGTGGTCAAATATCGAAGACGGACACGAAACCCTCATACTGGGCATGTCATTGTTAGCGTCTCGCCCACCATCTGGCGACGAGCACTGGATATTGGCACCGTACACATAGATCTCCAGCGTGTCCGGGTCGAAGATCAGACCCCGCTTGTTCAGTGCACCCGCTGCCTAGGTTTTGGTCACGGTAAGCGGTTCTGCAAGGAGCCTGCAGACCTGTGTGGCCATTGCGGCGGTCCTCACATGAGGGCAGAGTGTTCGGATTGGCTGTCAGGCTCATCACCCGTCTGTCGTAACTGTGCGAAGGCAAATATCGACAACGTTACGCCACACAACGCATTTAGCCACGACTGTCCAGTGCGGCATAAATGGGATGACATAGCCAGATCGACCGTTGCATACTGCTAAGGGCATCTCAAAAAGACATACAGTGTACCAGGGGAGAATTCTGACATTTGGTAACATTCGGGTAGGGAAGCAGTACAGCAGTCACGTTCACAATACCGCTTGCTCACTCGAAATACTAAAGTGGATAGACGACCGGAGTATTTACGACGAAGTGACGAACTCGGATCATTATGGCACTGCTTTTAAAATCCTCTCACAGATATTTATAGACACAAAAATTTACCATACCACCAAAAATTACAACTCCAAAAAAGTAAAATGGTTCAAGCTTCATGAGAAAATTGGCCATTTGAAAATTAATTTTAAATTCACAGCAGTCAAAAAAGAAAAACATAAAGAAATTAAATTGTACACCAAAAAAGTCAATTGTACCAAGTTTCATGAGAAACCTGACCAATTGATTAAAGATATCAAACCCAAAGTAGCCAAAATAGTCAAAGAGGAACTAAACTTGCCGTGGTGGTTCGGGAGACGTACAGACTTAAAAAGAGTTGTAGCTACCATGAACCGAAGTATCCGCTGTGTCACCCAAATCCGAAAATTGAAGATCATAGCGAAGTCCCTGAAACAGAAAGAAAAAACTAAGGAGTTAAGAAATAAAAAAGATAAAATTGTCCTAAAACGTTGTAAATTAATTGAAATAAGAGTGATGAACCAATTTATAAAGAATAAGTAAATATGCTAGCATAATATAGTGTAGTATATTAGAGGCTAGCATAGCAATAGAAAAGAATTAAATAGTCGTATAAAGTAAAATTTTAGCAAAAATCTTAAAGAATAATAAAATAATAATTAATGTTAACTTAAAAATAAACTAAGATCCACCTTATTAATCTGTGTTAAAGTAGTTAAATGTAATGTAGTGAATGCAAGAGAAAATACAAATATCTACCTACCTCCTAGTTGTAAAGCAGTAAAAAGCAGTAGAAGCAATAGAATAAAACAGAACGAAGTAACTTCATACACCAACGCCAGTTATCAAACATAAGTCTACAAACACATGCATAAGTCGAAAACAGACTCTGACACTTTCAGGGGAGCACAAGCGTGGCAGGAGTGGGTTTTAGCCGGTAAGAGTCCGGCACTGTCTCGGTCGTCTCACAGAGTGGGCGGCCGATTCGTCCATGAGGATTTCCCACTCCTGCCAAACCAAAATTTATTTAAAAAAAAAAAAAAAAAAACGGCTTAAAAGCCAAGAGCTCGACCAACACCTCAGGAGGCTCTCGTTGGGTAGCTGGGTCAAGGGCTTGATTCAGAAAGCGGTATATACTTCTTGACACGGCTCGCATTGTTAGGAGGTTCCTCTCTCTGGAACCCTGACTGCCGGTAGCTTGGACCCTGTTCCCGATACCGGTGGGCTACTTTGACATTTCTACAGAATCGACCGGCTCATTCCAATAATGTTACGCACACGTTCTACAAAAAATCGATAGTTTATACCTAGGAAGGAAAAGTCGCCCCGATTATCTGTCCTACAAAAAGTCTGACGTGGGTGGAAAGCGATATGGAAATTTGAGGTTTTTTTGACAGACTGCGACTCAGATGCATGTAAAAATGTTGCTTAAAAATTAATTAATAGAATTAACCCTCAGACACATATTAGTTTTTCGCACAAATTACACACGTTGATAGACAATTTTAGCTGTGTTGGTTGAAAACTCGACTGCTAAACGTACGTAAGTTCCTGGAAACCAAAGCTAAGTAGGATTGCTATTCTCAACTAACATTTCCCGTTCCTGTAAGAATTATATTTGGTGCGTGATAGAATAAAATACTCAGTGGTTCCCTACAAAGCCGTATTAGTCTTTTTCTGGTACTTCTTAGTACCTACACATTTTTCGACGTAAGCCTAGCTTATAACAAAATTGATAACTATAGAAGAACCCAATTTGAACCCCAAGTTTTCGGGATTAAAACCGTTGCATATAAGGTCTAGTACAAAACAAACCATTTCAAAGAACGAACTGATTTACCAGTCACACTGCATATAGGTTGAATTTATATGGTTCCGTACCCAAAGAGTAAAAACGGGACCCTATTACTAAGACTTCGCTGTCCGTCCGTCTGTCTGTCTGTCACCAGGCTGTATCTCAAGAAACACTATAGCTAGTTAGTTGAAATTTCACAGATGATGTATTTCTGTTGCCGCTTTAACAACAAATACTAAAAAACAGAATATAATAAATATTTAAGGGGGCTCCCATACAACCAACTTGATTTTTTTGCCGTTTTTATAGATAATGGTACGGAACCCTTCGTGCGCGAGTCCAACTCACACTTGGCAGCTGGTTAAAGTTTGCCTTCAGGGCCAAATCCAAAATTATGAGATAAATCTAAAAACACTGAATGGAGTCTCGAGCCCGATTTTGATTAAAAATAAAACTGCATCATTGGAATTTCGTCAAATCAAAAATCAATCAATTGGCCCTGAAGGCTCACTTTAAAAGTTCACAGTTCTCTGCCTACCCATATAAAGGTAGAATACAAGCGTGTTGTAATTTTATGTAAATACTAGGTTAGCAGTAAATTCCAAGGTCACTTGTACTTAATCGTGGAAAGAAGCTGTCTGGTCCTCATTCATCAGGCCAGACTGACAGTTTGACAGTCTAGACAGGTAAACCCAGGCTTTCACAAAAACAAAAAATAATGTTAATACAAAACGGTGCCTACAAAATACTCCAAGCAATTATATTTTCAGTTCAATTCCAACAAAAAGGAATATGATTGAGTACTTCAGAGAATGTAGTCATTTTTTGCATAAGTACTTTGTTGTTATTAAAATATGTCCAAGATAAGCTTTTTTCATTATTCTCCCGTCTTATATTTTAGGCGGAAAACAAAATGGAAACTTTTTTTATGGAAACAGGAAAATACCTGAGCTACCAGGTTGCAGGTATTTTCCTGTTATGTGTTTTTAAATTAGACGACTGTTACTTTTATTTGGGAACTAAAATGTGTTTTTTTCTATTCTATATTTGCATATGGCAAGTAAAACTGATGTCGACTATTTTGCCAATGTCTAAAGTGAAATTGACTTAACACTTTTAAGACATTGACAAGTGCAAATGGCAAACTGACAGATCACAATAGCATTTAAGTCAGTTTTAAAATTAGCTCTTTTCAATAATTTAGCCTGCGAGATTAAAAAAAACTGACCATTTGTTTAAACCCCGAATTATAATTTAAGAGATTGAGATTGAGTATTAAAATTGGTCAAAATAAAATTAACCTGAAAATCTGTTAAAGTGGGATATAGAAACTTTATGGTATAGCCAACCGCCGTTATTTGTATTAACGAGTTGCGGAAACATTTATGTACAAGTATCTATATATTATATGTCACCGGAAAGTGGCAAACACCGTAAGATTGTAAAATATCGCGTGAAATTGTAAACTTTTTTTTCTAAATAAGACACGGATTGCTATTATAGGAAACTATTGAATTTGGATGGGATGTATTATATACAAAGCGATGTTTTCATAATGTATTGAGAAATTATAATCTAATCAGGATTTATTACAATCTTACGGTTTCTGCCACTTTTGATGAAATATCCATGCACAAACAAACAAAAAATATTAGCAATTTAGCTTACAATTTTACTATCTTAAGGTATTTTGAGGTTTAATATTACAAATCAACTAATTTCGTGCTTATATTTGCACTAGCTGAAGCCCGTGGTCGCCCGCTTGACAAATTTGTTGTATGTAATTTTTTTGAGTGTATCGCGAACAGACAGACAGACAGACGCGGCGAAGGACTTTTAATATGTTGTGTATAGTGATAATTTTGTATTCAATCACTTCTCACCTTGATTTTATTACTTAGCAGGCATTTACAATAGGCTTGTTTCCATCATCGACAAATTGCAAAACTATTTAGTCCGTCAGTTAGAGTAGGTATTGAAAAATAATGAAGTATTTTTTGTTTTTGTAAATCAATTAATTTGACAAAGATAAAACGCATTAAAATTAAGGAGTGGGGGCTCGGGACGTCACGACCCGCTAAAAATTATGCCAGGGCGTGACGTATTGAGAATTTTAAAAGCGTCGTAACTTCGTCAATTTTGGTTCCCGTAACAAAAGAAAAAATACGGGTCAATTTTTTTTTTTTTAATCTAATTGACGGACTAATTCGATTTTTTCAGAACACAAGCCTATTCAGCGCACCTGGGGGGACCGAACGCCTCCTGCCGTAGGCTATACGCGGGGGTCGTGCGGTCCATGGCCCTTTACGGGGCCCCGGTGTGGGCGCGTTCATTGAGGCAGCGTGCTGCGAACCACTTGAACGCGCCCCAAAAGGTGGTGGCCCTCAGGATGACACGAGGGTACCGCACGATCTCGCGCGAAGCGGCGGGTCTCCTTGCCGGATTGCCGCCATGGGATCTGGAGGCGGTGGTCCTCGCGCGCCTGCATGATTGGCGCGCGGAGGTACTAAGCCGGGGGGAAACTCCGCTGACGCGGCAAATTGTCGCGCAGCGGACGGACTTCCGGCGCGATCTCATGGCGTCATGGAGACGACGACTATCGCAACCCAGCGCAGGGCACGCCACAATAGCGGCGATAAGTCCCCTCTTTGAGGAGTGGCTTGAGAGGCGCCACGGCGTCCTCACCTTCCGCCTGACGCAGGTCCTCACCGGACATGGGTGTTTCGGGAGGTTCCTGCACCGAATTCGGCGGGAGGAAACGCCCGGGTGTCACCGGAGGACACGGTAGAGCACACTGTGCAGGTGTGCCCCGCTTGGGCGGCGCACCGCCGTGTCCTCGAAACGGCGATTGGCGGCGACCTCTCGCGTCCGGCCCTGGTCCAAGCCATGGTCCGGAGCGAGACGGAATGGGACGCCGTTGCCTCCTTCTGCGAAGCAGTCATGCTAGCGAAGGAGTTGGCGGAGCGGGAGAGGAGACCCTCTCGTCCCGGCCGCCGTGGTGGACGCCGCGGGCGTCGGGGGCCACCTGGTGACCTCCGGCCACCGTAGGCGCGGGCCTGTGGACGGCGAGCTATGGGTGGCTCGCCGTCCGTTCGTCTAGTGACGACAGGCCGTGTCGACGGCGCGTTAGTGTTCCACGCGCGCCTCAAAGAGAGTCAGCAACACAGAGGGGCCCGAAAGGGCCGACGCCTGCCGGAGTCGCGGGATTATTCGCAAGAGACACCGTGGCTCCGGAACACAAAGGGCAATGAAGGAACATGGATGGGTTTTAGTCAGTAGAAGTCTGACACTCTCTCCCGCTACACCCAGAGCGGGAGGAGTCATTGGATGATTTCCCATCCCTAAAAAAAAAAAAAAAACCTATTCAGCACCAAATTGTAGTTTAATATTGTAAGAAGTTACAGGCAATAGATCAGCAACAAAAAATATTCTGCTACACATGCACATTAAAGACAATCAGGATAAGATTCAGTTGAGGAGATTGTGAATGGTATAAATCCGCTCGAGGGTATCAGTGACCATTTATATCAATAGTGACAAAGGTAGTGTCAGTCATCAATCTTCTAGCGGCAGTGTAGCTGTGTGTGTGTCGAACGTTTGGCGATTTAAATGACCGTGTTTACGTTTTATGCTAGCCTGGTAGGTGATCATTGTTTTTGCTAATTATGGATCAAGAGTATTATCGGTGTAAGTGCTCGTTAACGGAGACGCGGGGCGTTGACGTGGCGTGCGTTGTATGAGAGTGTTCACTGAGATGCGATTTTACAGGCGTTTGTTTGAAAGGCAGCGCCCACGGGCTAGCGGTCTTGCACGCGGCGGCGGCTGCGAACCCGCCACCGCAGACAAGCGTTGCCAACACCAATTTATCAAATTCCCCGAAAATCCAAGTCACATTCCTAATTTGGGAACCAAAATTCGGCTTCCCCGCAAAGTCGCTTAAAAATAACAATAAATAATTTTTGTTATTTTTTTTTTGTAATTTTCATATATACAATTATTTAGGAAATAGTCTTGTGTAATAAATTATTTTCCAAAAATTATGACAATCCGTTTGGACGTGATTTTGATTTTTAATTAGCTACTAAGTATCTGCGCCTGAAGAGAAGATTTAATTTTAATTAGATTTCTTGAAAAAGTGTTCTGACTCGGCCCAGACTATCGATATTCAAATCTCCGCATTTTCCCCACATCTTGCTAATCTATTACTAATATTATAAAGCTCAAGAGTTTTTTTGTTTGAACGCTCTAATCTCAGGAACCAGGAAAAAATTCTTTCAGTGTTAGATAGCCCATTTATCGAGGAAGGCTATAGACTATATCATCACGCTAAGACATGTGACATGGAAATGTGACGCAGACGAAGTTGCGTGGGTCAGCTAGTCCCCAATAAATCATCAATCAGCGTGAGTCTCCTCGTAGTTTGGGAAATTTACCACACGTGGGCTATGCTAGCTTGAGTGTTAAGGCACTAAGTGTTTATGTTTTAAGGCGCGTCCCCGAGCAAAACGCAGCGCTAGCCGTTTTTTGTGCAGTTTTTTGGAGCTATCTACTCTTTATCCAAAAGAAATATCAACTAATAAAAAATACATTAAATTTCTACATAATCTTGGCTTCAAAATGGTAGATTTTATTTTTTATTACTAAGTATAATGTTTAAGTAATCTCCTCACAACGAAACCACAGAAATGAGAAAAAAATACTGAAAACATGCATCTTCTCGAAAACTAACGATTATTTTGATTTTGTACATACACTAATGGATAGGCAATTTAATTATGAACATTTTGGTAGAATTATTTTTTTCAAACGACCAAAATTAGATTTTATAACGATTTTATTCAACATTCTGAGCGTATTCGCTATTGTATCTCTTGCGCTGTTAGTGAGGGAAAAACTGCTCAAGGTTATTTGCTCAGGGTACGGCCTTAATAGCCTTTGCCCGCGATTTCATACGCGCACATCCCGTTCCCGTAAGAATTTCGAGAAATCCTTGCTTAGTGCTCCCGTACGGAGTGTAGAGAAGCTACAAGCCAATCTCGTTTCTATTTGTTGCGATTTCTATTAAAGAAATTAAAAAATAGATTTCGTGCTTTTTATGACCTTAAGAAATAAGGGTATTTTTCATATATGTAGGTACGTTTTGGCCAACCTTCTTTCAGCTTTTTACGACCAGTAGTTTCGGCTGTGCGTTGTCTGTCAGCCAGTCACTCAGTAACGGAAGAAATTTATATATTAGGCTGTTAGCCTGGTAGGTGATCAGTGTTGTTACTAATTATGGACCAGGAAGATGCCATGTTATTGAAGTAACATCAAATCACCGGAGGGTAAAGTCGAGATTACATTATTGTGTTCTGTCTTGGCGCCTTCTGACGCAGTTGATTGGCTACAAAATTTGTTGAGATACAAACATCAAAAAAAGTTTGCTATCACTGAAAATTCGGAAACTTTTTAAATACGGTAGATTATAGTATGATTTCTTTTTCTTTTTAACCGACTTCCCAAAAAGGAGGAGGTTATCAATTCGGTTGTATGTTTTTTTTGTATGTTTGTTACCTCATAACTCCGACAATTATGAACCGATTTGAAAAATTCTTGTTTTATCTGATAGGATATACTTGCAGATTGGTCCCATTTAAATTGTATGAAAATCGGTTACGAACTTTGGACTTTAAATCGAAATAGCTGGAATTCGTCTACTTGGATGATAGTTTATTGTCATCCAAGTAATTGAAATTGCGTATTTTGCTTTTCTGCGATTTTGCAGTGGTGTTTTTAGGTGTGGGGTACCACCAAAAAGTGAAAAATAAAAAACTTTTTACAAAAAAATACAACCGACTTCCAAAAAAAAACACTACAAAGTAAAAAATAACTTTAAGTTCGGAAGTCGGTGTCAAAATACAAAGAAACTAACAAAAACACCAAAAAAGTTTTTTTTAGAGTAAGTTTTTTTTTTTACAAAAAGTTTTTTTTAGATTAATTGTTTAAAAATATAGAATAAGAATTTAAAACAATAAGACGTTTTGATTGTTTTTCTATATAAAAGGCTATCAGTCCAAGCTAACGCTCGTTTAGAATTCTGGTTAAGTAATTTTAACAGATTTATAATACTTTTACGTGAAAAGTTGTGATTGTAAAATGCAAGAGGATTTTCAGAAGTTTTACGAGCAAGAATAGTAACTTTGAGGGAAGAAAGATACACAACGAGAGAAATAGCACGCAGAGTTGCTATTTTCCAATCCTGTGTCGTGACCAAGTTGCGAGGTACCACAGGATGGGTAATTTAGCTGACCGACCCCGCACTGGTCGCCCAACTGTTTGGACTGCTGCCCAAAAGCGCTATAATTATTACATTCTGGCAGCCCGTGACCCAACAATCAACTCTACTAAAATAAAAACAGAAGTTCGGGCCGCCTCTGAGTTTGAAGTTAGCGCTGAGACCATTAGCTTATTGCTTGCACCAGGCTGGATTACGAGGCGGCATACGCTGGTAGAGTGTGCCGCTTGGGAGGAGCCGCGCCGGCCGTAGTTCGTGCTATGGTCGGCGGCGAGGAGTCCTGGGATGCGGTGTTCTCCTTCTGCGAAGCAGTTATTGCGCTGAAGGAGGCTGCGGAAAGGGAGAGAAAGATCTCGACCGCTCTCCCAGCCCGCAGCAGGCGCACCGGACTTCGGAGGAGGGCTGCCCCCTCTCGGCCCCCCTAACTGGGTCCAGAAAGGCAGACTTTGGGATGTTCGTCGCCCCCCATTCATCCGGACTCGAGGTGGCGGCCCGTGGCGTTCCCGTGCACCCGTTCTTTGACGTCGCGGGGGGAGTCAAACACCTCGCGCATCAGCCGGGGATTACGGAAGTCGCAATATTCCCGCAATCCCCAGCGTAGGAGGGAGATGGTACATTGGGGTGGTTTTAGATAGTCAGAGTCTGACAGTCCCCTCCGCCCGCCCCAGGGTGGAGGACATCCATGAGGATTTCCCCCGTCATAAAAAAGCTGGATTACGAGCACGGAGGTCTTGGCAAGCGCCTCTGAGTTCCCGGCAACGTCAATGATGGAGATTGCAATGTGCTAGGCTTTGGCAAGATGAAGAAGAAAACATTTGGCAATACTGTCTTTTTGTTGACGAATCGTGAATCAGTACTCATTCAGATAACCGACGTGTCCGTATCTGGAGAAGACCAGGAGACCGTGATAGGCAAAGAACTGCCACTGGAACAGTTCAGCAAGGCGGGAAATCGGTATCCTTTATGGGTGGGATCCCGTATCGAGGATTCATGACAGTAGACATGTATAAAGCTATTGGGGGACGTCCTAAAATTGTCTTACGATTGTACGAGTAACTGATGCGATTTCGTCGCACGACGAGATCAAACATACATTTCTTTAGAGAGTCCTAATTGAGCTAGCAAAACATTGCACGAGCACAGGAATCATTTTTATCGCGCGGCGAAAACGCATAATTTAATCGCACAATCGTTAGTCAATTGAGACCGACGTCTAAGGACCTTTTTCCTGAATGTATTTCCCTGCGCGCGGATTTGGTCCGCATCAGTTCATTTCAAGCATGTTCTTCCTATTATTCGGTCAGCACGCGCGTGGAATGCGGATTGGCTGCGAGCGGCTTTCTTGTCTTCAGTGTTGTTTTTACTGAGACCTGGGTCGCACGATTAGTGACGAGAGTGTAACTCTCGTCTAACTCTCGTCTATTCCAATCTTGCCTTTGTCTCTCTGAAGTGGGTTATCTTTGGAGTCCATCAATAACCCTGTCTACAGTTACCTCTAACAAACACACAAATACCTCCTAACTGAGACAATCAACTAATTATTCCGGTCGGTGTGACGTGAAGATGCATACGTCACTGCACAGATTACGTTGCGGTTTCGGCTCGAGTCGCAAGCTGGAATCGAGAGTCATTTATCTCGATACTGACACCAGGCGACCAGTAATCGATCTTGGAGCTGTCTGTGTTGTAGGTGAGTAGTGGAGTCCGACTATTGGGGAAACGTCTGGTTCAAGCGGTGGTTATGATGAAATAAAAACTGACCCATAATTATAACAATACAAATAGACAGATGTTTTTGTTTTTGGGCTACCGGAAAATCTGCCCTCAAAGACACATATTATAAAGATAAATAATAAAAAAAAAAGTTTTTTATGAACCTTATAATACATTTTTTTACAGTCTAATGTTAGTAAGTAGGTACCTTTTTCTAACGTTAGTTACAATTTAAAAATATTATATGTATGTACACCATGGTGTTTTATAGAAACCCCTTTACGGTATAGGCCTCCTCCAATTTCTTTCATTTTTCCCTGTCCCGCGCTGTGCTGAGCCAGTTCTTACCAATATTATGTCGTCCACCCATCGTTTTTGTGGTCTGCCTACGTTTCTCTCCCCTCGTGGGCCGGTCTTTTTAGTGGACGGTCCAACGATGGACAGTCAGGAACTATGTAAATGGACCTAATAAATTATCAGTTGCTATACAGACTATACCTGTTTTAAAACAATATCCTTTTTAATGGGACTTTTACTTTCATTATATTATTAGTGAGTAGTCTTCCTTTAATTTTAGCTCCTGTTTTACTTTGCTGGGCTACGCATTATAAAGATAATAAAAATAATATTTAAACTTTTTTTGTCTATAAATAAATACCAATTATATTAATTTAGATAATAAGGCTGTAAATAGAGATTGATTCCATGTTGCCTGAAAGAGATCGTGGAATGCGATTAAGCTGCTGTGTTTTAGTTTAAGTTTTTCTTATGTTTTTTTTTTTTAATTTTGGTTTAGAATACAGTACAATTATATAATTAATGGTATAGTAAATATATATTATATACAAGCTAGTTCCTAATAAAATGCCTTGCAATTTATCCATTTTCTTGTTTTTTCAAAGCCGGACATGATACACCATGGCTACTTTGCCACATCTTACTTTATGTAATGCAAAAGGCTCAAAAGGGACACTGAATCCCTCGTAAAGCTTTAGAGATTGCGTTTTTAAAAGGTGGGTTAGGGTAATGTAACCGGTACGGCCGAAGACTCAAGGGATTTAGACGTACATACATAATTGTAGCCAGGAAGCTGCAAAGGAAAACAAATAAATAATAGTTATCTCTTTACCACCCCTGGTTGCCTGGTAGAGAATTTCAAAGGCACGAAGTACGCTTTAATATCTTTGTGATGCAAGGAGTTGTAGTAAATTAAAATAGATTGAAACGTGCTCACAGTGTTGTTTATTTTTGCAAATATTATTTGTCTTTATAATTATTGATTAAAATTCTTATTCATGATTTCTCCCCGTAGATTTATGAATTTTCCAAACACACTGCAGTTAACAAATTTATATTTTAATAAATAACGCAAAATTAAACAATCAAAATAAGTAAATTTCTGATTCATTCTGAAAAAAAAAAATTCTCGAAATTCGAAAATCGGTACACGATTGAAAGGCAATGACATTTCTCCTAAAGCCTAACTCCCCAAAGTGACTACAACATTACAACTCCTCACATTACCGATGGATGCGGCTCCACTAATCTCTCACTCCCTAGTACCTAACTGTGATATTTGAGAAGCAATTGTTCGTGTATTTGCATCCGATTGATTCAAGTACATTATGTGTACGAATATACGTAAATCACTGTTGCATTTGCTCATAATATGAAAAGTAGACCAAGTAGGCCTTGGTCTTTAAAATAACTAACTAGAACTACAACCCATTTGATGATGATTATGGGGTTTGCCAATGGGTCGGTTTGGAGGTCGGTAGATGTATTCTGTGAACCGCGATAAGATTTTCACACAAAAATAGAAAAAAATGTGTGTGGGATATCTATGGATGGGTCTTCAAAAATGATATTGAGGTTTTTAATATCATATTTTTCTAAACTAGTTTGCGCGAGAGACACTTCCAAAGTGTTAAAATGTCCCCCCCTGTAACTTCTAAAATAAGAGAATAACATTAACATGTAAACTTCCACTGAAAATTGGTTTGAACGAGTACTAGTGAGGATTTTTTTTTTTTTTTGACGACACGGTTGGCGCAGTGGTTGAGCGACTGACTGCTGCGCTGCGTGTCGCGGGTTCGATTCCCGCACGGAACAAATATTTGTAAGACCTACATGTATTTGTTCTGAGTCTGGGTGTTTTTCTATCTATATCTATATCTATACTTATAATAAATCTGTAGAGAGGTCAATTCTGTACATGAAATATATTTCCAAAATAACTATCAGGGGGTGATTAGGGATCGATACTGATGCCAAAAATGCAATCAGTACAATTTTTGTCCGTCTGTCTGTCGGTCTGTCTGTCTGTCTGTCTGTCTGTCTGTATAACCGTTATAGAAACAAAAACTACTCGACGGATTTTAATGAAACTTGGTACAATTATTATTCATACTCCTGAGCAGGTTATAGTATACTTTTTATCACGCTACAATCAATAGGAGCAGAGCAGTGAAGGGAAATGTTGGGAAAACGGGAGAAGTTACTCCATTTTTTAAGCTTCCGTCGCGTGTGCAACCTTAATGGTGAAAGCTACACAGAAATCATGTATGACGGAAATTTTCTCCTTAAAATTATATAAAAAATATCCAACGACAGCATATGTCTATCTTTTATGATTGACTCACAATAACACGTGTAAGTCCCGATAGCTTAGCAGTTCGAAGCTTTCTGATTGTATTTGTCTACTCTTACGTTTATAAAACTCTCAGTCGTCGCATTTTTGTGGTCGCGAACGCACAGGCAAGCGGCTAGCTTGGCGCCTAGAGGCTAGCGAGTAGCTTGGCGCCTAGAGGCTAGCGAGTAGCTTCGGAAAACGGCTTACGACAGTTTGCAATATCCTTTAATAATTATAATGTCGAGGGGAAGATGGTTATAATTTTGCTTTACACCAAACGAGTAATATTATAAATGTGAAAGTTTGGTTGTTTGTTACTCAATCACGCCAGAACGGCTGAACGGATGTTAATTAAATTTAGAACAAAGATAGATTATAGTCTGGGATAGCACATAAGCTACTTTTCATCCCGGGAATAAGTTCCCTAGGGATCACGCGGGCGAAGCCGCTGGCAGAAGCAAGTCTATAATATGTATGTATTTACGAAAAAAAAAATGTATATAAGTAGTTTATCAGCCATATCGTTACCATAACACAAGCATTAGGTTGCTTAGCTTGGGACTATATGGCGTTGTGTGAAATGTCCAAGGATATTATTATTATTATTATTATTTCCTCCCGAATAAAATTGTATCAGATTATAGCTAACTAAATATCTTGCAGAAAACAAAACGTCCGGTGGGAAGGTCGTCCCACCCACCCAACCACCATAAATTTCTCTTAATCATTTTACAAGTTATCGTCCGGGAGGAACTTGCTCATGGAAATCTGTTACTGCCTCGCGGATCATTGTTTCAATTTCTGAGTGAGTTGTACAAGTATCACCACTTAAAAGTGAAAAAAAAAAACTTTTACAAACAATATAACCGACTTCCAAACAAAACACTACAAAGTATAAAATATCTTTAATTTCGGATGTCGTTGTTGAAGTTATTTCAGACTTTGTAGTGTTTTGACTATGTTATGTCCCCTTAAAAAGTCATCAACCCAGTCACTGGGTAAAATGTAAAACTTAAAACGTCTGGTTTCGGACTTCCCTTGCGAAACACTAATAACCAGAACCTACGACTTTCCAGGGCACTAAGGGAATGGATGATGATGGATCCACGAACCCACGAACCAACTTCGGTAGGCGTTGCTTTATTGACAGCGGTTTTTAACCGACTTCAAAAAAAGGAGGAGATTCCCAATTTGGTTTTTTTTTTTTTCTTGCTTCATAATTCCGTCTTGTATCGACCAATTTTAAAAATTCTTGTTTAATATAAAATTATATACTTTCCGATTTGTCCCGTAGAAATTTCATTTTAATCGGTTTAGTTGTTTGGCTTTTAAATCAAAACAGCTGGAATTTGTTTACTTGGATGACCTATTTTTATCATACAAGTAAACAAAATTACGTATTTTGCTTTCTTGCGACTTTCCAGTGGTGTTAGCTACAAAGTGAAAATAAAATAAAACAAAAATATCCCGAAGTAGGATATCATAAGAACGCTATTTGTATCCCATACATTATTATTATATAAGTTTTCGACTTTTGACGAAAAATGGGAAAAATTCGTTTGCTCAGAGAAAAATCTAAAACTATTCTATGTGATAGAAATTTATGTAAAAATTACAAGAAAAATAAACTGATTTCACTTTTCAGAAATTATCAACCAAGTTAGTTCCACTAGTGGTCAAGAGATGGAGCTGATCTATAAAACTGCAATATAAACCGCAGTGTTAAAATTCTCTGACAAATATAGGCCTCGTTGATAAAAATTAAAAACATTTCACGTTTTATATGATGGTACGGAACCCTTGGTGCGCGAGTCCGACTCGCTTTTGACCTATAATTTTATTTGGAAGTAGGTTGTATTATTTGTTAAAAAAAAGTATTGTAGCCGAGTTCCTCCCTGTTAACATAAACAGACGAACAGTAGTAATTCCATATTGAATAAGTGATGAGAAAGCTAGATAGTTTCAGTTGCTCATAAGTTTGCTGCGGATAAGTTTCAGTAATGTTCAGAGGGAATTGGGTCAGAAACGATGGTGCTACTTATAGTGGGTACTCAAATGCAATGTTGCAATCTTTATGACAGTTTGTGTTGTTGTTGTTCTACTTGTTTCATGTATTCCTAGTACTGTTTATCGTCATGCCTGTGTTCACCGGAAGGTACTTGCAGTATCTAAACACATCCAATTTTTCACCAGTGTTGCATTTGTATTTTTTTTTTAGATTTTGCTAATCCACAATTAATAATAGAAAAAAAAGTAAAATATTAAGAAATACATTTATTTATTTTTAATTTAAACAGAACGACCAAAACCAATTAGATGGTTAAAACAACACAAATTACAATCCTAAATACAGCACAAAACCGTTAAACTTAAATTCAACATAATTACGCATACAACCATAATCTCATCAAAGTTAGAGTGAACAGGCTCCTTCTGGGTAAGCTCGCTCCATCGTAGACTTTGTCTCTGTCATCTCTGATCAAGACTAGAGTCAAGGGCAAACCCATCACAAATAAAAAAAAATGTTCCGTAGTTATGTTCTTTCAATTAAATTTAAAAGTTGGCTTTATAATGAATGTTTATGGAGGCTCGGATTGATGGTTTTCATGCCATCATGAGAAAGCAAATGTCCTCCATATTGCACCATATCCGAGCAAACTTCAACAGCATTCTGAAAGTATTAAAATATTTGTATGGTCTACACATAGTTGTTCCGGGTCGCGTATTGCCATTGTGTATATCAGTACAGACACCCATAGTCTGTACTCGATCACTTTGTGCTCTTAAAAATAACAAATACTCTAAAGCAAACTACGTATGACTACAGACCAGTCTGTATAAGTATACAGTTTGCTTGCATATTTTTAAAGCAAACTACGGTCATACGCAGCTTGCTTTAAAAATATACAGACCAGTCTGTATAATTATACGGTTTGTTCGCATATGTTATAACCTCATCTAACCCAAATTATTCACCAACAATAGAAGGGATCTGAACCTGACGATCATATTTAATGATCGTCAGGATCGCCAAAAACAAAAACTCAAATAGCAACTCGTACGTATTTTGCTCTAGTATTTTAAAGCAAAATGTATATTGATTCAGACACTCTCTGAGTAGGTATACAGTTTGCTCTTCAAATACAAACGCAAACTGCGATCGAACTCAGAGCAACCCCGGTCTGGGTCAGTATACAGTTCGGCAATACGCTTCCGGGTCTGGCTGTTTGTGTATGTGTATTTATATGTTTGTAAACGCACCTACGATACAGAAGAAATTCCTAGTGTGGGGCAACGTTTTTTTATAGAAGAAGAAGAGGAAGAAGAAGTAGTAATATTTATTCGTACATTAAAAGTATATGGTAAGCTCACTTCACAAAAGAGACTGACGAACTGTTACCATTATTATTTGCTTATATTATGAGCATTTCTCGATTCCTGGGATAAAATAATCCCGCAAAATTACAAACCCATTCGACATCACTACGGCAACAGTTTGCGCGGTTGGAGTTGTAAGTTGGCGGCCATTTTAAACTTATGTTATATTGCTCCTATCTGTGCTAGTAACTTTTCGACTTACTTTCCTGTATGTACGAATGTGGGCAGAACTGTTACTTCAAAAGTCACGTATTTTGCGGTCTTACCCACGTATTTTGCTGTGTGAAATATCGATGTACCTAAATAGTAACTGCCTTCGGATAAATTATTTTTCAGGTTCATGGGGCCTCAGTGCTTATCGAGTTTTTGGTGTCATCAGCATTCGCTAAGTCGACTTTTTACGGCACTTTTCCCATTGACAACGATCATCATCATCTGCCTAGCCTTTTTCCAACTATATTGGGTTTGGCTTCCAGTCAAACTGGATTCAGCTGAATAAGTGTGTTTTATGTAGATCGGCTGCCTACCAGACCTCCAGAACCCATTGACTGGGTAACACGGTACTTCTTGGCAAAACTGGAGTCAGATTTACTGGTTTCTGACAATCCGTAAAGACTGCCAAAGATCTACAAATGACAGTCAGGACCAATGGCTTAGCGTGCTTTCCAAGGCATGGAGGAAACTCAGTATGTTAAGATGGTCACCCATCCACAGACCAACCTTGGCAAGCGTTGCATAACTTTGAATATCGACACGTGCGTATTTTATTATTAAGCCACGAGCTCCTCCTTTCCCATTGACAACGATGTTGACCATTTTTTTGTCCGACAGATTTTTTTCTTTTTCCTGTTTATACACGCTTATTTAATTTATTTTATCATTAGTTTGCGTTCATTGACCACTATTAAAAATAATCACATCAGCCCAAAAGATTTTTTTTTTGGGTTGCTACGCGTAGAATAGCCCGGATTAGTTATAATAGTTTGTAACAAAAGATTAATCAAATAATTTGCCAAAATCAAATCAGGGGTTCTAAAAAGGCCACTCTAGCAGAATCAGAACGCTCATCACGCTTCCCGTCACTGTCAAATTTCCCAATCAACCTTGAACCTAATGAGTTAGTAGTTAAAGATGAAAATGAAATTTGATAGATTGTTGTGTGGTTAATATTATTTTGGATCCGCAGAATTATGTATTAACGAACTAATTCACAATTTTCACTGAAAATAATAATTCACATGATTTTGTTATGAATAATTTTATCAGATTAATTTGCTTTTATATAATAACAGTAAGTTGTAGCCTGAGATAAGCTAAATTTAAATGAAATTTTCGCGTGGAAGGTTTTGTTAATAGTTTACAATTTGAGAAAATGTAATAATATTATTACGCTTTCTATGAAAATAAATTTTCTGAAACTATTGAATCATGAAACAAGTAAATATGAAATCATTTTATTTCAGACTGCCAAACGATTTATATTTTTAGCAGAAATAAATCTCAATTACTCGTTGTAAGGCCTTAACATAAAATTCACACAAAAAACACAAATACCACTAAAAAATAAACACACGTTGCAACTGACTCAACCACGCACACTCAAACTACACACTTCACACAAAAAAAAACATTATTTATGAAGAATAAGTTAAACATTTATTCAAATAAATTAAAATCGCATATTGTCAGTACAATAGACAGTTGATATGCTGAGAGGTGGTCGTTTTGTGCAAATTTGACGCATATCTTCCCAAGTTTTCATATTTATAATTGTAATTTCTGTGTATTTTTGGTATGCGTCATATTGACCGCAAATAAACTCTTTTTCTTTCTTTCTTTTTTCTTTCTATATTTGTACATATTTGACCGGAAAATGTCAGACTCCGTAAGATTGTTGGTGGCGCCATCTCTCATAACATATAATAAAACAATGACCGAATACGAACGAACGAACTCGATCCCACCCTCAATCTCTTATTATTTCGTTCCTACCCTCAATTCTTTCCTTTTCCCCTGTATGTACGCCTACCGCAGAGTCATCAGTGAGATCTAGAACTTAGTCTGGAAAGGACTTCGTATCTCAACCGCCAGCCTTTAATGCCACCTGGCTGAAGACTGAAGCAACCAATTAGTTGGATTGCTGAGAACTTTATAAACAGTGTCTATTACCCGCTTTGCGGATATAAAACAACTTGTGATAGTGTCGTACGCTGTGAACAAGATTGACGCCACCGCCATTTTGGGAGCTGAAGAATCACCGGGTCGCCTGCCTTTGCGCCACGTGGGCGAGCTTCGATCATCAGGTAAGGTGTACTATCCCCTCATTCCTATGCAATTCTCATTCCTGATCGCCCGAGTTCAATGCGTGAGTAGGTTCCCGCTTATTTTCAACTAACTGACCCGCGCAACTTCGTTTGCGTCACATTTTCCATTAATGCTCCGCTCCTATTTGTCTTAGCTTGATGATATATAACCTATAACCTTCCTCAATAAATGGGCTATCTAACACTGAAATAATTTTTCAAATCGGACCAGTAATTCCTGAGATTACCCCCTACATACAAACTTACAAACAAATTGTACGTCTTTATAATATTAGTATAGATAGTATAGACAACTATTGGCCAGACCCTTCAAATACCGTCCAGTATTTATAATAGACACGAAGTTTAATAAGGTTTCTCAAAACCGCCGCAACAATTGTAATAAATCTTGATTAGATTACATAATTTCTCGACATATTGTGAAAGAGTCGTTTTGTATGTCATAAATCCCATCCAAATTCAAAATTACCAATATATACGTGTCTTAAATAAAAAAATAATGTTTACAATTTTCGCGATATTTGTCAATCTTGCGGAGTTTGCCATTTTCGAGTGACATTTAAATTGTCATGTTGTTTTTTATACTAAGCCAGAGCAAAAAATACGTGTATTTTAAGTTAATTTATAAGTCTCATTTTAAGTGAACTATGTTGTTCTTAAGGGAAATAAAGTTCTTTAAACCTAAGGCCTTCTTGTCAGGATTAAGGTCTTTCAAAACATTGCCGATTGAAGGAAATACTGCAAGAAACGAGCCTATCAATATAATTAGAGGAGGCTCGGTAGACTCCTCCACGCTTCAGAAAGCACGTTACGTCGTTGGTCCCGGCTGGCATAGTTTGTTTACCTTTGGCAGTAGTTATAGACTGACGGAAGGCAGAAAATCTGATACCAGTCTTGCTAAGAAGTACCGAGTTATACAGTTACTGAGTTTTGGAGATCGAAACGCAGTCGCTGGACGTAAAAAACTGATAAAACTCTCAAGCATTTATTTCTATTAAACCATTTTATAGGCACTTTTGTATTGTCAATATCGGTCGGTCCAAAAAGATGAAGCTATTTGCACGTTCCAAAGCGCCGATCTCTATGGAAAAGAACGTGCAAGAAACTCCATGGACACTCTTCTAAAAATAATAAATTGTTACAAAGTTTAGTTGCATCGCGTTGAAATTATACATAAATGTGAGAACGATGTAAAAGACGAGCATGATAAATACGTCCGGCATAAAAAGGAACAACTCAAAGAAATAATTAAAATAAACCTTGGCAGCAGAGAAATTACCAGTCCCAACCGACGGCGCCCTCTTACGATTACGATTACGAAAGAGATGTCGATTTTTCCTAACATACATAATATTTGCATAAATGAATTGATATTCAGCTGAATCCGGTTTGTCTGGAATTCTACTATAATATGGTTGGGAAAAGCCTAGGTAGATGATGATTGTCATAATCATCTAAAAACCTTTAATTTTGTCGCTCAGTGTAACATGTATCATTTACTAAATAGCTCGGTTTCCGTTCGATCCGGTTTTTCACCGGTTTCCTCCCAGAGCTTTAATAAAAACATTACAGGCTTACTGCTAAAAGCTTAAGGTCGTACTCGAAAACGATAGTATGACCCGCAAAATTATATTTTCCACCGACGGCGACGCTCTGCAACAATTCAGCCTTTATTATTTATGCGTTAAAGATGATATCGAGGCGAGTCGAATTTTGAGTGTTTATTTTTTGATATGTCATGATATATTTCGTGTCAATATTTTTATCAGACAATATAACAAAGATACTGGCAAAGCATGTAGGTATTATAATGGGACGCGTGTTTTTTATTCTGTCAAAATATAATAGCAGGCATAACATATGCATTTAACAATAAATTGTATCTAACTTTTCTTTTTCTGTATAAATATAACGGTAAGATAGACAACATACATGACATCGTGGTTATATATGGAAAGCCATAAATAAAAAATAAACATAATAAATTATATTATCACCACTCTTGGCGAACAATAAAGGAATCTCCGATGTTATATTTTTAGAGCTTGAGGATGTATCCATTGAAGTCTCTGTAAAGGATGTGCAAAAGCGCCCATTACACGCTTATGCAAGCGACAATAAAATCCAACAGTCCAAGAGTCATGAATGACGAATGATTGATGGTGAGTGATGGAATTCAATTGATTTTAGACAGTCATTCTTAAATACGCGGCGATATATTTATTGGCGGCGTTTTTTTCATAACAGGTATCAAATTATATGGAAAGCTTGCATAGTGATACTAATGGATAAATATCGAAATAAATAATATGAAAATGGAGTATTGTTTTAATTCTTTACGCCAATACATTCATCATGACCGTCAAAATATCCTTTTGTCCCAGTGGAGCAGTTAATTCAATCATTTGCGTCCGTCCGTAATTAATTGGTGCAGTTTATATTTATGTGCCGAGCGCCCAATGACGCCGTTTATAGAGTTGAGTTCGACTGCTCGTTTATTTCTGGTGTCCTGGTACCTACTTTAACAGAAAGAATTTAGACGTTGACTGCCGTTATGTCGAATCTTAAAAAGTTGAAACATTGCCTCAATGTTTAACACCTAAAAAAGGTATAACTCATTAAGGGCTGATTTTTCAATCGACAGATAACGTTAATTGGAAGAATAAATACGTCATATTGACATATTTTCCGTACAAAGGTGTCAGACGGCCATTTTCATTCCTCGGGTAAAAGTTATTGGACTATTGAAAAATCATCCCAAAAAGAATTAAAAATGTTTCCATGCCAAAACTGACTTATGAATACAAATGTGAATGGATGGAGAGGAAGACAAAGGCCAAAGAAAATATGGATGAATTCTGTGAGGAGTGATATAAGGAAAAGGGAATTAGTGATAGTGTGTCACTGACAGGATAGAACGGAAGAAAAAAATATCTTGCGCCACCCCAAGTAACCCTTACCTTATACCATTGTATACGGACAAGAAGATGATGTTTCCATGCACAATTTGTGAGAAGTTTATATTATTCTCTGGATATGAGTATTATTTATGTATGTTATCTGTTTTTAGGGTCCCGTACTTATAAAAAAAAAAAACGGAACCCTTGTAGGATCACTTTGTTGTCCGTCTGTCTGTCAATACCCTTTATCTCGGGAGCGCATGGAGAAATCATGTGAAAATTAAAATCACATACGTTAATACGTTAAGTCTATAGCCCCTGGAAGCTGTATTAAAAATCAAACTTCCAAGTTAACGTTAAAAAGATACGACCGTTTCTGCCGAAAAAAATTTATACTTCGACACTCTCAAGAGAATCATACTACCTAGGTTATTTTCAGTTGAACTAGAACTTCGTTTGGAAAGTAACAGGCCGTTTGTCCACCGCCACCGTCACCAAGACGTCACCGACAACGAGATGACGGGGCCGATTTAGCGATACATTTACTGTGGTCGTGTGTCCACCGCACGCCCGTCACACGAGCGCCGTCATCCTGTCCGCCAATATATTGCTTAGTTCGGCGCTACCGCTAGAACTTGGCCCGATATTATGACGAGCCGAAGTAGCGGTAATATAAAACACGTTTAGGCCGTCACCGAGAACGAGATTATTTCTCGCCGAGATCAAGTTGAAGTGAAGGCGATCGTTTGTCCACCGCGACGATTTCGGTGGTTCAGTCAGTTTGTTGTAGTTGTTGTGAGTAGAAATAAAACAAACGAGGGAATGGCTGCGTTCAGCCGACGACAACTTCTTCTGCTTTTGTACGTTAGAAGGCGTCGGCGATGCAAAGAAAAAAAAAATTAACAGTGTATGTAAACACATTAAACAAAATAATAGATAAAAAGGGAAACAGAAAAATAATAAAAGTGATGCTTATATCTAAAGAAATCTCTTCCAGCATACCTGCGCTGCGAAACGAAAACCGAATAAAAGAGATGTAGACACCGTGTATAAAAGTTATAGGTACTTCAAAATAAAGCAATAAACTTCAAATATGTAGACAAAACATTCAATACATCGGGGGGCTCGGCAGTGCCCCTGCCAAGTCGAGCGCGAAGCAAACACTGCCGTACCATCCTTTACTGGATCCATTTCACCGCATTTTCAGGCCCCAATTGAGAACCTCTCGATAAGACCAGAACGCAGAAATTTTTTTCATCCAGTAAGCTATAAGTAATAAATGTTACTAAAATAAATATGACGCTTTGTCGTTTATTATCAGAACTTCAAGTTCTGTGATACAATAGTAAACGTGTGATACTATTATACCGAAGGTACCGTACAAACCTGTAGGTATGAGGTATATTATTAACAAAAGTTGCGATTTACAATTTATGACGTATTGAAAAAAACTACTTACTAGATCTCATTCAAACCAATTTTCGCTGGTAGTTTACATGATAATGTACATCATATATTATTTTTAGTATTATCATCCTTTTATTTTAGAAGTTACGGGGGGGGGGAGGACACAAAAAAATATATTCGAAACCTCAATATCATTTTCGAAGTCCTATACCAAGATACACCACACGTATGGCTTTGACAAAAAAAAAATGAGTTTCAGTTCTAATTTTGAGGACCCCCAAAATTTATTGTTTTTTTTTTGCTATTTTTGTGTCAAAATCTTAATGCGGTTCACAGAATACCAAGTTTCAACAGCATAGTTATTATACTTTCGGAGAAAAGTGACTGTGACATACGGACGGACAGACAGACAGCCATGACGAATCTACAAGGGTTCCGTTTTTGCCATTAATTGGCTACGGAACCCTAAAAAGTGGTCGTTTAAAAATCCACCTACCTTCTTTAAAGGTTTACTGAGGCGTTTTAAAACTTACTCGTGATTCATTTGAAAAAAAAAACCATACTTTTTAACTGCGCTGACGATTCCATAAATTTCTATTTACCTATCGGTAAGTAATCAAAATATAAGAAACATGTATTATTTCTTTGCTTTCAGTACAACATTGTGTTTTCATAATTAGTAGTTCATATTAATTTTAGCATAATCTACTAAAAGATTATTACCTATTCCCGTAATGAACACCTTATAACAATGAATTCTCGAGAATTCCGCTCTTAAAAAGCGTAAATAATCTGAGTAGGTAACATAACATAAACATTTTTTGCTAGCGGTTTTGTCTGCGCAAACATTGAAAATCTATACTAATAATATAAAGCAGAAGAGTTTGTTTTTTTTGTTTGTTTGGTTGAACGCGCTGATCTCAAGGACTACCGGCTCGAATTGAAAAAATCTTTTTGCGTTGGATAGTCCATTTATCGAGGAAGGCTACGTATGTAGGGATTATATACTAAAACCTTTCTTGAGATCCACTCCATCCATTGGTGAAAACGGCATAAAAATCGGCATAGTAGTTCTTGAGTTTATCGCGAACAGACAGACAGACGCGGCGGAGGACTTTGTTTTATAATAGGTATATAGTGATCTTATTAAACTTTGGAGTCATATTATAAACAGAGACAGCGTTTCGCATGTGACGACATTCAAGTCGGCGGGCGTCACTCCTAGTCCTAGTCCTATAGTCCTCAAGTAAAAATGGCGTTTTGTGTGACAAGGGTAAAAAACCGGATAATCGCGAGTCGGACTCACTCACCGAGGGATCCGTACAAAATTGTGGTGAAAAAAATAAAAGAATCGGTTCAGTAGTTTCGGAGCCTAGTCGGTACAACGATACCTACTAAGATTATGTATTTCTTCTTTATAATATTAGTATAGATTATAAAAATAATTATAATTAAATACTTATTCGAACATAAAGACTTTTAAATTTATAATATTAGTAGGTGTACGATATATACATCATTCGTAAAGGCCCTTGAGTGAGGCTGAATAGCGTCGAGTCAGGTGTCAGTATCATAAGGAGTTGATATTTTGGTAACGTATCAAGTTATTGAATTATCTCATCATTGGTTTTCTCAGAACACGTGGGGTTTTTTGCAATGGAGGAAAAAGTTCGTTTTTTTTTTTTAAGGTATATAAAACGGGGAAACTCTTGGCCCAAATCTCACCTGATGGAAAGTGATGATTAGGCCGAAGATGGAAGCGAGTTTCACCCGGAATCCTCTTAAACAGATGAACTGGCTATCATACCTTTAACTGCCGGAACACAACAATGCTGTTAACATTGTTGTTATGGCGACAGACTTAGACATGATGGTGGTAGCTTGCCAGGCGGACTTAGAACAAGTCCTACCACCAACCAAACCGAGCAAAAAATTTGCCCCCGCTGGGAATCGAATCCGGGACCTCTGGGTCTGAATCAGGTGGTATAACCACTAGACCACGGAGGCGATTAGTGTCACCTGTTTAGCACCACCCGGGGACCACGTGTAGGGATTCGCTGAAGGGTATTCTACTACGGACGCGGGTGACTCGGCCCCCAAAACTTTCGGTTAGACTTTTCGGAGTATAATGGCTACGAGTTTTTTTTTTAATTTTTTTATTGAAATATTGTGATACTATTACATGTACTTACCATGTACAAACTGTCCGTAAATGGATTCAGTGATAAAAATAACTTTGTCAACATTCTTTAAATTCTTCTTTTTTAGAATAAAAACCGAACTGTTTTAATTTTCAACTATTGGAGTATGCATTTATCAGAAGCATAGATATCCCATGCTTTCCATAGTCCGTTATTTTGTAAATTGTTTGCTTTTTTACTCGATTGCCAAGGAAGGGTAATGTTTTTCGTGCGTATCTTGTATGAATGTTTGTTGGTTTGTTTGTGCCGCTCCTCGTAAAATACCGGTATTCAGCTGAATCCGAATCGACTGGAAGCCAACCCCAATATATTTGAGAAAAGGCTAGGCAGATGATGATTCATTCGTCAATAAATTAAAAATCAACCTCATAATATTCCTATGATGTAAACAGAGATTTTTACTATGTTTACCGTTTAAAAATTCATTGTAAATAAATTATAAACATACACGCATTATTAATCGCAAAAAAAAAATCAAAGTCTTGAAATGAAATGTAAAAAAAAACCTACAAATCACCAGTTACAATTCCCATTTAAGAGCTACTGGAATTTTTCTAATGACAGATCCGAGACAGTTGTCTTAGACTATTTTCCTTTAATTTTCTCAGAAGGATTATTTTTTCCACGTGTTTCCGCGTTTAGTCATAAATTTGATCGTCTGCGTGTTCAGGTATCATTGTATTATTTAGCGACGTTACCTCCAAGTAACAAAAGGGTTTATAAATAATAAGCAGTGTAGTAGATTTCCCCCGCGGCGTCGCTCGTACGTGCGACCTCGTGCGTCTTCCCGCGTCGTGGTGGATGGAAATTTGGACGCGCGGGTGGAATTCTATTGTATTGTCTGGTCCCAATGTTCGGAATGGGTACTGATGATAAAAGGATTTGGTGTGCAGGCTAAAATATTCACTTCAAGGAAATTGTATTTATTAGTTAATGCTATATATATTTATATGTTTTATTTTAACAAGTGTGTGGTACAATATTATTAAAATAATGCTTTGAGTACCTCATCCCGAGTGTTAAACCATGTCGCACTACCAGTTTTCTTGTGTGATATCTACAAGCACAAGCCGGTGGTCCCGGCCGCCAAAATGCTGTCATTAAAACATGACAGAGGCCCTTGAGGTGGTATAGAACCTCTGACACTAGGCGTGTGGGGTCGTTCGACCTTACACTCCCACGATAAGAAGAAGATATATATCTACAAGTGCAAGTTGTATGCTAACTTTTGTATTTATTTGAATGTACTTAGGTCGTTTATGCATCTGTAGGATAGGGTTATCGGGTTCCTTTTAGAGTGTATACAAGGCAGTACATTTGATGGCTGTTGTATTTGATTTTAAGACCGTGACTTGAGATTTGTGATGCACTTTCGTATTGGGCGTGAGTGGTATAACAATTATTTGGTGTACTTTCAAGAAAGTAACTATTTTTGCTTTAAGAGCCAATGGTTACTGTTGCAGTGGAAGAAGTGTCCATTTCTCTGAGTTCTATTCAATTAAATAAATACTTAGTAGTATAATGAATATATATTTTTTTCGATTGCGCTGTGAAAATGTGAATTTTCACTAATTTCATAACGACATTGTAACTTATATATGAAAAAATGCTTTTGTACTAAACCAACTTAAGTAATCAAAAAAAAAATCACAAAACGACCACTGTTTTCAATTTGTATAAGCTGCTTGCTGAAAAGAAAGTAGGTATGTGCAAAATTAAAAATACCAACCAATTCAAATTATTTTTTCTTGAACGAAAATTTTAACGTTCACTTCAGTAGAATTCACGAATACAATGTGGTGGCTCATGCACTGAATAAATATACAATTTCATAGCTGCCACATTGGGATGTACATATTTTCTGTATATTTTCTCGTACCTGCAACATAAATACAATGCTTTTGTTTTCAAATGTATAATCGGCAATGGGTAGAATATAACAATCGAAATTCGATATAAAATGCGAGTTAGTTTCAGTAAAATTTCATTAGACCGTCATTCAGAATTGTGAAAAGACAAGTTTTATTGTATAGTTAGTAACTTTCATTTTTTTATGTTTTACTCGTTTTTGTTTTTGTATGGATCTCTGGTCTAAAACTTAAGATTTATTTATTAAGGCGAAAACCCACCGCAACGCACGGAGAGGCTACTCACAAGTGTGTGGCTTCACCTTGCATGAATATGTATGAGAGTTCGCGCCTTTACTTAAATTGTTTCGCAGTTTCTCAAAGATATGCTACGAGTTTATAGCTTGCGTAGCAAAGTACTACGCATCGCCTACGCCGTAGCCAAAGCGTAGCACTTTACAGCCATACGTCTTTCTCACTTTCTATTACGCATGTTAGCCTAGTTCTTACGGTATTTTATAGCCCTTATGTATACAGACTCATATAACAGACCCAAACCATTAAGTGAACAGCCAATAAATCACGTAAACAATAGATTTAGAGCAACTATCCTTACTAACAATCAGAGGTTCCAGTTAACAAGCTATGACCGTGACTTATACATATAGTGGTCTATTAACTAGACAAACTTCTGATCTGAAGCTTTTACATAGAAGAGAGAAAAGCAGAAAATCCACTCAAATGTTTTCAGTAGGTAATCGATATTTTTTATGCTTTGGGCTTATCTATACTAATATTATAAAGAGGTAACAATTGTTTGTAAGTTTGTATGTAGGGGGTAATCTCAGGAACTACTGGTCCGATTTGAAAAAATCTTTCAGTATTAGATAGCCTATGTATCGAGGAAGGATATAAGCTATTATTATGATGATATGTTTATAGCTTAGCAGCTCAAATCATCACGCTAAGACTAAAAGGAGCCGAGCATTAATGGAAAATGTGACGCAGACGAAGTTGCGTGGGTCAGCTAGTGGTTTGATAGTATTGTAGCGACATCGAAACCGTCACATAAGAGCTAACGAAGCGTTACAACTACCGTCTGGTCGGACGGACCTCCCTTTTTATAGCAGGCTTGCGGGACTTTACACCTGGTCTGCAAACCTCTATAGCGGTGACCCTTGACATTGAACGTCATCGCAGCCTTTGCGAAGCTGCCTCAGCTTGGCGTCATCATCACTTCTCCTCATCCTGACCTCGAGCTCTCGAGTAGCGAGCCATACAGTAACCTCTGCTACTACGGGTGTCCTGATCAAGAGCATGCAGTGGACGCGCATTCCTGGTCAGCATTCTCAGCCCATACATATCATTTTCTTCAACCTCATTAGTGACTTTGGCAAGCAAACTGCACATTTGAACGGTCACATGAAGAACTTCTTCTAGTCAACCCCAGCAGTCACATCACTACATCACACTGCAGCAGCACCACTCCGAGCTCACTGCATCATCCCGATTTACTGGGAAATCATAACCATGACTCACTGGGGCTACGTTGACAGTTCCGACTCACCTAGAACTCGGCAACTTCCGGTTCCGACTCACTGGAACCGACCTTTCTTGCAGGCATTCCAAAACGGATGGTCGAATTATTCACTATCAACCTCCGGTGTCCAGAGGGGAGTGATAAAGCGGCATCGAAACCGCCACATAAAAAACTGACGAGACGAAATTTATCCATCCATCCATCTGTACCACCAGCAGCGAACTACTGAACGAAAGCAGTGGAACTCTCTGCCTGCGTCTGTGAGTGAACAGGCTCCTTCTGGGTAAGCTCGCTCCATCGTAGACTCCTTCTAGAAATTCTTTTGTAGCACCAGCTCATACCAGCCACCTATTTTTAGACTGACCTCGGCGGCGACCGTGTGATCCGCCCAGTCCTATTTGAGCCTGGCCATCTTCTTACCCACGTACATTATTTCCTCATTATGCGACTCGGTGATCGGCCAGCCGGTCGCTTCTGTCGACATCTCACCGTGATCACTTAGGAGGAGTGAACGAACAAGTGAGCTGTTATCCCATCTTGTTTTTATGGTTTGACAGCTCACTTGCGCGAGTAACGTAAGTGAGGAGGAAGAATACACCTTTCGATGAGTTTGCGCTTCAGATCGGTAGATCACCGATTTTTTTTTTGATTTTTTTTTTTAGGGATGGGAAATCATCCAATGACTCCTCCCGCTCTGGGTGTAGCGGGAGGGAGTGTCAGACTTCTACTGACTAAAACCCATCCATGTTCTTTCATTGCCCTTTGTGTTCCGGAGCCACGGTGTCTCTTGCGAATAATCCCGCGACTCCGGCAGGCGTCGGCCGTTTCGGGCCCCTCTGTGTTGCTGACTCTCTTTGAGGCGCGCGTGGAACACTAACGCGCCGTCGACACCGCCTGTCGTCACTAGACGGATGGACGCGAGCCAATAGCTCGCCGTCCACAGGCCCGCGCCTACGGTGGCCGGAGGTCACCAGGTGGTGGCCCCCGACGCCCGCGGCGTCTACCACGGCGGCCGGGACGAGAGGATCTCCTCTCCCGCTCCGCCACCTCCTTCGCTAGCATGACTGCTTCGCAGAAGGAGGCAACGGCGTCCCATTCCGTCTCGCTCCGGACCATGGCTTGGACCAGCGCCGGACGCGAGAGATTGCCGCCGATCGCCGTTTCGAGGACACGGCGGTGCGCCGCCCAAGCGGGGCACACCTGCACAGTGTGCTCTACCGTGTCCTCCGGTCGATCCTCGCAGTATCGGTAGATCACCCTGCGTTAGCATTTTCATGGACCAGTTGCTTGTCCAAGCGTTTTCGTTGCGGCGTTCGATTTCCTTTTCTTGCCTGGTTTTGAAAGAATTTATCTGGCCCTGGCCCCACTTATCGAAATAATGTATTTATTTCCGATCTACCTCGACCTTACGCTTCGTGCTGTTGGTCATTAGCTAGGATTTAGACCAATTCATCGCAAGTCCCACCTTGACGCTGTAGCTGTGCTCAACTTTTGGAGCATGATCTGGAGTTCTAGACCTGTGGGAGCGAAAAGGGCAATTTCATCGATAAATCGGAGGTTTGTCAGCCCCCTTTTACCATCGTCAATACTTTTGGTCTTCCATGATGCTGCCATTGTTTTAAATATCTCTACAAGTGTCCTTGTAAATAATTTGGGATAGATTCAATCGCTCTGTGTAAGTGGTGCTAATTTGGTATTTTTTTACAAACCCAAACTATTTATTTACTAGATATGTATGATTTATTTATTCTTGAATTAAAGACTCTAAGCTGTAGGTGTAGAGTGCACTTTTCATATTATGTGAAGATTGAGTTCAAACACGAGGCTAAACAATTTCTTATTAAAAGACTAGTTTTCGCCCGCGACTTCGTACATCTCAGTTTTCCCCTTCCCTCAGGAATTTTGAGAAATCCTCTTCTAGTACTCCCTACACTTCCCAAGGAACCTACATGCCAAATTTCAACCTTCTACGAACACGTTTCGGCTGTGGGTTTTGTCAGTCACACACTCACTCAGTAACAGAAGAATTTTATATATTAGGACTAGCTGACCCGCGCAACTTCGTTTGCGTCACATTTTTCACTAATAAAATGACTATTAATATATAAGGGTTGGTTATAGAAGGGTAAAAATTTAGGGTGGTATGTATTTTTAATGCCACATTATACACCACTAATTTTTAATTACTACAAATACTTAAAGGGCTTATTAGAAAAGGTCTTGTTATTATATATGTAAAGTCTCAATAAATAATATTCATAAACAGCAAAGTTATTAACGTTTGTTTATATCCCAAAATGTCACTCAATTTATGGTAAACGAAAAAATAAGCAAGCCAAACTTTTCTTTCGCACTTTAATTGGGCTTAGGACCAACAAAATTATCAACTTTTTACAATTAAGTTATTTTTAAGAAATCATTTAAGATACTCAAGTAAAAATAAGTCAAATTAAACAATTTTGGGATTTCGTTTTTTTTTTTTACTTTTCACTCCAAAATTATGATCAGTAATGGGTACGAAACAGCCCCATTTTTTTTTGTACTAATTAAAAATAGTGTTGTAGAGAAATAAAAATAGAAAAAAATGTCCAAAAATAAAAATAAAATGTTAGGGGTGGACAACCCTTATCACTTAGGGGTATAAAAAATAGATAGTAGCCGATTCTCAGACCTACTGAATGTGCATATTATAAAATTTAGTAAAAATAGGTAAAGCCGTTTCGGAGGAGTAAGGTAACTAACATTGTGACACGAGAATTTTATATAGGTATAAGATATTGATTGATAACCTTCTGCTCATTTATAGTTTTCTGTGTGATCAGCGCAAAGCGTTCAAATTGGCTGTTACGTGAACGATTATCTGCGATCATGATGTTAGAATTTAGTAAAGCTTCAAGGAAAGACTGAAAATAAACATTTATTTACCTACTTTCTTATGTTTTTTTTGGTAAAGTCTTATTTTTTTTTTTCTGTGAGATCTGCTTTTCTTGATTTTATTTGCTACTTCCTAGTAAAACAATAGAAATATCTTAACTAAGTTTAATTTTGGGTGATGGAAGAATAAATGATCTCGTTATTTCCTGGTGTACGGAGACATGTTGCAAAATTTGTTCGTAAGAGTCACCACGGCCCTGGATCGCAAGGGGTATTAGGAGAAACAGGGATGGGTTTCAGTCAGTAAGAGCCTGAAATTCCCTTCTGCTCCGCCCAGAACGAGGGGAGTCACTTGATGATTTCCCATGGTAGGAGTTTATGTAACTTTAAATATTCGATGTTTAGTCAAGCAGGACATTAAGATAGATTTTCAGTAATTTAAAAATAAGAAATAGATATCTCGAAAGCATATTATACAAAAATACAAAACTGGCCAAGTGCGAGTTGGCCTCGGGTGCAAAGGGTTCCGAACCAATTTCGTTTTGAACATGATGTAAAACTCCAGAATTCTTATAAGTTTTCCTGTAATATTTTAGTATAAAACTATTATATTGATTTAAATATTTTGGGCTCAGTAGTTTCGGAGATAAGAGGGGGGGGAGGGTAGTTTTGGGTCTAATTTCTTAAATAACTTCCAAACGAATTATTTTAACATTAAAAAAATATGAAAAAAACCCTCACAGTAAGCTCTTTCATTTGATATGTCACACGACACAGTTTCAATTTTTTTTTTCTATTTTTACCCGCAAATGTGACCGGAGTTTATACTAAAAATTTATTTATTGATGACGTGTCACATGGGAGACGTCACAACCAGAAACTAGTAGTTAGTAATAAAAATAATTTAATCATTAAATTAAATGTCTCTTTTCTGTCAAACACTATAACGCATCAAAACACTGTGTATGTATTGTATGTATGAAACTACTGAATCAAGTGAACTTGCATGAAAATTTCATTTAAAAGAACTTATAAAAAAAACAAGGATTCAAAGTACAAAAATGCATATTGCCTTCCAAAATCTTTTAAAAGTCATCCCAATTAAATACTTGTGTTTCAATTTAAGTTACAAATGTATACAATTAAAGAAAAAGACTCTTAACTAACTAAGATAAAAAATAATCTAACATAATATGGCATCGAAAAATTTGTCTGCATCCATCACTGAATAAAACTATAAACATCAGATCCATGAAATTCTTAAGTCGTATAATAACATAATATGTAAATATACTGAACGTGCATACTACACCATATGCAAAACTTAATATTTAACGAATAAACCGCCGGCGTAGTTTGTGGAACATAATCACAATTAGAACTTGAATATATTTAACAAGAATAGCACTGATAACGAATTTGCACAGACGTGGATAGTGGGGCTTTTCCTGTGTCCCAAAGTATAAAACGTCGCGGTTTGCAATGCAGTAAATATGTTCAAGTAGTATAGTAGTAGTAGTAATAGAAAAGTCAGTTCAAATTTAAAAGTACGAAACCCTCCTCAAACCTCCTTTAAAATTCTTTAAAATAAAAAAAAAACGGCCAAGTGCTAGTCAGACTCTCACATAGAGGGTTCCGTATCAAAAAAGAAAGAAAAAACCCGTTTCTTGTATGAGAGACTCATTTTTTTTTTACTGCAGTGTATTTTTCGTACTCGCATATACCGTTTTTTCCCGTTTCCGTAGGAATTTAGGGAAAACCCCTCTTAGTACACCCCCATACTCCCCAAGGAACCTACATACCAAATTTCAAATTTGCAAGACCATTAGTTTCGGCTGTGGCTTATGTCTGTCAGTCACTCACTCAGTAATCAGACCTGGCGTCCACAATTGAGGACATAAAATATAATTAAACCTATACGTATTACTTTCGTTCATACGTACAGAAAAACGGTTGTATTCATTTGTTCACATAATAAATCAACAAAAACGGTACAAGTAGCGCCATCTTGAATGTATCGTGTTTTAACATCTTTTCGTCAAGTTTCATCCAGTGATCGTACGTGTTGCGACCCATTCAGGTAAGCTGTTTTTTTTATTCGAACATACTAAGATTTTGCGCAAAATTTGCATTTTCAAAAATATGTATCAATAAGTTATAGTACTAAGATCATGTATGATTTATTTTATGCCTCATTTATTGTTATTTTATATCAGAATAATAGATTTTTAGATTTGTCCTCAAATGTGCTCATCAGGTGTCAATTTTGTCTTTTCTGCGTAATATTCAAATAGTGTAACGATCTTTGAAACCAAATACGTATATTTTATAAATCTCATTTTACGTTGTTTTTGCAGCATATTTTTATTAGAAAAACATTATCTAACATTTCTTTATACATATTTTTCAGAATAAGTATTCAACGTATAATGTTTTCACGAAATGCCTTGGATCTTCTACGTGACGGAAATCTCTCAGACTTAGACTTATCTTCAGATGACGATGATGGGAATGGAGGTAGTCTTGCTCGAGACTCGCGATCTGTTCGATTCGGTGCAGATGCAGAATCAAAGGGAGATCTTCCCTCCAGACTCTGATGAAGATGAAACGGATGATATTCCTCTCGACGACATTTTCGTTCGACCTGATCCTATACACGAAATTCCTGACAATTTTGATGGAGTATTTGAGAGTTAACCAGGAGCAGCTTCTTCAAATGAAGATATTTTTGTGAATTTGACACCAAAGTCGAGGATTAGGTGGAGGCACAAGAGCTGGAAAATACTATCCTATCAGACTGGTGTCCACCAATAGGTATTGACCCTATTGTCGAAGCTCCAGTTGATTATTATCACAGATAAGTCCCGCAACAGTTGTTTCTCATTATGGCTGAAATGACGAATTCATACGCAGTGCAATCACACAAGCCTAGATTTCCAGATTGACCACGAATTACTCGGAGTCCCGATAAACAAACGACTCACTTTGCTTCACTTTCGTCGCAGATTAGCAGAATGCTTAGTTTTGCGAAGTAAACAGATTGGTGTCGCTAAAAGAGGCCGTCCGAGTGGCAGTAGCAAGGTGCCACCCGTAATTATTCCCCGAAGACCAGGAGAAATTCGCTCTGCGAGTGAAATAGCTCGTGACGGGGTTGGACACTTTCCTGCACATGATGACGGTGCTGGAACACTCTGCAAAATGATAGGATGCAAGGGAAAATCGCGTGTAAAGTGCATCAAGTTTAAAGTGCACTTATGTCTAACAAAGGATAAAAATCGCTTTTTAGCATTCCACACATAGGCTTTTCTATTTCTAGTTTTTTTTTTCAACTAATACATATTTATTTTATATAATAACAGTGCCAAAGGAAGATCTCATTTCATTTGTATTTACTTTATTCCATTTTTCTAATAAAAATATAGTATGCTAACAGTGGTTATTGATATATAAAAATACTACTATACATGTATCGTAATTATAATTAGAGCCGGTTGTCCACATTTGTGCACATAAAGAAAAACAAGTTTTTCTCAAAAACTTGGCTACCAGGATTTTTTTTATTATTTTTTTTCCTAGTTCTTATTGCCTATTATAACACTGAAATTTTACTTAAATACGTCCGAGAAAATAAAAAAAAGCAGGTCTGAACCCTTTCAGACCTGCTTTTTTTTAATTTCTCGGACGTATTTAAGTAAAATTTATCCGTAACCGGTGAAACTGGCCCTTAGATTATATTATTTGCTGTTATAGTGACAATATAATACATTACACGATGTCAAAAAAACTTTGTAACAATTTATTATTTTTAAAAGAGTGTCCGTGGAGTTTCTTGCACGTTCTTCTCCATAGAGATCTACGCTTTGGAACGTGCAAATAGCTTCATCTTTTTGGACCGACCGATCTTGACAATTCAAATGTGCCTGTAAATAAATGGTTTAATTGAAATAAATGTCTGAGTCTTGAGTCTGAGAGTCTTTGAGTCTTTGAGTCATTGAGTCATTGAGTCTTTGAGTCTTTGAGTCTTTGAGTCTTTGAATAGAAATACAACTCTGAGAAAATACCAACTGTCTACCTTTTACGGTTCTTCAATTGCACTTTGCTCAACTCGCTGACATATAGTCGGACGGACGGACGTACAGCGGACGCTTAGTAATAGGGTTCGAGTACGATACCCAAAATGTTAGAAAAAAAATAGAAAAAGAAATAACGTAAGCTACAAATATGGGGACTATTTTGCCTAGCTATGGGACAATATGCTAACTAAAAATAATGACAACTGCACAAATAATAATACTAGCTACTTTCTTCTTCAACATCATATTGTACAGAGAAGTATTATAACGTTTTTACTAAGAATATTTACTAGGGCCAGTCGCAATTTTGAACAGTCATTGCCTTGCATAAAACTCTTCCTAATTCATATTTCTAAGTGGAGTCAAGCAGTATGGACTGTTCGTGTATATCTTCTAAGAGATCTTACCTAGCGACAACATTTTAATTTCCGACATACACGCGAACGAAGTCGCGGGAAACAGCTAGTATTCTCATACATGCGAACGAAGTCGCGGGCAATAGCTACTTTTATGATAAAATCAGACAAGATATAACGAAGCTCACGTTACCGTCGGGTTAACGTGTCCGAGAACATAGTAAGTTCTACCTTTATTATGTCCAGTAACTGGTTACTGTTAGTTTGGGTTGCATCTATGAACACCACTTCTCGTCATAAGCTATGACTTCCAGTCTCTATCTAGTATGTTTCAATAGAAAATGCTTCAGTACAAAGCAATTTGCGACAACTTTCCAATTTTCTTAGCGGAAATGTGAAATTTAAATTAAGTCAAATTTTGAACCAAATAAATTAACCGTGGCTTAAGTAAATATATTTTATGAAACTTATTTTCCCTTTTATTAAACTTGTGACAAGAACAACGTCAGATTTTCCATTTTTGAATTTTACTCATAATTGAATTTTGAGTTTATTAAAAACTCGGTGGATTTTGCATTGTACTTTTAAAAAATTGTTTCATACCTGCGTTATGAAACGCTCTTTTATAATCTGTTTTACTAATTTTTCGTGTTCATATTAATATAAAACCAGGAATTTAAGTGTGGAATTAGTTATATATTAATAAAGATAACTGTGGTTTGAATTCCACGCCTTAATTTTTTTTTTTAAATTGAGGTTTGTTTTTTCATATTTTCACACGATGGTCATTCAGGCATTTTTTTAAATTATTCGTAGCCTCGTGTCGCGTTTTGACTACAATCTCAGCTCTCAAATAACTTTTTAGGCGTTTATGGCTCTTTTCAGTAAGGACATTCGTATCCAAAATCCTTTGCTTGGGGTAGAAGTAGTAAATGGAAAAAACTGGAGAGGCAAACTGTGATTTAGTTTTATACTCTTTAAGAGCTTTCTTAGAGCGAGTCGGTCTCTCACCCAAAGGATACCGTGCCATAAAGCGAAAAAAGAACACATTTCTTGTATGGAACCCCCCTTTAATTTTTTAATTAAATAAATTATAACTCCTTTTTTTATAGCGGCCATAAAAAGACACATTCTGTGAAAACTTCATCTGTCTATCTGTTACGTTTTATGAGACACAGCCTACTGTATGTATGTATGTATGTAAATCGGGCTGGTTTCCGCAACTCCACGACTAGGCGCGTATTTTGCGTGTAGGTGGGACAAATGTGTCATTCGATCCACCCCAGCTCCCCAAGGAAGGCCAGCAACGCCTTGGTGTTACCAACTATCTCACAGAAGGTACCTGGGTTACCGAAGTACTTGGCCTTGTAATCCGCGACTATCGGGCAGTTTAGAAGCAGGTGTGCTGCTGTCTCATCCTCCTCCATACATAAATTAAAAGACCCGTGGCCAGTTGTTACGGCTGTGACTGAACGCAACTGTTGTTTAGTGAGTCTTAGGGCTTGTTTTGTGAACCGGCCATCAATAGAGGAAAGTGCCTCTTTGGCCTGCCTACACTCACCATGGTGAGTCAGCCCATAGCTTGCTGATGTTTGTCTCTGGTGCGTTTCCTTACCAGATTGCGTAGGTACCCGAAAGGCAGCGGCACGAAGGGTTCGGGTCCAATCGGTGTCATACTCGAACCCCTTGTGGAAACCTCATCCGCTGCATTGTTGCCTCGGGATTCGTTGTGTCCCTTGATCCATTGAATAGTTACTTTGTTGTGTATAGGTACCAACCTGGTTGAAACGCTGGTGACACTCGAGAATCAGCCCAGAGTTAACGGTGTGGCTGTTCAGAGCTTGCAGGACGGCCATGCTGTCCGAAAGTATGCGTATTGAATGGTCCTTAACTTCCCTGGTTAGGATGGCTGATGCCGCCAGAGAAATGCCCATGCATTCAGCTTGGAACACTTTCACACAGCCTGCTGTCAGACAAACGGACTGGCGGACAGATGGATGGACGGATGGATAACGGAGGCTTTGTAATAGGATTGCGTCCATTTGGGTACGGAACCCTAAAAATTGGCATCGAACTCTGTTTTGTTAATTTATGTTTGGACTACTCCAATTCCATTATCGAACATTCATGAATAATTCAGACACGAGCAATTGACACCTAAACTCACTATTTGAGTCAGGTGCCAAAGTTGATTTTAATAAATTAACACCGATTTTTTCGCGCAAATAATTTGAAATAGAATTGATGAATTTCAAAATCTTTTGTTGTTACATTATAGTGCCAACACAAATACGCAATCTGTGAACATGTCTACCTGTTACGATTCTTGAGATACAGCCCGCTGACAGACAGACGGCTGGACGGACGGACGGTTGGACGGACGGGCGGACGGACGGACAGTGGAGGCTTAGTAATAGAGTTCCGTTGGCTACCCTTTGGGTACGGAACCCTAAAAACGAACGTTGTAATTTCCTAGTCTGAAACTACTAACCCGCCTTGAGGAAGAGGATTAAACACCACGCTGTTTAATCCTCTTGCATTCTCCGTTTGAGGAAAGCTCTTTGCCCAGCAGTGAAAGAGTACCTGGCTAATACGACACACCATGGCAAGTGGTGTTTGCTTTCCATACTACAGACAATCCGTAACAACTGTTATAGACCTTCAAATAACAGCCAGAAGTTCAGAAATTAATGGTGATAATAATCAGCCATCTATGGGCTGAGCAAGTGTCGCTGTACCGCGAAAATCGATCTGTGTTGTTATTATCAATGAGCCAAAAGCGTGATAGTTTTCAAGTCCAGAATCAGGTATAGTACCAGGAGATCATAACTCCGTGGAGCTACCAGCTATCAATCTCCCGCCCGCTACTCCCCCTCCCTCGCACCACATCCCGTCATCTAGTCGCCGGCGACTATTTAGCGAGTCGAGGGGAGTTCGTTACTCAATTAGGCGCCAGTTAATCAGCGCCTTCCAAACAGAATGTATTCTGAATGAATAATTTTGCCTGCACATCGTCTGAGTAGGGAACCGACCTGATAATTTACATTAATTTCCTTCTGCAACTGTGATGGATATTTTGTGGGAATCTATCCTTGTCCCAACTATGTGCATTTTTCTGAAATAAGAAGTTAGTATCAGTAGCCTATAGTAGGCCCTGGGAAACCTTGACTAGTCTCCTTCAGGCACTCAGTAGCTGATTTTAAAATGAGAATTTTGAACATGAGCCATGAAAATATAATTTGTATTTTTTTTTAAATTTTTATTTATGAAGTATTGCGTTTTATACGTTCAACATTATCATCATCATCATATCAGACGAAAAAAGTGCACTGCAGGATATAGGCCTCCCCCAAGCGTCGCTACGACAACCGGTCCTGTGGGTCTGGCATCCAACGGCTACCCGCGACTTTCAACCAAGTTCTTTTGGACGGCGCTGTTCAAACGCGTGTATATGAAACCAGCCTTACCGATTAGGTAGTAATTTATTTTTTTAAACCTGCAGTCCTACATTAACTTATTATGTTAGAATAAGAAATAAAACGCAGATTTTAATTTTATGCAAACTCAAACAACATGACATTTCGCAAAGATGACGGCGACTAATGTTATTAGTCGCGTAAAATACTTTTTATTGTTCATTTTGGCATGAAGCCAGTCCGTTTTACAAAAGTATTTGCAACAAATATATTAAAGTAGACAATTTAATATCGTGTATGTCCGATACTTTTAATGTACAAGGCGAATCTGGACATTGTCCTTTCCTCGTTCCGCTGTAATGGACAGGCACACTGAATGATAAAACTAGTCCAAAAACTTTAATTCAGGAAGCATTACTTTGGTAAAAGCCTGTCAAAATACCAACGTTGTTAATATTCTATATAGGTGTGTACAAACATATTACTATAAAACCGAGTGAATAGAAATTCACTGGTAAATTTCACATTATTCAAATATTCTAAAGACTATATATATGTAGTATGTGAAGTTAAATTGGAATTTAACTTCACATACTACATTTCGCTTTAACGAGTCAAATCAAATTATGCGTAAACATAATAAACAAATAACACATTAAATTAGGTTTTGCTATTTGATGGAATTATGCAGTTCATTTGAAAATACAATTGCATTTTACTGAGAATTATTATTATAATGCCAATGTCCATACTACGTTGAATACATAGGTTCTCGTCCAATCACCGAAGTTAAAATACAAATGCATTTTACTGAGAATCAATTATCACGATTATTTTTTTATTTTCTTACTTTCTCGGGTCCCTGGAGGAGAAGACAACTCGCAGAGGCCCCGTTAGACATTTCAAATGTAATGGGGCACCAACCGGCGATTATCCCTGTATGCACTGAAAGTATTCCCAAGGACAATCCCCGGTTGGAGCAGTACTATTGCAGAATATGGAGACAAAAAATGAAACGCTATGGGTTTGGGTGGTTTAGTGGACTGATAATCGTTTATTATAGAAGAACTATCGGCCCCTGCCTGACCACTAACAATATACACGGCTTTTAAATGGCAGGGGGTGACTTGCACACTCAATGAATGGGCCCCCGAAAACGGTCGCTAGCAGCGCCAAGGACGCAACATAGCCTGAGGTGCTAGAGGATTGGAGAGGTATACCACGGCTATCAGGACAATCCCGGAAGTACGGTCAAGATCCCTACTAGCATGTTACTGGATTATACATCCTTCTCCCGAGCACGTGTGCTCTAGCGAATCTCCACTCAGACCGGCCAATTAAGGCAAGACAGAGGTGGGAGCTCTATTCCTCGTCAGTTTTCACACTGGCCAGCCAATAAAGGCAAGCCGTAGATGAGGAACAAGACTTCTCCCGGGATATAAGGTTCGTGGGGTCGCTACTGCCCAACAGTTCGCCACAAAACTGCCTTGCGTATTGTATCTCTCTTTGTCTGGCCCCTCACCTTAGGTATGACCTAAGGTCCATCGGGACGCGCCAGCCCCACCACGACGTCAACGTAGAAGATAATGCGGTAGACACGATTATTATTGTTACGCGCCAGAATTAATACCGGGCCCGCAACGTACTACTAACACCATCTAGTATCGAGTAGCGGAATTAATTGAGTCACGATATTTCTTATGTTTTCTATGCTAGAATATTTTCGATGTTTCGACTCCTGGTCAGTCGGGACCGGTAAGAACCCGAACATGTTTCCATACTCAAAGGTTCTGGAAATAACTCATAATCTGCCCAGCCTTTTCCCAACTATATTGGGGTCGGCTTCCAGTCAAACCAGTTTCAGCTGAATACCAGTGTACAAGAGCAGCTGGCTACCAGACCTCCACAACCCATTAACAGGGTAACATGGTACTTCTTGGCAAGACTGAAATCAGATTTACTGGCTACTGACATATGTAACGACTGCCGAAGATCTACAAATGATAACCAAAATCAAGGGCTTAACGTGCTTTTCTAGGCATGAGATGGTCACCCGAGATGGTCCACAGACTAACCATGGCAAGCGTAGCTTAACCTAGATGATCGACCCGTGCTGCTGTTATAATTTAGCCACAAGCTCATCGCAGAGAAATCAATAGTGTTACATTGCCAATATATATATGTGTCGTACATCGTATTACAATATTGGTCCATTAGCACAGATATAATTAGTGCCAAAACGCCAACTGATGTGGTTTGGCACAAAGTTGGTTGGTCAGAAGTTGGCAATACAATACAGTGATAGTCATCCAAGTCTCTTTCCATCCAATTCTCCTCATACAGAATGTTCGGAAAACTAGTCATCATCTATGATTTTTCTCGCATTCCCAGTCGAATGGATACGAAAAACAATTCTTAGGCTTAGTTCTTCAATTGAAAATTATCACAAAATGATTGTGATAAATAAAATCGTCAATCTCACGTTAGCTAGCTTTCATTGCTAATGACAACACTCGGGCGAGGGGGTCAATAATTTATTTCCAGAAACCGTAGTTGGGAAAATCGATGGGAAATCATAAAATTACTCCTCTCGCTCTTGGGGGAGCAGAAGGGAGTGCAGACTCTTACTGACTAAAACTCATCCGTGTTCCTCCGAATGCCTTTTGCGTTCCAGGGCCGCGGTGACTCTTTCGAATAATTTCCGCAACCCTGGCAGGCACTGGCCTTAGTAGGCCCCGACTTCTATTTTGATATCTCTTAGTAGTTTTAATTTTTTTATTGACAAGTTTTCTGATATATTTTTAACCGACTTCCCAAAAAGGAGGAGGTTATCAATTCAGTTGTATGTTTTTTTTTTTAATGTTTGTTACCTCATAATTCCGACAATTATGAACCGATTTGAAAAATTCTTATTTTATCTGAAAGGATATACTTGCAGATTGGTCCCATTTAAATTTTATGAAAATCGGTTACGAACTTTGGATTTTAAATCGAAATAGCTGGAATTCGTCTACTTGGATGAAACATAAAACTATGTCATCCAAGTAATCGAAATTGCGTATTTTGCTTTTCTGCGATTTTGCAGTGGTGTTTTTAGGTGTGGGGTACCACTAAAAAGTGAAAAATACAAAACTTTTCACAAAAAAAAATACAACCGACTTCAAAAAAAAAAAAACACTACAAAGTAAAAAATAACTTTAAATTCGGAAGTCGGTGTCAAAATACGAAGAAACTAACAAAAACACCGACTTCCGAAATTAAAGTTATTTTTTACTTTGAAGTGTTTTTTTTGGAAGTCGGTTGTATTTTTTTTTTGTTTTTTTAGTTGATAATTTATTTTCTTTAATTTTTAGTTTTGGTTGTCGCTTCTGGCGGAATAAATGCTTTTTCTATCTTTCTTTCTTTTCTTTCTTTCTTTTTTTTTCTTTCTTTGAAGTGCGTGGAACACAACGCGCCATCGACTTCGGCCAGGGGGGCTACACTGAAAGCCCATAGTCTGAAGTTTCAGCCTTAGTTGCGGTTGTTTTTACTAATATCGCAAATCGTGTTGTATTTCATTCTTGGTTTGGTTTTGGTACTATTTGTAATTTCTTTGGTTATGCGGTTGAGCTCGTGGCTAAATAATAACAGCCGCACAGGTCGATCTTCGAAGTTAAGCAACGCTTGCCGAGGTTGGTCTGTGGATGGGTGACCATCTTAACATGTCGGATTTCCTCTGTGCCTCGGAAAGCACGTTAAGCTGTTGGTCCTGGCTGTCATTTGGAGATCTTTGGCAGTCGTTACGGATTGTCAGAAGCCAGCAAATCTGACACCAGTCTTGCCAAGGAGTACCGTGTTACCCAGTTAATGGGTTGTGGAGGTCTGGCAGGCAGCCGCTCCACGTAAAATACTGGTATGCGGCTAATCCGGTTTGACTGGAAGCTGACTCCAATATAGTTGGGAAAAGGCTAGGAATATGATGATGATACGGACTAGAATACGCCCGCAACTAAGCCTGAAACTTCGTACTTCGGGCTTAGAGAGTAGCCTCCTAAGTTCTGATCGGATAGTCAGCCAGCAGATCGGAGGTGGAATCGCCACCTACCATCTACCTATTTGCTGACATCATCTAAATTGTTTCAGGCGATATAACTTGACTGAGAAACACACATACATACAAATAACAGTAAAACCACAAAAACCACAAATTGCACAAAGAGATAAATTCGCGCACATGATATAATTATCCATAAAGCAACCTCTGAAAGTCAAACTATATTTCATCTTTACTTCCCTTTGTTCATTGTTTATCCTCAAACAATAGCTATCATTTTCAGTCAGGAAAATTGGTTGATATTTAATCCAAGAATAAAGGAGAGAATAGTTAATTCAAAACCTCGCTGTTTTGCTAATTTTCTCATTATATTTCATAAAGGCGCAGATCGCTCACCGATCGTTTCGAGAAATTATCGTTGAATAATTAAATCTGAAAGAGCCGCCATCTTGTGTTCAATGTTTTTAGGGTTTCAAAGGGTAACCAACGGAACCCTATCTAAAGAATAGGCAACACCAAGTATTACACGGATAGGCAAACACCAGTCCACGCGGTTTTCCTGGACCTATCCATGGCCTTTGACCTTGTCTCATGTGATTTACTCTGACAAAAGCTAGATGACACAACACTGCCAGCAAAGTTCGCATCTCTCAAGTACTGGTAACTACACCAAGAGACTCGAGTGAGATGGATAGGGAAGCTTTCGGAGCCGTGCAGGCCGGAGTGTGGGGTAAGACAGGGGGGACTGTCCTCGCCCTTGCTTTTCGGTCAGTATGTGCACGTATGTCGCCGAGTGACTCAGCAGCATGCCAGTCGGCTGTTATGTGGATGGCGTTTGTTTTAATAATCTGAGCTACGAGGATGGCATGGTGCTGCTGGCTCTCTCGATTAATGCTCTCCGAAAGTGACTGGACGTGTGTGAGTTGTACGCGTAGTTTCATAGGTTCATATAGTATACCTATCAAAATGCCAGAGTATAGGTCAGGTCTGATGCCAGGTGTCCAGCTGCGGTCCCTTCCTTAATACATAAAGGCCACACAGCTAACAGGGTGTATAAATTATAATACTTGGTCCATCTGGTAACAGATACCCTGAAAGATGATTCAGTATTGGTGAGGGAGCGTAGAGCGTTGTCAGTCCGGGCGAACATGCTGGCCCGCAGGTTCTCGATGTGCAGACGCAGTTAAAATAGCCCTTTTTAAGGCATATTGCATTGCACTGTTCTTGGGGCCCTGTGTTTCAGATACATCCAAAGGGCTTACAAGGCTCTGCGTATCCAAAACAACAATGTGTTCAGGGTGCTGTTGTGGCTGCCACGCTTCTGCAGTACGTCGGCAATGTTTGCCGAAGCGCGCACTGACAGCTTTGACTCAATATGCCAATAAATCTGCTTCGTAACTTCGCGTTACAGTCCTAAAATCATTCTGCACTCGATATCTGTCCGGGAAAGTAGCCTGTTTGTGTGGGCATTAACCGATCGAACGAAGTCTGTTTAAGTAATTAAGTACCTACTAACATAGGCTCAGTAATACTGCTGCTACGGCTGAGACTTTGCATGCATAAAGCTACTATGACGTAGGCATCCCCTAAGAAAGGATTTTGATAAATTCCACCTCTAAAGGGATAAAATAGGGGATGAAAGTTTGTATAAATCTTCTTAGATTTTCGACTGATTGGACTGAAATTAAAGATTGGAGCTACTATGATGAAGACAAAAGTAAAGCCGCAAAAGCTATACCTAATTAATAATAATACTTCTTAACGCGAGCGAAGCCGCGGGAAAAAGCTAGTAAATTATAAAACTGCACTGTCTGTCTATACATTCGTCCATCCGTCCATCCGTATGTCTGCCAGCGTGTTTTATCTCAAGAATTGTAATCGGTAGAGAGTTGAAATTTTAACAGAATGTGTATTTCTATTCCTGCTACAACAACAAATAATAAAAATGAGATTAAAATTAAATAAAGAACTAGATAAAAGAAACGTGTTTTTTCGTTTTATGGTATGGAACCCTTCGTCTGAGAGTCCAACTCGTACTTGCCCGGTTTTGTGTAAACAACTCGAAAACGGAACAAATATTTGGAATCGTTTAACCGTCTTGTTATGACGTGGAGTTCGTTGATTGGTGTTTAATTTGAGGTAGTTTATTTTGCGAAATATCACGCAATTTGCTTCGGAATATAGATTGGGGGAAGCAAAACGAGATCTTTGACAGTTTAAATAATTTGCCCAGGAATAAGATGGGTAAATTTGCCCATGCGATCAGTTTGCTTAACGCCCTGAAGGGCAATTCTACAAATTTTTAACAAAATCGCATTGGTACGTAACCTGTCAAACAATCCTTAATTTTCATACAATTTTGACAGTTTAAAAAATAACGGTGTGTGTATATAACAGTTTTATAATTTCGAGTTATAAATGACTACTTACCTATATTTGTATGCCACAAGGCCGAACAAGACTGATCTTTTATTTTTTTATGAACAACTTACATTCATTTTATGTATACTCATGGCTCTACACATAAACTTCTTGTCTTGTCTTGTCTTGTTGAAAGAAAGAATTGGCACTGGCACACTTTTGATTGTTCAAGAACAGGACGTCGTTTATACGATGTCAATTCATAAATAAATAAAAGAGAATTTGCAAAAGGGTACTTTATGTAATAAAAAAAATACACGTGTTTTTTGTCCAGTTTTCCTAGAATTAACGGATTAATCAGTGACTACACGACTGAGAGTGTCGATGAAATATTTACAGAATAATAAATCGAGGAGTAAAGAAAAAAGTAAAGCAGCTTTAAAAATTTTCTCCGTAACTCAGAATCTCCAGTCAGACTTTATCCACTGCAAATTTTAAGTTTAATAAAAGAATAGGGAATATGCATGCAATTTTTTTATTTGTTAAATGAAATATTTATTAGCTCTAGTTAACAATCATAAAATTATTTTTTAAATACATCAGTGATGAAGTTATAAAGCTTCAAAGATTACAATTAGACAGAGAAGTCCGATATGAACTGTGACGTCAAATTACACGACGACTATACAACTGCCATACAAAACAGCGTTTTCGCGAGAGGGACAGATATATTTCTTTATAATAATTATATTTTGTTTGTCTTTCGAGCAATTTAGATTCTAATTCCACTGTTAGTATTACATTTTCGAATACTTTTAGATTAACTTTTCAGATCATAAATACTTTTTTCATGCATATTCCCTATTAAGAACACCCCGAAAAGAATATCCAATTTCTTTATCGTAAACTTAAAAGTATTGAGGTTTTTTTTTATAAAAATTTTAAAAATTGTTGGTTTGAGATCATTTTAAATGATCGTATCGTATCGGAAAATATCGCGTGAAATTGTGAACAATTTTTTCTAAATAAGACACTGATGTATTGGAAACTATTGATTTCGGATGAGATATATTGTATACAAATCGATTTTGCCATTATTTATCGGGAAATTTTAATCTAGTAGAGATTTATTTTATTTTAAACCTCGATTATTTCCTACTTCTAAACTTTACGAAGAGGCACAAGTCCTCACGGTGCGCCAGCTTTACATAATGCTATCCATACTTCATAAGTTGAGTGACGTAACAGAGGACAGAAGAAAGTATATAGCTCAGACGAGAAGAAAGTACGCGTTATGTGAGTCGACGGCCGTAAACATCTCTTTTGCACGAAGATTTTTTCCATATCGAGGAAGTATGCTGCTCAACAAAGTAAACAAAATAGTTCCCTTCTCCGACCATTGTAAAAAGGAATGCAAAAATATAATTTCTAACTGTTTACAAACACTAAATTACTCCGAAACTGAAAAAATCTTAGAGGTAAAAATATAAATTGATGTGTACTATATAGTACATTTATCTACAATATTTCATTTTACATAATTATCACACAAGTTAAAATACTATATATCACACTTAATCACAATTATTATGTTATACATTTCAATATAATATAGTATTATATGATTTAACTACATATTACCCACAATACCTAAGAACCTTTTATAAATATAAATAAATATGCATGCAAAATTGTTATTTAACAGAATAACATATCCACTAACTACTCACACACACACACATTCACATCCATACACATACACACACACACACACACCCATACACATACACACCCACACACTCACACTCCCTCACGCAGTGATACGAAAACCTGCTCCCGCTTACACATTCAGTACACTCGCTTTCGCATCTCACATGTTGACAATTTAAACAATGTTATGAAATGGGGGGCCTGGAGACCTATAGTACAGGCCTCGGCTTAGTTTAGACTCCAGATCTCCCACAAATTACTAACTTGTAAAAAATTAAAATGTCAGCTGTATAATTTGTGTACTTGATGTAATTTGTGGAGATAAAATAAACATTTTTATTATTTTATTATTATTATTTACATTTTCCGGTGACACGCAAAGCACTGAATCGGTCGTGCACACAGGTAGGCGGCTGTAAACACAACTTGGTGAAATGGAGTTTCATAGACCCGTCAAATACTCAATGTGAGTGCGGTGCTCCGGTTAAGAATATGAGCCATACATAGGAGTACCCCAAGCGCCCATGCACCTGTCCTTTGGGGGGTTTGATGAATGCTACTGTCGCTGGAATTAACTTAACCCCTCAAAAACAAGAACGATAAAAAGAACCCGAATATAAAAGCGTTTAAATTATTTCAAATTAAAGTAACTGCGTGAATATTTGAAATTCCCACGTTTAAATTAAACTCAAATTAAAATACGCCGTAAAATAGTAGTTGTCATAAACGTTACTAGCACAAAATCTTTTGTTTCAGACATTTTCCATGCAAGTTTGCTGCTTAAACATTACTGCTCAGCTATCCTTGCTATGTATTAGGCTTGTTTCACACTTAACATAGCCACACTATAAACACAACCACACCACAACCACACCACGTGGGCAAGCGCTAATTTGTATGAAAATTAATAGTTGAATTCACACGTACTATATTTTGCCGTCATTATTGACCGCGTGTGTAATACCGACCACGTCGCAGCCACGTCGCGACCACAACGCACCGCATACTAGTGGCCGGCAACATCGCAAACACACCTACATTCTGTAGGTACCACAACATAACCACAAGAAGCCGCAGCGATTCTATTCCCACGTAACCACAGCATCACCACTTTTTGTCGCGACCGACGGTGTGGTTTGGTTGTGGTACGTGTGTAACAAACCTTACTGGAAAATATTCGCTGCATGCACAAAGACATAAGTTCCACTATTTTGTGCGTTAAAATAAACATTCTCTCTTAACATGAGATAGCTTACAGCTTATTTCCATATGCCCTACATTTGTAAGTTGTTAAATATTTGACCATTTTGCAAACGCTTTGAGTTTAAAGCATGTGATCTGTTGACTAGTTTATTGATATCGCAATGCGGATACTGAGAAGTGGGAATATTTTGTGATGAAACTTTATACTGAGGTTAAGATACTAGCATGCTTTTGTTAGATTATGCTGAGAGTAAGCTACTAACAGAAAGAATACAGTATTTTAGTAGGTACGAGGAGTGAAGTAGTGGAAGATTAAAGATAAAAAAAATGTTTATAAATGTTGTCATCTGCCTATTTTTTAACCGACTTCCCAAAAAGGAGGAGGTTCTCAATTCGGTTGTATGTTCTTTTTTTATGTTTGTTACCTCATAAATCCGACAATTATGAACCGATTTGAAAAATTCTTGAAAGGATATACTTGCAGATTGGTCCCATTTAAATTTTATGAATATCGGTTACGAACTTTGGATTTTTATCGAAATAGCTGGAATTCGTCTACTTGGATGATAGTTTTATGTCATCCAAGTAATCGAAATTGCGTATTTAGCTTTTCTGCGATTTTGCAGTGGTGTTGTTAGGTGGGTAACACTAAAAAGTGAAAAAAAAAAACTTTATACAAAACAATACAACCGACTTCCAAAAAAAAAACACCACAAAGTAAAAAATAACTTTAATTTCGAAAGTCGGTGTCAAAATACGAAGAAACTAAAAAAAACACCGTTTTTTTTTGGAAGTCGGTTGTATTTTTTTGTGAAAAGTTTTTTTTTTAACTGTGCCGAGGTCGGCTTTTTGTTTTATCTAATACAGTTGAATGCAGTGCACCAATGCACTCATATGAATCAGGAGAAGTGGCAAGGAGGCGTGTCGGTGTCCGCGCGACATGCTCACGTAGACCATAATTATCATAGGCAAATGGTAAGCTCGGTGAATTAGTGCGCTTTCGACAGCGATCGTGACAAGTTATAAGAATTCCGTATTGTTCAGTGGTTTCTTGTAAAAACTGCAGCTTAAACCAAGACTTTGTAAATTATGGAATCACTACACCGTCTAAGTCTTTTACTATATTCATCTTTAAAATCATGAAAAACAACAAATCGTAAAATTTGTCTTGCTTTTACTATAATTTTTTTTTTCAAAAATCATAGCAACTTTACTATTTTTGCAATAAATAAATTGCTCCTTAACCACTACCCAAGTTGTTCACTAAGTCACTGGACAAGTAATAAATCACTTAACGATACCTTATTAAGCGGATGCAACGAGTAATACGGCCGCTGCTTCTTGCGACGAGTTAATAATGTGCTTGTGCTGATCCACTTACTACATTTTTAAATTTATTTTTAAGACCGCAAAATAATAAATGGAAGATTCATTTTTTCATAATGGTGTCTCATTCCATTTGAAATGTCTAACGGGGCCTCTGCGAGTTGGCTTCGGCCCCTCATACACCTATCAAAGGACCGGGTCTCGGGGTTTCGTAATAGGGTCCCGTTTTTACCTTTTAGGTACGGAACCCTAAAAAAATGGAAGATTCGATAACTTTCCGATTTAGTCTTTTTTGTGTTCATAGTAAATACACTCTGTGTTCGATACGATAAGGTTTATAATTGACTGTGTAGTAACTCACACACAGATCCATTGTTGTTCATCATATAAATCAACAGTTGCACAATTTATTAACATGTGGGTACTATGGCCCTTACTAATAAACTTATAAATTTTACCTTTGCTGGTATTTTTTTGCTGTATTGATGCTGTATGCAAATCTTGTAAAGTTATATGTGTAAAAAGTGTTACTATGGAGTTCCTTGTCCGTTCTTTTCTATAAGAATCTACCATTTGCGAACGGACGACAAGATTCACTATTATATATTACTAGCTGACCCATGCAACTTCATCTGCGTCACATTTTCCATTAATGCTCGGCTCTTTTTAGCCTTAGCGTGATGATATGTAGCATATATCCTTCCTCGATGCATGGGCTATCTAATGCTGCAAGAATTTTTCAAATCGGACTAGCATTTCCTGAGATTACCCCCTACATAAAAACTTACAAACAAATTTTACCTCTTTATAATATTAGTATAGATTTATATTTGACGTTCAAAAGTGCCTTTAATGGTCTAGTTGAAATTGTTGTAAGAAATGTACGTATGTGCGCGACTGCGCATCTATTGCTTTTACTGAAGTGCATGAGATGTAATAGCCGTGTGGAAGGGGTAAACTGGAGACACAGGGCTCCGATACATTTTCGTCTACCGGGCATATCTCCTTGTTTATTATAATTTGTTATGGCGAGATGCTCTTATACGGCTCTCAATAGGCATAAGACATTGGGGACATACTGCTTTGGAGTTCTCCAAGGAAGGAGGAATTTTTATCTATGGATGCACTGTACAGGTGTACCAATGACCTGGTGAGGGTTGCCGGTAGCCGATAGATACGAGACGCACAGATTGGCACGAGATTTAGCACATGAAGCAGGACCCCTAAGCCTGCCAAAACTCTTAGCAAGACTGATGTCTGTTTAAAAAAAAAACTTAAAAAATATAAAAGTTTCTACCTTTGAGACCACTTTACTATATCGAGAACTTTCCCTGTACGTTTCTAAAGTTAGAAGCAAAGTTAAAAGTTTTTAGAAATTAGAATATCTATTCACATATCCGCTTTATCGTCCACTCGGAGTAAGTTTGCAAACTATAAACCTGTAATAACATTCAATAAGTAATCAATAAAAAACCATAAGTAAGCCAATCACCATAGACAGATTAAATGCGTTAGGTCGCAGTAAATTGCTTTGTCTTGATGTTTTGGGTGGTCGTAAGGACAAGTGCCACTAGTATTCTCCCAATTTTTAAACTACGAAAGACCTATGCTATATGCGTGGTGTTCAAAAATGTTCTTAATTTTCGGTCAGTCTAAAGAGTTAAGCTGAACACGTACCGTTTAGGGAGAGGTTTTAGGCAGATAATAATTCTGGATACTTTTGAAGAAGACAAAAATTGCTACAGTTTGATGGTAACGGTTACTCTATAGATTTAATAGGTGTTCGAAAAAGTTTTAAATTGGAGTTTTATTGTTTTAAACTTTCATGGTCACTAACATTAGAATAGTTCATATCAGAATTGCTACCGTGTACCCTTTTGCCAGTTTCCGATATTTCGGCACTGTTGCAAGTGCCATGATCACGGAGTAACTGAAGATCTTGCGGGTGGGATGTTATTGGCAGACATATCAGTCTAACCTCTTTCGTATTCTTTTATTACGACCATCTCCGGTACCACTGCAACTGTCCACCAACTCACTATTTTCCCGCAACTGTTCTCGTCACACAACACTAACAGTATCTGACCGCGAAGCACTTTGTGGAAATATCCGGTTTTTACACATTCGAATCACTGGATTCCAGACATTTGACAATATAAACCCATCCTCACGATTGAATTTGTAATTTCAATCGCTTCCCTGACTACTAACAAATAAAAAGAAACTCGCAAATAAAAAGGTACATGGTAGCAATCCCGATATTAACAATTCTAATGTTGGAGTTTTAGTTTTAAAGCTTCCGTACACTCCCCACGGAACCTACATGCCAAATTTCAGTTTTCTATGACCAGTAACAACTGCGACTAGAGTCAAGAGCAAACCCATCTATACTTATAATAAATCTGTAGAGAGGTCAATTCTGTACATGAAATATATTTCCAAAATAACTATCAGGGGGTGATTAGGGATCGATACTGATGCCAAAAATGCAATCAGTAAAATATTTGTCCGTCTGTTTGTCTGTCTGTCTCTCTGTCTCTCTGTCTGTACAACCGTTATAGAAACAAAAACTACTCGACAGATTTTAACGAAACTTGGTACAATTATTTTTCATACTCTTGAGCTGGTTATAGTATACTTTTCACCACGCTACAATCAATAGGAGCAGAGCAGTGAAGGGAAATGTTGGGAAAACGGGAGAAGTTACTCCATTTTTTAAGCTTCCGTCGCGTGTGCAACCATAATGGTTAAAGCTACACAGTTTGGTTTTTTGTTACTCAATCACGCCAGAACGGCTTAACAGATCTTAATGAAATTTAGAACAAAGATAGATTAAAGTCTGGAATAGCATATAAGCTACTTTTAATCCCGGGAATATGTTCCCTATGGATAACTCGGGCGAAGCCGCTGGCAGAAGCTAGTAACAAATAAAAATAAAAAAGTAAACTCGGCTGTGTGTTGTTTGTCAGTCACTCAGTAACGAAAGAATTTCATAAATATTGATTGATTTTGATTGACCCTTTTAATAGAACAAACAAAGAAGCAAATTCGAGAGATTGTCATTCAAACTCACGATCTAATCGCTCGTCAGCTGCGAGCTGCGACAAAGACGCTTGATATAATCGCTCGACACGCGATTTGCATGACAAAGGCGAGGCGGGGCGAGAATGTGAGGAATGAGACCCCGAGACTTCCGCTTTGTGAGTAGATAAAAATAGGTTCATATTAAGTTTTCTGTTCAACTAAACTGTTCTTTTGTTAAGTCAGTATCATTTGTTGTACTATTATTTGCGATGTTTGATTGATTGGTGATAAATAATGAAATAGAAATTAAGGCTTTCAAGCTAATGAGATTTTTAACTGACTTCAAAAAAGGAGGAGGTTATCAATTCCGATGTGCATTTTTTTATAATATGTGTTCGGGCATAATCCCGTCAATTTTTTTTTTTTTTGATACGTAAAATGTTTATTTCGAAATAGTAAAATAAAATTTGTAAAGATCAGAAAATAATCTTATGGTTAGAATGTTTGGAGGGTGGCACTAAAAAGTGGAAAAAAAAAACTGTTCTTACAAAAAGACAAGTGGTAATAGGTTACTTCTAAGCAAGTGTGTCCCATCTTAGACCGCATCATCGCTCACCATCAGGTGAGATAGTGGTCAAACGCGTGCCTAACAAAAGTAAAAAAAATGACTTTAATTTTGGAAGTCGGTGTCAAAAAGTGAAAAGTCGGTGTCAGAAAGTGAATTAACCACATGAGGAACACTGGCTTCTAAATATTTTTCCCAATATGATTTTGTAGTTTCCATGGTCAGAAAGTGCCTATAACTTCATACGTTTTGTTATTTCAGTAGCTAGCACAATTATTAAAAAAAAGCTAGACACAGAATCAAAACAATTATTATGAACGGAAGCATAAGATTTAATATGAGTTAAAACTGACTGACTTGATTACTGAGACCCCACATACCTATTTGTACTTCAAAACCCAGTATCCGGGTGAAATAAATGATTAATGATTTTAATTTATAGGTAACACTGAACCCCTTCGCAAGACCTGAGTCAGACTTTCTGGCTTTTAACTAACCGTACCTAATAACAAATAGGACCAACGGTTTATCGTACTTTTGAAGATACGAAAGAGTCTCCGTGTGTAATGGTTGGTCAGGTCACCCATGCACGAACCAACCTCGGCAAGCGTTGCTTAACCTTCAAGACCGACTTGTGCTTTTTTTTTCAAGGATGTGAAATCATCAAATGACTCCTTCTCTCTCTCTTTCTTCTCTCACTCTGCTCTGGGTGGAGTGGAAGGGAGTGTCACACTCTTATTGACTAAAACCCATCCGTGTTCCCGTGTGCCCTTTGCGTTCTAGGGCCGCGGTAGGTCTTTCAAACAAATTCCCCAACAAGACTGACTCGTGCCAGTGACATTGTTTAGCCGGTAGCCCGTCTTATTCCATGTAAAAAAAAAACATTTACTATGCAATACTAAAAACATGTATGTAAAATGGATCATCGAGTACCGAGCACCGATTCCGAAGCGTCCTGGAGATACGATTTACATAAAAGCGAAGTTAAGGTGTGGACCGATTCCAGTGATTCTGGAAGCGGTACAGAGGGCATTATTAATGTTGCTTCCGTGCGATGGCCGTCTCAGAACAGACTACATATTTGAGACAGTATCTGTCTGCATTATTTCTTGTCAAAGAGTCTGTTTAGCTCGCAGAGATTCTGAATGGATTCAGACTTTGCTTTGCTTAAGTTCTATGTGGAATACTATTGCCATAAAGCGGACACCAAATAAGGAAAGAAAAGAAAGAAGGAGAATTATAAATGAAGGAACTAATAAAACAATAAAAAAAGAGAAAAATAATATAAAACTGCAAACAAAAAACAATAGTATAACGTCTGAACCCAAGGAAGTTGCAAACATCTTCAACAACTTTTTTGCGTCAATCGGCGAGGGAAGCCCTTTACAAACAAGTGAGCCCAAAGGATCCCCTGTGCTCTCACCTACCCAAAACACAATGTTTCTTAGCCCTGTAGACCCATATGAAATAAATTCTTTGATCAAAAACCTTAAAAATAAAAATAGTTACGGAATAGACGAACTCCCACCAAGTCTATTCAAACAATGTGCAGACGAACTCACTTTACCTTTCTATAAATTAATAAACCAATCTTTTGAAGAGGGCGTATTCCCTGACCAGCTAAAAATTGCACTAGTGAAACCTCTTCACAAAAAAAATAATAAAACAGATCCCAGCAATTATCGTCCAATAGCTCTACTGCCTACAGCTTCAAAGATTTTTGAGAAAGCTATGTGTAATCGCGTGTACGCCTTCTGCGAGAAATATAAAGTATTCAACGAATGTCAAAATGGCTTTCGTAAAAATAAATCTACAACTTTAGCTGTTTTCAAATTTATACAGGAAGCTCTTAATATAATAAATAATAAAAAATACGCAATTGGTACGCTACTAGACATGAGTAAAGCCTACGATAAAGTACAATATGGAATATTATTAAATAAACTATATGGAGTGGGAATCCGTGGCAAATCCCATGAATGGTTTAAGTCCTATTTAACAAACAGAGCGCAATTGGTCGAAATAGATTTCTGTAATTATAGAACTAACCAACTTCAAAAGTTCCGATCTGACAGCAAGGCAATAAACGCCTCAATACCGCAAGGGAGTGTAATTGGATGTCTTCTTTTTCTAATCTACATTAACGATCTTCCAAAAACAATCCAAGATTCCGGACCATGCGTCCTGTTTGCAGATGACATATCTATTCTTACCCCCTGCCATGATAGCAAAAACCTAAATAATACCCTTAATAATACTCTTACTAAAACAATATCCTGGTTTAATGATCATAATCTAGAAATTAATTTAGAAAAAACTAAACTTATAATATTCCACCCTCACCAGAAAAGTCGTCTAGATGTAAATTTCTCTTTTAATAACCACAAATTGGAACTGGTAGACGAGTTTTCATTATTAGGCTTAACCATAGATACGAACATAAACTGGAAATCACACATTCAGAAAATAAAAACAAAACTTTCAACATTTTTGTACGCTTTTCGCGAAATAAAAAAGACCACAAACTTACAGACAGCTCTAGTTACGTACTACGCCTATGCTCATGCATGGCTCAGCTACGGTGTTATAATGTGGGGAAATAGCACAGATGCTCCAGCACTGTTTAGATACTTTTCAAAAAAAGTTAATTCGTATTCTGGTTAATATTGAACAAACCGATAGCTGCAAACCTCATTTCAAAAAATTTAATATTTTAACATTGCCTTCTATTTACATACTGGAAATCTGTAAATTTGCGCACACTCACCAGGACTTCTACGAGAAAACGAGAAGACATCCAAACAAGATTCACGCTCCGACATAAAACACGTCTAACCCTACCAACTTCTCGTTTAAAAATGCACTCATCTGGGCCTCTAGTAATGTCGATAAAAGTTTATAATAAATTACGAGCTATTAAGAAACAAAAAAAAGATGACAGTTTTCACGAACAAATTAAAAAAAATATTATTAAGTAAATGTTATTACAGCATAAATGAATACATGAATGATAAAATACAGCTCGAATAATAATATAAATATCAATAATAATAATAATAATGAATATTTGACCCAAATAATATGTGTAAATAAATTGTTTGTATTGCGTATGTTTAATAAAATTGTAATTAGATTAAGTTAGTCTATAAGTACTTTTCTTATTTAATATTATTGTCTTTTGCTGTGTCCAACAGGGTCCATAATTGTGTCACAAAAATTTTCACCTACCACCTAAGCATGTACAATTGTACATTGTGGAATTCAATAAAAATTTGAGTATTGAGTATTGAAAATACCCCAAGGAGGTACTGTCGACACCTTTCAATAAAATTCCAATAAAGAAAGGAAAATCATTTATTTGCGGGAAACATAATTAATAATGTTGGCTATATAGCCCTTTTCACGACCCGTATAACTCAAATTAAACAGCCCTAATAATCGAACCTATGACCCCATGCTTAACAGTTGCGTTTGCAACCTGCTAGATGAACGAAGTGTGAACACGCATCATTGTTTTGACTATTTTTACAGTTTTAGACGCTTTCTAGTCAAGCTTGCTCCATTTTCGAACACACCATCGCTTACCATCAGGTGAGATACTGGTCAAACGCGTGCCTATAATACCTAGTGAAAACAAAACCGGTCAAGTGCGAGTCGGACTCGCGCTCTGAAGGTTTCGTACAAACCTGTAGGTATATGTAAGAAAAAGTTGCGGTTTACGATTTATGACGTATTAAAAAAGACTTCTTATTATATCTCGTTCAAACCAATTTTAGGTGGAAGTTTACATGGTAATGTACATCATATATTTTTTTTACTTTTACTTTTTATTTAACCACTTTGTAAGTGTCTGTCGCGCAAACTATTCAGTTAATAAAAAAATGATATTAGAAACCTCAATATCATTTTTGAAGACCTATCCATAGATACCCCATACGTATGATAACATTTTTGAGTTCTAGTTCTAAAGTACGGGGACCCCCAATTGTTTGTTTTTTTTTTTGTATTTTTGTGAGCAAATCTTATTGCAATTCACAGAATACATCTACTTACCAAGTTTCAACAGCGTAGTTTATAGTTTCGGAAAAAAGTGGCTGTGACATACGGACGGATAGACAGACAGACAAGACGAATGTATTAGGGTTCCGTTTTTGCCATTTGGCTACGGAACCCTAAAAAAGTAAGCAGGTTTATTTTGCTGTTTAAAATTGAAGGTAGAAACACGAAGACAAAGACACACGAATAATCCCTTCTTGTTCTTTGTGTCCCTGGCACAACAGCAACTCACTCGTTGATTTTTGTTTATCCTAAAATTTGCCACATCCACAACATAATATATTGTTTTAAACTTTCATGGTCACTAACATTAGAATAGTTCATATCGGGATTGCTACCATGTACCTTTTTATTTGCGAGTTTCCGATATTTCGGCACTGTTGCAAGCGTCATGATCACGGAGTAACTGAAGATCTTGCTGGTGGGATGTTATTGGGAGACATATCGGTCTACCCTCTTTCGTAGTCTTTTATTACGACCATCTCCGGTAACACTTTTCACATGGTAACAATCCCGATATGAACTGAACTATTCTAATCCACAACATCGTTGATGGTCGCGCATAGGTCACTATTTCTGCATGTTTATGCCTATATAGACGGAATGATCGAAGTTTCAGCATAGTTTGAGACTGGGCTCTACACTTTAACATTGATTTTGGAGTTAAATATTTCTTCCAAGGGACTTCCAAGTGAACCACGGAATGTAAAACTCTATTGGAAGATGCTCACTACATTATAAGTGTTAGTGTCGTACCAGTTTTTTCAAAGTTCAGTACTACATTAAGCTAAAACACGTCTGGACCATTAAGATAAACCCACCAGCCCTTCTCAATAAGCAGTGATTTTCATGCTCCAAGTTCAAATGCAAAGTAGAATCGTCGATCGTTTCCAGCGATCGTCGCCGTTTGAGCGACTCTTATTAACATAACAACGCGAGTGTTGCCAACTGTGCGACGTGACGGATGGGCCGCTGAGATTGTTGCCAGACTACTGGTGTGACCAGATGGGGGAAAATGTGGCGGGATTATGGAAATAATGATTGTAAATTGTTAGCTTTTAGGGTTCCAAAACCAAAAGGGTGCAACGGGCTCTATTAGTAAGAGTCCGTCCGTCTGTCACCAGGCTGTATCTCATGAACCGTGATAGTTACACTATTGTATTTTTCACAGAGGATGTACTTCTGTTGCCGCTATAGAAACAAATACTAAAAAATGAAATAAAATAACTATTTAAGTGGGTTCCCATACAGCAAACGTGATTTTTTGCCATTTTTATAGATAATGGTACAGAACCCTTTCTGCGCGAGTCCGCCTAGCACTTGGCTGGTTTTTATGGACAGGTTAGCGTGGTTCTGTGATCAAATTATTGTTGACTACGATAAGATACCTTGGTCTCTAATTCCAGTAGATTGTGAGTTTCGTGCTACTGATGGCCATCTTGTATCTTGTGTGTTACATGTAGCACGCAGCATACTCTTCACTTCCTGCAAACTGCTGATGACAGGTCATGAGCTATCATCACCAGTTCAACCAGTACATGGCAGCCAACAAAGGCTTCCCCTGAACGTTGCCAAACCTGCTCCTCATCTTACGGATTCTCGTGACCATCAACAGAGTCTACCATTCATCATTTTCCAACTAAAGTAATTTGAATCAGACATAATAGCTTAATGGTGCCTGTCCATTACAGCGAAGCGGAAAAAACGAAGAAATTTTATCCAATCATGCCAGTCAAAATGTTAGTGGCTCTCCGTTTCTCTGGCACCTTGTGACTGGCACCTTGGTTGATTAAAATAATTCGATTATATAATATTCGAATACGCACATCAAAGGAGTGGAACTCTCTGCCTGCGTCTGTGTTTCCGAACGTTTACAACCCTAATATCTTCAAAATTAGAGTGAACCGGCTCCTTCTAGGTAAACCCGTTCCATTGTAGAGTTGGTCTCTGTCATCTCTGACCAAGACTAGTGTCAAGAGCAAACCAAAACATGAATGCAAAAAAAAAATGAATTCTTTTACTTCTTTTATTCACATACTCCAATCAGTAATCGATAAAACTTATCAAAATACTGATTTCAAGTTCAATTACAACCGCAGCTTCAACCTACTCGACTATTCATCCCACGAGATTCCAACAAACTTAATAAGTCTTTCGCCAGGCAGGCAATCGATCAAAATGGCCTGATCTAATCGCGCTATCAACGGCCGAGCCAAATGGCGCTCCGATTTACATAACAAGGGGCTCGAACGAGACTCGTACTGAAATAGCCGGCGACACTCTGCCTTCTGTTGTGTTCTTCGACTATAGATAAGTTCCTGAAATATGGGGGTTTATTTGTAAAGATATTTTTAGTTTTTAGGGTTCCGTAGTCAACAAAGACCTTAGCCTACGTACGCACTAACGGTTGAAACTGTCTAGAGGCGGTTCGCTTAAGCGGCCTGCGGTTGGAACAAATTTGTGGCGGTTAAGTCAATAATAATAAAAACTTGTATTTCAAATAAACCATTTACAGGCACTTTTGAACTGTCAAGGTCAATCAGTCAAAAACATGAAGCTATTTGCACGTTACAAAGCGCACATCTCTATCGAGAAGAACGTGCAAGAAACTACACGGACACTCTTTTAAATCATGTGATGTGTTACTTACCAGAGGCGGCTCGTGACATTTATTTATGGGGGTTCACTAAAAAAAACCTAATCGATCTCTGACACGAAATCAACCAAACCTCTATAGATTCCGGGATTCAGTGATTCATGCCCCCGTAAAGAAAATTGAAATGCACCACAAAATACCACACAATACATCGATTTTTAACCGACTTTCCAAAAAGGAGGAGGTTATCAATTCGGTTGTATGTTTTTTTTTTTTTTTATGTTTGTTACCTCATAACTCCGACAATTATGAACCGATATACTTGCAGATTGGTCTTGTTTTATCTGAAAGGATATACTTGCAGATTGGTCCCATTTAAATTTTATCAAAATCGGTTACGAATTTTGGATTTTAAATCGAAATACCTGGAATTTGGCTATTTAGATGATTCTTTGATAATCGAAATTGCGTATTTTGCTTTTCTGCGATTTTGCAGTGGTGTTGTTAGGTGTGGGGCACCACTAAAAAGTGAAAAATAAAAATCTTTTTCCAAAAAAATACAACCGACTTCCAAAAAAAAACACTACAAAGTAAAAAATAACTTTAATTTTGGAAGTTGGTGTCAAAATACGAAGAAAGTAACAAAAACACCGACTTCCGAAATTAAAGTTATTTTTTACTTTGTAGTGTTTTTCATCAACGCGTTCATTGAACTATCTACTAGATTTTTCGCAATTTACGTATATCTTGTCGGCCGATAGATGCCAATTGCACTTCACATAACGAAATCGAGATTGTGAATGTTTTTTCACTTTTTTTGAAAGTGGCGTTAAATCGTCAACACCCGTTTTCGTCCAAGCAGATTCACCACCACCAAACAAATACCAGACACGGAAAACAAAATAATTTGTTGCTATTTTCACATCCACACAACCAAGTCAATCACGCCGACAAGTGGTAAAATAAAATTTAAAAAAAAAATGTTTTTCGAACACGAAAAGTGGTTATGTTTTTTTATCATCTTTCCCGTGGTGTGCCATTGCGTAGGTCGTTAAAAATATTTATTGTGTGCAAAAACCGTTTTTCGTTTGCGAAATATTAAGCTGTACAGTGTTTATGTTTAGAGTCAAGTGTCAAGTGTTCCTTCCTCTCCAGCTAAACGGTTGGTTTTAGAGACGTGAAAAAACAAATTGTAGAACATTTAACAAATTAAAAGAGAAAACATTCACAGCTAAGTAGGCTTTAAAGTTAATGAGTAATCGGCCAACCTATAAAATCTATTTGAAGAAGGAAAATTTTGTATAAATTCCTTTGAAAATGACAATTGTGATGTGCATCTACGGGACCCTATACTACGCGTGGCCCAACACCACTTGGGTGTATTTAAACTGACTCGTACTCAGCTTCATCAAGTAATACAGGAAATCGACCTAGGAAATTGACCTCAACATAGTTGTTATAAAACTAGGCAAAATTATTGACATGTTGCGGATTTCTTCGAAAGAGTTACCGCGGTCCTGGAACTCAAAAGGCATTAGAATGAACACTGAAGACCTAATTAGACCTAATTCTCTGACCAAGACTACAGTCAAGAGCAAACCCACCACCCATAAAAAAAACTGTGGATTTTGTTGGGCTACTTCTTTCTTTCAGCTAAATCACTCAAAATAGTGACGGGTGCGGGTTTTGGAAGACTGACTCTATGCCTCTATTAAATTGAAGTTCTAAAAGTGCTGGAAGTGCATCCCATAAACATACATGTTACACACACTGAACCAAAAGTTGTTATAAAGACTCATTTATTTATGTACACACAATATAATTAAAAAGCAAAATTAACGAATTATACTAAACTAACAAAAGACTAAAGTAGAGCATCAAAATATTCGTCCTCCACGCTGTCAGCTGGTATGTACCCAAGAGACTGGCGGCATTGCCACGTTGAATGGCAACAAAGTAAAAGCCACGGGAAGTGTCAACCAGCCGTTTCGAAATTTCTTTGAAAAGGCTATGAGCACAAGGGCCCTAGGGTTTCAACCCCAAACGGCTCGAAAATATAGTTACCAATAAGTTTACTATATTTACGCCGCTTGAGGTTTTATACAGACTTAGTTCAAAAATAGTAAAATTATGTAGTTGTCAAAGTTGAAAATCGAAGCACTTTTACCGCAACGACAGATTAATAATTTGTCGTAATAAGCTATCAAGTTACTAGTAATCACAAACATCGGAGATGACAAGCGTAAACACAGTAATTAATAAATTAATACGAACAGATTGATAACTAGAATACGATTACATCCATTTAATCAGATTAATTAATTACCTCCGCTCGATTAACCTTGTATTCATGATTCCTTGGTATTCCAGAAAATCAACTGACTATATATAAGCAGTTAATATTCACGATAGCCTAGTCAGTGTGTGAGAATTTTTGCGATTTTGCAGGTGTAGTAGTATAATTGTGAACACATTTTACTATTCGTATTTCTCTGACTTACAAAACTTTAGAGTCGATCTCTAAGTATTTGTTCTGGTGTATGGGACACCAGGCACATACTGGTCTGGTCGGAGTATCCTTCCTTTTCAACATAGGTACTCGACACATTGTTCCTTCCACTAGCGTGTTTTTTGGAGAATTGATTCTCTCAAAACCAAACTGCTTACCGATCATGTCGTTTGACAGCTTAAATATCAATTTAAATTGATACGTACAGTATTGTGGAAATCGTTATCTGCTCAGCCTTATCCCAACTTACAGTCATCTGGAAATATATATTCTAAAGTTTTCTTTAATCAGCCTGTACTGTCTCTCTGCTGGCCAAAGCGTCTTCCAAATGCATCTAGGATTTTTTCCTGAATTCGAATCAGCATAAAAACAGCTGACTGAATGAGAAACGCCACGCTGCGCTTTAAAAACTAGGATCATAGACGTAGGAAAAAAGGTTTCTAGGCAAAAAAGTGTTTAAGTGACCTCGTCGTATGCAAGTGATCGCTGTGCTAAAGTGTCCACGTAGTTGTTACGATGATGTCCGCCAAAACCGGCCTAGGAAACGTGGTGAGACGATCTAGATGCTTACCGCAAAGGCTAGACAATTAAACGATAACGTCATATTCACGAAGTCACAGCAACACGACAACAGACTGAAAAGGCACCTTTAACTACAGTCACAGACGAAACAAAGCAAACGATACAAAGTCCAAATACTTTGAAAGTACAGTCAGGAACAAACTAACATGCCTAGTAACGGCGGTGCTCATTATTCCTGAGCCCCCAAACGGCTTTGTTACAGTGTACCGGTGAAGTCTCGCCCAAGGTGACCACACTCGCTGTTGAAGTCTCAATCAGTGCGTTCGATGTTGGTGCCGACTTTGGATGCTATTGTGTTTCACGTCATAAGAGAAAACGATTTTAATTTAAAGATTTTAAACTGTTAAATAAATAAAAATTAAATAATTAATTAACAGAACTAATATCTTACACTGTGCCAACGCTGGGCAAAGGCAACCTCCCAAATTAATTTTTTCTTGTGTTAATCTTATACCATATCTACCAGAGCCAATTATTTTAATTCATGAATATATGAGTAGGTTTATAAAATACTAGCTTTTGCCCGCGATTCCGTAAGCGCAAATCCGTTCTTAGGGATCCGTAGCCAAATGGCAAAAACGGAACCCTTATAGATTCGTCATGTCTGTCTGTCCGTCCGTATGTCACAGCCTCTTTTCTCCGAAACTATGAAAACTATGCTGTTGAAACTTGGTAAGTAGATGTATTCTGTGAACCGCATTAAGATTTTCACACAAAAATAGAAAAACCCCCATACTAACTGAAACTCAAAAAAAAATATTATCAAACCCGTACGTGTGGGGTATCTATGGATAGTTCTTCGAAAATGATATTGAGGTTACTAATGTAATTTTTTTCTAAACTGAATAGTTTTTATTTTGTTTTTTTTTTTTTTTTTTACTTGTTATGGGTTTGCTCTTGACTCTAGTCTTGGTCAGAGATGACAGAGACAAAGTCTACGATGGAGCGAGCTTACCCAGAAGTAGCCTGTTCACTCTAACTTTGAAAAGATTAGGATTGTAAGCATTCGGAAACACAAACGCAGGCAAAGAGTTCCACTCCTTTGCTGTGCGCATTATGAAAGACGCTTGGAAGCGCTTAGTGCGAGTTGGTGGAATAGCAACAAGGTAGGGATGGCAAGTTGCAGTGCGTCTGGATGTCCGATGGTAGAAGGGGGCTGGTGGGATGAGGTCGTGGAGTTCCTGGGCACACTCTCCGAAGTACAATCTGTAGAAGACCGACAAACAGGCAACCTTGCGGCGATGAGCCAAGCTGTGTAGCTTGGTATCCAACAGTTTTACGTCACCAATGAGCCTCTTAGCTCTGCGTTCCACCGAGTCAAGCGCGGCAAGCTGATACTTAGCTGAGCCATCCCAAAGGTGGCTGCAATACTCCATGCAGGATCGGACTTGTGCTTTATAAAGAGTCAAAAGCTGCTCAGGCTTGAAGTATCGCTTCACCCTATTTAGGATGCCCAGCTTTTTGGCCGCAGTTTGGGCTTTGCACTCAATGGTGGCGCCGAAGTTGAGACTGGATGACAGCTCCATGCCTAGGAGCTCGAGCCGATCAGTCACTGGAATAGATGCACCCCGAAAAATAGGAGTTTGGTTGAAACATCTCCTTTTTCCAGTTTGCGCGAGACACATCCAAAGTGGTAAAATGTGTTCCCCTCTGTAACTTCTAAAATAAGAGAATGATAAAACTAAAAAAAGTATATGATGTATATTAACATGTAAACTACTACATAGTGTAAATTGGTTTGAACGAGATCTAGTAAGTTGTTTTTTTGTCATAAATCGTAAATCGCAACTTTTGCTTGTAAATACCTACAGTTTTGTACGGAACCCTCGGTGCGCGAGTCCGACTCGCATTTGGCCGGTTTATTCCGTTCCCGTAGGAATTCCGGGAAATCTTCTCGATACTCCCCAAGGAATCTACATGCCAAATTTCAGTTTTCTACGACCAGTAGTTTCAGCTGTGAGTTGTATGTTAGTTACTCAGTCACTTAATCACTCAGTCAGTCAGTAATGGAAGAATTTTGTATATTAGAATTTTGTGTCGTGAAAATTTTTTACTCGTACTTCGTGTTCCTACACGAATCTGTTTATGTAAGACTAGCTGACCCGCGCAACTTCGTTTGCGTCACATTTTCCATTAATGCTCCGCTCCTATTTGTCTTAGCGTAATGATATATAGCCTATAACCTTCCTCGATAAATGGACTATCTAACACTGAAAGAATTTTTCAAATTGGACCCGTAGTTCCTAAGATTACCCCCTACATACAAACATACAAACTTACAAACAAATGTTACCTCTTTATAATATTACTAGCTGACCCGCGCAACTTCGTTGCGTCACATTTTCGATTAATGCTCCGCTCCTATTTGTCTTAGCGTGATGATATGTATATGCCTATATCCTTCCTCGATACATGGGCTATCTTATTCTGAAAGAATTTTTCAAATCGGACCAGTAGTTCCTGAGATTACCCCTACATACAAACTTTTAAACAAATTTTACCTCTTTATAATATTATTATATTATATTATATATATTATAGTATATAGTATAGATTTTAATCTGTGTGCCAATTTTATTAATTTTCACATTCGCATCCTAATCGAATCTCAATCGCAAACTGTTAAAAATGTATGAAAATTAAGGCGTCAGATTTTGCGATTGACATGCAAATGCAAAAGTTGTTTAAAAATGAGTAGAATTGGCACTCAGTTTGTAAATTAAAGTCCTCTCAAGTAAAAAAACTAATTAGAATCTCATTTCCGTCTTTCAGCTTATATCTTGAACCAATTCTTTTGTATATTGGCCATATTAGTAGATGCCCGCGGGAGCAGCGTAGGTACTGAACGTTAATTAATGAAATTGCATGCTACACTATGAATAGCTGCTTAGTTTGTTATCAAATGTCCATTAATTTAACGCCAACACGGTATTACGCGCATAACTAATAATATACCAACGTAGAACTGAAATTATGGCGAATAAGTAATATTTACATTTTGGTTATTTTGAAATTCGTGTGTCCCTTGTTAGGTTGATATTTATGATCGCTCTTCGAATTTAGTTTTAGGTAAAGGGTGATTTTATGGCGTTTTTAAATAATTTTGTAGTATGCACAATTTTGTTAGAAAGTGGACAAAACTTTGTAACGTTCGGGAAGCATCGCGAAGTTTCTGTCTTTTGCAACTCGAGAACTTGAAGATAACTTTGAAATGATTGCTGGAAATACTGTTTCAATACTTTCAATGATGTGTGAAACAGTGTTTTTCAGATAGTTATGTATACAATGTTGTGTGTATGTATATGTTATATAAACAAAGAAATACAAAAAAACAGTTTAGTACCTAATAGTTAATTAAATGCGTTTTTCTCTTAGTATTGTACGTCTCTGCAACACCCAAAGGTTGATTGGTAAAAAATACCTAAGGTATTAAGTTCGCTTTTTTTGTGTGCTAAAAATACTCACAAGCTGCGCCTAAAATGAACACCCTGTATGAGTCATTTTAATGAGTATTCTGAAAATAATCTGTATTTCAGTGACGTATAATATGCTATTAGAATTTTAGAGCCATTACCAAGGTTATGAAAACATTGTGAAAGGGATCGCAATGTGTTCTCTCGTTTGTTTAAGGTGCAAATTATATTATTGTATTTCTCACTGTCTCGAACATAAGTTTACCACAATTTTTAACCAACTTCCAAATAGGAGGAGGTTCTGAATTCGGTGGGTATTTTTTATGTATGTATTCCGATTACTCCTCGGTTTCTGATCCGATTTCTGTGATCTTTTTTAGTCAGATGATACTTGCCATTTGGTCCCGTAAAAAAATAATTAAGTTTGGCTGAGTAGTTTTTATTAGCAGTTTTGATATTTAAATTTCTGCTTCGACGAATATTTCTTCCAAGTATCACTACTTAAAAGTGAAAATATTAAACTTTTTTACAAAAAAAATATACCCGACTTCCAAACAAAACACTACAAAGTATAAAATAACCTTTATTTCGGTAGTCTGTGTTAAAGAACAAATAATCAAAACCATAAACTTCAGAGCTTAAATAGAAATTACCTTAGTCTAACTATAGGGGAAATTATGAGCCACTTGGCCCCTAAACAAACATCTCATTAACATAGGCACCACGGAAAGCCCTTTTTGCAGGTGGCTGCTTTGGCGCCGAGAAATTAGCCTCCTGCGTCATCCAGGAATGCAAGGCCTTGGCTTCTCAACCTGAACAATTCCGACGAAAACAGCACCAGACAGCATCAGTCTGTCTGGCATATATCTGAAATGGGCCTTTTTGCAGCTGTGGTGCCTTTCCATGCTTGCCAAGGCTTTCCAAGCGTCCTCAAGTACAAGCGTGTAAAAAGAGAGTTTTGCTTAAATTAGCTTGCGTGAGCTTGTGGACGCTTGTCTCCGATCCGGTCTAGTGTCGGTTTTTGGACACAGATCAAAGGGCGAGAGCAAGAGCTTGCGGTGCATTCACATGTTGGTGGCTTGGTGCGCCTTTAGTAGCCATTGTAATCTCGTGACGAACGCATTATGAATCTTTATCATCCACCATCTTTGTGGTCGTTTTAAATAAAAGTATGTAAAACCAGACTAAGCAGCCCACACAAGTTCGGTATTCGCCATGTTTGGGTGTACGTTGCACACTGACGCATTAACAAACATGAAAACGACTTCCAAATTCCAAGCGAGACTTGAAGACGTTTGGAGCTTGAAGAAACCATAAGACATACTTATTTTGATATACCAGCCCTTTTTAGGGCGGATTTCATCAATCTGCATCTGAATGTGATCAGCGTATGAACCATGCTTACAGGCTATCAGTGTCATTGTTTTCTATGGAATATTGACAATGATAACTCTTGAACGCGATTTTATTGTTTGATGTGTGTATCTTGTATTAGGTTACGATGGGACTGACATACGCTGTGCGTTATAAAAGTCCCTAAAATTTAAAGAATAAAAAAAATAAAAAATAAAAAACTCTTGAACGCAGCTTGATTGCGATCAATTTCATTGGTGAAATCTGCTCTTAGTGTTCTTTTTATGTAACTTGTGTGTTTCATGCATATGTAAATATTATTCTTTCTTTCTTTCTCTTTATAGACAAGGACAGCGAGGGCTTAGTAACCGTCCTTTGGTAACCATTTGGGTACGGAACCCTGAAAAACTTGTTATTGAAGTGCTAGCCGGGTTTTACTGCCCAAGAATATGAGATACATATTTTTTAAAATCGCCACTTTATTGAATGGATCCCATTATCTAGAATAGAAAACTAAATATTTTTTTTTTAATATTGATAGGCGTACGTTTGACCGCTATCTCACCTGATGTTAAGCGATGATGCGGTCTAAGGTGGAGCACGCTTGCCTAGAAGTAACCTATTCACTCTTGACTTAAAGACTCTCAGGTTGTAGCTATCAGGAAACACAGACTCAGGCAGGGAATTCCACTCCTTAGCTGTACGCACAATGCATGTATTCCCAAAACGTTTTGTGCGTATAGGTGGGATGTCCACCATATACCGGTGGCACATCGCCGTACGTCTTGTGGTTCGATGGTGGAACGGGCTTGGCGGAATTAAGTTATGCAATTCCGTCGCACACTCCCCAAAATGTAACCGATAGAAAACCGACAGGCCAGCAACTCGGCGTCGATGCTCTTATTCAATAAAAACCGTAAACGTATTCTTTATTTACCTAACAAGCTAAAAGTACTGAGTAAACAATATAGCACCGGTTATATTACAACAATATCATGTCATTCCATAGCACACAGTTACGGGCTCGCATATAAAATATAATTTCACGAGCAGGGCCACCGAGTGCTGCGAAGTACACCGAGCATCAAAAGCAATGCAATCCTAGCAAAAGATACAAACAATAATCGATCTTATAGCTTGGGTATTAAGTACCAAAATCCCGTCAAATTTTTTAGCAAACTATAGATATAGGTGTGGTTAACCATGCAGTGCAAATGGAACGATGTACAAGTATTATATTGAGTCATATTGCAGACGTTTACCAGAAGTTTTTTTTAGTGTTACTATGTAAATAACAATCTTATTAATATGTGTATTGTAAGGAGGAAGAAATAGAAGACTTACCAGTAGCAAAATATTGAATGCACAAGAGACTGTATTGAAATTGAAATGGGTTCACCTTGATCGTGCTACGGGGCTACGTGCTACTAAGCTACGAGCTATGGTGTAGCTGCTACGCCGTAGCCGATGGAGTAGCTTTAACGCTTTCAATTTTATTATTAGTTTTCGGGAACTTACACTGTAGTGCGTTCAAGACATCATTTAAGTTTTATTTTATATTCTCATGAAAGTTACATTAAAAAAGTATGGGTGGTAACATTATAGAGCTTAGCAAACAATTCACTTTATTTTTATTTTTTTTATAATAATAATTACTTATTAATTAACCGACTTCCCAAAAAGGAGGAGGTTATCAATTCGGTTGTATGTTTTTTTATTTTTTTTATGTTTGTTACCTCATAACTCCGACAGTTATGAACCGATTTGAAAAATTCTTGTTTTATCTGAAAGGGTATACTTGCAGATTGGTCCCATTTAAATTTTATGAAAATCGGTTAAGAACTTTGGATTTTAAATCAAAATAGCTGGAATTCGTCTATTTAGATGATAGTTTTATGTCATCCAAGTAGGTAATCGAAATTGCGTATTTTGCTTTTCTGCGATTTTGCAGTGGTGTTGTTAGGTGTGGGGTACCACTAAAAAGTGAAAAATAAAAAACTTTTTACAAAAAAAAAAAACAACCGACTTCCAAAAAAAAAAACACTATAAAGTAAAAAATAACTTAAATTTCGGAAGTCGGTGTCAAAATACGAAAAAACTAACAAAAACACCGACTTCCGAAATTTAAGTTATTTTTTACTTTGTAGTGTTGTTTTTTTTGGAAGTCGGTTGTTTTTTTTTTTGTAAAAAGTTTTTTTCACTTGAATAGTTTCATAAGTGAAACTTCTAAAAATCGCCTGCACCACAGCACGTTACATGAATGCAACAATAGAATAGTAACAAAATGTAGCCGTTTGACATGGCTATGTTTTTATTAAAATACATTTCAGGTTCCATGCGTTCACAAAGAAATGATGTTTGTTTTTGTGCACGGTACCAGCTGCCAAGTTCTCATAGGTGAACGATACTGCGCTTGCCAAGTTTGCGGTAATCTTGGATTGTATTTTACTGAAAACTATTTTGCATGAAGTGTGCCGGATGTTTTTATAAGTATGTCGTCACATTATATTTGAAACCGGCTTTTTGTGTAGCCATGTTTATCAATTTAGCTAAACTACGCTACGTTCGCGTTTGGGGGAGGCATATCTTTAACAGTGGACTTAGACATATGCCTCCCCCAAGCTTTGCCACAAAACCTCTCGCATCTAATGGACACCCATTGGCCTCTTCAGGTAATTGCCACATCTTGTGAGAGGCCTTCCAGAGTTGTGATCTTCTAGTATTCAAAACTTCAGAACCATTGAGCCACATCGGCCATCTGCTCTGCGAGCAATCTGTCTTAAGGAATGTTATAGAATTTATTTGACTATGAGGAATAAACATCGTTTCTGTCAGTCGTGTCTATATAACTAGCTTTCACCCGCTACTTTGTACGCGCATATGTCGGTTTTCTCGTTCCCGTAGGAATTTCAGAAAATCCTCTTAGTGCACCTTTACGGAGTGTAAGGCAGCTACATGCTAAATTTTAGCTTTTCACGACCAGTACAGTTTCGGCTGTGCGTAGATACATAAGTCATTGAGTCAGGTTTGAGGTTGATATTAAGTTATTGAGTTGGTTGGTGCAGTGGTTGAGCGATCGACTGCTGCGTCGCGTGTCGTGGTTTCGATTCCCGCACGGAACAAATATTTGTATGGCCTACAAGTAGTTGTTCCGGGTCTGGCGGTTTGTGTAGGTATGTGAGTTTGTATGTTTGTAAACGCACCTACAAAACAGGAGAAATTCCTAGTGTACGGCAACGTTTTATATAAAAAAGGTCTGCCTTTTTTAGAAATACAGATGTAGTCGACACGCGGAAATAAGTCTATTCATTGATGCCTATTTGATTTGGAAATATTATAGACCCTCAAAATGTGCAATAATGTCTAGTGATTGTAAGCACTCCTGCTGAGCTATAAATATAGCAGACTAGTTTTAAGTCAGCTGTAAGTATTAGTAAATTGGGTTTTTAGCTTTGGAATTTCACAGTAGCAGCTCAGAGTATAGAAATTCAATCGGATGATGGTAAGGCTTCTGCACAGGGTTAACTTGAGACAAAGGCAAGACATGGCTACTAAGGCACCTGTCTTACCACCGACGAGGAAGCGATTACCTATCGACTATTTGCTCGCTGAGGAAAGGAACAAAAGGTGTAGATCTCGTATGAGTAAAAGAGACACAAACATTCAGAGTCGATAGCTGGCTGTTCACACTGGCGGTGAGCGGTTCTTAGCTCTAGTTGATCGCAGCGAAAAGAGCTATCAAAGATTGTACTCGCTCAGCACACTCGCTCGGCAATGCTCGCTTGGACAGAACTCACCAACCAGCGGTTATAGTGCGGGCAGGAACGAGTATTTCAAGCAAAAGCCCGTCGCACAAAAGCACTCGCTTAAAGTCAAGCGTCAAAACTATCTAAACTTTTCACTCGCTATTCACTGCTTGTCAAGTCGTTTCGAGTTTCAAGTTTTACTCGCTACTCGCTGGTCGCCGGCGGTGAGACAAATGCCTGCCTTTGGGGAATTCGATAGCGCTTATGTGTTTATATGTGTATATCTAAAGTAAAAATTTGTTACTTTAGTAAAGTATCATGAGGGACTGGCATTTATTAGTTTATTTTAGTTTGATATCATCACAAGTTTTATAAAGCTGAAGTTTTAGTGTCCCTAGACAATACGAGCCATTTTCATTAAAATAAATAGCTTAAGTTTTAAGCTTCAGATAAACAGGAATGTCTGTTCAATTTTTTTAAACATTTTGTTTTGATAACTTTAACAAGTTTACTACTATCAGCATTGTTATTTTTTTTTGACTTGTGTATTTTGCATTTTTAAGCTCGTGGTTAAATAATAACAGAAGAACAGGTCGATCTTTGCAAATAGGCGTCGCTTGCTAAGGTTGGTCTGTGGATGGGTGATCCATCACATACCAAGATCGTGTAGACCTGTGTTGTAAACCTCAGACTGGCAGTCGCTGTATATAATAAAAAATAGGATATAACGTGTAAAAGAATAAACGAAAAAAAAAAACTGTTTAGTAATTTTGTCGAGTTATGCCCACATAAATGTATGGAAGAGTGATTTTATTTCGCGATTTCCGTATTGATCTCATAGCAAAAGTTGGGCATAGTGATGAGTACAAAGATTTTAGTTCACTATGTTATAACATCACGAATCTTAATGTAACACCTTTATTTCTTTCTTCTTCATCGCTGCTACTGTTTAGGGTTCCGTAGCGAAATGGCAAAAACGGAACCTTTATAGATTCGTCATGTCTGTCTGTCTGTCCGTCCGTATGACACAGCCACTTTTCTCCGAAACTATAAGATCTATGCTGTTTTAATTTGGTAAGTAGATGTATTCCGTGAATCGCATAAAGATTTTCACACAAATATAGAAAAAAAAAACAATAAATTTTGGGGGTCCCCATACTTGTCTTAGAACTGAAACTCAAAAATTTTTTTTTTCGTCGAACCCATACGTGTGGGGTGTCTATGGATAGGTCTTCAAAAATGATACTGAGGATGTTATTATAATTTTTTTCTTAACTGAATAGTTTGCGCAAGAGACACTTCCAAAGTGGTAAAATGTGTCCCCCCCCCTTAACTTCTAAAATAATAATGATAAAACAAAAAAAATATAATATGATGTACTACAGTTTATTCTAAAGTTATTGTATACTAATGTTTATTCTGGCAATTCAATCTTGTAATACGGATATCCTAATTTTATGATCAATCAAAGAAATCGAAAACTGCAAGTAGAGCCTCTCGCAATCTTTACAAAAAAAAAAAAAAAAATAAACAACGATAAAAAATATTACTAAGAAAACTTCTTCCATATTTTTACACACAAGTGACCACTTTAAAACTTTCAAGGAAACGCTTCAAGTCTCCACCGTTTTTCCACTTGTTCATACTTCAAAGTTAAAAGTAAATTGTTTCAGTGAAAACGTTAGTTAATTCAACCGACGGACGTAATCAGTGGACGGACAGCATCTTGTTAAACTCTAATTAGAGTCCCCTTTGACAATCTGTGTAGTTAAGTAAGAAATTAAGTACGGGCTAGGACGCGAATGTACTGCAAGGGAAATTAAACATTAGACAAGAAGGGATAAGATTGAATTTGGATTGGACGGTTAGTTAAGCTTGGAAGGAGAAGTCCGTGCTTATTGGGTTTTTGGTTTATGTGTCCAGCTTTTAATTTTCGAGGTCTAGGTACGTAATTTGATGTTGAGGATCTAGGATGGGTAATGATTTGCGGTTTTTGTTCGAAAGAGTCACCACGACCCTAGAACGCAAAGGGCATTAGGAGGAACACGGATGGGTTTTAGTCACTAAGAGTCTGACACTCCCTTTTGTCCACCCAGAGTGGGTGGAATCATTTGATGATTTCACATGGATAAAGATGGTTTACTTATCTCAACTAATCATTGTAGTGTATATAGAGCTAAATTTTGTGTATCACTAACAGGTCTACAACGTGATCTTTTTCTTACAGTATTTCTAACTTTGATAATTATCAGTCAAAAAAAGGTACATGACATGATAAAATATATACATTTCGATCATCGTTACTTAAAACCATGAAAATAACAAAGTCAAAATTAAAAGTCATTTATTCAAATTAGGCCAAGTGCCAGCACTTTTTGAACGTCAACGTTTACAAGAAGGCAGTCCCCCAAAAACGCCCGCCCGTCACCACTTCCTAGTGTTAAGCTGGGAATAAGAAGTGGCCAACACTCCCCAGCAACACATCTTTCTGTTGCGTTAGAAGAACTTGCATTTTTACAAAATTATGCAAAGTATTATTACAAAGGAAAATAATAAAACATGGGTAACACATAAAACCTAAAAACTTAAATCATTCGACACTTGTAAGCTAGCACACTCCTCCATGCCATCGTAATCAGACAACTCAAGCATAACAAACCATTTAAACTAATTTTGAAATGCCTTCAGACACCAAGGGCGTGCCCGCCTACACGTGCAGACAACTAATTAAATCATTATTATGAAAAGATTAAGCATAACACTCTTAGCCAGACTTTGTCGTTCGCTGTCAGATTATGTTATACAAAAATATATTGAACGTAGTTTTAATTAAAAAAAAACACAATCATAATTAAACACAAATACCATTGACCGCTGCATACAAGATACATTCAATTGATAAATTCCATTACTACAATCCCGATTATGCGGGTAGGATTTAAATCTGTTTTGTGCTAATATGCGTTATGCCATTAGTGACGGCTGTCAATACAATTGAGTGCCAATTCTATTAATTTTCACATTCGCATCGCATTAGTATCTCAATCGCAAACTGTAAAAAATGAATGAAAATTAAGGCTCTTTTGACAGTTTGTGTTTGACATAAATGAAAGCGAAAGTTGTTTAAAAATTAGCAGGGGATGAATTCTGGGCCGCGGTAGCCTCCTTTTGCGAGGATGTCATCTCGCAGAAGGAGGCGGCGGAGCGTGCGCGTAAGGACGATCCTCTCGCTGCGCCGCTCCACAGACGAAGGCGAGGTCGGAGAAGACGTCCTCTTCTCCCTCCTCGCGGTGGTGATGGGCGGGCGACAGGCGCGGGGGCGCCTCTGCCCGCATTGCACGCATCACCACCATCGTCGGAGGTTCCCGGCCCTCCCCCAACGGGGAGGGAGTGAAGGGCCCGCTGTGAAGGCGGGCGGTCGTCGGAGGTGGACTGGACGTAGAGGCTACGCCGATCTCCCAGTCCACCTCACTAAGACGTTGCGGGAATTTTGGTGCTGGGTTGTTTTAGTGGGTATACCGGGCTTGCCCGGGGAGTCCCACATACCCCTCCCACTCCCCCGAGTGAGAGGGTATGCGTAATGCATTTTTCCAAGACGGAAACAAAAAAAAAAGGGGATGAATTTTACTATTTTTTAAGCAACTTCCTTATCCGCATGTCAGTCGTGATCTGTCATAAAAAGACTCAATTTCCAAACATTTTTACAGCTTGCGATTGCAAACGCAAATGCGAGCGCTGCTTAAAAATAAGATAAAAACTGGCACTGATTTAAAATTATGCAAATCATGGCACTTATTTAAAATAATGCAAATCATGAGGCATGATATCTCTTTTTTTTTTCTTTATTGCAACTGAGTCGGTTGCGACTATTCTGCCAGTGTCGCGTCTTGTCATTGGTTATCTAAAAGTCGAAATATAAGGGCCTTATCACATATCATAACTCTCAAACTCAAACTCAAACATTTATTTCAATTAAACCATTTACAGGCACTTTTGAATTGTCAAGGTCGGTCGGTCCAAAAAGATGAAGCTATTTGCACGTTCCAAAGCGTAGATCTCTATGGAGAAGAACGTGCAAGAAACTCCACGGACACTCTTTTAAAAATAATAAATTGTTACAAAGTTTTCTTGACATCGTGTTGAAATTATACATACATGTGAGAACGATGTGACGAGCATGATAAAAACATCCGAACTAAAAAAGGAACAATTCAAAGAAATAATTAAAATAAATTAAAATAAACCATTTTATGTACCACCTAACACACCAGACGACATTTATTCTACATACTTAGACATGCTTTCGACAATTTTAAGTAATCCAAGGACACACTGTTTTTACATAATCGGTGACTTTAATTTGCCGACCTTGGATTGATCTTCCTCTGACAGTGCCACATGCAACCAACCCCGTGAGATCCGGCCTTTTACTTGCAGATATCTAGAAAATTTTATTTCCGAATTTAACGCTACGCAATATAATAATTTCACAAACGCTAACAACAGAATATTGGATTTACTAATCTCCAATGAACACTGTCATGTTTACCAACCGAGCGATAACTTAGTACCCGTGGACCTACATCACCCTCCTTACTGTGCTGTGACTTCCCCCTACTTGAAATATTCGTCCATGCAACGCTGCCCAATAATTAAATTTAATAATAATAAGGGCAATTACGATCTTATAAAGGCAAACTTATCTGGAATCGATTGGGATAGCTTGCTTAAAAATTTACCAGCAGAGGAGTCTGTAAACGCATTTTATAATAACCTGTTTGGTATCATTAGAAAACATGTCCCACGAAAATCATACAGAGCTTCTAAATTCCCCATTTGGTTCACTCGTCCTCTTATAAGGTTATTCAAAAATAAAAACCACGCTTGGATCAAATGGAAAGTATACAATAATATAGCTGACTATGAGCAATTTTCCCTGTTTCGTCGCAGATTCAATAAAGAATGTCACTTATGTTACTCTAACTATATAGAAACTGTTGAACAAAATGTTAATAAAAATCTCAAACACTTCTGGAGCTATGTGGCCAGTAAACGGAATAACTCAGGCATTCCATCGAATGTTAAATATAAGAGCACTTCAAGTAGTGACCCACGTGACATTTGTAAACTTTTCTCTAATTATTTTCAATCAGTGTATGAGCCATCAACACTTGATGTCCACAAATGGCAACCGCCTTCTAGCTTTCATGATAATAGTGATACTATCAACAATATTTATATAGAGCGTTCAAAAATTTATAAGGAACTAAAATCGTTGGACCCCTCAAAAGGAGCTGGACCTGATGGCATTCCTCCCTCGTTTTTTATACGTGTCGCCGATCACTTATGTGAACCCTTACATCTACTCTTCAATAAATGTATCAGCGAAGGCGTTTTTCCCGATGTATGGAAAATAGCTCACTTAGCCCCCATCTTTAAAAAGGGATCAAAGAATGACGTAGAGAATTACCGTCCGATCTCGATTCTGTCTACCTTGTCGAAGCTTTTTGAGAGACTGGTGTATAACGAAATTTATCCCACTTTACACAGGGTCATAATTAACGAACAGCATGGATTTGTCCAGCAAAAGTCAACTTACACAAATCTACTTATTTTTGTAGGCTATATATTTGAAAACATGGACAATCGTATGCAAACTGATGCTGTATATACGGACTTTCGAAAAGCTTTCGACAGGGTGGATCACGAATTACTTTTACGCAAAATTGCCTTCAATGGTATTCGCGGAAATTTGTTAAGATGGTTCACTTCTTACATAACAAACCGTACTCAAAAAGTTGTTATTAACGGATTTCAATCGGAGCCGATTTCCGTCACATCCGGAGTTCCTCAAGGCTCAATTTTGGGACCTTTGTTGTTTACGTTGTTTATAAATGATATCAGAGCTTGTTTCAAGCATTCGAACTTCTTACTATACGCAGATGACTTGAAAGTCTACAAAACTATAAAAAGCATTGATGATTGTTTGAAGCTCCAAAGTGACTTGGATCGACTGTCTAGCTATTGCACCTTGAATAAACTCTCATTGAGCTTATCCAAATGTAACACAATTACCTTCACTAAAAATATAAAGCAGCACACTTACAGCTATCACTTGCTTAATACACAATTACAAAGAGTATACTCATTGCGGGACCTCGGTGTGGTACTAGACTCGAAACTTCACTTTAATATCCATGTAGACGGCGTGATCAACAAGGCTCTAAAAATGTACGGTTTTGTTATGCGCAACAGCAAGGACTTTAGGCGACCATCAACCTATAGATATTTATATATAACGCTAGTTAGGCCTTGTCTTGAATATGCTACGATGATATGGAATCCCTATTACGCAAAATATATTGACTCGATTGAGACTGTCCAACGTAAGTTCCTAAGAGCTCTGCATTACAGATGCTGCCACAGCCACGGTTCGCATAATATGTTGCTTAAAAAGTATAAACTGTTAACCCTAGAATCCAGAAGGCTGCTTCTCGGAGCGATGTTTCTACATGGTATTGTGCATAATAAATATGATTGTCCCGACTTAACGAATAAACTCTGTTACATCGTTCCGAGAACAGTAGTGCGCAGACAAGCGCGTTCATACTGCTTACTATCTACTAATATCAGACACGTTTGCAATTCAAATGCTGGTTTTCGCGCTCCTCTGCGCCAACTTGTGGATTCCTACAACGCTAGATTTGAAAACATAGATATTTTTAATCTTACATCATACCAATTTAAGAAATCTGTTTTCGATTCTATCCTAGCTTTATAAATTATAATGTAGTTTAACTTTTTTTTTTCCACTCGTTTTCTATCTCGTACGTCATAAGAAAGCAATCATTCATTCCTTCATTCAATTCATCAACCACTGAATTTAATCGTTTACTCCATTCACTCTTGTATTTTGTTCTCATGTTTTTTTTGTTCTCACGTAGCATCAAAATCATCATATTAGTAATAAGTGGATAATGTTGCTAGTAGTATATTAAGTACCTTGTTTAGCTAGTAAGACAGTTTGTATTACATTTAATTGTACTCCTGTTTTTTATCCCGAAATAAAATAAAATAAAATAAAATAAACCATGGCAGCTGAGAAATGACCAGTCCCAACCGACGGCGCCATGACATGCGCCAGGCCCATTCGTCTCAACCATTTTGAATGGAGCCACATAATTTAACGCATACGCCACCATCAGCTAGGCTTTTGAGTGAGCATGACACTCCCAACCGCCAGGGTACTTGAGTCTATACAATGCAAACACACATTTATTTAAAAATGTTGGTACTATTGATTTATCAAATAAATAACAATAAATCAGTGTGTGAGTTAAATTAAATATAAAAGTCATTAAAGACATCTATAGATATACTAAATATATTAATACAAACATTATCAATAAGTTTGACTTTGTTTACTACACCTTAGACTGTCCTATGGAGCAGGACCAGCATGTTTCCAAGCATTCTTATCTTGAATATAATCATCTAATTTGTAATATGCTTGTTTACATAGTGTGCTTTTAACATAATTTTTAAATTTTCTTTCATTTAATTCTAATATGTCACAAGGTATTTTGTTGTAACATTTAATACAGTACCCCATGAAAGATGTTCGTACTTTGGCTAATCTATAAAATGGCTGATCTAATTTATTTCTATTTCTAGTATTAAAATTATGTCTATCACAAATTTTGCTAAAGAGATGTCGATTTTTCCGTATATACATAATATTTTCATAAATGAATTGACATGGGACTGTCATAATATTAATCTTTTTAAAGACTTCTCTAAGAGAATCGCGTCGACGTAGATTATAAATGGCTCTGACAGCACTCTTTTGTAAAATAAATATGGATTCAATGTCAGCAGCCCGACCCCATAGCAAAATACCATACGACATAATGCTGTGAAAGTAACTAAAATAGACCAAACGCGCAGTTTCTACATCTGTTAACTGTCTTATCTTTCTAACAGCATAAGCGGCTGAGCTTAGCCGCGCCGCAAGAGATGTTATGTGAGGTCCCCATTGCAATTTCTCGTCTAAAGTGATTCCCAGGAAAACCGTCTGATCAATAAATTCCAGTTTTTGTCCATTCAATACGATGTCACATTCGTTACTTTTAACATTTGGTAAAGTAAATTTAATACATTTGGTTTTTTTTTCATTCAATACTAAGTTGTTTGCCGTAAACCAATCTTGAACTTGATGAATAGAGTTATTGACATCATCAAGATTTTGTGACCGTCGTTCTATCTTAAATATCAATGATGTGTCATCAGCAAATAACACCATCTTTGGCTCATTTTGAAGCAATTGGGGCAAATCGTTTATGTACACTAAAAAGAGGAATGGACCCAATATTGAACCTTGCGGAACGCCCATTGTCATTTCAGACCCCAGTGAGTTCACGCCGTTTACCTGTACTTTAACCTGTCTGTCTTTCAAGTACGATCTAATCAGATCAAGAGATGTATTCCTAATCCCATAATGCTCCAGTTTCAACAAGAGTGTTTCATGGTTAACGCAATCGAACGCCTTCGAGAGATCGCAAAAAATTCCAATGGCGTCTTGCGAATCTTCCCAGGCATTAAAGATGTTCTTTATTAGAGTGACACCGGCGTCAGTTGTACATCGCCCTTTGGTGAAACCGTACTGATGTTCATGAAAGATGGAATTTTCATTAAAATGTAGTAACATCTGGTTAAGCATTAACTTTTCAAACACCTTACTGAGAACCGGCAGGATTGAAACCGGCCTGTAATTGTTGGGTTCTTGACTATCACCAGATTTAAACAGTGGAACGACTTTACTGTGCTTCATGAGATCAGGAAATACTCCCCGGTCTACACTAGAGTTAAATATAAGAGCTAAGTGGGGAGCAATAGTTTCAATAATAGATCTACAGACTTTTACAGACATTCCCCAAAGATCTTCTGTTGATTTAATTTTAAGATCTTTAAAAGCTTTTATAATGGCTAGGGGGTTTGTATGTTTAAACTTGAACTCTGATGGACAAACCTTGACATTCTTCCTAAGTAAGGCAGCAGAGAGCGCGGGTGACGAGTTAAGAGCTTCTGTAGTTTTACGAGGAATATCAGCAAAGAAGTTTTCAAATTCCTGAGCTACCTCTGCATCTGAGTTTATGGGACCATGTACGGATTTTAAATTAAATTCAGTTTCACGCTTTTTCTTCCTACCTGTTTCATTATTAATTATTTTCCAGGTAGTTTTTATTTTGTCATCTGCTGATTTTATTTTATTACTAATAAACAGAGCTTTTGCTATTTTGCATACACTTTTAAATGTTTTTGAGTATTTCGCGACATACTTATGAAAGCTTATATTATTCACATGTTGCTTAAGGCCATATAGTTCGTATAGCCTTTCCCTACTAATTCGAATGCCCGTAGTTGCCCAATCACTGAATATAAACTTTGTGTTAACACTTTTTGACTTTAATGGAAAACTATCATTATATTGAGCGTTTAGTATTGAAAAAAAACTCGCCGTAAAACTCATTTGGGTCTTCTGTGTTATTAAAACTTTGAACACATAATTTACTGGCCAAAGTATTACTAAATTTTTCTAAATTTTTATCTGTTATTGGTCTAAATTGAATTTGAATTTTTTGTAAAGGTATGTAGGTACAAAACGTTATAGCTTGTCCACTGTGATCAGAGGGCAACTTATTAACAATCTCTTTATGTAAGTAATCACAATTACAAAATATGTTGTCTATGCAAGTCGCAGAAGAAGCTGTTACTCGGGTAGGTTCAATAAAAACATTTGATAAATTATATGATTTAAACAGACTCAATAATCTGATACTATTTGAGTTAGTTTCTAATAAGTTAATATTAAAGTCGCCACATATTATTATTGTTTTATCGCTGGTACAAACTTTTTTTAACACATCTTCCATTACAGAATCAAACACAGATAGATTCTGGTAACTTGGAGGTCTGTAGACACATACAACAACATGCTTATCCAACCATAATATTTCCATAGCGTGACTAGAGACTCAGAGCTCTGTTTAATATAACTTAAAATATATGGAGTTGATCGCATAAAATGACATTTCCATAGTATGTTTAGAAACTCAGGGCTCTGTTTAATATAACTTACAATGTCAAAATATAAGGGCTTGATCACATATAATGACATTTTCATAGCATGACTAGAGATTCAGGGCTCTATTTAAATAACTTACAATCTCAAAATATAAGGGCTTGATCACATATTATTATGACATTTCCATAGCGTGAGTAGAGACTCAGGGTACTGTTTAATATTACTTACAATGTCAAATACTAATATAATCGTTGCAATTTCGCTACAAGTTTCAGCTTGTCTCTTGTTACTCGTCCTCTGTCGGTTCGCGATTGAAAGAAAAAAAAAAGGAACATTTTTCATTCTTAAATAGGTACCAAAATAAAAATAAATTTTCAAGTGAATTTAAAATTCGCTTGCACTACAGCAAGTTACACAATTATAACAATTTAATAGTAACTAAATGTATCCGATGTTTTACATAGCTATGTGTTTATAAAAATTCATTTCAGAGGGCCAATTCTACTAATTTTTAAACAACTTTCGCATTCGCGTCTCAATTGCAAACTGTCAAAAAAGCCCTAATTTTCATACATTTTGATAGTTTGCGAATAAGATGCAAATGCGAACGTAAAAATCAGTAGAATTTGCTCACAGATGCTATGCGTTCACACGACGAAGTACGTAAATGACAATTAACAACTAGAACATAGTTACGTTGAAGTACCAAGTCTATCTGTGAGTGTTGCGGAATTTCTTCGAAAGAGTCATCGCTGCCCTGAAGCGCAAAGGGACTGACACTCCCTTCTGCTCCGCCAAGATCGGAAGGAGTAATTTGATGATCTCCCATAAAAAACCGGGGTTTACCAGGAAGCTAGAATAAAGGTTTTAAGTACTGAATACGCCAAGGAGAGGGCCACGGCCAACACTTTGTAATGACGTCACAATCCTACAAAACCTCTCGAATTACGTTCACAGCAACTTTTATCCCAGCAACAGGATTACAAGTTTGTATTATCCTAACCGTACAAAGTTAAGCTTCCTAATTTATTTTTTCAGCAATAAATCGTCAGCATTGGATGCAACGGAGCAGTATATTGTTGTTTAGAGAGATTTATGTCGTTGCCCTGAGCTCTGGCGTAGAATTAAACCGCATACAGCGAGATACATGCTGTACATACAATATGTGTTGATTTTTAAAATGGTCACAAGGAAGATCTATGGTTATCGATGTAGGAAAGAAGATTGAGGCCGTTAACGATAGACTTTACACTGATCGAGTAGCGTTTCGAAGTTAAAATGTGTACTCAAAACTTTTTTTTGGAAGTCGGTTGTATTTTTTTTTGTAAATAGTTTTTTATTTTTCACTTTTTAGTATTACCCCACACCTAACAACATCACTGCAAAATCGCAGAAAAACAAAATACTTACGCAATTTTGATTACTTGAATGACATAAAACTATCATCCAAGTAGACAAATTCCAGCTATTTCGATTTAAAATCCAAAGTTCGTAACCGATTTTCATAAAATTTAAATGGGACCAATCTGCAAATATATCCTTTCAGATAAAACGAAAAATAATTTTTCAAATCGGTTCATAATAATAATTGTCGGAGTTATGAGGTAACAAACATAAAAAAACATACAGCCGAATTGATAACCTCCTCCTTTTTGGGAAGTCGGTTAATAATAGAGTTCAAGTGAATTAATTAGGGATGCATTTGGATTTGTCACTGCAATGGAAAGTGGCAGACTCCGTAAAATTGTAATAAATCTTGATTAGATTATAATTTCTCGACATTTTATAAAAAAAAAATATCGTTTTGTATATAGTAAATCCCATACAAATTCTATTGTTTTCAATATACCCGCGCCTTATTTATAAAAAAAGGTTCACAATTTCACGCGTTTTACAGTCCGGTGACAGATACAGCATATTTTGGTTTCCAAGCACACTACAATTTGCCTGACTTAAGTATCGAACATAAGACCCTGCACTCCGTAGACGCTCAAACTATTGGTGTGCATTGTAAATCGATCCTGAAAATTTCGTACTTGTGCGAGTATATGAAGTGCGTTTTTTAAATTAAAATTAATCTATAACATAAAAATGAATCGCTGAGTGGTCTCGAGATCAGCTGAACCGATTTTGCTAATTCTTTTTCTGTTGTTTGTTATTATCAAAAGGTTTCATGTAAAAAAAAGTTTCCAGTTGACGGGAGCGAAGCCGCGGGGTCCAGCTAGTTTATTATAGAATTGATCTGAGCAAAGTTGTAACGTTTTAAATAATAATAAAAGTACAACTACAGTTACTAAAGCTAATTTAAATTAAATTCTTCTTTCATACCACACCCCAAAATATTCAAAGTTCTGAAACTACGTCCATATTTCAGCCCTGTTCATGAATTTTTAACACAACAATATCCCGCGAAGTCTAACTAGCTGTAGTTATTCTTCATGAGCCGAACTTTATTCTACATCAGAACTCACCACAGGGTATAATAAAACGGGCCAAGTGCGAGTCGGACTCGCGCACCGAGGGTTCCGTACAAACCTGTTGGTTTTATGTTGTAAGCAAAAGTTGCGATTGGCGATTTATGACGTATTAAAAAAAAACTTCTTACTAGATCTCGTTCAAACCAATTTTCGCTGGTAGTTTACATGATAATATACATCATATATTATTTTTAGTTTTATCATCCTCTTATTTTAGAAGTTACGGGGGGGGAGGACACACATTTTACCAGTGTGGAAGGGCCTCTCGCGCAAACTATTCAGTTTAGAAAAAAATGATATTAGAAACCTCAATATCATTTTCAAAGACCTATCTATAGATATACCACACGTATGGATTTGACAAAAAAAAATTGAGTTTCAGTTCTTAGTATGGGGACCCCCAAAATTTATTGTTTTTTTTTTCTATGTTTGTGTCAAAATCTTAATGCAGTTCACAGAATACATCTACTTACCAAGTTTCAACAGCATAGTTCTTATAGTTTCGGAGAAAAGTGGCTGTGACATACGGACGGACAGACTGACAGACATGACGAATCTATAAGGGTTTCGTTTTTGCCATTTGGCTACACGGAACCCTAAAAAGAGATTATAAAATTAATTGTTTCTTGTTAAAACGGCAATAGAAATTAACACTGAAGATGTCTACTGTCTACCTATTACGGTTCTTGAGATAAAATCTGCAGACAGACATACGAAAGGACGAACGGCCAGCGAAAGCTTTGTAATAGGGTTCCGTTGGCTTACCTTCGTGTATGGAACCCTAAAGATTGGTGTAGAATAATTGTTTTATTGCCTCCTCTCGTCTTGATTGAGGGACAATCAAATAAACAGTTATAGCGTGTTATAATTTTTGATATTATCGTCCCCAAATCGAGAGTTGCTTCATGTTTTTTGGGAGCTTGAGTCCAATGGACTGGATCCATTCCGCTCCATTTCTCCATAGGACTCAATGAGGATGAGCTAGATGAGGATGTTTCTTTTAAAAGGACTACAATATAGGTATTATCACGGGAATTAGCTGAGTAAAGACTCTCCGCAAACATGTACGATGAGCCAAAGCAATAAAACAATTCCATAAAAATTATTCTGCTCCGTCAAAACGATCCATACAGCAATAAATACCGGATCTGCAGTGGTATTCAGTCTTAAATACAGTAGCAGGGTGATCTCGCCAATGGACAGAGGGCAAACAAATTTTGCAAGCGCAATAGTCGATGAGCATTCATTGACGAACCAATAATTCACGTTATTGGTTCGTCAGTCAATACTCATCGACTATTACGGGTTTTTGAAAGTTCATATTCATTTCTTTTATTTAAAATAGACCAGTTACAGGCCCTTTTGAATAGTCAAGGTATGTCAGTCAAATAGATGAGAGATGAAGCTAATCCTGCCGCGCTAGCGACAAGAGCAGCAGGTTGTTCTGCAACATAACACACCCACCGACCCCGTCTCCAGCGCGGCAGTTGCACGTTCCAAAGAGTAGGTCCTGTGGAGAAGAACCTGCAAGAAACTCCATGGACACTCTTTTAAACCAGTAGTCATTGTTAACAAAATCATAGTTACATTCGTTACGAAATAATTTATGAGTAAAATTATTTAATGCAAAATAGAATAAGTCTATACAATGCAAAGATAATTTTACAATCTTCAGCAGGTCCAACAATGTTTTCACATGTTCATCTAAGTTTGGGCACTTTATTCGCTGTGGAGCAGACCAACATTGACCCAAGCACTTTTATCATCAACTAGCTGACCCACGCAACTTCGTCTGCGTCACATGATCATGACCTTTCTCGATAAATGGGCTATCTAATACTGAAACAATCTTTCAAATCGGACCAGTAGTTCCTGAGATTAACGCGTTTAAACAAACAAACTCTTCAGCTTTATAATATTATTATAATATTGGTGTATTCCCCTAGTTTATAATATGCTTATTTTAGATCGGTCGACCTTGCATACGTTCAGAACATTAAAGTAAATAATACACATACCACCGGCATTGAAGAAACAACTGATGTTCTGCTTGATTCTCTTATACCAGATGATTCATCAGTAAATGATAATGAATACCATCAGCAGATCAGGGCGTGGGCCGCGGTACCACCTGAATCACCAGAGTCAGACCTTCCGTCCACTGACGAATTCATAAACGTTGTCAAGAGACTACCTCTCAACAAATCATCCGGTGAAGATAAAATATCTAATAGAATGATTATAGAAGCGTGTAAAACGTCGAGCGATGCGATTTTATCAGTATATAGCCGATGCATTGCGGAAGGTATTTTTCCTCGAATATGGCGACAAGGCTTTATACGCATTATTCCAAAGAGTGGCGACAAGCCCTCGGACGACCCTAAGTCATACCGGCCCATAACACTACTCCCATCTTTGGGAAAACTTTTAGAGCGACTGATTGTTCCACGCTTGTTACCGAACGGACCTAAATTTCATAAAAATCAATACGGTTTTACTATTGGAAAATCCACTGTAGATGCGGCTCTATCTGTCCGTAAAATTGTCAACTCATCGGAACATAAATACGTGGTTGGAATCTTTCTCCACATTTCTGGCACTTTTGATAACGCATGGTGGCCGATGTTACTACTTAAAATGAAAACCCGTGGTTGCTACAAAAACATCTATAATCTGATTTGTTCGTACTTTCTAAATGGCTCCGCGAAACTCAAACTTGGACATCATTCCATTACTAAGTCTCTAACCATGGGTTGTCCTCAGGGCTCAGTTATCGGTCCATATATATGGAATTTTGGCTACGATGATTTCCTCGCGCTTCCGCTCCCGTACGGCTGTTCATTAACCGGTTTCGCGGACGATGGCTTGCTGCTCATTCAGGCAAGTACTCGGGCTGGACTCGAGAACTTGGCTGACACATGCCTACGTTTAATATCTCAGTGGGGCGATCGAAACCGTCTGACCTTTGCACCGCATAAAACCTATCAACTTCTTTTAAAAGGTAACCTTAAATCCTGGCCTAGTATAAAATTTAATAACGTACCCGTTAAAAGGAAAGAATCCGTGTGCTATCTCGGTATGCTACTAGAAAGAAACTTTTCATTTATTGATCATATAAAAACAGTAGGAGAAAAAGCAAAAAAGAACTTCTACGCCTTGACGAGAATATCAAAGGCTACTTGGGGTCTATTATTTCAAACCCTAAAAACTATATATGGGGCTACTTATTTGGGTTGTATGTGCTACGGGGCACCTGTCTGGGCCGATAGGGCCACCATAGGGGCGGTACGACGTAAATTACTTCAAAACCAGCGTTTGGCTTTGATATTCTTATGCAAGGCGTATAGGACGGTTAGTACTGAAGCCTTACCGGTGCTGGCGGGTGTTCTCCCTGTCGATCTTGAGGTGCAGCGGCGTGCTGCAATGTACTTCTACGCTAGAAAGATCACGGACCCAGAGTTTTTACCGCAACGCGACCGTGCTAAGATCTCTAGATTACTAAAACCCCAGACTGACGTCTGGGAGGTACTTTTATGCGAATGGCAATGTAGGTGGGAAGATTCCATCAAGGGCCGACACCTCCACCAGTTTTTTCCATCCGTTCGTGAGCGGCTGGAGAAGACATGGCTGGAGGTGGATCACTGTGTTGCCCAATTTCTCACAGGTCATGGCAACTTTAAGAGTAAATTATTTTCCTTTAGGCTTGTGGCCTCACCTTTATGTCAATGCTCTACAGCTGACCTTGAATACGAACAATCCGCACATCACATCTTGTGGGAGTGTACCTATTCTTTGGCAGACTGAACGTAATGTTATGTTAGATAGTATTCAGGTTAAATCTGGAGTAGTTTACTATAAGGACCTTGTAGAAACCAGAACAAATTTCCGTGCGTTCAGGCGATTTTGCCATACCTATTATTGGAATCAAAAGTAGCTCACAATTTAGGACCCATTAGTTTAAATGTTAATATATAATCCGTGGTACTTGGCAACTGGGCCTAACCCAGTTGTATATGTCCCTTGGTGCCTATTGGCCTAGCTCTAATCTGTCTCCTGCTTGATATGGAGGGAAGTGGAAATTATATTTATTTTTCCTACTCCTCCGCTGTACTATTCTGATTAATTTCGTTGCGGGATCCAAGACAGTTGAATCGTTTCTCCGGGACTCGTCGGGTTTCATTAACTCGGCGTTTTTTCTGGTGATCGCCACTGTTGGTTCTGGCTTTCAGGAGTTGCAGTGGTTGGGAATGTGTGGCGGGATTGTCCCATAAAAAAAAAAAATATGCTTATTTGCAGTGTGCGTTTTATACAATTTTTTAAGTTCGTCTCAGTCAGTTCTATGTGGCGGTATTTTGTTAGTATCCCATAAGAGATGTTGCTACTTTAGCAAGTCTGAAACCCGGTTGAATTCATTGTTTACTATTTCTAGTGACATATAGTTATGTCTGTCACCTCGTTTACTGAAAATATGTAGATTCTTTGCGTTCTTCAAGGTACAATAGATGTTAGAAATAAACTTATAGCTGAGAAACCGTTACCCAGTGCAGGGCACGCCACGATAGTGGCGATAAGTCCCCTCTTTGAGGAGTGGCTAGAGAGGCGCCACGGCGTCCTCACCTTCCGCCTGACGCAGGTCCTCACCGGACATGGATGTTTCGGGAGGTTCCTGCACTGAATCAGGCGGGAGGGTGTCACCACTGCGTGGATCGACCGAAGGACACGGTGGAGCACACTGTGCAGGTGTGCCCCGCTTGGGCGGCGCGCCGCCATGTCCTCGAAACGGCGATCGGCGGCGACCTCTCGCGTCCGGCCCTGGTCCAAGCCATGGTCCGGAGCGAAACGGAATGGGACGCCGTTGCCTCCTTCTGCGAAGCAGTCATGCTAGCGAAGGAGGTGGCGGAGAGGGAGAGGAGACCCTCTCGTCCCGGCCGCCGTGGTGGACGCCGCGGGCGTCGGGGGCCACCACCTGGTGACCTCCGGCCACCGTAGGGGCGGGCCTGTGAACGGCGAGCTATGGGTGGCTCGCTATCCGTCCGTCTAGTGACGACAGGCCGTGTCGACGGCGCGTTAGTGTTCCAAGCACGCCTCAAAGAGAGTCAGCACACAGAGGGGCCCGAAAGGGCCGACGCCTGCCGGAGTCGCGGGATTATTCGCAAGAGACACCGTGGCTCCGGAACACAAAGGGCAATGAAGGAACATGGATGGGTTTTAGTCAGTAGAAGTCTGACACTCCCTCCCGCTACACCCAGAGCGGGAGGAGTCATTGGATGATTTCCCATCCATAAAAAAAAAAAAAATAGCTAAGAAACCGTTGTAGATCCTGTTAGGGCACAGCCAAAGGTTTTGTTATAAACTGTTTTTGCGGGTTTACTGCGGGTTTTGTTTACAAAAAAAAAACCGTAAAAATTAATTTTTATTTTTTCATAGTACAATTTGGTAATGCCAATAACAAGAACATGAATGATACTATATTGAGTCAGGTGTTTTTTAAAAAAACGTACCTAAATGGTAAAAAACACAAACACCAAACCATTATAAACTTTTATATGTAAGATCACTTATGAATACAAATTAATTACTATAAACGAGAAGTTATTGAAGCGTCAAGAGCTGCCATCGTCAAACCGACCAATGGCGAGCGTGCTCATGACTCGTTTCGGTATTACATCAGCCCTATAATATATTACTTAATCCACAAGTAAAACATACGCAACAAAGTTAATTCTTCCCCCGACTAGCCGCGAGGGGTGAAATTTAGTGAAAATTTAATAAGTGCCATTATTACCACGCGGTGAGGTGCGGAGAGAGTGGGGGTGTCTAACCACACCTTATTAATACACTGGAGCGCGGTTGATTTTTTTTTAATTGACGTTTAGTACAAAACTACCAGATTTTATTTTGACAGAAGTAGACAATTGTATTTTAATTAGTGGTTGAAAGTATTGGCTTCTTACTAAATTCATATGAAAAAAAAAAAAAAAAAATCTTATTCTATTCTACATACACATTTGTCGACAGGTAATTTTACATTATTATTTACTTGCAAATATTTAAACTATGATGTCACACGTAGATGATTATGTTAACGTGAGTACTAGGCAAGCATAGGTTACAAAGTAATTGCCAATAATAAAGCGATATTCGAAACACAGGTAGTAGTAACCTGTCTGGGTTTAAGGGCCATAATTGAGTATCATTTTACTATAAAATCTCTCTCCCTGGCATCACCTGCCATTGCAGCATTATTAAAACGACTACTGAGCCTTCCCGTCACGACTCGGAAAATATTGCCAGCCGTAAAATTTATTGCACCAAAAAGTATTAAAATTAAGGGATTATACCGCCAGTTGCATGAATATCATTTTTCATTAACTTGCAGCGGAGTATTGTTGATTCAGGCGCTATTATGTCGTTCGTGGAATATCGTATGATGAAAAAAGATAAGAATAATAAGCTATCGTAAGTCGTGGAAATTTTAAAAATAACAAGCGACATAAACCTTATGATGTACCGACTTGTATATAAGATATACAAGTCGGTACAAATAATATATATATTATAAGAATATATTTATTTCTCGTAATTTATATATTGTTTTGCTTACATTTTTTTATTTTATTTATTGTTCATCAACTTATTGTTCACACTGCTCGTATATATGGAATAAGTTTTCTTGTACTAGTGTAGTGTCGTGTAGCCAGTTATTATAGCTTTAAAAGAAGAATAAATCTAACATCGAAATTACACAGTCTTTTTTTTAAGCCTAGCTAGGAGGACAGAACTTCATCCATCTTATTGTAGACTACAAATCTGTGTTACCAACGTTATTATCAGTTGTAACTCTACAATCTGTTTATTTGAATAAATTTTGTGAATTATCTATACTAATATTATAAAGAGGTAAAATTTGTTTGTAATCTATACTCTATACTAATATTATAAAGAGGTAAAATTTGTTTTTAAGTTTGTATGTTTGTAAGTTTGTATGTAGGGGGTAATCTCAGGAACTACTGGTCCGATTTGAAAAATTCTTCCAGTATTTGATAGCCCATGTATCGAGGAAGGATATAGGCTACATATTATCATCACGCTAAGACTAAAAGGAGCCGAGCATTAATGGAAAATGTGACGCAGACGAAGTTGCGTGGGTCAGCTAGTCATTTATATTTTTATCAATTCTTCCAGCGCGTTCGCGTGATCCCTAGCAAACATCACACACAAAAAAATGTACCTATGTTATACATTAAAGCCACAGTGCTATTCCTCCTCTCTCCTACTTGATCTATGCTGTGCCCGTCAGGGTCCATAATTGTGACTAATATAATTATTTTCTTCCAACTGTATACATTACGGTACGCAATAAAGAATTGAGAACATAGTCCCAGGATAAAAAGTAAAGAAAGAAGAAAGAAAGAAAACAAATTTATTTGGCACATACAGATACACACAATTTAGGTATAAAAAAGGGAACTTAACTATAAAACATAACCATTGTGTGCCCCGCGGATGCGCCAAATAGGTCCAGTTCAGCAACATGCCCGACAACTAGATGCTGCCCGACGCTGGTTTTCAACTGAACCTTACGTTGGGTGTACGGATGTGAATCAGTTTCACAGTGTTAATATATACTGGTAAATAAATGTACAATAGTGTGTAGTGAACGTTAACATATATGAATAATAATTTGGTGTCAAGGGATAGTTGTATAATGTGTCACAAATAAAAAAGGCAAAAAAAACATAGTAGATAACAATTACAAGTAGTCTATGTGCTATTCCAGACTATAATTACCTGTGTACCAAATTTCACGAAATATAAATCATTTGTTTTGACGAGAAAGAGTAAAAAATATATAACCATCCATCCATCCTCACATTTTCACATTCAGACTTTCATGTTTATAATATTAGTAGAAGTAGGAATACACAATTGAAAAGAGTAATACTATGTAATTTCTTATCCTTAAGACCTTTGGGTATGGCCAACTAGAATCACTCAATTTATTAAACGATAAATCTTGACTTGAGTGCTCAGTAATAAAAACATAACAAATGAAATTCGAAATTCAAAAACCTTAAACAAAATGTCATGCCTAAAAAGTTTTTCCTTAATCGAAAAGAGTTTTAAGCACTTAAGTCCATAAAAAATAATCCTCCCTTTCCGTAACTTGGGCCTTTTCAACCTTGAACCTTCATCGGAAACCTGCTAAAGCACGTACTTAATGAAGATTGTGCCTTCAAATCTGCAATCAAGTCTTTAATCTCTTAGCGTTTGAGTACAAAATAGATTGACACAGAAGGTCGGCTTCATCTCGTCTTCAACCCGTTTCTTCACAATGCTGTATCCCTAGTAGATTTTTTCCACTGCACGCGATTTTACTCAGTCGTAGCTTCCTACATACAGCTGTTGCTTGTCACTGTCGTCCTGGTCAGAGGGCTAATTCTAATACTTTTAAACAACTGTTGCTTTCGCATCTCAGACAATCTGTCAAAAAAACCTCACTCTTCATACGTTTTTGACAGATAGCGTCTGAGATGCGAATGCAAAAGTAGCTTGAAAATTATTAGAATTAACACATTGACGGTCTACCTGGATGGTTCTGGTTTAAGCCACAGAAAGAGGATTGGAACCATTCACTTTTACCGCAATTTTAAGGCATGTGCCTGTTGCACATACACACATAGATGAGAACTTACGTGAATCTCAAACTATTCCAAACAAATGCCGGTCGCGAGTGACCTTGCATACGCTGTACGTGTGGCGTGTCTATGTGTGCGTACATTTTCAGTCACTGTTTAAAGCTGACCTTCTGAGGCAATATAGTTTTTGTGTGAAAAATGGTTGGCAAACTTTTTAAATTTACGCCACTTAGCCTTCATTGTGCCAAGTTGTGCCAACTTCAATAAGGGCGGCTGTAATCGAGAAATAATCAGGCTATAATCATAATGTCCTCTTTTTTAGATTAAGGGAAGTACCCACTTACCCTTTTAGGTACCAGGGTTTCAGGAGTTTGTAGGTATTGATGGTTTAATTGGTATCTGTGTAAGCATAACGCGAAAAGGTTAAAAAGGTCATGAATTTGTAATGAAGTAGAAAAGGTCTGATTAAGTAGTCTATTTTTGTTCAAACGGTTCGTAAATTATTAATCTCATTTTTTCTATTTTCATCCTCTTGTACAAACCTCAGTTTTTAACAGTTAATTAATGTAACGCCTGCCCCAAAGATACGACTACTGTAGTGACAGCCATCAAGTCAATCGCAATCGCCATGACGTCACATCCTACCACAAGGCCTAAGTGTTGCCGCCAAACCAGCCAGCCATTATAAAAGCGACTTGCGCTCATGCATAAGGGTTATTTTTGTAAAATGCGCTATTTTTGTAAAATCAAGGAAATGTAAGTGATTGCGTTAGTTCCGAGTGTCATTACTTCTACGCCTATTTTAGTGTTATAATAAATTAAAAAAAAACTAAAACAAGCATAACATTTTTGGCCAACAGTGAGACAGTATTGCCACAGTGAAATATAATCACGAATAGTAATCACTATTCGTGATACCACGACTAAATGCTAAAAACGCTAGTCACGAATTCATTAGTACAACACTAACGTTTTTAATTAATAAAGCATATTTCATATTTTATCGAGTTCTTTAAAAATAGGCACTTATTAACTACGATCACAAGCTCATAGTTAAATACGGACGCTGCCATATTTCTTTCCAAATTGACATTCGTAAATACCGGTGATGAATTACGGTGTAATATTTTCAAATTTTAATATGCGTCGACAAAACTGACGCGTTGAATATTCATTTTAAAATATTGATTAATTTTATTTTTTTATACTGAGTTGGCAGAATTGAATTTGAATGGTATGTAAGAGATTTTAATTTGATAGGTCTGACTTGCAGATTCAGTCAACTTACAATATAAAAATATTTCTTGATCTAATATGTCACACTGGCTGTCCAGGACCAGCCACCAAAATTAAGAGGCAAGTTTTGGGCAGGGCTGCACCCTTCACCACCTGGCTACTTGAAACCTCAGGAACACCGCTGGACGTGAACTGCAGTGGCCAATACGGGGACCGCTCAATTGTTTGCGCGCCCAAGTAGACCACTGCAAAATACAACTTGGTAAAATGTTTTCACATGTTCATCTAAGTTTGGGAACTTTATTCGCTGTGGAGCAGACCAGCATTGACCCAAGCACTTTTATCATCAACTAGCTGACTCGCGCAACTTCGTCTGCGTCACATGATCATGACCTCGATAAATGGGCTATCTAATACTGAAACAATCTTTCAAATCGGACCAGTAGTTCCTGAGATTAACGCGTTTAAACAAACAAACTCTTCAGCTTTATAATATTATTATAATATTGGTGTATTCCCCTAGTTTATAATATGCTTATTTGCAGTGTGCGTTTTATACATTTTTTTAAGTTCGTCTCAGTCAGTTCTATGTGGCGGTATTTTGTTAGTATCCCATAAGAGATGTTGCTACTTTAGCAAGTCTGAAACCCAGTTGAATTAATTGTTTACTATTTCTAGTGACATATAGTTATGTCTGTCACCTCGTTTACTGAAAATATGTAGATTCTTTGCGTTCTTTAAGGTACAATAGATGTTAAAAATAAGCTTATAGCTAAGAAACCTTTACCCAGTGCAGGGCACGCCACGATAGTGACGATAAGTCCCCTCTTTGAGGAGTGGCTAGAGAGGCGCCACGGCGTCCTCACCTTCCGCCTGACGCAGGTCCTCACCGGACATGGATGTTTCGGGAGGTTCCTGCACCGAATCCGGCGGGAGGAAACGCCCGGGTGTCACCACTGCGTGGATCGACCGGAGGACACGGTGGAGCACACTGTGCAGGTGTGCCCCGCTTGGGCGGCGCACCGCCGTGTCCTCGAAACGGCGATCGGCGGCGACCTCTCGCATCCGGCCCTGGTCCAAGCCAAGGTCCGGAGCGAGACGGAATGGGACGCCGTTGCCTCCTTCTGCGAAGCAGTCATGCTAGCGAAGGAGGTGGCGGAGAGGGAGAGGAGACCCTCTCGTCCCGGCCGCCGTGGTGGACGCCACGGGCGTCGGGGGCCACCACCTGGTGACCTCCGGCCACCGTAGGGGCGGGCCTGTGGACGGCGAGCTATGGGTGGCTCGCTGTCCGTCCGTCTAGTGACGACAGGCCGTGTCGACGGCGCGTTAGTGTTCTACGCACGCCTCAAAGAGAGTCAGCACACAGAGGGGCCCGAAAGGGCCGACGCCTGCCGGAGTCGCGGGATTATTCGCAAGAGACACCGTGGCTCCGGAACACAAAGGGCAATGAAGGAACATGGATGGGTTTTAGTCAGTAGAAGTCTGACACTCCCTCCCGCTACACCCAGAGCGGGAGGAGTCATTGGATGATTTCCCATCCATAAAAAAAAAAATAGCTAAGAATCCGTTGTAGATCCTGTTAGGGCACAGCAAGAGGTTTTGTTATAAACTGTTTTTGCGGGTTTACTGCGGGTTTTGTTAACCGACTTCCCAAAAAGGAGGAGGTTATCAATTCGGTTGTAATTTTTTTTTTTTTATGTTTGTTACCTCATAACTCCGACAATTATGAACCGATTTGAAAAAATTTTGTTTTATCTGAAAGGATATACTTGCAGGTTGGTCCCATTTAAATCATATCAAAATCGGTTACGAACTTTGGATTTTAAATCGAAATAGCTGGAATTAGACTATTTAGATGATTCTTTGATAATCGAAATTGCGTATTTTGCTTTTCTGCGATTTTTCAGTGGTGTTTTTAGGTGTGGGGCACCACTAAAAAGTGAAAAATAAAAAACTTTTTACAAAAAAATACAACCGACTTCCAAAAAAAAAACACTACAAAGTAAAAAATAACTTTACTAATTACGATGGGTGTAGCCGGAGGATCCAAAAAAATGCAAATTAATTTTAATAAACTAATTTATTACTGTATTACAAAGTATTGAAATTACGACTAATTATACTAAAGTGTCAATTGGTCGATGTCAGATCCAAAAGTGTCGCTCCACGTTTTCTAAGTTTCTATGGAAAGGTTCGATTGACGTCAATTGGTCACGTTATGCCGAGCTTGCGTTTCGTGCCCGTAGGTGCCGCTCCACGTTTTCTAAGTTTCTATGTAAAGGTTCGATTGACGTCAATTGGTCACGTTATGCCGAGCTTGCGTTTCGTGCCCGTAGGTGCCGTGTGCAATGTATATGCAGGTTTGCCGATGCAGCGATCTATTAAGGTTGGCCATGCGTAACACCTCCCCCCGTAGAACAGCGAGTATCGATGGACTTGTTCAAGATGGTCGCTGGTAGACATCCAGGGTCAATCCTTATTTGGCTTGGGTTGATAGTGCGTGGTGATGGGATTGCATAGGCGACTTCAGGGTTGCTGTTGAAGTTTTCTGTGATTTCTCTGGATGCTTTTCTTATGCGTAGCCGACGGTAGATTAGAGTGGCGATGAGTGCGCATGTACCGGATAGCGCGAGGTACATGGGTATAGTAGTGTGGTAAATGACGGGATCGGTGACGTCATCTAATTGTACAGGCAGTTGCGTCGCTATCTCGTTGCTAAGGGTGTGAAGTTTTTGTAGATTTGGCGAATTTAGGATGAGCTTCGGATAATTTTCAGGCTTCGTCTCGTTGTATAGGGGCATCTCAATGATCTTCACGACATGTCCTTTGATGTGGTCGTCAGTGTTGGAGATAGTGAAGGCGGGTGTTCTCAGGTTGCAATTGAGGGGAATAATTGCCAAATAGCTGCCTCGTAGGGTCCGATATTGTTCTTGACCGCAAGACATCTTCACTTTTGTTGGTACAGGAAAACTTAAGGTATAATGCTTGTCGTCCAGGGTTTCCAGGGCTTCGGTGGTGAGAGCTACGGGTGTCAGCTTGCAGCTGGGTTGGAGTTCTTGATGGACTATGAGATGCTGGATACAATCTGGTTTGCTCTGGATTTGTAGGTTGGCTGTTGACTCACAGAGATATATGGAGTTTACCTTCGGACATTCTGTCTCTATGTACCTAGAGTCTGAGCTAGAGAGTGCTACGAAAGGTGAGGGTGGTATAAGAGTTTCGTGGTTTCTGTTAGGAACAAGGGAAAGTTTATACAAATTATATGTGGAGGAAACAACTATCGGGACTTTTATAACTACTACTATCTGCTTATTAGAATAGAAGTAACCTAGTTTAATTATTTCATAAAAATGCCTAATTTCTACGTCAAGGATTTCGTCATTAGCATATAAAATCCTTAATTTACCCAACATATACTTAATTTCATCTGAATTAAATAGGGAGTACGGGGTACTCAACGCACGAATAAATGTTAGGGTGTTCTCTAAACTTCGTAATTCTTCATAAAGATCTTCTACATTATCTCCTAAGATTAACAGATGTTGGGCCAGATGAGCGTATTTAGTTAAATCTGTATCCCTATTAGCGTTACTTTCCAAAATTAAGTTTAATGCTTTGTTCATCTTATCTTGATTTGAAACTATATTATCTATTATTTGGGAGCTACGTGAAGTAAATTTACTATTTAAACTAACATGGTTATTAATTTCTAATTCTAATTTATGCTCATTATTACGTAAGGTGTTTATGGCGTTTTCGTATTTAAGTGCATCGGTGTAGTCTAAATTACCAGAAATTGATTTTATTACAGAACCCAAACCGTCGATAAGGCCTCTTTTACTACGCGTTGATTCAAACATATTAATTTTACTAATAATTAAATTGATTTTACTATTGAGATGTTTCAGATGAGGGTCGAATAGGAATAAGGTTTTATTGTTAACTAAGGGACTTAATTCAGCCATCTGTGTTTTTACCATTTCAATTTGAAGATGGACATTCTCTAAATCTATATGACTTAGGAAAGAGTGGTAATGGGAAACGATCTTTGCCGCTCCTAATTTGAAGGGAAGTAGTCCTGGTCCATTGTCAAGTGATTCAACTGTTATCTCTTGTCCTTGGGCCGGATGTAGGGTCATCAGCCATAGTATTATCCTGTAACAAAGTGGGATCTTTAGGACTTCGCTTAAGGCGAGATTTTGCTACTGGACCGCGTTTCTTCTTCGTATAGATGTGGATTGGAAGATCTGCGAGTACAGTATCTTGCGTATAACGCGGGGCTAACTTCTGTCGAGACGCCATGGGATTGCGTACAAAGATTTGCTGGTCGGGGATATAGTCCTTCTCGGGTTCTCTGTCCTTGTTACGGGTTTCAGTCAGTTGTGTCCTGTCATGTAAGGATGTCTGGTTAATAAGGTCGTATACTTGACTCATTCGTTTCCTATGGTCTTGTGAGTACTGTTGCAGTAAGTGTTCAGATAGGTCAATATCTATTGGGTCTCGTGGGTCAAAGTGTCCAGTTATCAAGTCCAAAGGTCTACATTTTGTGAAGCTATGGATCGAACTATTGTACGCTAAGATGGCATAAGGCATAAGATTAACGACTGGTTCATTTCGTCTCTCTAATTTCAATACCCTAAGATGTTCTAAAATGGTAGAATGGAACCTTTCTACTATGCCGTTGTCGTTAGGGGAATGCGCTAATATTTTATGGTGAATAATTTTATGAGTTCGGCTGAATTCTAAGAAAATCTGATTTGTGAATTCAGGGCCTCCGTCCGTGACGATAGTCAATGGGACCCCATGGTGGGTGCAAAATACAAGTAGAGCTTGTACTACACTTAAAGCGGTGCTATCTCCAAGGTGATAAGCTTGTGCATACTTAGAGAAAGCGTCTACAATGGTAAGGAATTTCTCTGTTTGAACTGTGAACAGATCTAGATGGATAATTTCAAAAGGTTTACTAGGGGGTGGTACAATGTTGAATCTTTGCTTGATGGGATGACGGTCGTACTTAGCCTGACCACAGATAGTACACTCATTTATGTACTTGGAGATGTGTTCTTTCATCTTAGGCCAGTAGAGTTTAGAAGATAAAGCTAAGTAACATTCAGTGATACCGCGATGATTTGTTTTACCTTCGTGGTATTTCTTTATGATGTCCTGTTGACGCAGGTAGTCTTTAACATTCTCTAATTCAACTTTAGTTAGAACCATGTTCATTGAAGAGCTTTTGAAGTTGGCTTGAATTATGGGGATTATTTTATACATGGCAAGAGGAGGATGGATGATTAAACCGGTTTTGACTTTAGGGTTCACATATTCTTTGACTGCATTAATAATGTCGTTAGTCAGGTTAGACTCGGATAGTTGAATGGTAGTTCGGGTATGCGTTTCAAATGGCTTACTCACTGTCGGTCGTTTTTTTATATCGCCTACAAGTACAAAACAGATTTGTCTACTGAATTTATTTATGAGTTCGTCTGTTATTGGCACTTCTAGAATAGGGGCTTCGTTACTAGTGTGAACAGTTGCTGTATCAGAGTTGTCGAGTATGTCAAGGTTGTTTGTAGGGGCTGTCAGTGTTTCAGAACCCACTGTTGAGTGAGGCTTTTCAGATACATTTACCGCTATAGACATAGCGTCCTCGTTGTTGATTTCAATGCGGGACAATGCGTCGGCGTTAGTGTTCTTTTTGCCTTGCTTGTATACTGTAGTGAAATTGTATTCACTCAACTTAAGTCTCCAACGTGTGAGTCTGGAGCCTGGTTCTTTAAGGCTCATAACCCATTGTAAGGGTTTATGGTCTGTAACTATCTTAAACTTTCTCCCAAACAAGTATGGACGAAAGTATTTAGTAGCCCAAACTATGGCTAATAGCTCCTTCTCGATTACGCTATAGTTAATCTCACTGGAGTTTAATGTTCTAGACGCGTATGCTAAGGGCTTATCTTGCCTTTGCGTATGCTAAGGGCTCGTGGACGGATTATCCCTTGGTCTAACATTTTGCTAATCTGATCCTGAACTTCCTGTCTGTGAACAAAGGGATATCTATAGGTCTTAGTATAGACAGGTAATTCGTCGGTGGTATGAATACTGTGCTTTATCTTATTGGTGAAAGTTAGAGGTTCACCATCGATATAGAAAACGTCAGCATATTGTGCACAAAGAGATTCTAAGTTAGCTCGTTCTTCAGGATTCAGATGGTCAGTGCGTAGTTTTGATAATACCTCGGATACGCGATCGCTAGGCTGATAGATAGTCGCGCTTTGCTCGTTAAAAAGTTCCGCGGTAACTGGCCTATCCATTGAGAAAACTACATCATGTTTAGTTGGATTAATTATTTCTATGATGCCACGGTTATTTTTAACAGAAGTAACACAGTCGCGAATAGTGCAATTGGAAATAGTCTGCTCTGATATTATTACGTTACCATCATGAAGATTAATGGGGACTCTAGCTAATTTGGATGAATTAGCGGGTACTATGTCCTCGTAAAGATTGCAATTACGTGAATCATGCATTCGCAAGGGATTAGATGAATTACGTGTAACAAGAACCTTATTCTTTAAATCTATATTAGACTCTAACTTTTCTAGTAAATCTAAGCCTATTAAGCCGTCAAAATAATTGTGGAACTTGTAAATGTATAGGGTAATGTCACAGGTTTCTTTAAATTCCGGGAAGCACGGTATAGTAATGGAATAATTATTACGAGTTGTCGCGTGGATGTTAGTGACTTCGAAAGGCTCATAATTACACTGGATATAATGATAAAATCTTTCTACAACGTTCGGGCTAATAAAAGATAGGTTCGCACCTGTATCTACTAATAGTTTAATGGGTGGATTAGCAATTTGAATGAATGGGAGTTGTCTCTGGGTTTGCAAGTTAATCTCTATTTTGGTTTGTCTGATTTCGGGGCTGTATGAAAATCCTGGCCTTCAGCAGACATTCCTTGGGCAGATGTTCCTTCAGGCACATTCTGATGTTCCTCTACGTGCACAGGAACATAATCACTATGAGCTAGTGGCTCATACACAGGTTCGTAATTGTGAGGTACGGGGTAGAACTGGTCGTAACAGTCATTATAGGCATAGTCAGGGTACTCATAATAGTCGTAAAAGTCTACTTCGTTAACATTCGTCTCACGAGTCTTAAAATAGCTACTGGGAGGTGAATTTCCTTGTTGAGTCCAGTCATGTCCTGTCGAAGGTCTCGGCATAGGTTTGGGAACAAAGTGGCTTACACCACTCATGGGCTTAGGGCCATTATTAATGGGCGTGTAACCAGGCCTTTGTTGAGGCAATCGGAACACGTTGCTCTGGGGCCTATAGTTAGGCGGGGGTGCGCTTAACATTTGTTGGGTTCGCGTGGGACCGCGATTGAAAGGCACTTGGGGTCTCCAGGCTTGCATTGGCCTTGGCGGTTGTGGCTGATAAAAACTTTTAGAGGGACCGGGCTGATTAAACGGTGCTGAAAAAGTGACTGGCTGTGGAGTATGCAAATTAAATGGCTTAATCTGATACGTACTGGGATTAAATGAAGACGTAGACTGCACAGGTCTCCGCTCCGGCAAATGGTCGTTACGCTGCTGTAAGTACATGGTGTTAATTTCCTCGTGCACAAACTCGAGAGCCTTCTCAATGGTGTCGGGTCGCATGCACCTAATACGCGAGCCTAAAGGTTCTTTTAGGCCACGAACGAATGCCTGTAGGGTTAATTTTTTATATAGTGCCCGTTTGGCTTCGATGGTGGTAGATATAGACTCATGCAGGGTCACATAGGTCATAATTGTGCTAAATAAAGTTTGGCACTTTTCGTAAAATTCCGGTGGTGATAAATTCTTTTGTGTTAACAGGGCCAGATCATTGTATAAGGCGGTCTCGTCCCGCTGGTCCGAGAAGTTATTAATCAGGGCGTTTCTAATACCCTGCCATGTTTCGGGAATGCCGTTTGAATTTATAGTGCGAGCGGCATTCCCGGTAACTTTATTAAGTATGCCGTTCAACAAGGATAAATTACTTAGTTCGTAACCTGGCTCTGCCTTAACAAATTGCGCGACAAGTTGGTCACATAAACGTACAAACCGCGTGAGCACGTTCGGGTTCCCGTCAAATTCGGGAACGAGGCGTAAGGCCTTGTAAACTTGATCTACCAAATCGGTACTCATTTTGTTAATTAAATTATTCTCTATAATTAAGTAAGATTCTACACTCTCACTATCTTCTAATATAGCATCTAAATTCCTATTCGCATCGATTTGCGAGTTCCTATTAGAAATACTCGACTTAGGAGTCCGTGATATACGTGGGTGAAAAATTTTGAAAGTTTAATAGAAACACTTGAGGAAATTAACACAAAGGAAACACAGGGAAAAAAAAAGGAAATTACACAAAGGATACTAAAACATAGGAAGGCGAGCAACTCTAGTAGATCTAGGTACTTACCAAATTTGCATCTCTCTGTGGTATCGATATTCGGATACTCCCCCGTAGCCGCACACCCGTAGGTTCGAATAGCCCGTTGTCGGTGATCGATTCACTGAATTTACTGGACTATCCTACCGACTGCGCCAATTACGATGGGTGTAGCCGGAGGATCCAAAAAAATGCAAATTAATTTTAATAAACTAATTTATTACTGTATTACAAAGTATTGAAATTACGACTAATTATACTAAAGTGTCAATTGGTCGATGTCAGATCCAAAAGTGTCGCTCCACGTTTTCTAAGTTTCTATGGAAAGGTTCGATTGACGTCAATTGGTCACGTTATGCCGAGCTTGCGTTTCGTGCCCGTAGGTGCCGCTCCACGTTTTCTAAGTTTCTATGTAAAGGTTCGATTGACGTCAATTGGTCACGTTATGCCGAGCTTGCGTTTCGTGCCCGTAGGTGCCGTGTGCAACGTATATGCAGGTTTGCCGATGCAGCGATCTATTAAGGTTGGCCATGCGTAACATACTTTCGGAAGTCGGTGTCAAAATACGAAGAAACTAACAAAAACACCGACTTCCGAAATTAAAATTATTTTTTACTTTGTAGTGTTTTTTTTTGGAAGTCGGTTGTATTTTTTTTCATAGTACAATTTGGTAATGCCAATATACAAGAACATGAGTAATACTATATTAAGTCAGGTGTTTTTTTTTAAATACGTACCATTTACCAAACCATTATAAACTCTTATTTAATGTAAGATCACTTATGAATACAAATTAATTATTGTCAACGAGAAGTTATTGAAGCGTCAAGAGCTGCCATCGTCAAACCGACCAATGGCGAGCGTGCTCATGACTCGTTTCGGTATTACATCAGCCCTATAATATATTACTTAATCCACAAGTAAAACATACGCAACAAAGTTATTTCTTCCCCCAACTAGCCCCGAGGGGTGAAATGTAGTGAAAATTTAATAAGTGCCATTATTACCACGCGGTGAGGTGCGGAGAGAGTGGGGGGTGTCTAACCACACCTTATTAATACACTGGAGCGCGGTTGATTTTTTTTTTAATTGACGTTTAGTACAAAACTACCAGATTTTATTTTGACAGAAGTAGTCACCCAATTGTATTTTAATTAGTGGTTGAAAGTATTGGCTTCTTACAAAATTCATATGAAAAAAAAAAAACAAATAATATTCTTATTCAATTCTACATACACATTTGTCGACAGGTAATTTTTCATTATTATTTACTTGCAAAATATTGAGACTATGATGTCACACGTAGATGATTATGTAAACGTGAGTACTAGGCAAGCATAGGTTACAAAGTAATTGCCAATAATAAAGCGATATTCGAAACACAGGTAGTAGTAACCTGTCTGGGTTTAAGGGCCATAATTAAGTATCATTTTACCATAAAATCTCTCCCTGGCATCACCTGCCATTGCAGCATTATTAAAACGACTACTGAGCCTTCCCGTCACGACTCGGAAAATATTGCCAGCCGTAAAATTTATTGCACCAAAAAGTATTAAAATTAAGGGATTATACCGCCAGTTGCATGAATATCATTTTTCATTAACTTGCAGCGGAGTATTGTTGACTCAGGCGCTATTATGTCGTTCGTGGAATATCGTATGATGAAAATGATGAAAAAAGATAAGAATATTAAGCTATCGTAAGTCGTGGAAATTTTAAAAATAACAAGCGACTTAAACCTTATGAAACAAGTACAAATAATATTACGAGAAATAAATATATAAGAATATAATTATTTATTTCTCGTAATTTATATACTGTTTTGCATGCATTTTTTTATTTTTTTTTATTTATTGTTCATCAACAATTGTTCACACTGCTCGAATATATGGAATAAGTTTTCTTGTACTAGTGTAGTGTTGTGTACCCAGTTATTATAGCTTTACAAGAAGAATAAAACTAACATCGAAATTACACAGACTATTTGTTAACCCTAGCTAGGAGGACAGAACTTCATCCATCTTGCTGTAGACTACAAATCTGTGTTACCAACGTTATTATCAGTTGTAACTCTACAATCTGTTTATTTGAATAACAGCGTTAATATGTACTGGTAAATAAATGTACAATAGTGTGTAGTGAACGTTAACATATATGAATAATAATTTGGTGTCAAGGGATAGTTGTATAATGTGTCACAAATAAAAAAAGGCAAAAAAAACATAGTAGATAACAATTACAAGTAGTCTATGTGCTATTCCAGACTATAATTACCTGTGTACCAAATTTCACGAAATTAAAATCATTTGTTTTGACGAGAAAGAGTAAAAAATATATAACCATCCATCCATCCTCACATTTTCACATTCAGACTTTCATGTTTATAATATTAGTAGAAGTAGGAATACACAATTGAAAAGAGTAATACTATGTAATTTCTTATCCTTAAGACCTTTGGGTATGGCCAACTAGAATCACTCAATTTATTAAACGATAAATCTTGACTTGAGTGCTCAGTAATAAAAACATAACAAATGAAATTCGAAATTCAAAAACCTTAAACAAAATCTCATGCCTAAAAAGTATTACCTTAATCGAAAAGAGTTTTAAGCACTTAAGTTCATAAAAAATAATCCTCCCTTTCCGTAACTTGGGCCTTTTCAACCTTGAACCTTCATCGGAAACCTGGTAAAGCACGTACTTAATGAAGATTGTGCCTTCAAATCTGCAATCAAGTCTTTAATCTCTTAGCGTTTGAGCACAAAATAGATTGACACAGAAGGTCGGCTTCATCTCGTCTTCAACCCGTTTCTTCACAATGCTGTATCCCTAGTAGATTTTTTCCACTGCACGCGATTTTACTCAGTCGTAGCTTCCTACATACAGCTGTTGCTTGTCACTGTCGTCCTGGTCAGAGGGCTAATTCTAATACTTTTAAACAACTGTTGCTTTCGCATCTCAGACAATCTGTCAAAAAAACCTCACTCTTCATAAATTTTTTGGCAGATGGCGTCTGAGATGCGAATGCAAAAGTAGCTTGAAAATTAGTAGAATTAACACATTGACGGTCTACCTGGATGGTTCTGGTTTAAGCCACAGAAAGAGGATTGGAACCATTCACTTTTACCGCAATTTTAAGGCATGTGCCTGTTGCACATACACACATACACACATACATGAGAACTTATGTGAATCTCAAACTATTCCAAACAAATGCCGGTCGCGAGTGACCTTGCATACGCTGTACGTGTGGCGTGTCTATGTGTGCGTACATTTTCAGTCACTGTTTAAAGCTGACCTTCTGAGGCAATATAGTTTTTGTGTGAAAAATGGTTGGCAAACTTTTTAAATTTACGCCACTTAGCCTTCATTGTGCCAAGTTGTGCCAACTTCAATAAGGGCGGCTGTAATCGAGAAATAATCAGGCTATAATCATAATGTCCTCTTTTTTAGATTAAGGGAAGTACCCACTTACCTTTTTAGGTACCAGGGTTTCAGGAGTTTGTAGGTATTGAAGGTTTAATTGGTATCTGTGTAAGCATAACGCGAAAAGGTTAAAAAGACCATGAATTTGTAATGAAGTAGAAAAGGTCTGATTAAGTAGTCTATTTTTGTTCAAACGGTTCGTAAATTATTAGGCTCATTTTTTCTATTTTCATCCTCTTGTACAAACCTCAGTTTTTAACAGTTAATTAATGTAACGCCTGCCCCAAAGATACGACTACTGTAGTGACAGCCATCAAGTCAATCGCAATCGCCATGACGTCACATCCTACCACAAGGCCTAAGTGTTGCCGCCAAACCAGCCAGCCATTATAAAAGCGACTTGCGCTCATGCATGGGTTATTTTTGTAAAATGCGCTATTTTTGTAAAATCAAGGAAATGTAAGTGATTGCTTTAATTCCGAGTGTCATTACTTCTACGCCTATTTTAGTGTTATAATAAATTAAAAAAAAACTAAAACAAGCATAACATTTTTGGCCAACAGTGAGACAGTATTGCCACAGTGAAATATAATCACGAATAGTAATTACTATTCGTGATACCACGACTAAATGCTAAAAACGCTAGTCACGAATTCATTAGTACAACACTAACGTTTTTAATTAATAAAGCATATTTCATATTTTATCGAGTTCTTTAAAAATAGGCACTTATTAACTACGATGACAAGCTCATAGTTAAAATACGGACGATGCCATATTTCTTTCCAAATTGACATTCGTAAATACCGGTGATGAATTACGGTGTAATATTTTCAAATTTTAATATGCGTCGACAAAACTGACGCGTTGAATATTCATTTTAAAATATTCATTAATTTTATTTTTTTATACTGAGTGGGCAGAATTGAATTTGAATGGTATGTAAGAGATTTTAATTTGATAGGTCTGACTTGCAGATTCAGTCAACTTACAATGTAAAAATATTTGTTGAGTTATCTAATATGTCTATATCTAATATGTCACACTGGCTGTCCAGGACCAGCCACCAAATGTAAGAGGCAAGTTTTGGGCAGGGCTGCACCCTTCACCACCTGGCTTCTTGAAACCTCAGGAACACCGCTGGACGTGAACTGCAGTGGCCAATATGGGGACCGCTCATTGTTTGCGCACCCAAGTAGACCACTGCAAAATACAACTTGGTAAAATGGGATTCCATTGATCCGCTTGAAACCAATTGGGAGTCCGTCCAAAATATGTTTCACTTGTTGGAGTGTCCCAAGTTCCCTTATACCTGCACCATTGAGGACATGATGGGCGCCAATTATCCCCCTGTGAACGTAATAATATATATCTATTTATTAATAAGACAACAAAAGGTCCGCACTGACAAAATACAAACATAATACTTGATTAAATATGTTGATAACAATATGTCTTTCTAAACCTACGTTAGGTTTACCCACAGACATATAAATAGTAGCAGACCAAACATTAATACGTAGATATATTTTTTTATATGGTATGATTCTTTATCCTTTTTTTTCTAAGTGACAATTCATAAGCATGTCTCGTTCTGTCACGTGTTGTCACACTGACTCATACATAGACAAAATTTGACGCGTAGCTTGTCTGCCATATTGATAAGCATCAAATGTTTTTCAATCGCGTTTAAAATTGATAAAATATTACTTGTTTGGGACATAAAACACACGAGGACGGTAAAATAATATGGTGAAGTGCTGTGCGTATCGCTGTGACAGTGCTAGCTACCACAAAATACCTGGATTGACCTTTCATCGGTAAGTTTTGGGAAATCTTAGTGCTTTCTTTACTAAATTCAAATGTGTCCATACTGTTTATTCGTATTTTACATACAGTTTTTAACAAAGATGCGATTTGTCTGTACCGTCAGCCTACAACTAAAGAAATAAACCATAACAAGGACAAAATAGTCAGAAAGTGGCATCAAGTGACAGCTCAAGTACCTGTTCAATTAGTCAGGGACGAATTAGGCAACAAAGACGAAACTTTTAGTAAATTGCATTTGTTGTATGTATTTATGTAAAATATTTATTTCCATTGAATTATCAAATAAAGCCTCAGTTTAATGTATGATGTTTTATTCTTTTTTGGTGATACAATTCCAAAATACCTGTAGTAGTTTCAGTGTATGTACACATGTCATGCTAATATTAAAAATAAATTATAAAATCAATATTATGTTACCCAGTGTCTGTGTTATGGAGAACATGAACATAGGCATATGTAGAAATACAGTATAGGCTACTCACATTACGATGAATTTTCATTCAGCAGGCAATAATTGAGCATACTAATATTTTTCCAGGTTTCGCAAGGATGAAAGTTTACGGAATGCCTGGATTAAAAACCTGAAACTCCAGGATTGGCAACCAAGACCTTCAAGTGTACTTTGTTCAAAGCATTTTGAGAATCACTTGATCGATACCAGCGCTTTTTGAACAACATTACGTCCCGGAGCAATTCCTACACTGTTTACCGAATTTACTCCATATGTAAGCATTATGAGAGTGTAAGATAGAAGAGTGTCCCTGGAGTTTCTTGCACGTTCTTCTCCATAGAGATCTACGCTTTGGAACGTGCAAATAGCTTCAACTTTTTGGACAGACCGACCTTGACTATTAAAAAGTGCCTGTAAATGGTTTATTTGAAATAAATGCTTGAATTTTGAATTACATACATTACTTTTATTTCAAAAATCCTGATTTATTCCTAAACTAGCTTTCAGGCATACTAATACCTTGACTCTCGGTTCTACAAAACATGGCATGCGGGTTAATGACTGCAGTGCCAGTTTTTCTAGCTGATACTGACGTCCGTCAATGGTTTGTAAACACCGTCAAAAGATAAAGAGTGGACTGCTGCCCATCGTCCTCTTAAAATATTCCCTTAGTCGCCTTTAACAATAACCACGGGAATGGAGTGTGGTTCTATTCGTTAAGACTATTGATGAGTAATCTATATTTCATGTACCCAGAGAATATAGATTTTCACGGAATTTCAGAATATCGTTAGATAATACTGGCAACCGGTCCTAATTCGGCCCTGTAATGATATCATTCCCTAGGTGTGCGTAATGGCTACGCAAATTTTAGCGAATGTTTGGTCTGCTACTATTTATGTCTGTGGGTTTACCATTGACCTACGACGATACGTGACTGTCTACTGTTCTAACTCGCTAAACTCTAGTTGGACAGCTATAAATAAGTCCACAAAACGATTTCATGATCCACTCTAAGGCCTGGGCCAGAGTGTACGCACAATGACTACGGTAGGAGCGAGCGCGCTGGCGAGAGCGGGAGCGTCAGCGGGAGCTATTGGGTGGCCATAGTGCATCGCGAGTGATTATAGTTGGGAAATTGTGGCTAGACGTGTTTCATCGGGTTTCCTACTTGATTTCGAAAGATTAAAAAATATTATATCGAACACTATATATCGATATTTAGTTGTACAATATTTTACTCTATCGATGCTTAATTGGCGCGATTTAACGTTTGTGCGAAGAATCCTGTTGCGAAAAACCCTACAGTTACAGTTACAACTATTTTTAATTCCTTGTTAATTATTTACATCAAGATACATTAAATATAATAGAAATCAAGAAGGGAACTCGTTTCATCACGGATAAACAATTTGACAATCGCTTGCCAGTAAGATCGCTCCATCACGCCGAGGCGTCCGTCAAAATCACTTCATAGTGATGGTCGTTAATCATTTCTTGCATATTTACTGGCTTGTTGGCTGATTTTTTAAAGTAGGCGTGGATAGCCAAATCCGAAACTGAGTAGATATCTTCTTAAAAATAACTGAAAGGAGTCTCGAGGCCGATTTTAATGAAGAGTAAAACTGCATACTTGTTTTTTTTAAATCGGTATTTCGAACCATTTTAATTTGAAAAAAAAAAAACAGCTACCTGTATTTAATTTAACTTTTTTCATATGAATCAAGTCTGAAATATATTTTTTTAAACACGTTAACTGTGGATACTTCACGCCAGTCTCTGTACCCGCGTAAGCTCCTTACCCTGGCACTGCCTTATAACTCGACGAGTGACTGTATACAACCTGTTTTTTTTGATATCCCATAACTCTAGGGTTATATTCTGTAGGTAAAAATAATACTAAAACTCCTAGAATAGGTGGAAAATGCATTGTTTCGGAGATATCATCAATCATAATTAAATTAGGTCAAAAATTGTCACCAGTCTGACGAATCTTTACTTGTTTGCTTACCGTACAAAATAGACCCTCGATGTGTCTAGGTATCTAAGTTTCATTGATAAATACAAGTAATTAATTTTTATTCAAACCAATCATTCATATTTAAAGCTAAGAAAATGCGACGTTGTCATATTTCACGTAAGGGTGTTTTACATTAATAATCGTGACTTTGCCGAATTATTTTATATGGAAAATGAAAAAAAAGTAACGAAGGATTGGAGGCCAGTTGATTCTTTGATATGGCCTCAATCATACCCTAGAGTTATGGGATATAAAAAAAAAAACACGTTGTTTATGAGTGACAATGCATCTGAAAGTCAATTAAAATATCGACGAGAGCCTCAATATTAATTAATTTTTACATCAACTTGTAAAATATGTTTTAATTGAATGTTTTCCTGTAACAGGTGCAAAAATGATTTTTTTACGGCAAAAAGCAATTGTGTGTTGTGGGGTAAAATTAATGTATAGGTAATAATATAAAAAATGAAAAGAGTATTCGAAAAACTGCATGTTGCGGCAATTTAACGTGAAATATCATACTTGCAACTTATTTAAAGGAAAAAAATAAATAGGATAAGCCGTTGGTCCCGGATGTCCTTTGTATATCCTTGGCAGTCGTTACGGATTGTCAGAAGCAAGTAAATCTGACTCCAGTCCTACCAAGAAGTACCGTGTTACCCCGTTCATGGGTTTCGGACGTCTGGTAGGCAGCCGCTCCACGTAATATACTGGTATTCAGCTGAATCCAGTTTGACTGGAAGCCGACCCCATTTTATGTAGTTGGGAAAAGGTTAGGCAGATGATGATGGTTTTCAGGAAAAAAATAAATGAAACCAGCCTGCAACTGTCCCACTACCGGGCAATAACGTCCCTGTCAGGGTTGTAGAATTCTTTCCGGAGTTGCGGAATTTGTTTGTAAGACTCACTGCGGCCTGGATTAGGAGGAACGGATGTGTTGTAGTCAGTAAGAGTCCGACACTCCGTTTCGCTCCACCCAGAGCAGAAGGATTCATTTGATTTTATTTTTTTGTTGACATTGTATTTTTTTTCGTTAGAATTTATACTATTTAAATTAAATATTGCTTACATTGTATTTTATGAGATTTTGTTCTTTTTTAATTATTTTAAATTTGACTTTTGCGACACTATTTTGTATTCTTTTCGGCGGCACATAAAATAAATAAAATAAAAAATCATTTGTTTCAGGTAAAGGACCCATATTTAATTTTAGAAGAACATAAAATTATTCATTTGTCATCTAAAAAAATAAATAAAAAATGTAAAAAAAAAACTATTCAATGTGAACTACATTAAAAGTCAGAAAGATCTTTCAAGATGTCAACTACAACAAATTAAGTACCTAATAAAATAAAATAAATAATGATAACCTCAAAACACTGAATTGGTACAAAAAGATTATATTATTAAAGAATATAAATTAAGTCATAGAATGGACCAAATACTTGTATAAAACATCATTGTACCCTGTGTTCACAAAGTTAATAAATGAATAATGTGAACAATTAATTTGAAATAGGTACGATAAACTTGCCACACAAATAGATCTTGACTTGTGCTTATCACAATTTATCTTTGCCTTAATATCAGTTAAATCAGTTGGTTAAAATCAATTTTATATCATTAAAATCACTCAACTGATTTTGACATAGCGAAACTGGAGATTGTAACAGTATACATTTACAAAAATCTATATTAATGTGAGCAATACCGAAGGCAAAGCAAGTAAAATAAATGCAAAATTATTGTGACCAATAGAATGCAGATTAAATTAGTTCCAATAACGTTATTGGCTCTCGTTAAACAACAGAGAGCTGCCGTCAATACAACTAAATGTCAGATAAAAATACCTCCGTATCGAAACTAGCCGTTCCAGTGCAATTTAGTGTTAACAGACATCCGCAATGGGCTATATCAATTTGTAGCGTGTATTGTTTTCGATAAACTAGTTAGGTAGGTACTCGTAGGTATATTTAGCCTGGCATATGGTATTCGTGAAGAAGAGGTGCATTGAAAACCGGCCAAGTGCGAATCCGACTTTCACATAAAGGGTAGTGACCATGAAAGTTTAAAACAATATTTCATATTACCTACTAAATGAAAAAATCAAACAAATTAAACTATACTATTGCGCCATCCCAACTTTCTAGCTTTACGTGTTGTTAATAACCTCGGTTTTAGATATATTTTCGAACCGTAAAGGATTGAAAATCTCGGGTCGTGGGGTCCAAGTGCTGATCTTTAAACAAGTTACGACTTGTTTAAAGATCTGTCAAGACGCTTAGTTGACACTTCGCGTGACCCCAAGGCTGGATTTTACCTCAGCCAAAGGATAAGACCTTAGAATAATAACGCGTTATTATTCTAAGATAATTATATATAGTGTAAATTGAAAAATAGGACATATCAGATATTAAATAACAACAAATTAAACGAATCATCTATATAATTATATTGTCTGTTACAATTAAACCAATTCAATTGTAACATGATATCAATCACCGATCCTTCGATACTGGCAGATGATAATTAAATAATTAATTGACCCATTGTTGTTTCAGCTTATTATGCTCATTGTTTTACGTTGTTGTTGTTATTATGTTAATAATGTTTGTATTTTTTCCATTGTCTGTTGATACTAATCAATTAATACACTTTAAAAAATAGAATATATATGTCTTAATACAACCAGAATTATAATACTCTCCGTATCATAATTTTGGATGTATTAAGACTTATTTTTTGTTTTACTTTTGGTAGGCACGCGTTTGATTACTATCTCACCTAATGGTAAGCGATAATGCGGTCTAAGATGGAGCACGCTTGCCTAGAAGTAACCTATTTACTCTTGACTTAAAGACTCCGAGACTGTTCTATGATAAGGCAATGTGGATTTTTTTTATTTTATTTTTTTAAGTGTTATTTATTTTCTTATCGATTTTAAATAAAAAGGCCCAGAACACTGGCAGAATTGCCGCGTTGAATGGTAACGCCGATTCTTTGGCCGAAAAAAAAGCCCAGCCCTATGGTCACGTGAACCGTCGACAAGTTGTTTGCTGATGTCCCGAAAGACTCTATGTGCACTCGGACCCCATGGGCCTAGTGTTTCAACGCCAAAGGGCTCAAATACTTATCTCCCAATAAGGTTGTTATATTTGCGCCTTTTGAGGTTTTCTGCACCTGCAGCAGCCAACAAATTGCAATTTCATATTTGCAATTATGAAATTGCAATTTGTATGTTGAAATGCACAAGCCGCAGGTAATTCTCTAGCCCGTGAACTATTCAGAGATTTTGATATTTCCTATAGTAACTAGCTGACCCGCGCAACTTCGTCTGCGTCAGATTTACCATAAAGGCTCCGCTCCTATTTGTCTTAGCGTGATGATATATAGTCTATAACCTTCCTTGATAAATAGGCTATCTAACACTGAAATATTTTTTCAAGTCGGCCAGTAGTTCCTGAGATTAGCGCGTTCAAACAAACAAACTCTTCAATGCATAATTTTAGAACAAATTTCATTTCCATAAAAAGGGTTTTAGTGAGTTAACCTCAAGGGATAGACATATGCTGTCCAGGACTTTTTTTGAGAAGTTTTAAAGAGGAATAATTTTGTTGTACTTGATTTTTGCGGAATTTGAAACCGTTTACGCAGCGCACTCAACGGGAGCTTTTTTCCCGCTTGCAATATTTCTTATTGCTGCTCCGCTTCTATTGGTCAAAGCGTAATGCTATATAGCCTATAGCCTTCCTCGATAAATGGACTATCCAACGCAAAAGTAATTTTTCAATTCGAGCCCGTAGTTCCTGAGATTAGCGCGTTCAACCAAACAAACTCTTCTGCTTTTTAATATTATATAATAGTATATAGTAATATTAGTAATAGAATATAGTAATATTGTTATCAATACTAGTGTTATCATTACCTACCATTTGACAATACGTCAGTTCAGGTGGACACAGGATAACAATATACCTATACCTAACGTCTCGTAAAAAATCCGAGTGAACAGCTAGTCTTATTAAAAGTTATAAAATTGTATGTTTGGTGAGGGAGGCGTCTCGATATGTAATCATATAAAATCTGCTGGTCACCTATACACAGAACGACCTAGGATATAATTATTTAATATCCAATCGATTCATGACTAAGGTCAAGAGCAAACCCATCACAAATAAAAAAATAAATAAAAAATTCTACATTTATTCTAGCAGCATCCGATTTCAGACAAAAGTTGGAGTTCCAAAGTTCAAGCAGCAGCATTAAATGAAACCGAATCTGGTCATTATATTGAAGCTAAACAAGTTTAAATGAGATCTTCTCTATTGCAATCTATAGCCGAGATATCTTAGATCACTATCTGATCAAAACGCGAAACTTCGTCTGCGTCACAACTTTTATGAATGCTCCGAGCATAATGTTATATAGCCTATAGCCTCGATAAGTGAGCTATCCAACACTAAAATATTGTTCTAATTCAAACCAGTAGTTTTTGAGATAGCGCGTTCAATCAAACCAACAAGCAAATAAACGAAAGGTAGCATAAGGACCCCTATTACTAAGCCTCCGTACTTCTGTCTGTCTGTCTTTCAGCAGGCTGTGTATCATGAACCGAAACATGGATGTATTGATTTCTTCGGTTAATGTTTGGAATTAAATCACTACACAGTTACTCTCACTGTAGTACATCTGTGTTGTACGGAAACTTGTTAACGTATTTCGTGTATAGAACTAACACTTGTTCATATATATTTGTAACCTACCCTCAAAATATTATAATCGATGCCTAGTTTTTGTAATACGTCCAACATAGTTTTTTTTAGTCATGTCTAGTTATATTCGCATGTAAGTGAATTGTAATTTTTATGAGAATAAAATGATCTCCAACTCATTTTTAGCCAGTTTTTATGTCGTAGTAGTGGATAGCTTTTTTAGTGGAATAACTGCTGTTAAATTGACTTTATCTAATTAAATCCAGTGAATATACAATTATAATTATCTACGTTATATTGATAACTATTTGCATAGATACTGAGTATAACAGTTAATGGGCATACAGTGATTAATTATCTCAGTAGAGCGATATGATGATATGAAATAAATGATAATTTACAATTATATTGCAACTCATTTCATTAAACTTAAACAATGGTAATCGAAATAACAAAACAAACCTAGTATTGTAAAACAATACTTTAGTATGAACTAATTGAAATGATTCCTGAGCAAAAAAAAAATGATATGATTCTATTTAGTCCACCAGTTTCTTTTTTAATCCCTGAGACTAAATTGACAAGTGCAAAAGACAAACGGAAATATATTACAATAACATTTTAGTCAGGTTTCACATTTTCACTTATCAATTTACTACTTTTGCTTTATTTCATCAATAAAAATTGAAGAAGATAAAACACCTCAAAGGTCTGCCGCTCGATTCTATACATGTCGGAGTGAAGGCCTGGGTTAAGTGATCACAAAGTGAGCTGTCATACCATACGAAAAAGATGGAATGACAGCTCACTTGTCGTTCACTCCACCTGAGTGAACACGGTGAGATATCGACAAAATAGACAGGCAGGAGTCACTATTCTATAAAAGTGTACTTACAAGTGACGTCACACGAGTTTTTAACGCACTGTATTGATTTATTTGTTGTTTACGTGAGAAAAAAAATGTGTTCAATTTTCTTTGGAAATCTGTGTGACGGACTTATTAGATTTTTTTAGAAAAGGCTAGGCAGATAATGAACAATATGCCTTTTCCAATTATGTCAGGAGTTCAGCTTCCAGTCTAAACTGAAACAGCAGCTGAATGATTGTATTTTACGTGGAGTGATTGTTAATCCGACCTCTTCGACTCAGTTACGGCACGAGTCGTGTGCACAGATGAATGCTGCAGTTCTCACCAATGTACGGTGGGATGTACGGGGTACGGTTACGAAACTTGCAAGCGCAATTTGTGCATTAAATGACGAACTAATAACGTCAAGCGTAAAAGCAGTCGTCGTCAAGCCAATGAGGAATTACCGAACAGTAATCCAAGAATGCTTGCAGTGCTTCACGCAAAATAAAATGTTATGTGCTTTTTTTGTGTTCACTTTACTAAAACCTACCCTCAGCGGGTTCAAGGCCCCCAAATGATAAACCTGGATCCACCCCTGCTTTTATTAAATATCGCTCATTAAACCATACCTCAGCCTTGATTTAATTTCTATATTACTATGAAACAGTACCCAGATAAGTTTCACTCGAGTCTTATGAATAGCTTGAACTTAATTTATACCAATTAATCATCATGGTATCATCTTAATGCGATATAAATCTTTGTTTATAGAACACTAGCGACCCACCCCGGCTACGCACGGGTGCAACTTTGTAGACCTTTTTAAGGTGTACAGTATAACTGTAGCACATTATTTTGATCTATCTCGTAGGGTTCAGCCAGCATTTGCAATGCAAGCGCAAATAACTGTCTTAATTTACGACATCACATTAGAAACCTCTAAAATTATCAATGTTTCTCTACTATATTATACGTATAAACCTTCCTATTTAATAACTCTATCTATTAAAAAAAAACGCATCAAAATCCGTTACGTAGTTTTAAAGATCTAAGCATACATGGGGACAGACAGCGAGAAGCGACTTTGTTTTATACTATGTAGTGATTTGTGTGCCCCGGGAGTATGCTAGTATGTAGTAGGCTTAATTTATGCGTTGTGATTCTACTTCTTAGGGCGGGTTGTTTCAACTAAACTTAACTCACGCGTAAACGTTAAAAATGGTGCTAACTATCGTCAAATCAATAAATTGAGTTGTTTCACAATATTATATCAGCGTTAGCACACGTAAAAAATAACGATTACGTTAACAGATGGTCTGAGCACTGGTTAACGTTACATTAGTTGCGTCAAATAGAACAATAATGTGAAATTTCCTTTAAAATCCTCATTAGCAGTTCTTCTGATGACACAAAAAAGGGTCGAATGCAAAAAAAAGGTATTTAGCTAGGACCCGTGTTATAACTTGAAGTATTGGGATGAGCAGGAATTTATACCAAAATGTCTTATTTAACGAACGTTAAACATCTTCCGTAATCGTAACTTTTTGACGTACGTATCTTACGTTAACCAACCGTTTTAAACAATCCGCCCTTACTGATCAATATCATCAACATGTATAAAATTCTTCTGTTACTGAGTGCGTGACAGACAGACAACGTACAGCGGAAAGTACTGGTCGTAGAAAGCTGAAATTTTATAAATATAGCTTCCTTGAAGTCTATACTATGAGAGGATTTTCCGAAACTCATACGGGAACGAGAATAAACGGGATATACGCGTACAAAGCTTTTTTTTTATTTCTTTTTATTTGAGTTGGGTTTGCTCTTGACTCTACTCGCTACTTTCTTGGTGGAGCGAGCTTACCCGGAAGGAGCCTATTAACTCTGACTATAAAAAGATGAGGGTTTATGCTGTTTCTCCATTTCTTCCCAGCTAAATGTAATAACTATCAAAATCCACACAAACAGTATAACATGCCACAACTCAAAACTAACCAGCTTAACAACACATTGTCATACACAAAAGCTCTTTAAATCAAGTAAAAGCGTCCCTTCTTGGAACCGACGAGACCCATTCCCTTCAAAATTACCGAGAAAAACATACAAGCCAGCACTCAGGTAATTCACCTCCTCCGTTCGTTTCCTCAAAGGTACTTCCCTTTCTCAGAATATTATCAATTATTGAACATCTAAAATTTATTGTAAGCAAACAGAGAAAGGCTTTTACCACGGCGACCGTATTTGGGAACTCAGTTAAATTAAACTCAGTTTGGTTTTGGAAGCGCTTTTTTTAGAAACAACATAAATATAGCCAGAGGCTAATTCGTTTGTTTATGGTGTACTGGGATTTCGTTTTAGTTAATAAAACTGGAGTATTAGATATAAGGCGGGTTGTAACAGGAGACAATGTTTTTGGAGAGTGAAAATTACTTATAGCACTTCGATGAGTAAGCTTTTTTTACTACTGTTAGGCATACGTTTGACTACTATCTAACCTGATGGTAAGCGATGATGCGGTCTAAGATGGAGTACGCTTGCCTAGAAGTAACCTATGACTTAAAGGCTCCCAGGTTGCAGCTATCAGGAAACACAGACTGGCAGAGAATTCCACTCTTTAGCTGTACGCACAATGAATGTGTTTGCAAAATGTTTTGTGTGTGTGAGTGGGATTTCCACTATGTACCGGTGGCGCATCGCCGTACGTCAAGGGTCTGATGATGGAACGGGCTTGACGGAATTAAATTATTCACTTACGTCGTTAAAAAAGGTTAACAAGGAAAAATGTTATACGATCTTTCTTTTGGTTCATTTCTCCACACCGCAGTTACTTTTTGTGGAGCAACCTTTCTAAGTGTAAGTGGGCAACATTCTATAGCAAAAAGTTATTTGTTGTTAGTATTTGAGTTATGTCATAATTTGAAGAATGTTACCTTATATTATCGTGTTGCATTCTGTTGCTCTACAAAAACAAACTGAGGTGTGGATGCTCCTTTAGAGAGAGTCGTATCAAGTAAAATAGTGGGTCACCAATAAAATCATAAGGTCGAAAAACATTTGACCGACTTTCAGTTCTCCTAAAACTTGTCAGCTATTATCGTTTCGTTTTTTTTTACTTCATTGAAGTTACGTCTGCCACTGTATCAGATGGCCTATAATCAATTCGATATTTTTTGTTACTCTGACGTCATATTAGTTTTCGTCGTATTACTTCTTTTCGTCGAAAAACTTTTTACCGAAGCTACACTTTGCCGAAATAACATTTGCTTTCAGTATTATGTCTCTGAAAATCTTTTTAACACAGTTTTAATTACCATGTTTTCATTAAAGACAAACACGTCGTTGAAGAAACAAAAAAAAGGAAATTAAAGACAATTTAAGTGAAATTAAGTATTTCAAAGCTAATATAATTATTACACCGGCGTTATAGATTAAGGCAATAGGAAAAAGCATGCAGCGTGCAAGCAGGCATATGGCAGCATGCAAGCAAGCATACAGCATGCAAGCAAGTATGCATAATACAACAAGCTGTCAATTTTCATCTTTATCGCTAACGCATTAGGTTTAAGGTTGATTGGGAAATTTTGACAGTGACTGGTAGCATGATTTGCGTTTTGATTCTACTAAAGTGGTATTTTTAGATCCGCAGTACGTATCATAGTCAATATTACGCTAGCGTATTCCTGTAACAATGAGAATATCAGCACACGCCATTATCGTAAACGAGTTCAAACATAACAGCAGTTTCACAAAACAAACATTGCATAAGCTTTCCTTATGAGTAAGATTATGAACGACTAAGTCTAAAGCACGGTTACACTAGCTGAGAATTAATCCCGCTGAACTAATACCCGCTATAAAGGAGCTTATACGCACTGGGGGTAATGGAAGGCGCATGGTGTGCTTTCTAACGCAAAAACAAGCGGAACAGTCTCTTTTTTCTTTATGCTTCCCTGGTACTTCGGGGAACGGTTTTCCCCGGATATTTTTAGTTTCTTCGCCTGTGACTGTGCTACTGAGGGCCTAGCACGAATATTTTGACGACACGGTTGGCGCAGTGGTTGAGCGATTGACTGCTGCGCAGCATGTCGCGGGTTCGATTCCCGCACGGAACAAATATTTGTACGGCCTAAATGTATTTGTTCCGAGTCTGGGTGTTTTCTATCTATAATATGTATGTATTTACAAAAAAAAAAAATGTATATAAGTAGTTTATCAGCCATCTCGTTACCATAACACAAGCATTAAGTTGCTTAGCTTGGGACTATATGGCGTTGTGTGAAATGTCCAAGGATATTATTATTATTATTTTATTTATTTATTTATTTTTGATCTACTGTAACGTAACGTAAAATTTTACCATAGCTAGAATACTTGGTTTGCACATCATATTTATTTGAATTAGATACTGTATTCATATTTTACATGATATAAATTTGCGTATGTCCAATAAAATTAAACCAAAATACTTATGGGCTTGGAAATTTTTCACATTCAAAATTAACTTACGTTAACATTGCTATACGTCAAAATATTCGTGCTAGCACCTCAGATCAGACTTTTGTTTATGGAAATTTATAAAAGCCTAGCTGACCTGTGCACACTTCGTTGAGCGGTATTTTTCGAGCCTATGACACTCACAAATATTTACTATTGGTAAAAGTAATTATTTTCAAAATCAGTTCAGTAGATCCACAGATCCCCCCCCCCCTAACCTCACAAACTCACAAACTTTACCTCTTTATCTATAAATATGCAAGAAAAATATATTTGACGGCACGGTTGGTGCAGTGGTTGAACAATCGGCTGCTGCTTCGCGCGTCGTGGGTTCGATTCCCGCACGGAATAAATATTAATTTGTATGGTCTACAGATAGTTGTTCCGGGTCTGGTTGTTTGTGTATGTGACTTTGTATGTTTATTCCTAATGTGGAGCCGTTGCTCCACATTAGGAATTTCTCCTGTATCGTGGGTGCGTCCTGTATCGTCCTTTCATTTTTATCTCTAACTTAAAAAAAAAAGATAAAGATAAAAATCAAAGATAAACAACGCTGTATGGGTCAGCTAGTTTTATATAATTACCGTGATTATTTTATAATGTTTATCTTCTTTCGCCTGAAACACTGGATGTCCTAGTTCAGGTACATAACACTAGTGAACTTGACAAAGATTCATGCAAAAATGTATTTAGTAGTTTACTTGTTTAACTTGAATAAATTAGATTTGATTTGACTTAATGAAAGATCTTCACTCACAAGCTTAAGTATCTATGCATAAGTTTGCACATGTAATGAGTAGCACTTCGCTAGATTCAAGAGTGGATACTAGTTTAAAATTCACTTGCGTACGTGCCCAGAAACATGTTACAAATTCACTCCTTACCTTTGAAAGAGTAAGACAAGCATACCAAGCTGGTTTAGAATAATCTGGACCTGATTTTAATGCAAATTAAAGAAATAGGTACACTATGTAAAGAAAACTGGACAGGTGCGAGTTGGACTCGTACTCAAAGGGTTCCGTACCACCCTTAATTTTATTATTTGTTGTTGTAGCGGGTTTGTTGTGATTGGGCCCGCTGACAGACAGACAGACAGATGGACGGACGAACGGAGAAGGCAATAGGGTTTGGTTGTTTACCCTTTGGTAACCGTGCTCTAAAAAACTGGCCAAGAGCGAGTCGGACTCGCGTGCAAAGGGTTCCGGATGTATTTTTTACAATACAACTTTGTATAGTTAGATTTCCTGTAATTTGTAGGTAAAGATCTATTATCTACATTTTCTTTCAAAAATTTAGGCTTAGTAGTTTCTGAGATAAGGGTGGTACTTAAATGATCATTTTCCGTCCAATTTCTTGAATAATTGCAAAACCATTTATTTAAAAACTATGAAAAAATATAATTAAAGCCTTCACAGGAAGCCCTTTCAATTGATATGTCACACGATATTGTATTTTTTTTTCAAATTTTCAAAATTTTTACTATGGGTTTCTTTTGGAAACAATAAAAAGTGCAAAAAATGTGCAAAGCGTCCGTTTTTGGGTCACAGAAGTCCCAAATTTTAAAAGATTCGGTCCAGAGGATCCGGAGAAAACTGGTTGTGACACACGGACAGACAGACAGACACTCGAGTGATGCTATAAGGATTTCGCTTTTTACTTGGAAACCTAAAAATACTGGTTCGTCTGAGGAAGAGCAGTCCAGCACGTGAAAAGAGTATTAACCTATAAAATTTTCTCTTGGAATATAACTGACGTCAACATTATCCAATTCTGAACTTTGATGCGCTTTATCTTTGATTTGAACAGGGAAATTATATCCAGTAAAGAGTAAGACAAGCATACCAAGCTGGTTTAGAATAATCTGGACCTGATTTTAATGAAAATTAAAGAAATAGGTACACTATGTAAAGAAAACTGGACAGGTGCGAGTTGGACTCGTACTCAAAGGGTTCCGTACCACCCTTAATTTTATTATTTGTTGCTGTAGCGGGTTTGTTGTGATTGGGCCCGCTGACAGACAGACAGACAGATGGACGGACGGACGGAGAAGGCAATAGGGTTTGGTTGTTTACCCTTTGGTAACCGTGCTCTAAAAAACTGGCCAAGTTCGAGTCGGACTCGCGTGCAAAGGGTTCCGAATGTATTATTTACAATACAGACTTCGTATAGTTAGTTTTCCTGTAATTTGTAGGTAAAGATCTATTATCTCCATTTTCTTTCAAAATTTTAGGCTTAGTAGTTTCGGAGATAAGGGTGGTACTTAAATGATCATTTTCCGTCCAATTTCTTGAATAATTGCAAAACCATTTATTTAAAAATTATGAAAAAATATAATTAAAGCCTTCACAAGAAGCCCTTTCAATTGATATGTCACACGATATTGTAATTTTTTTCAAATTTTCAAAATTTTTACTATGGGTTTCTTTTGGAAACAATAAAAAGTGCAAAAAATGTGCAAAGCGTCCGTTTTTGGGTCACAGAAGTCCCAAATTTTAAAAGATTCGGTCTAGAGGATCCGGAGAAAACTGGTTGTGACACACGGACAGACAGACAGACACTCGAGTGATGCTATAAGGATTCCGCTTTTTATTTGGAAACCTAAAAATACTGGTTCGTCTGAGGAAGAGCAGTCCAGCACGTGAAAAGAGTATTATCCTAAAAATATATTTATTCTAAGAGAAAATACTTTTCCAACATTTCTTGTTGATATGACTGTCGATTCTAAAAATAAAAGAATGGTATTTTTTGTCACGTTAACAAAAAAATACCATACGCCTTGATACCTAAATAAACTTTTCACCAATAACTGACGTCATAATATCCAATCCGGAACTTTGATGCGCTTTATCTTTGATTTGAACAGGGAAATTATATCCAGTGGTTTTAAAATCTAACTGACAAAGCAAGTAATTGTTTTCAGAAAATACCTTATCATGTACTAGACGATAGTCAGAAGCCAGAAAATCTGACACCAGTCTTGCCAAGGAGTACCGTGTTACACAGTTAATGGGTTGTGGAGGTCTGGTAGGCAGCCGCTCCACGTAAAATACTGGTATTCAGCTGAATCCGGTTTGACTAGAAGCCGACCCCAATAAAGTTGAGAAAAGGCTAGATGATGATGTACTAGACGAAAGATTATAATCAAACTAAACCTGACTTTTACTTCGGACAGTGCATAATTACCAAGTTTTAAGGCAATCCATACAACGCCGCAAGTCTTTTGAGCTCAATTCCAGTCGACAGCGATGCGGAAAAATTGTTTGATGCCATATCATAGTGAGGACGAGGTGGCGCGGGAAAACGATAGGTACTTGGAAAGACTTGGGGGAGGCTTTTGCCCAGCAGTGGGACAGTATAGGCTAAAAAAAAGTGTATGTATACACTATAATTATGTATTATTATTTTCGTTTACTTTTAAATAAATACTCCTTTATATACTTTAATATTAAACTAAACCTGAGTGCCAATTCTACTGAGTTTCACATTCGCATCGCATTCTCATGAAAATTAAGGCATTTTTGACTGCTTGCTATTGAAAAGCGAATGCGAAAGCTGAATAAAAATTAGTAGAATTGGCCCTCTGGTCTCGAGTTTATAACAAAAACTACCACGTCTTCATATTATACCCCGTGAGGGAACTGCTGGTAATTATTTACCGATAGTCCCCACATTTCATCGTCAAATTAATACCCCACACGAAAACAGACGCGTATTTCAAAAACCCCTTTCATGAAACGTGACGTCAGATCCGAGTCGATAGCAAACCCCATTCAGGCTATATTGACGCTCAGTTGATTCTGTTTTCACCCGCTGAATCATTTCGTACACAGCTTTTTTATGTCGATTCAGTGAACGGGTTAATCTTGTTTCATAAATTCATTGTTAGCGCACGGTTAGGTGGCTGGACTTTTTGGTGCGTGCTCAATTTAGGCGGAGCACCTAAATAAATTGTAAGTTGATAGAAGTTTACGGTTTTTCATAGATACTGTGTTTGGCACTTAATTGGGACAGCGTGACAAATACACCTTACTTTGTTTTTTTTTTTTAACTAACAGTCAACCTCAAACAAGACTATCAGCAAATCTATTGTAATATTATAAAGCAGAAGAGTCTGTTTGTTTGTTTGGTTGAACGCGCTAATCTGGTCCGATTTGGAAAATTCTTTCAGTGTTAGATAGCCCGTTTATCGAGGAAGTTTATAGGCTGTAAATCATCATGCTAAAACAAATAGGAGCGGAGCATTCATGGAAAATGTGACGCAGACGAAGTTGCGCGGGTCAGCTAGTCTGAAATAAAATAATAAATTAGAATGAATATAAGGTAGTGGCTACTGTAAGGAGATTAATAGCTCGTTTACATTAGGTTGTTTTCGCTGACTAGTGTAACTGGTTTTCGATTAGCCGTATTCCACCACAGCCCGTAATCGGTCACCGACTAGTGTAAACTGGTTTTCGGTTAGCCGTATTCAACACAGCCCGTAATCGGTCACCGACTAGTGTAAACTGGTTTTCGGTTAGCCGTATTCAACACAGCCCGTAATCGGTCACCGACTAGTGTAAACTGGTTTTCGATTAGCCGTATTCCACCACAGCCCGTGATCGGTCACCGACTAGTGTAAACAGGTTTTCGGTTAGCCGTATTCAACACAGCTCGTAATCGGTCACCGACTAGTGTAAACTGGTTTTCGGTTAGCCGCATTCGGCCACAGACCGTAATCGGTCACCGACTAGTGTAAACTGATTTTCGATTAGCCGCATTCGGCCACAGCCCGTAATCGGTCACCGACTAGTGTAAACTGGTTTTCGGTTAGCCGCATTCGGCCACAGCCTTAATCGGTCACCGACTAGTGTAAACAGGTTTTCGGTTAGCCGTATTCAACACAGCCCGAAATCGGTCACCGACTAGTGTAAACAGGTTTTCAGCTAGCCATATTCGGTCACCAACTAGTATAAAACAGGTTTCCGATTAGCCGCATTCGAACACAGCCCGTGATTGGTCACCGACTAGTGTAAACTGGTTTTCGGTTAGCCGTATTCGGCCACCAACTAGTATAAACAGGTTTTCGATTAGCCGCATTAAGCCACAGCCCGTAATCGGTCACCAACTAGTGTAAACTGGTTTTCGGTTAGCCGTATTCGGCCACCAACTAGTATAAACAGGTTTTCGATTAGCCGCATTCGGCCACAGCCCGTAATCGGTCACCGACTAGTGTAAACAGGTTTTCGGCTAGCCATATTTGGTCACCAACTAGTGTAAACAGGTTTTCGATTAGCCGCATTCAGCCACAGCCCTTGATCGGTTACCGACTAGTGTAAACAGGTTTTCGATTAGCCGCATTCGGCCACAGCCCGTAATCGGGCACCGACTAGTGTAAACTGGTTTACGGTTAGCCGCATTCGGCCACAGCCCGTAATTGGTCACCGACTAGTGTAAACAGGTTTTCGGTTAGCCGTATTCAACACAGCCCGAAATCGGTCACCGACTAGTGTAAACAGGTTTTCAGCTAGCCATATTCGGTCACCAACTAGTATAAAACAGGTTTCGGATTAGCCGCATTCGAACACAGCCCTTAATCGGTCACCGACTAGTGTCAGCAGGTTTTTGGTTAGCCACATTCGACCACAGCCCGTGATCGGTCACCGACTAGTGTAATCAGGTTTTCGTTTAGTTGTATTTGGCAGACCGTTTTGCCGTTGAGTGACCACGGCTGATTTGTTGAAACGCTTCATTGTTCGGATGAATGCGGTCGATGAATCAGGTGAAACAACAACTTAAATGAGAACGGTCACGTATTCGGTGACCAACTTAATATAAAGAAGTATTCCCGTTAGAGCACCAATTTTAAGAGCACCAATGTTTAGAGCACCAAAACTATTCCCATGAGAGCACCAATCAATATTTTTTCTTGGTGCTATATCGGGAATACAATAAAAAAAACGTATTTTATTCCCATTAGAGCACCAGCGGTTCATTTTAGTGGTGTGCCCACACCACTAAACTAAGATATATTTTAAAACATATCGATTAACCATCTAAAAGGTTCACACGAAACAGACTATTGTCTGCACAGATTAAGTTGCGAAGAAAAATTGTAAAGAAGTTTATAAAAGTCTGTACCGTGTGAACGGTCCATAAATCACAACTCAAAATATTTTTTTTCAACTACGGCACTTACAAAATTTAACTGACTCAGACAAAAATCAGACATAGGTATCTAAGTTTCTTTGTCGTCTTGGGTGTGTTCAATACATGATTGAACCTGAAAGTAGTTTTTTAGTTTTTTAATGACAACATTTTTTGTTCTTATTTGTCATCTGCCTGGCAACACTTAGTTCTAAGAAAAAAGTCAATCTTAGCGACACAGCTCAGCAAAGCTGGCTCAAATTATTGTGTTTATTCTATAATAAACGTACTATTATTCTACTCTGGTTTATTTATTTAACAGGGTGAACTGATTACGTAGTGAGCTGTCAGTCCTTGTAATCAAGATGGAATTTTATTTCCAGTATCTAAGTAAATCTATTATAAAATAAGAAAATTAAAAAAACCTCTTACACAAAAAATAAACTCTAAAAACTAACAAATAATATTTATATATTTATTTTGGGGGCCGAGTCACCCGCGTCCATAGGAGAATACCCTTCAGCGAATCCCTACACGTGGTCCCCGGGTGGTGCTAAATAGGAGACACTAACCGCCTCCGTGGTCTAGTGGTTATACCACCGGATTCAGACCCAGAGGTCCCGGGTTCGATTCCCAGCAAATTATTTGCTCGGTTTGGTTGGTGGTAGGACTTGTTCTAAGTCCGCCTGGTAAGCTGCCACCATCATGTCTAAGTCTGTCGCCATAACAACAATGTTAACAGCATTGTTGTGTTCCGGCAGTTAGAGGTATTATATAGCCAGTTTCTCTATGTAAGAGGATTCCGGGTGAAACTCGCTTCCATCTTCAGCCTAATCATCACTTTTTTAGGATGGAAACGGGGTGTCAGACTCTTACTGAGTTAAACCCAACCGTGTTCCTCCTAATTGCCTTTTTCCAGGGCTGCGCTGACTCTTTCAAACGAATTTGTAAGCCTGGCAGGCACTGGCCCTAGCGGGCCCCGTCTTCTATGCTGAAATCTCTTTGAGGCATGCGGGGAATACAATGCACCGTCGACCCGGATCTGGTTCTGATCGGGGGGCGAGCCAACCAACGCTCGCCGTCCACAGGCCCGTGCTTTCGGTGACCGGGAATCGCCCTGTGACTTCTGATGCCCGAGACGTCTTCTTCTGTTGCGGCGGCCGGGGCTTGAGGTTTCCCTATCTCTCACACGTTCGGCCTCGTCCTTCGATAGCATTACTGCTGTGCAGAAGGAGGTGACCGCTTTCAATACCTCCTTGCTCCGGACCATGGATTGAACCAGGGCCGGACGCGAGAAGATTTTGTTATGTATTGTATTAGATGAATGAGAAGATAGATAATTTAAGATTATACACTTATTTGATGTTACTTTAATATTTTTATTATTACTCGTTATGCCATTTACCCCCAAAATTCCTGGCAAATTAAAAAGTCGGACAAAGTCGAAGTCTGGACATGGCCGGATAAATCCGCCACATCCACGTAAATCACCGTGTAAGCTTTAAGTGAAGTATACACGAAGTTAAACTGTAAACTTAGGTGAACTGAGCATAAGTCCACCTAATTTCACTCAATGATAATGTTCATAGAATGTACGGATCAATCGCGAATTCGTCAAAAAAAGCACATCTTCATTTTTGTTGTTTTACTACCTATGTTCTTAAAAAAGATGAAAAATTGGTGAAGTGCGAGTATGGCTCGTATACGAAAGGATCCGTACAATTTCTCAAAATATTGTGAAACATGATTCTAAGGCAACGGCAAGTAGATTATACCATTATGCGGTAAACCAACTCACACTTAACCGATTTAAGTTATAATCTTCTTAACCTTTAGCATTAAGACTAAGTAACACAAGTAAGTAACACATGCACATGTTGAAGTATTTATGTAAAACGACAAAGAACACTCTTTATGATTTGGGATAATTTTTTTTTATTTTTGTTAATTTCGACAGATTATTTTAATACTTGCTTTTTGTTTCTCTCTGAATTAAGGCTAGTTGGTGACAGTATATATATCTCTCTGCTGAACTCCACAATTACGATAGAGAGACATGTAATGTCACGCGGACAAAAAGTCACCAGTGCGCGCGTAGCCTTATACATTTAAGCACTATGTTGGTTTTCAAAAAGTTTGTAGTAATATTGTCAGCATGTTTTTTTATTTTTATTTACAATGGGTTAGCTCTTGACTATAATAAAATTTAATATTGTTAGTACTGTCATAGTTCTATGCTGCTTCGCATTCATACTATACCTCTAATGTTCTTGAATTATTTATTGACGTATGTATCTGAACAAAGAAAAAATTCAAAAGTGGTCTGGGTGAATTAAATATGTTTTTGTTTTGACTTATATTTTTATCGATATTTTTAAATAAACCCCATCACTAGAACCTAATGAACCGCTGGTGCTCTAATGGGAATAAAATACACTTTTTAGAAGTATTCCCGATATAGCACCAAGCAAAAATATTGATTGGTGCTCTCATGGGAATAGTTTTGGTGCTCTAAATTTTGGTGCTCTTAATTTTGGTGCTATAACGGGAATACTTCAGTATAAACAGCCCAATTCAATTAAGGTTTACTTATCAAACAAAATACAGAAAGTTGACATAGCCTCTAGAGTGGAAAACTCTTTGGTATGAGAAAACATTACATAGAATAGTTCATATCGGGATTGCTACCATGTACCTTTTTATTTGCGAGTTTCCGATATTTCGGCACTGTTACAAACGTCATGATAACCTAACTAAACGAACAAAGACTAACTATTTTAATGTAAGTGACCATGAAAGTTTAGAACAATATAACATTACATAGGGTGATACAATGATAAAAGCGTTCTTTTAAAGACGATCTTTGTATAGATTTTTACAGAGAACGTTACCATTTTGAACGTAATCGCATACAAAGAACGTTACCATTTACCTTACACTTTCAAATTCATCAGTTTTAAAAAATCCAAAAACCGTACAATCAGTCTTTATTTTACCGTTTTCAAAGCTGCGCGTAATATATTCAAAAACAAGCGCCGGCAACAAAGCACTATGAATACAGACGTTAATTTATTTATTTAACACGAATATTTTTCCATAGAGTTTCCAACTCAAACATATTTATTACCCCAGAGATACGGACTCGTTGTGCATAGACATTTTCCTCCAATAGTACCATCATACGCATAAAAGAATGGTCTGATACTGGTAGCGCTAAATATTGGTATTCAGCTGAATTTGGTTTGACTAAAAGGCTGGGCTGGCAGAAGTGAGAGAGAGACAAAGCAATCTTACTGCCATTGGCTGGCTGGTAGGTGCTGTAGCAATTTTCCTGCATCAGGATCTCTTTAAAGGTTTAGAAACGAAATAGTGTAACTAAAATTAATGAACGTCAAACTTTGGAGGGTTTAATTAAAAGTTTATATCATTATTACAACTAATAGTACGATTCAGCAGTGCGATTTTGTTAACATGTCGAAGTGAACGCTTGGGTGAAATGATCACTAAGTGAGCAGTTAATCCATATAATCAAAGTGGAGTGACAGTTCATTTCGTGATCACTTCACCCAAGCGTTCACTTCGACATATTTACAGAATCGACTGATCGGTCGATTCAGTTGACATCTCACCGTGATCACTTGGTGGAGTGAACGACAAGTGAACGACAAGCTGTCATGTCATCTTGTTTGCACACAGAATCGCACTGCTGTAAACATGTCGAAGTGAACACTTAAGCCAAGTGAACGACAAGTGAGCTGTCAAACCAAACAAACAAGATGGAATGACAGCTCACTTGTCGTTCACCCCACCTAGGTGTACACAGTGAGATATCGACAGAATAGACCGGCTGAATCGCACTGCAGAAAAGAAACATATTATACGTCACACAGTAACTCTGTCTCTTTCTACTAGATAGCCAACTTTGTGAAGGGTTTATTCAGTCCATTCTTTCGGGTCTTTAAGTACAATAAATCATATTTTTTATACAAACAAGTTACGTTTCAGATTAAATGCGGTGTGTCGTAAATTACTCGGATGTAGATTTCTGACGGTTGAATATTTAAGCTTTGTTAACATAAGGGGACTGAAAGGGTATTTATGTGTTACAATTAATTTACAAAGGGAGATTTTAGATCATTCTTTTCTAAGGTTCCGCATCATCTGCCTAGCCTTTTCCCAACTATATTGGGGTCGGCTTCCAGTCAAACCGGATTCAGCTGAATACCAGTATTTTACGTGGAGCGACTGCCTACCAGACCTCCACAACCCATTAACTGGGTTACACGGTACTTCTTGGGAACACTGGTGTCAGATTTTCTAACTTCTGACTATCCATAACGACTGCCAAAGATCTCCAAATGACAGCCGGGACCAACAGCTTAACGTGCTTCCCAAGGCACGGAGGAAACTCGGTATGTTAAGATGGTCACCCATCCACAGACCAACCTCGGCAAGCGTTGCTTAACCTTGAAGATCGACCTGTGCGGCTGTTATTATTTAGCCACGAGCTCCTCTATTTTAAGGTTCCGTATCAAAATGGTAAGAAGGAACCCATGGTGTGACTGAGTCTGTGCGTCTGTCACAGCTGGATATCTCAAGAATTACTAATGCTATCAACTTGAAATTTAGAATAGTTTTAGAGGACGTTTCTTCAACTATTTTGCAAATAAGAAAGAAATAAAAATGTATATGTAACCGTATAATGGCAGACTCCGTCAGATTGTAATACATTTTAATAAGATTATAATTTCTCGATATACCTATTATGAAAAAATCGTATGGTATAAATACATCCAATGCAAATTCAATAGTTTCCAAACGTAGGTAGACCTTCTTACTAAAATCAATCCAAAGATTGCATTGGTATAAAAAAAGCTTGCTAAAATTTATTTAGATAATGAAATTTTGACAATAAATTTTATTTCGACAAAATGGCAGGATCCCGTTTGTCTGTGCGTTTTATTGTTTATTAGGCTTTCCAGCCTAATTTGCTGAACAAATTTTGATGTATTTTGCTACACAGATGGATTACAATTACGCAAGCAAAGACAGAGGCAAAAGTAATTTGTCCGTATTTTCCAAGTACGAAAAAACAGGAGATCTTAAATTGTCCTTGTCCCAGTTTCCTTCGAGCAAGTTAACAAAGAAACTGACAAACCGTCTCAAAACATGACAATGTACAACAGAACTCCTAACTAACTACACCGTTTCCAAGGTTACCAACTTTCTTCGCTAATTGCCTTTAGAAAAAACTACGGTCCCACTACCCCCATTAATTGTCCCGGCATTGTTTGTCCAAAGATTTCAGCAAAGTGCAATCTTTCTGTTTTTCGACTTCTTTATATCTCGCAAGATAAATTACGGGCTTCCAGCGTACAAAATAAATTACAGAAGGTTGGCTCTATAAAATTACCGAAAATGCACACGACATCTACCTTTGTTTTTCTACAGTACGATTATTTTTTCTTTGCCTATACGAAGTAAGTCGCAATCTATTGTCAATTTGACAAGAAACATAGAACAGCGCATGCGCGGGTAGGTCGCGTATGCAGTCTCAGTCTCTCGTATACGTTCGATGCATACTTGTGTCCCGCTTACTCAATGCAACACGACTGTTGATACGAAAAGTGTTATTGTTTTAAATTATTTATTTTGGTTTTTCTTAATGTTTCATTTGTGTTTTGTGTGTTTTTGTGTTACTTTGTGACCTTTTATTGTTACTGGTTGTGTTTCTTACTTGTAAATAATACAAAACGTAACACTTTTTTACGCTATGGGACCTGCGCGGTCGTCACTGAAAGCTAACTTCGGAGCGGCAATTAAAAAATAATCGTACTGTAAGTATGGGAAATCATAAAATGGCTCCTCGCGCTGAAAGGAGTGTCAGACTCTGTCAGTGTCAGTCCGTATTCTTTCGTATGACTCTTAAGAGGGCGCATTCCGTCCACTAGCGCCGCTAATCGTTTTTTATTAATTGTGGTAAATTTAAGACACGTAGAGAAAAAAACCGCTCTGTAGTGTTCTGAAGAAATGCATTTATTATTTTTTGAGAGTTATGTTTTGTACTTTAGAACATAAACAGTTGCCAAAGTCGATATTTTTGCTAAAAGTGGCCACTTTTAGCAATAATTGCCGTTTTGGCTATTTAGCCATGAGTTATGTATTAAATATAGCTCTCAAAAAAATAATAGATACATTTCTTCAGAACACTACAGAGCGGTTTTTATCTACGTGTCTTAAATTTACCACAATTAATAAAAAACGATTGGCGGCGCTAGTGGACGGAATACACACCCATAATCGCGTTCCAAGGCCGCGGTGACTCTTTCGAATACATTCCGCAAACATGACATACACCAGCCAGCCTATTCTGCAGATCTATTCAGATTCTGTCAACATATCACCGTAAACTCTCGGGAAGTGGAAATTATATTTATTTTTTCCTACTCCTCCGCTGTACTCTTCTGATTAATTTCGATGCGGGATCCAAGACAGTCGAATCGTTTCTCCGGGACTCGTCGGCCTTCATTAGCTCGGAGTTTTTCTGGTGGTCGCCACTGTTGATTCTGGCTTTCAGGAGTTGCAGTGGTTGGGAATGTGTGTGCTTGTCCCATATCACCGTAAATATAGGTGGACTGAGCGAAACAAGAAGAAAATTTACATTTTATTTCATAAAATGTAAATTTTCTTCTTGTTTGTTTTGATAGCTCACTTCGTGTTCATGATCTTGAAATAAACTGTCCTTCAATCTTAATTTGGAAGGTTAACGGCAAGTGAGATTTTCCAGAATAACATTAACAGCAGTGAGATTCTGTAAACATGTTAAGAGTGTGTATTCCGTCCACTAGCGCCGCCAATCGTTTTTTATTAATTGTGGTAAATTTAAGACACGTAGATAAAAAACCGCCCTGTAGTGCACTGAAGAAATGTATCTTTTATTTTTTGACAGCTATTTTTAATACATAACTCATGGCTAAATAGCCAAAACGGAAATTATTGCTAAAAGTGGCCACTTTTAGCAAAAATATCGACTTTGGCAACTATTTATGTTCTAAAGTACAAAACATAACTCTCAAAACATAATAAATACATTTCTTCAGTGCACTACAGAGCGGTTTTTTATCTACGTGTCTTAAATTTACCACAAATAATAAAAAACGATTGGCGGCGCTAGTGGACGGAATACACGCTCTTAAAGTGAAGATTTGGATGAAGTGTTCACGAAGTGAGCTATCGATTCAAGTTCTTAAGATGTCATGACAGCTCACTCCGCGATTACTTCACCGTAACTTTACAAGTACGTGCGCCAGTTCTCGGTCATTGAATGGACCCAACCTTCTGTACCAATCCATTCTCTGTCTGTGGTAAGGAAACAATACAAAGAAAAACTCGCTCAAGTTTAAAGTGTTGTGATTTATTTTCGGGACTGCATTCAGAGTGTCGGATTTAAAACGAATAGGAATGGGAAATGTCGGGATTTCGGCATGCAAAGTTGTGTGTAAGAGGATTTTGCGGATTTAAACTGTAGTTTTTTAGTTGTTGGTAATCTCACTGCTGATTAGTGGTTTGTGTTTTAGTTTTGTTAACAGTCAGCTGTTTTGATGTTCATTAATTAAACTTCGGTTTCTTGGCTGGAAGAATAATAGAAACTGCTAAGTGCTCACTTACGGAGACGCGGGGCGTTGTCCACTGCGTGCGACGTCGCCGTGCGTAAATCAATTCTCCGTAAACGCTCTCATACAACTTCATCTGTTCGAATTTAGTGCAGGCCAGCAGCGTGCAACGCCGCGCGCGAATTTTGCGTCTCCGTAAACGAGCACTTCGGCATTCTTAGGCTGATAATTATATTTGGGAAATATTTAATTGCACCTCTATTTAAAATTCAAGCACTGTATATAACAAAAATACTGATTTGCACACTATATTACGACACTAAATAATGACGTCACGTAGATACAAAACCGCTCTGTAGTGCACTGAAGAAATGTATCTATAATTTTTTGACAGCCATTTTTAATACATAACTCATGGCTAAATAGCCAAAACGGCAATTAATGCTAAAAGTGGCCAATTTTAGCAAAAATATCGACTTTGGCAACTATTTATGTTCTAAAGTACAAAACATAACTCTCAAAACATAATAAATACATTTCTTCAGTGCACTACAGAGCGGTTTTTTATCTACGTGTCTTAAATTTACCACAAATAATAAAAAACGATTGGCGGCGCTAGCGGACGGAATACACGCTCTTAAATACTACCCATTAAATTATAGCATAGTGACGTAGCAAAAGCGATCATTAACTCACAAATTGATTGAATTTCTTCATTTTAAAAACAGAAAAATGGCAGTAATGCCTGTCTGAATCGGCATCTATCGTGGTCTACACCATTTTTACTAATTAAAAACACTACTTTGTTTGTAGATCAGGTTTCTACGATAGTTGGGAAACGGACAATGACCGGTATCGCCATTGTTATGCCGAAACGAAACATAATTCAATATTGGTGACTTCTGTTATTGTAATTTGACAGTCAGTGTCGGACATCATGCCATAGTCAGAATGCACTTTGCTTTGACTATGATGTGACCACGGACAGAATAGCTGAGAGTTATGTTCGCACCTGACATGAATAAACCGTTTTATAGTTTATCTAGCTATTGCCTACGATTTTGGAAACGAATATCCCGTTTCTCGAAAGAATTTCGGGTAATCCCCACGGAACCTACATGCCATATTGTAGCTTTCTCCAACCAACTGTTTCGGTTGTGCGTTGTCTAGCAGTCACTCACTCAGTAACTTTATGTATGTAACCTAAGCATGTACATTTTGGGGGCCGAGTCACCCGCGTCCGTAGGAGAATACCCTTCAGCGAATCCCTACACGTGGTCCCCGGGTGGTGCTAAACAGGTGACACTAACCGCCTCCGTGGTCTAGTGGTTATACCACATAATTCAGACCCAGAGGTCACGGGTTCATTTCCCAGCGGAGGCAAATTTTTTGCTCGGTTTGGTTGGTGGTAGGACTTGTTATAAGTCCGCCTGGCAAGCTACCACCATCATGTCTAAGTCTGTCGCCATAACAACAATGTTAACAGCATTGTTGTGTTCCGGCAGGTAGAGGTATGATAGCCAGTTCCTCTGTGTAAGAGGATTCCGGGTGAAACTCGCTTCCATCTTCGGCCTAATCATCACTTTCCATCAGGTGAGATTTGGGCCAAGAGTTTCCCCGTTTTGCATTAAAAAAAAATGCGATAAAGAATTGAGTATTGAGTACTATGCTTGATTTTTAGGGTTCCGTAGCCAAATGGCAAAAACGGAACCCTTATAGATTCGTCATGTCTGTCTGTCTGTCCGTCCATATGTCACAGCCACTTTTCTCCGAAACTATAAGAACTATGATGTTGAAACTTGGTAAGTAGATGTATTCTGTGAACCGCATTAAGAATATTAAGATTTTCACACAAAAATAGAAAAAAAAACAATAACTTTTGGGGGTCCCCATACTTAGAACTGAAACTTAAGAACAATTTTTTTTCATCAAACCCATACGTGTGGGGTAGGTAGGTATCTATGGATAGGTCTTCAAAAATGATATTGAGGTTTCTAATATATTTTTTCTAAACTGAATAGTTTGCGAGAGAGACACTTACAAAGTGGTAAAATGTGTCTCCCCCCTGTAACTTCTAAAATAAGAGAATGATAAAACTTAAAAAAATATATGATGTAAATTACCATGTAAACTACCAGCGAAAATTAGTTTGAACGAGATCTAGTAAGCATTTATTTTTTAATACGTCATAAATCGTATAATACGATAATGGTAAGGAACCCTTCGTGCGCGAGTCCTACTCGCAGTTGGCCAGTTTTTTTATATCTTGTTTAAAATCAGCGTCTTTCTTTATAAATGAAAGATAGAAAACAAACGTTTGCATGGGCCGCGTCGAAAACTGACCGTTTGATTCATAATTTTATGGTTTCCTTCACATGTAGCTAAAATGGTCCATTGTCTAAACACCGCGTTGCCAGTCACCACAATTTCAGCAGCAGGTGCTATTACTTTCGTCTGAATTCCTAATGATACACTATCTCTTGCAAATTGTTTGGCGTCATTTTCAATTAAAAGTTTCTGACGAGGGTACATTGTGTGCGAACGAGAAACTACTTCGATTTGTACGTTATTGTCGAAATAATACGATTTAGAACACGCGTGTATCTCGTTTACGTGAATATACAAGGAAACTTTCAGAGTTATGGTTGAAAATTTACCGTTGTTCAATTCTCTCGCACGGAAATGAGTGTTTTGCGCGTAAACTTAATATGAAAGCATGGCTTCTAGTCGCTCAGCTGGATAAAATATTATGACAGCAGCAAAACTCGCAGAGGGATAAGTGTTTGCTGTTTGTTGCGTTTGGATTGCTCACATTCTCTAAAACTAACCATAAAACGTCACTAACAACACAAAAATTATAAGTTAACGATATGGGTCTTAGACGTCCAATACACGTTCATGCAAACGTCACTCAATACCAAAAGTCATGATTGATGGTGTATTATGAAACATGTCGTATTGCTTTATATATATTTAAATAATAATAGAAAATAATTAATGTCACTACATGATACAATAAGCTATCCGCCAGTCAAGCCTTGACTGTGTCTAAACTGACAGCCGAACTGACGGTCAAACTTGTCGTGTATTGGCCGCCTAACACACAATACCAACAAACAACAACTACCTACATTTTGGAAACAAAACTGCAAGCTACTGGACTACACTAACATTCACTATGCATTTATTCGTTAAGCGAATAATGTATATTCTTTTAGAATAAATAAAGAATCTTTAAACCGAAAAAATAAATAAATAAAACTTTTATTTCGGGTGGCATAGACCCATAGGAACATAAAATCAACCTAGTCAACACAGTACACGCTTGCTTGCTTTGCTATGACTCGCTACACCAACACAAGTCATAACCCAGTGATATTGGAAGGGACAATTGAAACGTACAGCTATTGCGTTCAGAATGCTGTTGTTCCCCTCATACGGGCCAGCAGAGAAGCCACCAATCAACCATAGCTCGATGGTGAAGACCGAGGGAATAAGCTGGTTTCAAGACGCAAAGGACCGGTCGATGTGCTAACACTTGGGAGAGACATAATAATATGATGACCAGCACAAAACTTCTCTCGGGTAAGATAATGAAGATAATCATTGGTTCGATGATCATCAGAGCGAGAAACGCAACCAGCATACACATATTTGTTGCATCTTTTGAATTCTCTCTCATTATAATCTGAAGCTTTTATGTCAAGGGTAAACTTCTATCCAAGCTCATCTTGCTGACCAAATCATCGCTTACGTAAGATAGCAGTCAGCGCAAGGGCTCAGTAAAAAAATGTAAGTATCATAATATTTTGCACTACTGACACCAGATTAACAGTAATGCTTAATGACTCGCCTATTTATTTATTGAGCATTAAAACAAAACTGTCCTGAGGGGCTACAACTTAGCTCTTACCTTCGGACTTACGATTAGCCCCGAACTCGGACTAAGAATGCATGACAACACGATTTGATAAGTTTCAAATTCATAGTGGTTACGTAATAGAGAGTACAATACTCACGCAACTAAGCCCAAAACTACAGACTTCGGGCTTAGAGAGTAGCCCCCAGAATCTAATCATATAGGTATCGCGATCCTTTACTTTTTACAGTAATAAAAAACATTTCAAAATTTACTATCCAAATACATAGGTACTAAGAAATGTTAAGAACAGGGCAATGACCATTATTGCAAATTTATCTGAAGTTGACCATAGTACACGTCCAAAACCAAAATATAACACCTAATTTAACACTCTACTCACGTAACCACAGAATCTAGTCTAAACCTTTACAAAAGAAAGCCAGTAACACGGTTATACGTCAGCGGTCGTACGTGTCAATAAGAGGGTACTTCTACTTTTTATTCGGAGCCCGTATTGTCCATTGTACGACAAAGGTTCAGCCGGCCCTTTTGATCCTTTCTAGCCTAGCTCAACTCGCCATCTGCATAGTCTCAGGGTGACGAGGAAATATGTGGGAGTATATACCTAGTTAGTACCTACACACGAACCACTGGAATTTTGACAAGTCAGGCACGGCTCACATCTACGACTTTAAAATCACAAAAAAGAATCGTGCTGGAACCTAAGGCTAAGTCGTTTGTTTTGCAGTTCAGTATTGCTGTAAAAACTGTAAGTTGTGTGCAATTGCTGCTACTGGTTTCAGTAATATACAACCGGTCAGGTAATACGATGTGGTCTTATATTGCTATTATACTTAAGTCCATTGGAGTGATGAGCTGCAAAACAAATGACAGCCTACGTACGCACTAGAAGTCAGCCGCGGGTGCGGTCAAACGCGTGTTTCTAGACTTATATGCAACCGCTTGTCATTTAATGGCGGTTAAGTGCGTACAATCACTAGTGGTTGCATATTACTGGAAAACCGGCCAGCCGCGTGGTCTGCCGACCCGCGGCCAGCCGCTATTGTGTAGTAACCGGTTTTTGTCATAACTCCATTGGTTGGTTAGTGGTCAACGGCTATCCGTTAACCACGTTTTAGTTTCTCAGGTGGGCAAACTGGGCATTAGTGCGAGTTATATCCAGGTATACGATTTCGTTATTGTTAAAGCCGGTAGCTCTTCGAAATTTGTTACATGTTAACATAACTCTTACAGTTTTTAAAAAAAGAGTGACGGAGTGTGTGTGTGTACCTTTCTGTACCGTCATAACTGCAAGTATGTATTTATTTATTTGTATTTATCTTAAAATATTTTTTTGTAGTATTTTTAAAATTTACTGTTTTATTTTATTTTTTTTTACTTTTACACACGTGTCTACATCTCTTTTATTTGGCTCTCCTTTCGCAGGTATGCTGGAAGAGATTTGACTAGAAATAATCATCACCTTTGTACCTATTTTTCTGTCTCTTTTTTTGTTATATACTTGTGTGTGTGTGTACATAAATTGTTTAATAAATAACATTTCGGCGCCACCATTGAGTACAAAGCCCAAACTGCAGCCAAAAAGCTGGGCATCCTGAATAGAGTTATGCGATACTTTAGGCTTTTAACCCTATACAAAGCACAAGTCCGATCCTGCATGGAGTATTGCAGTCACCTTTGGGATGGCTCAGCTAAGCACCAGCTTGCCGCGCTTGACTCAGTGGAACGCAGAGCTTCACTGCTGGGCTCATCGCCGCAAGGTTACCTGCTTGTCGGTCTTCTACAGATTGTACTTCGGTGAGTGTGCCCACGAACTCCACGACCTCATCCCACCACCTCCCTTTTACCATCAGACATCCAGACGCACTGCAACTTACCATCCCTACTTTGTTGCTATTCTACCAATTTGCACTAAGCTATTCCAAACGTCTTTTATAATGCGCACAGCAAAGGAGTGGAACTCTCTGCCTGCGTCTGTGTTTTCGAACGCTTAAAACCCTAATCTCTGCAAAGTTAGAGTGAATAAGCTCCTTCTGGTTAAGATCGCTCCATCGTAGACTTTGTCCCTGTCATCTCTGACCATTCGATTCGTTTACTGAAAACAGTCGTATAATAAGTAAACGAATTCCAGCTATTTTAATTTCAAAACCAAACTCCCAAACCGATTTTGATAAAATTTTCATGGATCCAATCGAGAAGATAAAACAAGAATTTTTCAAATCGGTTGATAAATGACGGAGTTATGAGGTACCAAAACATTAAAAAAATACAACCCAATTCAGAACCTCCTCCTTTTTTGAAGTCAGTTAAAATTATGTTTTTGCAAGTTACTATAACAACATTTTTTGTAAATGAAATAAAAATAAAAACTAAATAATTTGTTGAAGATGTTTACAGTATGTAGTTAATAAAAACAACATTGGCATTGTGAGCACTAAATTGAGATAATTTTCTTTCAAAGAAAATCAAAAATACTGTTTCTTTTTCGTATGTTAAGTAATTAAGATGGAAAAACATCACATTGTTACAATAACAGATTCGTTTATTTACAAAACATCACTCGCAAATAACGGACATTGTCCCATTTTCCTCATTCAAGTTATTTCTGAAAAGAATCGTTCAAAAGAACGTGAATCGTTTAGCGTCGATTTTTTCCGGTTTCATTTTATTTCAAACGCCCGTGTGCTTAAGCTGTTCAGTTAGGATGCATTGATTGATTTTTTATTTTTAAGACGATCAAAATTCGCTGTTGCTATTTCATTAATTTTGACTAAGCGTTTCAAACGCCTTTTATAACGATGCAGCATAGGAGTGCTGTAGGAACGCTGTCAACCCTGATCTCTTCAAAATTAGAGTGAACAGGCTTCTTCTGGGTAAGCTCGCAACGTCGTCGCCTTTGTCTCTGTCATCTCCGACCTAGATTAGAGTCAAGAGCTAACCGATCCAAAAAAAAAAACCTTGTCGCTTCAGGAGAGTTTCATCATCTGCCTAGCCTTACCCAACAAAAAAAAAGAAATAAAATGAAGGAAAAAGAAAGAAAGAAAAGAACTATATTGGAGTCGGCTTCCAGTTAACCGCTGGCGCCCCGTTGGTTCAGCTGCTCATCAGTATTTTACGTGGACCTGCTGCCTACCAGACCGGCCCATTAACTGAGTAAAACGGTACACCTTGGCAAGACTGGTGTCTTGACTTTTTGGCTTCTGACTCGATTGCCAAAGATCTACAAATGACCGAGAACAAATGTCGGGACCAACGGCTTAACGTGCTTTCCGAGGCACGGAGGAGTATCGCTCAGTATGTCAAGATTGTCACCCATCCACAGACCAACCTTGGCAAGTGTTCCATAACCTTGAAAATCGACTTGTGTGGCTGTAATTATTTAAAAATAGACAAGGCATTAGAATTTGTAGATTTTTTCAAATGTAATTCAAATGTAATGTAATTCAAACGTGATTCAAATGTAATGTAATTCAAACGTAATTCAAATGTAATTCACATGTAATTCAAATGAAATTCAAATGTGATTCAAATGTAATTCACATGTAATTCAAATGTAATTCAAATTTAATTCAAATGTAATTCAAATGTAATTCAAATGTAATTCAAATGTAATTCAAATGTAATTCAAATGTAATTCAAATGTAATTCAAATGTAATTCAAATGTAATTCAAATGTAATTCAAATGTAATTCAAATGTAATTCAAATGTAATTCAAATGTAATTCAAATGTAATTCAAATGTAATTCAAATGTAATTCAAATGTAATTCAAATGTAATTCAAATGTAATTCAAATGTAATTCAATGTAATTCAAATGTAATTAACGAAGTCACCAAGCTACATTATAGAGTGAAATAGGCTATATTAATAACTAGCTTTCACCCGTGACTTCGTGCGCTCATATTCCGTTATTTCCCGTTCCCGTAGGAATTTTGGGAAATCCTCTCTAAGTGCATCTTTACAGGGTATAAGGAAGCTACATTTTTTTAAATGCAAAACGGGGAATCTCTTGGCCCAAATCTCACCTGATGGAAAGTGATGATTAGGCCGAAGATGGAAGCAAGTTTCACCCGGAATCCTCTTACACAGACACATGGCTCTACATGTCAAATTTCAGCTTTCTACGAACAGTAATTTCGGCTGTGCATTGATCTATCAGTCAGTCTGTTTCTGCTTTTTACATATATCGATAAATAGTATATTTAAATAGATAAAAGATAGGTAGAAGATAGACTAGCAACAATTAATGACCCTTAAAGAAATTGCTGCGCGGACGAAATCGCAGGCGAAATGCTAAAATACATTAAGTGGCTTTGTGTTAATTTTCATAAGGATCCTTTTTGTAAACTTTTTCGAATATTTTAGTTTATTTTCAAACCAATCTTTCTACACAAAAAAAAAGAAAGAAAATGAAGGAAAAAGAAATAAAGAAAGATAAGAAATATATTGGGGTCGGCTTCCAGTTAAACCGGATTCAGCTGAACATCAGTATTTTACGTGGACCAGTAGTTTCGGCTGTGTATTGATCGATTCTGAAACTCTTTCTAGACTTTATAGTTTCATCATCAATGTAGCTTTTTGCTAACCAATCTTTTATTCGAAATACCTATCATCCTGAACACTATGCAACTTTATACCATGTTTAAGGCAAATAAAGACTTGTCTCATCTTATCTTACTTTATCTATGACCCAGTCACTTGGAACCAGAACACCTTTCACTAACTTGTCTTGGTAGTTCATCAATCATAAAATATTGAAGGAAAATGAACCAATAACTGTATTGTCACCGGATCGCGTCAACAGAACCGGATAGACAAATGAAGTTATGATCGAAGCCCCGGCAGTATAGGCGGAAATCGGAAGGCCGGTCGATAAATCTTTAGAGCTATTTTGAGTTGGTTAACGCTGCGGGGGGGAGATAAATTTTAGACTGGGAATAGCCCAGCTTTTATAGCGCAGCCTTGTGACTGGAAGGTCATGAATTCTATCTATAAAGATGATTGCAGTTATGTTATAAAATAGCCATGCTCAGTGCTTCTCTTCCACAATTAATTTACGCTCTGCTAAAGTGTGGAACTCTCTGACAGCGTCTGTGTTCCTTTCCACATAATTATATACCTATAGACTTCAAAGGAAGAGTAAACAGGCATCTTCTGGGCAAGCTCTCTCCATCATCAACCTTATCCATCGCTTTCCATCAGGCGTGATTGTGGTTAAGAGCAAGCCCTAAGTCTTGAGAATCGAATCTACGTTTAAAATGTTTATAATTTACAACTTAAATGGCAATCCTTGTTTTTTAAGTGTAAAACTGAACCGCTCCGGCCCCGGATAAGTGATGTTTCGGGTATACTCGTCTCTAGTCGATCGGTGATGATGAATCAAGATGGCGCTTCTGAGTTGAAGCTGTTGACAGTCTCCGACACCATGGTAGCCTGGACCTCGTCCCCGATTTGGGGGGCGAAGTTTTCCTGAAAGACAAAAATAAGCAAGCCAGTTGACGGGAGCAAAGAAACGGGGACAGCAATTTTTGAAATATTTTATTATTTATAGAAATATTTGAAAAAAATAAATAAATGAAATGTGTTAAATAAATAAATGGATTAAAAATAATCTGAGATCCTTTAAGATAATCTCAAATGCTAAACAACTAACCCAGACTTCAACTCAAAACTTAACTAAGTTCACTTATAAAATCACAATTTTCGATCTGTTTCTCAAAACATTCTAAGTGCTTACTTCATTACCATTTCTAGAGAATAATCAGTGGAACGAAAGCCGCGGGCGACCGATTGTTCTCATCTAACCCAAAGTTTTAATAACACAGCTTTGTTAACTTAGATTAGTTATAGGTTACCCTTCACCGCGTGACGGGGCTGCCGTAATTATTTTAATATTAAATTTTGTTGTAATTACTTAGTAGGCACGGAGGTGAGGTGGATTTTGGAAGGTAAATGTAAATATTATTATTTTTGGCTTGCAATGTGAGTAATTTGGTCTTTGAGGCGGCTCCCGGTTGAAATGGTTTTCAAAAGACATTTTATATAGGTTTCGAATGAAATTACGAGTAAATTATATTTTTCTATTTGAAAATTCATTGCTCCAAACAAATGATAGGTATGGTAGACTTTTTTAGCAACTCCAGATTAGGGGTGAAACAGATTTTGAATAAAAGTATGAAGAATTCAATTTGGAGTGAGCTCGTGGCTAATTGACGGCACGGTTGGCGGAGTGGTTGAGCGATCGACTGCTGCGTCGCGTGTCGTGGGTTCGATTCCCGCACGGAACAAATATTTGTATGGCCTACAGATAGTTGTTCCGGGTCTGGCTGTTTGTATATGGGACTTTGTATGTTTGTAAACGCACCCACGATACAGGAGAAATTCCTAGTGTGGGGCAACGTATAAAAAAAAAAAACAAAACAAGGTAACAAACAATGAATTATAATAGCCGCACAGGTTGATCTTCAAGGTAAAGCAACGCTTGCCGAGGTCGGTCTGACGGGTGACCATCTTAACATACCGAGTTACCTCCGTGCCTCAGTAAGCTAGTTGAGCTGTTGATCCCTGCTGTCATTTGGAGATCTTTGGCAGTCGTTACGGATAGTCAGAAGCCAGAACTTCTGACACCAGTCTTGCCAAGATGTATCTTGTTATCCAGTTAATGGGTTTTGAAGGTCTAGCAGGCAGCCGCTCCACGTAAAATACTGGTATTCAGCTGAATCTGGTTTAACTGGAAGCCGACCCCGATAGATTTTGCACTTCTTCAAGCGTAGTAACATCTGCGGACCACCTGAGCATCCTACCACCATTCAAGACATGTATTTTATCGGCCTTTTTTATGGGAAATCATCAAATGACTCTTCCTGCTCTGGGTAAAGCAGGAGGGAGTGTCAGACTCTTTCGAACAAATTCCGCAACCCCGGCCGACACTAGCCCTAGCGGGCCCCATTTGCTTTGCTGACAACTCTTTGAGGCGCGCATGGAAAACCGCGCGCCGTCGACCCGGGCCTGGTTCTAACTAATCAGATGGCGAGCCACCCAAAGGTCGCCGGCCGCAGGCCCACGCCTATGGTGGCTGGGAATCACCCTGCGACTCCCAACGCATATATTGTATTGGCCTGCTGTTTCTTTATAGGCCAATACTTAGTAGATCATAGCGGGTCTTATTGCAGTTTTATAAACTTTTCCCCTAACGCGGCTTACAGTGCCCGTTCAAAAATAATTTATAAATAGCAGGAAGTCAAGCTCAAAAACTGTCACCCCAACTAAATTTACCGCAACCAAACTTACTGCCACTGACCAAAGTGACCAATGAATCCTTTGACCACCAAATGAAGCAGAAAAATCCATCCACATAAAACAGAAAAGTTGAACCAATGAGGCGGTCAATACTACCCTACACTGACCAGAAAAAGGTACTTTTCCGTCTATTTATGGCGCTAATCCTACCCTCGTGGTTAGCACCCATTGACAGGTCAATTAACCTCGCCTACATATTTTTGTCCGGCTAAAATAGGTCAGTCATAATCATTTCCTGTTACTATATTTAAGGCCAGGTAGATCGAGCGAATTAGGTGCAAAGTTCGATGGCGTGAAGCCGCTGTATTATATAATAATTTATAATTAATTTCTTTTAATTTGATTTTATTTTATGACATACAATGATTTTAGTGTTAATAATTAACACTAAAATCATTGTATGTATTGATGACATTGTTTTATTTGAGTAATTGGATATTTACGGAATTGTAGGAATATTAATTTACAACATGTTATGATTTTTTTAGCTTTCGATTCAAACCAGATAGGTAGGGTGAGCAAAACAACTTTTTAATTTTATTATTTACAAAGAATGAGTGAAAGAAGTGTTATGGTATGGTTTTAAAAAACTAATAATGACTTGAAATAATTAAATTTTATATTTAGTACAATGAACGTTAACGTCAAGCGGAATTAAATAATGAAATTCCGTCGCACATTCTCCAAAATGTTACCGACAGGCTAGCAACTCGGCGTTGATTATCAATTCTTTGGAGTCTCGACTCGACGAGCCTCTTGGCTCGTTTCTCAGTTTACTCAAGGGCATCAAGCTGTTATCTGGCAGATTCGTCCCAAAGATAAGAGCAGTACTCCATACAGGATCGAACTTGCGCTTGATAGAGTTTGAGCAGCTGTTCCGGCGTGAAGAACCGTCTCACTTTATAGCACAGGAATCCTCCTAGTTTAAGCTCAGTTGCACATGTTTTGTATATTGCCACTAACCATAAGTACTGTTTAAGGTACCTACCTACAATAATTTTAATTCACCAGGTCATTGGTCCACCTTTTGGGAGGCCTTCGAACGTTGCGTCTTGCAGTACGCGGTCGCCACTCCTGAACTTTTTGGCCCCATCGACCATCCGTTCTGCGAGCAATTTGCCCTGCCCACTGCGACTTTAGTTTGGCGATCCTTTGGACTTTGTCGTTAACCTTGGTTCTCTTGCCGATATGACTTAGTGATGGTAGCGGGTAGCTGATGGATGCGAGACACACAGGACCGGTCGTGGACGTCTTTCTGCTGACATGATAATTAATTGTAATTAAGTTTAGAGTCCTATTACATTTTTTACGGAAATTCATGATTTTTGACGCTGTAGTTTTCAGCAGCAGTAAGATATTTTAATTATTTGATCCTGAATAACGATAGTGCCAGTCTCTTTATTGTAAGTTGGAGTTACACATTTTCATTTTTCTTTTCGTGTAATTTACTGAACTCAGTTTGCAAGAAAAAATGTCGGCGATGGAACGTTGACGGTCTAATTCACATTGTTACAATCAATTCTTTTAAAAGCTGAAATTACTAAAAGGTAAGTTGAATGTTTTACTTGTTTATTGGAGTTCTACAATTTCTTTAAATTCCTTGAGTTTTCACGGAAAAAAACGTAAAGAAATCCTAATTTAAGCCAGAAATGTCTTGATTCAGCGTCCATTACATTCCAAATAAAAACAATTTTATCAAATAAATTAATATGATATAAAATTTCAATCTACAATGAATACGTTTCATAAGTTTTCGTTTGTCAATATAATAAAACAAAATTACAATAAATAAAATTGAAGTACTATATATTCTGCGTCAATTCAGCGCGCGTGCTCCTCAGTCTCGCGCGAGCGCCCAAATAAACTATAATCCTATTCAGACTAGTAAGTATCAAAATTGTTTCGCGGACTAAAGATGTACTCCCAACGCAGACCAACGTAACTTCGTCTATTGCAAACGAGCATTTACAATTCGTAATAGGACTCTTAAGCTTTGAACAAATAAATATTGTTTATTTATTCTATACTAGATGAACCGCGTAACTTTGTCTGCGTTTTTCATAATAAGATATTCCACTCCTATTGATCGTTGCATGATGTTTTGAATAGCTTAAATATAGCATAAATGGCCATCCAACACTAAACTAATTTTCAATTCGAACCAGCAGTGCGATTCTGTAAACATGTCGAAGCGAAGGCGTGGGTGCAGTGATCACGAAGTGAGCTGTCAAACCATACAAACAATATAGAATGACAGCTCACTTGTCGTTCACTCCACCTAAGTGATCACGGTGAGATGTCGAAATAATCGACCGGCTGTAGTGTCTGAGATCAGGGCGTAAAACCAAACAAACAAACAAACTGTTCAGCTTTATCATAGATATGTAAATTATTTTGTAGAAATAAGTTTGTAAGTATCAGTTTGCAAAACATTGGCATTGAAGAATAAACTTGCCCAAACCATTTATTTTAGCAATTATTCTTTATACGTTTCTTTCATATTTTCCCTTAAAAAGACACTCTTATTGCGAGTGATTTTAATGACTCGATGAACACGGAAAAAAATCTAAAACGCAAAGAAAAATTCTTTTATGTCGGAATTGAATCCCAATGCTTTTTACGTAGAAATGGAACGTATCTCGGTTTTATGTTAGCAATGGAACATAAAGGAAATTATGGAATATCTTCTTTCTGCATTTTTGAAATTATTTCCTGATCTGTTCTGTAAAATATCTTGTGCCAATGGCTTGGTTTGAGTTTGTTTTGTGAAATACATTCAACTGGCAAATTCTATAAACATCTCACTAAAAAAACATAGGTAGAATTAACTAATTTTTAACCGACTTCCCAAAAGGAAGAAGTTCTCAATTCGGCTGTATGTTTTTCTTTTTCTTATGTTTGCTACCTCATAACTACGTCAATTATGAACCGATTGGAAAAATTCGTTGTTTTATCTGAAAAGATGTACTTGTCCCATTTAAATTTTATCAAAATCGGTTACGAATTTTGGATTTTAAATCGAAATAGCTGGAATTCGTTTACTTGGATGATGGTTTTTTGTCATCCAAATAATCGAAATTGCGTATTTTGCTTGTCTGAGATTTTGCAGTGGTGTTGGTGTGGAGTACCTTTAAAAAGTGAAAAATAAAAAACTTTTTACAAAAAAATACAACCGACTTCCAAATAATAAAAAAAAAACTACAAATTGAAAAATAACTTTAATTTTGGAAGTCGGTGTCAAAATACGAAGAAACTAACAAAAACATCGCAATAAAAAAAATACACCCGACTTTGGTTGTAATTATTTTTAAGTTTTTTTTTAAACGACGGGATGTTATAAGTTTGACGTATCTGTGTGTGTGTGTCTATGTCGCATTTTAGCTCCCAAACGGGTAAACCGATTTTTATTTTTTTTTGATTGAATGGTGGATTATTCGGGAGTGTTCTTAGCTATGTTCAATGAAACTCGTTCCAAGATGGCCGCCACCACAAAATGGCGGATTACATACAAAAGTATACTTATTAAATACAAAAATTTGCGGTCTCCCGAGGTGAAAACTCTTGGCCCAATAATCGTATGAATATTAAATATATTTAAGGATCAGTGCATTACTATTTTTCACTAATTTCAGTTTTTTAAATAAAAAATAAATTAACGTTTATTTAAGAGAACTTAGGATTCAGTTTGTTTGTAGTATAATAACTTATAGCTAGTTTTAGTAATACAAACTTAATCTACTTGCCCCCTGCCAGACTCGATGTATCAACACTCATGTGAATAGGCTACTTTCCATCATCCAAAAATTGCAAAACTATTTAGTCCGTCAGTTAGAGTATTGAAAAATAATGGACACGTATTTTTTGTTTTTGTAAATCTATGAACATTGAAAAAGATAAAACGCATCAAAACTCGGGAGTGGGGGCTGGTGTCGTCACGACCCGCTAAAAATTATACCAGGGCGTGACGTATTGATAATTTTAAAAGCGTCGTAACTTTGTCAATTTTGGTTCCCGTAACAAAAGAAAAAACACGGTTCAAATATTTTTTGATTATCTAACTACTAATTAGATTTTTTCATTGTTTTGGTTGCGTTTTTTTTAACCTATAATTACATTTATAAAAAAAATCTGCTATTTTAATAAATAATTAACCAACTATATCCACTAGAAATAAATGAAAACACCTCACTTTGTCAACTGGAAGTGTGCCCAAAAGACTGATAGAGCTTAAAAGCTGTCATTCTACCTGTCTCGGATGGATACAAATTACTTCTTATTTTTAATAATTATTTGTAATTGATCTGGCTCTGTCAACGAAAAAAATAGTTTTTTTTTTCTGTGAATTGTATCGAAGAAATAACATGGTAGCAATATTAGAATAGGTAATAACGGGATTGCTACCATGTACCTTTTTATTTGCGAGTTTCCGATATTTCGGCACTGTTGCAAGCGCCATGATCACGGAGTAACTGAAGATCTTGCACTGGGATGTTATTGGCAGACATATCGCCGTTATTAACTATTCTAATGTAAGTGACCATGAAAGTTTAAAACAATATATGATAGCAATACTTACGATTTAGCCTCATAAAGTAACTATTGAATTTCCAAAGAACATTTTGATTTTCAGTTATGAGAAAAGCAATGAAAGTATATCTGAGCCAATTCTACGTATTAAGTTAGAGTGAACAGGCTACTTCTGGGTAAGCTCGCTCCATCGTAGACTTTGTCTCCGTCATCTCTCACCAAGACTAGAGTCAAGAGCAAACCCATCACAAATAAAAATCAAAAACAATCTTAATCACATCTCAATCTGGGGATTCGAACTTTTAGACTATGGGTTCCTACGGTATTACGGTACGGTACATAATATGGTACCAAAAAAGAACTGCGTTTCTTGTACAGAAGCCCCCTTTAATTTAAAATATTTTTATTAAAAGTTGGTAGCATTCGCAGTCTAATTACAACTTTTGGAGTGAAATTATGCAAAAGTATAATTCTTGAAGGTATATAAGACATCAAATAGAAAGCCTTTCAACTGTCAATTATTGACTGGATTCAAAGTGGTTAAACGCATTACTTGTCTCATTCCAAACCAAATGTAATAACTTTTCATTAGCAATCACGACACAAACAAGAAGCTCAAATCAAACACCCACGTACAAAAAGACAATAAACTTCGTGTACAAGAAGAAAATCTCCAAAAGATTGGTTCAGCGTTTAATCGCTTTAACTTAGTATTCCATACGACAATGGCCATATATTGTGACCGGTCTGCACCAATCACGCGTAAAACCAACTTATCCAATAACGGGAGGGCGCCGTATTCTGGAGAACGATATCGAAAGATCCCGAACGATACTGAACTATATCGACCGATATCCATACTTTTGATATTTATTTATTATTATTCATTATTTCTTTATTCATCTTATATTTTATTATATATAATATGTATATATTTTTTTTATGATAATATTTATTATTTTTTATATTATAAATACGAAAGTAACTCTGTCCGTCTGTCTGTTAGGCTTTCACGCTTAATCCGCTGAACCGATATAGGGAACTGAACAGGCTCCTTCTGGGTAAGCTCGCTCCATCGTAGACTTTGTCTCTGTCATCTCTGACTAAGACTAGAGTCAAGAACAAACCCATCATAAATAATAAAAGGTAAAATTTGGTATAAGACCCTGAAGAGACGTTTTGTTGCGCGCAAGCAAAAAGTTTCATCCTTAGGTAGCCAATACTTTTGGTTGCGAGAAAAGGGGTAAATGAAATTGAAATAGCGGATGAAAGTTTGTAGGAGAGTCCGCCACTATTGTAGATAAAACCATGAAGCTGTGTATTACACACTTGATAAAAAATAAACAAGCAAATTAATAAACATGTTAATTTTGTATCATCTCAAAACGGGTCCAAACTCGGCAGTGAATGGTTTACTTACCAACCATTCGCTGTCCAATGTCAGGCGTGTTGGTACTTTTATGAGTATCTGTATTTATAAAAATGAATCCCTATTTCCCTTGGTCATCGCATCACGCGTGAACGACTGGGCCGATTTCGCTAATTCTTTCTTTGTTGTATTTGTTACTGCATTGGGGGACAGTACAAAAATCAAAGAAGGCACTAGTATCAAGTCGTGTCATTTCACTCATAATTTCGCCGCTTTGCGCATGTCACTGTGTATGTGAGCCTTGCACGTGCAGTAACTTGCAGCAGCAGAATAACTTGCTACTCTTGTCACTAGCGCGGCAGAATTAGCTTCATCTATTTGACTGACATACCTTGACTATTCAAAAGTGCCTGTAAACTGGTCTATTTGAAATAAAGGATTTTGTATTTGTAGTAGTAAGACTCAATTTCTAAGTGCCAATTCTACTAATTTTCACATTCGCATCACATTCTCATCTCAATCGCAATCTGTCCAAAATGTGTGAAAATTAAGGCTTTTTTGACAGACAGGCAGACTTCATTGACATGCGATAGCGAAAGTTGTTTCAAAATAAGAATATTGGCCCTCTGGAATTACAGTGCGTCAATGTGCCCTTGAAAAAAAAAAGGCTGCCCAAAGTAACTATTCCACGCTGACGAAGTCGCAGGCAAAAGCTAGCTAAGTTAATTCATAAGTTATTAAGTTGCTTGCTTACTTTCCGTACGTATTGTAGCTGTTACCTTCGGGGATTATTATTATACTTCAGTCATGGCAAAGTTAGCGAAATTGTATTTTGTATGGGTGGTTAATGAGCACGTGAACGCGTTATTATTTTGTAGGTGTGTGCAAGTATTTTCACCCAGTTTCTCTTTCAAGGCCTATCCTACAGGTAGGTACCGCTCATTTTTTAACCGTTTGTTTTCCTTTTTTTTATGTTTGTTTCCTCATAACTCCGACAATTATGAACCGATTTGAAAAATTCTTGTTTTATCTGAAAGGATATACATGCAGATTGGTCCCATTTAAATTTTATCAAAATCGGTTACGAACTGTGGATTTTAAATCGAAATAGCTGGAATACGTCTACTTGGATGATAGTTTTATGACATCCAAGTAATCGAAATCCCGTATTTTGCTTTTCTGCGATTTTACAGTGGTGTTGTTTGGTGTGAGGTACCACTAAAAACTGTAAAATAAAAAACTTTTTACAAAAAAATACAACCGACTTCCGAAATTAAAGTTATTTTTTACTTTGTAGTGTTTTCTTTTGGAAGTCGGTTGTATTTTTTCTTCAAGAAAAATAGTTACCTCTGGTAGGTACTCTGTGATACCTAATGTGGTTTTATATATTAGTGAAATATAAAGAATGAAAGAATGAAAGAAAAATAGTTTATTTACGCCAAGCATGACGCATAGGTATCAAACACTTACTACTCTAAAAATAACAAAAAAACTGGGACAATATGCGTCACCTTTACGTAAAATTTTCATAATCAAATCTTACTCGGCCATATATTTAGAAAAACAGAGAGATTTGGAAGAAATGGGCCATTTTTTTAAGGGATGGGAAATCATCTAATGACTCCTCCCGCTCTGGGTGTAACGGGATAGTATCAGACTTCTACTGACTAAAACCCATCCATGTTCCTTCATTGCCCTTTGTGTTCCGGAGCCACGGTGTCTCTTGCGAATAATCCCGCGACTCCGGCAGGCGTCGGCCCTTTCGGGCCCCTCCGTGTGCTGACTCTCTTTGAGGCGCGCGTGGAACACTAACGCGCCGTCGACACGGCCTGTCGTCACTAGATGGACGGACGGCGAGCCACCCATAGCTCGCCGTTCCCAGGCCCGCGCCTGCGGTGGCCGGAGGTCACCAGGTGGTGGCCCCTGACGCCCGCGGCGTCTACCACGGCGGCCGGGACGAGAGGGTCTCCTCTCCCTCTCCGCCACCTCCTTCGCTAGCATGACTGCTTCGTAGAAGAAGGCAACGGCGTCCCATGCCGTCTCGCTCCGGACCATGGCTTGGACCAGGGCTGGACGCGAGAGTTCGCCGCCGATCGCCGCTTCGAAGACACGGCGGTGCCCCGCCCAAGCGGGGTACACCTGCACAGTGTGCTCCACCGTGTCCTCCGGACGATCCCCGCAGTGGTGACACCCGGGCGTTTCCTCCCGCCCGATTCGATGCAGGAACCTCCCGAAACATTAATGTCCAGTGAGCTCACCTTCCGTCTGACGCAGGTCGTCAGGCGGAACGTGAGGACGCCGTGGCACCTCTCTAGCCATTCCTCAAAGAGGGGACTTATCGCCACTATCGTGGCGTGCCTTGCACTGGGTTGCGACAGTCGTCGTCTCCATGACGCAATGAGATCGCGCCGGAGGTCTGTCCGCCGCGCGACAATTTGCCGCGTCAGCGGAGTTTCCCCCCGGCGTAGTACCTCCATGCGCCAATTATGCAGGCGCGCGAGGACTATCGCCTCCAGATCCCATGGCGGCAATCTGGCAAGGAGACACACCGCTTCGCGCGAGATCGTGCTGTACCCTCGGGCCATCCTTAGGGCCACCACCTTTTGGGGCGCCTTCAGATAGTTGGCAGCACGCTGCCTCAAGGAACGCGCCCACACCGGGGCCCCGTAGAGGGCCATGGACCGCACGACCCCCGCGTAGAGCCTCCGGCAGGAGGCATTTGGTCCCCCCAGGTTGGGCAGGAGCCGCCTGATAGCAGCCCCGGCCCGCTCTAGTTTGGAAGCCAAACGTCGGAAATGTTCGACGAAGTTCCACCGGCTGTCGAGGACGAGCCCTAGATACTTCAGCGTCAACTCGACGCCGATGGAAACCCCTCCTACTGTCAGCAAGGATCCCGACGGTGGCGCATTGCTTCGGCCATGAAAACACATGGCCTCGGACTTGTGCAGCGCCACCTCGAGACCCAATTCCTCTCTACGACTGTCGCAACCCCGCGTGTCATAACGTCGGCCGCCTTTGCGTACGACCCCTCCTGTGCCAGCACCAGCGTGTCGTCAGCGTAACAGACTACGCTGACGCCGCTAGGGAGGTCGGCGCGCAGCACCCAGTCGTAACCGATGTTCCACAGGAGCGGCCCCAAAACCGATCCCTGTGGAACACCGCACGACATCTCTTGTTCCACTCACCGCTGTGACTAGGGTAAATTACTGCCCGGTCGGACAGGTAGTCCCCAACCACACGACGAAGGTAGGTCGGCACCCGATGATACCGGAGTGCCGCCCCAATGCAGCTCCAGGGCATGGTGTTGAAGGCGTTGGCGATGTCCCCGTCGTGAGGGCTCTAACGCGCATGACGGCGTCCACCGTAGAACGCCCCTTGTGGAAACCGACCTGGTTGTCCGCAAGATCCGGCCCCGTTCCCGCTAATAAAAGGGCATAAGTAGTACTTTCACAAGATACGTCGTGGATATAAAAAATTTGAGGTTTAATTAGTATATACTTCAAATAAGGTACACATCACCGGTGGTGGTGGCGGCGGTGTGGTTAGGCAGGTCAGTACTTTTTTGAACGTCAACATTTATATAAAGACAGTGCCCCAAAACGCACTTCCTTCAGGATTTCTTAGTCTTATAGATTGGCCTGGTACCTATTTAATAATAGGTTTTTTTTTAAGGATAGGAAACCATCAAATGACTCCTTCCGCTCTGGGCGGAACGGAAAGGAGGGTCAGACTCTTACTGGAAAACTCATCTGTGGTCATATTGTTCCTTCTTATGCCTTTTGTGTTCTAGGGCCACGGTAACTCTTTCAAACAAATACCACAACTCTGGCAGACATTAGCCCTATAATAGCGGGCCCCGTCAACTATACTAACATCTCCTTGAGGTACGCGTGGAACAACGCGCCGTCGACCTATTATTAGGTACCAATCCCACCTACCTGGGTTGACTGGTAGAGAATGCCTATGGTATTAATTCAATTTAATTTATTTATTTCAGATAAACACATTTAGCAATTACAACCATCCATAAATGATACAAAACATAATTACAACAGCACAAGAACATAAAACAATGGAAACATTGGATCCGGACCGCGCCACCCGTACATTTAGTCTTGTCCAATGCTCCATGAAGGAAGAATCTACATCCATTCTCCCTGCAATGAGTTGCAGGAAGCCGTTGGAGCGCCCCGTATGCAGCGCATCAGAGATGCTACTCTTTTGCGATGTATCACCTGAAAGCCATCAACTTGAGCATCTGCAAACATACCTGATGCGCTACAAAAGCGGTGGCAATCCCATCAACATCCTGAACGCATTATAGTATTGGACACGCAGGGCACTGTAAAACCATAACCTGCATGTATAAAAAGGCTGACAGTAGGTACGCCTTGAATAAAGTCATTTTTTCCTGTGCAGTGCAGCGTGCAAACCTACGGGCCAGCATATTAGCTCTGAGTGACAATGCCCTGCGTTCCCTATTTTTTTTTGCATTAAGTCCGCCTCTGTAAATTTGTGCATAAAATATTAAATAAATAAAATTCCCACTCTCATGTTGCTAGTATTTTACCAGAGTTGCTAGTATTTAAAGCATGGGGTGCTTTCCAAACAGGAACGCATGCATTGCCGTTCGGCAGTTCGATTTGATTATCCAAGGGGCTAACAGTTCGTTTGGAAAACTATTACTCACGACCGGTTCCTCCAAAACTCTTTCCCAAGAAGCTTTACTGCTAATAAAATCTAAATTCACTGGACTGGAAACTTTCCTTTCTTTAAGCAAAAACCTTTAAACTTTAAAAGCTGGAAAAATCTCATTGTTAGTCTCAACCGATTGCTTTTAAAAGCGATAATAACGTCGCTTTCCAATTTCCTTAGTTAGCGTTAAATAAAATGAGCATTAAAATTAATTGGTTTCAAATAGAATTAGAAAACACCTTTCATTCTTTAAAAATAAACTAATGGTAGCTGAAACGGTTCTGCAGAAGAAGTATTCTTAATTTTAAATTCTTTATTGTACACCAAAACAACTTTTATGATACAGTCAAAATAAAGTACATGGTACAAAGGCGAGCTCAATTCAAAGTTGAGTTTTCGCCGAGCAAACCTTTGAGTGGTAGAGAGAGTATTAGTGACAAGTGATTTTCTGTCACTCTTTTTAGGGTTTCGATCGTACATTTTAAACAACAACATATTTGATCACTCGTACTCGCATATCTGTCTGCTTGACTGACCTTTTGTCACAGGCAATTTTCGCGGAATATGCGAGCCAGATTCAGTTGAAATTCGGCACACACACTTGACTTTTTGCTGGTAAACATTTTCTTAGCGACTGGCCCGGAAAGGTTAGGGATTATATACTCCTACTGATCTTCTTTCTTAACACACTTTTTTTTTACTTTTGATTGGCATACGTTTGACCACTATCTCATATGGTGTTAAGCGATGATGCGGTCTCAGATGGAGCACGCTTGCCTAGAAATTACCTATTCACTCTTGACTTAAAAATTCCCAAGTTGTAGCTATCAAGAAACACAGACCCAGATAGGAAATGCCACTCTTTAGCTGTACGCATAATGAATAATATTCCCAAAACGTTTTGTGCGTATAGGTAGGATTTCCACCATGTACCGGTGGCGCGTCGCTGTACGTTTTGTGGTCCAATGATGGAACGGGCTTGTCGGAATTATGTTATGCAATTCCGTCGCACACTCCCCAAAATGCTCAAGACTTTGGAGCTTCGACTCGACGAGCCTATTATTGCCGATAATAATTTGGTTCGTTTCTCAATTGATTAAAGGCATCGAGCTGGTATCTGGCAGATCCATCACAAAGATGAGAGCAATACTCGGTAATACCGGTCTAAATCCTTATTTTTTGCTTTGCTTCAAGTATTTCAAAATAACTGACACTCCGTACTCGTTACTTATTGATGCTATAAAGAACGGTCACCCATCTAAAACTAAACCTCACCAAGTGCAATTTAATATCCATTCGATCGATGTTGTTACCATTCTGCTATTTAGTCTTCCATAATAAGGCTTTCTAAGACAAACGATTCCCATTCACGGCACGTACGGTTCTCGATGGAAACCATATCTTGCGTTATTAATACCAGAAGGTTTTATTTTTTCATTAAATCCGGACTCCTTTTATTTATTCTCTTATGTTATATCTTATAATGGGCAAGGTATATACGTAAGTAAGTAATTGGTAATGAATAAAGGAAGAATGGTTCTGGCTGGATGGTTTCAAAAGGATTATAAACGTGATTGTGATGCAGTGAGTGGTTGTTACTATCACCATTTATATAATCCACTCTAATGCCCACCCTAAATGAATAATAATTGTTATCGCGGCAATTAAATACACATTCTGTGAAAATTTCAACCGTCTATTTATTAAGGTACTCGAGTTACAGCCCGCTGGCAAACAGACGGACAGCCAGACGGGAACAGGAGGCTTATTATAGGGTTCCGTTGGTTTCGGGTGCAGAAACCTAACCAGGAGTTATCGAGCTGTGTCGGTGTCTGCGGCGGACGTAGACGCCTTTTGACCACGACCGCTCTGCCAGGCGCAAAAAGACAGAGAAGAAGAAGTACTAGGTTTTGAGACGTTCTACGTAACCTACTGGTATTATTATAAAATATAAAATCTGGGGATAAGGTTTTCAAAAGTAGCCACAAAGCAAAGTTCGTGTCTTAATATTATGAATGAGCATCAATTCGAAATAGGTTTTTTTTATGGTGACTACGAAAGCATTATCGCAACAATAGGGAATATGCATGCGATTTTTTTATTTGCAAAATGAAATACTTATAAGCGATGAAGTTGACACTGTATAGTGTCAAAGATGACAATTAGAAAGAGAAATCCGCTATGGAGTTTGACGTCAAAATCTATAACGCCTATACAGCTGCCATATAAAACAGCGCTTTAGCCAGAGGGACAGATATATTTGTTTAAAATAAATATCTCGGTTTTTTTTTCGAGCAATTTTGTTTCTATTTTCAGTGTTAGTATATTTTTATTTTTGGATGTTTGGATAAATGAATATTCCCTATTTTTGATATTTAAATAGTCTTGAAAGTATTAACAGCATTACCTCAGTTAATATTATAAAGCAGTATTGTTCCTTTCTACAAAAATAGCTAGAAACAAGCTAACAACTTGGCTACGCACAAACTTTAATTACGCAGAGAAAAAAATCAACAAGCTCGGGAATAATCGAAATTCTCAACTTTATTTTGCGTCTACTGCTAAATTTTCACAAGTTCAAAGTTTCCCCAACAACTCCCTAACGTAATAAGTCAGTTCAAGGATTTTAATCTAAATAGTTGTACTTTCTACTTCACAATAAATATGCTCCTGAAATAATTTCTGTTGCCGAAATACTTATAGATTAGCTTAAGTATGGCTTACGAAGAATTCCAATCAAACGGGAAAGTTGTTTCAATTTTATTGGGATTATTGGGTTGATGTTGTTTTTTTTTATTTCTTTTTATTATTTATTTGTCTGACTATGTAAGTAATTTTTTTATACTTTATTTAATCCACATACGTCAACACTTGCTTAAGTGTGTATTTTGTTTTAGTGTCATGGTGTGCTAGCTAACAAGTAATAAATAATATACATTTTTTTTTGTGTCATGTAAATTTTAGAAGGAATTTTGAATTATTTTGCATACTATTTATTGTAAAATTCTAGTTCCTAAAACGTAACAGACAGTTAGGAAGTGGTGACGGGCGGCGTTTTTTTGTAAAACTTGACGTTCAAAAAGTGCTGGCTCTCGGCCTAATTTGAATAAATTACTTTTGAATTTTGAATTTTTTGGGAATGTCAGATTTCATGGTCAGGGTTCGTGTATATCTATTTTGCAGGTTTAATGGAAATATACATCCAATTCTTGTCCTACTTAAGTAGGTAGTTATGTCATTCCAAGATTGCATATTGATCACCTAGGGCCTTGCTAGCTTACAGCGTTCTGGCGATATCATATACATATTATATTATTATACTTTCATTGTGATTATTTGATTCTCAGCAATTAAAATCGACCAAGTGTAATTCACACTCGCGCGGTAGCAAAGGGATTTTTTTATAACTTTTTTTAGGGTTCTGTACCCAAAGGGTAATTAACAGTAGGTACCCTAAAGCCTCCGCTCTATGTCCGAAAGTCCAACCATCTGTCTGTTTGTCTGTTAGCGGGCAGTATATCATGAACCGTTATAGGCAGACCGTTGAAATTTTCCCAGAGTGTGATGACAAACAATAAAAATGGAATTAAATTAAAAATTAAAGAATCCCCTTTACAAGAAATATGTTTTTTTCGGCTTATGATATGGAACTCTCCTGTCTTATTTAAAAAATTAAGCTTGATCAATTTTCATATATTTATTTTAAAACAGGTACTCGAAACAACAACAAAAAAAAAATTACAAGTCGCACGACACAGTTTGAAAAACTATGTAAGTAAAATTATTAAAACATAACATTTTGGGTTAAAGAAATTCACTTTGAACTGAATCCGTCCAGTACCCATTGGCTTGGCACGCGACGATGGCAAAAGACCGGACGGTATGTCTTTATTTCCATGGAAGATGGGTAGGCCTTTATTGTGGGACGCTACTTCTGTCGATACTCTTGCGCCATCCCACCTTCCTAGCTCGTCGTGCTGTGCTGGTTCTGCCGCTTTGGCTGCTGAAAACCTCAAACGGCAGAAATATAGGCCTTATTGGCAACTACATTTTTGAGCCGTTTGGGGTAAACTCTTGGACCGTGGGGTCCGAGTGCTCACGTCCTATTTAAAGATCTAGCAAAACGCTTAGTTGGACGTTGGACAGAGAATAAGCATTGCCATACAACGTGGCAATGCAGCCAGTCTTTTGGGCTCATTTCCAGTTGATAGCAATGGGGACGAATTTTTTGACGCCATAGTTTAGTTACGAGTTGTGTAGTTTGTTCTTTAAATAAATCCTTCCAGTTGGTTCGGAGCAAATCGACTGTGATAGACGGTCAGGCAGACAGAAACATGAGTGGTCTATCAAGGGTTCCGTTTTCCAATCTTACACAAACTCCCAAAAAGGAAACAAGACAATCCCAACATCAAAACCAATTCTTGCTACCAAAAACCTGAAACGTTTAAATGCAAATCGATTCAACACCAACACGAACCCATTTCACAGTTGTATCGAATCAAAAATAAAGGCAACGGAATAACATTCTCGATTCCGCCTTCAATAAAAATCAACTAGAAAATGTCGGTCTCAGCCCGATCAGTCGCGTCTTGAATGGGACCCAGTTGAAAGCGTACAGCGATATTATGTATTTAAGACGACGACATACGCCAACGACCTTGGAGGAACAAAACGTGTACTTGTTTCTCACCTGCGCGACTCAAAATTCATCAGTTTTTTGTACTTTCCTTATTATTCTATGCCAGCCATATATAAAAATGTAGTGTGCAAATTCCATCAAAGTCAGTTCGCGGTTTTGGTCCGATAGTCGTTTTTATGTCCGTGTTAGACATAACTTTACAAATTAATTACATTATAATAACGAACTCGACATTTTCATACGTCAAATAATTAAGAAAGTAGTTTAATGTAACATTTTTTTTCCCATTTCTTATTTGTTTACGCAGTATAGAAATACAGTGACGCAATATTTAACCCGCGTCATAGTGGGCCTACACAATACAGACTTTTGTCATCATAGACTTTGAATTCTGAATATAACCCACGACCTCATTCCACCGGTCCCCTTCTACCATCGGACATTCAGATGCACTGCAACTTACCATCCCTACCTTGTTGCTATTCCACGAATTCGCACTAAGCGTTTCCAAACGTCTTTTATAATGCGCACGGCATAGGAGTGGAACTCTCTGCCTGCGTGTGTGTTTCCGAACGCCTACAACCATAATCTCTTCAAAGTTACAGTAAACAGGCTCCTTCTGGGTGAACTCGCTCCATCGTAGATTTTGTCTCTGTCATCTTTGATCAAGACGAAAGTCAAGAGCAAACCCAACTCAAATAAAAAATGTGAAACTAGGCCATCAAACCGACAATTACTGTCTGCTCCGACTTTATTGCACAGTCAAAATACTTACACTTTTTTGTATCATGTCGACCACCTATCATGAATCGCCAACAGCTCTAACCTCGCGTCCCTCTCAGAACTCACTTGAAGTAAATAAGATTTTCTATACAAAAAGTCCCTTGGGAATCTTTCTCAAATTAATCTCTTAATGCCGGCCGTACCCTTTTCATTATAGAGATGATCAGCGAAGTAATTAATCTAAGAATTTTTGTAATAGCCCTTTTTAAGTGTTTCTTTGGTGTTGGGGTCGCGGATTACGATCTTCAATGTGCAATAAATTGAGATTAGAGCTTCCGATCTTTTTAGGGTGTTTTAAACCGAATGGAATCTGGCTTTTTAAGATATAGCTACTGAAGCTTGCAGCTTGTTTTGATGGTTTCCTGATGACAGGGACAGAATTATGTTTTTTTGGATTCAAACTCAAACTCAAGCAATTATTTCAATTAGAACATTTACAGGCGCTTTTGAACTGTCAAGGATTTACAGGCACTTTTGAATGAGCTTGTGTCCTGAAAAAATTTAATTAGTCCGTCAGTTAGATTATCAAAAAATATTTGACCCATGTTTTTTCTTTTGTTACGGGAACCAACATTTTTTTTTTTCAAAATTGACGAAGTTACGGCGCTTTTAAAATTCTCAATACGTCACACCTTCGCATAATTTTTAGTGAGTCGTGACGTCACGATACCCCAGTCCCGAGTTTTGATGCGTTTTATCTTTGTCAATATTCACTGATTAACAAAAACAAAAAATACATGTCCATTATTTTTCAATACTCTAAGGCTAAGAACTCACGGAGCGATTTTCACCCGCGACCGCCGCGGTTGCGGGCCCGCAGCTTCTGTAGAAAGCAGATATATATGTTAAAAATTAAAGCACAACTTACGACGCGATTTTCGCCCGCAACCGCGGCGGTCGCGGGTGAAAATCGCTCCGTGAGTTCTTAGCCTAACTGACGGATTAAATAGTTTTGCAATTTATGGATGATGGAATCTAGTCTATTGTCAAGGATTTACAGGCACTTTTGAATTGTACCCAAAAGGTTACCAACGTCACCCTGTTACTAAAGCCTCCACTGTCCATCAGTTCGGCTGTATCTCATGAATAGGTGGACAGTCGAAATTTTAACAGAATGTGTATGTCTTTGCTGCTAATAAAAAATTAATTAAATAAAAAAATTATGGTGGCTCACAAGACACATTTTTTTTTTCGGCTATATTATCCCTTCGTATGTAATTCCGACTTGCACTTGGCCGATTTTTTTTTCTCTAAGTGTGTTGAGTTTTTAGAGATTACAGTGAGACGAAATATAGAAAAATGCGGTCTGTTAAAATTAAACAATAAAAAGGATAATTAAATTAGCTTATTTCTAGTGAAACCACGAATCAATCGTGAACAACACAAAATGTGGAGGTAATAGTAGTACATTACTAATAACATCAAAATTATGAATACAGAACAAGAGCTAATAATATTTATTCAGATCCAATTATAAAACATCGCAAAAATACTACAAAGAGCTTTTAAAAGAAGATGCTGGCACCATACAGTCAGATTTATGTATTGTATATTGTCATAGCTATGCTGAATTATTACATATTAAAAAAATACTGACTTACGCCCGCTTAGTGTGTTCAAGTTCAACTGAAAGCCTCATAAAGGAGGCCCCAAAATAGTTTTGTTTGCCTGGTAACTTACGCCCGAGGCAGATGGGCCGGCCCAATTAGATTTTAATTTTTAAAGGCCATCTGAACTAAAACACCAAAATTATAATACATCAAAGGAGCTAAAAATAACAAGATCTAGTTATAAAACTTCGCAAAAACTCTTCGGAAGTGCTTTCAAAAGAAGACGATGGCACTACAAAACTGACCTACACCCGTTAAGTCTGTTCAAGTCCAGCTGAAAGCTTCATAAAGGAGGCTCCACAATAGTGTCGTTTGCCTGGTGACCTATGCCCGAGGCAGACGGGCCGGCCCAGTTAGAGTTAAACTTTAAAAGGCCATCTGACCCTCTATTTTGTTTTTAGTGGTAACTAACACTAAAAACAAAATAGAGGGTCAGATGATGGCTTAAAACTTTAAGTGATGTTATAAAAGTGGACCTTACTGGTGTCGTAGTTGTGATTTGTGATGATGATTCGTTCATCAGCCGGTGATGTATTCAGTTAACATCTTACCGTGCGAACTTGGTTGCAGTGAGCTTAAAGTTAATGGTCATTTCACCTTGATCTAATAGATTGGCAGCTCACTTCGAGTTCACTTTGATTGAGTTTTCACGGTGAATTTTATAAAAGTTTTGTACTACTGTAAGGTTAGGCCGATGAGGGTTATTTTGTGAGTCGTGTAAAATGAGTCGGCGGAATTTACGCTGCATTTGGTTTCATATTTATGTCCTGTGCCCGTGTGGCACAGGACATAAATACACGGCGATGCAAAATGAGTTGTACAGTCGCCAGCACATCAAGCTACAACATTCTGTCAAATTTCTTTGTTAGATTTTCAACCTTTTCGCTAAAGATATTGGGTTCAAATTTGATCGGGAAAATTTGACAGTTTCGGATAGCGTGATGCGCTGGCGACTGTACTTTAGTATGAAACAGAATGCAGCGTAAATTCTACCGACTCATTTTACGCAACTCACAAAATTACGTTCGTGTGGCCTCACCCTTGCTGATTGTGTGCGAGCTGAAGAGACTGCGTGTGCTATGTCTTCAGTAAAATTAGACACTATGGTGTTGTAGTTGACTTTCTGATGATTTCTTTTTTTTTAACTATTGTTTGGCATACGTTTGACCACTAACTCACCTGATGTTAAGCGATAATGCTGCCTAAGATGGAGCACGCTTACCCAGAAGTAACCTATTCACTCTTGACTTAAAGACTCCCAGGTTGTATGTGAGGAAACACAGAGACAGGCAGGGAATTCTACTCCTTAGATGTACGCACAATGAATGTATTCCCAAAACATTTTGTGCGTATAGGCGGGTTATCCACCATGTACCGATTTCATTAAACTTTGGCATAATATGATTATTGTCGCTTATACAACACAGCTGAAGTTGCCGATCAGCCTGTGATGTATTCAAGAAGCATCTCATTTTGATTGGAGGGACTGTAAGCTACTACATGTTCACTTTAATTTTTCACGGTGTATTTTTGTAGAATTACTAACTTTTAGCCGCGATTTTGTAAGCGCATATCCAGTTCATTCTCGCTCTCTTAAGAGTTTTGAAAAATTTTCTCTTACTGCACTTAGCTTATACCTACTCTCCAAGGAACCTGCATGCTAAATTTCAGCTTTCTATGAACAATAGTTTCGGCTGTGTTTATCTGTCAATGTAAACACAGAAGAATCAATATAACACAAGAATTTAATATATTAGGATTGATTGCACTACAGTCAGTGATTGTATGTGAGCAGAAGGGACTGATTGTGGCGCCGATGTCTTATATCTTCTGTGAAACTATTTATTTATAGCTTCCCCATATGGCTTTGGTCGCATTAATACAGGTTTAACGGTAAAAAAATACAAATACCTTTTTGTAATTTTTATTTTTCACTTTCCCCACACATTTTTTTTTTTAGGGATGGGAAATCATCAAATGGCTTCTCCCGCTCTAGGCGAGCGGGAGTGAGTGTCGGACTTTTACTGACTAAAACCCATCCATGTTCCTTCATTGCCCTTTGTGTTCCGGAGCCGCGATATCTCTTTCGAATCGTCCCGTAACTTGGTACCCCACACCTAAGAACCCCACTGCAAAATCGCAGGAAAGCATAAAACGCAATTTTGGTTACTTGGATGACAAAAACCATCATCCAAGTAAACAATTTCCAGCTATTTTGATTTAAAATCCAAACTTCCATACCGATTTTGATAACATTTTAAGATATTTTTCAGATCAGTTCTTAAATGACGGCGTCATGAGGTAACCAAAATTAAAAAACGAAAACGAATTGAGAACCTCCTTCTTTTTCTGAAGTTGGTTAAAAAATCATCAAAATTGGTTTGGCGATTTAGGCGTAACAAAAAACCGAATAAACACACAAAATCACTTTTGTATTTGACGATACTATATAATCAGCCGCTTGAAGAAAGAATGTTTGATGCACGTATTTTTGTAAAAAACCCTGTATCTTTTCTTTTCCTAAGCAAATAATACGCAAAGGAACAAAGAATGTACATTATTTATTAAAATTTCCCTCTGATCTTGTGAGTTTTCTTCCAACGGACTTCGAAAGCTTATCTTTAAAACTCTTCGTAATAAATCAAATGACTGAAAAAGATCAAATCATAAAGTTTCTGTCCAAGTTCAGGACACTTTAATTGCTCAAGAAACAGTTCACGTCACCTTCGTTAGAAATACAATTGAATTTTCAGAAATTGTTTTATGTCTAGAATTGTTACTGTAACTCCTGGAATTTCTGTAGTGCTAGTACTTTTATTCTCGAGTAAAATATTTCTGCTCCTTTTTGGCTACATACAATACATTAAAAGTAAATGCGAGTACCAATTAATTTGACTCAAAAAAAAATCTTGTCTCTGATTAAGCACAACTTTCAGACTAAAATACATTATGACTTATAAGAAAACATTATCATTTATCACGCTTCGTTCACATAGACCTTCACGCTCTGAGTCGAGACTCCATCAAGAAAAGGACGTAAAAAATACACCACAAAAATCACTTTTTCTTGAAAGAATTTAAGTTGCCATGTAAGAAAAAATAAAACACGATAGAAACCTGGCAAGCAAGGTAACGAAGCGAAAATTGAAATAGACCGAGGAGCACGTAAGAAAGTCTTGTTTAGTTTGGCGCCGAAATGAACCGCCAATTTTTCAAACAGCCTTATTTTAAACCAGGTAAGGTTGAAGATCGTAAGGATCAAATTGCTGAAGCTTGCGGCTGCGTCAGTGTCTTATGTTAGTTTAGGATTGGCAACGTGGTTGCTTTATTAGGTTTTGAGGTGAAAAAAATCAGTTACTGCCGCGCTTTTGTGTTTTAGATGGCACAGCTTTGTTGTTGATCCTTTTATGTTGTGCAACCCTTAACTTTGCAATATTTTTAACCGACTTCCCAAAAAGGAGAGGTTCTCAATTCGTTTGGTTTTTTTTCTTCTTCTTATGTTTGTTACCTCATAACGCCTTCAATTTTATAATGAACCGATTTGTAAAATCCTTGTTTTATCTGAAAGGATATACTTGCAGATTGGTCCCATTCAAATTTTATCAAAATCAGTAACGACCTTGGATTTTAAATCGAAATAGCTGGAATTCGTCTACTTGGATGATGGTTTTATGTCATCCAAGTAATCGAAATTGCGTATTTTGCTTTTCTGCGATTTTGCAGTGGTGTTGTTAGGTGTGGGGTACCACAAAAAAGTGAAAAATAAAAAAGTTTTTAGAAAAGTTTTTTTACAAAATTACATCCAAATTGGTTCAGTGGTTTAGGCATGAAGAAGAGAAAGACAGACAGAGTTTCTTTCGCATTTATAATATTAAATAGAGAAGTAGGGATCGACACCTCGTGTAGTGCGAAATTGTTATTAATCTGACTATAATTACCATTGCAAGTAACACATACAACCGCGAGCGTGTTGAAAATTTGTTTTATTACTTTATTTACCTGGGACACAGAGTTTTATTTGTCGACTAACAATTTTCAACAGTAGGTAAACATGTGAAAATGTTGATTGTGCCATTTTTATGACTGGCTTTATTCAAAGTATTGATGAAAATAGATGAATCTGCGTCGGAAAAGGTATAATTTTTTTATTTTTTTATTTGAGATGGTGTATTATTGCTCTTGACTTTTGTCTTGGTCAGAGATGACAGAGACAAAGTCTAGGATGGAGCGAGCTTACCCAGAAGGAGCCTGTTTACTTTAACTTTGAAGGGATTATGTAGGCGTTCGGAAACACAGACAGACCGTTCATTGTGTTTCCGAACGCCTACAACCCTAATCTCTTCAAAGTTACCCATATTCCATTTTCTACGTAACAAGGGTTTACGTAACAAAGCTACAATACCCTAAAAACCGGCCTAGTGCGAGTCGGACTCGCAAGCGAAGGGTTCCGTACCATAAACCTTATTTTTTTAGTATTTGTTGATATAGCGTCAATAGAAGTTTCAACTATGTACCTATTATTGAGATACAGAGCACGCTGACAGACAGACAGACGGACAGCGAAGGCTTAGCAATAAAGTTCCGTTAGTTAACGAAACCCTAAAACGAAATCTCAGATAGCGACCATGACAGCACACAATAAATGAATTTTACCCAAAAAACCGCTTACCTGTCCCGACAACTGTAAATAACATTGTCTCGTCCTGTTCGTATAACAGCCAAACGTCCACAGAGAGAGATTCGCCCCATCAACCCGCCGGCGAAACTGAAACGATAACGCGCGAAAGGCCCTCTCGCCCCGAAAGTGACATTAGGGCCCCAAATGTCAGCACGGGGACACATCTCCCCATTCTTGCTGTTCTCCTGGTACAGAAACCACCTCTGTTTAACGAACTTTGTTATTAGTACTATGCTTTTTTGTTTTAATGTACATTTCTTGTTGAGATTTTCTGTTTTTTGAAATGTGGAGCTTGGGACTGTTTAGTGTTACGAACTCGGTTCATTTGTATTTAGATTTTTCATGATGATTGTTATTTGAAATTCAGGTTGTAAGGCTTTTGCGAATTTTTTTATATTATTCTGTCTGCTTTTAAATAAAACTTTTCACGTTCATAATTCGTATTCAATTCTTTGGCTTCGTTGTCTTCTGCATAATTTGGATTTTAATTTAAGTTTATAAATGATTTCAAACTTTCTATTACAACGTGCTAGCATTAGAACTCATGTGCGATGACAAGCAAATTGAATTGTTTTAAATGTTCACATATTTTCCCATCATGTTAAAATTACTAATTTGCTTTTTCATCATAGGTACTTGGCGCAATCGTCCACTTATTTCTTATCCGAAATTAATTTTATTTAAAAAACCCAACATGGTGCGAGTCGGACTCGCCCACCGAGGGTTCCGTACTGTGTAGGTCATCATCTGCCTAGCCTTTTCCCAACTATATTGGGGCGGCTTTCAGTCAAACCGGATTTAGCTGAAACAGAACTAGCCAGTATTTTACGTGGAGCGGCTGCCTACCAGACCTCCACAAGCCATTATTTGGGTAACACGGTTCTCTTTGACAAGACTGGTGTCAGATTTTCGGGCTTCTGTATATCCGTAACGACTGCCAAAGATCTCCAAATGTCAGCCGGGACCAACAGCTTAACGTGCTTTCCGAGGCACGGAGAAAACTCGGTACGTTAAGATGGTCAATATGAATGGTTCACTTTCCGGGATAAAAAGCGTATGATACGACTCAAAGACAGCTAATGCGCTCTTGCAATATTATCTATACCTACTTCTTGATAAAACTGTAACAAACATAAAAAAGTTACTCACTAAAATTCGTAGATGTATTATCGTGTTTATTCGTGAGGTGAGTAAAATACTGGTATTCAGCTGAATCCGGTTTGACTGGAAGCTGACCCCAATATACTTTGGAAAAGGCTAGGCAAATGATTCGTGGGGTGAGTTGCACTGCTACCTATTTTTTTATAATTTTTATTTATTTATTCTTTAATGTAGTTTGGTACAGTTTTAAGTTTCTATTGTACCATTAAACCAAGATTGGTTTGTATTGGTCCTCACATTCACAATAATAATACACCCCTCTGTGTGCTGACTCTCTTAGAGGCGCGCGTGGAACTCGAACGCGCCGTCGACACGGCCTGTCGTCAGAAGACGAACGGACGGCGAGCCACCCATAGCTCACCGTCCATTATAATAATACACCTTAATCACTAATACTTAATAACTAACAATGTGGGTATCGTAATAAGTAACATTTTGCACAAAGTTGAAACTTAACTAACACCGATACATAGAACCAACAAGTTAATAACCAAACGTACCTGAAGCTGAAAACATCTGAATAACAGAACAGCTGCCAGCAGACGCAATAATGCATTTGCTATTCAACGAGGAGTGGATGGCACCCAACAGCCAACACCACACACCTACATTCTCATGCATAACGTGCGTGGGAATCAAAAGAAACGTGACTTATTTCACAATATTCAAATCGACTTTGCATAAGAAAATTGAAAATGTCAAGGTCCAGACTGTTAAAAAGTCACATTGCGCAATTAAAGTTAAAAGAGCTCAATTGCAAAATGTTCGAAAGAGTTTTCGTTGACATGCGGTTCTAAAAAGGGCACTTTAGTACAATTATGTAAGGATCATAATATTAATCATACAACAATTTGTTGAATTTTATTTTCATCTTTATTGCTGAAGCATTAGGTTCAAGATTGATCGGGAAAATTTGACCATTTCGGATAGCTTGATGACGTACTGGCTGATTTTACTAAAACAACTTTTTAGACCCGCTGTAACGCAAGGGGTATTTTGAAGGGACACGTCTGTTTTTTTTTATTTGTGATGGGTTTGCTCTTGACTCTAGTCTAGGCCAGAGATGCCGGAGACAAAGTCTACGAGCTAGCGAGCTTAACCTAGAAGTAGCATGTTCACTCTAACATTGAAACGATTAGGGTTGTAAGCGTGCGGAAACACAGCAGGCAGAGAGTTCCAACTCTCTCTCGCTCTTCCCAGTTCGAGAACGATCATATGATGATTTTTCATTCAAAAAAGTATAAATAAAATACAGACGGTTGAAGAAAGTCACATTGCACAATCAAATTTAGAAGAGCACAATCCAAATCACAATAAAGAATCGCAAAGACATCTTGAATTCTCGAGTCAACAATTTACCGCACAAAGGCAAACAGAAAACTATCCGACTCATTACCAAGCAAGAAGCATCACACTAATTAAGTAAAACAAGCTGTTGAGAACACGCGGATTCAAGACAAAAATATGGTGAAAAAGTGAAGAAATGTTCAGATTTCCTCGTTCCTTTGAGGAGACAAAAACCCTTGTCGCCGAGGCTGGGGTAACGAAGCGTGAGGACCACTCTAGCAATGCAGAGCGTGGTATGCACTTCATGAATGTATGGCGCTCGAGTTGGGAAGGGAACGTCGTACAAACGAATACTTGCCCATATGCTTTAATCAACCAGTGATTATTAAAAAACCGAAATTTTAGCTTAGATACGACTTACTACACATGTTTGAGTACAGTGTACCTTTAACTTAAACTTTAATTATCATTTTTAGGTATGTTTTTAACTTGAATGTACCCTGGCGGTTGGGAGTGTCATGCTCACTCAAAAGTGAGCTGATGGTGGCGTATGCGTTTGATCATTTGGCTCCCTTCAAAATGGTTGAGCCGAATGGTGCTGGCATATGCGTCATGTTCGTTAACGGGCGCCGTCAGTTGGGACTGGTCATTTCTCAGCTGCCATGGTTGATTTTAATTATTTCTTTGAATTGTTCCTCTTTTATTCCGGACGCTTTTATCCTGCTCGTCATTTACATCGTTCTCGCATGTATGTATAATTTCAACCCGATGTAAATAAATCTTTGTAAAAATTTATTATTTTTAAAAGAGTGTCCGTGGAGTTTCCTGCACGTTCTTCTCCATAGAAATCTACGCTTTGGAACGTGCAAATAGCTTGAACTTTTTGGACCGACCGACCTTGACAATTCAAAAGTGCCTGTAAATGGTTTAATTGAAATAAATGCTTGAATTTTGAAATTTGAAAAAATTTGAATTTTGAAAAAAAAAACTACGTTCTTTAAAAAATAATCTCTCTCCTGACTGCCTTCCGCACAAATTATGAGAGTTATGGAAGTGCATGAATTGTGTCGGCGCATACACTTTTGCACTATACATCCATCTCTCGCATCATTTCTTAGTTTACATACTTTAAAAAATCTATACTACGTAAGCTGTTGATCCCGGTTGTCATTTGGAGATTTTTGGCAGTCGTTACGGATAGTCAAGCCAGATAATCTGTCACCTGTCTTGCCAAGGAGTACCGTGTTACCCAGTTAATGGGTTGTGGAGGTCTGGTAGGCAGCCGCTCCACGTAAAATACTGGTATTCAGCTGAATCCGGTTTGACTGGAAGCCGACCCCAATATATGTAGTTGGGAAAAGGCTAGGCAAATGATGACTTTTGAATAAATTATAATTGCAAAAAAAATAGGTTTATAAATATTAAATGAAATTATCTATATATTTCAGAAATTCATTCCATATTTATAGAACATTGTTAGTACGGTATCATTACAACTTACCAACTATGTTAGTACACGAATACAAAGATCACATCTATGTTTTATAGCATGTAATATAGCATGTATGTTATTTTTGTCCATTGAATAACCAAATTAAGATTTTTTTGGCGGCACGTCATAAATGATTACTTTTTTAATGATAATGGCACGAACACCAGAAAAGGTTCGCCATCCTTGCCTTAGTAATTTTGGTCACCAACAACAACAATAATGTTGATAGTGCTATCAATCTCTTGGTACTTGGAACTGAAGCGGTTACGTTTCAGTTCCTCACAATTTTAATACCCCTATGTTTTCATTTTAAAGTTTACCATATCTTACGACAGACTTTTCCCCCGGGATGACAGCGCGAGGTCGTTGACCTGCCACTTGCTGTAACACGTACTGAAGCATCCACATTCCAACGTTATCCACTCCCGACATTCTGTTAGTGGTGCAAAAAGTGAATGTAATTACGAATAACTTTCTATTTGAAATGGATGAGATGGGTTATTAGAACATTGAAGCTGATTGTAACAATTTCTAAATAATGTTGCTATATTACTTTATTGCTAATAAGTTGTAACTCTTGTTAGTCATTGTAAGATTGCACACTTATCTATACTAATATTATAAAGCTGAGAGTTTGTTTGTTTGTTTATTTATTTATTTCCTTGAACGGAACGGAACGAAATCCCAGGAACTGCTGGTCCGATTTGAAAGTGTTAGATAGCCCATTTATCGAGGAAGACTATAGACTATAAATATCATCATGCTAAGACAAATAGGAGCGGAGCATTAATAGAAAATCCGACGTAGACGAAGTTGCGCGGGTCAGCTAGTTTCAGGCATAAAAATGTACTTAGTATGAAATGCTCTTTCACTTTGAGCACAAATCCCAGTGTAAAACTTCACTGACATCATCATCAAATCAATAAGGAAATGGTTATTAGCTGCAGTAAAAAAAAAATGAGATGGGTAGGAGACCTGGTAAAGCGCGGTGATGATAGGCGGAGTAAGGAGTATTTTGGGGGCCGAGTCACCCGCGTCTATAGGAAAACACCCTTCAGCGAATCCCTACACGTGGTCCCTGGGTGGTGCTAAACAGGTGACACTAACCGCCTCCGTAGTCTAGTGGTTATACCACCTGATTCAGACCCAGAGGTCCCGGGTTCGATTCCCAGCGGGGGCAAATTTTTTGCTCGGTTTGGTTGGTGGGAGGACTTGTTCTAAGTCCGCCTGGCAAGCTACCACCATCTTATCTAAGTCTGTCGCCATAACAACAATGTTAACAGCATTGATGTGTTCCGGCAGTTAGAGGTATGATAGCCAGTTCCTCTGTGTTAGAGGATTCCGGGTGAAGCTCGTTTCCATCTTCGGCCTAATCATCACTTTCCATCAGGTGAGATTTGGGCCAAGAGTTTTCCCGATTTGTATAAAAAAAAGGAAGGCAGTGGCCGAATGGCGTTCGAGGACTAAATAGTAAAAGATGTGGTGGTTGGCTGGCGGCGAGATGGGCAGAAGACATTGTTGCCATCGCGGGTAGAACCTGGATGAGACTGGCACAGGAACATGAGGACTGGCAAAAAAAATAGACGCCTATGCTCGGTGAAGTCGGATGATGATGAGCTGCAGCCATACCAACGACATTAACTCCGCCCTTAACAAACTGAGACTATTACACAATAGTGAATCATCATCTGCCCAGCCTTTTCCCAACTTTATTGGGGTCGGCTTCCAGTCAAACCGGATTTAGCAGAATACCAGTATTGTACGTCGAGCGGCTGCCTACCAGACCTCCACAACCCGTTAACTGGGTAACACGATATACTTCTTGGCAAGACTGGAGTGGAGTCAGATTTAAAGGCACACAATAATGAACACACAATAGTGAACATAATAGTGAATCTTCTCCCGTAAATTCAGTTCGACGTCTACAGAAATCCAATAGAATATTAGCGTTAGGCATTTGCACAGAGAGGGTGCCGTTGCGCAGAGAGGTTCTGGAGTGGTCTATTAAGAGATAAGTGGCTCTTCTCGTGCTGAGGGTTATCACCAAGGAGGTTTTGTATTTGGTAAAAGTCCCACACTCCTTGGTCTTTTCCTCGAATGTCTAGGTGCCTTTTGAAGGTTTCCCTCCCCAAAAATAAATGTATATTTGTAAAATGGTATATTTGTAAGATGGTATATTTGTAAAATGGTTTATTGGTCTGATATAATGCTGAGCTGGACTCTCATTTATGACCCTATTGGGCCAAAGTTGTATCGTCTTATTATTGTTATTTTAATTTGGGGGCGCTGACAGATTAAAGCGCATACCGCACTACAGTTATAATTGTTTTTTGCTAAGTACCTGTGATATAATATAACTTTCTATGGTTTTATCGATTTTTTATGTTGGCACTACCACGGTAGAATTATTTTTATTATTTTCATATGTGTTCGTTTTCTTTTTTTTTTGAAAATTATGAAAAAGAATCAACGTTCACAGCAGTTTACCACAGGATACATAACATTTCAAACGGCCTTCCGCTTCCGATTAATATTTTTACAAAAATTCATAGATACAACTTCTAGCATAACAAAATCGTCGAAATTTGATGAAAGAATTCATTTTCCCACTCAATATAAATTTTCCCTGGGGCCTTATTTGTTCAAGATATTCAAAACAGAATAGATACAAGAAAGAAAAAATGAAATTCATGTGTTTCACGTCCGAATACCAAATTGTGAAGATACGCAATTAAGGTATCAAACACTTAAGCATTTACCGGAAGGGGTGAGCTTTCTTGCGGAAAATTGGCAACGCCCGTATCCCGCCTGGGATTTTGAACAGTCAGCGATTTTAGTATCACTGCTTATCACACCCTTCAGACAAAACCCTGCCTTGTCACACCACTTTAAAGCTCAAAATCGCCTGTTTCATTATCTCCTTACAAATAGTTTTACGCTGTATATTGTACTAAACGATTAACAAATTAGACGAATGGAATTCCGGAGACTGACGATGGATGAAGTCGATGTTTATAGTCTCATAAGCCGCATTGCGACGCTCTTTCGGATCGGTTACGTCATCGTTCAGGGACTCACGGCCGGACCGGTGCAGCTGCACTGACAATATACGATTACATTGTGAATTTTATGTTCTTAGGAGTTCGATTTAGTTTTTCGATTTTTTTGTTTTAGTGAGTTTTCGTAGATGAATAGCAGGTAAAAAGAGGAAATCGTGTCTACATTGTCTATGAGTTTACAATTAATTGTGTCATGTTTACAGCTTCTTGGTATTTTCTGTTATTTGCTCAGACCCCTTATTCCATTTTCTTGGATTAAACACGATTCGGAGATCAGCCTCGACATAAAAAAAACAAATTAAATTAAACAAATGCTTTGTTTCTAGGTTTCGTATATACGTTTATATACAGTATAGTAAAACCGCTGTTATTTGATATTACAAACAGACCTTTTAATAATTAGTTTATACAATTTGCTAAAACCTCTAACCACAATTTAGATATCTCGATTTTGCTGGTTTAAAATATGATAATTTGATAAGAAAACAAAATAAAAAAGGAAGGTAAGTTAATTTGTTAATATGTGAAATTGTTTTGTTTTTAGCAGGCAAAAGCTTAGATTTTAAAATACGTAACTATTATTTTTAATTTCAAATCTAGAACAAATAACGTTAAAGACTGTTTGCTAAAATATAACCGCCTTCCAAAAAAAATGATTTGGTTGATTAAAACGAAGAAAAACACGGACTTCCTAAAGTACGATTATTTTAAACTTTGTAGTGAGTTTTTTGGAAGACGGTTACAAAGTTTTTTATTTTTCACTTGGTGATACTTGGATGACCTCTACGCAGAAATGAACTACGCAAAAATGCTCATAAAATAAAACCACTGAGCCAAACAGAAATAAATTTTTACGGGACCAAAAGGCAAGTATCGAAATAAAAAATAATCAATATTCACAGAAATTGGATCAGGAACTTCAGAGTATTCGGTGTACATACAAAAAAAAACACCTGCCAAATTGAGAAGCTCCTTCTTTTTTGGAAGTCGGATTAAAAATGGCGGTGTTTGTACGAGAATCCATTTTTAATACGATACTAAACGCCCCACTCATAGAAGAAGCTGTTACTTATTCATCAGCCCTTCATGGATGAGCTGCAGTTTGTGAAGTACGTGTTTACGAAGAAAATATTGGGGTTATGATACTTGATGTGTTTAAAGATAAAGTTGTTGTAAAGATTGGTGGGTAGGTTTGGTAAAGCAACATGCGAATTGAAGTTTAACAAAACTCATGATAGGTGATATTCTCGTTTATTATAAGTATAGCAGTAATCTAAAAATTTTGTAAATTTTTTCTATATATATTTTTTAATAATCGTTTAATGAACTACAAGATAAACAAGTAACCTTAAGTAAATGCTCAATACTTATAAACAACTAGATGCGAAATTTTGTATAAACGCGTATAAAAACAAAATAAAATAATCGAGCCTCAAAAAATTATAGCTGTCAATGGCAAAAGTGCCTTAGGACACTGGCAGCATTGCCACCGCATTCTTTGGCCAAAGATAAACCCAGCCCTCTCCGTGTTCAAAAAGGCCACTTGGCGGTATCAGAAAGCACATCACACTACCCGTCACTGTCAAGTTTTTCCAATCAACCTTGAACCTAATGCGTTAGCAATAAAGATGAAAATGAAATTTGACAGATTTTTGTGTGATTAATATTATGATTCTCTTAAAGCGGCCTTTTAGACCTCTTGGTCACTATATCTATGTCAATTTTGAAACATATTTCACGTTGCTAGTTGTTAGCTTAGGTAAGATGTGATCACCCTAGGGTCGGGCCTGCGGACGGCGAGCGTTGGGTGGCCCGCTGTCCGATTAGAACCAGGCCCGGGTCGATGGCGCGTTGTATTTCACGCGCGCCTCAAAGAGATCTCCGCATAGCAGACGGGGCCCGCTAGGTCCAGTGCCTGCTAGGGTTGCGGAATTTGTTCGAAAGAGTCACCGCGGCCCTGGAATGCAAAGGGCACTAAGAAGAACACGGATGGATTTTAGTCAGTAAAAGTCTGACACTCCCTTCCGCTTCGCCCAAAGTGGGAGGAGTTATTTGATGATTTCCCATCCATAAAAAAGGGTAAGATGCGATAATGTTACAGACGCAACTCATCAAGAGCCTTGAATTTGAAATGTGTAATCTTCTTTGCATGAGTCAATGAAAGTACGGGTCAAAGTAGGTATTTATTTTTGAGATCATTACTCAAATGCATCATTACAATCAACTTCCAGATAGAAGACGATCATTGATGTACGTAATTTTGTTATTTTCATTCGTTTTTTTTTTTAATTGGATTCCCGGTACCTGATAAAAAATCACCGCTTTTGACATTGATGTCTAACTGAAGATTTACTTAAGTACCAATTATAAAATATCGGTATCTTCTTTAATATATAAATGAATCGATAAATGTGTTGCTATGGGCAAATCTCGAGAACAGCTGAACTGAATTCGCTAATTCTTTTTTTGTTGTGTTTGCTATTATCCGGAGAAGGTTTTTATGTAAAAAAAAATAAGAAAGTTGCCAGTTGACGAAACCGAAGCCGCGGGAGGTTGCTAGTAGATCATAAAAAAACCTAAATAAAATTCTTCCGTTAATGAGTGACTGACAGACAACGCACAGCCGAAACTACTGGTCATAGAAAGTTGAAATTTTGCATGTAGGTACCTAAATTTTCCTTATGGAGTCCAGGGGAACAAAAAGGGAGGATTTCCCGAAATTTCTATGAAGACGGAAAAAAACCGGGATATGCGCGTACGAAGTCGCGGGCAAAAGCTAGTCTCCTGTATTTCAAAGACAAACACCCAAACGAAAGCAAAAGTAATTAGACGCAATGTAGGCATGTACCGGTCCATATTAAGTCTTTTACTCAAGAAATTCGAACTGGCTGAGTAACAAATAAACAAACTCCGATCCTCTTCAAGTTCCATTTTTAACCGACTTCCCAAAAAGGAGGAGGTTATCAATTCGGTTGTATGTTTTTTTTTTTTTTTTTTTTTTTTTTTTTTATGTTTGTTACCTCATATCTCCGACAATTATGAACCGATTTGAAAAATTTTTGTTTCATCTGAAAGGATATGCTTGCAGATTGGTCCCATTTAAATTATATCGAAATCGGTTACGAACTTTGGATTTTAAATCGAAATAGCTGGAATTTGACTATTTAGATGATTCTTTGATAATCGAAATTGCGTATTTTGCTTTTCTGCGATTTGGCAGTGGTGTGGTAGGTGTGGGGCACCACTAAAAAGTGAAAAATAAAAAACTTTTTACAAAAAAATACAACCGACTTCCAAAAAAAAACACTACAAAGTAAAAAATAACTTTAATTTCGGAAGTCGGTGTCAAAATACGAAGAAACGAACAAAAACACCGATTTCCGAAATTAAAGTTATTTTTTACTTTGTAGTGTTTTTTTTTGGAAGTCGGTTGTATTTTTTTGTAAAAAGTTTTCGTATACAAAGTACTGCGTCTAAAATTTCTCAAATGTTTGCTAAAATACCATTGGGTCACAAGTTCCAAGATCAAGTGTTCTTTACGGCAACCTTCAGGGACATTGGTATTCGCGCGCAAAGGTAAGATGGCGTCCTCATTCCAAATTCCCTTTACAACCGCTGCAGCACTGCACAACGCTGCATCCAGCGGAACGCCGACGAACAAAATTTGTATCACAACTTCGGAATCAGTTATAAATTAAGCAGAAAGCGCTTTTTGCTATAACTTCCCGGTTCCGTTTGGGATTTGTTTCCAAATTCGAATTTTGTGTTCTGGAGTTTTGACGGCAATCAAATCATTTGGAAGGGTAGGAAATTGTAATAAATATGGCGGCCACGCTCTTTGGTGACGTCAGAGGTCTGCACAAAAAGCTTTTTCGTTGTTTGAATGGTGTAGCTATTGTGCTGTAAATGATTTCATTGTAGTTTCAGTTATTTTGTTTTTGTTTTTTTGTAGGAAAAAATCATATGCGAATGGATTCAAACCCTTAATTATTGTGATAATGAGACACTTCTTCAACGCGTACATTGACACAAACACAGACCCTACCAAACACACCACAGAAACTGTCCACTCACACACGCCAAATTCGCAACTGAAATAAGTTTTGTAAATATAGTTATTTACATACTTGACAGTTAACATTATCAATATTATATAGCATATCCTAGATTTATATTTGCATCAACGGAATATATGTCTTTTTGTGGAAGAGCGGAGTCTCCGGATACAGGCATTTCTTGCTGAAAGGAGGTTCGTTTACAATGTATGTGATGGAAGCATCACATACATTGTAAACGAACAAAACCTGTATTTAAACGATTATTTATTTATTTATTCGAAATAAAAATAAGGCAGCAGCAATGATATCAATCCTGTTACGAGCGGAATTTAATATATTGTGAAAAATTGAGTGCCATGGAAGTATTTACATAGCTAGAACAGCAGTGCTAATTATACAATCTTTATTGGCGATAACAGGTGTTTCAAGACGCTAAACACTGAAATGAGCATCGAGAAATGTATAAGACAAAGGTAACTCACAGATTAGCTCTTATATATAGAGATAGATAGATAGATAGAATACTCTTTATTATGTACACCATATAAGTTACAGAAAAAATAGATGCAGAAAACATTACATAGGTTGACACAATGGGCGGCCTTATCGCTAAGAGCGATCTTTTCAGACAAAAAATCCCAATTCTTCTAACCCTATCTTCTTCAAAATATTTCAAGAAAGGCTATTAAGCTGGCCATATATTCTGTGTATTTGTGTCCAAGGCCCTGTGTCATCCCGGCAGCCCATAAAACCTCTATCGGTTCATAGCAATATAATGGAGAGTGGACTTATTTATGGCCGCGCCTTACTTATGCTGACAATATTGTTTATTTGCGTTTTATTGTATGATACGAGTATTGTCTCCTGGTTTCTATTTTCCTGGTACGTGGAAAGTTAAAGCGAATATTTGGCTTGGAAAAAATTGGGTAATCAGTTGAAAATATTGATGTATTGTGTATTTGTGACCTATTTTATGAAATCTATACGAATATTATAAAGCAGTTGTTTGTTTGTTTGGTTGAACGCGCTAATCTCAGGAACTACTGGTCCGATTTGAAAAAAAAAATCAGTTTTAGATAGCCCATTTATCGAGGAAGGCTATATGCTATATATCATCACGCTAAGACAAATAGGAGCGGAGCATTAATGGAAAATGTGACGCAGATGAAGTTGCGCGGGTCAGCTAGTGTGGTATATATGAGTTATTTCATTTGCCCAATAATTTTTTGGAGTTTGATATAAACTATACGAATAACTTGGTTCTTTTTCTTACCTTACATCAAATGAATCCTTCCACTCTGGGTGAAGAGTGGAGGGAGCGTCAGACTTATAATGACGAAAACTAAGCGTTTCCAAGCTTCTTTCATACTGTGAGCGTTATGAACGACAGCAAAGGAGTGGAACTCTCTGCCTGCGTCTGTGTTTCCGAACGCTTACAACCGTAGTCTTTTCAAAGTAAGAGTGAACAGTCTACTTCTGGGTAAGCTCGCTCTATTGTAGACGTTGTCGTAGACTAGAGTCAAGAGCAAATCCATGTCAAATAAAAAAAAAAAAAAAAAAACATTCTTGCTCCTCCTAATGCCGTTTGCGTTCCAGGGGAACGATGACTCTTTTCAACAAAATTTCACTACCCTGACAGGCTGACACCTATTAAATTATGCTTTGTGTTGTAAATAGCAAAATATAGACACTAGCGCCACCTTGTGAGAAGCTTGTTAACAATTGTTCTATGCATTCTTTGTCTTTGATTGAATAAAGTCAGTCGTTCGTAGTCCCAGATATATGAGACATAACACGTTGTTTTATTATAGGTTATGGGCCCAGAACCGTTTAAATAGCTAGATAGCGAGTTTATTAAAAGTCAGTCGTTCGTAGTCACAGATATATGAGACATAACACGTTGTTTTATTATACTTTGCGACATTTACATTAATTTCTATCATCAGGACTTCAAGACTATTTCAGGCAACATTATGTAATTCGTTCGGTAATTCGTTGGATTCGTGTTTTCTTAACGTTGTAAATTTTGTTTATGTGTATGTATGTATCTATGTATATTTTTTCTTCCTCTCAGTTTGTCTTTTCTTTATGTTGCAACTACCATGGTTTATGTTGCACCCTAAGGTTAACTGGTAGAAAATGCCTATGGCATTAAGTCCGCTTTTGTACAGTGTCTTTACTTGTGCATAAAATAAATAAATAATTATGTAAAAAAATCTCGACACAAAAATACCGACAAATATATTTTTGCCCCCAAAATTACCACACCGTGAGTATTTCCATCAAACCTTTGACATACGACCAATTCCTTCGGACTTCAACAACAATATTATCAAAGAAGTTGGTCTTCCAGCCGTATCAAACATCGACTTATTATACTGTCCCCATAAAAGACAACTTTTATCAACGAGCTGCGATGGAGGAACAACAAGCGAAAATACGCCAGTTTGCGAATTAAACAGAGGATATTAGAGAGGAGAGGGGACAGATACTAGGATACCAGTGACGCACGACGATCAGATAACGCAGCTTTATGACTTTATTATGAAGTTAACATTTGGCCCCAGATTGAATGTATGTTTACGACGTTTTTGTCTCCATTTTTTCGGAGTTCCGTATGGAATGGTTCGTTCCAGGGTTGGAAAAAAACAGTATTTTTACATTTTATAAAACAAACAGTTCAAAATGTTTTAAACAGGTGTTTTTTTTTCCTAAGTTAGTTATCATCCATTTTTAATTGATTAGGCCTGATATAATTTACTTTTATACTATTTTAAAAACTGCATGACAAAAATTGATCTTAATTCAATACATCCTGTATGTTTCGACGTTCATTTTAGTAGGGAAATCACCGAAACTTCTCTTAAAATAAGGGGAATACCCAAAACATATTATATTCAATAATTCACGTTCACAGTGACACAGCTTCACATGGTTCTGAATTCCATTCCAAATAGTTCAAGGACTTATTGTTTTTGTTGACCATAGGTTGATTGGGTATTGTGTAATGAGACGTTGGTACTCAATCGCCGACAGCGTGGGCCTATTACTGTGGCCCCTGCGCATATGGCACAAGGGCCACAATAGCCCCGCTACATCATATACCCCCTCTCTTTCCCGTTCCCGTGGGAATTTCGGGACATCCCTAGTGATCTCCTACACTCTCCAAAAAACCCTCGAGTAAAACTTCAGCTTTCTACGACTTCTGCTGTGCTTTGTCTGTCTCTCAGTAAAGAAAGTATTTTATATACAGGGAAATTGAAAAAATACCCGAAACCTCTTAGGCAGTGAAAGTACACATGATTATAAGCAACTTTTGTTTTGGTAAAACTCCGAAATCTCGAAAAAAATATCAACTGTTTCATACATTTTCATTGGCTAAATACTGCATTTTGTATGAAACAGCTGATATTTTTTTCGAGATTTCGGAGTTTTACCAAAACAAAAGTTGCTTATAATCATGTGTACTTTCACTGCCTAAGAGGTTTCGGGTATTTTTTCAATTTCCCTGTATAAGGTGATTGATAACGAACTGTTAATTAAATTATACTATTACAGTTTTAGGCTAGTTTCCATCATCCACAAATTGCAAAATGATTTAGTCCGTCAGTTAGAGTATTCAAAAATAATGGACACGTATTTTTTGTTTTTGTAAATCAATCAATATTGACAAAGATAAAACGCATCAAAACTCGGGATTGGCTCGTGACGTCACTACCCGCTAAAAATTATATACCCGGAGAGTGACGTATTGAGAATTTTAAAAGCGTCGTAACTTCGTCAATTTTGGTTCCCGTAACAAAAGAAAAAATACGGGTCAAATATTTTTTGATAATCTAACTGACGGACTAATTAGATTTTTTCAGAAAACAAGCCTATTGTGCAATAATCTTATTCCAGCGGGTGTAAAAAGGGCATTTTAGTAACATAATGTTAGAATCAAAATATTAAGCACACACAAATCAGTCTTCATTTTCATCTTTATCGCTAACACATTAAGTTCAAGGTTCATTAGACAAATTTGACAGTGACGGGTAGCGTGATGTGCTTTCTGATCTCACATGATGGAAAGTGATGATTAGGCCGAAGATGGAAGCGAGTTTCACCCGGAATCCTCTTAAACAGAGGATCTGGCTATCATACCACTGCCGGAACGCAATAATGCTGTTAACATTGTTGTTATGGCGACAGACTTAGACATGATGGTGGTAGCTTGCCAGGCGGACTTAGAACAAGTCCTAGCACCAACCAAACCGAGCAAAAAATTTGCCCCCGCTGATAATCGAACCCGGGACCTCTGGGTCTGAATCAGGTGGTATAACCACTAGACCACGGAGGCGGTTAGTGTCACCTGTTTAGCACCACCCGGGGACCACGTGTAGGTATTCGCTGAAGGGTATTCTCCTACGGACGCCGGTTTCTCGGCCCCCAAAACATATTTACAAAGGTTACTTGAGGTCTCAACAAAGTGAACGTTTCCATCGCAGTATCTAATCTGTTTGAACGACAAGTGCAAAAGAAGTATTTCCTTATAATAGTTTCACGGAACCCACAGTGTAAAGCCCAAAGTACCTACTTGACTGGACCCCAAACACTATAGCAGTACATTATGGTCATTCATTTCGCCTCGGACTTCATTCCCATATAATACAAAAAAAAAAGATGAACCCACACTGAAATTGTATAGAGCTGCTCCATAAATGGAAATGAGTTTCGGTTTTTTGACAAAAAATATTCGTCTGTTACCCTTGAATGAAGCGATTTTGGGAGTTAATCTAGAGTAGATGTAGGCCTGTAATATACCCAGATATTTATTCTAGGTTAATCTAACTGTATTGTTCGTGGCTAAATAATAACAGTCGCACGGGTCGATCTTAGAGGTTAAGCCACGCTTGCCGAAGGTTGGTCTGTGGCTGGGTGACCATCGTTACATACCGAGTTTCCTCAGAAGTGGAAATTATTTTTATTTTTCCTACTCCTCTGCTATACTTTTTTGATTAATTTCTTTGCGGGATCCAAGACAGTTGAATCGTTTCTGCGGGGCTCATCGGGCTTCATTGGCTCGGCATTTTTCTGGTGGTTTCCACGGTTAACGAAAAAATTAAATACCGAGTTTCCACTGTGCCTCGGAAAGCACGTTAAGCCGTTGGTCCCGGCTGCCATTTGTAGATCTTTGGCAGTCGTTACGGATTGTCAGAAGCCAATAAATCTGACTCCAGTCTTGCCAAGAAGTACCGTGTTACCCAGTTAATGGGTTGTGGAGGTCTGGTAGGCAGCCGTACCACGTAAAATACTAGTATTCAGCTGAATCCAGTTTGACTGGAAGCCGACCCCAATATATTATGTAGTTGGGAAAAGGCTAGGCAGATGATGAATCTAACTTTATTGTACCTACTGCCCTACGTAGTCGCACTCCCTTTTACTTGTATTTTTTCCCTTACTAATAATATTATAATGTATTTTAACTAAGACAATCTCGTTTGTTCGTTTGTTAAGTTTAAAGTTCCAAATGAACAATTGAGCAATTTAGTTGAATTTTGGTATAGATAAGATATTCGCTGAGTGCGAAGTACTAGGTGGCGAAAAGTAGTACCTAGTAGTAAAAGTAGCAATTCTACTAAATAATTTTAATAATCGCATTATTCCGTCAACTTAAATTAGTCACAGTAGTTGTTGTGTTCTAAACTGCAATACTGGCATAAATGGTAAATGCAAGTTTACCGATTGTGTGTAAGACTTGATGTGGTGACACTTAGGGGAACCCTTTATCCAGCAGTGGACCTCTTTGGCTGTTATGATGATGGTGATAGAATGAACCTTGTGACAGGACAAAACCATACCACATGGATGAAGCTACAGGCACTAGCTAGTAAGAAATAAAATTAACTCTTCTAGCTATCAATAACTCGATTATTTATGTTTTTTTTGAAGCGAAAACTTCATTAACGGTGTTAAGCACTTTTCTTGGGATGGGTTTTAAATGTTAAACTCGCGTCAGGACACGTGACCTGATCGAAAATTCGTAAGACAAACTCGCGTCAGGATACGTGACCTATCTTTTATTTGTTTCAGACGACAAAGAAACTAGGACATGTCTGATTTCTGTCGGATTCAAGTAATTTTTTTATGTGCCGTGACTCTTCTTCTTTATAATAGGTTTTGCCCTCGATTTCGTATGCGTATATCCCGTTTTTCCCGTTCCTTTAAGCATTCCGGAAAACACTTTCTTAGTTCTTCCTTGATCGAAATTTCGTAAGACGGATGATTAAACAATGCACAATGTTAATGTTCAAGTTTTCACTTTTGCCGGCACTCCTGGAGTGCAACCGTTGTTTTTTATTATTATTTTTGACTTTGTCTCTGTCATCTCTGACCAAGACTTGAGTCAAGAGTAAACCCGTCACAAATTATAAAAAAAAATATTTATTAACTCTGCTCTCTATTATTTGGCATCTGTCAGTTCTTACAATCATAAAGAAAAATGAACATAACAATAAATTGCGTTCGGAACGTCTAAAGTACGATCTCAATGGTCAACGTTCAAGTTCCATTCGAAAACGCTGGCAAAGCGCTGTTGAGTGGAGTGGCAGTAAAAGTAATATAATAACATAGCGAGGTAAGGGTCAAGTGGATTCTAATAAATCAATATACGAAATCCGAAAAGGCAACGTGTCAATCTGTCCTTTCGCGGGCGGTTACCAGGAAAACATAATTTTGTTGGAGGCTGTCGTTCTCAGAAATACGATGAGGCATGTCACAATTTAACAACTTCATACAGTATCTATTTATCCAACTCAGCGATTCCTCATACGTGATCCCAGGAGACTTGACTGATATTAGGGACTGGTTGACCTTAATATTATCCACACAAATGGATGGATAATGGAGATTGAAAAGTTTTCCTGAATGTTTTCCATTAATTAGGTACGATCTTGCTCTATTGTCGCTCAAATGGGCCTCATCAAAAGGCTTAAAGTCACTGAAAGGGAGGAAGAGAGGGTAATGTTTCAAAAAAGTTTTCATATACAACGAGTAACAGAATAAACGCAATAATTCTTAAGGGGTCCTTGCGCGAAACCGTGAAAAAAAAAAAACAGCTGTTCAGTACAATTTGTCAAGTTATGCGCACATATACGTATGAAGCAGCCAATTTTATATTAATTTTATTTCAAACAAGCTATCCCCCGCGGCTGCGCTCCCGTCAACTGGAACTTTTTTTATATTTTTCTTCATAAGAACCTTCTCGTGACAGTAACAAACAACAAACAAGTGCGAGTCGGACTCGTGCACCGAGGGTTCCGTACAAATCTGTATGTATTATATAGATATCCCACACGTATGGGTTTGATGATTTTTTTTTTTGAGTTTTAGTTCTAAGTATGGGGATCCCCAAAATGTATTGTTTTTTTTTTCCAATTTTTGTGTAAAAATCTTATTGCGGTTCACAGAATACATCTACTTACCAAGTTTCAACAGCATAGTTCTTATAGTTTCGGAGAAAAGTGGACATACGGACGGACAGACAGACAGACATGACGAATCTATAAGGGTTCCGTTTTTGCTATTTGGCTACGGAACCCTAAAAAGAAATAGCGGAATCGGCTCAGCCGCGATGCGATGACCAATGGAAATAGGGATTCATTTTTATATATTATGTGTTAAATAAAATTAAAATTAAATTAAATGGGACCACGTTTAATTTAATTTATTTGAAATATAATAAAAAAAAAAATATATATAAAAAATACTGACATAAAATATAAAATTATCAATTATTGTGTCTTTAATAATGTAATTGTTTGTTTGTTAAAATTTGTTCATAATGATGAGTACAATACTACCCCCTTTTCAGGGCTGACGCTTATTCTGTTACACGTTGTATATTAAGAAAATCATGTTTTTTTTTTATGCAAAACGGGGAAGCTCTTGGCCTAAATCTCACCATCTCTCATGTTCCTTAATATTCGAACCAGTGATCGCAAAGTAAATGAGGAGCTCGTGACTAAACATTAACAGCCGCACAGGTCGATCTTCCAGGTTAAACAACAATTGCAAAGGTTGGTCTGTGGATGGGTGACCATCTTAACATAGGTACCGAGTTTCCTCTGTGCCTCGGAAAGCACGTTAAGCCGTCGCGTTGGTCCTGGCTGCCATTTGCGGATAGTTGGCAGTCGTTACCGATTGTCAGAAGCCGGTAAATCTGACTCCAATCTTGCCAAGAAGTACCGTGTTACCCAGTTAACGGGTTGTGGGGGTCTGGTAGGCAGCCGCTCCACGTAAAATACTGGTATTCAGCTGAATCCAGTTTGACTGGTAGCCGACCGCAGTACAGTTGGGAAAAGGCTAGGCAGATGATGATCGCGAAGTAAATAAATTAAATATTCAGTTTCTTCCAAATAACCAACGATTTCTTCCTTTCTATTCGTACTACAAAAGCCCACTGACTCAGAAACCAGTTCGAGCCAAATACTTATAGACTTAGTAACTTCTAAGTTGTAAACAACTTGTTTAGGCTTTGTAAGTTAAACAGTGCCTTCTTTGCAAATTCTACAGTAACAGTCGTACAGACCAACCAAATCAATCTACAACAATCTGTCAAACTTTAGTAGATTTTCAACTTTATTGCTAAAGTGAAAATGTTCAAAATTGATTTGAAGCTTGATGCTGGCGACTGTCCATGCTAGTAATGTACCGGAAGTCATCTCAGTGGAGGCGGAGGTGAATGAAAAAGTAATTAAGTAAGTAACATTAAATGAAGAACTCCTGGCCAAATAATAAAGTGAATCAACGCTTTCGAGGTCGGCGCGTAAATGATTGACCATCTTCACATACCCAGATCCCCTCTTGCCTCGGAAAGCACGCTATGGCTGTCATATTTAGATCTTTGACAGTCGTTAGTCGTTCGAGAAGTGTCAAACAGTCGTTTCGAAATGTATATGAAAAGGCTGTGCAGCACAAGAGCTCCACGACCCGAGGATTTCGACCCCAAACCGCTCGAAAATATAGTTACTAAAAAGGCTAGGCGTAGAATATTTACACCGTTTGATATTTTCTGCGCCCACAGTCGCAGCGCCAGCACAACAGTTAGAATAGGAAGATGAGATAGCGCAAGAGCTTCCCACACTAAAGGTCTACTCGTCTTCCATAGAAACAAAGACATGCCGTACGGCCTTATGCCATCGTCAAGTGTCAAGCCCTTCTAGCATTAAGGTGGAAACCCACCGCGGTGCACGCTATCTACGGCCACGTGGCGCATTTTAGCTGCGTGTGTTCATTTGTTTGACAACGTTTCCACTACAGTACACGCTACACGCCCGTCACTATGTACAACTGTAGCGTGTCCCACCGCGGCAAACGGAGAGGCTACGCTCGTTTTAGCGTTGAGCTACGTGGGCGCCATATTTGAGCAAGCCACGCGTGTGCCAATGACGTCAATTGATGTGTAGCGTGTCCGTGGGTCGCAGTGGAAAAAATATCATACACTAGCTGACCCGCGCAACTTCGTCTGCGTCACATTTTCCGTTACTGCTCCGCTCCTATTTGTTTTAGCGTGATGATATATAGCCTATAACCTTCCTCGATAAATGGGCTATCTAACTTTGAAAGAATTTTTCAAATGGGATCAGTAGTTCCTGAGATTAGCGCGTTCAACCAAACACACAAACTCTTCTGCTTTACAATATTAGTATAGATTTTCATGCAAGGTGAACCCTCACACACGTGCGTAGCTACTCCGTGCTTTACAGTGGGTTTTCGCCTTTGTCCCACATTTGCGGAACCGGAGGCGGAATTCCATTACAACTCTAGTACAAGCCAGTAACTTAAATGACTGTTCAAGTTCGTCTGTCTGGACTGAGCTCCTTGTGTAGCAGTTTGACTGGGAGTTGTGTTGTGGCACCACACCTAATTCTGTTCGTCGGTAATATGCTTGCTGTGTTACCCTTCCAACTTGGCAGATGTGCTTGAAAATTAACAGAGACATAAGATGTAGGTAGTTTTAGTCGAGAAAGCTCCGTGAGTCGTTTCTTTGACGTGCAATTTTTACATGCTACTTTTGGGTATTCTTCAAGACGTACCTTCTCACAGGGTTGCGGAATTTGTTCAAAAGAGTCACCGCGTTCCTGGAACGCAAATGGCACTAGGACTAGGAGAAACACGAATGGGTTTTAGTCAGTAAGAGGCTGACACTCCCTTCCGCTCCGCCCACAGCAAGAGAAGTTATTTGATGTTTTCCCATCCTTAAAAAAAAGAGTGCCTTCTCATTTATATGAACTTTGAGTACATGGGTTCAATACTAAAAGAAAAATGAAACAAAACTAGCTGTTCAATATATATGTGCTTCCTTAACTGAAATTAGTTGTTTTTCTAATCAGTTCGCATGATGAAAGTAGTTCATTCTCAAAACTATCATCACTAGATTCACTATTCACTCCATATTATAAAACAAAGTCTTCCGCCGCGTCTGTCTATCTGTTCGCGGTAAATTCAAAAACTTCTGGACCGATTTTCGTTTTGCTCGAACTTGACACTGACAGACACCCAGATTTTAATTCCCTTCCCTTTGCCATTCAAAGCATTCAGTATCTCTAGGTTCAATAATTGCGATTCCCTGCTTTAAATTTTTAAAGACACTATACACTTACACTCGATTGATGTGTTCGACAATGTCAGCATCAACATTTTTTTCTTTCAAGTTGGTAATTTGCAACCAGAGACAGGAAAAAATGCGAAAAAAAACGAGGATTAAAAAAAGTCGTTTATAAAAAAAATCTAAAGTTACTTACGTTACTTTAGTTGAAAGCAATTTAATTACAAATTTCGTGTAAATAAATAGTTTATAGGAAGCAAAGGGAAGGCGCTACATACGCTAGCGACCGTGAGGAAACAAAACATTGCCGTCGATCAAAATGTACATATTATTATTAAATTGTCTCTGAGATAGTGCAAATTACATTAAACTGCGACTGGTGGTTTTGGTCCAACTGTCGTTTTTATGTCCGTGTAACTTAACAAATTAATAACACTATGTTAAACGAATAAAGCTCAAAATTTTTGTTTTTTTTTTTCTCATTTATTAAGAAAATAATCTTTATCACATACTAGCTGACCCGCGCAACTTCGTCTGCGTCACATTTTCCATTAAAGCATATAGCCTTCTTCGATAAATAGGCTATCTAACACTGAAATAATTATTTAAATCGGACCTTAGGCCTTAGTGTGAGTTTCTTCGACTCACGTTCAAACGCGTTCGATTGCGAGAGCGTTAGAATTTAGTATGGGAATTTAGTTATAGTGCCACCTGGTGGTCACTCGTGGAACCTAATTTCCCATACTAAATTCTAACGCGCTCGCAATCTAACGTGAGTCGAAAAAACTCACACTAAGGCCTCAGTTGTTCCTGAGTTAACGCGTTCAAGCAAACAAACAAACAAACAATCTCTTCAGCTTTATAAAAAATGTAAACGGTCATGATTCTCATTTTAAATCACTTTCTGAAGGGTGCCTGACAAGTAATTTATATTTCATGAAAAAATGTTTTGACTAGGCCCAGAATATTCAAAATCTCCGCATTTTCCCCACATCTTGCCAATTCTTAATAGATCCCCAATCAACTTGAGATTCTCCGCAGTTTGAGAAATTTCTCACACGTTAGCAAAGCTGGCTTGAACATCCGCTGCCGCAGTGGTGCACGCCCAACGTCTCCATAAACAACAACATATATTGCCATATATTTTTGTTTGCTCGTGTGATGATGCGGCCCACGTGCCGCCTCTCCGTAAACTGAAAAAATGACTGACGCCCCGCTCAACACCACACCGCACGCTACGCTCAACGCCCCGCGTCTCCGTAAACGGGCCCTGAGAGCGGATTTCACCAATAAAATTGATCGCGATCGAGCTGTGTGAACACTGACTGCTTGTAAACGTAGTTCATATGCTGATCGGGTTCAGTTTCAGATTGATGGAATCCGTCCTAAGTGTACATGGTGAGATGTCGACAGAATATACCAGCTGTATTGATATGTATCTAAAACAATACGTCAATGGACGGCAAGTTGTCGAAACTTACCAAATATAAATCGCGTCTCATCTCAAAAGCCATTGAATCCCTATCCCTTCCACTATAAGCAGTATCCAAAAGAAAAATTAAGTGTGGGGTAAGAAGATCGATAAGATTACCCCAAATTCTATTTCCCACTGTTTCAAAAGAACATAACACGCCCAAAACTATTTTGAGACGCGAAAAAGGTATCTCGTAAATCCTCGACGAAACCTTGAAGGAAATTGTTTTTTGCCGCGAAAACATAATAGAAATTGTAGAGACTCGGTCCGTCCAACATAATGAGACTTTGCTTTCTGAAAAGTTGATATTGATAGCTATTTTTTTTCAGCCTTTTTACGCACTTTTTGTATATCACTAGGGACAATTTTCATAATCAACATTTTATTTTGTTTGGAGATAAATCACTAACAGCTAAAACTTGAGGACTACATAATTAAAATTATGTCAGCTAAATATCATCTGCCTAGCCTTTTCCCAACTATATTGGGGTCGGCTTTCAGTCAAACCGGATTCAGCTAAATAGCAGTATTTTACGTGAAGCGGCTGCCTTCCAGACCAACCCATTAACTGGGTAACACGGTACGCCTAGGCAAGACTGGTGTTCGATTTTTGGCTTCTGACTATCCGTAACGACTGCCAAAGATCTCTTAATGACAGCTGGGACCAACAGTTTAACGTGCTTTCCTAGGCACGGAGGAAACTCGGTATGTTAAGATGATCACCCATCAACAGACCAACCTCGGCAAGTGTTACTTATCCTTGAAGATCGAACTGTGCGGCTGTTACTATTTAGCCATGAGCTCCTGACCCACAGTGCTACAGAGTTGTCACGTGGATGAATCCTATATATTTTAAATATCATTATCGCTGCTAGAATTACCTACACTTCGTCTACAGGTCGATACTCACCTGTAGAGGCTGACTAGGTAGTCGTAGAATTCCGTCAAACACCATGTATAGAACTCCAAACATTTTGAGGGTTCCGTACCCAGAGGGTAACCAACCCTATTACTAAGCCTCCGCTGTCCATCGATCCGTCAGTCTGTCTGTCAGAGGGCTATATCTCGATCATGAATGATAATAGGTAGACAGTTGAAATTTGTATAGAGTGCGTATTTCTGTTGCCGCTTTAACAATAAATAATAAAAATACGTTGGTACGGAACCTTTCATGCGCGAGTCCGAGCCGGATTTTTATATTCATGTCCATGTGAAATACTGAGAACCCATAACAAGCTCTTGTGACTTCTCAAATAAGCCGGAAATACTTTAATAATTCTAAGTTAACTATGGGACAATTTAAAAAACCAATAATGTGCTGAATGACATCGAGTTCGTAGGAACATTTCGGATAACTGACATTACGAAATTAATCGATCGAATTGGATTTCTCACATTCATAATTTAGTGAGTCATTTAAACAGTTTAATATCCATGTAGATTCTTGCACGATCTTTTCTATTGAGATCTACAGTTGCAACTTGCATCATATTTCAGACTTTTTGACAGTTCAAAGCATCTGTAAATATAGTTTGATGGGAATTAATGGTTGAGTCGAAAATAAAAATTGATTATTACGGAAAAGGTCTCAGAAACATTGAAATTTTCACCCATGTCTATCATTCCGAGCAACGCCAATCTCGAGCATTGATTCCTTAAAATCAAATCATACATTACCGCCCGTCCGTCGGAGCTGGCAAATTATCATACAGAGCATCAGTAAAATGTGAACGCGATCCGGCATCGTCACGTCTCCGAGTCGGATCGAAGCCGTAACGGGTTTTATTTTCCGGAAAATTGGCAAGTCATAATAATACGCTGACTCATAAATAAGGATCGACATTGGCCCTCTCAAGGATTTCTTTTTACGCTACATTTCACTGTTGCTTGGTGCTGGTGTGAACTTAGTGCGAGCGAGAGCGATTTGTTAATTAACAAATAAGACATTAAAAAAAAACTTTTTACAAAAAAATACAACCGACTTCCAAAACAAAAAAACACTACAAAGTAAAAAATTACTTTAATTTTGGAAGTCGGTGTTTTTGTTAATTTGTTCGTTTTTTGACACCGACTTCCGAAATTTAAGTTATTTTTTACTTTGTAGTGTTTTTTGTTTTGGAAGTCGGTTGTATTTTTTTGTAATTTTTTTTTTTTTTTTCACTTTTTAGTTGTACCCCACACCCAACAACACCACTGCAAAATCGCAGAAAAGCAAAATACAAACGCACTAGTTGCCCATACGATTTTAGAAAGCTCCCCTCGATTTCTCTGGGATGCCATCATCAGATCCTGGTTTCCTTAGCATGGGACCATTTGGGAAGTATTCCCTTTCCAACAAAAAAATCATTTTTAAAATCGGTTGGCAAGCGACGGAGGTATGCCCGAACTAACATAAAAAAAATATAAAAAAATACAAACATCCGAATTGAGAACCTCCTCCTTTTTGGGAAGTCTGTTAATAAAATAGAAAACATTTATTCGACACAGTCACAACACAACATAAAAAAACCCTATGAAAAAATAGAAACAAAAACAAAAAATAACGAAAAAGAATGGTACTCTAAAATTGTGCTACGCGTGCCCCATACCGAAAGGGAATGCAAGAAGATAAAATATAAATGTACGTCATTGGTGAAAATGATAGGAATTCAGTATCTAGCAGTAAGTCTTCGTAGTGGAATGAGGAAAGAAAGAAAATAAATCTTCTTTATTTGGTACTCAACTATATAGGAACAGAAATGAGGAAACCATATTTTAAAATTATATACTTGTACAACTTCAAGTTGCAGTAAAGGCTTGGCCGCGCCTGGCGACACTTCGCGGCAGCGGAACGACGCGACACGCAACGGCAAAATATTCTTTGTAAGAAATTGTATGAGGTTTAACGCACTACGCAGCAGCGTGCGACGCGCCGCGACACTTCAAGTGCGAACGTTGTTACGTGTCGCGTCGTTCCGCTGCCGCGCAGTGTCGCCAAGTGCGGTCAAGCCTAAACATTAGGTTCAGTTATAAATGAAATATATTTTTAGTGTCACTGGAGTGATTTACAAAAGTACGAATGAGGAACTTAAACAAGATTATCCTTAACAATAGTGTAAGCAGTTCTTCAAGTATAACAAAAATACAACCGACTTCCAAAAAAAAACACTACAAAGTAAAAAATAACTTTAATTTCGGAAATCGGTGTTTTTGTTCGTTTCTTCGTATTTTGACACCGACTTCCGAAATTAAAGTTATTTTTTACTTTGTAGTGTTTTTTTTTTGGAAGTCGGTTGTATTTTTTTGTAAAAAGTTTTTTATTTTTCACTTTTTAGTGGTGCCCCACACCTACCACACCACTGCCAAATCGCAGAATTCATCATCAAAGAAAAAATTTTTCAAATCGGTTCATAATTGTCGGAGTTATGAGGTAACAAACATACAAAAAAAAATAAAAAAAAAAAAACATACAACCGAATTGATAACCTCCTCCTTTTTGGGAAGTCGGTTAAAAAGACAAATATTGAAGTATTTAATTTTTTTTTTTTTTTTTACGCAATACGGGGAAACTCTTGGCCTAAATCTCACCTGATGGAAAGTGATGATTAGGCCGAAGATGGAAGCGAGTTTCACCCGGAATCCTCTTACACAGAGGAACTGGCTATCATACCTCTAACTATTAAAGATACTCGTAACAGATGAAATGTTGTCCTTCTACCAACTATGTTAATTAACTCTAGCTGATACTCAGGGCTTTGCCCACTTGACAACTGGTGTACTAAAACCTTCCTCGAGAACCACTCTATCCATAGATGAAAACTGCATGAAAATCAGTGCAGTAGTTTTTGAGTCCATCAGACAGACAGACCCGGCGGAGGAATTTGTTTTATAATATGTAGTGATATATTACTTGATTAAAATTCTTTCTCCCACAATCTCACAAGTAAAATTTACCCGCTGTTCGATCATCAACATACCCGCACCCTCATCCGACATTTGGTCTTGCTTATTGGTGACATATTTTATATCCTGTTTATATGTGGCTCGTCGTGTTCAGTGTCGCATTGTCAACCATTCAGACGTTGGGCCCTCGTTCTTGGAGATATATGAAGATTCCGGGAAAAAACTTCCCTGCGTTCGGGATTGGTTAACTATTTGTGTTAAATGCTTTGACTTTTGTGTTTTCTGCTGTGTGTTACTAACAATCTATACTCATATTATAAATCTGAAGAGTTTTTTTGTTTGCTTGAACACCTTAATCTCAGTAACTACTGTCTGAATTTAAAAATTATTAGCTCAGATTATATTTTAAAAGGCGAAAAATATTAAATTAATATTTTATTTTTGGTAGCCTATCTATCGAGAAAAGCCACAGGCTATGTTAAATCACGCTTGCACGCACGATCATTATGAAAAGTTAGACGCAGAAAATGCTGTGCGGGTCAGCTAGTGCGAAATAAGATCGTTGATGAAGTTTCTGAAATCAATAAACAGTAATAAAAAAAAATGAAGGTCCTCTGAAATCGCCTAGTAGGGTTCCATTAATTGCTTGGAATTATCTTAACAGAAAAAATTATGTAGTGTCCCATGTCACCCGGAGTATTTACGAATCTTTTCTCCATTCATTAAAATCGGTACAGTATTTCAAGCGCTATGGTGGAACATACATACATACATAGAAAACTAAAATCATAACCCTTCCTTTTGGTTTTGCCATAGTCGGGTAAAAAGACGAAGATAAAGATTGAGCCGACAGAGAGACATGACTGGCAATGTCTCTCTGTGACAAGCTTTTGGCAAAACGTACTCCTCAATAATGTTATGGAAGCATAGTCACTACATATTATTTTTTTGGGGGCCCGAGTCATCCACGTCCGTAGGAGAATACCCCTCAGCAAATCCCTACACGTGGTCCCCGGGTGGTGCTAAACAGGTGACACTAACCGCCTCCGTGGTCTAGTGGTTATACCACCAGATTCAGACCCAGAAGTCCCGGGTTCGATTCCCAGCGGAAGCAAATTTTTTGCTCGGTTTGGTTGGTGGTAGGACTTGTTCTAAGTCCGCCTGGCAAGCTACCACCATCATGTCTAAGTCTGTTGCCATAACAACAATGTTAACAGCATTGTTGTGTTCGGGCAGTTATAGGTATGATAGCCAGTTCCTCTGTGTAAGAGGATTCCGGGTGAAACTCGCTTCCATCTTCGGCCTATCCATCATTTTCCATCAGGTGAGATTTGGGCCAAGAGTTTCCCCGATAATAATAAATAAATAAAACAAAGTCCTCCGCCGCGTCTGTCTGTCTGTCTGTTCGCAATAAACTCAAAAACTACTGCACTGATTTTCATGTTGTTTTCACCAATTGATAGAGTGGTTCTCGAGGAAGGTTTTAGTATATAATTTGTTAAGCGAGCGAAGCCGATGGCTTTAGCTAGTTAGATAGAATGTTTAAAATGGTCGAAATTTCATCGAAAATCAAAAACCATTTGCGGAGCTTTTTTAACTTTTTGCGTGTAAAAGCAGCGATTAGATTGTGTGAAATAAAACCACGTTTATTACCGATCATTGAGAGTTTATCCGTTGGGATCTGAAAGCTGAAAACATTTCACCGACCGCGGCACGCCCGAATTTTTGTGGAACATACCTATTGAAACTTTAATATTATTGTAAGAGCGCACTCACATTTTTGTGCTGAAATATACTTTTTAACCGACTTCAAAAAGGAGGAGGTTCTCAATTCGTCGTAACCTTTTTATTTTATGGTTCTATGTTCAGCCGGCTGGACCGACTTGTTTTTTTTTTATTTTGTTTGAAAGGGGTATACAGGTATAATAACCAAAAGGTCCCAAGATCACCAAGTCAGGACCTGATGATGGGATCTGGGAGAAATAGAGGAAACTTAATTAAAAATGAAAGATACAAGAAACATGTATCTTTGATGTATGTTATGGAACCCGTCGTGTGAAAGTCCGACTCGCACTTAGCCGGCTTATTTAAAAGTCAGCAGCAATCAATCTTCAGTCAGTCAATCTTTTACTGGAGTATGAAAAACAGCAAAATGACAATTTTATTCTTCAGAAAAAAAATCTGACTAATGAAGCAACAAAGACAGTTTTTCATAGAAATAACCAAAATCGTTTCTCCGATTTAACCTGTTAATCCACAAATTAGCTGGTAGGTATTTTAACACTATCATCATCTGCCTAGTCTTTTCCCAACTGTATTGGGGTCGGTTTCCAGTCAAACCGAATTTAGCTGAATACCAGTATTTTACGTAGAGCGGCTGCCTACCAGACCTCCACAACCCGTTAACTGGGAACGGATTTACTGGCTTCTGACAATCCGTAACGACTGCCAAAGATCTACAAATGACAGCCGGGACCAACGGCTTAACGTGTTTTCCGAGGCACGGAGGAAACTCGGTATGTTAAGATGGTCACCCATCCACAAACCAACCTTGGCAAGCGCTGCTTAACCTGGAAGATCGACCTGTGAGGCTGTTAATGTTTAGCCACGAGCTCTCACACTATATTAACACAATAATGAAACTGTTTTAATAAATAAATAAATATTGATATCCCATAACCTCCCACTAATTCTAATATAATATTATCTTCATTTTCTCTATATCAGCGACCTTCACCTAATTTATGCGTATTAAATAGTTCTTCTCTACTAAAGTTAACTGAACACTACTATATGAAGACAACCCCTACTCAGTTAAGTAAGTTAGCACCCCCATTAAACCCTCGTTGCATCTACAAGCTCTGATATTACACATTACACCCCCATATGCAAACGCCCTAACCGTAGCATTACAGGGACCATAGAATTATAAACTTCTAGAAGAGACACTCCAGCCCATATTTTTCTAAATGCGTGACTATTGCGCCAGTTTTACAGTCCCATTTAAGCGAGCATCAACGGGATTTGGACCTATCCAGACAAGGCATCAACTGAACAGTTCCAGATGACATATATTTGACTTGGGAATCGATTTGGGATCTCATACCTTTGGGAAATAGAGGTTTAAGTTTCTAACCACCATAAAGTGTGATCTGTCCCGAGACAGCTTAGTTGTCGTTGAGGTAGGCCTGTGAAAAAAAATCTTATTATATCATGTTATTTGGAAACGTAAAAACATTTAACAGACTATATAGCAATTATGACGTTTGAAGGTTATCATCTTCAAGTTTCAATATTATATAATTCATCTCGAGTTTAACGCATATTTTTGCTGAATGAAAGTACAGCAATTAATTTTGTCAGTCAGTTTGGATTTGTAAAGCGCCGTCCTTGTCACTTATACGTGTACGTTAGTCTGTTTCTTAAACTCTTAAGGCATTCAGGACCGATAAGAGCCCTACATAGTCAATTTTGAAGGCGATCTACGATCAAAATCAATGATCTCATTGCGTTCGAAATTGGCTCTGTACGGGTACCCTTTCCGAATCCGGTCGCTAGGATATCAATAACTATGCCTTCCTGCCTAGATTCTAAACGTGAGTTCACGTCTACACATTTGTAACTCTACAGCAGAACTTATCCGGCGGACCGATCAGCGAATATCTTATGGCGGAACACTAGGATCGTTATTGGGATCCTTTGTTTAGTGGAATTACTTCCTTAGTGGTCTTATGGGCAAGATAAAACTGTTTTTCGGCCGTTCTCGCGTCGAGAAAATTAGCCTTCGGCCTGATTATCGGCGGACAGACAATGGCACTTTTATTTGTGGTAACTGTTTCTCTAGATATGTCCCAGACAGTTAGGAGAAGTTATGGGAGGTCTGAGATCTAGGTTGGGCAGATAGGTTTATTGGTGACCGGGCGAGCTGGCCTTGTTCAATAGAAACGGGTAGCCGAGTAGCACGATCAATTTACGCTGGTCGAACTTCAATTTGAATTTCAGTTTTTTGTTCATGTGGGAATATTATCTATATTGGTTGAATGTTTTGAGTCTCAAGGAGGAAAATATTTTTCTGCTTTAAAACCCCAAAACGACCTAACTAAACTGAGTCTCAGTCGCAATCTGTCGAAAATGTAAGAAAATAGTGTTTTTTTTTAACAAATTACAACTAAGATGTGAATGCCAAAGCTGCTTCATACTTTTTTAGAATTGGCTCTCTGATATCCATGAAAACTGGAATAACATACCATGAAAAAAAAAACATGTTTGTGTTTAAAAATATATTTTCAACAATATTATAGACTTAACTCGATTCATTTTTTCAGGCAAATAATACACAACACAAACTTATTATCGCAATAATAATTTCATTTCCCTTGAAAGTCAAAACCATTAATCCCACTTACAAACATACATGCACCCACTTACCCAGGTGACACACCCGACCCTGTAAATAATAACAAAACTTTCCAACTCCATTCTTGTTTATGATAACAGCGCTGTGCCATCAGAAGTGTAAATCCCGGGAAACTTGCCACTCCGGACTCCGGGATGAAGTTAAAATGGCCGCGATGGCAGTGTTGTGAGGTATCGTCGTCACGGGAAATCTTTTATCGAGTTACCCCATTATCCCGGGCCTCCCGGGAACCGGTACGCGGCGCAATGAACAGACGGCCAACTATGCCCGAAACTGCGGTGCGTATTTAACGGGATGCCACTGTATCGTGTTTTGTGAAGCGAGTTTAGATGGCGTGTGGTTGTTAAAATTTGCAGTGCAATGTTGGAAACTGATGGAGCGTTTGTAATTGATTCGGGTTGTTTGTCTTTTGGAGAATTAAATTGTACCTCCAATTTGATGAAAGTTTTTGAGGATAGGTTTAATTGCATTAGAACAGTAAATGTTTATATAGTACTTATATATTTCGGCATATTAAAAGGCTTATATTTCAATGCTTAAACGACGTCTATTTATTTATAAATGCTTTATTGTAAAGACGCTAGCACATCTAGCTACAACAATATGTCAAATTTTTTCAATAGATAGATCTTTATCACTAAAGAAATAAGTTGCAAGGTTTATTGGGAAAATTTGACAGTTTCGGGTAGCTTGATGTGCTGGCGACCATCATACGCCAAAATATAAAAAAAAACCTTAAAAAAAACAAATGGCGGCCTTGTCTTATTCCGCTTACTCTTCCAGGCAACCAGGAATGGAAAGAGATAGCCTGGACATTAAATGTTGGTAATGGTGGTATTTAAGTCACATTATTCTGAAATAACATTATAATTCAGAACATCTCAACTTTGCAACCTCACTATGACTCGTATATTTCAAAGTAAATATTGGTTATAGTTTAATTTGTATTCTAGGGAAACTTCTGAATATATCTTTATAATAACAAGTACAAATACCAAACAATTTCCTTTCAGAATTATTATGTGAAGAAATATTGCGACAGCAAACTTTAAAAACACCTACTTATTCTTGTATCGCCAATCTTTACTCAAAGTTTTTCACAACAAACTTCCCACCAAAACTGATAGCTAAATACAATATTTTATTACTCACCTAAAGTTGCGCGGGGCCATCAAATTTGCAGCGGCGCGCATGCGCGGTCTATTTCACTCGACAAACGACCGCCCCGGGAAATCTGTTATCGAGTGCATTAGCCGGGAATGCGCGGGGACATCACTACAGCTCTGCGCTACTAGAGGTGCGCCAGTCTCGGCAAAAGTACGGTTGATTGATTGGAATGAGGTTCGCTTTCTGATAGCTTCATGGAATTTAAAAGCAGTGTCAGAGTTGCTTTATACAGAAAGAATTTTGAACTATTTGAACTTAATATTTTCGTCAAAGTTCCTATGTTTTATGTTTGAGCTGAACGCGTTTGCAATCTTTTAGCCTTTGATAACAGATTTGACAGTGACGGGTAGCGTAATGTGCTTTCTGATTCTGCTAAAGTGGCCTTTTTTAGTCCCCCAGATAGTTAGACGCGACGAAATCTAACACCAGTCACTCAGTTCTCAAGTTAGGAAGTCAGATCTTCTTCTTCAAAGCGTATCAACGGCAAAATAATAAAAATCCCAACAAAAACATAACAACCAAAAGCGACTTGGTAGTCGCTTTATGCAATATTTCCACCGTTAAAAATTTTGAGATCCTATAGAAGCCAAGTCCTGTACTACTTATGTTGTAGTTAAAAATCAACATTTAGTGACTGTTTCAATAGTTTTCTTATTTATTTCATAATTATAGTGACTTGGCAGGACATGAGACGCCACACGAACACTGAAGATCTGAGAGACCCGAGGCAAGGTTGACCTCGGGTCGGGTCTCTTAGATCTTCAGTGTGATTAACAGTCGCTTTATTCATACCCAGCTGCAACTGATTAGAATAGCAACTGACCCCATCATAGTTGGGAAAGACATGCCAGATTTATTTATATAGACCAATACATTTTTGAGTTTGGTGCAACAACAATGACAAAGTACCACCGAAAAGCTGGGTAAGCTCACTTCATCGTAGACTTTGTCTCTGTCATCTCTGACTTAGACTAAAGTCTAGAGCAAACCTAACCAAATTTAAATTTAGTTAGGTTTGAAAACATACCTTGAAATAACATAAATTAATAGTACGAAATTCACATGACTGCCATAACTTATAGCCTAACGAAACTACACACTAAACTCCAGTTAGTCCATAGAACTTGCTTGAACTTTGACACCAAAGGGTACTGTAACAGATGGCCCACACCCGTTCACACATGCTGTTAAACAGCATAAAAAACTGCAGTATATCAAAACTTTGTCAAACTAAGTCGCAACAAGTTTGGCGGCCATTTTTATAACGTCAAATAGGAATTGTGAAAACATAGTTTCGTTCCAAAACATTGTTGAGTTCGGTATTGCTTTGGACATTTTGTTCAAAAATTCTACGTTAATTGAAAAACAAATACTTACTTTCAGTATGTTACTTACTTTAGGTATGTTTTTTGGTTTTAAACATGATTTTGGCTCGAAGAATTTGAGGCTCAGCAATGCTTGCTACGAGGACTATTGCCAGTTTAAGGACGTGTGATCATTGCAATCAAGAATGCTTCGGACCTTGGACAGCAGTTTAGCGTTTTTGCCATGGCTGTCATTTGTAAATCCTCAATTGAAAACCCGACTAGTACCCACCGCTTCCCCTCCACATTTATTATGTGCACAGCCTAAGTGTGGAACTCTCTGCCAACGTCTGTGTTCCCGTTCACATATAACGCGTCTGTCGTCAGAGCAAGAGTGAACAGGCATTTTCTGAGCAAGCTCGCTCCATCATAGACCTCATCCATAGATTTCCATCAGGCCTGTTTGTGGTCAAGAGCAAGACCATTACATAAAAAAAAATACATTGACAGTCGTTATGTGTACAGACAGAATCCAAAAAAAAAACAGTCTTGAAAAATACCGGAACGTTAGTATCGTCTTAGCCAGTTGCATAGTACAAATAATCAGTCTGTTGGACTAGAAGCCGTCCCCAACGAAGTTGGGAAAAGGCGATATATAGATAGATTGATTGCAAACATAAAATTAAAAGAAAATAAATTACTTAAATAGTTAACAAAAAAAAATGAATGAATTTATGTCAACTGAACGATCAGAAAAGTTTGTTTCAAAAGTGAGGTAAAACGGGGTGATTTTATTCGTTCGTTTTACCACTGACCACTGTAACTTGACTCACACGACACCTTTTTCAAAACTGGTGCCAAATTTCTTGGTTCCTGACGAAGGGGCAAATTTTACTAAATTTAAAACAACATTCGCATTCGCATTTAAATCGCAAACTGTCAAAAAAGCCTTAATTTTCATAATTCAATCATTGAGATTCGAATGAGATGTGAATGGAGACGTAACAACGACTGTTAATGAATCTACAAATAACTTAACGTGCTTATCGAAAAACAGGAAAAAATCGGTGTGTTAAGATGGTCACCCATTCAATGTTTGGTTTCAATTCACCCCTGCATTTCTATTTACCATGTTTTCGATGGAGCTATACACCATTTACATTAAGATTAGACATTTAAACAAAACTTTTTACAGACCGTTCGACCGATTTTTACTTCTATTTCGTAGGCATAAGGATGGCATTAAAAGCAAAAACGTGATTATAATACCAACTGTTTAGTGCAGCTGCCATTTGTCATGCCACCAACGCAATAGAAGTCAAAATCGGTTGAACGGACTGTTAAAAAGATTTATGTCGATGTCTAATCTTATTGTGAATGGGGTATAGGACCATGGAGTCGAATCCTAAAATTTCAAAACTATCTCAACAAGCTTTTACCAACGTAACAGTTATTGTTTATTTTACATCCTGGAACACAAACGTTATTGCATATTTTAGTTCAACATTGTTGCTGTAAAGCGATTCAATGCGATTTGCTCAAATTCGTGCCAGTCTAGATACAAAAAGAGTTAAATAGAATAGAATATTTTGTATCCGAGGTTTCATTCTCGTGAAAGTAGGCTATACTCTTTTCCAGGGTTTCTTCTTTATCAAAATTCATCAAAATCGGTTCGACGGTTTTCCGTTACGCGGAAAACCGTCGAACCGATTTTGATGACGAACTTTGGATTTTAAATCGAAACAGTTGAAATTCGTCTACATGGATGATAGTTTTATGTCATCTAAGTAATCGAAATGGCGTGTTTTGCTTTTCTGCGTTTTTGCAGTGGTGTTGTTAGGTGTGGGGTACCACTGAAAAGTGAAAAATAAAAATAACTTTTTAAAGTTTTTTGTTGTTATTTGCATTTATAATTAAATATTAGTTAGAATTAAAATAGGACAGCATTGTGAACCTAAAATAGCTACAACTATTCACATAATATCTTATTTTTAAGGATACAATGGTGGTCTTATCGCTGACAGCCAGCCAGTAGATATCGCTCAGTCCATCCAAAGGTCTGCCATTGGATGGACTGTAAAAACATGAAATACAAAAGGGGGTAGTCTGCAACATGCTAATCAAATACAATTTCTAAACAAAAAGACCGAAATAAAAAGTATATCGTCGATACATTCAACATTGACATCATCCCAGTTAGTGCATTTGAACAAATGGATACATCGAAATATTCCATTTGTATGTTATACACAAGCTTTCGTACGCGAATTTTCACGCGCATATCCCGTAAGAATTTCGAGAAATTTCTTAGTGCACCTTTACGGAGTATAAGGAAGATACACGCCAAATTCAACTTTATACGACCAGTAAGTAGTTTCGGCTGTACGTCGATACATTGGACAATCACTTTTGCCTTTTATAAATATGGAACAGTTATCTTCAAATGTTTTTCCTTCCTTTTTTAGATTCTGAAATTCGCTGATTTACAGTTTCGTGTTTTAAAACTCATAAAATATTCCTGTTAATTTCGGAATTAGTGAAAACAAAAAACTAAAATATATTTTACATTTTATTCCAACAGATAGAAAACACGGTTATGTTAGGAAGGGATTGACCTAGTTGTTTTCAGGCAATTATTTCAATAATAATTATATTTCGAAAAAAATACGGCTTGCCTATTTCCTTTTATCTTCTGTTATATATAACTCTATTCTAGTATAAAAAAAAACAAAATAAATCATTGGGCATCAAAAAAATAATCCACATCGCTGTCAACGGCAAAAGTGCCCAGAACACTGGCAGCATTGCCACGTTGAATGGCAATGCTGATTCTTTGGCCGAAGAAAAGCCCAGCCCTCTGGTCACGTGAACCGTCGACAAGTTGTTTGCTGATGTCCCGAAAGACTCTATGTGCACTCGGACCCCATGGGCCTAGTGTTTCAACGCCAAAAGGCTCAAATATATAACTCCCAATAAGGTTATTATATTTGCGCCTTTTGAGGTTTTCCGCACCTGCAGCAGCCGCCCCAGCACAGCCCGCCGTGCTAAGAAGATGGGATGGCGCAAGGGTGTCAACACATGTTGCATCCCACACCAAAGGCCTACCCACCTTCCAAGGCATTATGGTCATCCCATCTGGCCTCTTCCCATCGTCACGTGCCAAGCCGTGGGGTTCTAAAACAGCTGGCACCCCGGCGGTGACAAGAGCCCGACGGATGATGTCATTAATGCTGGCATGCCGTGCTAGCCGACCAGCGCTCCTACTGCAAGACAGGCCATGGTGTCCGAGGCGGTCGACTGGTTCACCGCATTGACACCGATGTGGGGCTCCGCTAGAAGCACCCAGACGCAGACACGTAGCGATCCGAATTGACAGCGATGTGGATTATTTTTTTGATGCCCAATGATTTATTTTGTTTTTTTTTATGCGTTTGTACATAATGTAGATACTGTAAACATTGTACTTATTCTAGTATTAATTTTACGTCCATTTAGGAAACTAAAATTTATTATTATCTATACTTAATATTATAAAGCAGAAGAGTTTGTTTGTTTGTTTGTTTGTATGTTTGTTTGGTTGAACGCGCTAATCTCAGGAACTACTGGTCCGATTTGAAAAATTCTTTCAGTATTTGATAGCCCATTTATCGAGGAAGGCTATAGGCTATATATCATCACGCTAAGACTAATAGGAGCGGAGCAGTAATGAAAATGTGACGCAGACGAAGTTGCGCGGGTCAGCTAGTTTTTAATAAAATTGGCTTTGTAACAGCACAGCATTTTGATTGCAATTAAATACATTTTAGACTGCTTTACAATCGTTACTGCTGTTCTTCTTTTCGTGTCGATTGACTCATACCAAAAGAGATGTTTCAAAATGTATGGAGCCTGGCCCAGTTCCTAGAGCACTATACATTAAAATAGGGAAATACCTTTCTTTTTTGTACAAAACGGGGAAGCTCTTGTCCCAAATCTCACCTGATGGAAAGTGATGATTAGGCCGAAGATGGAAGCGAGTTTCACCCGGAATCCTCTTACACAGAGGAACTGGCTACCTATCATACCTATAACTGCCGGATTTAGAATAATAACGCATAGAAACCTAGTACGAGTGCAAAAAGTGAGGCAACTAAAACTTAGCCTAATCCGTCAAACTTAGCCGTCAGTACTCAAGGCCACGTTCCGTCGAACACAGCTCGCGAGTAAATAATTGAAAATGACAGTTTGTTGCGTGAAAGGATGTTATAGCACATCAGGAAAACAAAAAAAATGTGATAATAAAATAACATTTCACAAAAAAGTACTCACATTCTATGCACTATTTTTACGTAAATCGATAAATAAAACAAAATTCTAATAATCTAACTTGTCATAACACAGTGTTGCTATTTGTGAGGAAAAAAATACCCACATTGCTTTCATTCATGTTTTTCATTTTTGTAATTTTAAAATACAATACTTACTGTTAATTCATATCAAACCCGATGTTTTAACATTGATTATAATTATAACCCATCAAGCATTCTAAACGCATTGAACAATATCTCAATCTTTATGCGATTTATTTCCTTTATTTTGAAATAAATTGAATTAAGCCTTCCGAAAAAATATGTCATATTACATGAAAAATCATGTTTACCTTTTCCAGTTCCCAACAACATAAAATACTTGCCTTGATAGCAAAATAGTAATGCGTCTTCGCATATTTTGTTGGTAACGGCTTGGTAATGGTATCACTGAAAGCTATATCTGTGTGCGTTAGAGGAACGTAGACACATTCGGCTCACGCACACAAAGAAAATGAAGTGGACACACAATTTTGCTCGGGTTTTGTTCTAGACGCGGCTTCTATGCGTTATTATTCTAAGCTGCCGGAACACAACAATGCTGTTAACATAGTTGTTATGGCGACAGACATAGACAAGATACCTACATTTAAAACAGATCTAAACTGTCAAATTTCTTTGAAATGGCTTTAATTGTTGGTAAAAACAAGAAATTACACTTGGAATTGCGACACACAACAAAAACCCGGTAAGCTGTTATTTGATTCATTAATGACGTTTGACATTTTACAGTTTATTCTTACGGAAGTTGAAGGTTGACAATAGTTACTTTACTCTTTGACAGTGACTGAAGTGACCCTCTTGTAACAGCTGACGCTTAGCTGTCATTGTTTTTAAGCACAGAGTAACTAAATCAGTGAGACGCCATGTTAAAAATAGATAAAAATAAGGAATTAATTAATTACTTAATATTAACATACAAAAGAATTCCTACATTAAAATTAATTATACCTATTTTTCTTGATTACTACGGGTTTTTCTCTTTTTTTGAGTTAGTGTACATAGACCTGGCCCATTCTGGAACATCTCCTTTTTCCGACCAATATATATAATGTTGGATGGTGCATATGACTATGCACGACGGGCAATTAAGAAGGTGTTGCATATCCTGTGGTCTCCGCACCGGCACTGGTTGCGAGAAAAAGTGGCCCCCACTGGGCTACATTATTTTTGCAGAGGCCAACCTAGGTCTGTAGTCTGTTAAGATATTTCCCGATTGATCACTGCAGTTCGCTTCCAAGGTATATACAGATGTTCTGTAGGGTTGACGAAGTTTGAAGGGGAAGGGTGTTTGTGCCACCACACTGCACATTTCTCGTCTGCCAAAATTTCACCAACTGATTCAAATTGTTGGAGCTGAAACAGTATCAGTTTATTTAGATCTCTAGTTAGTCGAGAATATTCGTTTCTAAATGATTAACGAAACAAACTACGTCATATTCGCCTCTCATTCCTGCCACATAGCAAGCACATTTCTCTCATGTTTGCGGTCGACATGGTATTTCGACATTCAATCTTTTGTTCAAACTTGCATACCAACTGGATAGTTCCCCACAGTACTAACTCTACACTAGGGTTGGATCTTACTAGGTTATTTTGGTACTAGATAGAGCTAGGACGAAATCGAAAATACTTTGTCCTATTATTTACCTGTTCCAAGTATCGTACTAGCTTGTCTCTGCGTCTTCGTCTTGGGTCGCATAATACTGCATAACATTGAGGCATCAATTATTAAAATCTTCACAATTCAAACAAACTTATTACAAATAATGTCCCCCGCCGTGTCTGTCTGTATAATCACGATTAACTCAAAAACTACTGCACCGATTTTCCGGCATCAGCTAGATTATAATAGTAGTCAGATTATATTATATGTTACTAGCTGACGCCCGCGACTTCACCCGCTTGACCAATTATATACTAAAACCATCCTCGAAAACCACTCTATCCATTGGTGAAAACGGCATGAAAATTGGTGAAGTAGTTTTGAGTTAGTCGCGAACAGACAGACAGACGCGGCGGAATACTTTGTTTTCTAATATGCAGTGATCGGCCGACGGATGCAAGACGCATGGCGAGGCCTACATAATATGACCAGCAGATGACGTATTGCGGCTGATATGACGATAATGATGAAGAGTGTATTTTCTTAAATTAATAAAGACTCGTCAATGATGGGATTGCGTACAGGACCACAGAATATAGTAAGAGCTTTCATAGTACATGGGTACCAGATCAGAATTAGGCCCGGGTCGATGGCGCGTTATGTTCCACGCGCGCCTCAAAGAGATGTCAGCATAGTAGACGGGGCGCGCTAGGACCAGTGCCTGCCAAGGTTGCGGAAAAAGTCACCGCGGGCCTAAAACGCATAGGGCACTATGAGGAACATAGATGGGTTTTAGTCAGTAAGAGTCTGACACTCAATTCTGCTCCGCCCAGAGCGGCATTTGATGATTTCCCGTCCTTAAAAAAAGGGGTACCAGCACCATAAATGCATAAGTACTCAATTAAAATTAGATCACAAATTCTTTAATAATCCATTGCTCCTAAAGTTAAGATGAAATATTTTTTTTTAAATCTTCGTCTGCTCGACGACGTAACACTCGCAATGAATTTGAAACGATCCCAATTTCAAAATGACATAGACAAAATATGCGACTGACTGAATTCATATCAATAGTACGCAAACACGCTGACTTAGTAATAAGTACACCACATCCCTAACTCTCCTCGAAGTCACTTCTCAACAGACTACGGTTAAATACTTGTTTAACTGCGCATTTCCTGTCACATGTTCCAACAAGTTTCAGTTTTGAAATGTAAAATATTTTAGATATAATATCCGTGTTGGCAGTTGCCGCGTCCGGCTGGATGTGTTCTGTGAACTCAGTTTATGAGCAGAGTTTCCTTCCCTAGATTTAGGATGGGATAGTGTTTATTGGAGCCTAGTTTGTAGTGCTTGCAGTTTTAGTATTTCATTTCCCGGGAACTGAACTACCCTTTGTACGTTTCGAAATATTCGCTTTGGCATTTATTGGAATTTATTTGTTAGATCTGTGTCAACGTTCCTCTGCTAACTTGGTAGTAAAGTCTACATAGTGGTTATGGTTATCACAGTTCTCTCAATCTATTAATACTATTAATACTGTCATATGCAAACATTGCAAAAATCAATCAAATATTTCAAAATACAACAGTTTCGTGCCGGTTTTTCTTGGTAAGAATCATCTAATTTGATCCGTTCTGACGTTTTATAAGTGACGCTATAGGCCATAATCAAATTACAAAAAAATGTGCGCCTGTGGATGCCTGTGTTCTGTGAACTCAGTTTAGGAGCAGAGTTTCGTTTTCTGGATTGAGAATGGGATAATGTTTATTGAAGCCTAGTCTGTTGTGCAAGTGATTGCAGTTTTAGCTTTCCACTTACTGGGAACTGCGAGTCTAATAAGACCACTTTAGCAGAATAAGAAAGCACATCAAGCTACCTGTCACTGTCAAATTTTCTCAATCAACCTTGAACATAATGCGTCAGCGATAAAGATGAAAATGAAATATGAAATATGAAAGATTGTTGTACGATTAATATTATGCTCCTAATGAGATTCGATTAAAGTGGCTTCGTAAGTCCCTTTAGTACGTTTCCAGATACTCGCTTTGGAATTCGTGGGAATTAATTTGGCAAGTAATACCGTCACTTTAGGAAAAAATCTGAAAACTGTGCAATTTCTTAAATCATAAAAAATATCTTTATTTAAAGTAATATGTCCCCCAAATTTTTACGGAACCCTTGGTGGGCGAGTCCAACTCGCATTTTTCCAGTTTTTTTAATAGAAACTTTATAGATGCGTGCTGGGTCTTCTCCATAAAAATCGACCTATTGAAACCGTTATTAGTTTCTGACCAAGAGTAAAGTCAAGGAATCCGAGGAATGAGCTCGAATCAAGCCCGAAGGATCGCCAAACTGAAATGGCAGTGGGCAGGGCACACTGCTCGCAGAACAGATGGTCGGTGGGCCCAAAATTTCTGGAGTGGTGATCGCGTACCGGAAGACGTGGCGTTGGAGGGCCTGGTGGAACCAGAGGACACGGTGGAGCACACTGTACAGGTGTGCCCCGCTTGGGCGGAGCACCGCCGTGTCCTCGAAGCGGCGATCGGCGGCGACCTCTCGCGTCCGGCCCTGGTCCAAGCCATGGTCCAGAGCGAGACGGAATGGGACGCCATCACCTCCTTCTGTGAAGCAGTCATGCTAGCGAAGGAGGTGGCGGAGTGGGAGAGGGAGAGAACGTCTCGTCCCGGCCGCCATGGTAGACGCCGCGGGCGTCGGAGGCCACCTGGTGACCTCTGGCCACCGTAGGCGCGGGCCAGTCGACGGTGAGCTATGGTCAGCTCGCCGTCCATCCGTCTTATGATGCCAGGCCGTGTCGACGGTGCGCTTGAAAAAGAGTTAGTATTGAGAGGGGCCCGAAAGGGCCGACGCCTGCCAGAGTCGCGGGATTATTCGAAAGAGATACTGTGGCTCCGGAACACAAAGGGCAATGAAGGAACATGGATGGGTTTTAGTCATTAGAAGTCTGACACTCCCTCTCGCTCCGCCCAGAGCGGCAGACGTCATTGGACGATTTCCCATTCCTAAAAAAAAAGGGCCTGGTAAAATGATGATCTGGTCTGGGTCGCAGGACGCAAAGCACCTGTTGTTGTGACGACACATCGGGGTGGTCTTTGTCCAGCAGTGGACATCTTTCGGCTGATATGACGATGACGAGATTAGACAAGTATGAAATGGAATAGTTATTGTTTTCTTTTTACCCAAACACATAAAATGATGTCAGTTTTCAGAAACGCCAATAACTTTATTTCTAACGCAAAAATAATTTTCACACAAAATCTTTTGATAGATATTGCCTATGACTTCTTCATTTTAGATCACAAACTCACACTGTCTTTGACCCCGCCTTCAGATGACATATTTTGTACACTGATTAGACAAAACTGTGACAAACCATAAACCGTTTCTAAACTTGTCAAAGTTGATCACTCCTGAACTCAAACATCAAACAGCTTAACGTACATAAACAAGCAAACATTAACGAATGAATCCCTACTGTATTTAGTTAATTGCCATTAACACCTTCCAATTATCCGTTTATCTTTGCTCTTTGCTCGTGTTACCGCTTTGACGACAGACGGAACGTTGGGAAATAAAAGGACAATCATGCCTTGTAAACAAATTATTGGTGACTATAAATCAGAGAGGAGAACGAATTTCAAAATTGGTAGAGAAATATCAATCGCTATGAAAGTATAAAGAAGAAAATTAATTACAAATTGGACGAGGAATATAGGGTACCGATATTCCTCGATGAAAATATAGGGAAAAATATATTTTTTAAATTGGTAGAGGAATTTACCGATATTCCTCGATGAAAATATAGGGAAAAATATTTTTTTTAAATTGGTAGGGGAATTTACCGATATTCCTCGATGAAAATATAGGAAAAATACATTTTTTAAATTGGAAGAGGAATTTACCGATATTCCTCGATGAAAATATAGGGAATAATTCATTTTTTAATTATTTTTTTTTTTCACACCAACAAAACTTTATACACTTTGGCAACAAAACCAAATTGAGAGATAGGATTTATTTATGTACACACAATATACTTAAAACGCAAAATTAACAAATTATACTAAACTAACAAAAGACTAAAGTAGAGCATCAAAATATTCGTCCTCCACGCTGTCAGCTGGTAATGTACCCAAGAGACTGGCGGCATTGCCACGTTGAATGGCAATGCTTAATCTCTGCCCAAAGTAAAAGCCAGCTCTTGGGTCACGGGAAGTGTCAACCAGCCGTTTCGAATTTTTTTTGAAAAGGCTATGAGCACAAAGGCCCCACGGCCCTAGGGTTTCAACCCCAAACGGCTCGAAAATATAGTTACCAATAAGGTTACTATATTTACGCCGCTTGAGGTTTTCCGCAGCCGCAGCGGCAGCGCCAGCACAACACGATGAACTAGGAAGATGGGATGGCGCAAGAGTATCGACACAGGTTGCGTCCCACACTAAAGGTCTACCCATCTTCCAAGGAAACAAAGACATGCCGTCCGGTCTTTTGCCATCGTCACGTGCCAAGCCATTGGGTTCTAACTCGTCGGATAATGTCATTTAAATTAGCGTGTCGCGCAAAACGGCCTGCACTGCGGCTACAAGAAAGGCCGTGGTGCCCGAGGCTGTTGACAACTTCCCCACAGAGACAGCGATGAGGAGAACAACAAGGGGCTCCTAAACGTAAAGAAGCAGCGAGGCGGAAAGTGGTGTCGTCGAACAAAGTGCCTAGGCTCGACGACGGTAGTGCATGAAGCCAAAGACCCGACTCCCATTTTCCCACAGCCAGCAGGCGTGCACGCTCAGCAGTAGTAGCAGACGTGGACAGTAAGTTATTCTGAACTACTCTGCAGAGCGGCTCGTCCCACCCCCTCTGGGAAAATGGATTGTTAGGTAAGTCAGTACTCGGGCAAGCGAGTTTCCAGGCATCGATAGCATCGGTAAAGCACGGCACATCAAAATCAACCAGTGTGGAAGCCAGGATATTCCTGATTAATTCCTCAGTGCCGTGGACCGAAGATATGAAAGCCGGTAAACTTAAACTAGAAATTTTGCGAACGCCGAGTCCTCCCATGCGGATGGGAAGAGAAGCTTGAGCCCAAGCTTGGTCGTCCAAGGCGACATTCAAAATTAATGACAAAGTTCGTCGGATAATTTGATCCTTTTGGTCTAAAAGATGAGTGTACTTCCATAAATGGGAAGCACGAAGAAAATATGTCAATTTTGGGCCAAAACAGCAGAAACGAATGATGGTGATAGCCGAATGCATGTTGATTTGGAGCAATCTTTCCGAAACGTCATCGAATTTTTGGATATTTTCTGCAATAAAATCGGGAAACGAAGTATCAAAGATTGGAGATCCCAGGAGACGAAGAGAGCTCTTATCTTATCTTATTTTTTAAATTGGAAGAGGAATTTACCGATATTCCTCGATGAAAATGTAGAGAAAAATGCATTCTTAAAATTGGTAGAAGATATCAGCCGCTATGAAAATATAGAGAAGAGAACGAAATTCAAATTGGTAGAGGAATATTAGTCGCTATGAAAATATAAAGAAGAGAATGAGTTTCAAATTGGTAGGTAGAGAGGGCTATCAGTCGCTATGGAGTGCTTTTCTTAAATTGGTAGAAGAATATCATTCGCTATGAAAATTAGCGTGAAAATATTGAGAGGAGAACGAATTTCAAATTAGTAGAGGAATATCAGTCGCTATAAAAATATAAACTGTACGAATTCATGCTTTCTCGAATGCATATTAATTACATTCGAGAAATTGATTCGGTATTTAGTTTTCTAAGCTATTTTTCATTAGATAAAAATGAAAAAATAAGAAAAAAGCCGACGAAAAATTCTAATTCTAGGGTGTCCAGAATCATTGGGCACGCCACAATTGCGGCGATAAGTCCCCTCTTTGAGGAGTGGCTACAGCGGCGCCACGGCGTCCTCACCTTCCGCCTGACGCAGGTACTCACCGGACACGGTTGTTTCGGAAGGTACCTGTTTCGAATTCGGCAGGAGGATACGCCCGGGTGTCAGCACTGCGAGGATCGCCCGGAGGACACGGTGGAGCATACGGTGGAGGTCTGCCCTGCGTGGGTGGAGCAACGCTGTGTACTCGTCGAGGCGATCGGCGGCGGCAACCACTCGCGTCCGGCCCTGGTTCAAGCCATGATCCGGAGCGAGGAGGCATGGGAAGCGGTCACCTCCTTCTGCGAAGCAGTAATGCAAGCGAAGGAGGACGCCAAACGCGTGAAGGAGACCTCGCGCCCCGGCCGCCGCACCAGAAGAAGACGCCCCGGGCGTCGGGAGTCGCAGGGCGATTCCCGGCCACCGTAGGCGTGGGCCTGCGGACGGTGAGCATTGGGTGGCTCGCCATCTGATCAGAATCAGGCCCGGGTCGACGGCGCGCTGTGTTCCACGCGCTCCTCAAAGAGTTGACAGCAAAGCAGATGGGGCCCGCTAGGGCCAGTGCCTGCCAGGGTTGCGGAATTTGTTCGAAAGAGTATCCGCGGCCCTGGAACGCAAAGGGCATTAAAAGGAACACGGATGGGTTTTAGTCAGTAGGAGTCTGACACTCCCTCCTGCTTTACCCAGAGCGGGAGGAGTCATTTGATGATTTCCCATCCTAAAAAAAAAAAGGGAGTCCAGAATCATGCCCTGGACCCATAGAAATCGTTTGTGCGTCGATGTCAGATACACGCGGTATAACCACAGCTAGACCACTTTTATCGCAACGGTGTAATGTGGTTGAGGTACTTTTAAAACAAGCCAAAAAAGCCGTAATCTATAAAAAATACACATTCATCTCACAAGTCACGCGAGAGTTATTTGCAATTACAAGTTTGTTCTCAGCGATTCAAAAATCGAGCCCCAGTGTAAAATTGAAGACGGGAAGCGAGGTACCTACAAAACTTTTAAGATATTTCATTTTGCTAAACAGTAGCGTATATAGCCACGAAACTTGGGAATATAATAAATTGCCTTAAAGTTTCCGAAATGTCGGCTTTTATTCACTCACCCACCGTCGTCATATTCGTCATGGGAATTTTATAAAGCGACGTGAAATATTGGGATTTCTGAGGCATTTTTTGGTTTATTAAACTTGTTCTCTTGTGGTGAGGTTGTAAGAATTATTGTGGATGAGTGGTTTATTTTGTTTGGTAGTGATCGTAATGTGTTTTGAATTCAAGATACCTAGTATGATTATAACCGTTATATGTATTTAGAACAAGGTCAATGGCATCTCTCAAAAATATATTTAGGAAATATAATTTAGTTGAAATTTTTGTCCCTTATGTGTGTAAAGGACTCACCCGGACGGTGGCATGCCCGACACACGTCAACCGTCCCATTCTTCATAATATGCCTCCGGCAGTTATTCGTCAAGATAACTTCGTCCATAATCGCACAGACAACCTTCAGTTTCCCCGAAGAGATCACCGAAACGTAGCCAGGCCACGGCTGCAAAAAATCTACATCGGACCCATAAAAGGCCCGGTAGAAACGCCCGTGAAGCTAAAAAACTAAGAATGATAATATTAGAATAATAATATTGTTATTTCTGAAACCCAACGCTTCCAGTGATTCAACTCTGCTTATAACTTAATCCTATACACTGTTATATTTGAGGATACTCGGAAACAAGACCATAGAGCAATAGAGGCATTGTGTGTTTCACAGTAATGTCCATAGACAAATACAGAGTTGAACGCAAATGTTTATTATTTGGTTATCGAGTTTGCTTAACGGATCACTTTCATATTGTATTGCGCGTGATTTCAGTTTTTTAAATAAAAATATTTTTTGTATTCACCTAATTCCCCAAATACTATTGCATATACTTGGGTAAACTTTTGAAACAATAAAATGTAATGTTTATTAATAAGATCATAATCAGTAGCGGCGTTAGGGTAGGGCGCGGTTGGGCGACGGCCCAGGGCGCCGGATATAGAGGGGCGCCGCAGGCGGTCCACCGGGGCGGCCCGCACCGTTTCTACACCCGACCGTTCGTTGACAGGTTTTTGTACCTAACTCTCGGGTGTCACCCCTAAATGGGTGACGTAATGAAACCCGTCCGACGTGGGGTGTAAAAAATTTCGTGCTCGCTTCGCTCGTTCTTATATTCTGCACTATCGTTGTTCTACACCTTTTCTGCATAACTCAACAAAACGAATATGTTTATATGAATAATCAAAAGAAAATAATGCCTTTCCAGGGTGCATGAATTTTCGAGCTCGCTTCGCTCACTCTTGTGTCCCGCCCTCTCTCAGTTAATTAATTTATTAGACCATAAAGTTACTTCTATTTAAATGAGATCTTTTGAATGAGACAAGAAAATAAAACCTATCCCAAGAATGCGAAAATTTTCGAGCTCGCCGTCGCTCGTTCTTGTGATCTTGTCTCTTTCAATTAATGAGCTTTCTTACATCAGTCCCTAAAGTGTCTTAAACTGAGGTTGAATGCAAAAATTTGCTTATCCGTGTCAGTCAACAAAATTGAGTCTAAAATAACAAAAACAGTCAAAAAAATCAATTGAGCCAATGATGAAAAGAAAATCAAAACAATCCGAGGCAAAGCGCAAAAAATCGCCGATAGAAAAGCAAACTTTTATTTACTACTTACCTTTTTAATAACAATTGGTTATTTATTTTAATAAATAGATATTTAATTATATCCAGTTAGGGGGCGCCGTAAAATTCTCGCCCAGGGCGCCAGTAGTGCTAAAACCACTGATCATAATAATTATGCACAGTTATGCAAAAAAATATATCATTAGAATAGTTTATATCGGGATTGCTACCATGTACCTACCTTTTTATTTGCGAGTTTCCTATATTTACTCCAGAACACGGAGTTACTCCGTGATCATGGCGCTTGCAACAGTGCCGAAATATCGGAAATCTATACTAATATTATAAAGAGGTAACATTTGTTTGTAAGTTTGTATGTAGGGGGTAATCTCAGGAACTGCTGGCACGCTAAGACTAAAAGGAGCCGAGCATTAATGGAGAATGTGACGCAGACGAAGTTGCGTGGGTCAGCTAGTTCGCAAATAAAAAGGCACATGGTAGCAATCCCGATATGAATGTTAGTGACCATCAAAGTTTAAAACAATATAAATACATCTTTATCTTTATCTAGGTACCTATATGTTTAGATAAGGATTACATAATTGTAACCAACATGCATCTCTGCGTTCCCAACGTAACATCACATAAGCCTCGTTTGATTTTTCTGCCTAAACACACAATAACAATAAATTATTCAGCCCAAAAATAACAGCTCCAAAGTACCCCCTCAGGAATTTCCGTCATACAGCAAGCCTGAAATGAAATGAGATGAAATTTGTTTGGGTATTTTCGAAATTTAAGGATGGGAAATCATCAAATGGCTTTTCCCGCTCTCTTCACACTTTAATTGACTAAATCCCTCCCCAAAGGTGGCTGCAATACTCCATGCAGGATCGGACTTGTGCTTTGTATAGGGTTAAAAGCTGCCCAGGGCAACCTGTTAGGATGCCCAGATTTTTGGGCTTTGTACACAATGGTGGCGCCGAAGTTGAGACTGGGTGTCAACTTCATGCAGGGAGAACCGACCTCTGAGGAACTCCGACACCAATAGCCATGACGTCAGAGGAGCTGCCGTCAACGACTTCGCGGAACGACCGTTCACTAAGGAAGTCTGAAATCAGCTAGGATGCCATAAGCAGTAAGCTTGCTGAGTAGACTTGCGTGCCAGACCCTGTCAAGGCCTTCGAAATATCGAGAAACAGGGCAAGTGCTTCGCAGAGGTGGATAAAAAAAAAGTTTTTTTATGTTTTACAAATACCTTATTGTTTCTAAGGGGGTTCTTTGGAGCTGTTGGCTTTATACTGAGCAGTTAGTGTTGAGTGGACAAAGGTAATGGAGAGAAAAAAAAATTGAGGCTAATAACTAGTATACAGGGTGTTGCAGATGTGCGTTGTTATATGACAACGGGTAATGGGACAACATAGGCTCACAAAATAAAAAAAATCGGCCAAGGGCGAGTCGGACTTGCGCACCGAGGGTTCCGTACAAACCTGTAGGTATTATATTATAAGCAAAAGTTGCAATTTACGATTTATGACGTATTAAAAAAAAACTACTTACTAGATCATGTTCAAACCAATTTTCGCTGGTAGTTTACATGGTAATATACATCATATATTTATTTTAGATTTATCATTCCCTTATTTTAGAAGTAACGGGGGGGGGGCACACATTTTACCACTTTGGAAGTGTCTCTCTCGCAAACTGTTCAGTTTAGAAAAAAATATTTCAGAAACCTCAATATCATTTTTGAACACCTATCCATAGATACCCCACACGTATGGGTTTCATGAAAAAAAAAAATTTAAGTTTCAGTTCTAAGTATGGAGACCCCATAATTTTATTGTTATTTTTCTATTTTTGTGTGAAAATCTTAATGCGGTTCACAGAATACATCAACTTACCAAGTTTCAACAGCATAGTTCTTATAGTTTCGGAGAAAAGTGGCTGTGACATACGGACGGACGGACAGACAGACAGACAGAAATGACAAATCTATAAGGGTTCCGTTTTTGCCATTTGGCTACGGAACCCTAAAAAGTACATATTGATTCGACTTCCTTAAAATATATCTACCTAAACGTGTATATAAGTTATCAATCTAAGTGTATAATATGTCACTGGATAATGGCAAACTCTGTAAGATTGTAAATTATCGCGTGAAAATGTAAACAATTTTTTCTAAATAATACACGGATTTATTGGAAACTGTTGAACTTAGATGGGATTTATAAGGGGATAAATATAATGACCACCATAAAATGCTTTGATACCCTTAGTTTTGTAACCAAAAATATCTACTTAACACCAGAAAAATAAAGTCTAAAAATACAATAGTACCTACCAGCTATTTTAGTCACGACTCCAGTTTAAATTGTATTCGACCACCATATTTAGTAAATGATCACCAAATCTTAGCGAGCAAATTAATGTTCAGTTAGTATAATATTCAAATTCTATAGTAACGTGTCTGCGTCAGATCCCCTCTATGGCTGGTGAAACATGTGGGTTAGGTTAGGTTAGAACCATGACCATTAGCGCGCGAAGGCGAGCGAGCGAAGCGAGCGTGCCGTGGCAGCGGCCGCCGAGCGCCAGATCCCTTCTATTGTTGGTGAATCATTTGGTTTAATCGGATAACGAGATGTTATTTTTTTGCGTATCATTTTAACTATTTTTGGGTTAGAATATTTTTTTTTTGGAGTTGGTTTGCTTAAATAGGATAGCAAGATGTTATAACTTTGGTTATAAGTTTAAATTAAAATGCGGGTTTAATTTTGGTGATCATTTACTATTTTTGACTGCTAAATGTTACTATATCTGGTGGTAAGATAAACATAAGCCGATTTATAATACCTATACAAAACGATTTATTCATAACTAGCTGACCCGCGCAACTTCGTTCGCGCCACATTTTCCATTATTGCTTAGCGTGAAGATATATAGCATTCCTCAATAAATGGGCTATCTAACACTGAAAGAATTTTTCAAATCGGACCAGTAGTTCCTGAGATTACCCCCTACATACAAACTTACAAACAAATTTTACCTCTTTATAATATTATATAGTATCTATATAGATATATTATAATCTAATCAAGATTTATTACAATCTAACGGAGTCTGCCAGTTTCCGGTGATATCTACAAGACATCCATCAATTGAGTGGAATTTTTATAACTTTACCTATACTGTATTTTGTCAGATCAAAGTAAGAAATGAAGATTTTATTAGTCAAATTCGCTTTTCATTAAAACGCTGAATTCAAAGCAGTACATTTAAAAAAAATTATAACTTTTCAGTTTTGACACTAAAACCTTTAAGAAAATGTTTGATGTACAATTCCTTCTGACGGGATTTATAATTAGCTTTACATTATTGCCTTATCTATATCTATACTTATAATAAATGTGTAGAGAGGTCAATTCTGTACATGAAATATATTTCCAAAATAACTATCAGGGGGTGATTAGGGATCGATACTGATGCCAAAAATGCAATCAGTACAATTTTTGTCTGTCTGTCTGTCGGTCTGTCTGTCGGTCTGTCTGTCTGTCTGTCTGTCTGTCTGTATAACCGTTATAGAAACAAAAACTACTCGACGGATTTTAACGAAACTTGGTATAATTATTTTTCAAACTCCTGAGCTGGTTATAGTATACTTTTCATCACGCTACAATCAGAAGAAAAAATGAAAAAAAAAATGAAAATGTGAAAGTTTGGTTGTTTGTTAGTCAATCACGCCAGAAGGGCTTAACGGATCTTAATGAAATTTAGAACAAAGATAGATTATAGTCTGGAATAGCACATACGCTACTTTTAATCCCGGGAACATGTTCCCTAGGAATCACGCGTGCGAAGCCGCTGGCAGAAGCTAGTAATTAAAAAAAACAAGATACTTACCCTGTATACTAGTTATTTAAGCCTCATTTTATTTTCACAATCATCTTCATTACCTTTGTCCACACAACACTTACTGCTCAGTATAAAGCCAACAGCTCGAAAGAACCCCCGCAGGAATTCCCGTCAACCAGGAGACCTTCCTCCTAACAGCACTCTCTCATTTAAAACTCGATCTCGTAATGTCTGGCCTCATAAAGAGAGGGTCATAAACGACAGAACATTTTACATCGTTATTTGTTTATGTGGTTTCAAGGGAATCTCGTAAAGCTTCAACATAATTTGGAAGTACCTGTGAGAGTTTTAAATTAAGAGTCGTAAGTATTTTATAGAATACCGGGACATAAATGGCAGTGTCATAAATTGATTCGGTAACATCGAAAGGGATCTCGCGGCCAATGACGTATTATATATAGACACGCCATAAACCAACATCGCGGCGCTTAAAAACGGCGAAAATACTAGATAGCTACTAATACGCATGCAGAAAGGGAAAGAAAATATGTCACCGTACGGCGGGATGCCTGTTGCTAGAGGGAGATAAATATACATCTTCAGTTACGTCACAGGATAAGTAATAGTCAAATTGACATCAAAACAAACGTAGTGTCGCGCGACAGGTTGGTGCGTAACTAAGCGCGATGTGGCCAATTGGCTGCATTTCGTGTTGTCATTTTAGAGTGCGGACAATGTATCTATAGTTTTATATATCATTGCTCGCGGCGGGATGCTGCGGCACTTCGTGGGATGGTTTGGTAGGCCGCCGGAATACTACAGTTAGCTTTGTGCTTCCGCGGCATCCCTTCATGAGATTTAAGCGGCTATTGTGCGCAGACCGGTGTCAAAATCCTCTGCCATTCCGTTTCATCACTGGAATCAAAAGTACCTCACAATTTAGGACCCTATAGTTTCAGTATACATATAAATAATCAATGGTGCTTGGCAACTGGGCTTAACCCAGTTGTTGACCGAGCTTATTGACCCAGCTTATTGACCGAGCTCTAATCTGAATCCTGCCTGATAAGGAAATGATAGGTATTTAATTTTCCTACTACTCTGCTGTAGGTACTCTTTTGATTTATTTCGTTGCGGGATCTAAGACAATTGAATCGTTTCTCTGGGACTCGTCGGGTTTCATTAGCTCGGCGTTTTTCTGGTGGTCGCCACTGTTGATTCGGGCTTTCTAGAGTTGCAGTGGTTGGGAATGTGTGGCGGGCTTGTTGTCCCAAAAAAAATATTATTCTTGACTTGAGATGTATCCCGCTGAAGAAAGAAGCAGTAGCGGAAGAAAGATAAATCTATAATTCTATACTAATTTTATAAAGCAGAAGAGTTTGTTTGTTTGGTTAAACGCGCTAATCTCAGGAACTACTGGACCGATTTGAAAAACTTTCAATGTATGTATCGAGGAAGGTATAGGCTATATATCATTACGCTAAGTCTAATAGGAGCGGACAATTAAAGGAAAATGTGACGCAGACGAAGTTGCGCGGGTCAGCTAGTAAATCAATAAATGAGTAAACAAGAAATTCCAGTACTAAAACTAGATGCAAATGATCATTTAGCTTATTACCTAGGACACTTAAACTAACTTTCGATAGTGAATTACTTAGCATAGATACTCACTTACTTACTATAAAATTTACTTAGCTATGTGAAACATTCAGCACTTTGTATTCAAATCAACCGGGAAAAGTGTTTAACATTTTACTGCTCTACTAAAGGCCCCTAAAATACTTAAACGAGCCTTGCCTTGCCTATTTAGAACTTACCTGAGGATTTAATAACCAATATAAAGACCTATCACTGAAACAATAAAGTCTAAATTACATTACGTTAACTGCATTACAATTTGGCAAATCTATAAAACGACTAAGTTAAAATTGCTGTTTAGGGTACTCTATTTGTGGGTGTTAAGGTTCAGATTTGCGTTTTTTGGTGTTTGCGGGAGTAGTGTTTGGGGTTATAAATCGTGTGTGTCACTGGACTCCAGTTTTCAGTTCATTTACCAAATAAACTTGGGTGAAGTAATAACAAAGTTTGGTAAAGTAATATCTGGTGTTCAGAGCTATAATGAGTTGGATGTGGCAATCAAATATTTAGTTTAAATAAGTAGTGCTTTTGCAAACGGACACAATCTTATATATAAAATTCTTGTGTCACGGTTACCTTACTCCTCCGAAACCGCTTTACCAGTTTTACCAAATTTTATATGCATATTCAGTAGGTAGGTCTGAGAATCGGGTACTATTTATTTTTCATAAGGGTTGTCCCTCGCTAAATTTTTTTTTTAATTTGGTAAATTTTTTTTTTCTATAATGTGGCACTAAAAATACATATAACCATACATTTTTACCCTTCTATCACCAACCCTTATTTTTTAATAGCGATATTCGCGGGTCAGCTAGTAATTTTATAAAGAATTATTTTAGGGTTCCGTACCCAAAGGGTAAAACGCGACCTTTTTACTGAGACTCCGTTTTCAAAGTCTAAGTACGACGAGTTTGTTTAGTTGAACGTGCTTATCTCAATCTGGAATATAAATCTTTTAATCTGAATAGCCCATATATTGAGGAATGCTATTGGCTATATTGCATCAGGCTACAACCAATAGAAAGGCAGCATTATTGAAAAGTTTGACGCAGACGAAGTTGCGCAGCTCAACTCATCTCCCGGATCTTGCCACATCAAAACTTAAATTCCCTCTCAAATGTAGTGCAGAGAGGACAGTACAGAGATACGCATCGCGCTGCACTCGCGAGTATGTAAAGACGCAAGCACATCGAGCTGCTACAACAATCTGTCTTGTTAGATTTACAACTTTATTGCTAAAGAGATTGGGTTCAAATTTGTTTCAGCTACGTGCAGCAATGTTAACACATTGCTGCACGTAGCTGGTCTCTATCACTACATATTTTGAAACAAAGTCCTCCGCCGCGTCTGCCTGTCTGTTCGCGATAAACTCAAAAACTGCTGCACTGATTTTCATGTTGTTTTCACCAATGGACAGAGTGGTTCTCGAGGAAGGTTTTAGTTTATAATTTGTCAAGCGGACGAAGCCGCGGACATCAGATAGTATTTATTATGAAAAACTCAAATATTTTAATGAAATCACAGACTGTATTGTCAGAAATTATCACCAAAATAAAAACAAATTAGCGTTTTGCTTGCGTTAATAAAGATTTTATTTAGCCTTTAGGCCCGTCTCCAGGGCCCCATAGGTAACTGTACCAAAATTCATCAAAATCGGTTCAGCATTTCAGGAGTTCAAAGGAACAAACGAATTTTTGCATGAATTATATTTTATCATGTAGGCAGTAAGGTATAACGACCCCCTGACATGGACAATTTGACGGCCGCCATTTGGCTGCCGGGACCACCGGTTTACACGTGCCTTCCGAAGCTCGGAATCATCTTTTATTAGACAATCAGGTGACTCAAGCCTGCAATATCTTAGCCAAACTGGAAAAAACATTATAAAGTATGCTTACCGTGAGAATCGAACCGAATGTGGTTTAAGCCACGACCACCGGGTCAAACGCTTAAACCACTTTCGGTACCAACCGTCCTCAAACAAATCATCGCATTATCCGGTGAGGTAGTGGACAAACACGAGTTTGTCAATAAGAAATTTATTGAATTTGGCTCTCATCACCCAAAGGCGTGTAAAGAATGGCCAATGGCATTCAGTCCAGAAGTCTAAATTAGTTCTACTATCATACTAATATTATAAATGCGGAAGTTTGTGAGAATGGTTGGATGGATGTGTGTTTGTTATTCAATCGCGTCAGAATGCCAGGCACAGAGGTAAATTATAGTCAGAAATAACACGTAGGCTACTCCGCGTAATCGAATCCGCTGACAGAAGCCAGTTAAACTTAAAACCACACCGAAACTGACAAGAAATTACATTATTTTCTTTTAAATCCTACACGAGCATGAACAATTATCATAATTCAAGTCTTCCCAAAATAAACACGGACAACAAGCTCGGAGTTTCTCTAAAAGCTTCCAGAAGAAATATTCTTTCCGGACATAAAACGAAATCGCTTTAGCAATTTCGCTCAAATATCTTCGGAAAGATAAAATTGCAAGTTTTCACGAATATCTGGACGCGGACCGTGTAAACAGTATTTATTGCCCGATTGATGGTAGTATTTAATGGTCTTAATCTTTTAAACGTTTAAGTTTGTCGTTAGCGACTCCAAGCAGGAGGTGGTTCTCAATTCATAGGAATCTTTTTTTTAAATATTATGTTGAATTCAAAGATGAAGAGAAATCAACCCGCAACACATTCAACTCTAATCTTTTTAAAGTCAGAGTAAACAGACTTCTTCTGGATAAGTTCACTCCATCTTCGACTTTGTCTCTGCCACCTCTGACCAAGACTAGAGTCAAGAGCAAACCCACCCATCTCGAAAAAAAAAATGGATTCTTTTCTAGTACTTAATCTCGAAGATTATTTTGTAAAAAAACGTTACTTAAGGCACGTTCTAGTTGTATACATAGACATCTTATTCATAAAAAATTGAATTGTTTAGGGTATTTAGCAGATTATAAATTCCGATTCTCTACAGAGAATTTTCCTAGTCAGGCTTTTTTAAGGATGAAATGACGCCGTCCGCTTTGGGCGGAGAAAGGAGTGTCAGACTCTTACTGACTAAAACACATCCGTGTTCCTCTTAATGCCATTGGCGTTCCAAGGCCGCAGTTACTTAACAACCAGCTTAATTAAAGGTTTGTCAAAAAAAAATTATAAATGGCTACGCAATCTGCATACCCTTTGAGAGAGACAGGCATGATGTTATTACTTTTTATACTACGCCGAGATAAATTAAAGCAAAATACCTAAACTAAAACTTATCCTTACAACTGCACAATCCTAAGCAACTCCTTAGTCACCAAATCGGTACGTGATTTTCCGAAGACCTTCGTCAATATGAAGGAAAATTTTATGTTCGAAACGTCAAAAGCGACATGAAAATTCACTATAAAGTGACGTCACCTGCTCTGGGAACACAATAACTTGGTGTGTAAGAAAAATTGGTGGAATGGCGAAGCTTGAGTCGCATTTTCTTATCATTGTTCTGTGTTTTTTGTGTATGAAAAATTGAATCAAGAAATTTATTTATTTATTTATTTATTTAGACTTTATGCACAATAGTGGTACATGGGCGGACTTAATGCAACAAGGCATTCTCTACCAGTCAACCTTAGGGTTAAAAAGACTACATGCACTGTGGTAGGTGTACAACAAACAAATAAAAATAAAATATAATTGAAATGATTGATTGATTGATTTTTTTTTATAATTGAAATTGTAACGTGATGAAATTCATTTGATAGGTTTCAGTAGTAATATTCTGTAAAATTTCACCATAAAAGCTTAGATGAAGTGAGTTTTCATTAGCATCATAATCAGAGTGATTATCAGCTCACGTCAAACTGAGCTCATTATGATTTTATGGGAAAAGCTAAAAATATTTAAAAATGGCGTCAAATTAACATATCGTAACACAGTAAATACTTGGCAACGTTTAGCCAAGTAAGTCAAACAAAAGTTTATTTACAAATTACATCCGTCGTTGCCAGCAACATGTTACAGCAACAAAACATTTACGTTGGTGTAACGTTGCATAAAATTTTCCGATAAACATCGAACCTTTCATACGTTATTTGATTACAAGTCCGTCTATACAGAAAACCGTATCAATAAACTAAAATCGACACCAGTGAGAGACCCCTTTTTACCAGAAACCCAGAAACTTACAGAGATGGTGGTCGGGACAGAATTTCATTAAGCAAACGGGACCCCGCCTGTTCCATTCACAAGTGCTGCAAAAGGCTATAGTTCTGGCGCATTTGATAACACGATTGATTCTTGAAGGCTGTGTTAGATGACGAAATGGGAAAAAAATATTTCAATGGTTTTTATTGATATGATTTTAATGTTATAGGGAAATTTCCCAATTTTTCAGTTCCTGTTGTGATGCTTTTCAAGTTGACTATCCTGTAGGATACTTAATGCTTTTTGGGTGTGCCATACGAATCCCTGTATGATACCAAATCTTTATTAAGAAAACGCAATGTTTTATATCCTGTGGGCCCCCGAGATTGTGTGTCAACAAACTAGGGGGATGGATTCTCTTTCAGTAAAACTTACGGCGCAATAGGCGTCGCGACGCTTAAGGTGGGTTTCACACAAGATCAACGGTCCCATAAATTTTCTGGACACACTTTAAGAAATCATTAAGAATACCAAAATAAGGACAATGGTAAAATAAATAACAAGATAATTATACGCACTAAGAATTATAAGAAAAAAAAATTACCTAACGCAAATACATCCTACTAAATATAGTCTATTAATTTAGGTCAAAATAAAATCGCTTGAAACAGTGTTTTTTTTTGCTTGGATATTTTTGGTTGGAACGTACTGAACGCTGTGTTAATAATTGTTCATCCATTTTAATGGGACCATAAACAATACGTGTGTGTTTAGCTTTTAAAACCTTCCTCAAAGCTTTAAGGTTAAGCACACCCAAACTATACAAGTAGTTATTATAGACGTACAGCGCAATTAAAAGTCTTTAAACGTAATTAGTTTTAGTATAAATAACTTAAGTGACGAGCTCGAATAAAACCAATCGTAAATTCGTGTCATTATTATTGTACAAAGCACAAAGCTGAAAATAAAACGCTACAAAATACATATAATAACCGAGGGTAATAATGATTGGATCTGTAATTTTTCCTTTTGTTATGTTTGAGCGCCATATTTCAACTGGGCATTTTTTTCAACGTAAGTAAAAATACAAAGGAAAAAATGCTGATTGTTCAAGTTATTTATTCCCAAATAATCAGTACAGCAATTGGTATGCAAAATCATTCGCCGTCTTATTTTGCCTAAAGGATTTGGCTTATTAAGCCAAGGATACACTCGCATAGAATGGGGGACCCGAATCAGTGCCATAAACAAAATCTCGATACAGAATTACGGAAGTGACATTATTGGAGCAGAAACAAGTCAACAATCCTTGTTTGTTGGAGTTCGAGGAGGATTCAAAGGGAAAAAATCAGCCGCGTAGAAAATTGGGACTTCGGCACTCTTGAATGTGGGAATATAATCTACTTTTAACGTACAAACACTGTATTGATTGGCTGGGGAGATTTTGCTATTTTTGGAAAGAATTGGTTTTATTTGTGGCTTAGCGACAAATACTTGTTGATTTATTTTAGGCCCATAGAATGTTGCTAACCTAAGTGAGTGAAATAAATAACTGTTAATTTTATATCGATTAAAAATCGTTGAAGATTCTTCAATATCTGTCAACTGAACTTTTACTAGGGTATTTTAATGGAGAAATTCGTGAGAAAGAAATCCAAAAAAATATTAGACAAGAATTTTTTCCCCTTTTTTCACGTAAGCGAAAAATTGCAACGATACAGTGCGTTGAAAACTCGCGTGACGTCATTACGATAGTACAATTTTTAATAGCGCCGTGATGCCACCGGTCCCCACCCTTCAACTTTGATGTCATGGTTTTATCTCCGTCGCAAACTTTGTCTCTGTCATATATCTGACCTAGACTAGATTCAAGAGCAAACCCTTCTCAAATAATTAAAAAAAAAAAATGTTTCGATTTCAAATGGCAGAACTTAGGCGTCAATTGATGCAGTGTGTTGTTGGGTTGTAGTGGAAACAATCTTATATACACCACTAATTTTTAATTAGTACAAATACTAAAAGGGCTTATTAGAAAAGGTCTTGTTATTATATATGTAAAGTCTCAATAAATAATATTCATAAACAGCAAAGTTATTAACGTTTGTTTATATCCCAAAATGTCACTCAATTTATGGTAAACGAAAAAATAAGCAATCCAAACTTTTCTTTCGCACTTTAATTGGGCTGAGGACCAACAAAATTATCAACTTTTTACAATTAAGTATTTTTTAAGAAATCATTTGAGATACCTACTCAAGTAAAAATAAATCAAATTAAACAATTTTGGGATTTCGTTTTTTTTTTTACTTTTGACTGCAAAATTATGATCAGTAATGGGTACGGGAACAGCCCCATTTTTTTTGTACTAATTAAAAAATAGTGTTGTATCTTCATGCAAGGCGAAGCCTCAGAAAACCCACCACAATGCACGGGAAGGCTATGCCACGTGCATAGCCTTCACATATTGTTTTCGCCTTTTACATCAATCTGGAATCTAAACCAATAAAGGTTATTTTTCCTTACAACTGGATTCTCAACCTCGTTTAAAAGCGAAAAAAGTGCAGTGCCATACGTTTCCTCGCCCTCTAAAGTTTAATTCCCATCTGTATACAGCTCGCCTGATATTACAAGTCGCATCACGTCGACGCCCGCGGTCTTCGTCTTTTGAAATATTAACTCTCGCCAATTTATGCTGCCCTGGTAGTCCCAGTCAAGGTAACTGATACGATTATTTCTTTTTTGGTTTAAATTGTTAACTTTATTTGTCAAGATGTCAAGGTCAACTACGGGAGAGATCCGTTGAAGTCATTGGGAGAGGCAGTTTTCATGGTTGCGTGTTTTATAAAGTTTTGTAGCTTGTAGCTAAAGAAACTCGGAAAGAGACCAGTATATATTGAATTATTTATCTACTTAGAATCACATTTTTAGGGTTCCGTAGCCAAATGGCAAAAAACGGAACCCTTATAGATTCGTCATGTCTGTCTGTCTATCTGTCCGTCCGTATGTCACAGCCACTTTTTTCCGAAACTATAAGAACTATGCTGTTGAAACTTGGTAAGTAGATGTATTATGTAAACCGCACCCTTTCAGACCTGGCGTACACAAATGTACACATTAAATATAAAAATATATTTAGGTATTAATTTCGCATCAACTGCAATTGAGAACGTTTGTATCCATATGTAAACATTTTAAGCTACAAAAAACGATTTTACTACCGCCATCTCTTATCATATTCTGTAATTTTTTTGACAAGTTGCGACCAGTGGCTGACCGAAGTTGGAGCTCTGGAGGTAAGCTTACTATTTTATTTCAAAAAATTAGGAAATAGTGAATTATACGCATTTGCAAAAATACGAATTGATGTGTTATATTACTGAAGTCATCGGTAACATACATTTTGAGATTTTTATTCTATTTTTGCACCAACTAACTCAATTTTTATATTTGTACACAAATGTACACATCAGGCGTGAACATTGTTTTCACGATTTGTTCAAATATTCTGACAGTGTTTCAAAATCATTTATAAAAGTTATTTGAACAAATTATTTTGACGTAGTTGATGCTATAAATTGGGGTCAGATATTAGTTTACATTTTCAGATTAAAAAAAACGCCGATATGTTTTTACCGGATGCCTATAAAGCACTAAATGAAGTAGATCTTTCTGATTTGGAGTTTTCATCTGATGAAGAAGAAAGGATTGGACTTGCGTCTAAAAGGGAGTTGCGGTTGGTCCGAGTTGGTACCGACGTTATAAACCATAACCAGCGAGAAGTATTCCCAGCTGACATGGACGATGATGAAGGATCTAGCTCATCCTGGACCGGAATGACTGATCAGGAAGCACACATTCCTAACACCAGTGAAGTAGTACCCGAAGTACCACCGACCACAGAAGTAGACACCTCTGACGAAAATATTCTACGGAATGTTACGCCTAAGCAAAACATTAGCTGGAGACAAAGGGAACTTGTAAATACAATAATATCGAGGTTTTTCTCAAGAAGTGAGCAGTTATGAAGAAGACGTGACTGTGGTCAAGTGGTTAGACAGTAAAATTACGCACCTAGCTTCAAATTTTGTAGGTATTGGAGAAAAAGATTTCGTTAGGAGGTGGTGTAAAAAAGAGAAGAAATTTATTGAAGTCGAAGGCCCCGAAGTTGTCAAGAAGTATAATAATGTAATGGGAGGAGTTGACTCATTAGACCAACTCATGAGCTACTACAGGACTTTTATAAAATCAAAAAAATGGACTCTTCGTATGATATTTCATGCCTCAGACTTAGCAGGGGTTCAGGCATATCGAGAGTACCAAATTTACAATGATTTGCTAGGTGTACCAAAAAATAAGCAACTTACGCTGCTTCACTTTCGTCGTCGGCTGTCTGAAAGTCTGGTGTTGCGAAATAAAATGAACATTGGTAAAAGAGGACGGCCAATTGGCAGTAGCCCAATTCCGCAGATTATACCTAGAAGACCAGGAGAGGTTCGTCCTGTAGCTGAAATAGCTCGAGACAGTGTTAGGCATTTTCCTGCACATGATGAGGGACTTGGAACACGGTGCAATATGGTGGGATGTAAGGGAAGAACCCGGATCAAATGTATAAAATGCAAAGTTCACTTATGCCTTACTAAAGATAAGAATTTTTTCTTAGCATTAATTCATACGTAATATAAGAATGACTGACTTGTGTGCCAATTATTCACCCATCCCAAAGAATAAATCCTTTTTTTTTTTTCTTAATGATAATATTTTCGTTTTGTTATTTTTATAAATACAATTAATATTTCCTAATAAAAAAATGCTAAATAAAATGTTTTATGATTTCAGAGAAACATGTGTACATGTCACGGATGTGCACATTTTTACACAAAAAGAAAAACTTTATTTTCTTGAAAAGTCGACAGGCAGGATTTTTTTCTTTATTTTTCCTTAGTTCTTTCTACCCTAGTCTAGATACAGGGATTTTTTTAGATTGATCGGAGAAAAAATTTAAATTGCGATCTGAAAGGGTGGGTTCCCCATACTTAGAACTGAAACTCAATTTTTTTTTTCATCAAACCCATTCTTGTAGGGTATCTATGGATGTTCTTTAAAAATGATATCGAGTTTTCTAACATCAGTTTTTTCTAAACTGAACAGTTTGCGCGAGAGACACTTCCAAAGTGGTAAAATGTGTGTCCCCCCCCTCTTTACTTCTAAATTATGTGAATCATAACTAAAAAAAATATATGATATACATTACCATATAAACTTCCACTGAAAATTAGTTTGAGCGAGATTTAGTAAGTAGTTTTTTTTTTAATTAGCTATTTATTTATTTATTTATTTATTTATTTAAATAGAACGGCCGAAACCAATTACACTATTTAACATAATTAAAATAGATTTCACTCAATCATGCTTCTTCTCACAAAAATTCAAACATTCTGACATTATCATCTTCCATTCATCCGCAAACATATCAAGACCTGTTCTTGAGTCCAGGAGAGCGTTAATAGAAGCTACAGTCCGAGGAATAGGTGATTTGGAGTGTGCAATAGTACGGCTAGTTGGAACAGCCAGTAAGCGGTGCTTTCTGCCACGACAGTAATTGTCTGGGACAAATAGATTGCAGACTTCATTATGCAAATCAGGATCATCGATAATCCCCCTAAGAATTTTAAATATTACAGCCATCTGATCACGCGACCGTCTTACTTCTAGAGAGTTGAAACTTAAGCAACCCAACAGGAATTTAGTGGGATACAAGTAGGGATAAAACCCGTACATGTGCTTGTAAAGGTATCGGAGGAATGCTTTTTGAACTTTCTCTAGAACCAACGCATACTGCTTCTCAAAGGGATTCCATACGCACGCACTAGACTCAAGCTTGCTACGAACCAATGCCCCAAACACAAGCCTGATAACGTGGGGGTTGTGGAAGTCACGACAGTTCCTTAAAACGAAGCCAAGGCGCCTGAAGGACTCCTTAGCAGTGGATGAGATGTGGTCGTGAAAAGTGAGCTTACGGTCGAATATGACTCCCAGATCTTTCATGGAATCAGTTCTTGTAATAGTATCTCCATTCAGTTTGTATAGAAAATTGACCGGGTGCCGCATGCGGCCGAAAGACATCACGTAGCATTTTGATTCATTAAATAGCAATTTATTTTTTAAACTCCAATTATATACTGCATCAGTGTCTGATTGCAGAGCTTGGCAATCGCGCTCAGATTTAATTTCATAAAATAGTTTTAAGTCATCAGCATATAAGAGGGATCTAGCATTAACAACCACATCAGGGAGGTCATTCACCATCAAAATGAAAAAGAGTGGGCCGACTACCGAACCTTGACTCACACCCGAGCGAGTGTGGTATGGGAGTGACTCGTATAAACCTAGTCTGACAAACTGTTGTCGGTCCCGCAAATAGTCTGCAAGAAGCCGCAGGAGCCCCGGAGCAACACCTATTGCACTGAGCTTTGACAGCAAGACGTCATTGTTGACCCTGTCGAACGCCTTTTGAAAATCAAAGTAGAGAACGTCTACCTGGCGTTTGCGATCAAGACTAGTAGAGATGTAATTAACTAGTGTGAGTAAATTGGTGTTAACAGATCTCTTCTCGCGAAAGCCATGCTGCTCATTGCACAGGTACCGCTCCACTTGCTTGTAAATGCCTTGGTGAAGGACATTCTCGAAAACTTTTGCGGGAGAAGATAGTATCGCTATTGGGCGATATTCATCTACTGAAGATTTATTCAAAGATTTTGGTATAGGAGTCACGCGTGATATCTTCCATGGTGGTGGATATACTCCGGATTTTAGAGCTAAATTAAAAATGTGGTTTAGGGGCGGAATGAGAAATTCCTTCCCCTCTTTTAGGAACCATGGAGGAATATTATCAGGACCAATAGAGCTGTTGAGTTTAAGTTTATTTATTCCGTTGCTCACGTCACTTTCGGTGAAGTTGAGAATGTTAATATAATTACTAATGTTACAGTTGCCTGGATTGGCTAAATTCTCTATATTCTCGAGGTCCAACTTTGGTACTTCAGTTTGGAAGACGCTCGCAAAATATTCTGCGAACGCCTCAGCAGCTGCCACACCACAGTGAGTTTTACCGTTGTGCGATACGTTTGGCTCAAACCCGCCCTTTGATCTGAGGTTAGAAATATGCTGCCAGAATTCTTTGGGGTTTTTCTTAATATTCCCTTCAATGCGCCTAATATAATTATCATAGGCAGCCGAAATACGAGACTTTAAGCCAGATCTATAGTCAGAGAATTGCTTATATATTAGTTCACATTTACTCTTTTTCCAGGCAGAATGTAATTTTACTTTTTTCTGGATGTCCTGAATAATATCTGATGTAAACCAAGTTGGATATCTTCTATTTATCTTTCGGTTTCGGCATTTTTTAATACTTCATAAATCGTAAACCGCAACTTTGCTTATAAAATATACCTACAGGTTTGTACGGAACCCTCGGTGCGCAAGTCCGACACTTGGCCACTGGTTTTTAAAAGAATCAAAGACAAATTACTCTTTATGACAACTATTTCATAAAAATCAAATACATTCAGGAATCCTAATTTGGGAATTTCAATGATGATCGATGGAATCCTCGCAACTGTCACAATACCTATGTAACGTATGTCTTTCAATAGCTTTTATGCTGTAACAATGTCGAATACGACATAAAAGAATTTCATAAAAAATAAATATCACTCTTCATTCACAACATTTCGACGATGCGATATCAAAAATTCCTTTTCTACCTGATTGCACTCATACAGCGCAAATAAAAAAAAAAAATCATGAATGTTTTCATTAAGTTTTTACTACATTTACTTTGAAACTACATATTCAGTTCCAATCTATTTATTAGTGTCATGGCAACTACAAAAGCCATTAAACCATGAAATTGAATTTGTTTTCCATACACTTTTCAACCTAACTCATTTCCCTCCTCCCGGTCGTAAGGACATTAAAACTGGGACATGGGACATAAATAACAGTAGAATTAAAAGCGACATTATTGATTCTATAAGCAGTATCAAATACTAGTTGACCCACCCGACTTCGTCTGCGTCACATTTTTCATTAATGCTCCGTTCTTACTGGTTGTAGCGTGATGTTTATAGCCTATAGCCTTCCTCGATAAATGGTATATCCGACATTAAAAGAATTTTTCCTTTCGAACAAAGCAGTTCCTGAGATTAGCGCGTTTAAACAACCAAACAAGCAAACTCTTCAGCTTTATCTGTATGTATAGATGAACTGTCGTAAAAGAACTTTGAATATAAAATATGTCGCTCGTACAGAATCGTAACTTCTGTTTTATTGCAAATATATTTATGCAACCTTTTACCTTATGGACTAAGAACCCAGAGCTGCTAGACCTCTCTTATTTTCTCACTAACTAAATGTGTGGTATCGAGTAGTGTTAGTATGTACTTTTGACAAACTCATAACAGAACCTGCTATCTTAGGCCAACTGCCGATTCCCAGGTGCCAAGGCCATTGAATCATTTTTTTTAACCGACTTCCCAAAAAGGAGGAGGTTCTCAATTCAGTTGTACTTTTTTTATGTTTGTTACCTCATAACTCGGACAATTATGAACCGATTTGAAAAATTCTTGTCTTTATCTGAAAGAATATACTTGCAGATTGGTTCCATTTAAATTTAATTGAAATTGGTTACGAAATTTGGATTTTAAATCGAAATAGCGGGAATTCGTATACTTGGATGATGGTTTTATGTCATCCAAGTAATCGAAATTTCGTATGCCTTTCTGCGTTTAGCAGTGGTGTTGTTAGGTGTGGGGTACCACTAAAAAGGTGTTTCTGTTAGTTTCTTTTTGTATTTTGACACCGCCTTCCGAAATTAAAATTATTTTTTACTTGATAGTGTTTTTTTTTTTGGAAGTCGGTTGTATTTTTTGTAATTTTTTTTTTTTAAGTCTGTACTGATTCTTATTCATTTAACAATTCTCCAAATTAAAAAAAATAAATAAATAAAAGAACACTCTAAGGACCAATTAGCAATTATAATAATACTCTAAGAGCTGGTCGCCACCTCAAGTGAGATTCTATTCACAAGGCTCAAAGTGCATCGTGGATTTAGTAGCAGTAAACATCAAAAGCTTAAGTCTGGCAAGATTCGTGAAAAAATAAGAGAGGTCTGGCAGCTCTGGGATCTCAGTCTCAGGCCAACATTAAGGTATTTCCCTTTTTAATAGATTATGTGCCATGTTTATCGCTGAGGCCAATGTTCGCTCCACCAATAAAAGTCAAGAGAGCAAATTCGAAAATGATGTTGAATTATTATATTTTTATTAGGGTAGCAAATATATTTTTTTACAATGTTTTGCTGATAGGTACTTTATTTGGGCTGAATCGGCTTTTGATAGTACCAAAAGTGGATCATACTTACAGCACTTAGTTACTGTAGTAAGGTTACTCTTTGAAAGCTTCTAAATCGTGAATCAAAGATATCAAAAGGCTAGATTCCATCATCCACAAATTGCAAAACTATTTAGTGTATTTTTTGTTTTTGTCAATCAATGAATATTGACAAAGATAAAACGCATCAAAACTCGGGAGTGGGGGCTCGTGACGTCACGACTCACTAAAAATTATGTGAAGGTGTGACGTATTGAGAATTTTAAAAGCGTCGTAACATCGTCAATTTTGGTTCCCGTAACAAAAGAAAAAACACGGGTCAAATATTTTTCTCTAACTGACGGACTAATTCGATTTTTTCAGTACACAAGCCTATTAGTATTTTGGGATTTTGATTGGCTTCCAGTCTAACCAAATGCACCTGAATACAGGTCGCGCGGCGGTTTAAGATCGCTCGATGAAAGTAGTGGGGGCAATCGGCGCATGTGTAAAATCGCGTACAGAAATTCTTAGTGTGTTATTAAGGGATTTTTTTTATTTCGTATGTTTGAACCTTAGTAACTTAACATATAATAACACTAGTTTTTGCTTGTAATTTATCTTGTAAATAGGTAAATTCAGAAAAATTAAAAACAAAATTAAATTTTAGTTACTATATTTAAAACATAAAATTGTAGGAAAATTATTCATCCGACAGTGGTATTCCTTACATTAATTCGTATTACTTATTCTTAAACTTTATTTATAACCATTTTTTTACCATTACGTATTACTAATACTATAACACAAGCTGTACGCAACAGTACCCAAGAGGCATAAGACGCGTGAACGCAACGCGGGAATTGAATCTACCAATGACGTGTCGCCGTCGGCGCATACCCGCCCCCCTCACCCCGCACGTCACTAAATAGACCTTAGAATTGAATACTGCGCATACCCCTTCCACTTTTGCCGAGCGATCTTAAACCACTGCGCGACCTTTACCAGCATTTTACATAGCCACGCCTTGAGTTTGATGCCAAGCGTGACCAGTTGAAAGGCTGACCACTTGCGGCAATCAAATAAAGCCGGATAGTTGCCACACTTTTTGAAACAATTTTATATCTCAGTACAAAAAGCAGAATACTTTATTTTTAAAATGGGTAAGTTCTTTGGTTGATTATCTTCATCATCATCTGCCTAGCCTTTTTCCAACTATATTGGGGTCGGCTTCCAGTCAAACAGGATTCAGCTGAATATCAGTATTTTACGTGGAGCGGCTGCCTACCAGACCTCCATAACCCATCAATTGGGTAACACGTTACTCCTTGGAAAGACTTGAGTCAAATTTTCTGGATTCTGACTATCCGTTACGACTGCCAAATATCTCCAAATGACAGCCGGGACCAACAGCTTAACGTGCTTTCCGAGGTACGGAGGAAACTCGGTATGTTAAGATGGTCACCCATCCACAGAAAAAAAACGAAAAACAAATGAACAACACGAACGAAATTAAAAAACGTTCGCTTTGATAATTCCAGAATATCGGCGATTTTTGCGGACCTCAAAATTTTGTCCCACCTATACCTTATATGGGATAGTTGCTTTATCTATATAAATTACATATAGGATTGCTGCCCCATCGAGACAAAGGACTTTTTTCCCGCAAAAACGAATCGCTTTGCACCTTGCCTTCCATCGAACAAACACATGCAACGTGGTCAACTTAGTGGTAGTTGTAGAGCCTTTCGATTGACAAAAAAAAACATGTAATTCATTCACAAAACTAGACTAATAAATTAAAATCGAGGCAACTATACTCCTGGGTAAACTGGTCTTACACCTTAAACTGGTACCCTATATAAAATTCTTCAGTTACTGAGTTACTGAGAGAGAACGCACAACCGAAAGTACTGATAGCATAAAGCTAAAATTGGGCATGATTTCCCGAAATTCTTACGGGAACGGGAAAAAACGAAATGTGCGCGTACGAAGTCGCTGGCGAAAGCTAGTCTATACTTTAATATTATAAGAGGTAACATTTGTTTGTAAGTTTGTATGTAGGGGGTAATCTCAGGAACAACTGGTCCGATTTGAAAAAATCTTTTAGTATTATATAGCCCATGTATCGAGGAAGGCTATAGGCTATATATAATCACACTAAGACTAAAAGGAGCCGAGCATTCATGGAAAATGTGACGCAGACGAAGTTGCGTGGGTCAGCTAGTCTATATCTATACTAATATTATAAAGAGGTAAAATTTGTTTGTAAGTTTGTATGTTTGTAAGTTTGTATGTAGGGGGTAATTTCAGGAACTACTGGTCCGATTTGAAAAATTCTTTCAGTATTAGATAGCCCATTTATCCGGGAAGGTTATAGGCTATATATCATCTAAGACTAAAAGGAGCCGAGCATTCATGGAAAATGTGACGCAGACGAAGTTGATTGGGTCAGCTAGTTAACTATAATTTCATAGATGATGTGCTCACGTGCCCGCAATGTGCGAGGAATTTCACAAAGAAGATTGGTTACATGTACCACATGCGAGCTCACAAACAGCAAATAGCGAAGTTGAAGCAAACGGCTTGGCCAGATCAAATCATCAATATGATAACCTCTTGGCAAGACTTAATACAAGACTAATTACAATAATTGTGTCTTAAAGAGGCTTTTAAGTTAATGGCAAGATACAAAAAAAAACTGTTATAAAAAAAAATACAACCGACTTCCAACAAAAAAACACTACGAAGTAAAAAATAACTTTAATTACGGAAGTCGGTGTATTTGTTAGTTTCTTCGTATTTTGACACCGAATTCCGAAATTAAAGTTATGTTTTACTTTGTAGTTTTTTTTTTGGAAATCGGTTGTATTTTTTTGTAAAAAGTTTTTTATTTTTCCCTTTTTAGTGGTACCCCACACCTAACAACACCACTGCAAAATCGCAGAAAAGCAAAATACGCAATTTCGATTACTTAGATTATTAAAATCCAAAGTTCGTAACCGATTTTGATAAAATTTAAATGGGACCAATCTGCAAGTATATCCTTTCAGATAAAACAAGAATTTTTCAAATCGGTTTATAACTGTCGGAGTTATGAGGTAACAAACATAAAAAAAACATACAACCGAATTGATAACCGCCTCCTTTTTGGAAAGTCGGTTAAAAATATGTGCAACTGGGCTAGGCAAGCATCAGTGACTTCCGTCACTACCACCGATTCGGAAGATTGCCGAAAACATAATAACATATTATTTGACCAGTACATACAGTGTACTTTAAAAGAGACTTTGACCTCTGAGTTCGGTGTTTTTTTTTCAAAACCGTCAGCTAGGAAACACTGGCCTCATTTAATTTAAAATGACCAAAAAATATTTACGTGTAAAGGTGTTATTTACTACTTACTAACAAAATAAATAATCATTTATCAGATAAACATTAAGAAAATAGTTAAATTAGATCAAAAATATTAATTAAATTCAGCTAATTTGGTTCAGCATATATACTAATCTATACTAATATTATAAAGAGGTAATATTGTTTGTAAGTTTGTATGTTTGTAAGTTTGTATGTAGGGGGTAATCTCAGGAACTACAGGTCCGATTTGAAAAATTCTTTCAGTATTAGATAGCCCATTTATCGAGGAAGGCTATAGGCTACATAATAATATCATCACGCTAAGACTAAAAGGAGCCGATAATTAATGGAAAATGTGACGCAGACGAAGGTGCGTGGGTCAGCTAGTATATAATAATATACCGCCATAATAATGTAATATTCATCAGTTTATATTATTTACTTAAAGTTAAAACATAAATACATCGTTAGCCTGTTAGTGTATTGTGTTACAAACTCTTAGAATAATACAGAATTCGGTACATTGTGTACATCAATATTACACGAACTAAGTTTGTTCGTATTGACGTCATTCTCGGTATAATGAGGCAAAGTTTACTAACCAAATGAAAGCGCTTTAAACTTGTGATGTGGTTACCAAATATTGAACATTCACTTCGATTTTTGTTACTAAAAGACAGATCAGAGGGTCTAAACCAATGACGTATTATATAGACACGTCATAAACCAACATCGCGGTGCTTAATAACGGCGAAAATACTAGATAGCTACTAATACGCATGAAGAAAGGGAAAGAAAATATGTCACCGTACGGCGGGATGCCTGTTGCTAGAGGGAGGTAAATATACATCTTCTTACGTCACAGGATAAGTAATAGTCAAATTGACACCAAAACAAACGTAGTGTCGCGCGACAGGTTGGTGCGTAACTAAGCGCGATGTGGCCAATTGGCTTCATTTCATGTTGTCATTTTAGAGTGCGGACAACGTATCTATAGTTTTATATTTATCATTGGTTACATTGTTTTAAACTTTCATGGTCACGAAAGAGGGTAGACCGATACGTCTGCCAATAACATCCCACCCGCAGGATCTTCAGTTACTCTGTGATCATGGCGCTTGCAACAGTGCCGAAATATCGGAAACTCGCAAATAAAAAGGTACATGGTAGCAATCCCGATATGAACTATTCTAATCTTCTGGGTTAGTAGGTATAGGACACATCCACATAAACAGTGATTTCGCATTGTTAAGACTCATAGTTTGATGTCGTTGTGACGGATGAAAATCATCAGCGCCACAAGCACTTCTGGAGAGGAATATGAACCTTGAACCTAATGAGTTAGCGATAAAGATGAAAGTTTTTGACAGATTGTTGTGTGTTTAATATCATGAGTCTACTAAAGTGGCCTTTTAGACACGCTGAGGGACAGTTCCTTTAATTAATAGAATGCTCATATTCTAATCACGGTCTTTAATAGAAACTGTCATTTTAGCTTTTTTAAAACCCAATATGTGGAAAGTAAATCTATTTTGATAAACACATTTATTACGGTATTTTAAATACAAGTTGAAGAACTGGCCAGTTGCGATCCGAATTTAATTTTTGTGACATTTCTTGTAATATAAGGTAATAACAGCAGCTATTCTCCGCATTTTTTTTTCGGAGATAAGGGAGGAGTTCGGTCGTTTTTAGTCTAAAGCAATTTATTTTAAACTAGCTGACCCACGCAACTTCGTCTGCGTCACATTTTCCATTAATGCTCGGCTCCTTTTAGTCTTAGCCTATAGCCTTCCTCGATAAATGGGCTATCTAAAACTGAAAGATTTTTTCTAATCGGACCAGTAGTTCCTGAGATTACCCCCTACATACAAACTTACAAACAAATGTTACCTCTTTTTAATATTATTAGTATAGATAAGGTATGAAACATATAATAAAAACCCTCTAAATAAGTCCTTTCATTTGATATAACACACGATACAGTTGAAAAAAACTTTTTTATTTTTATTGTGGCATTCGAACTTTGATAACATTTTAAACCGGTACGATATATACATTTTGATTTTTCAAATTGTTAAAACAAACTCTGTAATAAAAGGTTATAGGTACCAAATCAGCTAATTTGGATTTTTTCCACAGCTGAAACTTGTGTGTGAAATTGACAAGTTATACTGAAATGTTACTGTTGTGGACTTTTAATTATCTAAATATTGCTGGCAAAATGTCACTTTCTACAAACTTTATCTCGAATCCAAGCAATTAGCTTGGATTCTAGATTACTAAAGTAAATTACTAGAAACTAATTTTGAAAACTTTAATAGAATTTATAATTGGAATAAAACAATATCAAAGAAACTTTCTTCTTAATTTTAGAAACTTTCGGTACATCTATACTATCTATACTATAATATTGTAAAGAGGTAACATTTGTTTGTAAGTTTGTATGTAGAGGGTAATCTCAGGAACTACTGGTCCGATTTAAAAAAATCTAAGAAACACCGACACAGGTCGACAGTTCCACTCTTTTGCTGTGCGCATTATGAAAGACGCTTGGGAACGCTTATTGCGAATTTTTCTGCATAAACATCTACCAAATAAAATATTTTAGTACGAGGTTTTAACAGGGTTTTTGCAGAGCTTTTACCTACCGTTTTACCTACTAAGATTACTGTCAACCACATTCAGTTCACAAGAGCTTAATGGATATTTTCACGTCTGCTGGTTTTTTCAGAAGCACTTACAGAAATAAATTCGACGTAATACTAACCTATACTTGAGTACTTCAAAAGTCGTGGTGACCTAAAACTTTTGGGTATACATAAAATTGCTTTTTGTCAAACACACAAAAAGTTAATAATTAATTTTGAAGTGAACTGAGAGGTTTCATTTTATTCTTCTTTTGTTTTTATTTTTTTATTTCAGGGATTGTGAGGCTTAGAACTCACGGAGCGATTTTTACCCGCGACCGCCGCGGTTGCGGGCCCGCAGCTTCTGTAGAAAGCAGATAATATATGTTAAAAATTAAAGCAAAACTCACGACGCGATTTACGCCCGCGGTGTGCGCGGTTGTTTGCGGTTCCCGCTGCACCGGCGGGCAACTAGTAGAATCGCGCAGGCCGCGGTTACCTGCAGTGCGATTCTGTAAACATGTCGACGTGAACACTTAGGTGAAGTGAACGATAAGTGAGCTGTCAAACCATACAAACAAGATGGCATGACAACTCACTTCTTGTTCACTCCACCTAAATGAACACAGCGAGATGTCAACAGAATCGACCGGCTGCAGCCTAGGCGAGTGGCGCCCGCACGCTCTGCGATCGGTTGGCGTGCGACCGCGGTGGCCAGCGGGGCGCGATGGGTACAGAAATCATGAGAAATCCAATGCTATGCACCATTGACTTGTGGCACTATGACATATTTGTGCATGTTTAAAATTAAATTAAACAAACATTATAAAAAATGGATATTAAAATCGAACTACTAATTACTTTGGTCCATGGCGGTCTGGATCTCAACTGATCGTTTTACTGCCCGTCTTGCAACCGCCTGTCTTGCGGTCATCGCCCGCCACGTCTGCGGGCGATGATCGCAACCGCGACGGCTGCGTAACCGCGCAAATAACCGGTCTCGTGAGTTTAGAAATAAAACCACAGTTCCACCACCGCGGCGGTCGCGGGTGAAAATCGCTCCGTGAGTTAGCCTGAAACTGATTATTAAGTCTGGAGCCTTTTGGTGACATTATAAATAGCAGAATAAAATTAAAAGTAAATATTTTTGTAACCAAGTGATGATGAATAGCTTTAAAAAAACGAGCGAAGAGCGAATTGGACCCGCACCCGAGAGGTTCCATTCCAAAAACCGAACAAAATACGTTTCTTGTTTGGAGGCTTTAAATTAATTTAATTTAATTATTGTTGTTAATAGCGGCAAAACGCAATTTTTACCTATTACGGTTCTTGAGATACAGCCCGCTGAAAGACAGACGGATAGATACACGGACAGCAGAGGTTAAGGATAAGGTTCTGTCGATTCACTCTTCAGATACGGGACCACAAAAATGAATGAGGCTAACACAAATTTAACAGGACTGGACTGCAAATTGATTTCAACAACATACCAACTTAAAATTAAAGTGGATCTCATTATTTTGTGGACTTTATTTCCTCTCCATACATTTCCTATTCATTATTTTCTCTTTTGTCACAATCATCAACACAGACTTTATTTTATAGTATGTCCTTACCCTTCATTTGTCATCATAATGAGTCCCTAGTACATCGCAAACCGATTAGATTTTCAACAACACACGCGGTTAGAAACCAAAATCGAAGGAATGTTTTGCGAGGCACGAACAAACACCGTTCCAACTGAATTGAGTGACCTGCAGTGCGATTCTCTAAACATGTCGAAGTGAACACTTGGGCGAAGTGAACGACAAGTGAGCTGTCAAACCATACAAACAAGATAGCATGACAGCTCACTTGTCGTTCACTCCACCTAAGTGATCACGGTGAGATGTCAACAGAATCGACCGGCAGTTCGTCTGTCATGCTTTCCTAGTACTCGGACAAAATGAGATGGGTAATGTGTGTGTTTAAGCGCCGTCTGTATCTTTGTTGATGGTAATTAGAGAATAATGTATTTGAAGCCTATCCTAGGTAGTACGCTTAATTTTGTATTGTGCTTGACATCTGTCATCATAATAATTCCCTAGTCCATCGCAAACCGATTAGATTTTTAACAATAATACACGCTATTAGAAACGACAATCAAGGGAATGCACGAATGTTTTGCGAGACACGAACAAACACTCGTGCTTGTTCGTGCCTTCAACTGAATTGAGTGACCAGGTCGTCTGCCATGCCCTCCTGGTACTCAGGCATAATGAGATTGGGATATGTGTTTGTTTTAGCGCCGTTTGTATCTTTGTTGATTGTGATTTGGGAATATATTTGAAGTCTATCCTAGTTAGTATGCTTAATTTTGTATTTATCTTGATGGAAACTTTAAAAGTATTTTCTCTGATTTAATAATTTACCTGCCTTTTTACTGTGGTCTGTTGCCTATACATCTGTCATCATTATGATTCCCTAGTCCATTGCAAACCGATTAGATTTTCAACAACACACGCGGTTAGAAACGACAATCAAGGGAATGTTTTGCGAGGCGCGAACAAACACCGTTCCAACTGAATTGAGTGACCAGGTCGTCTGTCATGCTCTCCTAGTACTCGGGCATAATGAGATTGGATAATGTGTGTGTTTAATTGCCGTTTGGATCTTTGTTGATGGTAATTAGGGAATATATTTGAAGCCTACGTTTGAAACTTAATGCTGTCTTATCATGTTGATTTTTTTAAAGAAAGTCTTAGGGAATTTTCACTATTTCAAAAGTGGCCTTTTCCGATTTTTTTTTTGCACTTTTCAAAATCAGAAAACATCACGCTACCTAATCAACCTTGAACCTAATACGTTAACGATAAAGATGAAAATGAAATCTGACAGATTGGTGAGTGATTAATACTAAAGTCCAGTCACATATTGACAGTGGTCACAAACATTTTTGTATTAAGTGCGGTTTAGGTACATGAAATATTTGAAGGAGAAAGTAGGTACCAACTTAGAAAATAAAAAATATTATTATCATATAAATTATGTACTTACTTAGATTTTATATTATATATAAGTTTAAAAAGTCGAGTTACAATTACTAATACGGCAAAAATCAGAATTCGATTCCTCTGTATCGGAGTTACTGCTTTCCGAAGACGTCTCGCCTATCACATTTATTACAAAATCATCAACAGTTTTATCCACATTATCATCTAGTCTAACTAATTTCGATTCCTCTTTTTTTACGTGACATACAAATGCAAACAAGAACAAACCTTACACTCTCAGTTATAAGGTTTACAATCCCTGATGACGGCGGCCATTGCATTTGTGCGAGCGAGACTCATTCTATTTACGCGGGAGTGACAGAGACAGGTAATAACAGGTCAAAGGACAAAATTCTTCCTGCTCCGCGACTGGACTTTACATGTTTCTATATGATTCTGCTAAAGTGGCCTTTTTGGACCCGCCAGATAGCAGTGATTCAAAAAGCATATGCGAGTAAGCGGCGGTTCATTATATTATAAAATCCATTGAAACTGAAAGGAATCTGAATATGTTCGAAGTCAAACATGGACCCGCAGTCAATCTAGTTCATCTTCCAATAAATAAAAAAAACAGCGGCCAAGTGCGAGTCGGACTCGCGCACGAATGGTTCCGTATTACGTACATTATCTGTAAAATCGTCAAAAATATCAAGTTTGTAGTATGGGAGCCCCCTTAAATATTTATTTTATTCTGTTTTTTAGTATTTTCGGCAACAGAAATACATCGTCTGTGAAAATTTTAACTATCTAGCTATCGCGGTTCTTGAGATACAGCCTGGTGACAGACATACAGACAGACAGCGAAGTCTTAGTAATAGGGTCCCGTTTTTACCCTTTGGGTACGGAACCCTAAAAACAACTAAAACATATGTTACAATCCTGTCAAAATCATAAAAGATAAAATTTATTCAGAATTTTCTCACACGAACACAATGAGATATAACTTTTTCTTCCACACTCGAAATACATCCGCATTAAACTTTCATTTAAGTACGCGTACCTCTTTGCACCGCAGTGTAACTACTAAACAGCGGTTACTTATGTGGTTTGTGTTTAAAATATTATATACTACACTGGCTGCCCATTTCCCCAGCTCAAGTCCCAAAGGTGCCATTCCCACTAAATTCTGCAAAAGCTTCGCTACTCTTGCTCACATGCTTGCCATTCCAACATACCAAAATGTGTACTTACTTGTGGCCTCAAGTGTAATACCAACCTCACTCAATTTTCAACTATGTACAAAAGCACTAAGGTTTAGGTTCCTTCGAATATGAGTTCGGAATACTTTTGTTTAGACAAGAAGTTTCGATATAATATTGTGCGTGGTTTCTGAAATTATTTACAGTGTGAGTCAAGGAGATCATTTCTTTAATTATTATGTTTTATGAGGCTTATGTAATGCCATCAATGGGATCTATGGAGCTTTGTTATTACGTCATTTTAATTAAAGCTTTTAGCATTAATTATTCTGATTAATAATTATAGTTAATTCAAAGCTTATTGGCATATTATAATTCGAACTAAGTTCTAGTTTCATATTCATGATTGTAAAGTTAACTTATTATACCGCGTGTATCTGACATCGACGCACAAACGATTTCCATGGGTCCAGGGCATGATTCTGGACACTCCAGAGTTAGAATTTTTCGTCGGCTTTTTCATTTTTTTCAAGGGTTTTTTTACTTTAGACTGCTCATAATCGTTATTCTGATCTAACCCAATGAGATTTTTATGAAAAAAAAAACTTTCACTAAAAAGAGCAATCTGAATAAAACCACAAATAGACATCAGCTCAGCTGATCTGATACCTATTTGTGGTACTCTTGAAAAAAAATGAAAAAATGACAAAAGAACCGACGAAAAATTCCAACTCCGGGGTTTCCAGGATCATGCCCTGGACCCATAGAAATCGTTTGTGCGTCGACGTCAGATACACGCGGTATAGTCTTAAATTAAACAGCTTTTTCTTTAAAATAAATAGTATTTCCTTTACTTAGTAGAAACAGAGGCTCTAAACAAGTGACATTCTGCCAATTTTAGGATCCGCCGGTCTATTACAGCGGAATGAGCAGGTGAGCCGGAAAAACGGAGAAATATTTACAAATGGACGGTTAATTGCTTAAAATCTCCGCACCACTGCGATTTTATACAATTAAATTGTTTAAAATTTCTCCGTTTCCCCGCACCGCTGCCTCGCTCCACAGGCAATGGACAGGCAGCCTTAGTGTGGTGATAACCATTGTTAGAATGTATGGGATTGACAAACTTTAACACTGTCAAAGTGTCAAGTGATCAATCCCTACTACTATGGCATTTTAGAGACCTTTTCTTGTCATGCGTGTTTTCACCCGCGCGTGGATCAGCCGGTCGATTTTTTTGACATCTCATCGTGATCACTTAAGTGGAGTGAACGACAAGTGAGCTGAGTGAGATGTCGTGCCATCTTGTTTGTATGGTTTGACAGCTCACTTGTCGTTCACTTCACCTACTGTTCACTTCGAGATGTTTACGGAAAGCTGGTCCGCATGCGACCTGCCCGTATCCTATCTTGCATACACGTTTTTCCTGTCATGCAGGCAGCACGCGTGCGGAATGCAGCGTTTATTTTTTTTTAATTTATTGTTTTTTTATTCTAATTTTGTGTGAAATTCTTAATGCGGTTCACCGAATACATTTACTTACCAAGTTTCAACAGCATAGTTCTTATAGTTTCGGAGAAAAGTGGCTGTGACATACGGATGGACAGACAGACATGACGAATCTAGAAGGGTTCCGTTTTTGCCATTTGGCTACGGAACCCTAAAAAGTGTCAAACAACTTCTATTTTCTTCCACTATTACTTATTTGATTGTAAAAATCATAAAGATTTTTTGGTTAACTTTTCTAAAAGACAAGTTTTAAGAAAAGTTGACGAAAATGATTCAATAAATCATTTGGGTTTTTTTTTTAAACTTTGTTTTTGTTCTCTTGAACAATTTGATCTATGGGGGTAGCCCCTTTTCTCTTTTACCCGCCCCCCTTTTCCCAACTACATTGGGGTAGGCTTCCAGTCAAATCAGATTCAGCTGAATAGGTACCAGTGTTTGACGTGGAGCGGCTGCCTACCAGACCGCCACAACCCAATAACTGTGTGACATGGTACTTCTTGGTAAGACTGGAGTCAGATTTACTGGCTTCTGACAATCCGTAACGACTGCCAAAGATCTGCAAATGACAGCCGGGACCAACAACTTAAGGCGGGGTTGCAGTACTTTTTAAGATTTTTGAACATCTGAAAATCTTATTAATTATGAGTTTTTTTATAAATAAAAATCATTACATAAAAATTGAACATACCCTCAAGTAAATCGTAAAGATAGAAACGCGATTTAGAATGATTGGCTCGATACTTTTTTTGATCAAACATGACACTAAATTACAATTTTAAACGTGTACTGCTAAGAGATTTCATCACGAATATATATATAAGTTATATCAATAGATAGAGCTTTTTATTTTGAAATAAATGTTGAAACCAGATTGTGTAATTTATTTATCAGTTTTTGCCAATAAGAAAAATCAATCAAAATTTAGGCATTATTTCGCTCGCCGGACAGTCGCTGTTGTTCGTCAATACACACAGTACTGCAACCTCGCCTTAACGTGCTTTCCGAGGCACGGAGGAAACTCGGCATGTTAAGATGGTAACCCATCCACATACCAAACCTTGGCAAGCGTAGCTTAACCGTTAAGATCGACCCTTACGGCTGTTATTGTTCAGCCAAGAGCTGATTTTAGTTTAATTTTAATATTAAATTTAGTTATTAGGTTTACAAAATCGCAAAAAAATTGACTACATTTTATGTGCGCATAACTCGACAAAATTTACTGAATAGCTGGTAGTTTTTCACAATTTTGGTGTTTCTCCTACACTAAAAGTTGTATATTACAATGAAAAAAAAAAACTAGTTTCACTCTTCCATGGGCTGATTCTGCATGACTTTTTACGTGCTCTCTTCTTGCCAATATCCTTTTCAAATTAATGTTAAGTACAATTATCATTCTACATATAATTGATACAATAACTTCAACACCATCTCATTACACTTCGCAAACAATGAATAAGTCAACTGTATTAATATTTAAGTCACTAATCATAACATAAATATGTAATTGTATTACGATGATTGTACCCCTCATAAATTTTTAATGAAGAAAGGGATAACATTGATGCGCCATGTTTGAGTCCCATGCGATCATGGTTGAATGAATAATATCTTATGTTTGCATAACAAAAAGGGTAAAAAATTACATAATCTTCTTAGCTTTTTCAAAACGATGTTAGGGTTGGCTCCCAGCCTAACCACAAAAGCAAAGGGCACCAGGAGGAACACGGATGGGTTTTAGTCAGTAAGAGTCTGACACTTGCTTCTGCTTCACCAAAAACAGAAGGAGTCATTCAATGCTTTCCCATCCTGTCAGTAAAATCCTACTATAATATTATAAATGCGAATGTTTGTGAGTATGTATGGATGTTTGTTACTCTTTCACGCAAATACTACTGAACTGATTACGATGAAATTTGGTATGCAGGTAGCTGAAGACCTGGAATAACACATGGGCTACTTTTTATCCCGGAGTTCCAGAGGGATCGGGACTCACACCGGAATAACGAGAATTTATACGCTTTAATTTATATATTTCATTTTTTTTATTATAATTTTTTTTTTGAGTACTGTAAAGCAGACATTTCATTGATTTCGGACAGTATACATTGTGTAGAATAGAATTGAAGATGAATTGAAGACAAGTGGCAGCGTATATAACCAAAGTTCAAAGACAAAGGAACTAGCGACGCAGCAGCCGCGTGTAATATTACACGAACCATTTCGAGCTACTTTTGACCCTTTCACAACTCGAAATATTAATTATTTTTTCGCTGAAGTCGAAAATCACGGATATTATTAAAATTGGACTTGGCTCCCATTTTCACATTTATGTTTTTTTATTTATTTGTGATGTGTTTGCTCTTGACTCTAGTCGAGGTAAGAGATGACGGGGACAAAGTCTACGATGGAGCTTACCCAGAAGTAGCCTGTTCACTCTTAATTTGAAAAGATTAGGGTTGTAAGCGTTCGGAAATATAGACGCAGGCAGAGAGTTCCACTCCTTTGCTGTGCGCATTATGAAGGAGCTTGGAAACGCTTAGTGCGAATTGGTGGAATAGCACCGAGGTAGGGATGGTAGGCAGCGGTGGCAGTTTTGGATGGGATTTTAATTAAAAAAAAAATATACCTTAATTCCCAATCTATGAGCAGTCGTTGTAAAAAAATAGTATCAATCTTCTATTACACAAAAAAACAAACAGGCACAGCATTCATCCTCTCCTCACTTAAAACAAATGTATCACTCAATATTAAAATCTAACAGAACTAATTACACACGGTAATGCGTTTAGACCGCGGAACTCCAGGACCCTATGACCCCGAGAACCCGGACTCCGGGACTGCGGGATCCGCCAGCGGGATCCGCCAGCGGGTTCAACACGTCCCCACAGAGTCGTCGACAGGTCGTGACCGGCTCGTCTCTCATTAATACGGTCGCTGCATTTATTTTTATTAGGGGTACCTATATGTATTTTGTATACTGTTGTTAACTTGGTTGCGAGTCAGAGGGACTGATCCGTAATTTTTGTCGTGTGTACCTATGTCTCTTTTTAAATGTAAGCGCTTTTGCAACTCTTTTTTGGACTCTGCCTTTAAAGGTAATAAGTATGATAATATTTTTGATTATGATGAGCGTTCGATTATGTCTGTACTAGGAAACAGTATGCATTATTTATTCTATAAAAAAGTATTTTACAAAAAAATACTCGCAAGTCGGTGTTTTTGTTAGTTTCTTCGTATTTTAACACCGACTTCCGAAATTAAGGTTATTTTTTACTTTGTAGTGTTTTTTTTGGAAGTCGGTTGTATTTTTTTGTAAATGTTTTTTTTATTTTTCACTTTTTAGTGGTACCCTACACCTAACAACACCACTGCAAAATCGCAGAAAAGCAAAATACGCAATTTCGATTACCTGGATGACATAAAACTATCATCCAAGTAGACGAATTCCAGCTATTTCGATTTAAAATCCAAAGTTCGCAACCGATTTTCATTAAATTTAAATGGGACCAATCTGAAAGTATATCCTTTCAGATAAAACAAGAATTTTTCAAATCGGTTCATAATTGTCGGAGTTATGAGGGAACAAATATAAAAAAAAAAAAACATACAACCGATTTTTTTCTTTTTGGGAAGTCGGTTAAAAAGAACATTATATTGTTGACTTAGCGAATAAATACATAACTAAGGTTAGTGTAGTCCAGTAGCTTACTGTTTTGTTTTCTAAATGTAGGTAGGTACGATGTCGACATTGATATTGTGTGTTAGGCGGCCATTACACGGCAGGGTTGACTGTCAGTTTTGCTGTCAGTTTAGCCACAGTCAAGGATTGACTGACGGATAGCCTATCGTGTCATGTAGTGAATGAATCCATTTTTGGTTGCATGAATCCTGACGAAAATCTGAATATTTCAATGATCATGATTTTTAAATGAATGGGCCAGTTTTACATGTTAATTTAATGGGTAATACTTTAGTCCTTGTGTTTTTTCCAATCTCGTATATCAGCCAATAATATATCATGGCGTAAATAAGAATGAGCGTCTAATTTCGATTGGATTCCATCCATCATGATGTTATTTTTAACATGATACAAGAAAAATACCTAACAAAATGTCCAATATTATACGATCTACAGACCATATAGTTTTTTTTTGGATTCTACGCTGCTTAGTAGGTACATTAAAAAATAAACAAGACATGTTTAAATTACTCGAAAGATAAGCACCAGTTAAAAGGCTTGAGTCCATTGCCATAAACCGACACTCCGAAATCCACCCAAAAACCCAGACTCATTCAAACTGATTACAAAAATGATCCCCACTGACGAGTAACGAGAGTCAGTCACAATGCCCCACGTTTCCCTTTAGCCCTATCAACAGGTCGACGAACTCCATTAATTAACCCTGCTCTGCATTAAGTTGATTAATTCACCTCTGCGAGATGGACACGGTTTCATTTTGTTAGGAATTTGTCAATGCCAATGTCAGTGTGTGTGTCAATTTGATATTCTGGTTCTCTTTTTTAGTATTCCTCAGAATTGAACCCTATATTCTGGTTCAAAAAGGACCTCAGAACTGGGGGGCTACTCTCTTTGCCCGAAGTCCGTAGATTCGGGCATAAGCTGCTTTCAGACTACGCTATAATATAATAGTATATAGCTCATAGCACAAAAATATCGGGCACCATACATTGTTATGGACACGTTCACACTGTACTGTACTATATTTATTATTGACAATGTATGGTGCGCGACATTGTTGTGCTATGAGCTATAATATACTCTATGCTATTTATATATATTATAGCGTAGTCTGAAAGCAACTTTAGTTGCGGGCGTATTCAACTCCGTTTCACCTAACCACCAAGAATGAATGAATGGCGTCATTCAGCCTTATAAATTGCACTATAATAACTTTGTCAACTGAAAAAATCTAATTATTCCATCAGTTAGAAAATAAAAAAAATATTTGACCCGGGTTTGTTTTCTTTTGTCACATAAATTAAAATTGACGAAGATACGACGCTTTAAAAATCTCAATACGTTACGCGGTATATTTTTATTGCAATCTGACGTCACGAGCCCCCACTTCCGAGTTTTGATGCGTTATATCTTTATCAATTTTCATTGATTTACAAAAACAAAAATACATGTCTATTATTTTTCAATACTTTAACTGACGGACTAAAAAGATTTGTTATTTATTTATGGTGGAAACTAGTCTATTAACTTACAAAGACCTAAACACTTTTATCGAAAAGTTCAAACTTGCAACTCTTATTGCTAACAATCATCACTCCCTTGCCTTTTTCAATTTTGTTTGGTATCGATACAAAATCATTTCTTGATTCATACTTTTCTATTACGTTAGGTATCATGGCAGTAGGCATCCTATTTTCTGCCCTGTCATCTTTCACATAAACCTTATATTACGTTGATGTTGTTAAAACCCCCACAACAGACCAAATCTTCTTACAACCCTTATTTATTTATAGCTGCGCGGACAATCCAGGAATGTTCGCACGTATCACGGCATGTCCCCGAAGGGCCGTCAACAGGTTGCGCCGGGGCCCTGGCCTCGCTAATTATCGCTCCCCATGTTATCTTTATGAAGCTCTGCATTGTCATGTGAGCCTGGTACTTAGGGATGTGGACAGATGTGGTTTATTAAGGTGTATTGCTTTTTTTGTTGGGACTATGTCCCATGTTTTGATGGGTGTGGTATGTGGAGTTAGTGGCGGAAATACGTTGAGGAACGTAGGATTTTCTTAGACCATGTTTATTGTCGTCAAAGCCGGATACCCGGCACTGGATACCCTACAACTGGGGCATATGAAAAGGCACGAATTGTATATCTTTTAAATGTGTCGTTTTGGTTACTTAGGCTCTGAGCAAGTGACTGGCAAAGCCTGACGAAGCCTGACTAAAGCGATTGTCCTTTATATTTCGGCATTTAGACAATCGCTTTCGCCGATGTTTGAATGGCATTTTGTCTAGAGCCTTTTCTATTCGTGAAGTTTTTGTAGACGTCAAAAAGACGGTGTCAGAAAACTACCTCTAGTCGGACTCGCGCACCAAAGGTTCCGTACAAACTTGTAGGTATATACTAAGCAAAGGTTGTGGTTTAAGATTTATGACGTACTAGCTGACCCACGCTACGTCGTTTGCGTCACAATTTCCAATAATGCTCAGCTCCTTTTAGTCTTAGCGTGATGATATGTAGCCTATATCCTTCCTCGATACATGGGCTATCTAATACTGAAAGAATTTTTCAAATCGAACCAGTAGTTCCGGAGATTATACCTCATTATACAAACTTGCAAAATGTTAACTCTTTATAATATTAGTAGAGATTAAAAAATAACTACTTACTAGATCTTGTTCAAACCAATTTTCGTTGGAAGTTTACATGGTAATTAATGTACATCATGTATTTGATTTTAGTTTTATCATTCTCTTATTTAAGAAGTTACAGGCGGGGGGGGGGGGGACACATTTTACCACTTTGGAAGTGTATCTCGCGCAAACTATTCAGTTTAGAAAACAATTAATTAGAAACCTCAATACACTTTTGAAAACCTATCCATAGATACCCCACACGTATGGGTTTGATGTTTTTTTTTACCAGTTCTAAGTATGGCAACCCCAATTTTTTTTTCTATTGTTAGGTGAAATTCTTAATGCGGTTCACAGAGTACATCTACTTACCAAGTTTCAACAGCATAGTTTTTAGAGTTTCGGAAAAAAGTGGCTGTGACATACGGACGGACAGACAGACGGACAGACATGACGAATCTATAAGGTTTCCGTTTTTTGCCATTTGGCCACGGAACCCTAAAATAGGGCAGCTAGCGTTCATTTCAACCTCAGTGGCAACTCGGTTAAAAATGAAGGCTGGTAATACAATCTGTCGAAAAATATCAGGAAACAAAATATAAAAAGGCCTTTTAAAATCTCAAACAAAATAAAAATAATTTTAACTTCATTATTTGAATTGGTCGTTATATTTATGCAAGGTAGGAGAGGATACAGAAGATTTCTCTCACAAAGCTGTGTCTCACACAGATGACATGTCATGGAACATGTTGCAATATGTTCTACTGAAGTACACTGAGTAGGGACATCTAGAATGTTAACTTCGAACAATAAAACTAAATACTTGTAAAATAAAAACATTTTTGAAAACGATTCGTCTACCAAGTTTGTGTGCAGTGATAATTGATGACGATATTAGCCAATCACTGTATTTCTTGACTCTTCATGGTGGTTGAGATTTTAAATTCTTCTTCGCTTTCATGTGACGCAAGAGGAATACAAAAAAAAAAAAACAAAACAACAACAAAAACACAATACAAAGTGAGCTTGGAACGAGCTATAAATCCCTTGCATCAACTGCAGTAGCCGATCACCCAACCCAAACCCAACCGAATCCAATGAGGAGGGATTTCGGTAAAATTCACTTCATTCCACTAGTTGGCGCCACGTAGCTGAAAGTTCCTATAGGTACTTTAAAAATGTTATTTTTTTTTTTTTTTTTTTGTTACTTATGACGTAAACATGATGTTGACGTCAATGCCAAATGTAACAAATCATGAGCAACTGTCAAAATCAGCTGCCTGGGGCTAACGTCTCAGTGCTGCCACGTGGTGCGTGTCGTTTCAGAAAATTCTCATTGAATGGGACTAAAAGATTGATACCTTTTGGGGGCCGAGTCACCCGCGTCCGTAGGAGAATACCCTTCAGCGAATCCCTACACGTGGTCCCCGGGTGGTGCTAAACAGGTGAGTCTAACCGCCTCCGTGGTCTAGTGGTTATATACCACCTGATTCAGACCCAGAGGTCCCGGGTTCGATTCCCAGGGGGGGCAAATTTTTTGCTCGGTTTTGTTGGTGGTAAGACATGTTCTAAGTCCGCCTGGCAAGCTACCACCATCATGTCTAAGTCTGTCGCCATAACAACAATGTTAACAGCATTGTTGTGTTCCGGCAGTTAGAGGTATGATAGCCAGTTCCTCTGTGTAAGAGGATTCCGGGTGAAACTCGCTTCCATCTTCGACCTAATCATCACTTTCCATCAAGTGAGATTTGGGCCAAGAGCCCTTTTGTATATTAAAAAAAAAAAACCTAGAAAATAATTGTAGATGAAATTTTGTAGCTCCGTTCCAAATAAACGCGCAAGTGTTTCACGATAATCAGCACTCTATTTCCTACATCATCTATGGACATCGAACTCAAAGTCCTTATTTCTTGTTTTGTGCCCCGAGTCCACGACATGTAGCTCGTAATGTGGGTAAACATATCCATGTTATCGTTCCATTCGCGGCCACTTGGCCGGGGACTGGAATAATATACAATACCATGTGAGTTTTATGAAAAGAAAACTGGATAAAATGGACGGTGGATACACTCGTGTGACCTGAATAAGACTGTTCTGGGCGCTACGATGCTAGTATAGACAAGTATTTGTATAGAGTCGATGTTTATTCTTGATATCGATATGTTTGTTTGTAATGCTACCCACGATAGTTGGGTGAATATAGTAGAAAAAGGTTTTCAAAGAACTTTGTTCTTTGTCGGTGCTTCCGAATATTATGTGATGTTTTCGGTTGCTGTCAGAGTAAAGATCGCGCAGCCTGGAAAACACAACACCATAGTGGCAAGATGGTAAACTTACTAAATCAGTTTTCAATCAGATCACGAGTTCAACAGTTTATAGCTTCTGTGGTCAATATTTACTCTTCATTAACACGATCTTTACCATAATGCAACCAAACTTCCACAAACCCAGTCTACTCACACTTCAACCCAAACAGGCCAAACTTAAGTGAATCAAGTAGTGACAGCTAACAAGTCGCGACTAACTAACTAAGCAAAGAACAATAATGAGATGGACAAACACTAGTTAGAATTTGTGTCGTATGCCAACCGAGATAAGGTACAGAAGGTCAGCTTTCCGCATCTGTTCAGCTTTCGCGGCAAACAAGTTTAAAATGAGGACAATGTACAACACTATTTTTTAATTAGTACAAAAAAAAAATGGGGCTGTTCCCGTACCCATTACTGATCATAATTTTGCAGTCAAAAGTAAAAAAAAACGAAATCCCAAAATTGTTTAATTTGTTTTTTTTTTTTTTTACACAAAACGGGGTAACTCTTGGCCCAAATCTCACCTGATGGAAAGTGATGATTAGGCCGAAGATGGAAGCGAGTTTCACCCGGAATCCTCTTACACAGAGGAACTGGCTATCATACCTCTAACTGCCGGAACACAACAATGCTGTTAACATTGTTGCTATGGCGACAGACTTAGACATGATGGTGGTAGCTTGCCAGGCGGACTTAGAACAAGTCCTACCACCAACCAAACCGAGCAAAAAAATTGCCTCCGCTGGGAATCGAACCCGGGACCTCTGGGTCTGAATCAGGTGGTATAACCACTAGACCACGGAGGCGGTTAGTGTCACCTGTTTAGCACCACCCGGGGACCACGTGTAGGGATTCGCTGAAGGGTTTTCTCCTACGGACGCGGGTGACTCGGCCCCCAAAATTATGAAAAAAATGATTTATTTTTACTTGAGTATCTTAAATGATTTCTTAAAAATTACTTAATTGTAAAAAGTTGATAATTTTGTTAGTCCTAAGCCCAATTAAAGTGCGAAAGAAAAGTTTGGATTGCTTATTTTTTCGTTTACCATAAATTGAGTGACAATTTGAGATATAAACAAACGTTAATAACTTTGCTGTTTATGAATATTATTTATTGAGACTTTACATATTATATAATAACAAGACCTTTTCTAATAAGCCCTTTAAGTATTTGTACTAATTAAAAATTAGTTGTGTATAAAAAGAGTAAACGAGGCGACAGACACAACAATGTCACTAGAAATAGGAACCAAATAATTCAACCAGGTTACAGACTTGCTAAAGTAGCAACATCTTTTATGCGAACGTGCAACTGCCGCGCTGGAGACAGAGCCGGTGAGTGTGTTTTGTTGCAGAACAACCTGCTGCTCTTGTCGCTAGCGCAGCAGAATTAGCTTCATCTATTTGACTGACAGACCTTGACTATTCAAAAGTGCCTGTAACTAGTCTATCCCTTTAACGGGCAGAATAATCTGGAAATCGAAAAATAATGCGAAATAAGCATAGGTATTATTGGTAGAAAATAAATTTCAAATTTTAAACGAAAAATTGTGTTCTTTGAATGTTTAATGAGTGATTGATAAGTCTTTAAATAACCTTTGTACAACAATGGAATATGTATCAGGAACCCATTACTAAATTAATGAGCTGAAAAATATGGTGGGAAATATATTCCCTTTGCCTTATAAAGGGCTATTTGAAATAAAGGATTTTGTATTTGTACAAATGTGTTATATCATGCGAGTGCTATAGATACAGTTCATCGCTGTTCTGCCGCTGACGCCTTCTCATTCTTACGACTCTGTACGCGGCCGATAGAAGCAGAACTGTATACCTAAGTGTGACCAAAATTGTTCAGTGAAACGCGGATGGAGCTGAATCAGTGTGAGTTGTCCTTAATGTCGGCTTTTAGCTAAACCCCTTCCGGCCTCGCGCTTAAATCGTCAACAGCGCCTCCGCAACCTCGCCTTAGGATAAAACACCCTGCATTTTTGTACTAATAGAGATTAGCAGAGCAGCGGTACGTGACGTCAGTAAAAAAACAACGCCTCACATGTGGGATGCGCGTAGCTAAGAAGTTAAGGTCATTTGCAGAAATAAAAACAATTGTATTGTGTTTGTTACGTCAACCTAACAGCTTTTTACTAAATGCATTTAATGCTTATATGGTTTTTTTTTCCTTCTGAGTTAGGTCGCTCTATCCTTGACTTTGTCACTGCCATCTCTGATCTAAACTAAAAAAAAAAACAATATAAAGGGTTATTTGTAAAACATCGACAACCTCTCAGGACTATGTTACAAACATCGTAAGAAACCTCTTTCATTTTCTTTTGCTTCGCACATTTAGAGCGTTCAATTTAAGTATTTGTTTTTGGGGGCCGAGTCACCCGCGTCCGTAGGAGAATACCCTTCAGTGAATCCCTACACGTGGTCCCCGGGTGGTGCTAAACAGGTGACACTAACCGCCTCCGTGGTCTAGTGGTTATACCACCTGATTCAGACCCAGAGGTCCCGGGTTCGATTCCCAGCGGGGGCAAATTTTTTGCTCGGTTTGGTTGGTGGTAGGACTTGTTCTAATTCCGCCTGGCAAGCTACCACCATCATGTCTAAGCCAGTTCCTCTGTGTAAGAGGATTCCGGGTGAAACTCGCTTCCATCTTCGGCCTAATCATCACTTTCCATCAGGTGAGATTTGGGCCAAGAGTTTCCCCGTTTTGTATATAAAAAAAAAAAAAAGTTTATTTTTGTATGAAAACCTGATGAACTAAATAAAATATGATGAATTTTTGAAAGTCATAGAACAAAAGTTGTTGATTGTGATGTTATTAACATATTCCTGAGAGGTTATCGGTGTTTTACAAATAACCCTGTATACAATTTCGGTATGTTTGTCTATCAGAAATCCTATGTTAAAAGGAGTAACTGTGGCAATTTTTATTTTAGAAAAGTAATTAGGATATCATAATACTAATATTATAAAGCAGAAGAGTTTGTTTGTTTGTTTGGTTGAACGCGCTAATCTCAGGAAATACTAGTCCGATTTGAAAAATTCATTCAGGGTTATATAGCCCATTTATCGAGGAAGGTTATAAGCTATATATCATCACGCTAAGACAAATAGGAGCGGAGCAGTAATGGAAAATGTGACGCAGACGAAGTTGCGCGGGTCAGCTAGTTTATTATATTATAATGAGTTTATCGCGGATGAAGTTACGGGCTACAACTAGTTGAGAATCCGAAAATTTCAGATTGAGCTATAACTACAAACATTTTTATGATTTTTTTACCTTTAATCTGAAATCAACTTATTTTTCACTAGCGGTGTTGATCTTCGTGTCTGAAAAAAAGACAGGAATTTAAATGGGCGTTAGATAAGTACGTACACACATCTCGGATTGTCTCAAAACATAAATCCTAAAGTATTACACTCACTGAACATAAAGTGAGTTTCTGTGTGCGTTGTTTGGTCGTTGTTTGGAACTGACTTTCTGTACCAATCTATACTGTGACTGCATACTGATGAACATTGTCCAAAATGATTTGATTTAGACGCGTAGATTTGATTATAGGCTGATGGTTCTTGGTGCTGGTAAACTTTGCAGTGAGATTTCAGCTGGTTCGAATGTTGAATTTAGCTTAGAATTTTGAAACAAACTTACTACAAAATTTTAAATCAATGAGAATGTTCAAAGTCAAAGAAAATGTTTAAAATAAAATTTTGTGAAGTGTAGATAATGGCTTTTAGGTCTTAGGAAATAAATAAACAAAATAAATGTACGTTATATTGGTAAATAAATGTAACGTTTTGGGCAATAATCAGTGTTCGTATTTTGAATGGTGTATTTTTTGTTGTATAAGGATTGTGGCGTTAAAATGCCTATCCCACAACAGCTATATAGCCTTGGCTTCTATGCTTCATCTTACGAACAAACATCATAATCTTTTTCCACGACTCACAAGTTCCAATATCTAAAGGTACTGTTCGTTTTTAAGGCGAAAACCCATCGCAACGTACTGAGAGGCTACTTACGTGTACTGGCTACGTACGTGGCTACGTACGTGGCTTCGCCTTGCTTGAAAATGTATGAGATTGTTTCCACTGCACCCTACGGGCACACTCAATTGACGTCATTGGCAAACGCGCTCGAATATGACGCCCACGTAGCTTAAAGCTGTCAACGCCATGCACGCTGTGCACGCGGTACATGCTAAACACGAATATTAACCCACGACTACGTCAAAACCATATTCTTGCAAAAAAAGTGCGTAGCCTCTCCGTGTGTCGTGGTGGGCCACGCTACAGTTGTACGAGTACATAGTCGTGTGCATGTAGCGTGTGCTACAGTGGAAACGTAGACCCACTTGTCAAACAAATGGACCCATGCAGCTAAAATTAACCGCGTGGCCGTGGATAGCGTGCACCGCGGTGGATTTGTGCCTTTAGGTCATATGTACAGGTTTTGTTCATAATGGGATATACATTTTAAGAATAATTTGTTTCTTTCATAGAAATGAGTTCGCGCCTTTAGATACCGTATTTACCATTCGCAGTGAGTATGTTACGTTACACCGTGTCCTAAAATTCGAGTAACATTTTCGTTTCGTACCTTTTGCTCGCCTTTGCTCCAGATTCTCAAGACGCTCTCAGTCAACATGTTGGACGACGAAGTTGTATTGGGATTTTCCTTCTACTTAATTATTAATTTTAATCCAACTACAGAGATTTTTCTTTGTTCCATTACATGTTTTAAAAGACACGTTGGCACGTTGCGCTCGTGTCGTATTGACAGGGCATACTGACTGTACCACGTAGCACTCAAAGAGATTCGCCAAAAACCCAACAGCGGGTGGAACTCTCCAAAAGAGCAACGAGCGGCTCATTGCGCAGTGGTTGAGCGATTGACTGCTGCGCAGCATGTCGCGGGTTCGATTCCCGCACAGAACAAATATTTGTACGACCTACAAAGTATTTGTTCCGAGTCTGGGTGTTTTTCTATCTATAATATGTATGTATTTACAAAAAAAAAAATGTATTTAAGTAGTTTATCAGCCATCTAGTTACCATAACACAAGCATTAGGTTGCTTAGCTTGGGACTATACGGCGTTGTGTGAAATGTCCAAGGATGTTATTATTATTTATTTATTATTTATTATTGCTCGCGTGTTCGTGCTCATTTTCACATACTGACTGCACAAATGCTCGTTTTGTTACATGTAACATTTCACCCCGTAACACCCGTCATTACGAACTTTAAGACTATGCTATAATTAGGACTTAGAAATACAAGTCTAATGTTTTAGACCAGAAAATCGAAGTTAGCTGCCTACAGTACTACATTTTGAAGCTGTTTTGAATAAATAAAGAGACAGCATTCCGTGACTACTGACCAGGAGTTCAGAGTGTTGCAGTATGATAAATAATGTATTGTTTTTTCAGCTTGTGTTTTCGTCAGTGCTATCAAAAAAAATATGTCAGGTTCTCTTCAAAGAGTTATTAATTCCTTGACCAATAACTATAGTTTTGAGGCTTCACGCTTGTCCATTTCTTATTTGATGACAAGAATTCTTACGGGAATAGGAAAAATGGACTAGGCGTGTACGAAGTCACGGTCAAGAAACCAATTTGAAATATTCCCTTAATTCGAATTTATAAATTAATTTATGTAGAGTTAACACATAAATACATTTAGCCCCTCACAAACTCTTAGACGTTAAAAGCAAAAAATAAAACATTTGCAAATTTTTTTATGAGCTTCTAATGGAGATGTAAATACTTCCATCCTAATAAAAAACAACCGTAGTACATAAATTAGTCAGCTGTTAAACATTAAAGGATATTCGTTATACCCCTATATAATTCAATTTTGCATTACTTCTCCGAGGTCATAGATAAATTATGTAAGGAACATTCGCGAGGATGTCATCAAATATCAAGTTGGGACGACGCACTATTAATAATGGAGTGACTTTCATGATTTTTCATTCTATCCGGCTCGAAGGATCAGATTGTAAAATGGTTATTTTCTACTCAATTTCGAATTCTTTTGTTACTAAAATAATGTTGTAGCTCTATTAATTACGAGTTTTGTGGTCTGGTATTTTTAGAGTAGATTTATCATTATATTTTAACTAGCTTGTCGCAATTATTGGTTCATTCAAAAGTGCCGTATACTCGTAGTGGTCTAACTGAAATAAGTGTTTTTACTTTGACTATGACTTTTTTTGTTTTTCTTTTCGGCCAACCAAAACTTGCTAGAAATATCAAAGTTCTGAATGATTAAGTTAGGCTTTCGAAATTCCAAATAGTTAGCATGGAAACCACATGGGCACTTTTAAAACGCCAGAACCAAGTTCATGGTTTGCATCGGTAGTTGTCTATGACGAAGAACTTGCAAGAAAACTCACGATTTACAAAAAAAAAATTTTTCATTGTTTCCACCGTACAGTGGCAAGGTATGAAAGGACAGTGTAGACCAATAAACAAAGTATAAAATAAGTACGTAACAAAACAATAGAAAAACATAGAAACAAATATATGAATCTACAGTTTCTCACATTCAAATATTATAGAAAAGATTATTCTTATTTATAGTCTAGTCGACAAGTTGATAAAAAACTTTTTACAAAAAATACAACCGACTTCTAAAAAAAAACACTACAAAAATAACTTTAATTTCGGAAGTCAGTGTTTTTATTACTTTCTTCGTATTTTGACACCGACTTCCGAAATAAAAGTTATTTTTTACTTTGTAGTGTTTTTTTTTTGGAAGTCGGTTGTATTTTTTGTAAAAAGTTTTTTATTTTTCACTTTTTAGTGGTGCCCCACACCTTACAACACCACTTCAAAATCGCAGAAAAGCAAAACACGCAATTTCGATTATCAAAGAATCATCTAAATAGTCAAATTCCAGGTATTTCGATTTAAAATCCAAAGTTCGTAACCGATTTTGATATTATTTATATGGGACCAATCTGCAAGATCCTTTCAGATAAAACAAGAATTTTTCAAATCGGTTCATAATTGTCGGAGTTATGAGGTAACAAACATAAAAAAAAAACATACAACCGAATTGATAACCTCCTCCTTTTTGGGAAGTCGGTTAAAAATGGTACAAATTAGAGATACTTCTTATTTATAGTCTAGTCGACAAGTTGAAAATGGTACATATTAGAGATACGCGATAGCTCGATAGATCCGGAATGACGCCTAGAAAAATGTGCCAAAGGCGTGTATTGGAGTTTTTTAATTAGAAATTTCCTCCTCCTTGAGAATCTTTTTTAGAAACTTAAATATTAATATTTTATGAAATACTAGCTAACCCGTGCAACGTCTTCTGCGTAACATTTTTCATTACTGCTCCGCTCCTATTGGTCTTAGCGTGATTTTATATAGTCTATAGCCTTCCTCGATAAATGGGCTGTCTAACACTGAAATAATTTTTCAAATCGGACCAGTAGTTCCTGAGATGCTTTATAATATTAGTATAGATTGGCAAAAAACAAAATGCCATTTTTTTTTCATCTTTAATTGTTTATAACTTTTGCAATTTTTTATGTGTAATACACGCTTTTGGCACATTTTTCTAGGCGTCATTCCGGATCCAATGAGCTATCGCACATAATTTTAAGAGCAGTATCTCTACCATTTTCAACTTGTCGACTAGACTATTATTTCGGTAATTGATTTTTAAAATTATTTCGGTTATTCATTTTTATCACATTTCAAGTAAATAATAAAAGAAAAACAATAATAAATAAAAATTGTAGTCCACCGATGTCGGGAGCAGGATCCAAGTTACCGATGGTTAGGGTTCCAGAAAAAAGGAACCTCCTTTCACAGTACGAGCCGTATCGAGGAGCCTTCAGTAGAGCCCTTTACCCAGCCGCGTAACGCCAGTTTCGACAGGTGCTCGTCGAAGCTTATTATCATTATGAGCCTGTACTGTTCCACTGCAGGCCAAAAACCTCTCTTCCCTCCTTCCACTTTTTCTGGTCTTCTGCTATTTATTTATTAATAGTTAATTAAAACGGTGCAAGTCCAATTACAGTGATGTAAAACGTAATGATTCTTTATATATGGCATAAAACAGATGCCAAATAAAATTTTAAAATAAACCTTTCTAGCCTTAAAGTTTAAATGAAATAAAACACGATGAGAATGTTTCTGATGGAAGCAGACGCACATTTATAGTTGTATCAGTCAGAATGAAAGGGAGCAAAAAGGTTGGCTAAGGTATCATCCACTAACTAGTTCAGTAGAAATTATTTAAGACATCTCAGTCCTATTCAGAAGAACTATTACTCATTTGCTTAGTTTAAATACTGATTCTTTATTCGAAAGCATTCAACAATAATCTCTTCAAAGTTACAATGAAGGAACAGGCTTCTTCTCGATAAGCCCACTCCTTTGTCGACTTTGTCTCTGTCTCCTCTGACTTGGACTAAAGTCAAGAGCAACCATATCTCAAATAAAAAAAAAAAATATTGATGATTTTTAGAATCCGCTAATCAGTTTTTAAACTAAGCATACATGGTTTAATTAATAAGCTTGTTAGGTGTCACTACTTAGATGAAACTGAATGAGCTTATTTCATATAACCTTTTAAAATATGATCACCTATTTATTCACCAATCATAATCGTTTTAGCCAAAAGTTGTTCACTGTTGGACTTGAGCCTTCCTTAAGCAGTACCACATCGACCGTACAATACGAACCAATTTATAGTTATTTTAATGAGTGCTTAAAATTCAAAGTCTTAGCGTCGAAGTATAAAACGAGGAGCGTGTGGCTAAATAATAACAGCCACACGGGTCGATCTTTACGGTTAAGCAACACTTGCCAAGGTTGGTCTGTGGATGGGTGACGATATTAATATACCGAGTTTCCTCCGTGCCTCGGAAAACACATAGCACAAAGTCGTTGGTCCCGGCTGTCATTTGTAGATCTTTGGTAGTCGTTACGGATTGTCATAAGCCAGTAAATCCGACTCCAGTCTTGCCAAGAACCCAGTTAATTGGTTATGGAGGTCTGGTAGGCAGCCGCTCCTCGTAAAACACTGGTATTCAGCTGAATCCGGTTTGACTGGAAGCCGACCCCAATGTAGTTTGTAAAAGGCTTGGCAGATAGTGTCGAAATATTGTAACGAAATTGTTTTTTTTTTTGGAACCGATAACATTTATTTTACCCAATATTTTATACTAGCTACTGTGTTATTGTAATTTAAATACAATATCTCCCTGAATTTTGTTAATTCCATGTTGTTATTTTAAAACACAATGTGTTAGTGAAATAACACATTATTTGGTTTTGATTATCAATAAACATTCGATTGTACAGATTAACTGGATTATAAAAAAAAAAACAAGAGTAGTAAATGGTCCATTTTTCAACAATACATTTGATTTGGTTATTTAAATCGCTACAGCGACACGTTGTTTTTTTTAGCCTACTTGTCAGGGTTCCGTACCCGAAGTAACCATTGAAACCCTTCTTTTTTACTTATTATTACTAAGATTACTAGGCCTCCTCTACCCGTCTGTCTGTACGTCTGTCAGCAGGTTGTATCTCAAGAACCGTAATAGGTAGCCAGTTGAAATTTTTACAGAGTGTATTCCTATTGCCGATATAACAAGAAATGATAAAAATTAAAAAAAAAACCGAAAAAGTTTTTTTTCGGTTTTTGGTACGGAATCCTTCGTGTGAGAGTCCGACTCGCACTTGGCCGTTTTTTTATATGCTTTTCCTGCTGCTTTACCCGAGTAAACTTCCAATTTAAATGTTTCCAGGGTGGCCTACTAACATCATAATAAACAGCAATTTATATCCTAATCCAGCCCAAAGTTCACCCGTACGCCACATTTAAATAAATCCGTTCGGTCGTTGAGGCGTGGTCGATTAAACAACCAGATTTTAAACATTTTTACAAAAAAATTTAACCGACTTCTAGACAAAACACTACAAAAAAAAATAACCTTATTTTCGGAAGTCGGTGTAAACTGGAAAAATACAAAACCAAAAACAGCGACTTCCGAAATTAAGGGCTTTTATACTTGGTAGTGTCTTATTTGGAAGTCGCGTGGTCGGAAAAAAATATTTTTTACGGGACCAAATGGTGGTATGCTGCATCGAACTAAAAAATAATCACACAAATCGGATCAGATACCTCGGAGTAATCGGTGTACATACAAAAAAAATACCCGCTGAATTGAGAACCTCCCCCTTTTTGGAAGTCGGTTAAAAAAGAGAGAACCCACATTCACAAACGTAGTATCTAGCCAAACCCTCAAATAGCGCGTCCTTCTAAACGAGGTGCCGCGATCGAGTGGCAACAATGTGACCTCTGGGAGTCGCCATGTTTACAACTTTACGCAACTTTACTTTCCAAAAAATATTCCACGAAATATGAGAGTTGAAGGAAAGTTCCTTTTTGTTCTGAAAGAAAAAATGTAGAAATATGTTATGATTATGTATAAATAAACGGAGGATCTGTTTGATGCTCCCCTAAGAGTTGCTTGGATATGGATCTATAAGACGTAAACTCGTATTTTGTCTACTTAGCCTGAAAGCGGGAAGAAATTTTTTATTACAATACAATGGCGTAGACTACTATTTCTGAATTTCTGAGTGTTTTTGCGGAAGTAAATTGTAAAATATTCTAATGTTTTGACAAGGTAATGGGCTCGCGGTCGATGGGTCGTCCCCTCTATGTACTCGGGGTGTTGGGTTCGGTTATGCGTTAGGACAAATATTTGTGAGGGTACACCTTACATATATTTGTTCTGACGCTGTATGTTTGTGCATGTAATGAGGAAGAGTTTCGCGGTGGCAAAATTTTTGTTTTATTTATATTTATTGATTGTACGGTTGTTTTTAAGTAATGCAAAGTTTGAGACGCCCGTCTTATATAAATTAATATTTAATGTAGCTTCGTAGTCAGACTTTTACTGACTAAAACCCATCCGTTTTCTTCCTAATGTCTTTTGCGTCCCAGGGCCGCGGAGACTCTTTCGAACAAATACCGCAACAGCACAAGTACAGCGAAGATTTTTGACTTTGATAACCAATTACAAAACTCAAATTGCGCTTGAAAAATGTAACCAATTACAAAAGTCAAACTAGATTCAGCTGAATACCAATTTTTTACGTGGAGCGGCTGCCTACCAGACCTCCAAACCTACACGGTACTTCTTGGTAAGACTGAAGTCAGATTTACTGATTCATTCAACGGACACAAGTTAACAGTAACCGTTCTAAAATACACTGTAAGTAATAATACTGCAGCTAAGAACGGAAAGTTCAACATTCAAATACCAGTTTCCAAACTCCAGTTTGTGCCATAACAAAACCGTAGCGAGCACAGTGAAAGACCGATAAATTCTCATAGTTACTAAATTCAGTTGCGAACTTAGCCGCTAGGGGTCGCGAGAGGCGATAACACGAGAACACCGCTCCAGTACCTAGATACATGGGTAGTTTGTTTGCTACTTACAGACCAATATGATAATATTGGTTGTTTTATAAAATGGCCGCTGCTGGAAGCGTACAATGTTTGTTGTTGTTTGGACATGGCGGTATTAGGAAGATTTTCAAACGATGCTTAACATTCTTTCGGAGGTAAGTCAAGACTTTATAGTTTTAGTACGTAAGTCAATTTTAGGGTTCCGTAGTCAATAAAATTTATTTTAATTTTGACATAGTAGTAATTTTTATTCTGACATTGTAATTATATTTTGACATTGTTTTGTTTTCTTTTTTTTGTGTTTTTATTTTGTTTGGTCATAATCATTAGTTATTATTATTTTATTTTGATTTGCATTTTTATATTCGTCCCATTAAACTGAGAAATAAATACAAATTCAATACAAACACAATACAATACAATACAAAAAAACCCTAAGAGTTTCGCCATATCCGTTTGTCTGTCTGTCCACTGCTTAGCTCAGAGACGCTTAGCACTAGAAATTTGGATTTTTTTAAGGGTATACAAATTATCTATTAATTTCGCCGGTCAGAAGTGTGAAAATAAAATCTCGATAAACATAGTCCTGTTGATTTTACAAAGAGTAGGTATTATGTTGAAGAAATAAAATTGCTGAGTATAGCAATTATTTCAAACATTCAACATTCAAACTTTTTTGTTCACCACTATAAATTCAAGCTTTGCGGTTGCACCATTACCATGATCAAATATTTTTTTTGTTTTAAACAGTACCTGTTTCACATTGATAGCTAGAAAACTTCTGCTAAATAAAATCTAAATACACACTCCTATGTAACTCAACATTTTAGCAATTCAGCCTTTTAATTGTTCAAAATTGTCATGACAAAGTTATTACGAGTTCAACTAACATAAAATATTTGAAGCTGAGATAAGTAAAGTAAATACCTATTTTGCAGTGATGTGCTTTTAAAAACCTAACGAGGCAAGCATTTGTAGATTTGTGTTCCCGCAAATATGTACCCAGACAGTAAGCAAATAAGATAGATCAAAAATTTAATATAAATTCTTCAAAATATTCTTAGAATAAAACCTGAAAAACTTGGTAAGTTACATAGGTCGGGTCTGAAAAAATGCTAGTCCTTCAATCTTAACGAAAGGCAGATTTGACAATTAGCTGGTTATTGTCAAATCTGCAACTATTATTATAAAGCTGACGAGTTTGTTCGTTTGCTTGCTGGAACGCGCTAATCTCAGGAACTAGTGGTCCGACTTGAAAAATTGTTTTAGTGTTAGATAGCCCATTTATCGATAATATAATATCATCACGTTAAGATCACTGATCACTCCCCTTTTTGTCTTAGTGTGATGATATATCCTCGATAAATGGACTACCTAACACTGAAAGAATTTGAGCACTAATGAAAAATGTGACGCAAACGACGTTGTACGGGTTAGCTAGTCAGAAAAATAAACCAAGTGGACTCGTGGATCACTAATCTGTATTTTTAAATATGTTTTGATTGTTTTAATATTTATGTAAATGTTTGTCTTAAATAACCAATTGCGTTTTTATTCTCAACTAGCTTCTGCCATCGGCTTCAGCTTCATGATCTCTGGGGAACATACTCGCGAGATATAAATAACCTGTGTTATTCCAGACTTTAATGTACCTCTGTGCCAAATTTCATGAAGGACCTTTCAAGCATTCTGACGTGAAAGAGTAACAAACAAACAAACATCTATCCATCCATTGGACATCTAGAGTGTAAGTAAACAAAGTAAAACTTTGATAATGTTTGTATTTAGTATATCTATAGACTAGCTGACCCGCACAACTTCGTCTGCGTCACATTTTCTATTACTGCTCCGCTCCTATTTGTCTTAGCGTGATGATATATAGCCTATAACCTTCCGCGATAAATGGGCTATCTAACCCTGAAAGAATTTTTCAAATCGGACCAGTAGTTCCTGAGATTAGCGCGTTCAACCAAACAAACAAACAAACAAACTCTTCTGCTTTATAATATTAGTATAGCTGTCTTTAATGACTTTTACATTTAATTTAACTCACACACTGATTCATTGCTGATAATTGGATAAATCAATAGTACCAACATTTATAAATATGTGTGTGTTTGCATTGTATAGACTCAAGTACCCTGGCGGTTGGGAGTGTCATGCTCACTCAAAAGCCTAGCTGATAGTGGCCTATGCGTTTAATTATTTGGCTCCATTCAAAATGGTTGAGTCGAATGGGCGTGGCGCATGTCATGGCGCCGTCGGTTGGGACTGGTCATTTCTCAGCTGACATGGTTTATTTTCATTTATTTTAATTATTTCTTTGAATTGTTCCTTTCTTATTCCGGACGTCTTTATCATGCTCGTCACATCGTTCTCACATGTTTGCATAATTTCAACACGATGTCAACAAAACTTTGTAACAATTTATTATTTTTAAAAGAGTGTCCGTGGAGTTTCTTGCACGTTCTTCTCCATAAAGATCTACGCTTTGGAAAGTGCTAATAGCTTCATCTTTTTGGACCGACCGACCTTGACAATTCAAAAGTGCCTGTAAATGGTTTAATTGAAATAAATGTTCGACTTTGACTTTGACTTTGACTTGACCATCCTCACAAACTTTTGCAGTTGTAATATTAGTTACTTATACTTATAGTACGAAGTAGGATAGTGCACTGTTTGTCTCTGCATCAATAATGTGATTTTATTAGTTGTTTTTTTCTAGTGGCACTGTTTATCATATTTTTTGTCAAAATGTAGACATTATATAATAGTGGGCTGCAATATTGTAAATATTTTGTATTGTATTTTCTCTGTTCCAACACAAATATTGTAGCTGTTTATTGGCCCTGAATAAATAAAATATAATCAATCAAAGTTTGACTGCAAGAGAATGCAAAAAAAATACAAAAAATCTGAATCCCACCTCTATACATTTGTGTGCTTAGAGTAATAAATAATTTCTGCTTAACGTTGTTTCCAAATCATCGTCTGCCTTCCCTTTCAATGGCGCGTTTGGTTGTTTTTAAACGTCAAAAATCTGACTTACCAGATGTTTTGACTTTGACATTGGTGACACCATTTAGCGGCTCAAAACCGGTAACCATGGACTATGGCAGAAAAAAATGAAAAGGCCCTTGCCTGGCAGTGGGTGATCCAGGCTAATCGTCATATCTGCCGAAAGATAGCCAAAACAACCGGTGATGGGCTTCTTGCATCCATCGACCCTCAACAGGGCATCGGTCCACCTCGTGGGAGGCCTCCCAACGCTGCGTCTGCCGGTACGAGGTCGCCACTCCAGAACTTTTGGTCCCCATCGACCATCTGTTCTGCGAGCAATGTACCCTGCCCACTGACACTTCAGTTTGGCGATCCTTCGGGGTAAGTCGGTAACCTTGGTTCAGGCTAACATGTTGATTGACACTCGAATATTATGTCTCCTTTACAATATCCTGTTCGATCCTGCATACCCTGGCTACCTGCGTGATCGTTTTTCGTTTGCTCGCCCTGCCGATGCGCTGTGTAGATCCCACCTCAAACTTCACCTGAACTTCCCATCCCATAAAACTCATTCATACTCACACTCCTTTTCTTTTCTTGCGGTACGATTGTGGAACTCACTCCCATCTAACATACGAGAAAGTAAAAATATTTCTATTTTCAAAAAAGCTGTCAAAGAGCACTATCTCTCTTCTATACTATAGTATGTTATTTTAAAGGTATGTATTATTTTACTATAATTATGTATTTATGTAAATCTGTTTCTGTATTTTGTTTGTATTATGTTTATTGTATTTTTATGTATTTATTAGTAGATAATAATTAACAATGTGTATAAGTTAATTTAGTTGAGTCTATTTTTAGTTTCCTTCTTTGTTTCTACACACTGTGTCTATGTTTATTTTCCTACTCTCCTGTCGCAGGTCTGCTGGAAGACATTTCATTTGAAATAAGCAGTACCTTTGTACTATTTTTTTGTATACATTTTTCGTTTTTTTTTTAATTTCTTGTGTGTACATGAATAAATAAATGAAGGTTTTCTGGGGTCGGCGCAATAGTTTTACTTCATTCATTATCCCCGGTTCACAATCACGTCAACATTCACATCTAAAAATGCGAGCTTAAAATCAACTCTCCAATAGAAAAGTGCTGTAATTCTTGTTGCCCAAACTCCTGATCAAAATACCTTTTTACGACAGCCCCATTCAATAATGTAAACACAAAACTACGAAGGTTTTCTATCATTCCTCCATAAATTATAACTTCACCATACCATAAATAATGAACTACTAAGGTCCAATTTGTCGTATACCCGAGCTATAAAAGGACACACAGGTACTTCAACCGTACCAAACAAAAATAAAGGAAATGTGCTCGTATATCTTGATATCAAGGAAAACAGGCCACTGTGACACAGGAGTAGGTAATGCTACAGAATCCAAACTTCACGGGTAATAATTGGTCTTTAACGCGTTGAGAGAGAGAGAGAGAGAGAGAGAGAGAGAGACAGAGAAAGATTTTACACTTTTACAGAAATCAAAATGACGCTGTTTTTTTATTAATTCACAAATCCCTATTGGTTGACAAACACATCTCTAGGGGTAACGCAGTCTTATTTGGGACCGTTTTTAGACGGTACCAGGATCGATAGTTTGATAAGAAATGGTTGTTGAACTTTCGGTATATCTATATTGATTCCCATTACAGCCTTAATCTGTTCCACCAGTGAGTAGTTAACTACTCTTGCTGTCTTGATTGGCCGTCATTTTTATCGTTGTCATTCATACCTACCTAAAATGCTCAGAGAAAACGTGTAAATTATGTCTAGCCGATTGCCGGGCACTTGCTGGATGTTCCTATTTCTTGACACTGACACTAGATATCATAGGATACTCCGGCCTAAGTGTCGCCGTTCATAGAGGCAATTTGACTCAACAGCGCTCGATTATCAAGCTTGGATCGCTTCAATTAGTCACTTAACTACTATATTATTATAAGCAATGTCTGGACAGTAAATTATTCCAATTCGTATCCACTATTCGACTTTCATTGGAGATACCCTTAAACTCCAAAAGTGTAAACCTTAGTCTCTGTAAGTTATCTCCTCAGGTGTCATGGCTACCGGGCCACGTCGTAACGTCTAACATATGCAGAGAACATGCAACGTATCGTAAAACATATGGCGGTAGAAATAAAATATTTTAGTACACATAATAAAAATTATGATGACTTTTATTGTACTTCAATATTTGCCTTGAAAACTAAGAGATGGTAGCTACATAAATTATTTTTATGCTTTTTGGAGTTTTTGGTGAAGTTATTAGCTCTTATTTGCGCTTTTTTTTTGAACGAGAGCAATGTATTGCTCTCGTTCACAATTGTGAAGTGCATCAGAGAGATATATACTGTCACGGTCACACAAGTTACTAGTGCGCGCCTAGGTTAAGCCTGTCTCTCCCTCCATACAGAACCATATTGGTATTGGAAGGTTGCAGAAGGTAGACAGTGTGACCTCCTTGGCTACAAGTCACTGGCAGACAAAATAGTCGTTGGAACTTTGGAAACGTCAGCAGAAAGATAAATAGGTTATGTTTGAACTTTTGAATGTAAAAACATTGATTGTTTCCATATGACAGACCTGTGGGTCTAAAAAGGCGAATTTAGCAGAATCAATATACAGTAACTAGCTGACCCGCGCAACTTCGTCTGCGTCACATTTTCCATTATTGCTCCGCTCCTATTTGTCTTAGCGTGATGATATATAGCCTATAACCTTCCTCGATAAATGGGCTATCTAACACTGAAAGAATTTTTCAAATCGGACCAGCAGTTCCTGAGATTAGCGCGTTCAACCAAACAAACAAACAAACAAACTCTTCTGCTTTAAAAAGAGAATTGTTTTATTTATTAAAAACATGAAAACAAGTACCTAAACCTAACTATATACAAATAAATATACAAAAACAAGATACGCTTAGGCGTCGAAGAATTCCTCCGCATCGTCGTCATCCGGAAACGTGCCCAGAAGACTGGCAGCATTGCCACGTTGAATGGCAATGCTAATTCTTTGAGCAAAGAACGAGCCAGCCCTCTGGTCACGCAAAGTGTCGATTAGTCGACGAGATATTTCCTTAAAAAGGAGACGCGCACTCGGACCCCATGACCCAAGCGTTTCGACCCCAAATGGCTCAAAACTGTAATTACCGATAAGGTTACAGTATTTGCGCCGCTTGAGGGCCTCAGCAGCCGCAGCGGCAGCGCCGGCACAGCCCACCGTACTTGGAACATGTGATGGCGCAAGGGTGTCGACACATGTTGCATCCCACACCAGAGGCCTACCCATCTTCCACGGCACCAACGTCATACCATCTGGTCTCTTCCCATCGTCACGTACCAAGCCACTAGGTTCTAATACTGCCGGTACGCCGGCGGTGACAAGAGCCCGACGAATAATATCGTTGATGCTAGCATGTCGCGCTATGCGGCCTGCGCTCTTGCAGCAGGAAAGGCCATGGTGTCCGAGGCTGTCGACAGAAACTCCGCAATGACACCGATGCGGAGCAACACAAGGTGCGCCCAAGCGGATAATATCTGCTTTATAATATTAGTATAGATCATTCTGTCAAAGTTCTTTTTCATCTTTATCGCTAACACATTAGGTTCAAGGTCGAATGGGAAAATTTGACAGTGACAGGTAGCGTGATGTGCTTTCTGATCCAGCTAAAGTGGTATTTTTAGACTCCCTGTTTCAGCTCTCTAGTAAGACAGATACTCTAAATAATTTTATTATGAAGTTAAATCCCAATTAGTCCTTTATTAACAACAATAATAGGGAATATGCATGAAAAAAATATTTATGATCTGAACAGTTTATCTAAAAGTATTCGAAAATATAATACTAACTGTGAAATTAGAATCTAATTTGCTCGAAAAACGAACGAGATACAATTATTTTAAACAATAATATATCTGTCCCTCTCGCGAAAACGCTGTTTTCTATGGCAGCTGTATAGTCATCGTGTAATTTGACATCACATTACGTATTGGACTTCTCTTTCTAACTGTAGTCTTTGAAGCTTTATAACTTAATAAATGATGAAGGTATTTAAAAAATCATTTCATGATTGTTTACTAGAGCTAATATTTAGTTTATTTTGCAAATAAAAAAATTGCATGCATATTCCCTATTGCGTAACACTAGGGTCAAGATTACAGCAGCACACTAAGGCTGGGTTGCACCATCTTACTTTAACAATAACAAACATCGAAACTTCAGTTAAAGTATCGATTAGGCCAAAAATTAGTTGCACCATTTGACAAATAGTTAAATGACGTCATAACTTTAACCGTAACTGTAACCGCCCACTTTCCGCTGGTTAGTGTTATTGTTTGTGTTAAATTATCCGTCAACTATCAAACGCGTTGAATATAATCTCTTGACTTGACTCTTACCTTTAACTTTAACAAAGCTAATGAATTCGCTGGTGCAACACATTTCACTATAACCGTTAAAGTCAGCGCTACTGTTAGTGTTAAATTTGACGCAAACTTTAACTTTAACTTCTTCTATGGTACAACTCAGCCTAAGGCTGGGTTGCACCATCTTACTTTAACAATAACAAACATCGAAACTTCAGTTAAAGTATCGATTAGGCCAAAAATTAGTTGCACCATTTGACAAATAGTTAAATGACGTCATAACTTTAACCGTAACTGTAACCGCTCACTTTCCGCTGGTTAGTGTTATTGTTTGTGTTAAATTATCCGTCAACTATCAAACGCGTTGAATATAATCTCTTGACTTGACTCTTCCCTTTAACTTTAAATTTTTAAACAACTTTCGCATTCGCATGTCAAACGTAAACTATAACATTTAGCTTATAATTCTCATTCACTAAACTGGAAGGTTATCCTTGATCTTTTATTATGAACAAATATTAATTTTAAACTTAAGATAATAGGAACAGTACCTACTGGGTTTATCCCAACCCCCCAATATACCCAAGTTCCACCGACTGAACTTTATGCTGGCTAGCATTACCCTAACCTATACCTAAGCCTAACCTATTTATATTTTTAGTGGATAGTTGTCAAAAAAAAAATATTGTTTAGGACAGTTTGTTGTTTCTTTGCTTTACAACCCCAACACACCTATGTATGAATCGAAGATTTTTATCATATTGCTGACCAGTTTACAAAAACTTAGTATAATGCACACTTGCTTTTCCAATTTACTATTGACATTGGCAGAATAGTCGACATCGGCTCTACTTGCCATTAATAAAAAATAGAATAGAACCCCAACACACCTAACATTTGGGCTGTTGTTCCTACTCACTAGAGGGACAAAATCTCATATGTAACAGTGGCATTTTTGACAGATAGCGATAGAGATTCGAATGCGATGCGAATGTGAAAATTTGTAGAAATGGCACTCTGAACACAAAATAAATTGTTTACTTTCTACACCATAAACAAAACGACCCGAACGAAAAATACCCATCAGCCAGCCCCATTCTTCCCTTCCGTGATAACAGACATTATCACCACTAAATTAACACACGTACACACATAACAGATAGATACACAATGTTTGTTTTGCTTCGTCCCACAGCGTGTAATTTCTTCCTTTGACAGCGGGACACCAAGCGTCCATTGTTTGAAAAAGACATAGATTAATTTGTATTGAACAGACAAGACATTAGTATCCTTCGTTTGTTTTTTTTCACTGTAAAAAATTAAATGGTCAAGTGAAGTAAACAATCATTTTACATAAAGATTTTTCAGTGAGATTTTTAAAGAGAAGCACTGTTGTTGCAAGTTGATGTAATGAACTTGATTTTTATAATCTACTGGTTCTGCCCCACTGGAAAAATTTCTCCCACAGCCTTTCACTCGTTTTTATGTTAGCCTTAATTTTACCAACAAATTCGTCGTAAACGCTTCTAAGTCATGACGCCAGCGTTTCCTAGAACTTCGCCGATGACGACGCCAGTCCTCTGACTCCTACTTCAGCCTGGCAGCCTGTTTTTTTTTTATACAACACGGGGAAACCCTTGGCCCAAATCTCACCTGATGGAAAGTGATGATTAGGCCGAAGATGGAAGCGAGTTTCACCCGGAATCCTCTTACACAGAGGAACTGGCTATCATACCTCTAACTGCCGGAACACAACAATGCTGTTAACATTGTTGTTATGACGACAGACTTAGAAATGATGGTGGTAGCTTGCCAGGCGGACTTAGAACAAGTCCTACCACCGACCAAAACCGAGCAAAAAAATTTGCCTCCGCTGGGAATCGAACCCGGGACCTCTGGGTCTGAATCAGGTGGTATAACCACTAGACCACGGAGGCGGTTAGGGTTAGTGTCACCTGTTTAGCACCACCCGGGGACTACGTGTAGGGATTCGCTGAAGGGTATTCTCCTACGGACGCGGGTGACTCGGCCCCCAAATCAACGAATTTAATTTTTTTTTTATTTGTGATGGGTTTACTCTTGACTCTAGTCTAGGTCAGAGATGATGGAGACAAAGTTTACGATGAAGCGAGCTTACCCAGAAGTACCCGATCACCAACTTTGAAAAGATTAAGGTTGTAATCGATACCTGTTTTTGAACGAATCGTAGTAAAATAGGTATACAGTTGCTGAACTTAAAACACTTCGCTCCAATGCCCTTTATCAAACCACTAGCTGCCCCGTACACAATTCGCTGGGTGGTTTTTTTCGCGTTAATACGTGGCATATGACACTCACAAATAACGTAACTTTCTGTGGGTAAATGACCTCAAAATAGGTTCAGTAGATCCAGAAATTGGCGATACGGTGGCGCAGTGGTTGAGCGATTAGCTGCTGCTGGTTCGATTCCCGTACGGAACAAATATTAATATGGCCTACAGATTGTTGTTCCGGGTCTGGCTGTTTGTGTATGTAAGTTTCTTTGTTTGTGAACGCAGGAGAAATTTCTAAAAATTTCAGGAGAAATTTCTGGGTCCCCTGTCCCCTATGTTGTTTCGAACGCCGCTGTTGCGACACACGTTGTTGCGAATTATTTTTCCACTGCCTCACAGGTTCGAAAGCTCATGGACTCGAATGAAGTAGTCGCGAAAGAAGCTGTTTCGAAAAACATTTACACTGCCTCATACGCTCGAATGCTTGTGATTTCGATTTATTTAGTAATAATAATATATTAAATATTTTTCTGTTCACTTTATGACTTAATAAATCGAAATCACAAGCATTCGAGCGTAAATGATTTTCGAAACAGCGTCTTTCGCGACTACTTCATTCGAGTCCATGAGCTTTCGAACCTGTGAGGCAGTGGAAAAATAATTCGCAACAGCGTGTGTCGAAACAGCGGCGTTCGAAACAACATAGCGGACCCGAAATTTCTAGTGTGGAGCAAAGTTTTTTTTTAAATAAAAATCCCTACAACCTCACATACTTTACCTCTTTATAATATTAGTATAGACTAGCTTCTGCCAGCGGCTTCGCCCGCGTGATCCCTAGGGAACATGTTTCCGGGATTAAAAGTAGCTTATGTGCTATTCTAGACTATAATCTATCTTTGTTCTAAATTTCATTAAGATCCGTTAAGCCGTTCTGGCGTGATTGAGTAAAAACAACCAAACTTTCACATTTTCATTTTTTTTTTCTTTTTTTTTATTGATTGTAACGTGATGAAACGTATACTATAACCTGCTCAGGATAATGAATAATAATTGTACCAAGTTTCATTAAAATCCGTCGAGTAGTTTTTGTTTCTATAACGGTTATACAGACAGACAGACAGACAGACAGACAGACAGACCGACAGACAGACAGACAAAAATTGTACTGATTGCATTTTTGGCATCAGTATCGATCCCTAATCACCCCCTGATAGTTATTTTGGAAATATATTTCATGTACAGAATTGACCTCTCTACAGATTTATTATAAGTATAGATGAGCTGTTGTTGTAATTGGAAAAACTAAATGGCAACGGCTAATCTGCCTATACCTACCTTTTCCAACTATGTTGGGAATGGGATAAGCATCTAGAAAGTAACGCGATGCAGCTGAAATCTAGTATTTTACATGGAGCGAGTAAAATAATCTAACCTTCACAACCTAGATCTTTTTTTTGGCCTTCCTCTCCTTCTACATCCATCCACATTTATGTTCATTACTCTTTTAGGTAAATGCGTTTCCTCCCTCCTCTTCACATGACCATACCAAGACAAGCGATTACCTTTTAACTTTTCCGTAACTGGCGCCACTTTTAGACTACCTCTAATGTAGTCATTTCTCACTTTATCTATTCTCGTTACTCCACACATCCATTTCAACATTCTCATATCCGCCACATGCTATCTATTTTCATCCGTCTTTTTTACAGCCCAACATTCTGATCCATACATTACTAAGCTTACTTATGGCAGCGTAAATAACGTAATTATTTATAGGTACACAACCGGAACTATAGTCTGTCCCAACATAACACGTTAGTCCTTTATATCGCCCATGAGACGTGACCCTCAGTAATCATAGTTTAGAACCAAGAGAGGATAATTCGAAACCCCTTTGCGAACTTGCTCTCCTGGTAACTCAGAACTTTGGAACAGGTTCTAGTAAATCATAACAATATTAGTACTGCTAGTGAATAAGTTTAAAATTAATAGTTCTATAACGTTACGAAGTTTAAAATGGATTATTGATTGACCAAGTTTAAAGCAACTCTTTACCTACCTAGACTGTGCTTCTTTAGTCAGACTTATTAACGAAGATATGTATAGAAAGGCGGAGGCTACTGAAATGGAATCTAGTATAGACTAAGAGAAAGATTAAAAAGTATGAAGGGGCATTGTAAATTTGTACCACGCCAAAAAGAACTGTAACGCTATCTTTCCCACCAGCAGCGAACTACTAACTAGATTCTGCAATGCGATATCAGAGTTTTCCGTGCGATTTGAACATTTACAACAGTCCGATTATCAATTATCGGGACGTTGCCCACCACTCCGACCAACCACCGTCTGGTCGGAGGATTCTCACTTTTCTATGGAGGTTAGCGGGACTTAACACCCTGTTTAAAAAAATAATGAGCCGCTTAAACGATCCAACATTTTAAAGCATTTAGGAATACATAAACTTTTACAAAAAAATACAACCAACTTCCAAGTAAAAATACACTACATTGTAAAACATTACTTTAAATTCGGAAGTCTGTGTTTTTTTTAGTTTCTTCGTATTTTGACACCGCCTTCCGAATTTAAAGTTATTATTTACTTTGTAGTTTTTTTTATTTGGAAGTCGGTTGTATTTTTTTTTTGTAAAAAGTTTTTATTTTTCACTGTTTAGTGGTACCCTACACCTTACAACACCACTGCAAAAGAAAAGCAAAATACGCAATTTCGATTACTTGGATGACAAAAAACCATCATCCAAGTAAACGAATTCCAGCTATTTCGATTTAAGGTTCAAATTTCGTAACCGATAAAATTTGAATGGGACCAATCTGCAAGTATACACTTTCAGATAAAACAAGATTTTTTCAAATCGGTTCATAATTGGCGGAGTTATGAGGTATCAAACATAAAAAAATACAACCGAATTGAGAACCTACTCCTTTTTGAGTAGTCGGTTAAAAACAAACGATTCTACTCATTTAACAAACTTATTCTTTGCCTATTACATCAAGCAGAAAACAAATAAATAATTCCAACAATAAGACGCCAAATTGAGGCAGAGACGGCCCAATTGCACGTCATATGCAACTTGACCTCTGTCAGAAAAGAAATTGTCCTTTTTGACCCTCCAATCAAACTTCGACTTTACCTCTTTGACTATAGAGTATCTTTTTGAATGGTCGGTCTGATGTTTTTAGATAAGCAAAGCTATTGAGGCTGGTTCCCATGTTTGTCCACTAGGGAATGACCCGCGGTATATATCGATAGAATTTAAGGGAAGGCCGTGGTCGAATCAATGAGGGACAAAATTGATCGGGTACGAGATACGAAGTGTCGACTTTGTAAGTGTGTTTATGGCTTTATCGGTTCTTGGATCAATTGAGAAGAATTTTTATGTAAGAAATTCTACATATATGTCGTGAATAAAGAGATCATTTAATAATTAGTTGCTGATTTGAGCATTGTAGTAGTGGGTAGTGGTAAATGCCGTGATGTCAGTTGACAGTAGTAATGGCGGCACGTGGTCAGAGTCGTATTGGAGAGTGGGGCCTTTGCGGAGCGCACGAGACACCGACTAGGACACTCGTCCAGAACGAAACTGTCGGTTTACCTATTTTAATTAAATTAAACAGACTTCTTTAATAATGTTATAAATGCGAGTTCTTACTCAACAGACAGATGTGTTGCTGTGGAGTTTGTTGGCCACTTCTTCTCCACAGCTAAAACACTAGGAAGTGGTAACGGGCAGGCGTTTTGGGGGACTGTCTATTTGTAAGTTTTGACGTTCAAAACACTTAGCCACAGTTAATAAAGAGAGCTTAGTACTGTATTGAGTGTTTTATTCTACAACTAGCTGACCCGCGCAACTTCGTCTGCTTCACATTTTCCAGTAATGCTCAGCTCATATTTGTCTTAGCGTGATAATATATAGCCTTCCTTGTTAAATGGGCTACCTACCACTGAAAGAATTTTTCCAATCGGACCAGAAGTTCCTGAGATTAGCGCGTTTAACCAAACAAACAAACTCTTCTGCTTTATAATATTATAGTATAGATGATCCTGATACCACCGAACCCAAACGATGATGGCACTATCGCTCAGCCGTCGCTGACGCCTTCATATACATAGAATCTACAGTACGCACCTGCTTGAGTCCTGACAATATACATACCCTATTATTTAAAATTATTCATTTACTGCTGAAAGTATTGGCCACAGAAAGCTGAAATTTAGTATGTTGTATTCTTGAGGAGTGCAGGGGATCACTAAGAGAGATTTTACCGAAATCCTTTCAGGAACGGGAAGGAACAAGATATGACGACGTCGGGGGCAAATCTAGTTTCATATAAAAATTTGGTTGACTGGCCCGCACTAGCAAAAGAAAAAATATTTACAAAGGCAGATAAATGATATTTATTTTGTAAGTAGGTTGTAAATAACACTCTTACACGTCAATCTTTTTTGGTCATTTTAAACTAGATGAGGCCGGCGTTTCCTAGCTGACTACTCTGAGAAGAGAATAAATACCAAAACAAACTCAGAGGTCAAACTAAGTTTCTTTTAAAGTCCATACAATCGTACTGGTCAAATCATATGAGAACCATGTAGGTTAATGTCTGAAGTGGTATTTTGAGGAAAGTACCACACAGATTTGAGTGGACCTGTCCAGACAGTGCAAGCATTTGCTATTTATCGTGTAGCTCAAACTTAGAACTTAAAGGAGCTCAAGAGAGGTCTTTGCCCAGCAGTGGGGTAAAATACACTAGACAGACGTGTTATAATTAGGTCTTCATGTCAAAAGTATCATCATCTGCCTAGCCTTTTCCCAAATATATTGGGGTTGGCTTCCAGTCAAGCCGGATTCAGCTGAGTACCAGTATTTTACGTGGAGCGGCCGCCTGCCAGACCTCCCCAACCCATTGACGGGGTAACACGGTACTTCATGGCAAGACTGCATTCAAATTTGAATGACACAATGATGGCAGCCGGGATCGACGGCTTCAAGTCAAGAGTATAAATATGTTATTCCTTGGTAATGCTTCACCGACGTCACTGTGGTCAAAAGCGTGTGTATCAAGAAGTAAATGAAAAATTTACATATATTTTTAAGAGCGGATTTTACCAATGAATTTAACCGCGATCAGCAGTACGATTCTGTAAACATGTCGAAGTGAACACTAAGGTGTAGTGAACGACAAGTGAGCTGTCAAACCATACAAACAAGATGACATGACAGCTCACTTTTCGTTCACTCCACCTAAGTGATCACGGTGAGATGTCGACAGAATCGACCGGCTGTATATCTAAACTGCGTTAAAAAGCTGAGTGTCTATATTCCACAGAATATGACAATGTCAGCTCGTAAAGGTGGTTCACATGCTGATCGCGTTTAGGTTCATTAATGAAATAATAAACTGTATTTATATTGTAAAGTTTGTTCTAGTCTTTACTTAATACACAGAGGGGCCCGAAATGGCCGACGCCTGCCGGAGTCGCGGGATTATTCGCAAGAGATACCGTGGCTCCGGAACACAAAGGGCAATGAAGGAACATGGATGGGTTTTAGTCAGTAGAAGTCTGACACTCCCTCCCGCTACACCCAGAGCGGGAGGAGTCATTGGATGATTTCCCATCCCAAAAAAAAAAAAGTCTTTACTTAATAGGGTAGGTACTCAAAATGTAACCTACGGAATCCTATTACTAAGACTTTGCTGTCCATCCGCCGTCCGTCTGTCTGACTGCGGGCTATTATTTCTCAAGAACCGTTATAGTTACAAAGTTGAAATGTTTACACTGTGTACTTCTATTGCCGTTATTACAAACAAATTATCAAAATTTAATTTAAATCTATGCTTACATTATAAAGCTGAAGAGTTTGTTTGTTTGAACGCGTTAATCTCGGGAAGTACTGATCCTTGGGAAGGATTGAAAATTTGTTCAGTATTAGATAGCCCATTTATCGAGAAAGGCTATAGGCTGTATATCATCAAGTTAAGGGAAATAGGAGCGGAGCATTAATCGAAAATGTGACGCAGACGAAGTTGCGCGGGTCAGCTAGTTCAAAATAAAAGGGGATCCATACAAGAAACATGTGTTTTCGGTTTAAAGTAAGGAACACTCCATATGCGAATCCAACTCGCACTTGGCTGGTTTTTAAATATTTTGTTGTAGATAAAGTAGCTTTATTATTTATAAACAGTTTGTTAATTAATGTTTTTCATCATAATAAGAAAACACAAACAACGTAGACATAATTTACATTCAAAGCTTTTATTTACACAAACAGGAAGCTTTCCTTATGCCGAAGTTTACGACCATTGCGAAATGAGAACTTAAGCCATAACATTCTGCATGAGACAGACGAATAAAAACAAAAAGAAAGATACTTAAGCACCTAAATCTATATAATTATATATAGACATGGTGACTTCTTAATGTATTGGATTCTAGGGTAATAAATATGTTTTAAGATTGAATGTGGCCAAAACCTCCATGACCTCATCCCACCAGCCCCCTTCTACCATTGGCCAACTAGACACACTGCAAGTTACTATCCCTACCTTTTTTTTATTTTTAAGTTTTACCATGTACCGTGCGTGTTTTATGTATGTGCTAAATAAAATGGGGATAAATATAATGACCACCATAAAATGCTTTGATACCCTTAGTTTTGTAACCAAAAATGTCTACTTAACACCAGAAAAATAAAGTCTAAAAATACAATAGTACCAGCTATTTTAGTCACGACTCCACTTTAAATTGTATTCGACCACCAAATTTAGTAAATGATCACCAAATCTTAGCGAGCAAATTAATATTCAGTTAGTATAATATTCAAGTTCTTTAATAACGTGTCTGCGTCAGATCCCCTCTATGGCTGGTGAAACATGTGGGTTAGGTTAGGTTAGAACCATGACCATTAGCGATTGGTTTAATTTTGGTGATCATTTACTATTTTTGGGTTACTCATGATTTACTTGGAGTCATTTTACTTAAATAGGATAGCAAAGTGTTAAAACTTTGGTTATAATTTTACATTAAAATGCGAGTTTCATTTTGGTGATCATTTATACTACTTTTGTCTGCTATTTGTTACTATATCTGGTGGTAAGTTAAACATAAGCCAAATAAAATACATTATTTCTTCTTTCTTTCTTTACCTTGTTGCTATTTCATCAATTCGCAGTAAGTGTAAAGTTAGAGTGACTTTTTCTGGGTAAGCTCATCCATCGTCGCCTTTGTGTCAGTCACCTCTGACCTAGACTTGAGTCAAAAGCAAACCCATCTCAAATAGTGAGGCACGAACCTACCAAAATCGCTTTAATATATATAACAAACGAAAAAATTAACGGAAAAAAAAATACAGCGGCAGGCCTTAAAAGGCGGGATGAACTGCAGTGCGTTCTGTCATTCCATCCTGATTACTTGGACTGATAGCACACTTTGTGATCACCTCACCCAAGCCTTTGCTTCGATATGTTTACAGAATCTACCACCTGGACTCTTTTTTAAAGGACTGGCCCAAAATTGAAGAGAGAGGTGAAAGAGCGAAGAGATGTCTTTGTACTGCAGTGGGAAAGCACAGGCTCATATTAATAACAATAAAAAAAAAAAACAAAACGTTTTTCTCATCTTCTGGTCGATTCTGATGTATTTATCCCTAAATTCAGAAGTCGTTCATAAGATCAGTTTTAGCGATAAGGCCGTATATTGTGTCACCATAATGTCACGTAGGTATTGTGTCATCTAACTTTTCTGTATGTTATACGGTGTACATTATAAAGAGTATTCTATTCTATTCTACATTCAACCCCTTAAAATAGACAGTGAATAAATTAAAACCACTCTATATGGATACTATAGATAGTATAATGCCTCCACTCCTAATCAAGCTACGTCAAAGCGACGCCAAGCGTCAGTCGTCACATTTCAAATCGAATAGAATCGTCCAATCAGTCGTTATGGATGATGGCTCAGTTTCCGTACCCGGCGGACGAATGTACACACGACGTCCTAGCAAGCTATGCTCTCCTGGTATAAACTGGTCTCTTTGTATGTTGTTCGTAGAAAAAACATAAATGATAAATGATAAATTATATTTATTTTGTAAGTAGGTGTAAATAACACTTTTACACGTCAATCTTTTGTGGTCATTTTAAACCAGATGAGGCCGGCGTTTCCTAGCTGACTGCTCTGAGAAGAAACGCCGAAACAAACTCAGACGTCAAAGTCACTTTTAAAGTCCATACAATCGTACTGGTCAAATGATATGAGAACCATGTAGGTTAATGTCTGAAGTGGCATTTTGAGGAAAGTGCCACACAGATTTGAGTGGACCTGTCCAGACAGTGCAAGCATTTGCCAGTTATCGTGTAGCTCAAACTTAGAACTTAAAGGAGCTCAACGCCTTAAAAACGCCATCTTTTAATGCCATCGTAAAAAGATCAGCATTCTGTTTCCATGCGCTGTTGGTGTTCACCGAGTTGATATTAGAGAGGATAGAACCCAATACACTCTGTTTTTTTCTTTGAAGTTTCCCACTCGAAGAAAAAAATCGGTAGATCAAATCAAACTGCGTTGTAGCGCTCACAACACAATGTGCTTATAAGTGCAACGATTCAGTGGTCGTAGGGGTATTTAAAGATAAGTAATTAAAATTATAAATATTTTTTTTTAAATAAAATAGTTGGTCTCTATACTAGGAGCTGTGGCTAAACATTAACAGCCGCACATGTCGATCTTCAAGGTTAAGCAACGCTTGCCAAGGTTGGACTATGGATAGGTGGCCATCTTAATATATCGAGTTTCCTCCGTGCCTCGGAAAGCACGTTAAGCCGTTGGTCCCGGCTGTCATTTGTAGATCTTTGGCAGTCGTTACGGATAGTCAGAAGCCAGTAAATCTGACACCAGTCTTACCAAGAAATACCATGTTACCCAGTTAATGGCTAGTGGAGGTCTGGTAGGCAGCCGCTCCACGTAAATTTTTTATGAAAAAATTCAGCTGAATCCGGTATGACTGGAAGCCGACCCCAATGTAGTTGGGAAAAGGCTAGGCAGATGATGATGGTCTCTATACTACACTATGCTTTATCGCCACTGCTAAATGTCAATTTGCTTAGGATCCACAACGTAATATTTGGCTTAATAGACTACTAGCTTTTGCTCGTGACTTGTACGCGCATATCCCGTTATATTTTGTTCCCGTGGGAATTCCGGGAATTTATCTCCTAGTGCTGGTCTACATTCCCCAAAGAACCTACATGACAAATTCCAGCTTTCTACGACTAGTAGTTTTGGCTGTGCGTTATCTGTCATGGCTGTGCGTTATCCGTCAGTCAATCAGTAATGGAAGAACTTCGTAATAGGCTAGTTTCCATCATCCACAAATTGCAAAACGATTTAGTCCGTCAGTTAGAGTATTGAAAAATAATAGACACGTATTTTTTGTTATTGTAAATCAATGAATATTGACAAAGATAAAACGCATCAAAACTCGGGAGTGGGGGCTCGTGACGTCACTATCCGCAAAAAATTATGCCACGGCGTGACATATTGAGAATTTTAAAAGTGTCGTAACTTCGTCAATTTTGGTTCCCGTAACAGATGAAAAAATAAGGATAGGTAGGTACATATTATGTTGTATTATGTGAAACTTTAGTTCAAAACTCTACAGACACTTCTACTCTCATTTTCAAATTTCGTTTCTACTTTAACAAGTCTGCTTGAAGAAATTTCTTAAGAAATAAACAGTTTCTGTGTACCCATTTTAAAAATTATTCTATTGCTAGTTCGTAACTAAGATTCTTCCTGTAAGAATTTCAGGATATCGTCTCTTAGTGCTCATCTACTCTCCCTAAGAAACATACGTGCCAAAGAACAATGGCCAGATTTTTATAGGAGCTGGACCTCACTTTTATTTTTCAAGTCCCAAAATAAGCTTCACATAGTTATTTTGTTCTAATGTTGGAAACATCATCCCGTTTAAAAATCATTTCTAAATAGCCACATTTTTTTTCTAAGATTTAATTATACTTTTGGGTTTTGAATCAACAACCTTTTATCCGACTGTTGCGTAGCCTAAAAGTGTACTTAGCGATAAGCTAAGAGGGTAATTAGCGATATCGTTTCTATTTGTTGCGATTTCTATTACAGAATTTCCCAAAAAATAAGGCATCTGTCGAATGAGATGCGGATGCGTTATAATTGCCGGGTGTCAATCATTGGCACGGGTCGACAACCACAGATTACCTATGTAAATTGTCGATAAACGCTTTCACTTTATTATCTTTTAAGACAAAGATTCAATGCATAATAAATCAGCATAGTAGTGATATGGTGCCTAAATACTAATTTAATTGAATAATAGTTAACAACTATTCAGAAACAATTGAATATTCATAGTCTTTGAATAACAAGTCATTTCATACGCGAAATGAATCGTTATAGGTGCGTCCTGAAACTTTTATTCGAAAATATATATATATATATATATATATATATATATAATTTATTTATATATAAATAAATAAATAAAATATTTTAGAAAGAAAAACAAAAACTGAAATACGGATATATTATTTTTTTGTGGCCAATTAAAAAGATATTTCGTGCGTTTTAAAAAATAAGGGTATTTTTCATAAATCTATATATATACATATTATATATAATATTATAAAGCAGAAGAGTTTGTTTGTTTGTTTGATTGTTTGTTTGTTTGAACGCGCTAATCTCAGGAACTACTGGTCCGATTTGAAAAATTCTCTCAGTGTTAGATAGCCCATTTATAGAGGAAGGTTAAAGGCTATATCATTACGCTAAGACAAATAGGAGCGGAGCAGTAATGGAAAATGTGACGCAGACAAAGTTGCGCGGGTCATCTAGTATAGCATATAGGGACACTATCGTTTCGGCGCCAGGTACGTTTTGACCAACCTTCTTTCAGGTTTCTCGACCCGTAGTTTCAGCTGAGCGTTGTCTGTCAGTCAATCACTCAGCTATGGAAGAGTTTCATATGTTAGGATTCTATTAATCTGTGTGTAGATTTTTGGGGGCCGAGTCACCCGCGTCCGTAGGAGAATACCCTTCAGCAAATCCCTACACGTGGTCCCCGGGTGGTGCTAAACAGGTGACACTAACCGCCTCCGTAGTCTAGTGGTTATACCACCCGATTCAGACCCAGAGGTCCCGGGTTCGATTCCCAGCGGGGGCAAATTTATTGCTCGGTTTGGTTGTTGGTAGGACTTCTAAGTCCACCTGGCAAGCTACCACCATCATGTCTAAGTCTGTCGCCATAACAACAATGTTAACAGAATTGTTGTGTTCCGGCAATTAGAAGTATGATAGCCATTTCCTCTATGTTAGAGGATTCCGGGTGAAACTCGCTTCCATCTTCGGCCTAATCATCACTTTCCACCAGGTGAGATTTGGGCCAAGAGTTTCCCGGTTTTGAATAACAAAAAAAAAAAGATAATTAATAAGAACTAAAGGCTCGACTTTATTCAGCCACATTTCACACACGATAAACTCTACGTACAGTGAGAGATCAACTTGAACCGGTCATAATATGTAGCTGTGAGTCATGTGTACCCAATTCACATTCGATCTCGCACTGAATCGATTATATCGTTCTGATTGAAAATTCCAAATCGATTATCCGAGAAAGATGATTCGTTTGGAATTTGGTTCAAAGATTAAGGTTGAAATTGAGCTAATTTACGTAATTTCGATATTGTGGCAATTTTGAGGATGTCCTCCGGTTTAACTTGAAAATAAATTTACTTATGAAACTAGGTTGTGTCTGTGGTTTCACACTTGTGCCTTATTTATCAGGTGACGATGATTTGCAGAGATAGTTGAAATATTTTTTTTTCTATTTGGAAGTCGGTTGTATTTTTTTGTGGAAAGTTTTTTTATGAAATGTTTTGTGTAAAGGTAGGTTTGAGAATAGGTCTTATGCATTATGTATTTATATGGCTAAACAATGTTTTCTGGATCAGCTAGTATAATTTAATTAGTTTAAATATAATGCTAAAAATAAAACTGCCCTAGTCAGACATAATCGTACTTTGTCTATTTAGATATAAAACAAATACAAGCATTTAACTAAAATAAGTTACTATTTTTCGTTTCTCCTGTGTATTTTTGGGAGTAGGCGTTCCATGTCATAAATAAACGTACCTATATTTAGCTCTTGTCTCACAAAATGCCAAAAATGTGTATTTGTTTTCCAAATAAATCACTTAATTACGGCTCTAAAAGGCCACTTAGCAGAATCAAAAAGTAAATCACGCGCGCTACCCGTCACCTTCAAATTTTCCTAATCATCCTTGAACCTAATGCATTAGCCATAAAGATGAAAATGAGATTTGACAGATTGTTGTGCAATTCATAGTATCTTTTTTTTTTTTTTTTTTTTTTACACAATACGGGGAAACTCTTGGCCCAAATCTCACCTGATGGAAAGTGATGATTAGGCCGAAGATGGAAGCGAGTTTCACCCGGAATCCTCTTACACAGAGGAACTGGCTATCATACCTCTAACTGCCGGAACACAACAATGCTGTTAACATTGTTGTTATGGCGACAGACTTAGACATGATGGTGGTAGCTTGCCAGGCGGACTTAGAACAAGTCCTACCACCAACCAAACCGAGCAAAAAATTTGCCCCCGCTGGGAATCGAACCCGGGACCTCTGGGTCTGAATCAGGTGGTATAACCACTAGACCACGGAGGCGGTTAGTGTCACCTGTTTAGCACCACCCGGTAGTATGATTCTAATCTGATGATTCCTCTAATTTGGTCTATTTAGCCTTTGTCTTTTAAGGTCCCTGATAACATAATATAAATCATTTTAATATGTGTAATTTTTTGTAAAGGAACCCCTGTTAAGTTCTATTATTTTTAAGCCTTTGTTGTAGTTTAGTAACGCACTACACTTAATTTTTTTAACTAAACATTTTTCTTCTTTTTGATATGTTGTCAGTTGGTAAAAGCCTCCCTCATCTTTTATTAATAGCATGAGAGTCTTACAGCTAAACAAACAGATAAAGGACAGTAGCGTCTAAAAGCCAATTACAGAAATCTCCACTTCTAAAAAAAAATAAGTTATAACTAATTTCCATCCACATGAATTTCCTCTACCTTCTCTGGCCAATCGGGACTGAAATAGCCAAGCCAGTATTTTTAGTTCCACCTTGGCGACCACGGTGGTCTTCAAGTATTCTCTACGAAACGATCTTGGCCCATCTGCCATCGTGCATCCTATTAATGTGACCCGCCCAATTTCATTTTTAGCAGATTTGTCAAACATAGCATGCAAAATTCAATACCCTTCTATTTTCATACATTTTTGACAGATTGCGATTGACATGCGAATGTGAAAATTAGTAAAATTGACACTCTGGTTTGTCATACATAACATGCAAAATTCATAAGTCAAATGATGCATCTCGTAGCGGACCTACGACAGCGTAGCCACGTTACGAAGTCGTAGCTGGATCAGCTACGCCGTAGCCACGATGCAATATTTTTTTATGTCGCAGCGTTTATCAAACAAAAATATTGTCTTTCATATCTATAATATAAAAATAAGTCGGGTTTTCCTTCCTGACGCTTTAACTCTAGAACGCACGAACCGATTTCCACGGTTTTGCATTCGTTGGAAAGGTCTCGGGCTCCGTGAGGTTTGTAGCAAACGAAATTCAGGGAAAATGTGACGCAGACGAAGTTGCGTGGGTCAGCTAGTAAAGTATATAATTAGGAGGTTTTTGTTTGGAACATTTATTGTTCCTCAAAAAAAACCTAAACTCCTAAAATGACATTCACATTCACCGTCACATTCTGGCTGAATAACATTTTTACAAAAACACAGCCTTTATAATGATATTTTTTAGTAGAAAGAAATAAAAGGATCCCCATCCCCCTAGTCAAGCTCAAAGATAAGGATCAAATAAGTAAAGCAACGCTTCCTATTACTTTTCTAAACTTGAACTATCGCAACAATGTGCTTAATAAAAGTCGGCCAAACCCGCTAACTTTCAACTCTCTTACGTGATCAGAATGTAAGGGTCGGGCTATGAAAGAAGCGATATAATTACGACCTATCTAATAGCCACGACCTAATCCTACCAGACCCCTTCTACCATAGGACATCCAGACGTACTGTAACTTACCATCCCTACCTTGTTAGAAAGAAGAAAGAAAGAAAGAAAGAAAGAAAGAATATTTATTTAGTACATACATAAAACACGCACGGTACATGGTAAAACTTAAAAATAATAAAAAATGGTAGGTATGCTAAACTAAGTGCGTGTCTCAGGGCTGCACTAAAAAGGTCCATTTCAGTGATATGTCAGACAGACTGATGCTGTCTGACGCTGGTTTTCTAATGAACCAACCACCAAAAACCAACCACCAATCCACCAATTCTCACTAAGCGTTTCCAAGCGTCTTTCATAATGCGCACAGCAAAAGCGTGGAACTCTTTGCTTGCGTCTGTGTTTCCGAACGCTTACAACCCTGATCTTTTCAAATTTACAGTCCACAGGCTACTTCTGGGTAAGCTCGCTCCATCGTAGACTTTGTCTCTGTCATCTCTGACCTAGATTAGACTCAAGAGACAAAAAAAATAGTCATGTTCGAGAAACTTGTGGCTTAATCATAACATCCACATGGGTCGATCCTAGAAGTTATGGAACGCTTGCCAAGGTCAGTCTTAGGATGGGCGTACCCCATCATAATGATGCATGGTCTTAACATATCGAGATTTCTCCGTACCTCGAAAAGCACGTTAATTATATTTGGCTTACCAATAACTGGGCTGTTGAGATCACGGACAGCAAAGTGTTCCGTTGATTACCTTTTTGTACGGAACTCTAAAAGCTTGAAAAATGGGACACTATCGCTAAGTTCACAACCAAACTTTTCTAAGCAGAAAGATTTCATCACTTTTCCTTTACATACTTTTTTTATTTTAGTTTCGTTATTCACCGTGTTTTCCATTCATTGGGCGTAGTAACAATAGTTTTTTTTACATTAATTGACGTCTTTGTATGTAAAAATATTATCGATAAACGCTTCTGACTTTTACAGTCTCTGAATCAAACATACCTTTCATCTTCAATTATAAAAATAAACCAAACGAAATAATAAAAAAGCCAAACAAAAAAAAGTCAAACCTACGAATTTCCTCAATTTTAAGTTGGCAAGATAATTTCGTCGTTGACTCTAATGACGGCAACTTTTTTAAATACACTATAACAGAGGGTTTTAGGACGTAAAAAACTTGGCTTTATGTCTAGGGTAATAGAGGGTACTTTTTTATGATTATTACGCTTTTATATTCATCCTTCTCGACTGGTGATTCGGTTGATCACAATTGTTAGACATTTTTAATTTGGTTTTATTGTTTCATGCGGTTTAGTGTTCTTTTTACTTAACTACAAGAAAAGAAAGGGTTATAATTTTTCAAGTCTAAGCTGCCCTAAGATTGATTATCACTGTTCTAATGTATTGTAATATTATAAACTAGCTTCTGCCAGCGGCTTCGCCCGCGTGATCCCTAGGGAACATATTCCCGGGATGAAAAGTAGCTTATGTGCTATTCCAGACTATAATCTATCTTTGTTCTAAATTTCATTAAGATCCGTTAAGCCGTTCTGGCGTGATTGAGTAACAAACAACCAAACTTTCATATTTATAATATTACTCGTTTGGTGTAAAGCGAAATTATAACCATCTTCCCCTCGACATTATAATTATTAAAGGATATTGCAAACTGTCGTAAGCCGTTTTCCGAAGCTACTCGCTAGCCTCTAGGCGCCAAGCTAGCCTGCCTGAGCGTTCGCGACCACAAAAATAATCCTTATAACATGATTCAGTACTTATTCACGCGCGATTGCTTATTATTAGCGTATTTCATGTAAAACTTTGGTGTTTCTATACCGATTTCCATGATTCTTTTTTAATGGAATAGTTAATAATGTTAACTTGTATTAATGTTAATTAGGGACGACTGAGAGTTTTATAAACGTAAGAGTAGACAAATACAATCAGCAAGCTTCGAACTGCTAAGCTATTGGGAGTTACACGTGTTATTGTTCTTCAATCATAAAAGATAGACATATGCTGTCGTTGGATATTTTTTATATAATCTTAAGGAGAACATTTCCGCCATACATGATATCTGTGTAGCTTTCACCATTAAGATTGCACACGCGACGGAAGCTTAAAAAATGGAGTAACTTCTCCCGTTTTCCCAACATTTCCCTTCACTGCTCTGCTTCTATTGATTGTAGCGTGATGAAAAGTATACTATAACCTGCTCAGGAGTATGAGTAATAATTGTACCAAGTTTCATTAAAATCCGTCGAGTAGTTTTTGTTTCTATAACGGTTATACAGACAAACAGACAGACAGACAGACAGACAGACCGACAGACAGACAGACAAAAATTGTACTGATTGCATTTTTGGCATCAGTATCGATCCCTAATCACCCCCTGATAGTTATTTTGGAAATATATTTCATGTACAGAATTGACCTCTCTACAGATTTATTATAAGTACTAGCTTCTGCCAGCGGCTTCGCCCGCGTGATCCCCAGGGAACATGTTCCCGGGATTAAAAGTAGCTTATTTGCTATTCCAGACTATAATCTATCTTTGTTCTAAATTTCATTAAGATCCGTTATTCTGGCGTGATTGAGTAACAAACAACCAAACTTTCACATTTCATTTTTTTTTTCATTTTTTCTATTGATTGTAGTGTGATAAAAAGTATACTATAACCAGCTCAGGAGTATGAAAAATAATTATACCAAGTTTCGTTAAAATCCGTCGAGTAGTTTCTGTTTCTATAACGGTTATACAGACAGACAGACAGACAGACAGACAGACAGACAAAAATTTTACTGATTGCATTTTTGGCATCAGTATCGATCCCCAATCACCCCCTGATAGTTATTTTGGAAATATATTTCATGTACAGAATTGACCTCTCTACAGATTTATTATAAGTATAGATATAGATATAGATAGATAGATAGAAGATATAGAGTATAGATTGCATCGGATCTTAGCATTCCTTTGGATTAAAAGGCATAAGTACAACCTTGGTTATCCAGTGATTTCAAAAAAAAGCGCAAGTTGTCTGCTTGTAAAACGATGCAAATTAAATAGTTTCGTTTCTCTTCTTGGGTTTTAATCAGTCAGTCTTATACTCCTTTCTGCTCCGCCCAGAGTGGAAGTAGTCATGAAAAAACGTCTCTACAACCTGGATAACCATGGTGAAAACGGGTAATCGTCATTATTTCTATTTGCAAAAATCAAAGCAATAAATTATTCAGGTAAAATAAACTAGTGTGGTATCCTTCACCTATGGCTCCTCCGACATGCGGTAGTTATACAAATACAAATACAAATATTAACTAAACATTGGCTTAGGGTTTGTAATACTACTACCAACGGTCGCTATTTGAGTATTTAGAACGAAGTATACCGTGAAAATGCAGCTGAGTACCGATATTTACATGGAGCGACTGCATATCGGACCGTAATAATTCAGTAACTGATTTACCCTTGGGCAAGACTGGTGTAAGGTTTTATGATTGGTGTTCACTGGTGACATTAAAAAAGGCTGGCCGATCGTGACCGCCTTCAAGATTTGGTGTTAGAGGAAGATGCTGCAGATTCCGTGGACTGCGCTCCGCACCAATGATTTTATCCTTCGTGGGTTAAATATCAGGACTAGACTTTCCTCTACCTGTCTGCGAAGGATCCTGGAATTCTTTGGGCACATAACCCGAAAAAATGATCACAATCTCGAAAAACTTATGGTGACAGGCAAGATAGAGGACATCTAATAGGTCAGATGAGGTGATGGGTAGATGGTCAGATCAGATACGCTCAACGCTCAACATCAAGCTGCATGATGCGTTCCATGATGCTAAGGACAGGCGCCGGTGGAGAGTCGTTGCACAGCGGAAATTAACCACTAATTCAGGGATACATGACCCTCATTAACGAGGAGGAGGGCTACTCGTCAAACATGAATGAAATGACTACCGAGACCGACAGTTTAACATACTTTCCAAGGCATGGAGGAATCTTAGTATATTAAAATCCCATCAACTGACTAACAGCGGCAAGCGATGCTAAACCTTGAGGTCCAACCCGTGCGACTGTCACTACATACTATAAATCAAAGCCCTACGCCGCGTCTGTCTTCTGTCTGTTCGCGATCAACTCAAAAACTACGGCACCGATTTTCATGCTGTTTTCACCAATGGATAGAGTGGTTCTTGAGGAAGGTTTTAGTATATAATTTGGAAGCCGTGGGCATCAGCAAGTTATTTTATAACCACCATTAGAACTAAATATAAAGACTCGTGTGTTGTGGGAATCCTACTTTTAAGTCACATCGTTTATAAAGTCAGCCATGCACACTTATGCAAGACGAGTATAACTTTCGCGAACAAACACCCCGACCATAAACGAGTTTCATAGTTTGTGAGTGGTTTGTGATTACTCTATAGTTTTCTCCCATAAACTACTACAGTTGGAACCATCGTCATCTGCATGTGAAATGTTACTTCCTTAGAGTCATGTGGTAATTTTGTTTTCATGCTTTTTAAGCGGTTTTAACTTTCGACTTTTATTTTTGTTAGACTAGAGTCAAGAAAGAACCAATAACAAGTAAAAAAAAAATTTTAAGTATTTGATTTGCTATTTCCCTCCAAAAGTGACCCCATACTCAAAATTGATGTATTTGCGTCATATCATCACGTACTGACAGTCGGACTGATAGCCACTCAAGTGACCCTAGGGTTCCGTCTTTTCAAACGGACATTCGAAACCCTATACCAAACAGAAGTGTTTCTTGCAGATTAAGACTGAGAATATAATGCAAATTTTCCTTCAAAATACGAGAAATGTCCTCTTAGATTTCAAAAATCAGATAAATGATAAGAACGTGTATATACAAGGTGAATTTTTAAAGTGTGCCTTCATAGCCAAATCCGAAAATATGAGGAATGTCGAAAAACACTGAGAGGAGTCTCAAACCCGATTTTGATGAAAAGTAGAACTGCATTATTGGGTTTTCGCTGAAAAATCGCTGTTCCTACCCAGGAATCGAACCGATTGGTTTTGAAAAAGAAACCTGTAGAACCTGACCAGACCTTAACAACATCTAAGATTTGTCAATCAAAATCGGGCTCGAGATTCCTTTCAGTAATAATAATAAATAACCTTTATTTATACATTAAAAACACACAGATTGTAGTACGTGTTGGAGTATTCAGAAAGTGGGTAGTATTAAATATCTTGCAATCAAGTGGGTGACGTGCTGTTCTCCTGGTAAGTCTATGGAATAGCCTGTATTAAGGAGTAACAGTGCCGATCCCCTCTATTTGTTTTAATTATTAATTACTAGAGGCCGCCCGCGACTTCGGCCGCGTATAAATTCTCGTTATTCCAATGTAAATCCCGATTCCTCGGGAACTCCGGGATAACAAGTACCCTATGTGTTATTCTGGGTCTTCAGCTACGCACATACCAAATTTCATCGTAATCGGTTCAGTAGTATTTTCGTGAAAGAGTAACAAACATCCATACATCCTCCATAGTAGGATTAAAACGATTTTAGTAGTAGTTTTTCGATATTCCCTATAGTTTCGGATTTGGCCATTAAGGCACACTAATCGCGAACGCTAAGGCCTCACCAAAAAGCTTTTGTGATTTTTAACGTCAAGATAGGTTTTTAATTAACCAGCGAACTTCAGTGCGGGTCAGTTTCAGCTCTTTTGGCGCTCCTCTGTGTAGACTTAGCCGAAATGTTTGCTCGGCTATCAACTTCTGTATTTATACACCGCGAAATTAGACAGCCATCTGAGTTGAATGTTAAAGATGGAGTTTTAAGTTGTTAATTGAATACGTACGACGTGAAATAAGAAACGAATATAGGATTTGTTTTTAAGGAGGAAAATAATAAAATTACACCTTAAGGTGGAAGCGTCAAGGTAGCCCGCGAAATTCAAATATTTTGATGTTTTTTGCAATTTGCCGCTAAGTGTGAAGCTGTATGTTAAATAAAATACGATTCGCGGCCGTAACGCAAATGTATCTAAAGAATTATACCCATTTTAATTATCAATATAACCTTCTTCGTTCATACAACTCGATTGAATGACTTTTTCACGAAATCACATTCAATCGAGTTATATGAATTTAGAGGGTTATATTGATGATTCAAATGGTTATAATCCTTTAGATAAATGCTGTTTACGATCGCGAATCGTATTCTGTTCAACATACAGTTTCACAATGACCTGCAAATTGCAAAAAACTTAAAAATATTTGAATTTCGCGGGCTACCCTGGAGCATCCACCTTATATTTTTAATACATAACTCATGGCTAAATAGCCAAAACGGCAATTATTGCTAAAAGTGGCCACTTTTAGCAAAATATCGACTTTGGCAACTATTTATGTTCTAAAGTACAAAACATAACTCTCAAAACATAATAAATACATTTCTTCAGTGCACTACAGAGCGGTTTTTTATCTACGTGTCTTAAAATTTACCACAAATAATAAAAAACGATTGGCGGCGCTAGTGGACGGAATACACGCTCTTAAGGCGAGGTTGCAGTACATATTAAGATTTTTGAACGTCTGAAAATCTAATTAATTATGAGTTTTTTAATAAATAAAAATCATGACGTAAAAATAGAAACGCGATTTAGAATGATTGACTCGATACTTTTTATCAAACATGACACTAAATCACAATTTTAAACGTGTAATGCTAAGAGATTTCATCACGAATATATTTAAGAGTTATATCAAAAGATAGAGCTTTTTATTTTGAATTAAACGTTGAAACCATATTGTATAATTTCTTTATCATTTTTCGCCAAGAAGAAAAAACAATCAAAATTTAGGCATTATTTCGCTCGCCGGACAGTCGCTGCCGTTCGTCAGTACACACAGTACTGCAACCTTGCCTTAAGCAGAAGGAAGTTTTAGACTCTTACTAACCAAGAACCATCCGTGTTCCTCCTAATGCGTCCTCCCTTTGCGTTCCAGGGCCGCGGTGACTCTTTCAAATAAATTCTGCAACAACTGATTTAAAAGTTGTTTATTTATTTAATACTAGCTGACCCGTGCAACGTCGTCTGCGTAACATTTTTCATTCTTGCTCCGCTCCTATTGGTTTTAGCGTGATGATATATAGCCTATAGCCTTCCTCGATAAATGGGCTATCTAATACTGAAAGAATTTTTCAAATCGGACCAGTAGTTTCTGAGATTAGCGCGTTCAACCAAACAAACAAACAAACTCTTCTGCTTTATAATATTATAGTATAGACTAGCTGTCCCCCGCAGCTTCGCTCCCGTTTTACCCACAAAATTCCCGTTCCCTTAGGATTTCCGGGATTAAAACTATCCTAAGTTCTTTCTCGGGTTTCAAACTAACTTTGCGCAAATTTTATCACAATAGGTTCAGTGGCTTTGGCATGAAGAAGAGACAGACAGTGTTACTTACCCATTTATAATATTCGTAGGGATTTTACCAAGCCTGCAATGTCCTAGCCAATCTGAAAGACAACTTTAAAAGTATGCTATCCCGTGGGAATCGAAACCCCGACCACCGGGTTACAAGGCAAACGCCTAAACCACTCGACCACGGAGGATACCGAGATGATTCTACGAGAATAGAAATCAATCAGTAGATACCTGAAGGAGATCACTACGGTTTTTTAGAACGATAACTTGGCAAAAAAATATTCCGAGTTTCCATTTCATTCTTAATTTCACCCCTTCACAAACAAATCTCGGTCTACCCACACGATAATCAATGCAGCCCTTGCACGAGGTATTAAATTCTAAAGGCCTCAAAATACGCGAGAGGCTTATCAAGTGAAAGACGTTAGATTAAACACAGGCCCGGACTCAAGTTCAACTGAAGAACAATGTACACGTCAACTAAGTTTCAAGTTAGATTTGTTAGCGTCGCAGAGCATGGAATGGCGTGCTGGGCGGTAACTGGAGATACCATCTTACTAATATTTCAATTGTAGAAATCTAGCCGTTTGTTAATTTGTCACGCCTCAACGGCCAAACTAATTTGGAAGAAATTAGTCACACGGGTAGATCTAGTCTTAGATTGGAAGACAAGACACGTTTTATATTCACTGTACGTTCTCTTTGAATAATTCCGACCTTAGAAATTCCATAACCGCAGACACAACTGGCAACAGGCGCAAATAAACTTTTTTTTTTTCTTTTCTCAATCGCCGTCACGTTTGGTTTGTATGAAAGTTTTTAACGGACTTCCAAAAAAGAAGGAAGTTTTCAATTCGGCGATTATTATTTATATAGACACTAAATATTGTTTTCATTCATATTCCCTATTTCGATTTGTGTGAAAGATTTGACAACATTTTTAGAATTGGCCAACGAGACATCTTTGTGCTCTGTGGTGAGCTCTGTCAAAAGTTTCCTTGCAAGTGGTGTTGTATTTACGTTTTCAAAAGGATCGGAAGGAAAATCCTTTTCAAGGATGGCTATGTAACAAGTTGCCTTGCGGAAACTCTAAGCCAATTTTAACTTGCACATTGGATTCGTTGTCGGCGTGTTATTTTTGAGGCTTTGAGTTTTAATGGAGTGATACTAACCGTAAGGAAATAGGGTTAAATCAGAATATTTTGTTTTTATTTGTGACACTATTCTCGAAATTCTGAAGTGGCGGTGGACATTGCTCACAGAACGGATAGTCGAGGGGGCTGAAAAGTTCTGGAGTCACGATCGCGTATCGGAAGACGCAACGTTGGAAGGCCTCCCTCAAGTTGTACCGATGATCTGGTGAGGGTCTCGGATAGCCGATGGATGCGAGACGCACAGGACCACTTATTGTGGTGACACTTAGGTGAAGCCTATGTCCAGCAGTGGACATCTTTCGGCTGATATGGTGATGGCGACTGTTCTCGAGAAACATTGAACCAATAACTTCGGTAAAATTTGTTAATATGCATCAACAGTTCTCATCAACTTCATGTACTCATCTCAAAAGTTTAGAAAAAAACTCAGGTCAAAAATCTTCCATCACCAGATCGATTGCTAAACATCGAAAACAACAAAAGATCTAATGTAAGTCGAGGTAATGATGACACTTCACAGTGTGATATACATAATAAATCTCATTCTTTTGCAATTTTAATTTCCGTATTCTTATTCTCAGACATTATTTTACATTATCACATAAATAGCATGTATTTATTTCACAGTTTCTATTTATTTTATTTACCCTCGTCCATTTGTCACTGCTGGGTGCTAACTGAAAACCAGCGCTGGGTGGCTGACACCCAGCATATGCCGAGATGGTAACCCTTTCGGCATAGGCACGCTTAGCACAATTTTTATTATACCATTATTTTTCTTAATTTTATGTTTTTGTTTCTCTTATTTCTTAATATTTTTTTTTTTCATAATGTGTTTTTGCTGTTGTGATGTGTATGTGTCGAATAAATGTTTTCTATTCTATTCTTTATTGATGGCTTATTTAATTTTACACAAGACTAGATTTAGCACACGACTTCGTATGTATCCAGTTTTTCCCGTTCCCGTAAGAATTTCAGGAAATCCTTTCATAGTGCTCCGCAATACTCCCTAAGGAACCTACATGCCTCAGACGACCAGTAGTTTTGGCTGTTCGTTGTCTATCAGTCACTTTGTAATGGAATCTATACTAATATTATAAAGCAGAAGAGTTTGTTTGTTTGTTTGGTTGAACGCGCTAATCTCAGGAACTACCGGCGCGAATTGATTTTTTTTTTGCGTTGGATAGTCCATTTATCGAAGAAGGAAGGATATAACATCACACTATGACCAATAGGAGCGGAGCAGCAATAAGAAATGTTGCAAGCGGGAAAGAAGCTTCCGTTGCGTGCGCTGCGTAAACGGTTTAAGTTACGCAAAAATCAAGTATTACGAAATTATTACTCTATATAACTTCTAAAAACAAGTCCTCGACAGCATATGTCTATCCCTTTAGGTTAACTCACTATAACCCTTTTTATGGAAATCAAATTGGTTCTAAAATATACATTGAAGAGTTTCGTAGCACACGACTTCGTATGTATCCAGTTTTTCCCTTTCCCGTAAGAATTTCAGGAAATCCTTTCATAGTGCTCCTCAATACTCCCTAAGGAACCTACATGCCTCAGACGACCAGTAGTTTTGGCTGTTCGTTGTCTATCAGTCACTTTGTAATGGAATCTATACTAATATTATAAAGCAGAAGAGTTTGTTTGTTTGTTTGGTTGAACGTGCTAATCTCAGGAACTACTGCTCCGACTTGAAAAATTCTTTTAGTGGTAGATAGCATATTTATCAAGGAAGGTTATAGACTATATATCATCACGCTAAGACAAATAGGAGCGGAGCATTAATGGTAAATGTGACGCAGACGAAGTTGCGCGGGTTAGCTAGTAATTTTATATATTAGGATAGAAAACACAATAGAAATAAGAAATGGCAGTCAAATTTGAAATTGTGTGTCTATCTATAACTAATCTTCATTTAACACTATAAAATATAACCTTTAACACTATAAAATTTAACACTTAAATTTTCAATACATTCACTACCCTTAATCCGTCCCTGCACAGTGACACCGTGTTGTCTCCATCAACGTCAACATTTGCGGAGTTAAGTGCACTTGACGGAACACGTTGTAGTGCCAGGCCCGGCACTACTGAAGCGCTGTAGTGTGAATTTTTATCCTTTACCAGAGCACCATGAGCTCTGGTAAAGGATAAAAATTGTAACGTCCGCTGATGATGATATGACTTGGAAGAAACCTTGTTATGGAGAGTTTTTGAAGCAGTACACCTAATGTTACCTACAAGGATATGTTCCAAAATGTATGAAGCATGGACCAATTCTGGAATAAACTTTTAAACTTTATAAATAATTACACCTGATGCGGGGTCATACACGTTCCAAAAGTTTGATCAAACGGGCTGTTTTATTAAATTAGCATGACAGTCTGTAGGAAAATTTTATAAAAATTCTATAAATTATCGTCAATGGCATGGATTAATACAAGGTTACGTATTTTTATTTGATCAAACATAAATACGAAATTACTTGAAAGTGTATGGTCCGCAAAACCATTAAAATGAACCTACCGTGTTTAATTTTCTAAATATTCATATTATCTTGTTGACGTATAACAGCCAAAAACTCCTAACAATAAATGTCAAAAGTTTACAGAAAAAATGGATTAGTCGGAGAGAATTACCAAATTAAAAATAACTGACATTCGTACTACAAGAATGCAAGGGTTTACGAATTTAGGAGTCCTTACCTCAAAAGGAATACTTGTGAGAAACGGTTATTTCTAAAACTACTTCTATAATCTAGGTAACAGAAACAACGATCAAGATAATATTTCGATTACGTAAATTGCGATCAAAGCCCGGATGACAATGGTGCCATAGCCTAACAGTATAGTCATTACATATTGAATGCGGGTGGGCTCTATTTGCTTAGTTCAGTAGTTCAACTGTTGGTATACTGTGGCATTGAGCGGCACAGGTCTTTGTCCATGTCTGATCGATTTGGATTGAAATAGTGACGTTAAAGTTATCAGTGTTTTCTCATTCCATTCCACTAGAAAATACCTGTGCCGTGCATTTTTGAATCATCCGTTTTACGAATTTTCGATCAGGTCACGTGTCCTGACGCGTCATCCGTCTTACGAGTTTTCGATCAGGTCACGTGTCCTGACACGAGTTTAACATTTTATACCCATCCTAAGCAAAGTGCTCAACGCCGTTAAAGAAGTTTTCACTTCAAAAACAAGTTTGCTTCGTATATAACGACGTATGTACAATTGTACATGTATATGCATCAAAATATACATACAGACAATTTTGTATTTGTACTCCTCCTTTCTTGGACTCGATAAATAAAACTGCTAGGAACGATTATACCTGTTTATAGTTATAAGTTTATGTAGGAGCATGTCATATTAGACTAAGTAGTTAAAAATAAAACATAGAAGCAAACACACGTCTTAATCACTCCCATTTCTGTGCCAACCGAAAGTGAACCTTAACGCGCTAAACAAAAACCATTTCCCCAAAATACAGTTACTCACAAACAGCATCAATCCAAAACTCCAAACTGACAGTCCGACTCGATCTTCAAACTCAATTTGGACGCACACCGTGTAACATGGCCGGCAAGCCCGCCTGTCGTGAACGACTGCCATCTGCCGTCCAAACAAACACATACCGGTACCATTTAGAATGCAAACCGCTCCCGTTTGCATTGTGGTGTGACATTCGACCTAGTTTTTTTGTCTGGCTAGATACTCGTATGAAGTTTATGTCGTATGGATAGATCAGTAGGCTAATTCACGTTATTAAAAAAGTGCTGTTGAAGTGCAGTTGAAGTTAAGTTTCGATCAAAACAACGCTATTCGTATTCTCTACCGCTGTCAGACACGCACGCGTCAAGTTTGCGTCACGCGAGCGCAATAAACGGCATTCTACTGTTGCGCGTCTTTGGTGCGTGCTTCGGAACGCAACATGATCGGTATTCTACTATTTGTTTGACGTCCCAAAATGACAGCTTATAAGCTTAAGTTTAATTTTTAATATTATAATAACGTCTTATTCATTGAAATTTATTCGTTTCTAGTCGATTATTTAGTGAACAATATTTTTTCTCTCCACCGTCAGTAAGTTTGGTTGTTTGGTTGTCGTGCAGTTGTCGTGCAGTTCACGCGCAGTTTACGCGCAGTTCAAAGATTACAAGAATACCGTTTATCACTCGAACTTAAACTTAATTGCAACTGCACTAAAACTTAATCGGCGCGTCATAACATTACGTGAATTAGCCCTCAGAGCGCCAATTCTACTAATTTTCACATTCGCATCTCAATCGCAATCTGTCAAAAATGTATGAAAATTAAGGCTTTTTTGACAGTTTGCGATTGACATGCGAATGCGAAAGTGGTTTTAAAATTAGTAGAATTGGCCGTCAGGCCGGTTTAATTTTTGGGAATACATACTACTTTTGGGTAAATAGTATCATAGATAACCAATGCTAGGTGTTTTTTGGTTGGGAGAGAAGGTTGCCTGGAAGAGATCGCGAAATGCGATAAGGCCGCCAATTATTGTATGTTTTGTTAGTTTAAGGTTTCTTTTTATGTATTTTTCATTTGGTGTACATTAATATATATATAAATAAATAAATAAATAAATTAGGTCCTTGACAATTCAAATGTGCCTGTTAATGGTTTATTTTAATTTAAATGAGTTGATTTGGACTGATTTGTTAGCATACGCATTTCAAAAATCTTCATTTTTCTTTCAATTTTGACGTATTGCGATTGATATGCGAATGCTTACGTTGTTTGTGGTGCATGGCAAGTGACCGACAATTGTCGTTCACTTTTTTCATCGAAGTCAATTAACTGTTGACGTCGACCAAACTACCTGTCAACTGTCAATCTAGTTGCATCCTAAAATACTGTGACATCCTACTAATATTATAAATGCAAAAGTTTGTGAGTATGTATGGATGTTTGTTTCTCTTTCACGCAAATACTACTGAACCGATTACGATGAAATTTGGTATGTTGGTAGCTGAAGACCCAGAATAATACATAGGCTACTTTTGATCCCGGAGTTCCCGAGGGATCGGGAATAACGAGAATTTATACGCGGACAAAGTCACGGGCCTCTAGTTTGTTATAAAATGTTATGACATCATACAGAGGAATCCATCGAACCCATCAAGAGGTTACCATCGAGAATACTGTTACTAGCATAAAAAGCGTACCGATATTTATAGCCAAATTGACTGCAATCGTCAAATATATCGACTATTCATAACTGAGCTGGATTGCTAAACATTTACTGTAGGTAGTTGTAGTACACAACACATGTACACTGCAAGGTTGTAGATCATTATACTAGCATTCGCCCGCGACTTCGTATGCCCTTATCCCGTTTTTTCCCTTTTAAAAATTTCGGGAAATGGGAGTGTATTTAAAAATTTACCTATATATATTTTTTATGTTCACACAAGAAACTTAAAAAAATATATATCTACTTACTACATAGAAAAGAGCACAAAGGTACTGCTTATGTCATAAGATATTTCTTCAGCAGACATGCATGTATTGATATTATCATAAAAAAAGACTATTCGTATTTGTATAAATCTCACGAAACAAATACACATTATAAGTATAATCATTTCATTTCACACTCGCTGATTACGACTCAAATACATAACAAAATAATTACGTCTGCCAAAAATTATTACATTTACTCGTTAAACATTATATACGGCTATATTAAGTGACTTTATGATGACAGTTACGCCTCATTTGCCGCCTTTTATAGTCTGTGGTAATTAAGGAAATGGGAATTTTATATTAGATCATAAAAGCTTGCTCATAGTTAGGTTTTATTCAAAAGGGAATTATAATACGCAAATAATTTCATAAACATCCCAATTAACACCAAAGCGTTAAAATAACCTATTTAAAAATTGTATATCAGTTAAATTTGAGTATAAAAGTGTTAAAGTATTATTTTCAGTAAACGAGGCGACAGACATAACTATGTCACTAGAAATAGGAATCAGTTAGTTCAACCAGGTTTCAGACTTGCTAAAGTAGCAACATCTTTCATGGGATACTGTTTAAAGTTTTATAACAAAATACCGCCACATATACTAGAACTAAATGAGACGAAATTTAAAAACTGTGTAAAACGCACACTATTCAAACAAGCATACCGCGTGTATCTGACATCGACGCACAAACGATTTCCATGGGTCCGGGGCATGATTCTGGACACCCTAGACTTAGAATTTTTCGTCGGCTTTTTTCTCATTTTTTCATTTTTTTCAAGGGTTTTTTTACTTTAGACTGCTCATAATCGTTATTCTGACCAAACCCAATACGATTTTTAATAAAAAAATAATTAATTAACTACTTTCACTAAAAAGAGCAATCTGAATAAAGCCACAAATAGATATCAGCTCAGCTGAGCTGATACTTTGTGGTACTCTTGAAAAAAATGAGAAAAGAACCGACGAAAAATTCCAACACTGGGGTGTCCAGAATCATGCCCTGGACCCATGGAAATCGTTTGTGCGTCGATCTCAGATACACGCGGTATTATAAATTAGGGGAGTACATTGACGACAAAAATGCTTGGCTCAATGCTGGTCCGCTCCACAACGACTAAAATGCCCGAACTTTGATGAAGATGTGAAAACATTGTTGGACCTGCTGAAGATTGTAAGATTATCTTTGCATTGTATAGACTCATTAAATAATCTAACCAAGATTTTGTATAAAGGCAGTGTTTAAAAGAGTGTCCATGGAGTTTCTTGCACGTTCTTCTCCATAGGATCTACTCTTTGGAACGTGCAACTGCCGCGCTGGAGATAGGGTCGGTGAGTTTGTTTTGTTGCAGAATAACTTGCTACTCTTGTCGCTAGCGCGGCAGAATTAGCTTCATCTATTTGACTGACATACCTTGACTATTCAAAAGTGCCTGTAAACTGGTCTATTTGAAATAAAGGATTTTGTATTTGTATTTGTATTTATACCTGTAACACAGAGCTAAAGCATGCTCTAACTCACTTATAACCACGAAAGAGGCCCACAGTTTTACAGGTAAGAGTTTTAAAAAGTGTATAGTACGGTAATACTAATGTGTTAAGGCGACTGCACACGAGCGTTTATTCAGCGCTAGCTATTACTTTAACCGGTATTACTATTGTAATATCGGGTTGGTAAACACTACAGGTGTTAGGGAAGCATCGGATATGAGTACTTTGCTATTAAAAGCTTTATTAGACCTATAAGGATTAGAGTCTTGATACTTTGACTCATATAAGGTATCTTAAATGGACTCAGGTATGAGTATTAGCGCTTCTTGAGTACATAATAGTTATCTAATGTATGTATTGTCATGTATTCAGGAAAGCTCCAAACTGGGCTGGGAAATTTTGAACCGGGATGGAATGGGAGAGGATTTTGTCACCGGTCAGCGCATACTAGCCACTTAAATATTAAAGTATTTCAGCCGCCTACCAGGACATCCCACGACGTGCCGCGGCATGACGTGTCACGCCGAAGTATACCTCGGCAGCAGGTGCTTGTAACACATTTCAGTTATAAGATGTGTCTGAACGACTGTTGTTGTGTCTTGAAAGTTATTAAATGGTAGATAATAAATTGATATTAACACAAACTCCCAATGAGTTTGTGTTAATATCAATTTATTGCAGAGAAAGAAGATGCACAGTCATGCTAATAAGAGGTTTAGAGTTAGAGGTAGAGCCTAGGTTTTTCCCAACTATATTGGGGTTGGCTTCCAGTCAAACCGGATTCAGCTGAATATCAGTACTTTATGTGGAGCGGCTGCCTACCAGACCTCAACAACCCATTAACTGGGTAACACGTACGGTACTCCTTGGCAAGACTGGTGTCAAATTTTCTGGCTTCTGACTATCCGTAACGACTGTCAAAGATCTCCAAATGACAGCCGGGACCAACAGCTTAAAGTGCTTTCCGAGGCACGGAAGAAACATACAGAGTTGTATGTTGAGGTTGCATCCACAGACCAACCTCGGCAAGCGTTGCTTAACCTTGAAGTTCAACCTGTGCGGCTGTTATTATTTAGCCATGAGCACCTCAAACGGGTTAGAGTAGCAGCATGTAATAGCGTCCTTCGGCGTGCCGTTGCATACCGCAATGCGCTGCGGCATCCCGCCATGAAACCTCTTGGTTCGCTATTCAATGTCTTGTCGAAAAATCCCTTTGAATGTCATCAAATCAATTTAAATTGCGGAATGCGCTGCGGCATCCCACCGTGACACAATCTTACGGTGTTTGCCATTTTCCGTTAACGTATCAAACCAACTCGCAAGGCATACCGCAAGCCGTAGCAGTGTGTACTTGTATAGTATTTACGTCACTGGTTCGAGAGGTTACTGCGGTCAACAACCTGTTTGTGTAGACCGGTTGCTGAAACCAATACCGCAAATTTACAAGCACTCAAGACGGACATGATTGAATGTCGATTGCGGTAACCTTGATGAAGTTGAACATTGAAAATAGTTTTTGGAAAAAATAAATAGAGAGACAAGACTGATAGACTTTAAATATTTGCTTGTTAAACAGCTAAGCGTTTTCAAGTGTCTCTCATAATGCGCACAGCAAAAGAGCGGAACTCTCTGCCTGCGTCCGTGTTTCCAAACGCTTACAACCCTAATCTTTTCAAAGTTAGAGTGAACAGGCTACTCTGGGTAAGCTCGCTCCATCTTAGACTTTGTATCTGTCAGCTCTGACCTAGACTAAAGTCAAAAGCAAATCATCTCAAATAAAAAAAAAAAACTTGGTCACTCACATTGGGCCAAATCTGATAGTCTAAAGTCACCCAAAGAGGAATGGAAATTAGCCGTACGGAGTTTCCTTGCGTTAGCTAATCAGAAATAATGAAATCTGCAGGAGTACCAAGGTTTGCAGAATCCGCTGAATGCGAGACACACAAGGCCGTATGTAGCGATTCTTGGGAGGGGCTATGTCCATCGGACATTTTTCACTGATATGATAGTGAATGATGATACAACTTGATAGCGGTCAGTCGCTGGGAATATCGTCCAATGCTGAGCGATCGTTATTCTATAAGCAGCAAATGGCCCGAAAATATGAATGGCTAACTTTTCTGCATCGGCTACGTGTCCGTGGCCAACTTATGTGAACCATAGAATAGAATAGAATACTCTTTAATATGTACACCATATAAGTTACAGAAAAAATAGATGAAAAAAAAACATTACATAAGGTGACACAATGGGCGGCCTTACCGCTATGAGCGATCTTTTCAAGACAACCTTTGGCAGGATTTTTAACGGTTACGGACTTCCCAACAAAGAAAGGTTCTCAATTTGGTTGCTTTTTTATGTTTGTTACCTCATAACTCCGACAATTATGAACCGATTTGAAAAAGTCTTGTTTTATCTGAAAGAATATACTTAAAGATTGGTCCCATTTAAATTTTATCAAAATCGGTTAAGAACTTTGGATTTTAAATCGAAATAGCTGGAATTCGTCTACTTGGATGATGGTTTTATGTCGTCCAAGTAATCGAAGTTGCGTATTTTTTGTTCTGCAATTTTGCAGTGGTGTTGTTAGGTGTGAAGTACCACTAAAAAGTGAAAAATAAAATAAAAATTAAAGTAAAAGGAAATACCTACAGTACTGTAGGTAGTCTTGGGTGTACGATTTATATGAATAAAAATGTAATTGATAAGTAAATACAATTATAATTTTGAAACAAAAAGCATAGAACCCAAGCAAAAACGGTCAAAGAGAAAGGTGATGAGTGATGTTTGACCATTGTTTTAAAAGTGGATAATATGTAATAGTGGATGGATTGGCTCGATACTTTTTTTTATCAAACATGACACTAAATTACAATTTTAAACGTGTACTGCTGAGAGATTTTATCATGAATATATATAAAAGTTATATCAATAGATAGAGCTTTTTATTTTGAAGTAAATGTTGAAACCATTTTGTATTATTTCTTTATCAGTTTTCGCCAAGAAGAAAAAACAATCAAAATTTGGGCATTATTTCGCTCGCCGGACAGTCGCTGTTGTTCGTCAAAACACACAGTACTGCAACCTCGCCTTAAATGACCGCTCCCGCTGCTGACCGCTACTGCGTTATTAGGCTCAGATTACCTCACATTTGTATTTTGGGACGACGGAAGTTGTATTACAATAATTGGTTTGTGGTTTAAATTATACAGATTTCACGGTACAGGTATTAATAAGGGATCATTGATTCAGCAAGCCTTACTCCGCAAGGTGGCGCTGACATGTAAACATTACATTGTGTTGTGCTCCCGTTTAAACGTTTACGAAAAATAGTTTTATTAGTAGTTGGACCATACAAAGTGGATAAAAGTGAATCCGGACACATAAACTCGCTGTGACAGTGTTATTTACAGTTTTGGTGCCTATTTTAAATAAAAACCTAATATTAAAAACTATCAGTCTGATGTCTACATAAACTATTCTTAGGGACAAAACAATTAATAATAACATACTGATCTGTTCACGTAACATATATTTGAGTGCAAAAGTGATAAAAGACTTGAAGAACCTCTCAATATTCTTTGTTTTTAAACTGACTTTCCTAATGTTAAAGATCTTGAGATTCGTTTTTTATTTGAATCATGAAGTTATTGATTTGATTACAACACCATCTAGCGAAAATCATAAGAACTTATGTGCAATTAGTATTGCCTCACTTATAATAGTGTTGGTAGCTTAAATAAATAATTAGTTGTGTTAATTGCTGCGTAACAACGACATCTGTTGACCGTGGACTACACTTACGGCATCAACATCAACACGGTCAAAAATTTCAACTTTTCAAGTACTGTACGTGTGGCGCATTGGTACTGCGCTTGCATTCAAGGTTACAACTGACGCGACGTGTCTTGAGTTCGATCCCGACTGAAGCAAAACTTGTTTTTGTGATCTATATTTGAAAATAATATCAAATAATGAGTAACATGAATTTTCTGGAGAACATAACTATCCGTCGTACCCGTACTAGATCAGAGCCAAAGAATGATGACAGTGATATAATTTCACAAACATTGAACTGTACCTCGAATAGTATGCCAGACATGTCTGATGAGGATGATCAATTATCAACATTGAAACTAGAGATTGAAAAACTGACGGCTCAATTAAATAGTGCTCACACAGAAATTGAACTGTTATCGTTAGAAAATAAAAATCTAAGGCAGACTAATGAAGATTTAATGAAGAAAAACGACATTTTTAAGAAGATTACTTACAGTCCAGCAAAACAAAAAAAACAAACTCCGAAGAAAATTACAAATAATTCCATAAAAACAAAGCAGACGCCAACTGTAGAAAACATGAGAACAGATAGTACAATTTCTACATATGTAACACTGAAGAACAAAAGTGAAGATACCAACTTATGTCTCTCAAGCACTTCTCAAGATAAAAATCATGATGCAATTCAAAATGTTTTATCTTTGAAACGTAAAATATGTTTAATAAGTAGTGAAACTTCCAGCAGAATGTACAAAATTGCTCAGAGAACTCAGTTATATAATTTTGAAATATGTCATTATCGTAAGCCCAACTGTAGTATGAACTTTTTATTAGATAATATTGATGAAAAAGTGCGAAACTTTACACACTGTGATTACTGTATTATTTATATTGGTGAAATGCATTTTAGAAAAACGCACAATTATATTGAACTTGTCACGTTAATACGCGAAAAACTGATAACTCTGACACATACTAACTTTATAATTTGTTTACCAACGTTTAAATATATGGTTAACAGTAATTTAATGTATAACAGCCGAATTGAGACATTCAATAATCTACTGTGTATGGATGCGGAAACATATAATTACGCATACATCTTAGACTCAAATTTAAATCTACCGTATTCTTCTGACACTTACAGTGATCGTTATGGCACTTTGAACAATAAAGGCTTATTTATTGTTATATCAGATCTCCAGGATCTCGTCCTGGATATAAGTGCCTGGAGTGCTGCATCTTTAGAGGTATCTGTTCCCATAAAAATGAAATAGATTCTTCACCAGCTCCACAGACATCAGATGATTCTCAGTTTTTTCTATAATTGTCTCAATATTCTCCATCAAAATATAGCAGGTCTAGTGAACAAATCTGACACATTTTTAGTTAAGTTAGAAGAATTGTTTAATAATGGAACTATTGTAGATGCTATCTGCATTACAGAACATTTTATGGAATCAGGCAATGAGGATCTAATGTATATACCTAACTTTTATTTAGCTGCTTGTTATTCAAGAAATACGAAGCGAGGAGGTTCATGCATCTTTGTCAGAACAGGTCTGCAATATCGAACACTAATTGACGTAGCTAAGCAATCGATTTCAGGACTATTTGAATGTTGTGCTGTCGAACTTATATCTTATAATATCATTATTATTTCTATATACAGGGTACCTAAAAATAATTATATATTGTTTTATGAGAAATTAGACAACATACTCAAAAATCTCAGCTCTGGGACAAATAAAAATATTATTCTTGCAGGAGATTTTAACATTGACGTAATAAAAAGAAATAAAATAACACTAGAATTTGAATATTTTCTCTTACAATATAATCTAAAATTAGCACTTTACAAACCGACAAGACCCAGTAGTAAAACCTGCATTGATAATTTTGCACATAGTTACCGAAGAGGCTGCAAAACTGAAATCATAGATCTAGCTCTCTCGGATCATACAGCTCAAATACTGAAAGTGCCCATAAAAAAAACATGCAAACTAGAATTTTGGAAGTGTAAAAAGAGAGATTATTCCGAAGATAATATGATCAAATTTAAGAATCTTCTAGGTTGCTTATCTTTTGTAGAAGTTTTTAATGCTAAAGATGCAAATACATCTTATGAAGCTTTCATAGAAGATTTTTTATTATTATATAAATTATGCTTTCCAGAAAAGATAATAAATGTCAAATTAAATAGAAAATCAAAGTGGATATCGCGAGGGATAAAGAAATGCAGCCAGAAACAAAGACAGTTACTTTGGAAATATCGATTTCACCCTAGTTCAACAAATAAGAATAATCTAAGGAAATACTCTTCTCTCTATAAAAAAATTATAAAACTGACTCAGAAAGCCCAAAATAATTATTTCATACGCTCTTCTCAGAATAAATCGAAAGCTACTTGGCAAGTTATTAATAAATCTAAAACGTGCTTACCACAGGAACAAATTATGACTATAAACAGAGACAACTTGACTTTTACACGCCCCATTGACATCGCTAATGAATTTAATAATTACTATATTGACACTATTGAAAATAATATAAATTCTGATATGACTAATGGTAATGTTTTTGATAATATTTCGTCACAATCTTTATTTATGCTGCCGGTTTCAAACAATGACATTAAAAAAATTGTATCTGATCTTAAAAATACGAATACTGTTGGTTATGATGGCGTTTGTACTAAGGTCCTAAAGTACGTAAAGGAAGAGATAGCACAGCCATTAGCGCACATCATTAATCTATGTATTGCTGTTGGCGTATTTCCCAATTGCTTAAAAAAAGTGATTATTAAACCTTTATTTAAAAAAGGTGACAAAACGGATATGAAAAACTACAGACCTATTGCAAAAGCTTCAGTCTTTTCTAAAATTATTGAGAAAGTGATATTCAACTCCATATACACATATTTTGAAAAATATAATTTGTTTTGTCATGAGCAGAAAGGTTTTCGCAAAAACATAAATATTAACTTGGCTCTGTTTGATTTAATTAATAATATTATGACATCAATTGATGCAAAGAATCCAATTTGCACTATATTTACGGATATGACGAAAGCATTTGACTATGTTAACCATGAGATATTGCTAAAAAAGTTATATGCCTACGGTGTTAGGGGAAATATCCTAAAATTGATAGAATCTTATCTAACTGATAGAGTTCAATGCACGGAGGTCTCTCGATTATGCCCCAAAACCAAATTAGAAACATTATATGTCTCAAAACAAAGATGTATAAAATATGGCGTGCCACAAGGCGGCGTGTTGGCACCTCCTCTTTTTTGATTTACATCAACGATCTCCCTAAAATAATTCAACATAAGATGGTTCTCTTTGCAGATGACAGCACAGCCATAATAGAATGTAATGACATAAATAATTATGAAAATGACATTAATGAATCTCTGACTAAAATAATAAACTGGCTTAGTGAAAATAATTTGCAAATCAATTTAAGTAAAACCAATGTCATGCAATATCATCAACGTCGTGAACATAACAACATTAATATCACTTATAATGACTATAAAATACAGGAAGTTGATAATGCTAAATTTTTAGGAATCACTATTGATAACAAATTGACTTGGAATACTCATACTGACATAATATGTAAACGTTTGAGCAAATCTGCGTATGCACTATTCCAACTCTCAAAAAAGGTAAATATTGAGACATTGCTAACAGCATACCATGGACTCGTAGCTTCTATTTTACGGTACGGTATTATTTTCTGGGGGCAGTCAGCTAATAGGGAGGTTGTATTTAGGACCCAGAAACGCTGTGTGAGATCTATGTGTTGTTTGAAAACGACGGATAGCTGTGTTCCATATTTCAAAAAATTAAAAATATTGACACTGCCAGCAATGTACATAATGGAAACAGCATTATTTGTGAAAAAAAACCCGCATTTATTTGTCAACTTGTCAGAAGTCAGAAGAAATCCATTGCGTACACAATATTTAAATAAACTTAGTAATGTTAAGTGTAAAACATCCTTAATGCGTAAAAGCTTTTTCGGCAATGCTCCAAAAATTTATAACAAAATACCGAATGCCATTAAAAATATGCCATTAATACAATTCAAAAAGGCACTTAATAAATTGCTTTGTGACAAATGTTACTACACCTTGGATGAATTTTTGAATGATGGCTCAATATAAACAAAATAATGTTAATTATTATTATAATGCGTGTAATTTCTTCTGTCTTTGTTTTGTTATAAACTTAAATCATGAATTTCATTGATATTGACATTTAATAATTTTTGACATTATAATTATTTGAACTTCGATACGTATTTTTTTTTTTTTTTGTCATTTTAAATATTTTGGATTTAAATACCTGGCTTTTTTTGACATTTAACTTAAATTATTAATTACACTAAAATTATGAATACCTAATTTGAAATTTAAATTTACTGTCGATATTGACATTCAATTATTATCTTTTTGTTTTAAGTTGTTTGACCTTACGTAGATATTTTGACATTTTTAATAATTTAATTCAATACCATGCATGATTCCGATTAATGATTCGCAGATAATGTATGTTTTATTTTAAATTTTAATTTGTAATCTTGAGCTAGTTGCTCACCATTATTTGTACGCCTCCTGGCATAACATAGCGCTCTTTCGTCATTTATAATAAGATCTGTATATATGTACCTGTGTTAACAAATAAAACTGATTCTGATTCTGATTCTGATTCAGCAGTTTTCTTAGAATAGAATCGGTTTATTAGTCTTCTTTTTATTAGTCTACAGGGTTAATTTTTAAAGTGTGCATGGAGGGCTATCTGGAACTATGAGGAATATCGAAAATCACTGCAAGGAGTCTCGAGCCGAGTCGCGGGATTATTCGCAAGAGACACCGGGGCTCCGGAACACAAAGGGCAATGAAGGAACATGGATGGGTTTTAGTCAGTAGAAGTCTGACACTTCCTCCCGCTACACCCAGAGCGGGAGGAGTCATTGGATGATTTCCCATCCCTAAAAAAAAAGGAGTCTCGAGCCCGATTTCGACGAATACTAAAACTGCATTATTGGATTTTTGAAAAATTCCGGGAAGTAATTAACATATGGCAAACTAAAGGAAAGGGTTCCGTTGGTTACTCTTTGAATATAGAACCCTTAAAACCGGAAGGGAACATAATTTATACAACTTTGACTATACTTCTGTGAAAAACTGCATCTTCCAACTGAAATAAAGTTCCCTATTCGTGCTAAGCTCAAAACGAACAAACTTAAAATTCAAATGAGTATGTATATTTCATTCATTTCTGCTTAAAACACCCTCTACTAACGACACTAGGTCAGTGTAAAGAATTCCACTGCCATATAAGTACCAAAAAAAAAGAACCGGAACGCATACTAGGTAATATTCAAAAATAGAATGCGGAAAGCGAGCGCGCGAAATTACACAGCTCAGGACGAGCCGCGAGCCACATCCGTTTCCGGCGCTTGGAGTGGGCGATAGTAAGCGGCGGGACACACTGGAGGGAAACTTTCCGAGGTGTGAATAGATTTGGGCATTGTGGTTTTGACGTTTATCGACGGCGTCGCCAAAATGTTTGGATGTTTCGTTCGTTTGTGGTGACGTTTGTGTGTAGAAGGTACTTACTTTATTCTTTTCTTTTTGGGGATAGAATAACACTGTTCTTTGCCAATTATTTACTCTGCAAGTTATTAAATTGTATTTTTACAGATAATCCGTGTTTTATTCAAAAAACCTCAAATTTTCTTTTTTACATTTTGCAATCGGAATTCAGCATTATTTATACAATGACGAGTCCTTTTTTCAGTTACAATTTAAATTCCTGTGACCTGTTTTGTTTAAGCCCTTTTCATCTGTTTTTTTTAACAAGTATAAATTAACACATATGTCACGGTAGCATTTCCCAAGGGTATAACCAAACGTGTAGTCATGTAGGCACATTATGCCAGTTATTTATTTATTCATTTATGTTTTCTTAATATTGTACCAACTTAAAAATACACAAAGGAAACATTAAACTTTTAGGAAAGACTGCATTTTAATCATTTAATCACAAATGAGTACACTGACCGCCCTAAATCTAACTGCTTTCGTTTAATACATCCTAAGGTTGTTTGTAAGAGATTACCCTGTGCGATAAGACCGCCCATTGTTCACCTGTTTTTAGCCCACCGGCATCGGGAACAGGGTCCAAGCTACCGGTGGTCAGGGCTCCCGAGAGAGGAACCTCCTCACAATACGCGCCGTGTCCACTGTACTTGTTATGAGGTGTAAAATAAAGTATAATAATGCATAAATGATAAATGTACAGTTTCCAGTTTTTTTCTTATATTTGTAGTAAAAGACGGCATTACTTGCCAAATTTCATAGTTCTAGGTCAACTGAAATTACCCTATACATTTTGATTCCCTTGAGAACGCAAAAAATACATTTTTAGCGACATAAACAGCCGTACCTTTTTCTACGTTACGTTTTATTTTTTCACAGTTTCATAGGACTGTAGACCTAGGCATATGGCTTTAATTTCAATTTGATATCTCTACGTGTTCCCGAGATAAAAGAAGAGAAAAAAACTTTCACAGAGAGACGGACGGACGGACAACAAAATATCCTATAAGGGTTACGTTTTTTTCCTTTTGAGCTCTGTTGTCTCTTCCAGGCAACCTAAAATGGATAGAGATAGCATGGACACGAAATGGGGTTGCACTTGGTGCAAATATAAAACTTAGCAAGACATGAATGTTGTATACATACAAACTCTGAAATCGGTTCTTTATGAAAAAGGAGTGGAAAGGAAAATAGCACGTTATGCAATAGGTTATGTTTAAGGAGCGAGCCCATAACCATGAACCGAGTACACACCAAAAGTCCGCTCCGGGCTACTAGAAAGATAAACTTAAACTGAAAAGCCTAAACGAAAGTGTTAGTAGATCTTTAATTATGTAATTTGAATCAAGAATTAAAATCAATATTAAACTTTTTACAAAATAAAAACTGAAATATTGTTTTTGGTAGCCACTAGATCTAACAACTACCAACGACTAACTGAATAAATCCCACCACTAGCATGACTGACAGTTAATTCACTACCAGTCATGACTGTGTCCCAACCTTAAAACCGCGTCTTTTTTAACCGATCCTATTTTTCGAATGGCGTTTACCAACGTATCGCGGTATTTGGATGCCAGTTCCCACAATTTTGCTCTTATTACAATGTTCCGAATTTCTGGCTATTGTACAAAAGTACAGAATGTACGATAGGCGTGGACATTGTGCATTCAAGTTTATATGCAGAATGTATTTTAATGCTACTTGGTAAATGGTAAATATTCTGAATTTCGTACATCCTAACTGTTTTGTGGCTTTAGTTTTGCGACTTTATTATTTTGGGTTATGTATTGAAGTACTTTTCGTTTTTTTACCGACTTCTAAAAAAGGAGGAAGAAGTTCTCATTTCGGGTGGTGTGTTTTGTTTCTTATGTATGTAGACCAATAACTGAAAACTTTGTCATCCGATTTTTTTTTTAATCTTTTTTAATTTGTTGCGGTGTACTTACCATTTGGTCTGTTAAAAAATAATTCAACTTGGCTCAGTAATTTTTATTTCGTAATCGTTTTTGCTTACTTGGATGATATTATCTTAAAAAAAGTGAAAAAAAAATACAACTGAAAAACAAACATAGCAAAACAAACAAACCATGAAATTACTTTAGGTCGGTACTTTTGAAGTCGGGTGTACTATTTTTTATATATATTTTTTTTTTTTATATTTCTATTCTTAATTTTTAAGAATCTAAGAAAGAAAAAAAGAATGAAAGGAAAGAAAATACATTTATTTCGCCAGGAATGACGTACAAAAACATGATTAAAAAAAAAAATACAAACTAAATACAACCTCTTATATTGTATTCTATATTTTTACGTGTATAATATATATACACATATATATATATATTTATAAATACACTTAACTTACAATAAATAAGCAAATATTTTAAACTAACAAAAAACTAAAACGCTGTCAGCTGGTAATGTACCCAAGTGACTGGCGACATTGCCACGTTGAATGGCAATGCTTAATCTCTGCCCAAAGTAAAAACCAGCTCTTGGGTCACGGGAAGTGTCAACCAGCCGTTTCAAAAATTCTTTGTAAAGGCTGTGAGCACAAGGGCCCCACGGACTTGGGTTCCAACCCCAAACGGCTCGAAAACATAGTTACCAATAATTCATAATTTGTAACCAAATAATAAATTTAATGCCGATTGGCATTAAATTTATCAGTGTCTATTTTCTTAAGTTCCCAGCCTTCTAACTTAAGCAAGCAGAGGGCTTTCAACTACATACGGGTCGATCTCCAGAGGTATTTTTTTTCGTGTCAGGCTGGATAAACCCATTTTAAAATCGAAAAATATTTTCAAAATATTTTTTTATAAACAGTTCGGTGTCTAATCTACGTGATAAAAGGCTCATATGATGAATAAGTTTATTTTAAATATAAAAAAAAAAATATATCTTAAACCCTGAAATCCTGATCGCTCTGGGTTGACCCAACTCCCGATTAAATGAAAAAATATTCCTTAACTTTTTAATGAGAAGGTTCATTATGAAACAACATATTTAGATTACATAACAAATAGTTTATCATCATAGTAATAAATTAAATTTAGTTACATTAACAATACTGTTGCCACAATTTGAATTTAAAATCTTGACCGGGCATTTTGTTTCATCGCTCTGTGCTGAGGTAAAACATCGCGCTCATCCCTAGTTACGCGTTATAGACACTCTATTCCTCTCCAGCGGGGCAACGCCAGGAGTGATCTAACCGCCTAGGAGGATACTTGCGTGCCTCGTTCCCGCGCTCCAACATTACGAAGGTAAGGTTATGATTGCTCTGGATTTGGTTCTCAATTTTTATGATTGCAATGGCACGTTATTTAAATTAAATAGTAAGCTTGTGAATGTGTTAGGTCAATTAAGTGATCGTTATGATGTTTTTTATGAGACGTAATCACAACTTTCTACTGCTTTTAAATTCGGCTATATTTATGATTTTGTGACTTTTTATGTGATTACTCTGTCCAAAAAGACCAGAGCGATGATATTTTGCATTAATTGAACGTTATAAATGTATTTTAAGTAGTTGTACCGGACTGTAACAATGAAAAACGATGAACTATGCATACAACCTTTAATTTATAACCACTCCTGGTTTTCTTTGGGTAACCTAAACCCATGAACAGATTTTGACGTAGTTTACCTTGATGATATTGTTATATTGGCATTTAGTTAATCACAACGGTTACTGTGACCCTTTCTTCTCTAAAATTTAATGGCAACTATTGTTGCAGATTGAAGTCATAACTCGTTATAAATTATTTATTGAAGAAAAACGTCTGAGGAAGAAATTGGCTGAGCCTCGTAGAATGGCCAAGATAAAAAATGATCCAGATTTATACGCACAACAACTTTAGTTTTCTTAAATTGCTTTTCAAAAACAAATATTTAATGAGTCTGAGTCATTTCATAACTATATTAATGGTTGATTTCAAAAGGTTTTTAATGTTGTCTCATTTACCTAGAAGTAATTAAATTAAGTCCAAATAAATTAAACTAAGCCAAAAGTTGATTTTTATAATTATGTTAATTTGTTATTTTAGCAATTATTTTACATAAAATATTTCGTATTTTTTTATGTTTTACTGATAATTTGCCTTGAACTTTTTCTAAAATAATACATTTCTCTTACATAATTTTGTAACACGTAGTTACACTGAATATGCCTGAAAACGACTAAATAAATAATACTTTTTCAATACTATTTTTTTTGTTTCACTGATTTCACCATATTTATGATTGCTCTGGCACCAATTATGATTGCTGTGGTCGCGGAATTTTTTGAACTTAAGTATTTCCATAACTGTTTGTGTAAATTGAAGGCCAATAGTAAAAATGTACTATTTGAATATCATTCTTTTTAATGAGATACATAATTACCATTAAATATCAATATCTGAAAAGCACCAGAGCGATCACACGAATACGCCCGTTTTGGAGATTGATCCATACCTAGATACCTCGGAGCAACATCTAGATTTCTAGAAGTTCTCTCTTAAGCAAAACCCTAGTCAATAGCTTTATTCCTGATTAGATATATGTATATACCTACCTACATTTCCAACTAAGAGAAAAGCCCGGATTAAGTAGCTACTTCAATTTAGATTGAACAGTTACGGTAAATCGAGTGAAATAAAAGCTTTGCAACTGTGAAGATATTATTTATGAGCAGTACCTACATAGTTTTTAGTGTCTAACTACACTACGCCAAAGATACACAACCGAAGTTTGGCATGATTACGCCTGCAATGCTATTTGAATTACTAACGACACATTATGCCAAAATTATGTTGCCTTATAGCGTACAGCCGAACTTTGGATCAATCATCTGTCTCCAGCTATTTAGACAACACGACAGGACGCCACGACAGCGTTTGAGACATAAATACCCACAAAGTTGCGCAACTGAATTTCTGTTTCGTAAGTTTGGCGCTTATGGTGTATCATATCAGCCGAATACGTTGGAACGTAAAATCAGCCGCGGAACTTCCATCGCGTACCTTCGGCATAGTGTGTTTAGACACTTACAACTCCTAGTTTTGACGGCACGGTTGGCGCAGTGCTTGATTCCCGGACGGAACAAAAATTTTAATTGCCTACAGATAGTTGTTCTGGGTCTGGGTATTTTTGTATGTGACTTTGTATGTTTGTGAACGCACCCACGACAAAGGAGAAATTCCTAGTGTGGGGCAAAGTTTATTTAAAAAAAAAAGAAAACACCTGCGTTTATGACCAAGTAACCAAGGGCTATTCTGTCAAACTCTCCCCATGTAAACTTATGTGCAGTAAGCTTAAAGTCAAATTCAATTCAAATCAATTTATTCGTTACATCTTTAACAGTAAACTGTTTACAAATAGCCACAGAAAAATAACATGTAGTTAAAATCATATGTAATGGTAATTAGTGGAAATCTCAAAACTAGTTTATGGCCAAAATAAATCACAGGTACAAGATATTTAAATAGGAACTTAAAAGATATGTAGCGACCTGCCTGATCTAGGTTTATTTAAACCCGTGTTTCAGGCCGTCACTATGTCACTAAGTTATTCACTAAAACATTATTTAATTAATAATTTGAAGTAATTAATTAGAAGCAAACAAATGGGGGATTGAGACAAGACAAGTCAAACTTACCGTAATCTTAAACATAATATTGATCTCATCAAATACTGGGAATTCTCACCTAAAGCCAACAAGGCAGCAATCAGGGCCGATAGGGTTCGTTTGGGGCAATTATATTTACCCCAAACGAACCCCAATTCATTTTAAGAGCAAGAACGTACTTGTAGTTATTAGTTGTATTTATATATTATGGGATTGTATTCTTCGGCAGACTGAACGTATTACTATGTTAGATAGTATTCAGGTTAACTACATCTGGAGTAGTTATAGTAGGACCTTGTAGAAACCAGAACCAATTTCCGTGCGTTCAGGCGTTTTTGCCATATCTATTACTGGAAACAAAAGTAGCTCACAATTTAGGACCCATTAATTTCAGTTTTAATATATAATCCGTGGTGTTTGGCAACTGGGCTTAAGCTAGTTGTATAATCCCTTGGTGCCTATTGGCCTAACTCAAATCTGTCTCCTGCTTGATAAGGAGGGAAGTGGAAATTATACTTATTTTTTCCTACTCTTATGCTGTAAACAATTTTGTCTAAATATGACACGGACGTATTGACAACTATTACATTTGGTTGGATATATTATATACAAAAAGATTTTTTCATAATATTTCAAGAAATTATAATCCAATCAAGTTTTATTACAATCTTACGGAGTCTGCCACATTCCGGTGACATATACAACTTACGGAAGTTGCACAACCTTAGTACGATTAATTGCAAGTTTGCTTTTACTCTAAATCTATACGATTCAAATATCCGTGCGAGCACGAAAAGGTTCCGCATAAATCATTTGAGGGCCATCTCCGTTCTCGAAGGCTGCTTCTCTTCAGTTAATGCATTTCGATTACCCCCTTGAAATTCATGAACTGAGTCCTTCAGGAGATCTCCTTAATATTCTTCGATAGTGCTTTAAAGCAACCTTAATTTTTTGTGATGCAAATGTTTGGTAGCGTCTTAGAGATGAAATGCAAGCAGTTTATTGTTGAGCATTTGAGTGAAAAGTTACTTCGAAGCGGTAGATTATTTTACTGTGGGCCGTTGTAAATAAAATCATTTTATATTTCGCACTTTTCAGCTAGAAGTCGTACTTAAAAATATGATTTACGCATATCCGATCTCTAAGTTTGTTGATAAAATATTCTGAGAAACTATCTGTCGGATCGCCCATCAACTGTACAAGGACAAAGATCAATCAAAACTCCACGGGAGACTTTTAAATGGGTTTTTTTTTAAACCGGCCAGTAATACTTCTTTTTCTCATACATAATGTCCATATCTTCACATCGTCACAAATATATTTTCACTTTATAAGTGAAACATTCTTTGTTAAATAGAAAAATGTAGATTTAAAATACTAATTCAACTATATAAACTTAAAATAAAAATAAAAACTCCTTACTATAACATAGCCTCAAAAAAATCGTCCGCATCGTTGTCTCTGACTGGAAGTGAGCCCATAATTGACGAAATTGCCACGTCACAACTATATTTCTTTAAAGTATAAGAAATCCGTATTACATCGAATCAGCTTTTAATAACACCTCAGTGCCCCCCTCCCCTCTTTCCCAAGAGTGGAGAAGGGGGAGGGATGGTCACGTTCGCATCTAGCATGATTACGCGAAGATATTGGCGAAGACTTCTGATATTATTAGTTATGCCCCGAGCACACTTGACCGGCTATATCTTTGAAGTAATATTGAAATAACTATTTCGAACTTATTTGCTTTAGTTTAAGAAGATGACTTTGGTAAAACTTTTGGTTTATTGGGTACCGAAGTATTCTAACTAATTAAGGTTAGTACTGATGTCTGAGTGGCTAAATAACAACAACCACACGGGTCGATCTTCAAGGTTAAGCAACGCTTGCCAAGGTTGGTCTGTGGATGGGTGACCATCTTAACATATTAAATTTTCTCCGTGCCTTGGAAAGCACGTTAAGCCGTTGGTCCCAGCTGTCATTTGTGGATCTTTGGCAGTCGTTACGGATTGTCAGGAGCCAGTTAATCTGACTCCAGTCTTGCCAAGAAATACCGTGTTAACCAGTTAATAGGTTGTGGAGGTCTGGTAGGCAGCCGCTCCACGTAAAATACTGGTATTCAGCTGAATCCAGTTTGACTGGAAGCCGACCCCAATGTAGTTGGAAAAAGGCTTGGCAGATGATGAGTGATGTCGGAGTCAATGAAATATTTCTCTAAGGCTTGTTTCAACGTACCACAACCACACCACACCGCACCGTCGCGACAAAAGCTGGTCCACAGCTTGACCACCATTTGCTTTTATGTGTGAATAGTATTGCTTCAGCTTCTTGTGGTTGCGTTGTGTTACCAACAAAATGTGGCTGTGTTTGCAATGTGGCTGTGATATGGCCGGTATGTCTGAATCAGTCTGAGTTTTAAGAACTTTTAGTTTTCATAATTTGCGCCCACCCACGTGTTGTACTTGTGGTACCTCTGAAACAAGCCTAGTTCATGACCGTTTTTAATTTAGATACTTGCTAAATATATTTTTCTTACTTGCTTTGCAAAATTAAATGCAAGACTGTATTTTTTTCTAATTTAAATCTATGTTTAGTGACTGAACAGTGAAAGCTAAATAAATAAAACGAAATATGAATCACCATTTGACCAGGCTATATTTTTTATTAAGGATCATAAATCATCGAACTCCTTCTTCTGCTCTGGGCACAATGGAAGAGAGTCACACTCTTACTGACTAAAACCCATCCGTGTTCCTCATAATGCCCTTTGCGTTCCAGGGGGGCTACTCTCTAAGCCCGAAGTCCGTACTTTCGGGCTTAGTTGCGGGCGTATTCTACTCCGTATCACCTACGGACTGACAATTAGTCCCGAACCCAAACTAAGAATGAATGACAACACGATTTGACTATCAAATTGTGTTGTCATTAATTCTTAGTTATTAGGTGATACGGAGAAGAATACGCCTGCAACCAAGCCCGAAAGTACGGACTTCGGGCTTAGAGAGTAGGGCCCCAAGGCTGCGGCGACTCTTTCGAACAAATTCCGCTACTCACAGCCCGGCTATATCTTTGGAGTAACATTGATATAATTACTAGAAAGCTATTGCTTTAATTTAAGTTAATTATTTCTGTAAAACTTTTGGAAAATTACCTACCTTAGTTCTCGAACTAATTTAAAGATGAATCAAGAGGATCTTTCTGTTAGACAGTATTTAAAATTTTAAATTCAACTCTGAAAAGGTTTTATTTCATGCTTTGAATAATTAACTTAATCAAAAACTGTAACTAATGTATGAAATCCACTATAATTCTAAGCTGAAGCATATAGCTTTGTTAACGGCTAGTGAACACCAAAAACAAAATAATTGAGGCCTACGTTAGTGCTGACAATATTTTGGCGACATTACATATATTGGTTTTAATACATTTATATTACTCCCCAGGAAAATAGAATAAGATCAAACGAATAAAGTGATTAATAAATAAAGTTCTTCCGTTACTGGTGAGTGACTGGGTGATTGAGTTACTGAATGACTGACAGACAACGTGCAGCAGAAACTACTGGACGTAGAAAGCTGAAAATTAGCATGTAGGTCCCGTGGAGAGTGTTCGGCAGCAATAAGAGAGGATTTCTTGAAATTCCTGCGGGAACGGAAAAAATTGGGATATCCGCACGCGACGTCGCGGCCAAAAGTTAGTAAGTTATAAAAACGAGCTTATGTTTTAAAAAAGTTTATGAGAATATGGTAAAACCTACTGGTTAGAAACTAGAGTCATTGAAATCGAGGCAACTATACCCAGGGGCAACTAAGGATAGTTTCAATCGAGGACTGACGTCATGACGGATGAATTATATGTTATTTTATTTATCAATCGAGCGACTCTACAACCACGACTAAGTTGACCACGTTGCATGTGTCTTGGCCATTGCAGAGGAAGGCAAAGTGCGGATCAAAGTTTTTGTGGGATAATAGTCTTTTCTTATAATTATTAATAGTATTTTATGGATAGGGAAACTATCCATTATACGGAATAGTAGTCACAAAATTTAGAGGTCCACATTAATCGTCTCTACTCTGGAATTATCAATGATAATGTATTTTCCTTTCACAAATTTGGAGATTATAAACCAAAGTACTTTAAAAATAAAGTATTTTGACTTTTTGTACTGAGAGATGTAAAGTAATTTCAAAATGTGTGGTTGGTGTTGGTATCCTGGTTTTACCCTACATTTGACTTTATTATACAGCACATATTGTGCAAAAACTGCCTGTACTTATTAATTTTCAGCTCAAAGTGTCACATTTAGAGAATTTTAAATTATTTCGAAACGCTTCGCAGCTGAGCGATAGTCTATGTTTATAGCTGAAATATTCCACATTTGATGCCGGAGCAATATATCTGAAAATCCGGGACAGATTTACTGCGAAATTAATGAGATTTATCTGAATAATGCCGTTCTGAAAATCGTCTTGGATAAACCTGGAAGCGGTGTATTCCCCGAACTATTTCTCAGAGCTGCATAATTTACAATTACCAACAAATTGTTATTAAGCCTCATATAATTCTGGGACATAATAAACGTAAGACAACAGATACGGATTAAGTTTTCCCTGTGACCTAGGCAAGCACCTCGTCAGAGACCCTCCGGTGGTCACAAGGCCTTATCTGGCCTTGTAGGAGTAATCAAGTCACCGCGGCCCTGGGACGCAAAGGGCATTAGAAGGAACACGGATGGGTTTTAGTCAGTAAGAGTCTGACGCTCCCTCCTGCTTTGCACAGAGTGGGAGGAGACACTTGATGATTTCTCATCCTAAAAAAAAAACAAAAATAGGAGTTATTAAGTAGACGAGATGTACTTCGGACGCTCTATAGATATGAAGTATGATTTTTAAGAATGATAGACAGAATATTCTTTGTTGGTACACCTAAAATGTTACACAAATAGTTTTATAAATATATATCAAAAACTAAAATACGAAGAAACTAACAAAAACACCGAAGTTATTTTTTACTTTGTAGTGTTTTTTTTGGAAGTTGGTTGTTGATGCTATATTTTATTTTTTTGTTAGTTTAGTTATATTTTTGTTAATTTATTGTAAGTTTACTTCCTCAATTTTGTCTTGGTTTATAATTTTCCGCGTGCCCCTTTGTAATCTCGCGCTCCTAGGCACGTCGTGTCTACTTTGCCTTATTAAGGATAACACGCCACTGTGAGACAGGAAACCACAACGTGACATACCTTCCTGCCATCTATAAGTCAGAAATCACTAAGAGAAATTGAATTTTCTATGAGATTTCCGCATATCAAGTCAGTTACGGCGGCAACAAGATTGCATTACGCCGGCGCTCACGTAATCGATGCAGCGCCGCCATTGGTCCCCGGAGCAATCATGTTCTTATTGGTATCTCGGTAAATACGAGTCCCGACAATTTACACGGGAGTGACGTCACTCATACGCGGAGGATGTCTAATGTTACGCGTAGTGGGGTTTTTGATGGAGAATGAACGCGAGGTTCGGACTGTCTCCTTTTTTGTAGGATCGTACTTTTTGTAACTGGCCAAATAAAATAATGATAGTTATAAACGTTTTTTATGTGAAAAAAGAAGGCTCGTCTTGTTTTAAGGGTTCAGAACGGACCTAACCTAATCAGATCACTATGAGTGTTTCCATTTAAAATCACTAGTGTTGAAGTTTGTCTGTTACAAACATTTGTCTCCGAATTCAATAGACAGATTCAGTTGAAGTGCACTTTTTATTTTTTTTTACCTATCAATACGGACGATTACCTAAGTTTAAAAGTAAAATGGCAAAAAATATGATTTACATGATATTTCAATTGACCTTTAGAATTACCTAGAAATTCTAACAATAAATAATTCCTAATGGAAAAACGCCAAGTCAAATACTTCACCAATCCGAACTGAATTTCGCTTCAACCATTTCTTATCAAAACAATGAATCTAATCCATCAATAGATTCCAAGCTCAAACCTTTCAGTTTCCAATTACTGAATTCCAAGAACGTGTGAAAACCATTAGGAGGCCACTGGCGCAAATAATTATCTTAAAAAATTCTCTTCGTCTATTTTGCTAAAAGCGTTTTCGAATAGCAGGCGAGCTACTGGCGCGAGTGAGCTCATACCGATCGCAGGAGAGTGTTAAGAATGGAGCGCCGTCTCGGAAAATAAAGGCAGTATTGGAAACTCGATGAGGTAAGTACGAGTATGTTTGGATTCCTTAGAGTGCCATTTTGAGAAAGGTAGATACTTATCTGCAGTTTTAAAGTTTAGATTAGAAGGATAGGGAAGTGGAATAGAGCGGGGGGGGGAAGTGACAGCGGGGATGCAGGCTGAATATTGAGATCACCTGCTGGTATTATTGATTTGAAATGGTAGAGGAGATTCGATCGTGGCTAAATAATAACAGCCGCACAGGTCGATGTTCATGGTTAAGCAACGCTTGCCGAGGTTGGTCTGTAGATGGGTGACCATCTTAACATATCGAGTTTCCTCCGTGCCTCGGAAAGCACGTTAAGCTGTTGGTCCCGGCTGTCATTTGGAGATCTTTGGCAGTCGTTACGGATTGTTAGAAGGCAGAAAATCTGACACCAGTCATGCCAAGGAGTACTGTGTCACCCAGTTAATGGGTTGTGGAGGTCTGGTAGGCAGCCGCTCCACATAAAATACTGGTATTCAACTAAATCCGGTTTGACTGGAAGCCGAGCCCAATATAGTTGGGAGAATAAATAATAAATAAAATAAAAAACATTTTTTTCAGGTAACCAAAAAGCACCCATACAAAAGGCTAGGCAGATGATGGTAGAGATTATGGCATGATTCTTGTTGATAATGGAGGGCCAGTTCTACTAACTTTTAGACATTATCAGCCGTTCAATTCTGTTGACATCTCACCTTTATCACTTAGGTGGAGTGAACGACAAGTGAGCCTGTCATGCCATCTTGTTTGTATGGTTTGACAGCTCACTTGTCGTTCACTTCGCCTACGTGCTCACTTTGACGACATGTTTACAGAATCGCATTGCTGCACTTGCACACGCTTAACCTTGAAGATTGATCCGTGCGGCTGTTACTCTTTAACCACGAGTTCCTCCTGCTGTCTACATTAACATCTATCTAATTATTACAAGGCATATCACAATAACTTGCACACAATACACAACATTATAGTTTAGTCCTGTAGGCAATCAAAACATCGCTTTTCGTATTCTCTACCGCTGTACGCTGTCAGACACGCTCTCGTCACGCGAGCGCAATAACAGCATTCTACTGTTGCGCGTCTTTGGTGCGTGCTTCTGAACGCAACATGATCGGTATTCTACTATTTGTTTGACGTCTCAAAATGACAGCTTATAAATTTAAGTTTACGTTTTAATATTATAATAACGTCACATTCATTTAAATGTAATCAATTCTATTCGATTATTTAGTGAGTCATATTTTTTCTCTCGTATGGCCACATCTTAAGTAAGTTTGGCTGTCGTGCAGTTGACGTGCAGTTCACGCGCAGTCTACGAGCAGTTCAAAGTTTACAAGGATATCGTTTATCACTCGAACTTGAACTTAACTGCAACTGCACTTAAACTTAATCGGCGCGTCACTAAATTACGTGAATTAGCCCTCAGAACTCCATAGTGTTCCTGCAGTGCAATTCTGTAAACATGAACACTTAGGCGAAGGGAACGACAAGTGAGCTGTCAAACCATAAAAACAAGATGGAATGACAGCTCACTTGTCGTTCACTCCACCACTCGAGTGAACGACTAGTGTAGTACACGGTGAGATGTCGACAGAATAGACCGGCTGTTCTATTTAATTTCCTCTCGCTCTATTATTATTTCCCCGACAGACTATCGTACGTAGAACGAGCATGAGAACATAATCTACTAAGGCGCGTCCCCGAGCAAAACGCAGCGCTAGCCGTTTTTTGTGCAGTTTTTTGGAGCTATCTACTCTTTATCCAAAAGAAATATTTATCAACTAATAAAAAATACATTAAATTTCTACATAATCTTGGCTTTAAAATGGTAGAGTTAATTTTTAATTACTATGTATAATGTTTAAGTAATCTCCTCACAACGAAACCACAGAAATGAAAAAAAAATACTGAAAACATGCATCTTCTCGAAAACTAACGATTATTTTGATTTTGTACTTGCACTAATGGATAGGCAATTTAATTATAAACATTTTGGTAGAAGTATTTTTTTCAAACGATCAAAATTCGATTTTATAACGATTTTATTCAACATTTTGAGCGTATTCGCTATTGTATCTCTTGCGCTGTTGTGGAGGGAAAAATGCTCAAGGTTATTTGCTCAGGGTACGGCCTTAAGGGGTAAACTGGACCGGTAATAGCCGTGAGCCCGGGAGGAACGGACTCGGAGGCGGAAATTTTAAGACTCAGCCAAACATACCTGAGAGATCTTACCGCCGCTTGTACAGACAAACAAAGAAATAGGTGAAGCGCAAAAAACTTGCAAACTTAATTTTTTAATCTCCTAGGGTCTGTGTTTTAATAGCCCAATAACTTTTACCTGAGTAATAAAAATGGCCGTCTGAGAGCTTTTGTATGGAAAATATGTCGATATCATGTATTTATTCTTCCCATGTGTTAAATGTTATCTGACTATTAAAAAATATACAATCGACTTCCAAATAAAAATAAAACGCTACAAAGAAAAAACAACTCTCACTCACACAACTTACTTTTCGTAGTACCCCACACCTAACAACACCACTGCTAAATCGCAGAAAAGCAAAATAAGCGATTTCAATTACTTGGATGTTAAAAAACATCATCCAAGTAAACGATTTCTAGCTATTTCGATTTAAAATCCAAACTTCGTAACCGATTTTGATAAAATTTTAATGGGACTAATCTGCAAGTATATTATCCTTTCAGATAAAATATTTTTTCAAATCATAATTGACGGAGTTATTAGGGTAACAAACATAAAAAAACAACCGAATTGAGAACCTCCTCCGTTTTGGGAAGTCGGTTAATCAGCCTTAAGTGTATTTAAAAAGGCACACAATTAAAACTAAAACAGTCAATGAAAGTTTGAAAATTTTGGCTTGTTTACCAAACTTTTTGTTTGACTCTACAAGGGCAGGCAGCGGCGGAACTGAGCAATATTTTATTTCATGACCTGCAAGAAGGAATGTAAGAAGTTTTATCACAAAGTGTTGATGCTGTGCAATCAAATATTTAAACTTTTGGTCGGCTAGCTTTACTAGTTTTTGTCACGTCATCCTGTGTACGAGTCTACGAGTAGTTTTCTGCCAGCATCAAAGTTATTTATTAACAAAATAAAAAATGTTGGTGTATTTGTATTACAAAGACAATTCGTTACGTGAAGCAATATTTTTCTTTGTCACTGTAGAAAGTCCTAAACAACGTTGTTTGTTGTTTTTAATTAGAGTAGTTGTAGATAATTAGTATCTAAGCAATTGCTAAAAAAATAAAAACGAATGCTGACTCAGCAACATGAGATGATGATTACCAGCTAGTCTATTCTGTAAATAACCATTTCGATATAGACTTCACCTGAGTGACTAAGCTTACAAAGTGAACTTTATTTCACACGTCATAAGGTCTTATATTTATACGAATTTGAAACTCACCTCGGATTCCGCTGTCGAGACACGAAAATGTTGTTACAGAATAGCACTGCAGGTACTATATACATAGGTAGATATACTTTCTAACGTAACTCAGATGAGTTACGTTAGAAAGTATATGAAAAACATTGGATGTACCTATAAAAGTGGGTTTAGCTCGTGATTTTCAGCCAGACAATTGCAAACGGAACCTGTATTTTTGTGTACTGCTCCTCACAAGAGAGTGGACATGGACTACTTTGAGCTACGAGTTGGCAGGGAGGGAGGGGGTCTATTGTCTAGTTAGCAGCTCGCACTTTGTAAACTAGCCAAATCAAGATGGAATGATAGTTCACGTTGACATAATAGAACAATGTCAACGTTCGCACTAGCATCGTGTGTATACTTATTGTAGCAATTACTTTGTACAGTAGGGGCCTCATCACGCGGGGTTTTTATAACGCGCTGACGCGCAGCAGACGCGCAGCAGACGCGCGCTAAGTTAGAGTAAACAGGCTCCTTCGGGGTAAACTCGATCCATCGTAGACTTTGTCTCTGTCATTTCTGACCTCTTGACTAAGGTCAAGAGCAAACCCATCTCAAATAAAAAAATCCATCATCCGAGGAAACGAATTCCATCCATTTCGATTTAAAATCCAAACATCCTAGCCGATTAAAAAAAAAATGGGACCAATCGAGAATTATATCCTTTCAGATAAAACAAGAATTTTTCAAATCGGTTTATAAATGACGGAGTTAGAAGGTAACAAACATAAAAAATACAACTGAATTGAGAACCTCCTCCTTTTTGGAAATTCAAGTAAAAATGCGAGTCGTCGACGCGTTAAAAATACGCCGCGTGCATACGCTCTAAGTTTGCTCACACGCTAAGAGTCGTACAGTTAGCGCGCTTCAAGAGTCGCTATTAGCAACTACATGTTACCGCCTTTTATTTCGCTTTCAAAGCTTGCAACATTACACCAAAGGCAACGGTTTTTAATACAATTTTAAAAGTTTCATCTCATGTAAGTTCTCGAGAAGATTGACGAGTGAAACAAACCAAGTAGCAGTTAAAAAAAAAGTTTTAAAATAGAATGGAGTAATTTTATTTCAGACCGATGTCCATAGGGTTAGTAACAATTTTTACTTAAATTCTAGTGTTAGTAGGTTACATACAGACACTTAAAAATGTACAATTAAATTTCGGGGTGCAGCCGCATCCACCTCTGCAACATCGGGGAATCCCACCGATTAAAATTTAAAAAGAATGTAATAATTGATAGATCGCACAGGGTTTCGTCTGTAAAAAGTAGATCTTAGGACTAATCAAGATGGCCACTTCTGATATAAGGGTTATTTTTTGGGTTCCGAACAAAAAATAGAACCCTTATAGGATCACCCCGGGTGTCTGTGTGTCCGTCTGTCATAGCCAGTTATCTCCGGATCTACTGGACCGATTCAGTTGAAATTTGTTTTTTTTTTTATTCGAAACGGGGAATCTCTTGGCCCAAATCTCACCTGATGGAAAGTAATGATTAGGCCAAAGATGGAAGCGAGCTTTACCCGGAATCCTCTAACATAGAAGAACTGGCTATCATACCTCTAATTGACGGAACACAACAATGCTGTTAAGATTGTTGTTATGGCGACAGACTTAGACATGATGGTGATAGGTTGCCAGGCGGACTTAGAAGTCCTACCACCAACAAAACCGAGCAAAAAATTTGACCCCGCTGGGAATCGAACCCGGGACCTCTGGGTCTGAATCGGGTGGTATAACCACTAGACCACGGAGGCGGTTAGTGTCACCTGTTTAGCACCACCCGGGGACCATGTGTAGGGATTTGCTGAGGGGTATTCTCCTACGGACGCGGGTGACTCGGCCCTCAAATTGATTCATATGGACCTGTGTTTTTTAACAAAATTGTAAGATATTGTAAATGTGTCCTATTTTATAAATAAACGATATATTACTTTAATAAGCCATATTATCATATTAAACTTTTGTGACCCAAAGACGAACGCAATACGTATATAGCAAAATTTTTAGTATGGGAGTCATTTTTGGGGGTGAAATTAGAAAAAAAAACTTTAAACTTTCAAACTGTATCGTGTGACACATCAAATAAAAGGTGTTTACTTGAGGGTCTTTAATTATATTTTTTCATAATTTTAAAATAAACAGTTTTGAAGTTATTCAAGAGGACCATTCCCTCCCCCCTTATCTGCGACACAACGGAGCCTATTTTTTTTTTTAATCGCAGATAATGCTTTTGTACCTAAAGATTACAGGAAAACCTATAAAGAGTCTGAAGTTTTAAAATAACATTCGTTAAACAAATAAAATTGATTCGGAACCCTCTGCACGCCAGTTCAACTCGCACTTGGCCAGTGATTATTTATTATTTAATATATACTTTATTGTACACCTCCACCAGTTTTTTTTTTCCATTTAGTTTGAGACCCTAAATAGATTTAGATTTATATTTCATCAACCTGAAGTTTTAAGTATAAACAGTCTTACCATAGCAAAGGATCCTCCCAACGTATGTATGATGATCATCGTAATCTATACCGGCGTCCGGTAATACCCTGGCTCCCGGAAATGAGCACCACGGGGCAGCTCCGACCTCGTAAAATAAGCACCACGAAGCACACCGACCTCGTAACGAAGCCGATATATCGCTGAGGGACTATTAACGTGCTACTTTTAATGTTTCACGTCCCTTTTGATGATAATTTAATCGGTGAGGCTGCTATATCAATTAATTGAGACGATTACGACGGTTTTCGGGGACCGAAAGTAGTGTTTTTTATTATAATTTGAAGTCATCAAATTTTTGCTTCCTCTCTGGGTGGAGCGAAGGAAGTTTCAAACTCTTAGGCTGACTGTCCACTGGAAAGGAGACGAACCGAGAAATATTCAACCTGGGAGTCTTTAAGTCAAGAGTGAATAGGTTTCTTCTAGGCAAGCGTGCTCCATCTTAGACCGCATCATCGCTTAACATCAGGTGATATAGTGGTCATATACGTTTGACCTATCAAAGGTAAAAAAAAGAAACTACAGAATTAGATTTATTCTCAGTGTCAGCAAATAGATTTCGTTCTGCTTTGTTATAGAAACTTAAGGATTCCGATATATTATAGTTATTTGATCAGTCTTGTAGTTTTACTCGCATAGATTGTTCATTAGTATAGTCATATTAATTGTATATGCTGTGGATAACGGTGTGAGTTTCACATTTGTTATATCTTTGTTTATATTATTTGCGCAGATATAATGTGTTACTGTTTGTTTGTCCCAAATAAATAAAAAAAATAAAAAAATGAACCAATGGAATTGCAAATAATTTTTGCACCAACCGTTGTTACAGATATTATACTACATAATTATGGGAACATATTAGTAACAGTGTCTTAAATCTAAATAACAGGCAAACACCACATGCTAAATTGTTTTGGTAATTATAAATTTAATTTGAAAGACTTAATTCACTTAAATTCTAGATAATTTATAGATTTATATTTCTATCTCACTAGGTAAACGTTTAGCCAAATAAAACCAACAGCCTAGGACCTATTCTCAGACCTACGAGTACTTATACACAAAAAGAAAACATAAAAATTGGTCAAGCCATTGCGAAGAATTGAACTTATGAAATCAACTTTAACTTTCTCCCTTGCCTTTACGTCAGCTGTATACAATATCATTCGAAGTTCATCAACTAAATTAGGTCATCACTTTCCCAAAACCGATACAGCATGCAAACGCGCTAAAAAGCACCATAAAACAGCCATTACTTTAAAGATAGCAACTTCACAGTGAGTACGCTGGCGAGCAGCTGGGAAATGAGACACGCACAGAGCCGAGAAACACTGTGCTGGCAGTCACTATAGACGACATCCTTTGTTTTTCTTATATTGTACTTGTTCGTGTAGTAAATTCTCGGTGTTTCTGGATGTGTTGGTGCTGGGTTGTATAACTGGTTAGTTGAATAGAGAATCTGCATGAGATTTTTTTATTTGCAAAATGAAATATTTATTAGCTCTAGTAAACAACCATGAAATTATTTTTTAATAACTTCACCAGCGACGAAGTTATAAAGCTTGTAAGCTTGCAATTAGAAAGAGAATCCCATATGAACTTTGACGTCAAAGTCCATGACGCCTATATAATACAGCTGCCATAAATAACAGCGTTTTCGCGAGATAAACTGTACCTGTACTGTTACTGTACCTATAATAAATATTCTTTTGATGCATATTCTCTATTGATACACTGACTTCTTGGGATAATATTAATTATTACTGAACTAGTTTTTGGTACACAGTTTGACTTTGTGGTTAGCAAAGAATATAAAATTATGATTTATTTCTCGGGCGCGCTCCGTTGCAGTGATTCGCGAGGCGGTGCGCGTCGCGTAGTGTTGTGCAGGTGCCCGCCGCTTGGTATTCCTAATAGTGATGTGCATGAGTTCCGGGCGTTAACAGATGGGAAATCATGAATGACTTTTCCCGCTCTAAGCGAAACAGAAGGGAGTAAGATACATTGGTTGCGCTCACCTGCCGCACCGGGTACATGCACATGTGTATGTACCCAATGGGCCATGATGGCGCAACACGGCTTATCACTAATGACCCTCAGAATATCGTTCCCGCGGACCCTGCGCATCATGGACGCCGTCCTTTTCCGAAGGATGGTGGTAAAGCCATCAAGAGCTCGTGGCTAAATAATAACAGCCGCACGGGTCGATCTACAAGGTTAAGCAACGCTTGCCAATGTTGGTCTATGAATGGGCGCCCATCTTAACATATCGAGTTTCCTCCGTGCTTTGGAAAGCACGTTAAGCCGTTGGTCCCGGCTGTCGTTTGTAGATCTTTGGCAGTCGTTACAGATAGTCAGTGCCAGTAAATCTGACTCCAGTCTTGCCATGAAGTACCGAGTTACCCAGTTCATGGGTTGTGGAGGTCTGGTAGGCAGCCGCTCCACGTGAAATACTGGTATTCAGCTGAATCTGGTTTGACTGGAAGCTGACCCCAATATAGTTGGGAAAAGGCTTGGCAGGTGATGGTGGTGAAACCATCAGTGCGTACTTTGGAAAACATTCTGATGCACTGCAGTAACTTGGGAGCCCCAACAACAACAATATGGAAGTTTTTTGACAATTGCCGTCGCTAGCAGTGGCTACCGAGGGGTCTCGTTGGTCTGTGCAAACACTCAAGCCACCGCGCATGCGCTGCATGGAGACTGAATTATTACCCTCTCCCATCAAACTAAGTGTAATCAGCAAAAATGCTTGTTTTAAAGCGTGTATGGAACTTGGAACGTTGACTTGGAGTAGGTAGGTAGAAGAGAAACGGGTTTAAGTGAGTTGATAAAACATTAAAACGACATTACGATCACGAATCTATTTATATATGTCATGGATAACGATTTATTTAATATTAGTTGCTGATTTGAGTATTGTGGTACTAAAGTAGCGGTAAACCCCGTGACGTCAGTTTTTTGTTGTTATGGCAGCACGTGGACAGAGTCGTGTTGGAGAGTGAGGACTTTGCCGAGGGCACTTTGGCTCGAGACACCAATCAGGACACTCTTCCAGAACGAAACTGTCAGTTTACCTATTTCTATTGTATTGCACCGACTTCTGTAATCGTGTGTTCTGTGTTGCCGGGGAGTTGGTTGGCTACTTCTTCGCCTCAGCTAAAACACTAGGAAGTGATAACGGGCGGGCTATTTTGGGGGACTGTTTATTTGTAAGCTTTGACGTTCAAAAAGTACTGGCACTCATCCACAGTTAATAAAGTAAGGTTAGTATTGTATTGAGTGTTATTATTCTACAATTAACTCGATACCACCGAACCCAAACAATGATGGCGCTATCGCTCAGCCATCGCTTTATTTTTCATAATAAATGAAAATGAATCACCGAAATGAAGGTACGCGTATAACTTTGTAACGGCTGATCGAAATTGGATAATTCTTTTGCACAGTAAGCCCTTTCATTTGATATGACGCAAGATTTAGTTTGAAAAACTTTTTTTTTAATTTTCTAGTTTGACACTCAAAAGTGACCCCCATACTGTAAATTAATTTGTTTACTAAACGCGTTCGTGTTTAAGTCACAGAATTCTATATGTGTACCAAATTTCAACAGAATCGGTCCTGTAAATCCGGAGAAAACAAGGAAAATGTTTGAGAATGTGCAAATAGCGCTCTTTTTTAAGATATCCCACATGCTCTAGTAGCCCCACTTCAAATTTTTAAGAACCCCTTTCGGTCACTGTTGTAAAAAAATGTAAAACCATTTTATTCTATCCCATTTGCAAAATAGTTGAGCAAACGTTGTAAAAACTATTCCAAATTTTAAGTTGATAGCATTAGTAGTATTTGAGATATCCAGCTGTGACAGACAGACAGACGTAGTCACTTCATAAGGGTATCATTTTACCATTTTGGTACGGAACCCTAAAAACGTGAATGACATTTAGAAATAACATATTTTTCGTACTGAAACTTGAAGATAAGCTAGTATTTTACTGGCTGAAGGCAATACAAGATTCTCTAATAGTCACCATCCCCGGATCGACCTCAGCAAGCGTTGCTTAACCGAGAGATTCGACATGTGCGGCTGTTATTTATTTTCGTTTGATCCCGATTTTGAATCCTATTATTGGCGTTGGATCCCACAAAACATTAAGTATTTACGTTGGATCCCAAATTTAAAAAAAAGGCAAGAAAATTACGTTTTACTGTCGTTGAATCCCAAAAACTATTTCCGTTGGATCCCAAATGCTTAAAAAATCTGAATGCGGGGAAATGTCAACAAACATGTTTATAGAAAAATTATGGTATATTTTATATTGACTGACCACTTATAATATCGCTGTCCTCTTTGTCATTGCGTATATCATTCTATTAACACGACTTACCATTGCAAAAAGTGCAATCTACTTCTTCACCAATAGATTAGAATTTTATAGACAGAAAATATGGTACTACAATACAGGACGCTTCTTGTAGCAACTTCCCTAATCCTTCTATCTTAAGATTGTTTGTTTAAATATTTGTACCTTAATCACGAAAAACGAATAGAGGGATTCGGATGAAATTTAGCACACATATAGAGCATATTATCCTGGAAAAAAACATAAGCTTCTTTTCAACCCGGTAACCTACATGGCCTAATGGAGACTGAGAAGGAAGTGGAAATCCAGAGCTACTGCTGCCTTAGTACTTCAGATTCAAAAGTACCAGGAGAACAGAAACATGTTGGAATGATGATTCCATTTCATCCTGAGTAACATAAAAAAGTCACACAACCTCAACAACTCACAAAGTCAAAACGAGACTTCATAATCCCTTTCGAAACGAGCCATCCACATGAGAACAGTGTTTAATCAACATAATTCCGTGTTGATACGCCATGAGTGTGTTTAAAATAAAAACTGTGATGTTACGTACACTTTGGGCTCGTGAATAACATGTCATAATACAACATGACGTTAAAGCTGCGTCCCTGGGCGGGATGTGCGGGAATATAGGGGTTGAAAATACGACTTGAAACTGTCCAACAATGCGATTTTGAAAACAGCCGGTCGATTCTGTTGACATCTCACCGTCATCACTTTGGTGGAATGAACGACAAGTACCTAAGCTGTCATGCCATCTTGTTTGTACAGTTTGACAGCTTACTTGTCATTCACTTCGCCTAAGTGTTCACTTCGACATATTAACAGCCACTCTATTCTGTTGACATCTTACCGTGTAAACTTAGGTGAAGTGAACGACAAGTGAGCTGTCATTTCATATTTCTTGTATGGTTTGACAGCTCACTTTTCGTTCACTTCGCCTGAGTTTGACATGTTTACAGCAGTGCGATTCTGTTAACATGTCGAAGTGAAGGCTTGGGTGTAGTGACCACGGGATGAAGTTAGCTGTCAAAAATGCTAGTGATTGATTAATATATCAGAGAATTATATCGATGCTTGAGTTTACTGAATTTAATGCTACATCTAAATACCAACATTTTAATATTAATAAAAGACACAAGAAAAAACAATTTTTGAATCCCGGATTGTATAGGTGGTATCTAATGAATATTATGTATTGTACCAGCCAAGTTACTTACCCAATCGTTGCCAAAATTACCCATGTACCCAAGTATTGTTGTGCTCATCCTCACCAGTCACCACATAATTACCTACCTACATGTTTTGTGCACATCGCCACAAAAAAGCATGTTAGACCTCAATGCAAAGTGCATTGCGCATGCGTAGAGTGACAATTGAAACGAGCGAAGTGCACCCTTCACCGAATTCCGCCGATTTTAAGGCAGGTGAGGGGAACACGCGATCGTTCCCCGTGGGTATTCTTTTTTTAAACGTTGAATCTTCCATGATAGCTAAATGACAATTCAAACGCGTGAAGTGTTCCCTTCACCGTATTCCGCTGACTTTAAGGCAGGTGCGGGATCACGCGAACGTTCCCTTCACCCAACAGCGCGGGCATTTTTAAATCATTGAATACCTACCTATAGCGAAGTTATTTATTTATTATTATTTATTTATTACCTATATACTTTATTGTACACCTCATAACAAGTACAGGAAAAACAACAAACAACAGTTATATTCAAAGCTTTCAGATCGTTTACGGTATAAATGTTATTTTTATATTTTTTAATAGCTAGTCACTTCTGTACCAAGCTACTTTTTTCCTAAAGCAGGCAATCAATAAAGGGGGTGTGTGTTTAAACAATAAATAAGATTTTATAACTCGGTTTGGTGGAATTAAACTCGTCAGATTTATGCATGCTAGCAATTATTGAGATATTTTAACAATGTAACCAACAACAAAATTCGGACGCCTACGTCGGCCGCACGCGTGGCTGACTGACGAAGTGAGGACCATGCGTGTGTTCCGAAATATAACTCAGTCATGAACCCAACGCCAAATATTGTTTGTACCGGTGAGACAAGTGTGACGTAAATAGTAGTACCTATATCAAGCGTGCTTGTGTGCATGAGACTTTGAGGATTTTTTTATTGAATCAATAGCTATCCCTAGAACCTTCCCCTGATATTTAACGGATACAACAAAAAGTGAAAGCGGCCAGCCGTTCACGCGTGATGCGATGACCAAAAGAAATAGGGATTAATCTATATATATATAGGTTTGTAATATTTGCAATAATGATTAGGTACTGTAAACGAGCACAAACACTATTCTCACTCAATATGGCGTCAATTTATGACGTCAACACACTGGTCAGCATATTTCGGAACGAATCAACAGTATGGCGTCGTCGGATTCATTTCGTCATGAGCACTGGCCAGTATACTGGGTTATATCACAGTTATATTATTATTTCGGAACACACGGGTGACCGCACTGACAGCACAGTCGCCAGCACATCACGCTATCCGAAACTGTCAAATTTTTCCGATCTAATTTGAACCCAATCCCTTTAGCAATAAGGTTGAAAATCCAACAAAGAAATTTGACAGATTGTTGCAGCTTCATGTGCTGGCGACTGTACGAGGCGCTCACTCGGTGAACGATCAAACCATAGAGTAATAAGGGTATTTTGAATAATGGATAGTGTACACAAATGGATCCACAGACAAATTTGGTATTAGAATGCTACAGCGTGCAAACTTAGTGAAAATACACATCTAGCTGCTTTCTAATGGCTTACTGATACGCATAGGTTCAACTGATTAATAAAAAAAGCCTGATTTCATAAAAAAAGCGGCCGAAGCATGAGTAATGCGTGGCTATGAGTTTCACTCAAGGTAACTCATTCTCGTAGTGTCTATGGAAACGCGTGACCAGTGACAGTTAGGTACCTCATCACCTACAGAAAGGTGACAAATAATGTGAACTTTATTTTGGGATTTTTTGAGTTGAGTGGGTGTTCTTCTGACGTAGGTACCATCTGCTGCATAATCAATCCTTTCACTTGATAATTTGCCGGTTTAAGAACCACCTGAAAACTTTAGTTTTCACCTCAAAGCTCCACTTGAAAAACACATTTCGGGAAAACTATATTTGTTTATCTTTAATTCCAACTTCAGTTCTGTGATATGTAGTAGGTCATCGATGCTAACTTCTTTTGTATGGGTACATAAAAGTAAAACCTTATCATGTACATGCATAATTACTTAGGACCATAAACACTTATCTGATTTATATCAACCTTATTCAGATCTAAACAATATTGCCTATCCTTTGTGCTTGGTGAGAACAGAAATAAATCAATAACTGGCGAAATTACAATTTTACTCATTTTTGTACAAATCAAAGAATGCTAATACATCTTCTGGATTTCATGCTAAGTCTTCATATTCTTGAATTTCTGCTGAGGTGCCAATAGCAAAATTAAAAACATATCTGGACACACGGGGTCAGCGGCTGCCTCAAGCTGAAAACAATGCGTTAACATTAATCATTTTTATTCAAATCTATTGGGACTGCTTAAAAAAAGAACTCTTATGTAATATCATTAAAATACCTCAAGTTAATGCAGTTCTTAGTTTTAATAAATACAGCAAAACAAACCCACTGCTTGAGATAGGCCTCTCCGAAGCGTCCCCACAACAACCGGTCCTGTGCGTCTCGCATCCATCGGCTACCTGCAACCTTCACCAGGTCATCAGTCCACCTTGTGTGGGCCCTTCGACCATCCATTCTGTGAGCAATTTGCCCTGCTAACTGCCACTTTAGTTTCCACATCCATCACAAGGAACAATGTTATTCCTAGATAGGATTTACAATTTTTCTTAGGTCTCCAATGCATGGTATATGTGAAAGTACATGTTTTATCACCTGCTGTTCAGCGAAGATGGAGCACGCTTGCCTAAAAGGAACCTATTCACCCTTGACTTACAACACAACTATGTTGTAGCTATCAGGAAACAGATCCCGGCAGGGAATTCCACACCCTATCTGTACTATAAATATGTTCCTCAAACAGTTTGTGCGTGTGGGTGGGATGTCCACCATGTAGCGGTTGCGCATCGCCGTTCGTCTTGCTTCACAGATCATCATCTGAAAATCATAACACATAATAAGATCAAAATCATGGCAAAATGCTTTATTGTATGCTGTTTGAATTGAAAGTAATGCATGTCAAATAGTCTGCACCCTGCATGCGTACCTACCTATAATCTAGATTTAAGTGTTTACGTAGGCAAAATAATTACATTCAAAATATTTGGCTTAGTACATAAACCACTATTGAATGTAGGTACAATATTATCACATCTTGGAAATTAATTACTGTAGTTTCGATTCGGTTCTAAACACAATAAATTGCGAACATCACACATTTGACAGTGATTATCACTTTTAGTCATTAACATTCCAAACTTGAAGAACTGAATTCTAAGCTGAAGCTGATTCAAGTTCAAGTGATTCATTTGTTTTGTTTTCTATAAGATTTTACTGATTTTAGTTTAGCATGGCGCCGACATTATTTCGAAACATTTATATATAATAATATCAGCCTATCAGCGACGGACGAGCTGAGTTTTTTTTTTTTGAGATTTTGCTGTTTTGGCTACTAAGGTCGTTAAGCATCTAATTTTTCAATATAAGGCTCTGTTGCCGGACATGAACGAGATGAACTAGAAAAAACATACATTAGGTGAAGTTATTATTATTAAAAAACAAAATTTTATAGGTAGGTTAGTACTTATTGCAATATTACTTAAAACTTTATGAGTGTATGTAAAAATCTGTCGGAAATGCATACTTACTCCATTTTTACGGGACTGAAGAATAAAAGAACGCCAAAGGAACACGTAGGGTACTTTTTTAAATTATTGACGCGAATTTGATATTTACGACTCACCTTTTTTTTAAATAATATAATAACGTTAAAAAGTCCAGGCGGCGAGAGGTTAAAAAAAAGAGGTGAATAATTTTTAAAAAAAGTTGCTAGGTACGTGTTCTTTTGGCGTTCTTTTATTCTTGTGAGTGGTTGAGCAGCGAATTCGCACCAATAATTAAAAAAAAGTTGCTACGTGTGTTCTTTTGGCATTCTTTTATTCTTGTGAGCGGTTAAGCAGTGAATTCGCGCCAATACTTAATTTTACGTGTTCTTTTGGCGTTCTTTTATTCTTCAGTCCCGTAAAAATGGAGTAAGTATGCATTTCCGACAGATTTTTACATACACTCATAAAGTTCTAAAGTAATATTGCAATAAGTACTAACCTACCTATAAAATTTTGTTTTTCAATACTAATAACTTCACATAATGTATGTTTGTTCTAGTTCATCTCGTTCATGTCCGGCAACAGAGGCTTGAAAAAATTAGATGCTTAAAGACCTTAGTAGCCAAAACAGCAAAATCTCAAAAAAAAAACTCAGCTCGTCGCTGATAGGCTGATATGAAAGTTTCGAAATAATGTCGGCGCCATGAACTAAAATCTTAGAGAAAACAAAACAAATGAATCACTGGAACTTGAATCAGCTTCAGCTTTGAATTCAGTTCTTCAAGTTTGGAATGTTAATGATTAAAAGTGATAATCACTGTCAAATGTGTGATGTTCGCAATTTATTGTGTTTAGAACCGAATCGAAACGACACTATTTTCCTAGATGTTTTAATTTATTGTACCTACATTCGAATGTGGTTCATGTACTAAGCCAAATATTATTTGGAAAGGAATTATTGTGGCTACGGATACGCTCAAATCTAGATTATAGGTAGGTACGCACGCAAGGTGCACACTACTTGACATGCATGGCTTTCAGCATAAAATAAAGTATTTTGCCACGATTGTAATCTTATTATGTGTTATGATTTTCAGACGATGATCTGTGAAGCAAGACGAACGGCGATGCGCCACCGGTACATGGGGGACATCCCACCCACACGCACAAACTGTTTGAGGAACATATTTATAGTGTGTGCTAAGGTGTGGAATTCCCTGCCGGGATCTGTGTTTCCTGATAGCTACAACATAGTTGTGTTGTAAGTCAAGGGTGAATAGGTTCCTTTAAGGCAAGCATGCTCCATGTTCGCTTAACAGCAGGTGAGAAAACATGTACTTTCACATATACCATGCATTGGAGACCTAAGAAAAATTGAAAATCCTATCTAGGAATAACATTGTTCCTTGTGATGGATGTGGAAACTAAAGTGGCAGTTAGCAGGGCAAATTGCTCACAGAATGGATGGTCGAAGGGCCCACACAAGGTGGACTGATGACCTGGTGAAGGTTGCAGGTAGCCGATGGATGCGAGACGCACAGGACCGGTTGTTGTGGGGACGCTTCGGAGAGGCCTATCTCAAGCAGTGGGTTTGTTTTGCTGTATTTATTAAAACTAAGAACTGCATTAACTTGAGGTATTTTAATGATATTACATAAGAGTTCTTTTTTTAAGCAGTCCCAATAGATTTGAATAAAAATGATTAATGTTAACGCATTGTTTTCAGCTTGAGGCAGCCGCTGACCCCGTGTGTCCAGATATGTTTTTAATTTTGCTATTGGCACCTCAGCAGAAATTCAAGAATATGAAGACTTAGCATGAAATCCAGAAGATGTATTAGCATTCTTTGATTTGTACAAAAATGAGTAAAATTGTAATTTCGCCAGTTATTGATTTATTTCTGTTCTCACCAAGCACAAAGGATAGGCAATATTGTTTAGATCTGAATAAGGTTGATATAAACCAGATAAGAGATTATGGTCCTTAATAATTATACATGTACATGATAAGGTTTTATTTAATGTACCTATACCATCAATCACTAATAAAAAACTAGTGATCGATGACCTATACAAAAGAAGTTGGCATCGATGACGTACACTCCATATAATAGAAATAAAGTTTTAATCAAAGATACACAGTCATATAGTTTTTCAAGTGGAGCTTTGAGGATAAAACTAAAGTTTTCAGGTGGTTCTTATACAGGAAAATATCAAGTTAATTAAAGTATTGATTATGCAGCAGATGGTATGTCAGAATACCCATTCAACTCAAAAAATCCCAAAATAAAGTTCACATTGTTTTTTTATTATTGTATAATAATTTCATCATAAATGTAATGACATTTGTTAACACTTCTTCCACATTATTATAGACTTTAATAACTTGGTAAACTGAAAAAAAAAATAGCTAATTTATTGAAAAATAAAAATCCGAAAATGATTTCACTTTTAGTAGGTACCTAGCTATAACACAAAACTAGAACTTATTAGAACAAAATAAATATGGTTTTGTGATGTTAGGTTAGGTTAGGTAATTCCAAACTAGTTAGCACATTCCCTGTGGCAGTCTTGCTGAGTAGTGTAATTATTAATTGTTGCCAATGTTCTTTTAAACATTAATGTCAGTTATTTAAGTGGCAGTTTGATAAACAAAATAACAATGTGCCATTTAAGTTGTACCTACCTAATTGAGGCCTTCTTAGTTAACATGGAGATGAAAGCGGGAAAGAGTGAATTATGATTTTTTGAAGTAGGTAATGGAAAGTGAAAAATCTTTGTTTCAAATAGGTTTTCATAAAAATACAAACTTTACCTGCTAGTTGGTACCTAATAAAAATTTAGGATTGGCAAATTATATTTCACAAACAACAGTTTTTCACATAACTAACTATTTCTGGGTTCATAAATATTAAGTCAGTTGGGTCAGTGGGTCGTCTATAAATAATAAAATTGTCCACCACAATGTCGTCTTCTAATTTGAACCGCTTTTGCAAATAAGTCAGCCAGATCGGAAAGCACATTAATGTTTGTGTTAGTGGTAAAATCTGGAAGCTTGTTTTCAGTTCATCATGCATTTGGTTTGATCCTACTTGAGCCATTTTTCATTTGTGTCTGCTCGCGCGTTCTATTACGACGTAACTAAACCTCCCATAAAACGTCACAAATTGAACGAAGTTCCGTTAAAAACCATACTTCGAACAAACTATTAATTTTATTGTAAACTATTTTTCTCTCACGCTTGTTATGAGGGTTCAATGACCTCTGTCGGTGAATAACGATTTAGGTATTTTATGTCAGTCTGTTCACGCGTTTCCATAGACTACGAGAAAGAGTTACCGTGAGTGAAATCACGGTTCGGCCGCTTTTTTATATGAAATCAGTCTTTTTTATTAATCAGTTAAACGTATGTGTATCAGAAAGCCATATAAAAAGCAGCTAGAATTGTATCTTCGCTAAGTTTGCACGCTGTAGCATACTATCACCAAGTTTGTCTGTGGATCCGTTTGTGTACACTATCCATTATTCAAAATACCCTTATTACTCTATGGTTTGATCACTCACCGAGTGAGCGCCACGTACAGTCGCCAGCACATCAAGGTACAACAATCTGCCAAATTTCTTTGTTAGATTTTCAACCTTATTTTTAAAGGAATTGGGTTCAAATTTGATCTAGAAAATTTGACAGTTTCGGATAGCGTGATGTGCTGGCGACTGTGCTGTCAGTGTGGTCACCCGTGTGTCCCGAAATAATAACATAACCCAGTGTACTGCCAGTGCTCATGACGAAATGAATCCGAAGCCATACCTACTGTTGATTCGTTCCGAAATATGCTGGCAAGTGTGTTGACGTCATAAATTGACGCCATCTTGAGAATAGTGTTTGTGCTCGTTTACAATAATCATTATTGTAAATATTACAAACCTATATATATATATATACTAGCTGTCCCGCGCAACTTCGTCTGCGTCACATTTTCCGCTCCTAAATAATATTGCAACAAAAAATTGAGATTCAAACTATCCTATCTCTCAAGTTGGATCGAACTGCACATGGTGTGCGAATTTTATTATAATCGGTTAAGTGGTTTAGGAGTCCATTGAAGACAAACATTGTGACACGAGATTTATATATATTAAGATATATTATATTATAATAGATTAATCTCTATTTCCTTTGGTCATCGCATCACGCGTGATCGGTTCGGCCCCTTTCACTTTTTGTTGTATCCGTTAATGTCAGGAGAAGGTTCTAGGGATAGCTAGTGATTCAATAAAAAAATCCTCAAAGTCTCATGCACACAAGCACGTTTGATATAGGTACTACTATTTACGTCACACTTGTCTCACCGGTACAAACAATATTTGGCGTTGGATTCATGACTGAGTTATATTTCGGAACACACGCATGGTCCTCACTTCGTCAGTCAGCCACGCGTGCTATGGGTAGGCGTCCGAAAGTTTTTGTTGGTTAAATTGTTAAAATATCTCAGTAATTGCTAGCATGCATAAATCTGACGAGTTTAATTCCACTAAACCGAGTTTTAAAATCTTATTTATTGTTTTAAACACACACCCCCTTTATTGATTGCCTGCTTTTGGAAAAAAGTAGCTTGGTACAAATTGGCTACCCATTTAAAATTATCAAAATAACATTTATACCGTAAACGATTTGAAAGCTTCGAATACAAATTCGCTATGCATATACGTAGGTAATCAATGATTTATAAATGCTCGCGCTGTCAACGGGTGGGCACCCGTTGGGTGAAGGGAACGTTCGCGTGTTCCTTAAAGTCAGCGGAATACGGTGAAGGGAACACTTCCCGCGTTTGAATTGTCATTTAGCTATCATGGAAGATTCAACGTTTAAAAAAAGAATGCCTACGGGGAACGATCGCGTGTACACCTCACCTCACATACGATCTGCCTTAAAGTCACCGGAATTCGGTGAAGGGAACAAACACTTCGCTCGTTTCAATTGTCACTCTACGCATGCGCAATGCTGATGCACTTTGAATTGAGATCTAACATGCTTTTTTACGGCGATGTGCACAAACAATGTAATTATGTGGTGACTGGTGAGGATGAGCACAACAATACCTACATACTTATAAGTAAGTAATTTTGGCAACGATTGGGTACCTAAGTAACTTGGCTGGTACAATACATAATATTCATTAGAGTAGATAAGTAACATCTAACTATACAATCCGCGATTCAAAAATGTTTGGTTGGAATTCCTTTTTTAAGCAGCTGTTTGCTCTACTAATCCACGCATGCGCAAAATGAGGATAGCGTCTTTGGCTTATAAAGTACAATTTTAAAATCGGTTTATTATAATTTCCAAGAATAAAGATTAGCTAGTATGAAATCCCGTTAGAAGTAAATTATCTTAAGTAGGTAGGTACCTACCTATTTATTTTTAGACTCGTAAATAGCAGTTTTGAATTCATGTGAAATATTCAATATAGCTACTTAAAGGTAACATGAAATTCTTGTAAATAAAATAATTAATTTTTATTATTGATAAATTCGATTGTCGATGTCGATAAGATTGGAAATGTAACATTTCGTCTATCCCTAGCATCGCTGACAGCTGACTTTGTCACTCACTTCGCCCAAGCCTTCACTTCGCCGTGTTTACAGAATCGACCGGCAGAATCGCACTGCTGAATTGCACTGCTGGTCGAAGTGAAGGCTTCAGCAGGCTGTCAATCCAAGTTACCAAGATGGAATGACTAACTTCGTGATAACTTCATCCAAGCCTTCAGTTCGACATGTTTATGGAATCGACCGGCTGTAAATGTCCCACCGTGAAAGCCTGAGTGAAGTAAACATAAAGTGAACTGTCAAATCATACCAAAAAACCGGCTAAGTGCGAGTCGGACTCGCGCAACAAGGGTTCCGTACAAGCCAGTAGGTATATATAATAAGCAAAAGTTGCGGTTTACAATTTATGACGTATTAAAAAAAAGCAACTGACCAGACCTCGCTCAAACCAATTTTCGGTGGTTTTTAGGGTTCCGTATACAAATGGTAAAAACGGAACCCTTATAGATTCGTCATGTCTGTCTGTCTGTCTGTCTGTCCATCCAAATACAAATATACAATACAAATACAAAATCCTTTATTTCAAATAGACCAGTTACAGGCACTTTTGAATAGTCAAGTTCTGTCAGTCAAATAAATGAAGCTAATCCGTATGTCACAGCCACTTTTCTCCGGAACTGTTAAAACTATGCTGTTGAAATTTGGGGAGTAGATGTATTCCGTGAACCGCATAAACATTTTCACACAAAAATAGAAAAAAAACAATAAATTTTGGGGGTCCCCATACTTAGAACTGAAACACAATATTTTTTTTTCATCGAAACCATACGTGTGGTGTATCTATGGATAGATTTTCAAAAATGATATGGTAAAATGTAAAATGTGTGTGTGTGTCCCTTAACTTCTAAAATAAGAGAATGATAGAACTAAAAATAATATATAATGTATATTATCATGTAAACTACCAGCGAAAATTAGTTTGAACGAGATCTTGTTAGTAGTTTTTTTTAATACGTCATAAATCGTAAATCGAAACTTTTGCTTCTACTATAATACCTACAGGTTTGGTCGGAACCCTCGGTGCGCGAGTCCGACCCGCACTTGGCCCGTTTTTATTATAAATCTTCTTCTTGACTCATTCTATCTATTGATGCATAAAAATCCTGTTAGTGCCTATTATATACATTCTCGTAGTTTAAAAGATATAAGCGTACAAACGGAAAAAGCGACTTTGTTTTATAATATGTTAAGAATTAGATTCCTAAATCGTGATTGAATAATTATTAAAGTAACTGAGGAATCACTTTTGTGGAATCAGAAAGTACATCACGCTACCCGTTACTGTCAATGTTTCCCAATCAACCTTGAACTTAATGCGTTAGCGATAAGGACGAAAATGAAGTTTGACATATTGTTGTGTGGGTAATATTATGGTTGTAATATGATTCTGCTAAAGTGGCCTTTTTAGACCAGCTGTTGTCTCGCTTATGTTTGATTGAAAATTGTGCGTGCTACAGAAACAAAACATTTCTGACACGCAATTACCTATTTTGACTACACACTACTAGGCTCGTAGGTGCGTAAATTGCTTAATTAGTCATCATCACCATACCAACCGATTTTTTACCTGACTGCGAAAGAAGGAGGGTTATGTTTTTCTAGTGTATGTATGTGTGTATACTTCTATGGCACGCTCTAGAGTCTAAACGGCTAGTCGTATTTTTATGTGAGTGGTGTCAATAGACTCGTCTTTGTTGTGAAAGTAACACTGGGTACATCAAATTAAAAATAAAAACAAAATGGTGGATATTTGGCCCCAAATTACGTCATTAAAAATTTTTGCCTCAAAACCTATCAAGTGGGGTATCAAAATAAAGGGCTTGCGGAGACGATTCCAAAAATGTAACTCAACAAAATGTTGAGAATAAAATTAAAATACTTAAAATACTTAAAAAAGTAAGTCGTAAAAGTTACAAACAAATCGCTTTTCAAGCAGTCTGATGCAGTTGGCGGCAGCAGATATTCAAAAATTAAAAATTCAAGCATTCATTTCAATTAAACCATTTACAGGCAATTTTGAACTGTCAAGGTCGGTCGGTCCAAAAAGTTGAAGCAATTTGTACGTTCCAAAGCATAGATCTCTATGGAGAAGAATATGCAAGAAACTCCACGGACACTCTTTTAAAAATAATAAATTTTTACACAGATTTATTTACATCGTGTTGAAATTATACATACACTAGCTGACCCGTGCAACGTCGTCTGCGTAACATTTTTCATTACTGTTCCGCTCCTATTGGTCTTAGCTTGATGATATATATTTGCTTCCTCGATAAATGGGCTATCTAACACTGAAAGAAATTTCAAATCGGACTAGTTCCTGAGATTAGCGCGTTCAACCAAACAAACAAACAAACAAATTCTTCTGCTATATAATATTAAAGTATAGATAAGTAGTACCTTTGTGCTCTTTTCTCTGTACAAAATGTTCTTTATAAGAATAGTGTGTGTACATAAATAAATAAATAAAGTCTTTATTAAATCTGCAACATTTCCGCTCAAATTACTGGGCCGTATAAACAACCTGAGCTCTGTGTCGACTCAAATTTGTAACGAACTAAAAAGCCATTTAATTCCCACCGAATGCGATAAACACGGCACACGATATGTCGCACTGTAAATGCATGTGTTTAATATACTCATATGAAATATAAAAACTTATATATGTCGTGGATAACTCGTTGCTGATTTGAGTATTGTTGTACTATGGTAGTGGTAAACGCCGTGACGTCAGTTGTCAGTTGTAATGGCGGCACGTGGACAGAGTCGTATTGGAGAGTGGGGACTTTGCCGAGGGCACTTTGGCTCGAGACACCAACCAGGACACTCCTCCAGAACGAAACTGTCGATTTACCTATTTCAATTGAATTTAACCGACTTCTTTTAATCATGTCATAAATACAATTCTTCTTACTCAACAGACAGATGTATTGCTGGGGAATTTGTCGCGCCACTTGTTCTTCACAGCTAAAACACTAGAAAGTGGTGACGGGCGGGCGTTTTTGGGAAACTGTCTATTTGTAAGCTTTGACGTTCAAAAAGTCTTGGCACTCAGCCACAGTCATTTTTTTGGGACAAGCCCAACCACCGCAACTCCTGAAAGCCAGAATCAACAGTGGCGATCACCAGAAAAAAGCCGAGCTAATGAACCCCGACGAGTCCCGGAGAAACGATTCAACTGTCTTGGATCCCGCATCGAAATTAATCAGAAGAGTACAGCGGAGGAGTAGGAAAAAAAAAATATATATTTTCCACTTCCACAGCCACTGTAAATAAAGTTAGGTTAGTATTGTATTGAGTGTTATTATTCTACAATGAACCCGATACCATCGAACCCAAACGATGATGGCGTTATCGCCCAGCCATTGCTGACGCCGTCATAAATTATTGTGATATTTTAGTTAAAACTTTTTACAAAAAAATACAACCGACTTCCAAAAAAAAAACACTACAAAGTAAAAAATAACTTTAATTTCGGAAGTCGGTGTTTTTGTTAGTTTCTTCGTATTTTGACACCGACTTCCGAAATTAAAGTTATTTTTTACTTTGTAGTGTTTTTTTTTACGGAAGTCGGTTGTATTTTTTTGTAAAAAGTTTTTTATTTATCACTTTTTAGTGGTACCCCACACCTAAAAACACCACTGCAAAATCGCAGAAAAGCAGCAATTTCGATTACTTGGATGACATAAAACTATCATCTAAGTAGACAAATTCCAGCTATTTCGATTTAAAATCCAAAGTTCGTAACCGATTTTCATAAAATTTAAATGGGACCAATCTGCAAGTATTTCCTTTCAGATAAAACAAGAATTTTTCAAATCGGTTCATAATTGTTGGAGTAATGAGGTAACAAACAAAAAAAAACATGCAACCGAATTGATAACCTTCCTTTTTGGGAAGTCGGTTAAAAAAGGTGGATAGCCACTCTACTGTCGCCCTAAATTAAAAGTTGGGTATCCTGCGGTTTTCAGGACATGCTTCAGCATCAGGTTCAGGTTGCTGATCTAAATATAATCTGTTCTTTGAAACCATTCCAGTGAGTTCAAACACGATACAGGTCTGCAGACTTGGTGAGGTGTTGGGTATTCTGCAGACCTCAGGTTATGCTAAAGCATCAGGTCAATGTGACCATGTTCTTGCAATATCATTGAAGTACCAAATTTCGTATCGATCAATCCCGTGAAAACCGTAATAACCAAGAACCGGCCAAGTGCGAGTCCGATTTTTACACAAAGGATTATACGCATCATTAACCGAAAAACAGTTTTCATGTGTGCGAGCCCCTTTTAATTTTTGGTTTAATTTAATTCTTCTTCTTTTTTGTTAAAACGGCAATAGAAATACACAATCTGTGAAAATTGCAACTGACGACTGTTACGGTTCTGGAGATACAGCCCGCTGACAGACAGACAGACGGACGGACGGACGGTTAGTAATAGGGTTCCGTTGTTTACCTTTTGTGTACGGAATCCTAAAAAGGGTTTTTACCTTGACGTACCTACTCTGCCGGTCTAAAGCCTTTATTTCCTAGTAATTTATAAAGGCTACTGTCGTATATCCAATCTGAGGGCCAATCCCACTAATTTTTAAGAGTGTGTATTCCGTCCACTAGCGCCGCCAATCGTTTTTTATTAATTGTGGTAAATTTAAGACACGTAGATAAAAAACCGCTCTGTAGTGCACTGAAGAAATGTATCTATTATTTTTTGACAGCTATTTTTAATACATAACTCATGGCTAAATAGCCAAAACGGCAATTATTGCTAAAAGTGGCCACTTTTAGGAAAAATATCGACTTTGTCAACTATTTATGTTCTAAAGTACAAAACATAACTCTCAAAACATAATAAATACATTTCTTCAGTGCACTACAGAGCGGTTTTTTATCTACGTGTCTTAAATTTACCACAAATAATAAAAAACGATTGGCGGCGCTACTGGACGGAATACACGCTCTTAAACCACTTTCGCATTCTTTCGCTCGTTCAGTAGTGGACGGTAATTGGCAGATATAATAATAATGACAATCTTGTTACTTTTATTGGCGCAGGAACTCGGAAGTACGTGTTGAAAGATGAATACTAATAGTTTCTTCACAAAAAGTAGTGATATTCCATCAGAAACATAAATGTTAAAAAGATGACAGCTATTTTTAATACATAACTCATGGCTAAATAGCCAAAACGGCAATTATTGCTAAAAGTGGCCACTTTTAGGAAAAATATCGACTTTGTCAACTATTTATGTTCTAAAGTACAAAACATAACTCTCAAAACATAATAAATACATTTCTTCAGTGCACTACAGAGCGGTTTTTTATCTACGTGTCTTAAATTTACCACAAATAATAAAAAACGATTGGCGGCGCTACTGGACGGAATACACGCTCTTAAACCACTTTCGCATTCTTTCGCTCGTTCAGTAGTGGACGGTAATTGGCAGATATAATAATAATGACAATCTTGTTACTTTTATTGGCGCAGGAACTCGGAAGTACGTGTTGAAAGATGAATACTAATAGTTTCTTCACAAAAAGTAGTGATATTCCATCAGAAACATAAATGTTAAAAAGGAAACCAAAATAAAATCCGTGATTGTCAACTTCAGCGAACAAAATAATTTAGATCTACATGGTCGCCCAGTTCTAAGATGATCCTGAAATAAGATAAATTAAGGTTCAAGCATTGACACAGTGCATAATTTATCTGTAACAATAATGTCTAAAGCGCTATAGTAACGATTTTACGTGATGTGTTCACTTTACTAGGGACAACCCGTTTTACCACGCCTATGGGGCAAAAATGGGCTGCCGGGACTACATAGATATTAACATTATTTATATTAGGTCCTTACATATGAAATTAGCGTTTTGTCGTAGGTACTGACCACTTTGATCAGAAATATCTCCTCTTTGGTTAAGAATTCCAAATTCAAATTTTAAATTCATTTAGCTGGTACATTTTAGATTTGAAAACAGTCATTCATTTGTTTTTTCCCCATTATTTTTTTCTTTGGCGTCGCTTATTACCACACAATGGAAAAATTGAAATATCGGTATATTTACGAGTACCAGTTCTACCGGGGCACCAGTGCTGCAGAAACAGCTCGAAGGATTAATGATCTGTACGGCGCTGGTTTGGCAAAAGAAAGCACGGTACGTTTTTGGTTTCAACGTTTTCGTTCTGGAAATTTCGACCTTCAGAACCAACCCTGTGGACGGCCGGTGACAAAAGTGGAAAATGAAAAATTAAAGGCTATTGTGGAAGCGGATCCATCAAAAAGCAAGAAGCTATCTCTGAAGAGCTGCAGGCTTCGGGGCAAGTGATAAAACTGTATTAATCCACTTGAAGCGAATCGGGAAAGTAAAAAAACTTTAACGATGGGTACCTCGTGAATTGAGTGAATCGAACTTGCAAACACGCGTCGACTGCTGTGTTACTTTGCTAAACCGACACAATAATGAAGGGATTTTAAATAGAATCATTTCTTGTGATGAAAAGTGGATACTGTACGATAATTGAAAGCGCTCGTCGCAATGGCTGAACCCTGGAGGCCCAGCCATAATTGACTCATATTTTAATGATGTAGAAGAAATACTTGATTTATCAAAAACTGAACTTAAAGGAGTCAATTAATGATATATAATTAATAAAACAGATAAATCATAACTTTCAGTTTGAAAAGCTTTCAACATAAAGTACCCTGTCTTGCCTCCCTTCCTCTATGACAAAGAGTTTGTTGTTTGATATTTTTGTAATTCTAATATAATAATATAATTCTGAATTTAAATAAAGTGCGTAGGTGTATGGCAAGCAGTGAGAAAAAAATATTCCTATGTAAACATTTCGACGCTACAAGAATACAGTGACATTTAATTTCGCCAGAAACAGAGAATCATAATACAGCCCCAGGCGATAATCCCTTGCCAAGGTAAAGTAGCCCATCCTTCAGGAAAATTTGAATTTGTCAGGAAATATATACTGTAACAACATTATTACCAATCTTTCCTTCTATTAATATTATATCTTTCATTATTCGCATTGAATTCTGTAAAGAGGGAGACATGTTTTAAGTATTAATTGCGAATGAAATATTCATACAGCTTCAGTTTTTATGAATATAAATCATAAGAGTGGGAGCACCTGGCCGGACGATTGAAATGAATAATAAATTAACTTCGCTACTAAGTGTAAGTGTGGTTCACTTAAAAATAACACTCCGACATTATTATATGAGGTGTTTTTAGCGAAGGTTTACAAAGAAGACGGTGGTTTTGTATGGTGGTAACTGGTTATTTTGTTTCCTTTGTCAATCCTTCACGGCGCGGCGTAGCGATTCAGAGATAAGGACTACTCACATTTATTCAGCTCGCGTTTCGCTGAACGATTTTAGTCACACTAAACAGTTTTGCTTCTATCATCCGCGTACAGCGTCCTAGGAATGAGAAGGTGGCAGCGGCGAAACAGCGCTGAAATCTATCTTATTGCACTTGCATGATAAACGCCCTCTTTTTACACTTGTTTGCCGCGAAAGCTGAATAGACGTGGATAGCTGAACGGATGCGTACGCGTCTCCATACAAAATCGTTGTTACCTATGGGCATAAGCTGAATAGAACTGAATAAGTGTAAATGGTCCCTATTAGGTTTTCTTCAATGTGGAGCGGCACATGGCTGTTTCAAGTACCTATTCAATTTATTTGAACAATTAAATTCTTTGCATTGCAAGAAAAAGTGTTCCTCACATCTGCGCAAAATGGACATTGCTAAAGAATTATTTAACGAAGGAATGTTCTGTAATAAACAGACAACCTCAGCTTTAAGAATCAGCACCCTCATTTAAACAAGCACTCAAGCATGTAACCGCACAATAACACCGCACTAAACCTAAACACCTACCAGACCCAAATTCATAACAATTTTCCATTCCATTACGCGTCCGCAAACTGGATCACTATAACCACTTAAACAAAAGCCGCAATAGGAAGGCTATTACCCGAAACTTGCTATCTATATGAGCAGTGAAACGAACACTTTGCGGCGCTTGAAAGCTAACTACGGGAAGCCGGTTCTAGCGTTTTTTCCGCTTTGTTTAATAGTTTTGTAGGTTCGTTCCGGATGGAGCATATTGGAGGAGAAATACGTATTCTAAAAACATTTTCAGTTAGCGTGTAGGTCGAAAATTGGTGCTGATACTTTTTTGTTGAGTCAAAGTTCAGTTTTGTTTGAATTTTAGTTCGGAGTTTATTGGTATATAGGGTTGGATGCAACATTGAACGGCAGTTTCAGTCATGTGAACTGAATTTGGAAATCTAGTTAGTTGGTGTTCTAGACTAGCTTGTCTCAGTGGCTTTAGCCGCGTGTATCCTACAAGTATGTCCTAAGAGAGGTCATGATTTTCCTGTTTGCTAATTTCAACTTGACGCTATTGAGGCAGGGTTGATAACAACATATTATCGGCTTTGTATCCATTTAATACACTAATTATTTATTTTCATTTACGAAAGTATTAAACTCGTAGCAGTTTGGTACGCAGTATATTTCAACATTTGAAGGAAAAAACTGTACACAGCACCCTTCATAACAGTACAAAATCTTTTTTAGAACCTCAAAAAGATTAAAAAGACACATCAAGGTTGTTCACCTTTATTTAACGACCTAGACATTTTGAGTATAAAATCTTTCACCAAAGATAACCCTAAACTGCAGCTCCACTCTAAAAGTAATACCTACGTAAATAACTCGGCAGAGTGGCCCAGGGCCGCCCAGGGTGGGCCAGGGTGAGTGGGCCACTGTGTGATGTATGGCGCCATTTACACGCCACTCTGCTACGTTATTATCTGTGAACAGGTATAAAGGTACTGTCGCACGAAAAATTTAAGCACTTATAGGCCGCGGCGAGGGCGGAATATTGTTGTTGTTATATAGATAATTATAGGTCAGGTTTGTTGTCATGTTTACTTGTTGAATTGGGTCGGTGGCCTTGGGTTTTAATAGGCTGTAATTACGATCTAAATAACATAATTCATGGTTGTATTCTCCGAGTTTGAAGAACGCGTAGTAAAAAAATAATAATAATTTGTACTAATAATTATAATGCTGTATCTGTACCGTTGCTCTGTGTGTACATAAATTGTAAAATTAAATAAATAAATAAATTAAATAATCATTTATTTCAATCTATTCAGATCATTATTATGTTGCACATTAAACCGTATGTTTCGGTACTAATGCACCGCACCGTTTGATTATACTCCACAACTTCATTGGTTTTTTTATTACAAGCTGCTACTATGAAATTCTCGTATAGAAAAATCCTAAATCACTTTTTCCCGGTATAGATATTCACATTCAAGCCAGGAATCTATCCTCAATAGTCACCTTTGCAACCAGAAAAGTCTGGTTATTTTACTTATTAAACTACTAGCTGTTGTCCGCGACTTCGTTCGCGTGTGTACGTCAGAAAGTAAATGTTGTCGCTAGGTAAGATCTTTAAGAAAAGATATATAGGGTGATTTTTACAGTGCGCAGTCGCCAAATACGAAACTATGAGGTATATCGAAAAACTTTGAAAGGAGTCTCGAGCCCGATTTTGATAAAAACTATAACTGCATACTTGTTTTTCCTACCCAAAAATCAAACCGGTTGTTATTAAAAAAAATCGGGCTCGAGACTCTATTCAGTGATTTTCGATATTCCTCGTAGTTTTATATTAAACCAGGAAAGCACACTTTAAAAAAATCACCTTGTATGCGAACAGTCAATATCTAGTATTGCTTGACTCATCTTAGAATTAGGAATTTGGAAGAGTATTATGCAAGGCACTGGCTGTTTCACCTCTTCTGTTCAAAATCAGACCAGCCCTAGGAGTTTTTCGTTATGAAAAACGTTTTAATGAAAACGCTTCTCAATAGATGATGAAAGTGGCTTTGGCAGTGGGTTGGTTACACGCGAAAGAGCTACATAAAGTTGACCATGGGAGAACCAACCAGAAGAGAAGTCTGCCCCTGCAACGGAGAGAGTAGAGTAGAGTAGACGCTCCGTTATCCGCCCCATGTTAGACTCCTATTCTGTGCGTTGTGCGTAGGTGTCCTGGCTAAGTTAACCAGCCTAGCTCTACCCAAACGTACAAATGCCTCCTAGGTGCTTCATAGGTTTGCGGAGCGACCTCACCGTTCCGATAATTTTTTCACGTCGACAAGCTTCGGTCTTACTTCAGGATGACGCGGGCAATTGATTTCTCGGCGTCGAAAATCTGTAAAAAGGGCTGTTTGTGGCCCCTATTTAAAGAGGTATTTTCTTAGGAGGGAATGACCCATAATTACATCTTTTATTATTTCTATCTTGGCTGAGAGGTAATTAAGTTAATCATGGGTATATATTTTACATAGCCATTTTTGACTACCTGCAATCTCATGAAATTATTCAGTTGATCTCTGGCGAATTCAGGTACGATACTGTGAGAAAGGTTGTTGGGTGCAGTACTACCATCTCAAAACCTCTCCTCACGAGTTTGTCTGTGGCGTCATTACCTAGGGATCTACAGTTCCCCTTGATACACTGGAGGGTAAAGCCCACGACAAAAAAATTCTGACCCTGGGCTGGTCATGAAGTTTCAAAGGCTCAGTGGGAATTGAACAGTTTCGAAACTTGACGGAAAACCTTTTTTTGGAAATATGTGACTTTTAGCCGAGTGCCTTTGCAAAGTTTATAGAGATTAAATATCTGAATTTAAATCGTAAAACTTAATCGGATGATGTGTATAATTTTCTGCCATGTACATTTTCATGGACAAATATGCTTATTTTTCAATATTATGCGTATTGATGGTTGATGCTTGGTCGGTGAGTTCCCCGTACTCAGAAGAAATGAATTCATGCTGTCAAGTAAAGGGATAGCACAGGCTATATTCTAAAATACCTTTAATAAGTATCTTCTTGAACCTACTTGATGAATAAAGTTGATTTTTTAAATTAATTTAGAATCAGAAACGCAAATCGAAAAAACTAAACGTGTTTTTAAACACAGACACCCAATATTAACGGCGCTTATAACTCCTCTATCATGGGACTTCGACTCTTCTATCATGGGACTTCGCCATCTGCTCATGGGTGTTATGATGTGACCCCTGACCCCCGGTTCTTATACTAAATAAGCCTAGTATTAGGCAACGTTTGTATTTCCGAACGCTTACAACCAATGATATATAAAACTATAGATACGTTGTCCGCACTCTAAAATGACAACATGAAATGAAGCCAATTGGCCACATCGCTCTTAGTTACGCACCAACCTGTCGCGCGACACTACGTTTGTTTTGATGTCAATTTGACTATTACTTATCCTGTGACGTAACTGAAGATGTATATTTATCTCCCTCTAGCAACAGGCATCCCGCCGTACGGTGACATATTTTCTTTCCCTTTCTTCATGCGTATTAGTAGCTATCTAGTATTTTCGCCGTTTTTAAGCGCCGCGATGTTGGTTTAAGACGTGTCTAAATATAATACGTCATTGTTTACAACCCTAATCTGTTCAAAGCTAGAGAGAACTGGCTTCTTCTGGGTAAGCTCGCTCCTTCGTCGACTTAGTGTCTTTTATCTCTGACCTAGACTAGAGTCAAGAAACCCATCTCAAATTTAAAAAAAAACACCACCAGATTTTCCTATATTACTTGTTGCCAAACCAGTGAACGGCGATGGCTTTCCTAATGGAAATAGATGGCCAGCGTAAATACTAAGGGGCCGCCTACACGAGCGAGAGAATCGCGGCAATAATATCGTCTGTGCTACGATTTCTATAACAACTCTATGAACGTGTCTCCAGATGACGATTTTATTGTGGAGACGGGCCCAAAAAGATCGTCTCCACGAGCGAGAAAATCGCCGCAAGTTGACGTTTTTTCACTCGTCGAATCGAAGCGCATAGAGTTGTTATAGACATACGTGTGGTACGGATGATGATATCGCTGCGATACTCTCGCTCGTGGAGTCGGCTCCTAAGGGTATTGCCAATTACTTCACTTCCTTTGAGTTCCTGTTGCCTTGTGCACCTGTATTTTCGATATTCTAAAAGCAAAGCTGAAGTAAGGTTAGCCAGCTTTAATTGGGTTTCCTATTTTACATGAATCAAAGAGGCATTTGTTTGGCCTTGGTTTACAACAACCTACCTATTACTCTTGAGTCTTCCAACTATTTTAATGGCTCCGCCTAGAGCGGAAGAAGTCACTTGAAGATTTTTTATCCTTAAATGAAAGTGGTCAAGAGCGAGTCGGACTCGCACACCGAGGGTTCCGTACCATCAAGTAAGACGAGAAATGTTTTTAAACTTTCACCGGTGAATCCTATATTTGTCAGGGAATTTTAACACTGCGATGTATATTGCTGTTTATGATCAGTGCTATCTCTTGACCGCTTCTGGAACTATTTTTGTTGATGTATAATTATTTCAGATTTTTCTCTCTGCAAACTTCGGAGATAAAGAGAATGGTAATTTGCTTACATTTTTCGTCAAATGTCGAAAAGCGTGTGGCCAGAAAAAAAAAGAAAAAATGGAATAAACAACTAGCGCTCTTTTATATGATACCCCACATGCCCTAGTAACCCCACTTTGAATTTTTAAGAACCCCTTTCAGTTGCTGTTGCAAAAAAAAACATACATTTTTTATTTCTTTCTTGTTTACAAAACGATTGAAAAACGTGTTCTAACACTATTCCAAATTGATAACAGTAGTAGTTCTTGAGATGTGCCAGACGTACAGACTTAGTCACACACACGTTTTTTTACATGACTGTCTAAAAAAAGAAGTGTGTCAATGTCGTACTCGTCAACACGAAAAACGGCGAAATTAGTTTTTCTTTTTCAGGATGGGTTTGCTCTCGACTCTAGTCTTGGTCAGGGATAACAGAGACAAAGTCTAAGATGAAACGAGCTTACCCAGAAGTAGCCTGTTCACTCTAACTATGAAAAGATTAGGGTTGTAAGCGTTCGGAAACACAGACGCAGGCAGAGTTCCACTCCTTTGCTGTGCGCATTATGAAAGACGCTTTGAATTTTGCAGAGGTAGACTTTAATCTGGAATAAAACATATGCTACTTTTTATCCCGAGATTACTCTCGGGATAAAAAGTAGGATACACATGTATCCTAAGGATCATGCGGGCGAAACCGCTGGCGGAAACCATAGTTGTAGACTAGCTGTTCTCTACGGCTTCACTCTCGTTCCAGTGGTATTTCCAGGATAAAAACTATCCTATGTTCTTTCTCGGGTCTCAAACTATCTTTGTCATCCAAAACGTCTCAGTGGTTTAGGCATGAAGAAGAGACAGACAGACAGAGTTAGTTACGCATTTATAATTTAAGCAGAGATAATAAATTCACCCTCAAAACATCTGTAACCATATCTCAAAAACTAACTAGCAATTATCCACCATTCGCGCATTCCAATTCAAACTCGGACTAATAAAGTGAAATTTACACTCCAGTGCAAAATAAAATATAAACCGGGGCATTAATCAACGTGTCCGTAGCAAAGTGCGGACGCACTTACCGCCACTAATGCACGCCGCACCTGCAGTCCTGCTAATGCTGTTCCCGTTTTACTGGCCGCTTTTCTTTGCACTTACATTTTTAGTGAGTAATTTTTTTGCAAGCGTTTGTACATGAGCTCCTTTTTTATGTTGACTGTTAAAGCGACGGTAGTGGAAGTTGCGTGTTTGGATTAATTTTATGAAGAGGTGAAATTGTTTGTAGGTTATCTCTGGAAGTGCTCATCAAGTTGCGATAAATTCTTAGGGATAAGTGGGAGGTCCTTAGGAGAGTAGACGCAGGATTAATACTTAAAAAATGGATACTAAACAGATGGCAATAACTTCATTTATACCGAGGATTTTACAAAGGAAAGTGGAGACCTCAGATATTCCACGTATAAAATTACTCCTATATTCGAAATGATTTCAATGTATTTCTTTTGGTATTCTAAGTTATGCTGAAACTGAGATACTTTTAATTTTATTCCATTTCTTTTATTTATTTTTTTCAGCTTTATAATTTATTGAATTACAACGTTTACAGTACCTATCTACAGAAGTTCAAACAGAAAACCTCAAAAGGCGCAAATATAATAACCTAACTGGGAATTATTTATTTGAGCTTTTTGGCGTTGAAACACTAGGCCCATGGGGTCCGAGTGCACATAGAGTCTTTCGGGACATCAGCAAACAACTTGTCAACGGTTCACGTGACCAGAGCCTGGCCTTTTTTCGGCCAAAGAATCATATTCAACGTGGCAATGCTGCCAGTGTTCTGGGCACTTTTGCCATTGACAGCGATGTGGAATATTTTTTTGATGCCCAATGTTTTATTTTGTTTTTATACGCGTTTGTACATAATGTAGATACTATAAACATTGTAATTCCATTTCTTGGAGAAATTATGATAAAAAACAAGTATGCATAAGCAAGCTCTGTGCACGATTACAGCGCCAACTATCGTCCACAACTTTGTGGGCTCTGTCGCTTTGACATTTAGATCTTAACATTGTGAAAAAATATTTAAATAAAAAAATCAATTTATTAAGATATTATAATTTCCGTGACACCGTGATTTGGGTGGACAAGGGTTTTGAAATCATTTTGGTCATTCAAATCAAATGAGGTAAGTAAAAGTGTGTTTTATTTTAATTATGTCAGGGTTTGTTTACTTCATTTTTAGTTGTACTTTTACAGAAAAACAAGAAGATAAAGCTACTTTAACGGTTTCATTAAATAATAAAAAATATACTTTAATTGTTCCTAGATCGCTAGTAATCAATTAAATTAATGTTGTTTTCAGATCGAAATGAGTATTGTTTTTCAGACAGGGTTTGTGAGTAACTCACAATGTACAATTTCAACAACAAACCGTCTCTATCGGAAAGTTGTTGGTATTGACTGGACATGTCCGGGATGTAGAAGAATTAAGAACGAAACAAGGACAGAGTTCAATCATTCAAGCTCGCATCATAAGGCAAACATTCAACTTTTTTCTCTTGACGGCAGCTATCCATTTCTTGCATTGTTCAAGTTTCCAAGTAGCTCTTGGGAATCGGCGAAAGGAGAAGGGGACTTCTGGGCCCAGCAGTTAACTAGTTGTCAAAATGTATATAAAAAAACCGTTTTATTTTTCTAAACGAAATCACAAAATATGGTACCATGTTTCTATCTAGGAAGCGAGAAAACTTAAATTAAATTCTGAAACTAAATATCAGAATATGTATGAAGGTCGAGTGACATGTTTTTTTTTTTTCGTGGAATCGATTCATAGCGAATCGAATTCTTTTAATCGTTCTTCCGGCCTAACACTTCTGCCTGACATCAGTCAATCACCGACTGACAGATGTCAGTCGTTCGTTTTCTTTCGTTCTGAGCACAGAGTACTTATGTTCCATATTTTGTTGTTAAGAGCGTGTATTCCGTCCACTAGCGCCGCCAATCGTTTTTTATTATTTGTGGTAAATTTAAGACACGTAGATATAAAACCGCTCTGTTGTGCACTGAAGAAATGTATTTATTATGTTTTGAGAGTTATGTTTTGTACTTTAGAACATAAATAGTTGCCAAAGTCGATATTTTTGCTAAAAGTGGCCACTTTTAGCAATAATTGCCGTTTTGGCTATTTAGCCACGAGTTATGTATTAAAAATAGCTGTCAAAAAATAATAGATACATTTCTTTAGTGCACTACAGAGCGGTTTTTTATCTACGTGTCTTAAATTTACCACAATTAATAAAAAACGATTGGCGGCGCTAGTGGACGGAATACACACTCTTAAGTTTGCTTGTAATATAGCCTCACTTTTACTATAGGTAGGTACTTCATATAACTTAATTCCTGGATAGCCAAATTTCAGCAAATTTTCAGTGAGACCTTGTTATTATATCCTCTTACAAATAAGGCTAGTTTGATTCAGTTAACACCTGGGCCCAGGAATGTATGGAGTCATTCCCTTCTCCTTTTCATTTACTATTTCTGCCAGTATTCTTGCAGTTTACAACTACTGTGACTCATTTTTGTTGGCGGAATAATGCGATTATTATCATATAGTAGAATTGTTTGCCATTGACAGATATAACAGATGACAGAGCTTACATATTTTCTACTTTTCGCCACCATGAGCGCTGCGATAGATTATGTTACTCCCACATAGAACTTCGCACCCAGCGAATATAATATTATGTACCACTCGTTTCAAGTTAAATATATATTATATATAAATAATAAATATCTATACTCGTACGTTGAGGATACCTCTGTTAAATAATATACCTTTGAAAGACCCTGGGATGTGTAGCTAAGTTATATCCTTAGTTACCACAAGATTCAATCTAAGTCGCCAGGAATTTCATAATATCACAAAACCATTTACGCGGAACAGTAGAGAACCATTTTCCATAATCATGGTACCTATAGCAATGGACAATACAAGACACCATAGCAACTGGATAACTGTATTATATTATACATACACGTGATCGAACATTTTGGCTCTCTAAATACCTTCGACTAACAATTCAAAGATGAAGTTCTTGAAACCGCATCCCAAATTCCCTGAAGTGGGACCTCGAACTTATTGAGTTCAGCAATCTTATAAAGCGACAATTTTATTCCTGCACATAACAAAACTCTTGTTTCCGTGCCGCAAGGGTTAATTTCGCGTGTGTGAACGACAGATTAGTTGGTTGACGGAACTTGGGACATACGGGTTTGTGATTACACAAACGGGAAGCGTGAAGAATTTATTACGATGTGTGCTTTCGAATTATTCGTGTGTGGTTTTTTGAGGTTCCGAACTTTCCGTAAAAAACGGAATCCTTGTAGGATCACTCGGGTATCCGTGTGTCTGTCCGTCTGTAACAACCAATTTTCTCCGAATCTGATGGACCGATTTTTTAGAAATTTGGTACGCATTAAAAAAAATCTAAAATTTTGTTCCGAGAAAAGGGTATTATAATAATACCTTTTTCTAAACTACTACTACTAACTAGATTTATTTTCATTGTCAGCTTGCAAAATTCGCACCGAGTTACTTAGAATTATCGAAATGGCAGAGGATTACCTAACCTATTTTTATAAATAAGTAGGTACATCCCTTTTACTGTTACATGAGTAAAGGCCAGTTTCACCGGTTACGGATAAAGTGTCGGTTAGTTACCTATGTGATGGATAACTAACCGACTCTTATAATACTATATAATTATTACTCAAACACTTAATAAATCTGCCAGATATCGCTATCCGACACCTGTGAAACCAAAAGTTTTAGTTCATCTGCCAGATAAGTTCCTAATAGGCTAACCGACACTTTATCCGTAACCGGTGAAACTGGCTCTTATAATACTATAATACTTTATAATACTCAAATACTTAATAAATCTGCCAGATATCGCTATCCGACACCTGTGAAACCAAAGTTTTAGTTCATCTGCCAGATAAGTTCCTAATAGGCTAACCGACACTTTATCCGTAACCGGTGAAACTGGCCCTAAGACTTACTAATTTGTGTAATTATTTAGTAATACTGTACTCGTGCGCATCCTTTTAATTCGATTATATAACCCGTAGATAACGTTGTTAGTTGCGCACTGATATACCTAGATTATAAGCTTATGTTAACCATGAATAGTGTGAAATTGTTTGTTTTCCTTAATAAATAAAATAAAATTAAGTAAATTATTAGTGTGGGGCGCTTTTGAGGGACAAACTAGAAATTTTTAATAAAAGTATTTCAAGCTAAGCCGTGTGTTAAGAGTGTGTATTCCGTCCACTAGCAAACGTAAAAAAAAAAGAATTAGCGAAATCGGCCCAGCCGTTCATGCGTGATGCGATGGTCACGGGAAATTGGGATTCATCTATACTAATATTTTAAAGCAGAAGAGTTTGTTTGTTTGTTTGGTTGAACGCGCTAATCTCAGGAACTACTAGTCCGATTTGAACAGTATTAGATAGCCCATTTATCGAGGAAGGCTATAAGCTATATATCATCACGCTAAGACCAATAGGAGCGGAGCAGTAATGAAAAATGTTACGCAGACGACGTTGCACGGGTCAGCTAGATTTTATGTTTTTAAATTTTTCTAACAAAACTCCACATGAGTAAAAGACATGAGTTTTGTTTGTGAACTATCTTTTGCCCACGACTTCTTACGATTCCGATAGTCCTGTTCCCTTTGGAATTTGTGGAAGTCCTCCCACACAGTCACACAGGCACAGTCCTCTAGCTCCCGTCGGCCACTGAGGTAACAGAAGCGCACCACGCGCTAGCTTCAACCGTTAGAAAGAGACAAACGATATTCGAATGCGTGTACGCCTCGCAGGCGTAGATTAGGCTTCTAGGGTTAGTGCCCCCCTACACTACCCAAGGTACATATATGGAAAATTTCAGCTTTCTACGACCAATCGTTTCGGCTGTGTGTTGTCTATCAGTCAGACAGTGAGTCACCAGTAATGGAAGAATTTTGTAAATATTCATTTCAGGAAAAAAAAAAAATTTAACCGACTTCCCAAAAAGGAGGAGGTTATCAATTCGATTGTATGTTTTTTTTTTATGTTTGTTACCTCATAACTCCGACAATTATGAACCGATTTGAATTTTTTTTTTGTTTTATCTGAAAGGATATACTTGCAGATTTCGTAACCGATTTTGACATGATTTAAATGGGACCACCCATTTAAATCATATCAAAATCGGTTACGAAGTTTAGATTTTAAATCGAAATAGCTGGAATTTGACTATTTAGATGATTCTTTGATAATCGAAATTGCGTATTTTGCTTTTCTGCGATGTTGTAGTGGTGTTGTTAGGTATGAGGCACCACTAAAAAGTGAAAAATAAAAAACTTTTTACAAAAAAATACAACCTACTTCTAAAAAAAAAACACTACACAGTAAAAAATAACTTTAATTTCGGAAGTCGGTGTTTTTGTTAGTTTCTTCGTATTTTTTTGGAAAAAGTATTTTTATGATTACAATATAAAACACAACAAAAGAATAGCCCTGCTTTTTTTTAAACTGTCAGTTATGGATGTCGGAATATTTCATCGCATTCTAGTCAAACCTACTTGTGAAGCAGCAAAAATGTTGTATTCCTTTATACTTTTATAGTTAAGAAATAAGCCTAGTTTGTAATTTTTTATGGGGATAAATATAATGACCACCATAAAATGCTTTGATACCCTTAGTTTTGTAACCAAAAATATCTACTTAACACCAGAAAAATAAAGTCTAAGAATACAATAGTATTTTAGTCAAGACTCCACTTTAAATTGTATTCGACCACCAAATTTAGTAAATGATCACCAAATCTTAGCGAGCAAATTAATATTCAGTTAGTATAATATTCAAATTCTATAGTAACGTGTCTTCGTCAGATCCCCTCTATGGCTGGTGAAACATGTGGGTTAGGTTTGGTTAAAACCATGACCATTAGCGCGCGAAGGCGAGCGAGCGAAGCGAGCGTGCCGCGGTAGCGGCCGCCGAGCGCCAGATCCCTTCTATTGTTGGTGAATCATTTGGTTTAATCGGATAACGAGATGTTATTTTTTTGCGTATCATTTTAACTATTTTTGGGTTAGAATATTTTATTTGGAGTTGGTTTGCTTAAATAGGATAGCAAGATGTTATAACTTTGGTTATAAGTTTTCATTAAAATGCGGGTTTAATTTTGGTGATCATTTACTATTTTTGACTGCTAAATGTTACTATTTCTGGTAGTAAGTTAAACATAAGCCATTTTTTATTTAAGTCATTTACATGTAGCAGTACGATGGGATTGACATCGTCACATAAGTGCACAAAAATCCCTTAAACAAATAAAGAAAAAAAAAACAACGAGCATTATTATTAATTTGCTGAAATGACTCAAGCGGCCCCTGGTCAGCAAGTTTTAGATCGTCGCGTCAGTCTACTTAGATTTGAGGCACCGTACGTAATCTAGCTAATGCATGGCCTCCTCTCCATCATTTCATTTCTGGCTTGATGAGTCATCCCAACTGCCTTTTTCCTTTTTTTTAACCGACTTCCCAAAAAGGAGGAGGTTCTCAATTCGGTTGTATGTTTTTTTTTATTTATTTTATGTTTGTTACCTAATAACTCCGAAAATTATGCACCGATTTGAAAAGTTCTTATTTTATCTGGAAGGTTATAATACCTACTTGCAGACTGGTCCCATTTAAATTTTATCAAAATCGGTTACGAACTATGGATTTAAAATCGAAATAGCTGGAATTCGTCTACTTAGATGATGGTTTTATGTCATCCAAGTAATCGAAATTGCGTATTTTACTTTTCTGCGATTTTGCAGTGGTGTTGTTAGGTGTGGGGTACCACTAAAGTGAAAAATAAAAAAAACCTTTTACAAAAAAATACACTTAAACGTAAAAAATAACTTATATTTCAGAAGTCGGTGTCAAAATACGAAGAAACTAACAAAAACACCGACTTCCGAAATTAAAGTTATTTTTTACTTTGTAGTGTTTTTTTTTGGATGTCGGTTGTATTTTTTTGTATTTTTTTTTTTTACTATTTAAAGGCACACGTAAAGCTTAATTGCCTCTAGGTAAATTGGCATTTTGGCAGTGGATTGATCATTTAATATTTTGGAAGAGCTTTGCAACACCGTACATTTTCAGCTTTATGACAATCAATATAAGTATGGAGCCCCAGTACAATTTCGCCCTCACCAAACTCGCAGAAAACCGTGTCAACCCACATTCCCGTGTGTCTCACCTCAAAACTAGTTGTGAAGTACTGACGACTCAAAGTTGTAGCCTGTGTCTGTCGGTTATGCCGCCAATAATTTACACCGTTTTCACTTCCCTTGCTTCCGTTTCATGGAAGCGAACGTGTGTGATCACTGCTTCAGGTTTTGAGGAGTATATGGGTCTTAAGGTTCTGTATTGTTTCATAATACCTCCTCATTAGTACTCATGCCCTGGTTGGTGATGTGCTGCCTGTAGATGTGTAGTTAGTTGTGCCTAACTCTATTTTTTTACCTCCTCGTAACTTCTGACTGCCTGGTAGTTTTAATAGCGTTGAAGTGATTGGTGAACGTTAGGTCCTGGGGTCCGTAATTAAAGGTTTTTCTAGAGGAAATCATTCAGTTGCCTATCGATTATATCGCAAATATTTTTACACAATTTCCACTACCCTAGCTTCCGCTTCATGGAATCGAACTGGAGTGATCACAGTTTCAGATTCCAAGACGGGGTGGTTCTCTATTGTTTTAGGATACAAAAGTTAACTCCCGAGCAACTCTTGATTTTAATCAAGAATCCTGAATACAGCGAGATATTCAACCTAGCCCAAGGCAAAGACATCTTTATCTCTGAGAAGCATAATCTACTTTTCACACTTTTTTTTTTAGGTTAGGTAATCTACCTACCTGTTAATCTCTACTCCATTTGACCTTTCTTGTAACAGTATGACCTGCCTATCTCCAATTTAGTTTCTTCAGTTTGACTTCTATTTTTTTCTACTTTAAATTAGACTTCTATTTTTAGTTATGTCTTCAATTTAGTTTTTTTTTTTCTCAAATTATTTAAATTAGGTTAGTTTAGTTTCGGATTTTGTCACTGTACAGTATACAAGTATTATATAATTTAGCTTTGATGGGCATAGCCATTTCTTTATCCTTCATGATATCTCTAAGGGACCAGTATCGCTTCCAAGCTTTCCCTATCCAGGTTGCAATTTCTTTTGCAATACCTTCTCATAAGTCCTAATTTCCTTATGTGTCATCAGCGTAATCAATAGAGGATCTTTACGTTTTCTATTTATTTATAGCCCTGTAACCTGGAACTGCCTGTAGTTTTTTTCGAATTAATGAAACAACTTTATAGCCAATTTATTAATTTACTTACTAACTATTGCTTTAACAGAAAAAGAAACCTGTTTTAGACTCATCTATATGTCTTACCATTCCTTTTGATGATGCTCTCACAAAAGGCAGGTGGACTAATGCTTTTTGCAGTAGTTTACATAAATATGTATGTATGCAGAGCACACATCCCAGCATTTTCCCGACTGTGTTTCATATCGACTTTCAGTGTAACCAGGCATGCGGCTGAATATCAGTTTTCAACAAAGAGCGGCTACTATCCGTCCTGCAACACAATTACGTCAGAGGACGAATACGTTCAGCTACATTGTATTTCAAACTCTCCGGTCCATTTTCTACCTGTACGACTCTGTAAAGTCGCTTGTTGTAGTTAGCTGACCCATGCCCTCTTTGTTGGGTGATATTTTTCGGGTTAATATATAGCCTATAGCACTCACAAATATCTTGGCTTTCTATTGGTAAAAGGAATTACAAATTCGGTTAATTAGATCCAGAGATTACCCCCTACAACATCACAAAACTCACAAACGTTTCCTCTTTATAATAATACTAGCTGACCCGCGCAACTTCGTTTGCGTCACATTTTCCATTAATGCTCCGCTCCTATTCGTCTTAGCGTGATGATATATAGTCTATAACCTTCCTCGATAAATGTGCTATCTAACACTGAAAGAATTTTTCAAATCGGACCCGTAGTTCCTGAGATTACCCCCTACATACAAACTTACAAACATACAAACTTACAAACTTACAAACAAATTTTACCTCTTTATAATATTAGTATAGATAGTATAGACTAGCTGACCCACGCAACTTCGTCTGCATCACATTTTCCATTAATGCTCGGCTCCTTTTAATCTTAGCGTGATGATATGTAGCCTATATCTTTCCTCGATACATTGGCTATCTAATACTGAAAGAATTTTTCAAATCAGACCAGTAGTTCCTGAGATTACCTCCTACATACAAACTTACAAACAAATGTTTTTCTTTATAACCTCTAGAACCCTGGCGCGTCAAACGTCAACATCTGTCAACGCCCGGCGCTTTTTATCGCAATTTGACACGCTACGACTGCTAACAAAAAAAATGGTCTGCTTACGTTTCTAGTGGCTCTTATCTTAAACTGTAAACTGTTTTTGGTTCTTGAATAAACTGACCATGCTATAAAATGAATACAATACTTGTAATATGAGAGTGGTATTTATAAACAAATGTTGATAACGGAGAACTGGCTGAAATATTGTTTGTTCCCTTGTTCTATCGATTTCTTATAGAACTACTGTATCAATCCATGCGAAATTTTGCAAATTACATTATGAATAAACAAATAATCTAATTACAGCGTTTTTTTGACAGTCCTATGTAAAATTTTCATAATATTCATAATCAAACTTCATCGGTCGTCGAGCCGTTTTTATGAAATTGCGTAATAAAACGCTTGACTTTGTAAACGCTCATCCTAGTTATATTGAGTAGTTTCTAATAAAAAAATGTTACTAGGATATTACATAATCCTTTATTGCTTGAAAACTAGCTATATGTCGTAAGAATATGCCACTATAATTTTACAATGATAAGATTTCCTTGAAGAGGGAACTAATCGGCGATGTGTTTTGTATTAGCTAATTTCACATAGTATATTAGGTTTCAGAATTGTAATATTTATCAAACCTAAACAACATTGAGCTATAATTTCATATAACTATAAATACTTACTCACTTTGATGAAAAAAAACAAAGATACAAACCTCTGAATTCACCTAAAAAAAATTAACGGTTTTTCACGGTACATTCTTTGCCAAAACAAGTCAAATTATGAAGTAAAATGGTAAATACATTGTGCAAAACTATGTAATAACTACTTGTACGACTATTTATTCACATAAACGTTGATTATACAACAAAAGAAACCAATTTCATCATTTTAATGGCAAGAATGGCGACTGACATTCACACGTAATTTTACAATGGCCGAAAAAGTATTATTTTGATCTAGTTCGTGCAAACATTTATGTAAAACGATGTAATAACTATTCATAAATAGATATTCGTACACTTAGCATAAAATAGTTTACATGCAAACAAAGTATAAACAAAAAGTCGCCCGTCATCGACGTTCCAGAGACAAAGTAAGCGTTTGTTTTTTAAAAAAAATATTTCAATGATACCATCATATATTTTTAAAATTGGAATAGCTTAGTTGAACGAGAATATCATCCCGCAAGTGTGTAAACCTTGCCACATGAAATAAGACCATGCGTTTTTAAATAAACCGCATATTTCGCCATGGCACGCCGGCGTGCCATCGGGTTTTAACGGTTGTAACAGTTTATGGCACGCGGGCGTGCCCCCGGGTGTTGAGCGGAGAATTTTTCAAATCAGACCTACTTTCCTGAGATTACCTCCTACATACAAACTTACAAACAAATGTTTTTCTTTATAATATTAGTAAGTATAGACTAGCTGTACCTCGTAGCTTCGCTCCCGTCAACTGCTGTGCTGTCACTGAATTAGGGTGCCTGTCTATTTGCACAGAGTGAGGCAGTGGAGCGGAGAAACGGAGAAATATTAACAAATCATGTCATTCAAAATGTCAGTGAATCATTTGGTGCGGAGATCTTAAGCTTAAAATATTCCATTGGTTAAAATTTCTCCGTTTTTCCGCTCCGCTGCTTCGCTCCGCTATAATGGAAAGGCACCTTTACAGTGGAGTGAGGCAGCGGAGCGTAGAAACGGAAACCAAAACGGAATGGAATCCTTTGTTTTTTTTTAGGTTTATTCTAGGGAACCCTTTGTATGCTAGTCCGACTCGGCCAATTTTTTCTTTTTTTCTTCTCTCTTCTGCTTATTACTGAACAGTATATGTCTCTGTGTATCTTCTTAAACATAACTGATTCCTAATCATTTATTCATACACTCAAAATTACTTCTCTCCAATAAAGCCTCTTAAAACTGTTAAAGATCAAAAGCCAATCACCAACAAAGACGTCAAACCGCAGAATCATCAAAAAGGGGATTTATCTTAGAATTCAGCCGTTTTATTGCGAAGGGCAAGAAATAAATCAAGTAAGCCGAGATCGCTTGTCGAAGCCCTTCAGCGTCGAGCAAACCCTCGGATCGGATTGGACTTACAATACACGTATCCGAACCACTACACTTGCGTCCCGATAAAGGAAATATCTGAATAAGCGTTGATGTGATCTGCTTTGCGATTTTAGTTAGAAATAAAATAATATGAAGTGAGCAGCAGCTCTAGTATGCAGTGCGTTGTTATGAAAATATTGCTTTTTATTTTTTTAAGGATGTGTAATCATCAAATGACTCCTCCCGCCTTGGGTGAAGCAGAAGGGAGTGTCAGACCCTTACTGACTAAATCGCATCCGTGTTCCTCCTAATGCCCTTTGCGTTCCAGGGCCGCGGTGACTCTTTCGAACAAATTCCGCAACCCTGGCAGATGAATTTATTGCTACATCAGCAATACTTTAAAGTGATTTGAATGCGACCATGTGAAGACCTTTGATAACCTGGTGAATGGTGAACGTGAGAATCCGTTGAATGCGTTGGGACGGTCGATATGGTGATATTAGAGAGAGGTCTGTGTCCAGCAGAATACGCCCTGAGCAAAGATAATGATGATAAATTTTAAAGCTAAGTGGATAAACGTTTCTTAACTAAAACAAATATTAATGTTCTGTATCTCACAGAAGCTTTCCTTCCAATCACGAACATTCCATACACGAGAATTTATATCCTGAAACTGTAACAATCATAGGCTAAGGTATCAAACCACCCCGATCGAGGTCCGAGCAAAGCTTCGAACAATACCACGAATTGGAAAACTACAACAATGCGTACCTGCCGGCCGTTACAAACGCATTCGGCCACAAAGCCTGTTTCCACCCCCCCGATGACATTGATAACAAGCGACACATACATAGCGGAGCGTCATACCGTCCCCGTCGCATCGAGTAGCAGTAGTATATGGCATATCGCGAGGCCGAGCGACTCCGCTCACAAAGCGAAGTTTCAAGTACGTAATGACATTACAAACTTCGCGACTATGACGCGGGCTGTGCAAGTGTAAAACCTTAATTTTTGGAGTTTTTGTACTTCTGATAGCTGTTTTATAATTTTCGTCCTTTGTTCCCCACTTTCAGCGTATCAGACTCCAATCATTCGTCTTTCGACCAATTATTGTTACTTATCTCAAATTAATAGTTCAGATCTAGCTACATTCATTTCTATAACCACCCCGTCGGATATTCATGTACATTTATTTCTATTTTTGTGAAAACACCTGAGTAGGAATGCTTTTGGTTAACAGCCTTGAAAGTTTCACTAAACGCTAAGACTTTTAGAAATGTTCCTCAATGTTATTAAAAGTGACGTCACCCGCTCCAGTTTATACCCTGTACCAATCCATAAAGTGACACCCGGGGCCCGTACCTACTTCTCAGAAAACTATTTAACTAAAAGGTACACCGTTTGAAAACATTTCCTTAAAGGAATTATTAACTACTTAACTCCAGAGTATGAGCGAAATTCTTGGCGGACATTATACTCTCTTAATAGGCAATTTACAGTGAAGTTTCATTAGCTTTTCTTGCTCTGGGCAATTTTTATTTCCGCTCACTTTGAAGGATGTTTTTATCGTTCTTAGTCAACGTTTTAAGCTGAGGAAATCCTGATTGCTGTGATGGGATAAGCTTAGATTAAGGTATCGAATCGGCAGTGGATTCAGTGAACAGGGATTTGTGTTTTTGGGTTGCTATTTTCAGTACGATGCTTAGTTACAGGTTTATATCGTATGGCTTCGAAAACTGTTTAGATTGCAATCCTTAGGGATTCATTCTTGGATCAAAATCTACCTATACCACACAATCAGACTTTATGGGATCCATTTCCTAAGTGTTATCCCATTACTAAGCCTTCGCTGTCTATCCGACCATCCGTCCTTCTGTCTGTTTGTCAGCGGGCTGTATCTCAAAAACAGTAATAATTAGATAGTTGAAATAAACACAGTGCGTATTTCTATTTCCGCTATAACAACAAATAATAAAATTAAAACTACATTGAAATTAAAGGCAGCTCCCAAACATGAAACGGGTTTTTTTATCCTTCGTGTAATATTTTCGCACTCGCAAAAACGCACGGCATTAATCATAAAAAAACCCGACCAGGGTTTTTTTATGATTAATGCCGTGCGTTTTTAGAAATGAACCATCAGCTTTACCTACGCCCAAATAATCTGAAGTTGTATACGTATACGCCATGTAACTAATCCTTGCCTTTCAGAGTAATCAGGGGCCCCATTAAACGGTTGTAAAGAAGCAATCTCTACTTGTTAACGGTTTGCGGTTACTGTTTAAGGGCAAGACAGACGAACGACTTTTGAGCGACACATCTGCCGGTCGATTTTTTTTTAAACTATTGATAGGATACGTTTGACCACTAACTCACCTGATGGTAAGCGATGATGCGGTCTAAGATGGAGCACGCTTGCCTAGAAGTAACCTTTTCACTCTTGACTTAAAGACTCCCAGGTTGTAGCTATCAGGAAACAAAGACTCAGGCAGGGAATTCTACTCTTTAGCTGTACGCACAAAGAATGTATTCCCAAAACATTTTGTGCATAGGTGTGATGTCGGTATACTTTGTAAATATGTTGAAGTGAAACGCTTGGGTGACGTGATCATGAAGTGAGCTATCATTCCATCTCGTTTGTGTGTATTCTCGGATATTTTCATGTCGAAGTGAAAGCTTGGGTGAAGTGAACGATTAATGAGTTGTCAAACTATACAAAGAAGTTGAAATGACGGCTCGTTTGTCGTTCACTCCAACTAAATGTGGTGAGATGTCGACAAAATAGACCAGCTAATATTTTATAATTATTTACCCAAGCAAAAAATTTAGGAAGAGTACACATTACGACGTACGTTTGACGCAAATTCTGCCTCGCAAATTAAACGTGTACAGAAGAAAACTCCCCGGGCGTCGGGAGTCGCAAGGCGATTCCCGGGCACCGTAGGGTCAAGCCTGTGGTCAGCGAGCGTTGGCTGGGTTGCTGTCCGATCAGTACCAGGCCCAGGCCAGGTCAGGCCAGGTGCGTTGTGTTCCACGCGCGCCTCAAAGAGATGTCAGCGTAGAAGACGGAGCCCGCTAGGGCCAGTGCCGGCCAGGACTGCGGAACTTGTTGGAAAGAGGCCCCGCGGCCCTGCAATATAAAGGGCACTAAGAGGAACACGGATAGGTTTTATTTATTTATTTATATATGCTTTTTTGTACACCAAAAAAAAAAACATAAAGAAAACCTTAAACTAAAAAATATACAAATGGCGGCCTTATCGCATTCCGCGATCTCTTCCAGGCAACCAGGAATGGAAAAAGATAGCCTGGACATGAAATGGGGCAGACACTTGGTGCGAATATGAAGTAAAAATTTTGTAACTGACAAAGAATACAGATATTAGATAGGAATTGAAACATTAATAAACGATACAATATTCAAAAATATATACACGGATACATACATACTTAATATATGAACAGAAGAATATACTAATATTAGAAATCATAGTTACAAGTAGTGTTCCTTGACTAATCCCTTAAAAACAGGCAGCGATTGCGCGCGCTTTATTGATACAGGCAACGCATTCCATACACGAGCGGCCTGAACTGTAAAAGATTTATCCAAAAAAGTCGTGGAATGCATTGGCATTTTAAGTTTAAAGTTATCTGATGACCTAAGAAATTGTGAATAAGAGTCACAAAGAAACTGGAAACGTTCCTTTAGGTAAGGAGGGGTGGTTGGGGAAAATAGCACATTGTATAAGAGGGAAAGAATATGGATGAATATGAAAGGTTTTAGGCAGTAAGAGTCTGACACTCCCTCCCGCTTCGCCCAAAGTGGCGATTTCCCATCCAAAAAAAAGTTATACGTGTAATTAACTACGTTTATATGCAAAACGCACCTAAATCAAATAATCAAACGGACTTGAACAAATATTTCGTGCCTGAAGGGCGAAAATTACACCATATTGCGCTCAGGTGATGTCCTCACTTTGATGAGATTAAAGTTTAAACTAGAGTTGTCTAATGCTGGCAGGCTTTGAGCTTCCGTATACCTACCACAAAAGTAACAGTCGTTAGTCTGTGAAAATACAAAGTACCTTCACCTCCGTATTCATTGTGTAAGGTAAGAACGATATTGTGTTATAATGTTTTTGCTTGAGCTCATAAGGGATGAAGCGAGTGTCAATATTCTGTAACGTTATCCCTGACTCGGCTTAGTCGCTTCTTGAAAGCGTAATTATTTGCATTAAAGTTCGGATAATATTACCAAGTTTATGTTTTATTTATTTATGTATTTTAGTATGAACAGTCAATCGCAACTTTTGGGTAGAATAAAATAGAATAGAATATTCATTTATTTGTGGTATCTGTGGTAAACTTCATTTACTGGTCATTTTGGCTTAAAGATCTCATTATAATGGTCGAACGTGCAAATAGCTCTCTTTAGTACCCTACAAGCCCCCCCTTTTTATGGTTGGGAAATCATCAAATGATTTCTTCCACTTTGGGCGAAGCAGAAGGGAGTGTCAGACTCTTAGGGGCTAAAACCCATTAGCGTCCCTCCTAGTGCCCTAATGCCCTTTGCATTCCAGGGCCGCGGTAACTCTTTCGTATAAATTCCGCAACCCTAGCAGGCACCGGCCCAACGGGCCCAGTCTACTATGCTGACATCTCTTTAAGGCGCGCGTGAAACACATCGCGCCGTCCTGATCGGACAGCGAGCCACCCAACGCTTGTCGTCTGCAGGCTTCGGTGGCCGGGAATCACCCTGCGACTTCCCATACCTCCTTGCTCAGGACCATTAATAGATGGAATTAGGGCCGGTCACGAGAGGTCGTCGCCGCGTATCGCCTCGATGAGGACCCGGTGGTGCTCCGACCATGAAGGGCAGGCCTCCACCGTATGTTCCATTGTGTCCTCCAGGCGATCCTCACCGTGTACCGAACGTATCCGAACGTATCTTCCCGCCGAATCCGAAGCAGGTATCTCCCGAAGCAACCGTGTCCGGTGAGTACCTGTGTCCAGCGGAAGGTGAGGACACCGTGGTACCTCTCTAGCCACTCCTCAGAGAGGTGACTTAACGCCGCAATTGTGGTGTGCCCGTACAAGCCCCCTACAAGAACCCTCTTCAGTCGCTGATACAAAAAACAATATACACATTTTTATTCCTTCCTTCTTTTCTTGGTTCCTTTTTAAGTTTTTCACGGAAACCTAAAAGTTACATACATCGTTTTCTGTAAAAATGTTTACATTTCCCTGCCTTCAAAGATGCGACTGATAATGACAGGATCGCAAGCAGTTGATCATTTCGTGAGACAAGTCAAACGGGAGCCTGGTTTATGTTCCGCTGGCTTATGCTTCCCTGGTACTTTCCGCTGGCTTGTACTCTTTGTTGGCAGCTCATTAGTTTATCGCGGGAGTGTCGACGACACGATTTCGCGCAGCGCCTGTTTGTTTTGTCACAGCTTAAAGGATGGTTTTACTGAGGGAAATAAATAAAAAAATATTTATTGCAAAGTATTTCATTTCAAACTTCTTCGGGACCATTCACTTCGCTAAAACGGGCTAATTAGAAAGGTAAGGACCAGTTTTGCATGTCCTTCTGGGCAGTTATCATCATTTCTCATTTTGATTACAATATTATCTTTCTAATTAGCCCGACTAAATTGTTTTCACCGGAGCTTTTAAGAAGGCGGGGTGAAAACATTTTATTTTCATCCATTTGCACTTCCTCCCAGAGCTCACTAACGAATTTAAAAGATTAAGATTAACGATCAAAGTACCATAAAAAATAAACAAGACATCCACCTCAAAGACTGAAAGAAACATGCGAACTCATTAAAACCTCAAATGCTCGCGCATTGAAACCGTACATTATTTGCTCAATAAATCATTTCGTTTGGGCCCTTTCATGTGTTCTCTAAGCCGCGGTTCTAATTCACATACCACCCTTTAGAAATTAATACTGATGCTAAAACCATTAATATACGTCGTTGCCTTCAATCACGTTACGAAGGGAAGTCACATTTTTAATTACATCTTTGATTTTGTGCGATTTAATTACTTTTACATTAATTTTGTATTAATTTGTTTTGGTGGGGTGTTTTGAGTGATTTTGATAGGTTTGATGTTGTGAGGTGTATCTGTCTACCCCATGGATTAATACGTAATCTGATAGTGTCTACAAATGAAAATAACAATAGACTATACAAATTGGACCCAATAGGAACTTACGGGCGTTGACAGATTCAAAGTGCATCTTTACAAGAAGCCTGTATCAACATACTTTTTTTTTTCTTGGATTGAAAATCAACAAATTTAATGACTCCTCTCACTTTTGGGTGAAGCAGAAGGGAGTGTGAGACTCTTACTGACTAAAACCCATCCGTGTTCCTCCTAATGCCCTTTGCGTTCCAGGGCCGCAGTGATCCTTTCGAACATAGTGCCGCTCCCCTTCGCCCAACTGCGCACATGGCTGCGTGACCACACCCACAAACAAGCGGAACGCTGGTGGGCCTTGGCACCAGGCTGCAGGCAGTCCAAAGAAGCCATGCCAAACCTGAACCGAAAACTGACCAGGCGCCTTCTGCGACTGGATAGGTACAGCCTGCGAATGGTGACAGGGACCATCACCGGTCACTGTTCACTGAATAAACACTTGCACACGATAGGTATTACGGATAGCTCTCTATGCAGAGCATGCATGAAGGGAGAGGAAACGGTACCGCACGTACTCCTTGAGTGTGAGGGCGTCGCCAAAATACGGAAGCAAACCATAGGATCACCAAACTTGCTCACAGATAAAGAAAGAAAGAAAAACGGAAGAAAGAAAAATGTCGAACGACGATGAATGCGAATGTCGATGATGTGTGAATGTGTGTGTGAATGAGATATCCTGAACACGCCGAGAAAACTGATCTGTTTCTGGAGGGAGGTTGGGTGGTTGGAGTAACGGCCGCCATGGCTCACGTACAATGGTCCAACTTCAGGACTAAGTGTGGAAACGAAAACCCCCTAATAGAATAGAATAGAATAGATCCTTTCGAACAAATTACGCGCCCTGTGCAGGCACAGGCCCTAGCGGGCCCCGTCTACTATGCTGACATCTCTTTGAGGCGCGCGTGAAACACAACGCGACGTCGAACCGCACCTGGCTCTGATCAGACAGCGAGCCACCCAATGCTCACCGTCCGCAGGCTCGCGCCCTTTTTTTTTTTTTTTTTTTCGGCTGCGAAAAAATGCGTTACGCATACCCTCTCACTCGGGGGAGTGGGAGGGGTATGTGGGACTCCCCGGGCAAGCCCGGTATACCCACTAAAACAACCCAGCACCGAAATTCCCGCAGCGTCTTAGTGGGGGTGGACTGGGAGATCGGCGTAGCCTTTACGTCCAGTCCACCTCCGACGACCGCCCGCCATCACAGCGGGCCCTTCACGCCCTCCCCGTTGGGGGAGGGCCGGGAACCTCCGACGATGATGGTGATGCGTGCAATGCGGGCGGAGGCGCCCCGCGCCTGTCGCCCGCCCATCACCACCGCGAGGAGGGAGAAGAGGACGTCTTCTCCGACCTCGCCTTCGTCTGCGGAGCGGCGCAGCGAGAGGATCGTCCTCCCGCGCGCGCTCCGCCGCCTCCTTCTGCGAGATGAGCCTACGACGGCCGGGAATCGCCCTGCGACTCCCGATGCCCGGGGGTGTATCAACATAGTACGCTTTAATTCTTTATATTAACGTACGCGTAAGCGTGACTTCTATTAGTTTTGAATTAACTATTGCTATATTTATACCTAATTTTACATCTGGGGTAGTTTACTATACGGACCTTGTAGAAACCAGAACAAATTTCCGTGCGTTCAGGCGATTTTGCCATACCTATTACTGGAATCAAAAGTAGCTCACAATTTAGGGCCCATTAATTTCAGTTTTAATTTATAATCCGTGGTGCTTGGCAACTGGGCTTAACCCAGTTGTATATGTCCCTTGGTGCCTATTGGCCTAGCTCAAATCTGTCTCCTGCTTGATAAGGAAATTTTTTTTTTTTTTTTTCCTACTCCTCCGCTGTACTTTCTGATTAATTTCGATGCGGGATCCAAGACAGTTGAATCGTTTCTCCGGGACTCGTCGGGCTTCATTAGCTCGGCGTTTTTCTGGTGGTCGCCACTGTTGATTCTGGCTTTCAGGAGTTGCAGTGGTTGGGAATGTGTGGCGGGCTTGTCCCAAATAAAAAATATTTATACCTACTTAAATAAAAAAAACTCGTAACTAGCTAAGACTAAAAATAAACTAAAATATGCCGTTGAAAAAATTATCTGCATCGCTAACCGCTGGTAACATAAAAAAACTAGCAGCATTGCCACGTTGTATTGCAATGTTTTGCCTCTGTCCGTGGTAAAAACCAGTCTTTGGGTCACCCGAATGTCAACATAGCGTCTTTATATTACGATTTCTCTTTGATTTTTTACTCCACATAAAACAGCAGCGGGTCTAAAAAGAGCACTTTAGTAGAATCATAATATTAATCATACTAAAACCTGTCAAATTTTATTTTCATATTTATCGCTCACGCATTAGGTTCAAGGTTAATTGGGAAAATGTTACAGTGTCGGGTAGCGTGATGTACTTTCTGATTCAGTTTTAGTGACCTTTTTAGACCCGCTGTAAGCTGCTGTACTAAAAAGCAATTAAAAATAAATATATATTGTAAGATGGCAAGTACCCCTCCAACGAGGCGACGCGTATAGGTACCTACATCTTGTTGGCGGTCGCAGACGCTTTGATCAACATTGTGTCATCATCTGCCGAACTTTTTCCCAACTATAATGGGGTCGGCTTCCAGTCAAACCGGATTCAGCTGAATACCAGTATTTTACGTGGAGCGGCTGCCTACCAGACCTCCACAACCCATTAACTGGGTAACACGGTACTCCTTGGCAAGACTGGTGTCAGATTTCCTGGCTTCTGATTATCCGTAACGACTGCCAAAAATCTCCAAATGACAGCCGGGACCAACAGCTTAACGTCAACATTGTTTCTCTACCAATTAATGTTTAACTTATTTTAATAAGATTTATATTTCCATGTAAGTTTTGCAGTTGCTATTATTTTTTATGTTTTTAATTTTATTTTTATTTTTTTTTGAATAAATTATTTATTATTATTTATAACAATCAATACAGGGGTCTTTTAATCCGTCTAAACGTCAGAACACTTTTCATATTTCCGAACACTTTTGGTGACGCAAAATTAAATTAATTAATAATAAATAAATAAATTATATACATAATATGTACCTATATAATTTATTTTAATCAATTATATTATAATTGATTTGTGAGGAAATTTGTGCCTACAAAGGTCTTTTACTCGGTCTAAACGTCAGAACACTTCGAACCTTTTCTTTAAAGAACCTAGATACATTCCAAGAAAAACTCAAACAACAGCAAACGAAGACAAAGCTTACAAAAACGTTAAAAATACCCAACAAGCCATGAAACGTTTTAACACAATTAAGAGCCGCTATAGAAGAGACAAAACACGACTCTGACAAATTGGCATGTTTATAAAAGATGATGAGGAAGGGGGAGGGGGGAGATGAATTTATTCGGGCAATGTTACCCGCGGCAGTAACAGGTCGCCTTATTATGACTCAAATTACCTCCAGTTTTGCTATTAATTAAAAGTAAAACTCAGCAAAATTTTAAACAACCAGTGTTTTGGAAAGCCTGATATTGGCCGATGATACACTTCATTGCCAAGCCTTAATACAAAGAATTCCTTAACTTCGTACAACTTTAGCCGGATTATTTGTTTATTAATTCACGCGGTTTAACAAATTCCTAATTTTCGGGAAGAAAATTGGGGTGTAGATTAATTAGCTGGTTGCGGCTTAAAATCATGGATATTGGTTATCAAACTCTCAACTCGCCTGAAACTTTGTTTAAGGTACAACCTTCAGGATAGACAGCTAATTATTTTAATTGAAAAAGACGTCCATTTTCTTGGGAGCTTGTGACTAAATTATAATAGCCGCACGGGTCGTTCGTTATGCTTAAGAAACGCTTGCCGAGGTTGTTTTGTGGATGGGTGACCGCCTCAACATACCAAGACTCATAAAAACACGTTAAGCCATTGTTCCCGGCTGTAATTTGTAGATCTTTGGCAGTCGTTGCGGATTGTCAGAAGCCAGAAAATCTGACACCAGTCTATCCAAGAAATAATGTTCCCATTCCAATGTATCCCAGTTAATGGGTTGTGGAGATACTAAATCAAATCAAATCAAATCAAGAATTTATTTCAATTAAACCATTTACAGACACTTTTGAATTGTCACGGTCGGTCAGTCCAAAAATTTAAAGCTATTTGCACGTTCCAAAGCGTAGATCTCTATGGAGAAGAACGTGCAAGAAACTCCACGGATACTCTACAAATCTAAAATACTAATTTTTTACAAAGATTTATTTACATCGGGTTGAAATTATACATACATGCGAGAACGATGTAAAAGACGAGCAGGATAAAAGAGGAACAATTCAAAGAAATAATTAAACTCAACCATGGCAGCTGAGAAGTGACCAGTCCCGACTGACGGCACCCGTTCACGAACATGACGCATGCGCCAGCACCATTCGGCTCAACCATTTTGAAGGGAGCCAAATGATCAAACGCATACGCCACCATCAGCTAGACTTTTGAGTGAGCATGACACTCCCAACCGCCAGGGTACATTCAAGTCAAAAACATACCTAAAACTGATAATTAAAGTGTAAGTTAAAGGTACGAGTACACAGTACTCACACATGTGCTGTTAATGACTGAAATTATACAATGCTAAGTGAGTTGATTCTAAACAATGCAAATTTTTCTTACAATCTTCAGCGGGTCCAACAATGTTTCCGAAATATTTACAGATTAGTTTGTGCTTCCTAGTGGCTATGGAGCAGGACCAGCATTCACTACTTCTGAACGCAGCCGCTCCAAGTGAAGTACTGCTATTCAGCTGAAATCCAGTTTGACTGGAAGCTGACCCAAAAATAGTTGGGAAACCATCATGATAAGGATGTCCATTGTCACATTAAGAGTGTTAATTTCAAACAATGTTTTCTTTGTAGGTTAGGTTAGGTTCAGTTCGGTTTCAGGGAGGCGGCCTGTCTGGCCTCGGCTGGCGGATCCTTGGTCGCAGGAAGGATCCGCCGCCTAGGGTTGAGGGTGGCGCTGAACAAGACCGAGGCCGTGTTCTTCCACGGGCTTCGGCAGCGCTGCCCTCCAGATGCCCACATCGTCGTGGAGGGCATCCGGGTGGAGGTTAAGGCCCAGATGAAATATCTGGGCCTGATACTGGACAGCAGGTGGCGCTTCGGCCCGCACTTCAGCGGGCTGTCGACGCGCCTGCTGAAGGCCGCCGGCGCCCTGTCGTGGCTCCTCCCGAACCTGGGTGGGCCCAGCGCGCGATGCCGGCGCTTGTATGCCGGCATCCTGCGGAGCATGGCCCTATACGGGGCCCCAATCTGGGCGGACTCCCTCCACAGGAGGGAGAATGCGACGGCGATCCGCAGGCCCCAAAGGGCCATCGCGCAGCGGGTAGCGAGGGCCTACCGTTCTGTGGGCTTCTCGGCAGCGTGCGCTCTGGCCAGCACCCCTCCTTGGGAGTTGGAGGCATGGGTGCTCGCCAGAGTGTACGAATGGACGGCGCGCCGAAAAGCGCTCGGGGAGCGCCCCGTCGCTGGGGAGCGGGAAGCCGTGCGGAGGGAGGCGAGGGACGCCATCATCGTCCATTGGACAGAGGACCTCGCCTCCGCCACCTTTGGCCGTCGAACGCTGGACGCGCTCGGTCCAGTCTTGCGAGACTGGCTCGAGCGGCCGCACGGCTTCCTCTCCTTCCGTCTGGTGCAGGTGTTGTCTGGCCACGGCTGTTTCGGCACGCACCTGCACCGGATCGGGAGGGAGGAGACACCGGCGTGTCACGACTGCGGCGCGGCGGAGGACACGGCGCAGCACACACTGGAGGTGTGCCCAGCTTGGTCCGAGCCGCGTCGCAGTCTCACTGCGGAGATCGGACAGGACCTCTCCCTTCCCAGCGTGGTCAGATGCATGCTGGGGAGTGAGGAGTCCTGGGCCGCGGTCGCCTCCTTTTGCGAGGATGTCATCTCGCAGAAGGAGGCGGTGGAGCGCGCGCGGGAGGACGATCCTCTCGTTGCGCCGCTCCGCAGAAGAAGGCGAGGTCGGAGAAGACGCCCTCTTCTCCCTCCTCGCGGTGGTGATGGGCGGGCGACAGGCGCGGGGGCGCCTCCGCCCGCATTGCACACGTCACCACCATCGTCGGAGGTTCCCGGCCCTCCCCCAACGGGGGGGGCGTGAAGGGCCCGCTGTGAAGGCGGGCGGTCGTCGGAGGTGGACTGGACGTAAAGGCTACGCCGATCTCCCAGTCCACCCCCACTAAGACGCTGCGGGAATTTCAGTGCTGGGTTGTTTTAGTGGGTATACCGGGCTTGCCCGGGGAGTCCCACATACCCCTCCCACTCCCCCGAGTGAGAGGGTATGCGTAACGCATTTTTTCCCAGCCGGAAAAAAAAAAATAAAAAAAAAAAGGTTCAGTTCGGTTTCCGCGAGGGTCTTCTTAGCCTCCGCGCCAAGAAGACGGCCCCCGGTCCGGATGACGTCCCAGCAAGAGTGGTGGCCATAGCTGCCGCTCAAATGGAGGACAGATTTCGGGACCTTTTCAGCGCGTGCCTCGCGTCTGGAAGGTTCCCGAAACTGTGGAAGGAGGGGCAGCTATGCCTCCTCCGCAAGGAGGGACGCCCGGCGGACTCCCCCTCGGCATACCGACCCATCGTTCTTCTTGATGAGGTCGGCAAAATGTTCGAGGGGATCATCGCCTGCCAGCTGAACAGCCATTTGCGGAGAGTAGAGCCGGACCTGTCGGACGCCCAGTCCGGTTTTCGACAGGGGCGTTCGACCATCGATGCGCTGGCCCTGCTCAAGGGGCAGGTGAAGGGGGCGGTCGAGGCGGTGGCAGTGTCATTCGACATAGCCAACGCCTTCAACTCCGTCCCCCAGTCGACGATATTGGAGGCACTCCGCTATCATGGAGTGCCCCAATACTTGAGGGACCTCCTGGCCGACTACTTGGAGAACCGAGAGGTCCTCCTTGTTGACAAAACGGCCAGGTTGCGGCGGTACGGCGCAGAGTGCGGTGTTCCACAGGGGTCGGTACTTGCCCCCCCCCCCCCCCTGTGGAACATCGGGTTCGATTGGCTCCTGATCCTCCTCAAAATATGCGTTACGCATACCCTCTCACTCGGGGGAGTGGGAGGGTATGCGTAACGCATTTTTTCCAAGCCGGAAAAAAAAAAAAAAAAAGTTTCGGTTCGGTTGTTCTCGCGTCACTACATTGCTGGCGTGAGGACGCGCAGGCGCGTGGCGAGCGGCTGATGCAGCGACACATTGAGCTGCGTCGATCGCAGCTGCGCGAGGCTCTAGTGGCGGAAAGGCGGAACAGGCTCTCACGCCGTTCCGCTGGCCTCGTCACTATCGAGGCCATCCGGCCAGTGCTCGACCTTTGGCTCGGGAGAAGGCACGGCTCTCTGTCTTTTCATGTGACACAGGTCCTCTCAGGGCATGGCTGCTTTGGGAGGTTCCTGTGTCGTATAGGCAGGGAGCCAGACGCTCGGTGTCACCACTGCGTCGACTGTCGGGAGGACACGGCGCGGCATACGCTGGCAGAGTGTGCCGCTTGGGAGGGGCCGCGCCGTGCCCTCATCTCTGTGGTAGGCAGTGACCTCTCGCTGCCAACTGTAGTCCGTGCTATGGTCAACGGCGAGGAGTCCTGGGACGCGGTGGTCTCCTTCTGCAAAACAGTTATCGCGCAGAAGGAGGCTGCGGAAAGGGAGAGGGAGATTTCGACCGCTCTTCCAGCCCGCAGCAGGCGCACCGGGCGTCGGAGGAGGGCATATGTTGCCCTCTCCCGACTCCCGTAACTGGGTCCAGGGGCGGCAGACTTGGGGACGTCTGTCGCCCCGCATACATCCAGACCCGAGGCGGAGGCGCGTGGTGTTCTCGTGCGCCCCTCACTGACGTCACGGGGGGAGTCAAACATCTCACTCTCCCCGCTGAGCCGAGGTGGCCCGCAGAAGCGGGCTGGCACCAGCCGGGGATTACGGAAGTCTAATCAGTTCCCGCGATCCCCGGCGCAGGTGAAAGATGGAACACCGGGGTGGTTTTAGTCAGTAAGAGTCTGACAGACCCCTCCGCCCGCCCCAGGGTGGAGGACATTCATGAGGATTGCCCCCCGTAAAAAAAAAGGTTCGGGTCGGTTATGTACTAAGCTCAAATCATATTTTTGCTATTTTTTTAGCCGACTACCAACAAGGAAGGGTTAAGTTTTTTGCGCGTATCTTGTATGTATGTTTAGGTTCAATATTTGTAACATAATAAAATACATTAAAAAGAGAAGGTTTGGGACTCGACGTGTTATTTAAAAGCTTGAAAAACACTGTTATATATGCTTACCTCTTTGGAACTGAAACATCAAAGTGAAGAGTGAATAGACTACTTGTAGGCAGATGTTCATCGTCTGGTCAAACGCGAGTCTATTGATATTAAAATACCGGCCAAGTGCGAGTCGATTCGGTCGTTACAGCGGCAAAAAAAATACACAATTTGGAAAATTTTATCTGTGTACCTATTACGATTCATGAGATGTAGCCCGCTGATAGACAGACGGACGAACGGACAGCGGAAGCTTAGTAAAAGGGTTCTATTGGTAACCCTTTATTTTTAGGGCTGGAAAATTCAAATGACTTCTCCCGCTGGGCGGAGCGAGAGGAAGTGACAGACTTCTACTGACTAAAACCCATTCATGATCCTTCATTGCCCTTTGTGTTCCGGAGCCACGGTATCTTTTTCGAATAGTCCCGCGACTCCGACAGGCGTCGGCCCTTTTGGGCCCCTATGTGTGCTAACTCTCTTTGAAGCGCGCGTGGAACACGTACGCGCCGTCGACACGGCCTTTCGTCATAAGACGGACGGACGGCGAGCCCATACCCCCCCACCCATAGCTCACCGTCCACAGGCCCGCGCCTATGGTGGCCGGAGGCCGCCATTTGGCCTCCGACGCCCGCGGCGTCTACCGCGGTACCTGAAGGGATACCCGCAATATTCCTTCGGGTACGGAACCCTAAAAAGCGTGAATTCATGCAATCATAATTTAAAACAACAGAACGTGGTTGAAACTATTTGATTTTTAAATTGGGTTTAAAAATACACTCCTATTTTTGGTCAGATAAATATTTTTCTAGAAAAGTTTGTATTGAGAAACGAATCCAAATGCTAGTCTATGGAAAAAAAAGGAAGGCATCTGAAAAAAAAACTGGTGGTGACCATGAAACCCCTCAGAACAAGGGGTTTTTTTATGCATAACGGGGAAACGGGACGGGAGGGTTGAAGTTTATAGATATTTTCAGGGATATGATCACTTTGTTGTCCGTCCGTTTGACTGGCTGTCAAGACCCTATATCTCGGGAACGCGTGAAGGTATTGATTTGACATCACATAAAAATCATGTTTATTCAGGTCTACAGTCACTTGAACCCGTGAACAAAATCAAACTTCTTAGTTAACTTTAAAAAATATACGGCCACTTATCCCGGAAAAAACGTACATTTCGACACTTTCCAGGGATTGAAACCCTCGGTGGGCGAGTCCGACTCGCACTTGTTCGGCTTTTGTGACTTTGACGTCACTCAAGTGTCACCACATCAACCAATCCAACGCTACGCCTTCCAACGCGATGCCTTCCAACGCTACGCCTTCCAACGCTACGTCTTCTAACGCTACGCCTTCCAACGCGACGCCTTCCAACGCTACGCCAACGCAACGTCTTCTAACGCTACGCCTTCCGCTACATGGTCCTTGGTTCTCGTGCAGGTTATCTTCATTTATCAATACTACCCTTGCCATACTACAGTTGCCACCACCTTAAAAAGGGTTAAGTTTAAGTTCTTACCATAATCTTGAGCAGACAAGAATACCCTGAACCTCAAGTAACAACACAGCACAAAAAATACTCCATTGGCTACTTAACTTCGTTAGGCCTCAAACGAGTCTACGCACAACTATACAAGTCTAACCCTCCTCAAAATTGTTATTACATGTTCTTAACGTCCATTCAATTAACCCAAGAAACCAAATAAATGTAGTATCTGCCCAGAATCCAACAAAAACGTATCTCGTTCCACTAATCCGTGGCCGAACGTCTAAGTGTAGAACAATTACAGCTACAAACTCATCTAATAGGACCAATTGGCCCTTATCACTGGCGGGAGCGGGCGAAAGTTAAAATCGCATTACCACCGCTAACGAGACGATGGAGGCGGTAACTGTCATGTTCCCCTGAGTGACGTAAGTGGGGAGACGTAGAGGTCACTGAATAGCGGCGGGTTTGTAATGATAAATCCTGAGGAATTGATAGACTTGTGTTGTATTATGGTGACCTGGTAGAGGATAAGTAAATTGTAAATTAAACATCATGGAAAAACATGAGATAACAGTAAAAATGACAATAGATCTCGTGGCTAAATTATAACTGCTAGTTCGAGGTTAAGCAACGCTTGTAGTAGTCAGAACATCTGACACCAGTCTTGCCAAGTAGTTGCTTTTCAATCTACTAGTATTTTACGACTGCCTATCCACGGACCAGTCTTGCCAAGTAGAAAGTACATATTACTACTATGTTAGACTAAAAGTAAAATATTAGTACCCAGCTGCATACATAGCTGAGAAAAAGCTAAACATATTGTTATTTTTTACATATTAAAAAAAAACAAAAGGCAAAACAGCAGGTCTTGGAAAAAAAATACCGAGAACAGAGCTAGAAAGTGGTGATAACCACTTGTTTTTGTAATCAGGCTTTTGTTATTCAAAAATTGTATGTGCTTCACTTTCACGTGATGTTTTCTTTCTTGATAAATAACTTTTTTTACAGTAAAAGGAGCGTTATACTTGTATGAGGGTTTTATCATTTCTTTTCATACATTTCGCCTTCTGGAAATAATGACAGACATTTCAGTCGCTACTCCTCACAGTTTAGACCACACCTCAAGCGAAAACCTTGCGGTCGGCCGTAGCAATTGTTATTGGGTGGTAATTCGAGGGTATAAACGTGTAAGTGGTAGGAAAAGACTTTATTTTTATTGCCGCCAGACGGCGATGATAGAGGGAGCCACTGTGTCCGACGCTAATCCCAACGCTAATGCCATGTAATTCAACCTTATCTCAAATGGTACGGTTTTAAACAAAGTTCTTGTTGATCCCCTTGTAATGTTTGCCTACTTTGTATCAAAGATCTTCCGTCTATCTGCCAGCAGGCTGTATCTCAAAAACCCTAATAGCTAGACGGTTGAAATTTTCACGGAGTGTGTATTTCTACAGCCGATATAAGAACAAATATAAAAGTAATAATTAAAGGAGCCTTTACAAGAAATGTGTTTTTGGATTACACTTTTCACGTTATCAAACTCTTCGTGATAGAGTCTGCCTCGCACATGACCAGGTTTATTTTAACACACATAATCTTACTATCTTCTTACTGTATTGGAGTTGGTTCCAGCTAAATCGATTACCAGGTTTCTGACAATTAAAGCCGTATTGACTGCCAATGGCAATGGAAAGGGCAATGCTTTGAGTTTCTTAGTATGTTCGAATCAGGAACTATGATATCAAAAATCCAAAGCATTGATTTCAAATAAACCATTTACAGGCACTTTTGAAATGTCAAGGTCGGTAAGTCAAAAACATGAGGCTATTTGCACGTTCTAAAGCGTAGATCTCTATGGAGAAGAACGTGAAAGAAACTCCACGGACACTCTTTTAAATCATTGTGATGTTTTACAAAAATCTTAGTTACACGTATTTGCTTTTTCATGTGAGGACAAAGCAAAATAAAAATAAAAAAACTTATCACAAGAGTATCCAAAAGAGAACCAAGGTTAAAGACATAGTCGAAGTATCACCAAACTGAAGTGGCAGTGGGCAGGGCACATTGCTCGTAGAACAGATGGTCGCTGGGGCCCGAAAAGTTCTGGAGTGGTGATCGCGTACTGGAAGATACAGCTTTAGCCCGGCCACCCACGAGCTAGACCGATGATCTGGTGAAGGTCACGAGTAGCCGATGGATGCGAGACGCACAGGACCAGTTGTTGTGACGACACTTGGGGAGGCCTTTGTATATCAGTGGATGTCTTTCGGCTTATAATACACTAACTGACCCACGCGACTTCGTCTGCGTCACCTTTTCCATTAATGCTCGGCTTCTTTTAGTCTTAGCGTGATGATAAGTAGCCTATATCCTTCCTCGACACATGTGCATATCTAATACCGAAATATTTTTTCAAATCGGACCAGTAGTTCCTGAGATTACCCCCTACATACAAACTTACAAACAAATGTTACCTCTTCATAATATTACTAGTTGACCCACGCAACTTCGTCTGCGTCACATTTTCCATTAATGCTCGGCTCCTTTTAGTCTTAGCGTGATGATATGTAGCCTATATCCTTCCTCGATATATGGGCTATCTAATACTGAAAGAATTTTTCAAATCGGACCTGTAGTTCCTGAGATTACCCCCTAAATACAAACTTACAAACAAATGTTACTTACCTGTTTATACTATTAGTATAGATTATATTATATAGTAATGTATTACCTCTTTTATAGTATAGATATGATTAGCTTCTGCCACTCGCATGATCCCCAGGGAACATACTCCCTGGGATATATACAGCCTATGTGTTATTCCAGAGTTACAAAAATCCGTCCTCACAAACTTTCGCATTTATAATAATACTAGCTGACCCTCGCAACTTCGTCTGCGTCACATTTTCCATTATTGCTCCGCTCCTATTTGTCTTAGCCTGATGATATAAAAATATAGCCTATAACTTTCCTCGATAAATGTTAGCGGTACCCAGTAATTCCTTAGCTCTTCCGCTTTATAATATTAGTATTGATTAGAAAGAAGAAGGACAGTAGAATGATGATGATAGACTGCCAAACCTATGAATGATGGCTGGGTCTGCTTGATGGCTTTTCGAGACATGAAGGGGACAAGCCTCGACAAGTATCGGTTTGATTGATCAACCCTCACAACAACAGTTGTACGGGTTGATCAATCAAAGCAACAACTTAGCCACCAGCCCTCTGAATTGAATAAAATTATACTTCGACAATATGGCTGCAACAATAGATGGTAATAAAAAAAGTAATTTATGAGTCCCACGCTTTATTCTCGTGCCCCTTACGCTCCGTTATTGTTGTACTGAAGAAAATTTCATGGATGAGAGATTCATTTGAAACTTTATGGCGCTATGAGTTGAAAGTTCGCAAATGGGATGTAAGTAGCTGATATGGGTATGATACATTAAACATTAAATGGTCCATTCTTATTATAATACCACCTTTCACATCCAACTTCAACATTAACTTCCAAGCCTCAATCTGTCTCAATTTTCCAATTAGAAATCTACATAATGAAGTGCCAAACATTGGCAATCGGATCCGCACTCGTTTTATTTTGCGGCGGATCGTTCAATGGGATTCCAGAAGTGCCGCATTTCTCATCTTTGAGCTACTGATTAGCCCTGTCGCAGCCACGCTGCAATTAAGGAGAAGCTGGGTTTATTGAGAAATAGCTGTTGCCCGCGACTTCGTTCGCGTGTTGGTATGTTGAAAAGTAGTATGTTGTCGTTAGGTAAGATCTCTAAGATAAGATATAACAACAGTCAATATCTAGCATTGCTTGACTGCTCTTAGCATTAGGAACTTGGAAGAATGTTATGCAAGGCACTGGCTGTTTCGCCTCTTCTGTTCAAAATGCCGACCAGCCCCAATAATTTTTCGTTATGAAAAACATTTAGATGATAACGCTTCTCTGTGCATGTTGTTAAAGAAAGGTGCTAGGGTTTTTAACACGCGATAGAGCTACATTAAGTTTGGCCATGGGAAAACACCAACCGGAAAAGCAATCTACCCCTGCGGATCTAGACTCAGGTATTGCGAATGTATTTCGTAAAGCGACTTAGTAACTGTTTTTTTTTTTTTTTTCACATGACCGATGACGCGGTCGAAGATGGAGCATGCTTGCCTGGAAAGTAACCAATTTACTTTTGACTTAAAGACTCCTAGGTTGTAGCTATCAGGAAACACAGACCCTGGCAGGGAATTCCACTCCTTTGCTGTACGCACAATGATGTATTCCCAAACGCTTTATGGGTGTGGATGGGATGTTCACCATGTACCGGTGGAGCATTGCCGCGCCGTACGTCTTGTAGTCCGCTCATGGAACGGGATTGAAGGAAGTTTTGATTTTTAGTTAGGCTTGCGCGATTCAATGCGCAAAGATTTGTTTTTCAACCAGTTGTATATCCAAATCAAATACTTTACAGTTCTCCAAAATTATTTATTGCTCATTATATTTTTAGTGACTATAGGTCTTGTGTGTATTTGTAGATGTGATCAGATTTCATAAACTGTGTATCTATGTTTAGTACCAACACAGACTTTGCAAGCCCATTTCAATATTGAAAGTAAACTGAAAAAGATTGTGTCACACCGAAACAACCAAAAATATAAAAATAGCAGAACAAATACACCGCACTTTATAAAACACGATACAACAGAAGTTGATCTTGAGAAAAATCAAAAGGGACATTCGACGAAAAAGAAAAAGAGCAACACAAAACTTTTTCACACAAACATCCGTAGTTTACCGCAGCGTCCCCTTAACACGTCGCTTCTGATTGGCCGATAACACTCACAGGGACGTTATCTCAAACTTGCTCGACGTGGCACGCTCGTTCTCGCCAAGAAATCAAAATACTCCACCAGACCTCTTACACAAAAACCACCCTTAACACAACGCATTAAAGTCTAACAATCTGTTTTGGGATTGCCACACTATGTTGGCCGTCACGGATCTTCCACTTACGTTCTTTTACAAGGCAATTACAGCGGCCGATGTCCACACCTTTTTGGTGCTCCACGGATTAAAGGGAATCTTTAAGCCGCGCTTGTCTTAACAAAGACGCTGGCTATTAAAAGGCTACTTAATTATTTTATCGATGTTATCGTCTTTAATCATTTTCAAGATTTCTTTGTGTAAAGGACCTTTGTTATACATAAAACTAGGTCAATTTAATAACTTGATATAAATTATCACTGGTTTCCGAATAGAAAAATGACTAACTACTAACAAGATAAGTTTTCTACTTCGAATTCTCAATGTAGAAATCAACGGTTAGATTTACTCGTAAACATTTTGCATTAACGTTAAGTGCATCAGTCTGAGTTGTAGCTAGGTAAAAATACTTTTATCAAAATAGTTCACAAAAGTCTAACAAATTCTAATAATACACCGAAACACAACACGTTCAAACCATAACTTCGGAATTCGTGCATCGTTCTCACTGCCAGAATAAATTGCCAGCATTTTAAAAAGTATTCCAAAAAAAGAGCAAAAAAATACATTTGAATTTTCTTTTCAGCCAGCATTCCACAAACGTCTTGGAGTGCCCTTCAACATTTTACGACAAGATTCCAGTAGGCTTAAGTTGTGAAAGCGGTTTTTTTCTAGAATGGCAAATGTTACATGATATAAAAATAAAGTTTATTTCTGTTTCATATCTAGGATTATAACATTGATGTTGGCAAAACATAGTGAATTAAGATGTATGTGGTTGCCAGGACATAAAATAGAAGATGTTTTCTAGACACTCTGTGGATAAATCTGTCAATGAAAATAATATTTGACGTGACATTTCCATAACCTTAAAAATTGTATTGTATTGACGTGACATTTACAGAGTTTTGGTAATGTAGGTAAATAAAATAAAGAAACTGAATAAAAATGCTGTGCTTTAACTAAATCAATAGGTAATGCAATCTTAACAAGGTACGATTTTTCACATAAATACTTAATTCTTTGTTCATATTATAGTTAAAAAAATTCGTTGTGATTCTTGCAACGATCTTTTCCAACATCATTTATCGTTATTTTTCGTTAAAGAATCAATAAACACCGGGGCATAAATCTGAACCAGTAAAATCGTCATCAACAAAAAAGCCACTTCGAGCTTAATTCTTGCGCAAGTAATGTCACAGAAAAGGCAAAAGTATTCCTACAATCATTATAAACGCTGAAATAAGTTAACCCCAGTGGAGTGCGCACCGAACTAAGGCATTCTCTCGTCTATACTCTCCTGGTATTTCCTTTGACGACACGTCAAAGGAACGGGTCAATGGCACACAATGAGATCGACAGGACTCGAACAGCTTTCTACACGAACGGCCCAGTTTCTGATGCTCTGGTAGAAATGCATCACGTTGCTTATATGTTGTGGAATATTTTATTTTATTTGGTTGAAAACGTTTCTAAGAGTTTACGCTTTTAGTGACGATATTTTTTAGGGTTCCTTACCCAAAGGGTTATCAAAAGAACCTTGTTACTGAGCACCTCCACTGTCCGTCCGTCCGCCTGTCTGTCAGCGAGCTATCAAGATCCGTAATAAGTAGACAGTTAAAATTATAACAGTGTATATTTCTACAGTTACTCTGATAACAAATAATAAAAATTAAATTGAATTCAAATTAAAAGAAACTTTTTTTTTTCGGTTTTTGATACGAAACAGAGCGATTTCGATTCGTATTTGGCCAGGTTTTTTTTTTTCAGTTGACTGGTTTTCTTTTACTGCATTTCAGGTTAAAATGCAGATATATAAAGTGCAAACAAACACACATCAGCTATTTATTCGACGTCTAGACTAAAGCTGAGTATTGAAAAATGAAAAAAAGGAGTCTGCAGTTTCTTGGGACTGCATCAAATCTCATCAGCGTTGAGATAAAATCAGTTGTGACGATCAATATGTGAGGCATGTTCCTCATAACTATCATTATAATATTAATGCATTACGGCAGGTCATACTTGGATCCTTCTTTCCAAACCAATGGGATAGTGTTTTTTGTATTTTTAAACGCGTTTTTACTATTTATGATCAGATATTTAAAATACATATAATAATGGAAACATAACATGTTTTAGTTGTTATTATACCATACTGGGTTCCTCTCACTATAAACTTATTTTAGGTGTTATCATAGCGTACAGAATATCTTGAACTATGAAACTTTAACCGAGTACCCAAAAGGAGGAGGTTCTCAATTCGGTTGTAATTTTTAATTTGTTGTGGGTTGGTTCTTGACTCTACTCTTGGTCAGAGATGACAGAGACAAAGTCTACGATGGAGCGAGCTTACCCAGAAGGAGTCTTTTCACTCTAACTTCGAAGAGATTAGGGTTGTAAACTTTTAAATCGCCATCGAGACGACTTGGACTAGATCCGTTCGAATTTAAAGAATTTTGGAAAGCAACATGGCACCTTTTACCCAGTATTGGGACAAAATCTATTCTAGTTAGGCGATTAACACAATGCCACGTACCACGCAGCGTAGTGCGTGTTCTAACGTTGCTTATAAGTATCTCCGTTGGTATAGAAAACACGCACAGAAAATGCATCTATGCGCGTCCATGCAGATCACGCGCCTACAAGCGGAGATACATGCGCACATGCGCGTGTGTGCGGGGCGAGACGCAAGGTATATGGCACACTGAGTCCCGCAGTGCCGTGCATGATTATGGATGGGCTTGACGTGTGTTTGTACAAAAATAGGTCCGTCGCCAAATGGCAAAAACGATATAACGAATATAGATTCGTCATGTCTGCCTGTCTGTCCGTCCGTATGTCATAGTCACTTTTCTCTAAAAAGAAAGAAACTATATGAACTATGCTGTTGAAACTTGGTAAGTAGATGTATTCTGTAAACCGCATTAAGATTTTCATAAAAAATAGAAAAAATACAATAAATTTTGGGGTACCCATACTTAGAACTGAAAATGTTTTTTTTTTTATTCTAACCCATACATGTGGGGTATCTATAGATAGGTCTTCGAAAATTATATTGAGGTTTCTAATATAATTTTTTCTAGACTAAATAGTTTGCGCGAGAGACACTTCCAAAGTCGTTAAATGTGTAAAACTAAAAAAAATATATGATATATATATTACCATGTAAACTACCAGCGAAAATTGGTTTGAACGAGATCAAGTAAGTAGTTTTTTTTTAATCTATACATCTATACATATAATAAAATCGTAGAGTTGCCTTGTCTGTAAAAAAATACATAGAAATGTCTTAAAAATTACATAGCACACAAAAAAGCAGTTTTTGAAATTCTTTTCTGTTTGTCTGTTTGTCTGTGCGTCTGTTTGTCTGTGCGTTGGGAGGAGCATTACGCATAAACCACTGATTGGATTCAAAATTTAGGTAATTCGAAATATTAAGTGATAATCGGAGCAACATTTAGTGTTTATTTCATCAAAATCGACCCACAAAATCAAAAGATATCGAATTTTAAAGTTTACGAAGAAACTTCATCGAGCGCTAAAATAGGTTGTTTTCATTGAGACTTCAGATACTTGCAATGCCATCTATTGAGATTTTTTTTTATAAGAAATGTGTGAAAAGACCCTGAAACAATGTATTTTTGAGTTATTTTTTAATTAAACTTAAAATGAAGCAAAGTGAACATTTTATTATATTATCGTTATTTATCGTAACGTGTAAGCTTCTAAGTTTGAACTTATGAGTAGTTATGAGTATAAAGACAGTTCAGTTACGTTGTAGATCGATAGATGGCGTTGTACTTATGACGCGTTTTTCTGAATCGCGGTGTTAAGATTCTCCGCAGTAGCATGAGGTCAGCCCCATGTTTAACTTGAAGTCGTATAATATCGAAATTATATAAATAGCTATGGAAGTATGGATTTGATTGAATGACTAGAATGCTTTTCGATTTATTTGGAGGAGAGAGTCTCCTCCGGAGAGTTACCTGTATCGGGTATTCATAGGTAAACTGTTTTACTAACAGAAGAGGTGAATATTTGGTATTATGTTTCAATGCGGCTAAACTATATCAGCCGAACACGTCGATCTTCAAGGTTAAGCAACGCTTGCCGAGGTCGGTCTGTGAATTATTTATTATTTTATTGAGACTTTCCTTATCCTTTCCTTATCCTTGGACATTTCACACAACGCCATATAGTCCCAAGCTAAGCAACTTAATGCTTGTGTTATGGTAACGAGATGGCTGATAAACTACTTATATACATTTTTTTTTTGTAAATACATACATATTATAGATAGAAAAACACCCAGACTCGGAACAAATACTTGTAGGTCGTACAAATATTTTTTCCGTGCGGGAATCGAACCCGCGACATGCAGCGCAGCAGTCAATCGCTCAACCACTGCGCAAACCGTGTCGTCGTGTGAATGGGTGACCATTATAACAACCTAGCCTTTTCCTTACTATATTGGCTCGGCTTCCAGACAAACCGGATTCAGCTGAATACCGGTATTTTACGTGGCGCGGCTGCCTACCAGACCTCCACAACTCATTCAATGCAAGATTTCAGTCAGATTTTACTGGCTTTTGACTATCCGTAACGACTGCCAAAGATCTACAAATGACAGCCGGGACCAAAGGCTTAACGTGCTTTCTGAGGCACGAAGGAAACTCGGTATGTCAAGATGGTCACCCATCCACAGACCAACCTTAGCAAGCGTTGCTTAACCTTGAAGATCGATGCGTTCGTCTGTTATAGTTTAGCCACGAGCTCCTCTATAATAAATCGATTCTATGAACCCAGTAAAACTTTTTTGAAATTATAAAATGTTAAAACAAATTAAATTAATCAGTGGTCTACAATCAGCAATATTATCAGTAAAAATCGGAGAAAATGTGTTTCTTTTTGGACTGTTCTGGACGAAATTAAGAATCCACTTGATTCAGCACCATTCGCTCGATAGTTGGTTTTGTTGATTTTGATTCAAGATTAGTTTGTACCAGGAGATTAGGTACCTGGGCTGGTCGGCATTTCAACCGATAGAGATGATACAGTGCCCTGCATTAGGTACCCTCTTCATAATTATATTCTTAATTCGAGAGAGAGATCAGGATACGTAACTGAACGTAGATTTTTTATATGCAATCTATACTAATATTATAAAGCAGAAGAGTTTGTTTGTTTGGTTGAACGCGCTAATCTCAGGAACTACTGGTCCGATTTGAAAAAATCTTTCAGTGTTAGATAGCCCATTTATTGAGGAAGGTTATAGGCGTATATATATATATATATATCATCACGCTAAGACAAATAGGAGCGGAGCAGTAATGGAAAATGTGACGCAGACGAAGTTGCGCGGGTCAGCTAGTACATCCTAAATCTTAAATCGCAACTTTTGCTTATAATATAATACCTACAGGTTGGCCGCACTTGGCCGGTTTTTTTTATCTAAAGAAATTAGAAATTGGTCTACAGAATGCAAACCCATCACAACTAAAAAAAAAAAAAAATTAAAAAATGCAAAAAGCACAGGGCCACTATGTGGCTAAACTTTGACAATGACAACTGTTCTAGCACTGAGAATTTTCGTCTGAAATGATGAAAATAAAAACAAACCCACAGGCAGCAAATGGCTGATCAGTTTTTTTTTTCATTAAATAAAAGAATTCGCATCCCATAAATTTGAAGACCACTCAGTTTAAGATAGAGATTATATCGGCGAACGTCAACAGATCAAGTCGTGTATTTGCTAGGTACACCCTCGTCTTGTTGACATATCAATTTGTATCGCACATAGAGAGGAAACGGAGCTTTATACAGTGTAGTTTATACTATATTTGTGTTTTGGGCGCAACCCTTTGAGTATCAGTTCCTTCTAAAGAAACGCCCTATATCGCGTTCTTTTAAAGGAACTGTTCTTAATAGACTAAATTGGTCGATTATGGTATTGTGACATGATAATACAAAAAGATCCCAAAGGAACGTAATACTAAGATAAAAATCAGGCCGAGTGCGAGTCGGTCTCGCGTGCAAAGCTCCGAACCGAGGTTCCGAACGAATTTCATTTTTAAATTTGTTAGTTTTCTTAAATCTCTAGGTATAGAACTATTATCTGCCTTTTTTCAAAATTTTAGGCTCAGTAGTTTCGGAGATTAGCAGGGGAAATGCCAATTTTTTAAATAACACGAAGAATTCAAAATAACCACGAAGGGCATGGCGGAGTCTTCCAAACCGTCATGCCCTTCGTGGTTATTTTTAAACCACCCAGAAGTAGGAGCCATTCGCAAGATAATGCAGCACAGACTATGTCTCAGTTGATTCCGCCTTTTAATTTTTTTCATTGAATAACAGAAACAAATGCGGCTGCATTAGAGATCGCTGTGTTGCAGGTGAGTTTGGTATAACTGCTTTAAGCCATCCACCAGAAAATGCAGCATAGACTATAAATTGTTGTAGCCGCTTTTGTATTTACGCCACCCGGATAGTTTGGAAGCCAACCCCAACATAGTTATGAAAAGGCTACGCAGATTGAGAGCAAGACGAAATGAATACTAATGATCTCAACCCTAAGTGAGCTCACTAATCACGAAAAACTAAATGTTTTACATTCAATTAAAATAAATAAAATAAAAATAGCCTTTATTTGCTCTGACCTTTGCACAATTTGTAGTTTAATAAACATAAAAACTATACTTACTATACTATACTAACTATACTTATTTCTATTTTTCCTGTAGGCGTATATAACTTATATATCAGTTACCAGGTCAGGCTGTCTTGCGACATAGGCCTCCTCAAGTTCCCTCCACCTTTGCCTGTCTATTGCTGTCCTTCTCCAACCTTTGGGCAGATCGTCTTCCCATCTTTTTTTCTGCCTTCCTCTACGTCCTTTTCCGTCCCGCGGGTACCATTCTGTTACTTTTTTGGTCCACTTTTCTGTTGTTGATCTCATCATGTGACCAGTCCATTTCCATTTTAAGGTTCGTGTTTTTACTTTAACATCTGCTACTTTGGTGATGCTCTTAATTGTTGTAGCTTTCCACTTGTCTTTCAACCTTAGTCCCAACATACTTCTTTCCATTCCTCTTTGGCATACACCCAGTTTGTGCTCAATTTTCTGTGTTAGTGGCCAGGTCTGGCAGCCGTAGGTGAGACATGGAAGTAAACAAGTGTTGTAGACGGTTTTCTTTTCCGAGATGGGTATACATTTATTTTTCATAATTTCCCTGAGGGACCAGTATTTTTGCCAGGTATTATTTACTCGTCTTTCGACTTCTTTAATTGATAAGTCTTCCACGGATATGACTTGACCCAGGTAAATATACTCTTTTACGTATTCGATTTTTTCCTCGTTTACTTCAATTTTGACTTCGGTCTTGTTTGTCATCAATTTCGTGTTTCTGATATTCATAGTTAAACCTGCCTTTTTACTTTCATCTGTTAGTTGCTGTAACATTGTTCTTAGTGTAATAGGGTCTTCTGCAAACAGAATGAGGTCATCTGCGAATCTCAGGTGATGTTATTTTTCCCCGTTTAATTGAATACCGAAAGTTTCCCAATTAAGTTGCCTAAATATATTTTCTAAAACTGCATTGAATATTTTTGGTGATAGCGGGTCTCCCTGACTTACACCCTTCTGTATTTTAAATTGATCTCAAACGTTTTCAAGTCGTACTTTTGCTGTGCTGTTGATGTATATGTTCCTGATGATTTTAACGAATTTACTTTCCACTCCTTGGTTTTCTAACCATTTTTATATTACATTCAATTAAATGTCTTTAAATACTTCGTGATTTTATATTTTTGTTTTTGTTGATATTTGTAATATGCCACAGATATTTAAATATAAAAGTTAAACTGAAACTAAATATGAATTTATAAAGTTTTGCTTTATAAAATTTAAGTGAATTTTGTAATTCTTCAGCGAAAACTACATGCTTTCGTAGAAGCTAGTTTAACATTTCAAAACCAAACATCTAATTCTCAGAATAGCCTCTAGTAGATCTTGTTGGCTGTTATTTCATACAAAAAACCGGCAAAGTTTGTGTTGAGCCATGTGCAGTGTACGTTTCCGTAGTAGCACGTCACAATTGCCGATTTTCAATGGAAATTGTACGAAATATTCCTTCTCCAAGTACATTTTGTAGATTGGTCGACTATTATTCGTGAACTTGTACTTAGTTGTGATAGTTTTTTTTTAATTCGTTATAAAATATGCTATAACAATTTTTTGACGTCTAATGTAAACTATTAATAATTTGTACTTTGAACAACCGTTTTAGCTGGCAAAGCACCGACACTTGACTGTAATAAATATTTTTTCAAGATTTTATTTTACCACTTTGTCGGCGTGATATCCATTCCAACTTTCTAGTGCTAAGCGTTTCTGAGCCAAGCCCTGAACAGACAGATAGAAGGACATGGAAACTATAAGGGTTCCTAGTTGACTATAGAACCCTAAAAACCGGCAAAGTGCGAGTAAAACTCGCTCTCAAAGGCGTACGAATCATCTTAAATACTTGAAAATTATTTTACGAGTAACTTAAGTTACTCGTGTGTGTTTGGGTTACAGGAGTTAATAATAATAATTATGTACAGTCTCGGACTTTAATTGATGAGCCTCTTTCAAACTTTCCGATTTTGCAGTTTTAGATATACATTCACGAGATTACACGACTTAACACGATCTTAAACCGCATGCTCGTAAACAAGATGACAAATTACTAATAATCGGAAATAGTCATATATCCATATATGTATAAAATAGGTCCTCTAAATTCAGCATTTAATCAAATTGGCTATGACAGACGAGCAGACAGACAGGCTCGAGTCCTATAAGGGTTCATTATCATTATCATTAGGACTTCCGGAACTCTAAAAATAGAAAAACAAAACTGTTCATTCAAAAGAACACCCTTTACTTCACCTGAGGCACTTTACGATACCTTAAATCTTGACGCGAAGGATTAGTGACGTAATTAGGTACCACGAAGCCCACACCTCCCATTTATACAAATTCCCGACATTCCTGCAACGGGAATTTATTTCACCTACCTATACATTAGACTCCGCTTTCATCTCACCGTTAAAAAGGTGGCTTACAAGCGTAAGTGTAATATTATGTTTTACAATTTGTGCCTTTGAATTTAGATTTGTAACTTTTGTGCCATTAAATTGCTTAGTTTTTGTGCTGAAAATAGAACAAATTGGTTTATTAATAACGGAGCTCGTGGCTAAATAATAACAGCCACATCGGTCGATCTTCAAGGTTAAGCAAGGCGATTCGAGGTTGGTCTGTGGATGGGTAACCATCTTAACATACCGAGTTTCCTCCGTGCCTCGGAAAGCACGCTATAAGCTGTTGGTCTCGGCTGTCGTTTGGAGTCAGAAGCCAGTAAATCTGACTCTAGTCTTGCCAAGGAGTACCGTGTTACCCAGTTAAAGGGTAGTGGAGGACTAGTAGGCAGTCGCTCCTCGTAAAATACTGGTATTTAGCTGAATCCGGTTTGACTGGAAGCCGACCTCAAAATAGTTGGGAAAAGGCTAGGCAGGTGATGGTTTATTATTAACGGATTCCTGTTTAAGAGGTTAGAGAATTTCCCCTTGGAAGTCTTTGTAGTGAGTCACAGAGGACCTAGCATGAGTGTCAGACTCATAGTGACTAAAACCCATCCGTGTTCCTCCTAATACACTTTGCGTTCCAGGGGGGCTACTCTCTAAGCCCGAAGTCCGTAGTTTCGGGCATAGTTGCGGGCGTATTCTACTCCGTATCACCTAACCACTAAGATTTAATGTTAACACGAGTTTGAAAGGTACTGTGAAATTGTGTTGTAATTCATTCTTAGTTCGGGTTCGGGACTAATCGTAAGTCTGTAGGTGATAAGGAGTAGAATACGCCCGCAACTAAGCCCGAAACTACGGACTTCGGGCTTAGAGAGTAGGCCTCCTGAGCCGCGAAGACTCTTTCGAACAAATTCCGCAACCATTTTTCATCGGACATCATTAGAGAATGAATTTTCAAGTGTAAAGCACTTATTAAGAACCTTTGTTTTTGCCTTTTAATTATTAGTATTATTTATTTTCTGTTTCGTTTAACACTTTGTGAACTATACTCTAATTTAAGTCGCGAATACTTCAGCTCTACCATAGGACGGGCCTAAAATCGAAGTGTATATTACCTGCACCTGCAACGGGCTGCAGAACATAGCATTCCAAAACAAAACAAAAAAAAATTCGCCTGTAGTGTGCAATCGTTCATACAAAATGTACGAGAGATATTTAGGAGGATTACGTTCAAATATGTCCAAGCTTTAATGCGACAGTTAAAATTCATTCGACAGGTTTTCGCAATAAAGTTCGCCATCAGCCGCCATACTCGCAAACGGGGACATTACCATAATTCTCGCGAGACAAGAGTCGGTAACAAATTGTATGACAATAGACACTTTATAAAATAAGATTCTTTTCTGCAACCAACGTCTGGTGCCATCTTTAGGCTTGCCTTCACTGATAAATGTGGAAGCTTTGAAATTATTCTATGGGAGCAAAGTTGCGTCATCATTGGTTACATTAACTTTGTGATCTGGGAGCACGCCTGTCCCCCAGCCAAGTCTCGAGCAAAGCGGGCATGGCCGTACCATCATTTTCTCGAAGCCATTCGCGGCTATTTCACACCCCCTATATCTTGGATGCGGACAAAGCCAGGGGTACAGATTTTCAGTGACCAAGAGTAAGTATTAGAACAAGTTTAACCCCCAAATTACGTTAAATTTTAATATATAGTTTACGAGTCACGGTCGATCTTTTATTCACGGTTTTTTTTGCGCTCATTTTTTTATTGCATTTAATGTTTTTGTTTGATGAGATTTGATCAAGATAGTCCTAGGACGGCTATAATTCCAGCTGGAATTTGAAACAGTTGGCTACTATTAGGTAACTATACTAATCACTTCAAATGACTTAAATTATCGACCGACACTAGTCTCCTGCTATGTCACTGAAATTCTGATTTGAGTTTAGGTTTCCACGACAGCACCCAGAGAATTAACTGGCCAATTGCAATATCTACTGTTTTTTTATGGAATGATTAACGTCCTTAAAACAACAGGGTTATTTATCATCTATAGGTACATAAATATAAAATGCTCTGTCCTGAATGACTTATGGATCAACGCATAGCCGCTAAATTGTAGAGACATGAAACTGTGTGTTTTTTGTATGATGTAGGCATCCGATAAGAACGGATTTTTGAAAATTCGACCCCAGAAAGGGTGACAAGTTGTATAAAAAACCATTCAGGATCTTCTGGTTAAAAATTAATAAGAACGTATATCATTCATCTTAAGATTATTTTTAAATCTATCCTCTAAAAGGGTGAAATGGGGGTTGAAAGTTTATATCGAAAGTCCGTCATTTTTGAACTGAGTAGAATGAAATTTAATGTTCATCTGATAAATAAATACGCGTTTCGTCGTTTTTTGGAAACACAACCCCTAACGGGAGAAATGGGCTGGAAACATTAGTAAAAAATGATTAAAAAATCTCAATAATTGTCTTGTATATTTATTCATGAACTCGTGGAACCCACACCATGATGTGGAGTCATTATGATCACTATTGATGGTGAAATCAAACCATTTAAAATATAATAAATTGCTGGCAAAAGCTTGTTTTCCATATTAAATTAAATTTCTTCTATAAACATTGCTTTTGGAATCTGCTAAACAGTATTGAAACTAAACATAATGGGATAAAAACAGTTTACAAACATGGCTGGAAGATTTTAAACTACAACAACCAAACTTGTAATAAAATATAAGAACCTTGAGTTGTTTCGTAGAAAACCCAAAATTCGTTTCCATCGCCCAGACACCCACATCTAAAAAGAGAAACTTAACCCCTTCCGATACGATAAGGTTTAGCCAGTATCCGTGGTTGGTGAAAACCTGGATGGCGGTGATAATCTGAGTGACGAGTACCTACGAAACCCGACGGACCGCTCTAGCTACTGGGGCCGAAAACATCGTGTGTTACACCACTATACTATCCCCAGTAGGTACCGAACAATATCACACTATAAAGGAAATAAGTGCAGAAGGACAGTTTCATCACTATGTGTACCATGATTAAGGCAAATAAAGCCTTTTTTTTCTTAATTTGTTTAAGGGATTTTTGAACACTTATGTGACGATGTCAATCCCATCGTACTGCTACATGTAAAATACTTTAAGAAATTACAAACTACACTTACTTCTGAACTCTAAAGGAATACAACATTTTTGTTGCTTCACAAGTAGGTTTGGCTAGAAGGCCATGAAATATTCCAACATCCATAACTGACAGTTTTAAAAAAATCAGCAGAAATAAATAAAGACTAATCTTATATTATCTGATATACAACGAAGAAAAATTCACGCACACTGATGAAAATACTATAGAACACGGTTTGCTGATCTAGCTGTACTATTCTGCTGCACTTAGTGCGTCACAACGTCAGCGCATATTGGGAAAGCTAAACCGGGTGCATTTGACAGCTTTTCATAAGCCATAATTTTAGCTTAACTTCTCATACTCCAAAACTCTAAAAGTAACCGTTTATAACAAGTGAAACAAAGGGTATTAGTAGCCATTATAATAGTCAATACGACTTATGTAGGTTGCGACCCCAACATACAGACGAGCTTCATGAGTATGGAAGCGGAAGTCTGGGCGTGTTGATAGCACGCTCCTGGCCACACGCAGGACAAAGTTTTTGTTTGCCGCTGCAGTGTCGTCCGATTCGCCAGTGACTAAACACGCGATCCGCGTCATAGTAAAACAACACTGAAGACAGAAGAACGCGGCCCGCATCCGCATAGCACGCACGCGGGTATTACAACCACAGCCAATCTACATTCCACGCGCGTGCTGCCCGCATGACAGGAAAAACTGTATGTGCGAGTAGCCCGCATGCGGACCAGTTCCACGTGCGGGTGAAAACACGCATGACAGAAAAAGGCCCCTAAGGTGTGATGTGATATTTGATGTGTGGAATGTGGTGTCAGATAAATATGATCACACAATTCTGAAACACATAAGTAAGTATAAACAAATAATTATAAAGATCGTCCCAAATTGTAACATCCTGCATTATTTTAAGCTCCGTTTTGTAATTTATATGTATCCGTTTCCTACTAACATAGTTTATAATCTCCCACTGTTACTAACCATAATGGATCATGTAATCTGATAAATGAATAAATAATAATAATATGGTGCACAATAAATAGTATTTCTAGTCTATTCTATGATAACCGCTTAACTAAAAACATCATCTGCCTAGCCTTTTCCCAACTAAATTGGGGTCGGCTTCCAGTCAAACTAGATTCAGCTGAATACCAGTATTTTACGTGAAGCGGCTGCCTACCAGACCTCCACAACTCATAGCTTGGTAACCGCTAAACTAAAAACGAAATATAGAAAATACTCAGCATGATGTTTTGCCATTTAAGCCTCAATGTATCCATGCTTCTGTTTTCACTTTTGTTATATAGAAAGCAAACCTTCTGTGTACCTTATCTACTGTTGGTCACTGTGTGGGCGAATTAGAACAGTGTGCGTCTTCCAAAAAAGAAAACAAAAGTGAAAACCGATGCTGCTGGAGTAAAAGTGTTCGTGATTTTTCTGGTGTCGCTCTGGACACACAGAATAGATGGTGTATCGACTAGGTTTGACAGAATAGGTTATTTTAATGCGGTTAAGGTGGAAGCGCCTGGGTAGCCCGCGAAATTCAAACATTTTTATGTTTTTGCAATTTGCCGGTCAGTGTGAAGCTGTATGTTGAACAAAATACAATTCGTGGCCGTAACGCATATTTATCAAAAGAATTATATCCATTTTAATTATCAATATAACTCTCTAAGTTCATACAACTCGATTTAATGACTTTTTCAAGAAATAACTTTCAATCGAGTTCGAGTGAACTTAGAGGGTTATATTGATGATTCAAATGGTTATAATCCTTTAGATAAATGCTTTTTATGATCGCGAAACGTATTTTGTTTAACATACAGCTTAACACTGACCGGAAATTGCAAAAAAACATAAAAAATATTTGAATTTCGCGGGCTACCCTGGAGCTTCCACCTTAAGCATGGTGACTTATCAGCTGTGGACTGCGATAAACTGAGTTGGTTGATTGAAACTTAGGCGCTATCTCCACGAGCGAGTGTAACGCCGTGAATTGACGTTTTGGCAGGCGTCGAATCGCCGCATGTGTGCACCTAAGTGATCACGGTGATATGTCAGCAGCCGGTCAATTCTGTTGACATCTCACTGTCACCAGAATTGACTTATCACTTAGGTGGAGTGAACGACAAGTGACCTGTCATTCCATCTTGTTTGTATGGTTTGACAGTTCACTTGTCGTTCACTTCGCCTGAGTTAGCACTTCGACATGTTTACAGAATCGCACTGCTGTAAACCGTCAAGCTGTCACTGTCTCATTTTATTTCGTATATTTCTTTACACCGTTCATCTACATATGTTTTATAAATTCCAAATATCATATCCAACCTATCGGTAGACAAGCCATCGACCTCCAAGATATAAGCGTACCTACGTAACTTCGTTTGAAAAGCAACAATAACATAAAGGAAATAAATGCCTTTTAAATCACCTGTACATAAACAACTAAAGGAAAACATTAAAGGTACGGCAAGCGTAGGCGATATTACAAGCAATTAACGATTAAGATAACAAATTGCCTGTGAAGTTACACTTAGATTGATGGAGGAAAAAATATAAATACATTTATTGGATAAATGGGCCAAAATAAACTTTTTGTTGAACATCAATTATTACGTTTTGTTTTTTTTGCGTTTTGCTTGTCTCAGACGGATTTTATAGACCCAATTTTGTTAAGAGAATACTAGAAGATACAATTTGATAAAATCTTGCGTACGAAACACCTTTCAGCCTTTAATTTTTTCATAGTTCTTACCCGCTGCTCACTTTAAGGTGGAAGCGCCAGGGTAGCCCGCGAAATTCAAATATTTTTATGTTTTTTGCAATTTGCCGGTCAGTGAGAAGCTGTATCTTGAACAAGGGATCCCTTCTTTTCGCATAATGTTCTTTGTCCTAATATACTTCGGCATAACGATTTTGGCACAATTTGTTTTGGCGTAATAATACTTCGGCATATTTTTTTTTTATTAAGGTTAGAAGGTAGGTTAGAAGGGGATGGCGGGGTCGTGTGAGCGAGCGAAGCGAGCGAATAGATCTAGAACCTATCCGAGTCGGAGTGCCCCAAAAGTCCCAATTGCATCCAGTTTCTCCTATAACAACCGTTACATACCCAATGTCGATGGCAAATGATGTTATGGCATGTGTTAATAGTCATAAGGCCTACTAACGTTATGCGAATCAAATTTATGCCAAAACAAATTAGTCTTTAAGATGATTATGCCAACATAAAATGTATGCTTATAAAAATTATGCCGAAGTATTATTATGCCAAAACAAATTGTACCAAAATCGTTATGCCGAAGTATATTTGGACAAAAGACATTAGGCGAAAAGAAGGGATCCCATAATTAGGACTTTTTTATTCAGTTAATGAAATATCTCTCAAGTAGGTCCAATATTATCTCCAATAATTACTTTTAGGGCGGATTTTGGAATATAAAAAACTTTTCGCAAAAAAGTTTTACTTGTATCCTCTCTATATCAAAAGTCATCAAAATCGTAAGTTAAAATTAGAATCTTATTTTTGACCAAGTGTCGCTTCAAAATGTCATTCTATTGATTCTCATTCCTCATAATCTGCTTCATACTAATAAGCTCATATATGATAATATTCATAAAACAACAAACACTTTAACAAACAAACAGAGATCAGTCTTCCATGCTTCACAAAAACAGACTGTACCTACTACAAACCCATCCTCACGACAAAATGCGACATTAAACAGAAAGAATGCACAATATTTCACCTCGGAACCAAGTTAAACCCATTCTGGCAGTCGCTTTCCTCCATCTACCGTCATAAAGTACCACACCAGTGTGTGATGTTTAAAATCTAACCGGAATGCTATTAAGAGCTTTATTATGTAAAATTCTGGCTGAAGTCCAAGACTAAAAGAGCCTGAGCTGCCAGAGCCGGTTGTAAATTATATTACATTGTTCTTTAAATGGTAGCCGACGCCACTTGCTTCGAGTCAAGTATTTATGGTGTGTGGGGCTGATGAAAGATACCTTTGTGTATCATCTTTAAAGTATTTATTTATTTATACTAATGCGCATAGACTATTATGTATAACGTGAAATGTTGGGAGAAGTGAGTAATTTTTTCCCTTATTCTCAAAGTAATTCAAGACGTTTCTTTAGAAGTTATTCAAAAAATTAGATCAAAACTGGCCATTCCTCGCTCTTATCTACACGTATCTAGTTATTACTGAGTCTAAAATTTTGATTACAGGAATACCTATAAAAGAGGTCTATGATTTTTAACCGAACTTTATTCCATGTTCGACTGTATGCATTTTTATTTTTATGTATGTTCACCGATATCTCCACCAATTGTTGACCGATTTAAAAGAAAATCGAGGTGGTTTCTTTGTCAACAAGTCAAAATCTGATGATGGGATCCCAGGGAAATCGAGGGTAACCCTTAAATTCTATAGGCACATACGATAATTTTCATATACTTTCTTACACAATTCAGATGTTTGTGTATGATAATAATCATCTCATGTTACTGAGCTGATAATGGAAGGTATAAGTTGAGATTCTAACTGGATCATGGGATCTCAGGAAAATTGAGGGCAACCCTCAAAATGGGCATTGTTTGAATAGTGCACTTCCCATTAGGTCCATGGTCGTCAGGTCAGGATCTGATGGTGGGATCCTGGAGAAATTGAAGGAACTTTCCAAATGTTATTATGCCTGGTAAATAATATCTCGTGTTGCTGAGCTAATGATGAAAGGTATAAGTCGTCGCGGGACTATTCGAAAGAGATACCGTAGCTCCGGAACACAAAGGGCACATGAAGGAACATGGATGGGTTTTAGTCAGTAAAAGTCTGACACTCCTTCCCGCTCCGCCCAGAGCGGGGGAAGGCATTTGATGATTTCCCATCCCTAAAAAAAAGGATCTGATGATGGGATCCCAGGAAAATCAAGAGCAAATCTCTTTTATCTATATTTATAAAAATAAATCCCTATTTCCCTTGGTCGTCGCATCAGTCGTGAACGGCTGGACCGAAGACATGCGGGCGAAGCTCTGGCAGAAGTTAGTATAAGTACCTATATAACGTTGATTCTCAAAGGCGTATAAACTAAAAGATTTATTCGAACGGCGCTGTTTTTCCTTAAGATACTTGTTTACATACATAAGAGGCTCATTCCTCATTTGTCTGTCGTCCGCATAGATCCTTCGTAACACGCTCACTGAACAATATTGTTCTTACTTCAGGACTATTTGCCTACTTTGTTTACGATGCTTAGAGTTTCTTGGCAGTATATTGTCTTTGGTACTGGTATCTAGTTTTTTCTTTATTTCATTGTTTGTCTATTGGCAACGTGTAGAAAAATAAACGCAATATCTCTTACGGAGTCTTTCTTTTTAATTTTTTTTTTTATTTGTGATGGGTTTGCTCTTGACCTTAGTCTTAGTCAATGATATCAAGGAGGTAGCAGGACCATGCTGGATGAGGATAGCAAGGGACAGATCGTTGTGGAGAACACTTGGGGAGGCCTATGCCAAAGAGCAAGACAATCACGAAACCGGTGTCTAATACAAATAATAATATTTAGTTACGTTGCTTTCATAAACAACAATGGTTAATATTTGTAGTACATAAGTAGTTATAAGATGAAATGTAACATGTAAGATTGTTAATAAAGGGCTTTTATTATTATTAGTCTTATTCAGAAATGACAGAGACAAAGTCTACGATGCAACGATGGAGCGAGCTTACCCAGAAGGAGCCTGTTTACTCTAACTTTGAAGAGATTAGGGTTGTAAGCGCTCGGGAACACAGACGCAGGCAGAGAATTCCACTCCTTTGCTGTCCGCATTATAAAAGACGTTTGGAATCGCTTAGTGCGAATTCGTGGAATAGCAACAAGGTAAGGATGGTAAGTTGCAGTGCGTCTGGATGTCCGATGGTAGAAGGGGGCCGGTGGAATGAGGTTGTGGAGCTCTTGGGCACATTCACCGAAGTACAATCTGTAGAAGACCGACAAGCAGGCAACCTTGCAACCTCTAACCTTGGTTATTGTACTCACCATATTTTTGAGTTTCAAACATCAGTAAGAAACGGAACCCTTGTAGGATCACTCTCACGCGGGTGTCTGCCTGTCCGTCGGCCACAGCCAATTTTCTCCGAATCTACGGAACCGAATCGGTTGTTTGATACAAATATTATGACCTTATGTGACCCAAATACGGAATCGTTACGTAAATAAATACATTTTGAGTATGGGTCGCTTTTGGGGACAAACCAGATATTTAAAAGAAACTGGCCAAGTGCGAGTCGGACTCCCGTGAAAAGGGTTCCGAACAGATTTCTTTTTTTAAAATGTTATTTTAATACTACAGACTTTTGAAATTTCTTTCCTGTATTCTTTAGGTATAAAACTATGATCTACATTTTTTTTTTTCAAAATTTTACCCGATCTCTTTATCCCCTTAGTTGTACCCAAAGATTACAGGAAAACATATACCTAAGTAGTCTTTCGTTTTAATAGAGCATGAACAAAAATAAAATTTGTTCGGACCCTCGTGCACGGAAGTCCGACTCGCACTTGGCCAGTTTTTTTACCTAGGAATCACCTCATCCCTACGGTCACAGTCATATGATATACCGCTTACCGGCTATTCTGGACAATATCGTCTTCAACAGCACTGTCAACGCTTTTGTTCCGTTACTTAACTTAAGTCTTGCGTATTTAACTCAGATTCCTAGATAGTTAAAACGTATGCCTATCAATAGTAAAAAAAACAACGAGTTGCACTGGAGTTCCAGCAGAAGTGAAAACTTGAACATTAACGTTGAACATTTTTTAATTAACCGTCTTACGAATTTTCGATCAGGTCACGTGCCTGACGTCTTACGAATTTTCGATCAGGTCAAGTGTCCTGATGTCTTACAAATTATCGATCGGGTCACGTGTCCTGACGCGAGTTTAACATTTTATACCCATCCCAAGAAAAGTGCTCAACGTTAGAGAAGCTTTCACTTCAAAAAATTGCATCATGGTATATCCTCTCATAGACCTTAAATCTATGTTCTCATAGATATACATAGATTTAAGGTCAGAAATCCGACCAAAGGGAGTATAAATCCTCTCCATGTACACAAAACACATATTCAGTAACATGCACCTATAAACCAGGGAACATTCCCGTAAGCCGTAACCACGATAATCCGTGATTGACACTCGCGTCCTATCCCATCCCAGCCGAACGTTTGTCGGACCCCGTATTAGTGGCCTACACTGATCACAATTTAGTTTTAATCCCCTAGTCCCAGCCATTGAGTGAGAAATCTTTGAAGAAGTGACAATCACCTGTGTTGATACTTCTTAGAGTTCCAAAACTTATTAAAATCGAAATTAGAATTTATGAAAATAAATATGTCAAGATTTTAAAAACAAATTATGATATTAGATTAAAATATCAAAGATTATACATAAAAACGTCTTAGATTAAAAATGTCTGGATTAAATAAAATCAATTAAGATGTCCTAAAATAAATTAGATAAATTCAATCTAATCAAATTAAAAGGACACAGGTCAAACCAAATGAAATAAAATAAGAAAAAATGACCCATTTCAAATTACAACTAGTCAAATTAAAATGTCCTAAGTAAAATTACATTATATGAAATAAAATGAAAATCACAAAATATAATACAATTAAACAAAATCATTATTGTTGGAGTGATACATCAAAGGTCCTCCGCCTGAAAGTGCTTATACAATTTTCTTTTGAAAGAGTTAGGAGTGTCGTGATTTATGTCGATATCAGTTTTGTGGTAGGAGAGTAACCCAGGTTCGTTTTGCGCGAAGATTGGCCAAACTGGATGTAGGTCTGGGACCGTGGTAATCCACTAGGGATAGTAAAAAATACTCTCGACAGAAGGTCAGTATTTAGCTTGGATGTCACCAAATTATGAAGGAAGCAAAGATCCAGTACTTTGCAATTGAATTGTAATTGGTGAGGCTTTGAAATTTATAGTGAATAACACGGTCTTTGTAGGATCTCAATTGATTCACAGTATAATCCTCAAAGGATAAATGCTGTAAAAATCATTTTCGGACTCGTTCAATTCACTGCTTACTTTAATCAACTAAAAAGTGAAAATACGTCATTAATTATTCGTAAATGTTGGTGTTGATGTTAGCATAGCTTCTTCACATCACAGTTCATGCCATATATCTAACTATTTCAAGAAAACCATAGTATATATATTTTTTTCCAGGGAAGTATTTTTTTTTCCTAGTTGAATACTTAATAAACCTAGATAAATACTTTCTAAAAAAATTAGACTAACTTGCTTTTGCCCGCAACTTCTTACGCGAGTATCCAATTTTTTGCCATTCCCGTAAAATATCGTAAAATCCTCTCTCAGTGCTCTTTTACGGAGTGCAGAAAAAGAGTCTTTTTTTAACCGACTTCCCAAAAAGGAGGAGGTTCTCAATACGGTTGTATTTTTTCAAATGTTTGTTTTAACTCCGTCATTTATGAACCGATTTGTTTTATCTGAAATGATATATTTGTCGATTGTTCCTATTTAAATTTAAACAAAATCGGTTAGGAAGTTTGGATTTGAAATCGAAATAGCTGGAATTTGTTTGATTAGATGATGGTTTTTTGTCATACAAGTAATCGAAATTGCGTATTTTGCTTTCCTGCGATTTTTCAGTGATGTTAGGTGTGGAGGACCACTAAAAAGTGAAAAAGAAAAAGCGTTTTACAAATGACTTCCAAATAAAAAAAGAAAAAAAAACTTTAATTTCGGAAGGTGGTGTCATAATACGAAGAAACTAACAAAAACCACTGATTTCCGAAATTAACGGTATTTTTAACTTTGTAGTGTTTTTTTTTTTGGAAATCGGTTGTATTTTTATATAAAACGTATACAATTTATTGATACAACTACTGACACATTAGAAAAGTGTCCCTATTTTAATTCAACCAAATTCATTTATTCATCAAGTAACTATGAGTTATTTGTTAGTAAAAAACTTGATTGAGATAATTTTAATATATCATATATTATACACGTTTTAATGACGAAAGAAAAAGGTATATATAGTCGCTAACCTTGTTTTTTCCTGAAAATGCTTGATTTCAAATGAGTGTCGCATCTATAAATTCTTAATCTGTATCCTCGGTAACAGGGGTGAGTGGTTTGGATCGTCCGACGCGAATTTACTCGGATAGTCGGATTTATTAGTCCATGGACGCTGTTGATTTGACAAGCAATTGTCAATTAAATTGGGTCCTAGGTAGAGGCATTAAATAAAAATTTTTGTTTTTATTGCGGAGCTTAATCCATAACGCTGCATAGTAAATTCAATCGTGTTTGTTTGTTATGGGTTTGCGCGTGACTCTAGTCTCAGGTCAGAGGTGACAAAGACAAAGTCGACGATGGAGTGAGCTTACCTAGAAGAAGCGTGTTCACTCTAACTTTGAAGAGATTAGGGTTGAATATGTTCGGAAATACAGATGCAGGTAGAGAATTCCACTCATTTGCTGCGCGCTTTAACCGCTCAACACCCGGGGGCACGCCCGCGTGCCATAAACTGTTACAACCGTTAAAACCCGATGGCACGCCGGCGTGCCATGGCGAAATATGCGGTTTATTTAAAAACGCATGGTCTTATTTCATGTGGCAAGGTTTACACACTTGCGGGATGATATTCTCGTTCAACTAAGCTATTCCAATTTTAAAAATATATGATGGTATCATTGAAATATTTTTTTTAAAAAACAAACGCTTACTTTGTCTCTGGAACGTCGATGACGGTCGACTTTTTGTTTATACTTTGTTTGCATGTAAATTATTTTATGCTAAGTGTACGAATATTTATTTATGAGTAGCTATTACATCGTTTTACATAAATGTTTGCACGAAATACATCAAAATAATACTTTTTCGGCCATTGAAACATTACGTGTGAATGTCAGTCGCCATTCTTGCAATTAAAATGATGAAATTGTTTTTTTTTTGGAGTATAATCAACGTTTATGTGAATAAATAGTCGTACAAGTAGTTATTACATAGTTTTGCACAATGTATTTACCATTTTACTTCATAATTTGACTTGTTTTGCCTAAGAATGTACCGTGAAAAACCGTTATTTTTTTTTAGGTGAATTCAGAGGTTTGTATCTTTATTTTTTTTCATCAAAGTGAGTAAGTATTTATACTTATATGAAATTATAGCTCAATGTTGTGTAGGTTTGGTAAATATTCCAATTCTGAAACCTAATATACTATGTGAAATTAGCTAATACAAAACACATCGCCGCTTAGTTCTCTCTTCAAGGAAATCTTATCATTGTACAATTATAGTGGCATATTCTTACGACATATAGCTAGTTTTCAATCAATAAAGGATTATGTAGTATCCTAGTAACATTTTTTTATTAGAAACTACTCAATATAACTAGGATGAGCGTTTACAAAGTCAAGCGTTTTATTACGCAATTTCATAAAAACGGCTCGACGGACGATGAAGTTTGATTATGAATATTATGAAAATTTTACATAGGACTGTCAAAAAAACGCTGTAATTAGATTATTTGTTTATTCATAATGTAATTTGCAAAATTTCGCATGGATTGCTACAGTAGTTTTATAAGAAATCGATAGAACAAGGGAACAAACAATATTTCAGCCTGTTCTCCGTTATCAACATTTATTTATAAATACCACTCTCATATTACAAGTATTGTATACATTTTATAGCATGGTCAGTTTATTCAAGAACCAAAAACAGTTTACAGTTTAAGATAAGAGCCACTCGAAACGTAAGCAAACCATTTTTTTTGTTAGCAGTCGTAGCGTGTCAAATTGCGATAAAAAGCGCCGGGCGTTGACAGATGTTGACGTTTGACGCGCCAGGGTTCTAGCGCCGGGCGTTGACAGATGTTGACGTTTGACGCGCCAGGGCTCTAGAGGGAAAGACGTTTGGAAACGCTTAGTGCAAATTGATGGAAAAGCAACAAGGTAGATGGTAATTTGCATTGCGTCTGGATGGTGGCAAAAGGGAGCCGGTGGGATGAGGTCATGAAGTTCTTGGGCACACTCACCCGAAGTACAATCTCTATAGAAGACCGAGAAGCAGGTATTCTTGTGGCGATGAGTCAAGCTATGAAGCTGGGCACCCACCAGTTTTACGTCATCAAAAAGCCTCTTAGCTCTGCGTTCTACGTACTCAAGTGCAAGGTACCAAGTCAATCTGCCAAAGCTTTCCCAAATATTTTAGAATCGGTTTTCAGGATTGCCAGATGCATCTGAATAATATTAGTATTTGAAGTACAAACCAGCAACTGAAACAGGTTACTTTGGTATATCTGGTTTTTAGATTTTTAGGTCTTTGGCTGCCTGTAACTACTGTAATAGATATTCAAAAATAAATTTTATCTAATGCTAGCTGACTCGCGCAACTTCGCCTGCGTCACATTTTCCAGTATTGCAACGCTCCCATTTGTCTTAGCGTGATGATATATAGCCTATAACCTTCCTCGAGAAATGAGCTATGTAACACTGAAAGAATTTTTCAAATCGGACCCGTAGTTCCTGAGATTACCCCCTACATACAAACTTACAAACATACAAACTTACCAACTTACAAACAAATGTTACCTCTTTATAATATTAGTATAGAATATCTCGTGTCTGAATGTTTGTTATCGAAAGTGCTCCTCGAAAATGGCTTGACCGATTTCAATGCATTTTTATGCGTATATTTAGCAGGACTAGTTCGTGGAATAGTTGGTTGGCAATTTGTTAAAAGACAATACAACGTTTGCCCGGTCAGATAGTAACAATATAGTAACCAAATTTTTGTTTTGTAGGTCTTTTAACCTACGGGAATCATGTTCATGTTTAGTTTTTCTTGAATAAATTGTATTTATACACAAAAAAAAAACAAAAGATAAACATTAAACTCTAAAGATGCCTGTCCATTTGCGCCGAGCGAGGCAGCGGAGCGGAGAAACGGAGAAATATAAACTAATCATATCAGTCAAAATATCAGTGAGTCACGCAGTCCAGAGTTTTGAAGCAATTCCATCGGTTAAAAATTCTCCGTTTCTCCGATCCGCTCCCTCGCTTCGCTGTAATGGAAAGGCACCCCAATAGATAATAACCCAAACCCTGCTTAAAACCTTTTTATCATCTCCATGTAATATTTGAATTATATAACATCGATTCAAGAGATCATAAATCAATTTTAAAAGCCCGAGGTCGAGCTTTTGACGTTTAATTAAATATTCGATTTACTTTGTCTACAAACTGGTAGCCATTATCCTTTTAAAAGCTTAAGAGCAATATTTAGAGGTAAGTACATCAAAAGAACGTTCGTAATGTTCACTGGAATTTTATCGTAATTACTATTTATAATCGTGTCTTGTCTGTTCAACGGTTGATTAATATTTATATTTGCTTATGTATAATATACATAACAAATAAAGTTATATATTTAACCAACTTTTTCAAAAAGGCGGAGGTTTTATGTTCAGTCAGGTGTATTTTTTTTTTTTCTTTTATGTATGTTCATCGATATCTCAGCCAATTGTGGATCGATTTTAAAAACTCTTTATTACTTGAAAGCCTATACTTCTGAGGTAGTCGCATTGTCACCAAGACAGAATCTGGTGATGGAATCCCATGGAAATTGAGGGAAACCCTCGAATTTTATAGGCACATACAATGTTTTATAAATACCTTTTTAACACAATTCAGATATCTGTGCCTGGTAATTATAACCTCATGTTGCTGAGCTCATGCATGCATGCTCATGATCTGAATATGGGATCCCATGAAAAATGTTTGTTTAGCGATATTTGCTCATTTCAATTTGGTGAAGATCTGATGAAGAACTTCGGAGGTAGGCAACGGAACTCTTCAATAAATGATAGCAAATGGATCGAGATTGTTCATAACATAACATCACACCGGTACGCTGTGAATGGGTACGCAGCGCAGGTAAAAGTGAAAGATAAAACACTACTTTACAAAAAAAAAAAAAATACAACCGACTTCCAAAAACAAAACACTACAAAGTATAAAATAACTTTAATTTCGAAAGTCGGTGTCAAAAAACGGAAAATAACCAAAAATTCTGCCTTTCGAAATTAAAGTTACTTTGTAGTGTTTGTTTTTGGAAGTCGGATGTATTTTTTTTTTTTTGTAAAAAATTTTAATCTAAAGCTAGTTTAAAATAAGGCGTCGCGGCAGACCACGCAGAAAATGGCAGAACTAGTTGGACAACACTAACCATAAACGGAAACGGCTGGGAGTCATAGCTTAGGGGAGGTCATGGCCTGGCAGCTGGGTAATACAATGTTATAGTAACAGTATTCAAGCTACTAAAACAACATACAAAGAAAACATCCACACCGAAGATACAATTCATAGCTCAGCCGATTTCCACACAGCACAAAAAAAATGCTGAGCGGTGACCGTTTTACGTGGAGGTGACGCATATTGTCCCGATTTTTTGTTATTTTTTAGTGTAGTAAGTGTTGTATGATTCCTATGCGTCATGCTTGGCGTGAATAAACTATTTTTCTTTCTTTTCTTTCTTACACACACACAACATACACCAAACAAACACACTTACACTTCACACTTTTAATTTAATTTTTAATCTTTAATTTGTATAATAACATCACTCTTATTGGCAGTATCATTGTAATCTTCAAATCCCATCATGGGAACTTGGGCTGGCGAACCTTAATACAGGTTACTATGTAATCTAGCTAGGACGCCAGGAGTCGCATTAGTATTATCTTATACCTAAATTGGCTAACCTATCTCTTGTAACTGCAGACTGTACCACACTTTTTGAAAATAAATAATAAAAAGAAACGATTTTGGCGAACGCGACCGCGCCTGGCGACGCTGACTGAATTAGCCTATGCGCGTACTGGTGACTGTTTTGTCCGCGTGTTCTATAGTTATGCATACAAAACAGTGGGTCGTGGTCGCATGTTATTGTCGCATGTCGCGGTCGGGCGTCGCGAGTTTTCAGAAGTGCACTTTGAGAGGTAGACAGAAATTAATGGCGCTATTTAATCTGTGGTCTAAATTACATCCAGCCAACGCGTCCAGCCGGTCGATTCTGTAAACATGTCGTAGTGAAGGCGTGGGTCAAGTGATCACGAAATGAGCTGTCAAACCATACAAACAAGATGGAATGACAGCTCAAATGTCGTTCACTTCACTTAAGTGAACACGGTGAGATGTCAACAGAATAGACCGGCTATTTGACGGGAGATAAGTTCGCTCGTTGACTCTAGCTCTCGATATTTTGGAATGTATACCATTCCAAAGTAACCTATCCGTGTCGGGGTGCGCTAAGCTCCCAGTGCCCTATGTTCTGCTACTTGGTTAGGCAAGTCATTAAACGATATTGAACCAAGTCATTTGCCTAGCTGTTCAATTTAATTTGAGAGAGACCCTGTCGTCATCAACTGGGCACAGATCCTTAGTTGCTACTGAGATCCAAATGGCAAATTACCTAACCTTAACCTACAAAAAAAAAACCTAAGCTAACCAAAAGAAAAGACGAATGTGATGTCACGCCGTAAAAAGTTTAAGCACCACCACCATGTGTAAGAAGCCAGTGCCTTTTTTTTGGATGGCTCCTCCCACTTTGGGCGAAGCAGAAAGGAGTGTCAGACTCTTACTGACTAAAACCCATCCGTGTTCCTCCTAGTGCCCTTTGCGTTCCAGGGCCGCGGTAACCGTGTCCGGAGAGTACCTCCGTCAGGCTGAGGGTGAGGACGCCGTGGCGCCGCTCCAACCACTCCTCAGAGAGGACTGACCACCGCAATTGTGGCGTGCCTAAAGTAGCCAGTGCCGGCGAGGGCTGTGGAATTTGGTCTAGGCAGTCACTGCGGCCCTAGAACGCAAAGGGCGTTATGAGGAACACGGATGGGTTTTAGTCAGTATGAATTTGACACTCCCTTCTGCTCCGGCCAGAGTGGTAGTAGTCATTTATTCATTTGATGATGTTCCCATCGTTCCACCCAGGAATCATCCTTATTAATTTAATCAATTAACTCCAAAACACGCACAAAACTATTCAGATACTTTAATTACATGAATGTATAGGTAACAACTTAAGCAGAATTTCGTTCCGTATCAAAACCCTGTTTGTTATTGAACTAAACTAAAACGAACTATCTAGCTAGCGTTACAAGTCACTTGGTAACTACGTGCGTTTGCACTGATATTCGGTATCGTTCCAAATTTTGATTTTAATAGTTTATTCACAATTAAGTATATCAAGATATCGTTCCAAAACAAAGCGATTGTATTTATTTGTACGGCAATACCGATCGCATCCCTTCCCTTTTTAGGGACGGAAATCAAACCCGAAAGGTCCGTCCGTGCGTCAATCCGTCCATCTGTCTGTTAGTGGGTTGAATCTCACAAACTAAAATTTACCATTTTATCTCCGAAACTACTGAAAGTATTTTCTCTTTAGCACCGCTTATTAACAATAAAACCCCTAAACCCATTAGACAAATGCCCGCAACTATTTAAACAACATCTTAAAAAATACCTGATACCCAAATGTTAGATCCGCTTGACCGACCGACAGTCACGCGTCTGAACAACGCTTAATATGACGTATACCGCCCACCAGTCACGGAGATGACTATCGTGCAAATAACGGATCTGTGGTCAAACTATGTCCATTTCTGTCTAACAAACGATATTTTGTATCATTTTGCTCTTTTCCACTCGAATCTTTATACATTTCTACATGCTAAAAATACGAAACACGCCACGGGCGAGTCCATTTTTAAAAAGAAATTAAATTTCAAATTCAGTTTGTGGTATGACGCGAGTTACGTATCACGTAGCTGTCGAATAAAAGTGTTTATTATGTTGTTTGTGAGTTTTGTGATGTGAATTAATGATTTATTGGTGAAATGTGCTATAGTTAATGTGTGTGCAAGTGAATTTCAACATTTGGGTAAGTTAAATTATGTTTTTGATTCTTTTTCGTAACCCTTGTTACACAAGGCGTCCATGTCGTCAGAACGCTATCGTAATTTATTAATTATTAAGTCTAGCTACTTGTTCTGACTAAAAAGTAATTATTATCGCATTTTATGTTTACTGGGCAATAGATTTCAGCCAAAACATAAACAAAATAAACGAAATTTACGTTATGATTAGAATTTTTGTTCAGTGGGTCGGGATGTAAACAATGCAAAATGGCGGGAAATGGCTAATGTTTGGAGGTAGATTTACGCTTATATATTAATATTTTTGTACGGTGGACTATGTTGTTTGTTATTTATCGTTTTTTAGATATAACCCAGCTACCCATACAAGTCATAAAATATATATGTTATCGATTTACTTTTTAAATTATTCCTGTTCAAAGTTCACATAATGTGTTTTTTTCACCAATAATCAATGTTTACAAATTAATTAAAAAATAGAGAAACTAACCGTTATCAAACACTTTACGTAAGTAGAAAAAGCCGTTTCTCAGCTTATGAAAAAACAAAACAGTTAAGTGGTCTCTGTAATAGGAGGCGACTAAAAAATGTTTACGTAAACACAAACATCTGGCGCGCAGCTGCCCGCGCTTTTATATTTGAGCCCGGGCGGTCGACGTCATCACGTGACATGTGCTCGGGTCGGTCAAGCGGTCCGAACAATAAAAATAAACAATTAATACAAAAACCAACTTTTAATTATATACAAAAAGTTTATAATTAAAATAGGTATATATTTTAGACTCATTCTTACGCGACAGCTTTTTTTTTACTTTGTTATAATTGTTAATAGAATAACTCATGAGGATATTGAATATAATACAATAAATACTTCTTATTTTTTACACCTTCTGAGTAATAAATAGGAAGGAGCTCGTGGCTAAATAATAATCTTCTAGGTTAAGGTGGAAGCGCCAGGGTAGCCCGCGAAATTCAAATATTTTGATGTTTTTTGCAATTTGCCGGTCAGTGTGAAGCTGTATGTTAAATAAAATACAATTCGCGGCCGTAACGCATATTTATCTAAGGAATTATACCCATTTTAATTATCAATATAACCATCTAAGTTCATACAACTCCATTGAATGACTTTTTCACGAAATTACATTCAATCGAGTTCTATGAACTTAGAGGGTTATATTGATGATTCAAATGGTTATAATCCTTTAGATAAATGCTTTTTACAATCGCGAATCGTATTCTGTTTAACATAAAGCTTCACAATGACCTGCAAATTGCAAAAAACATCAAAATATTTGAATTTCGCGGGCTACCCTGGAGCATCCACCTTAAGCAACGCTTGCCGAGATTGGTCTGTGAATGGGTGACCATCTTAACATACCGAGTTTCCTCCGTGCCTCAAAAAACACGTTAAGCTGTTGGTCCCAGCTGTCATTTGAAGACCTTTAGCAGTCGTTATGGATTGTCAGAAGCCAGAAAATCTGACACCAGTCTTGCCAAGGAATACCGTGTTACCCAGTTATTTATTTATTTATATATACTTTATTGTACTTACATCAAATGAAAAATGAAAAGAAAACTTAAACTAACAAAACATACAATAAATTAGCGGCCTTATCGCATTTCGCGATCTCTTCCAGGCAACCTGGAATGGATAGAGAAAGTCTGGACACTAAATGGGGTTGCACTTGGTGCAAATATACAGATAAGCTATCTGTTGCAAAGACAAAAAGTAGGAAATACAAAATACCAAAATAGATACAATAATACATACATATTAAATTATTAAATATAACAGAAAAAAACACAGACAGACATGTTTAGTATTACTCCCTACGTCTCTATTTACTCTGTTCTAACGATACTCATTACTCAGAAGTTCATCATCTGCCTGCCTTTTCCCAACTATATTGGGGTCGGCTTCCAGTCAAACCGGATTCAGTTGAATACCAGTATTTTAAGTGGAGCAGCTGCCTACAGACCTCCACAACCCATTGGCTGGGTAACACGGTATTCCTTGGCAAGACCTCTGTCAGACTTACCGGCTGGCTGACCATCTCTCTCTAACTGTCCGTACGACTGCCAAAGATCTACAAATTATAGCCTGGACCAAAACCAAGGAGTTTTGACATGTCAAGATGGTCACCAATTCCATTCACGGACCAACCGCGGCAAGACTTGCTTAACCTTGAAGATCAAACTGTGTGGCTGTTATTATTAAGCCACGACCTTTCATATTTTTATCAACCAAATATCTTTCCGCAAATCTTCATAAATAAGAACTAAACACAAAAGAAGTTCGAAACTACCAACGTAGAAGCACGTAGAGAGTCGTTCCACGTTCATAATTACAAAGACGGCACGTCACAAAATGAAGCCTCCTGCTTTCCTTCTTACATATTATATGAAAAGGTTTCCAAAGGTCAGCAAATTTTAGCCTTTGTGATGAACTAAGGATGCGAGTACTTTTTTATTCGATAGTTGTAATATAATTTCGGTTATTCAAATTCAGTAACAAAACACATAGTCTGAATCTGGTCTAGATGATCAAGAGCGAAAGGAATGATAGCATCATCGCCTTAAAAAACAGCCCTAGGGGTCACTATGGTTTTTTTTGGGACAAGCCCGCCACACATTCCCAACCACTACAACTCCTGAAAGCCATTTCCACTTCCCTCCTTATCAAGCAGGAGACAGATTTGAGTTAGGCCAATAGGCACCAAGGGACATATACAACTGGGTTAAGCCCAGTTGCCAAGCACCACGGATTATATTATTAACACTGCTATTTTAATTCCAGTAATAGGTATGGCAAAATTGCCTGAACGCACGGAAATTGGTTCTAGTTTCTACAAGGTCCGTATAGTACCCCAGATGTAACCTGAATTCTATCTAACATAATATTACGTTCAGTCTGCCAAAGAATACACTCCTATAAGACGTGATGTTTAATGAAAGGTTTGTCATTTCTCTCACAAAGAACTGCTATACGTTGTGTCACTTCCTATAGATGAAGCAAAGTGTAGGAGCTACAACCTTCCGGTTACTTCTAGGCAAGCGTGCTTCATCTTCGACCATATCATCGAATGCTAAGTACCAATATCGATTGTGTAGTCGATTTCGAATACAAAATAAAGACGATCCTCGACTGACGAAATGTTTCGGAATATTGCGTCGCTACGGCAGTCAATGAAGCGAAATTCGAGTCACGTTTTGTACTAAATCCTAACCGCATGATGCCATTACTAAGCGTCTGCCTACAACTTCCAGCGGATAGTGTCTGGGAATAAACTGAAGATCTATTGAAAGAAAGAAATGGAGCTGGAAAGGTCACCGATTGGTATGGTCATAAAAGTTCGTGGATATACAGAAAAAAATTACTTGAAACCAAGACATATTTTATTTTTCATGAGGTTGATATCGTTATTTCTTTAGGTAATTTAATTTGGCCGATATCTCATCATCGTCATATCAGCCAATTGCCGTCCACATCGGAACGTAATCTCCCCCAAAGAGCACCATACCGGTCTTGAGCAAACCGCATCGCTGGCCGATACCTGTTCTATGTTAAACTATGGATTTTCTTCCTCGATCATGGATTTTTTCGTATACTTTTTGTTTTTTTGTGTATTTTTATTCTAAGAACAGAATATGTTATATTATATTCCTTAAAATTTATTCTAGTTAAGCTAATTCTAGGTAAGACGTTTAATAGCTATGGATCGTAGATCACGTACTTCTGTTAATCTCAAACATCCCATATTTTTTTTACTTTTTTCTTAATTGAATCATAACCTATTGAGAGGCAAAAATAACTCTGTCGCGACACGTAAAAAAACTCGAATTTTACGGTTTTGGAATTTAAAAAATCTTTCAAGTTCTGAAATATTTGGAATTTATTGTAACTCGCGTTTTAAATATTTCAGTGAAGGTCTCAATATTAAAATTGAATATATTTTTGTGCTTCTCTGACATTTTAAATACCCTCTTGAAAATTCTGGCCGCCTGGTAGATGCCTTAAGAGAATGACAGAGTTTTAAAAAATATATTTCATCTGTTAAAATAGAGGAGCTCGTGAATAACAGTCAGACGGGTCGATCTTTAAGGTTAAGCAACTCTTGGCGGGGTCAGTCTGTGGATGGGTAACCATCTCCGTGCCTCGGACAGTCGTTGGTCCCGGCTGTCATTTGAAAATCTTAAACAGTCGCTACGCACTATCAGAAGCTATAAAAACTGACTCCAGTCTTGCCAAAAATTACCGTGTTACCCAGTTAAAGAGTTGTAGAGGTCTGATACGCAGCCGCTCCACCTAAAATACTGGTATTCAGCTGACTATGGTTTGACTGAGAACTGACCCCAATATAGTTGAGAAACGGCTAGGCAGATGATGATAACGATTTGATCTGCTGAACTACTTTTTTGATAAGCGTTCTATTCCATCAGATGGCAGGTAGGCGTTGCGAGGATTTGTAGCAGCGCTGTTAAAATGTGTTGTTTATAGCACAGCTATGAGAAAAGCTTGCGTGTGATTTGTAACGGAATCTATAAGCTGTGTGCGGAAGCTTTTTATAGGCACGCTTTTGACCACTATCTCACCTAATGGTAAGCGATGATCCGGTCTAAGTTGGAGCACGCTTGCCCAGAAGTAACCTATTCACTCTTGACCTGAAAGACTCCCAGGTTGTAGCTATCAGGAAACACCAACTCCGGCAGGGAATTCCACTCCTTTGCTGTAAGCACTATGAATGTGTTTGTGCGTGTTGTCCACCATGTACCGGTGATGCATCGCCGTTCGACTTGTAGTCCGATGATGGAACGGGCTTGGCGGGATTAAATTATGCAATTCCGTCGCATATTCCCCGAAAACCGACAGGCTAGCAACTCGGCTTCGATGGTCAAGACTTTGGAGCTTCGACTCGACGAGACGAGCTGAGTGTGGTCTATATTCTGTTCTACTAACAGCATAACTGCAATACATAAAAAGGGTAATTTCACTCATTATTGTGAACTACTTTAACTATATTTACCGAACCCCGAAATCGTGAAAAAAAAATAGTTCACTAAATTTTGTCGATTTATGCTCACGTTAATGTGTGGGACAGTCGATTTTTTTAGCAATTACAGAGTTGTAGCCATATTTAAATTTGTTTATGATGATTAAAATCCTTTTCTTGCGTTTTTTCTGTATGTGAAATAGTGTGAGACAGTTGATTTTTTTAGCGATTAAAGAATCGGTACTGTATCTACTCCTCTAGTTTTTTATGATGATGTGAAAATGAACTAATTTTCAGTTAATGCGTTTGTTCTGTTACACGTTGCAAATAATTTCCCGTTTTGTAATCTCGCCCACATTACTCGTCCGCGTCCTCAGCACACATTTCTTGCTGCGCTGTGCGAAAGCGAGAAATGCTCCGTTAGCAACTAAAATCGGCCCCATGAATTTAACAATGTCGCACATCTCTAGTAGAAAATCACCTCATAATCTAATTAACTACAGCAATACTGCCGTCTTAAGAAAAAAAGACGTAACTAAACAAAACGAATTAACCAATTTCCGACTTTAAGATCAAATGAATTAAGGTCGGCAATCGGTAATTTTGTTTTTGTTTTAATTTTTTTTTGTTTTGTGTAGCTACGGTTGTTTTCCTAATGACGGCAGAATACCTATATTCATCATCTGCCTAGCCTTTTCCCAAGTACATTGGGGTCGGCTTCCAGTCAAACCGGATTCAGCTGAAAACCCGTGTTTTACGTGGAGTGGTTGCCTACCAGTCCTCCACAACCCATTACCTGCAATGGGTAACACGATACTTCATGTCAAGACCGGAGTCAGATTAACTGGCTTCTGACAATCCGTAACGACTGACAAAGATCTTCAAATGTCAGCCGGGACCAACGGCTTAACGTGCTTTCCGAGGCACGGAGGAAATTCGAGATGTTAAGATGGTCACCCATCCACAGACCAACCATGGCAAGCGTTGCTTAACCTTAAAGATCGAGCCGTGCGGCTGTTATTCTTTAGCCAATATTATTGACCGTATGTTATTTCTCACTTCCAGTAGCGATTCAAACTGCTAACAAAACTAATTAAATCCACCTCACTGTTCAATCAACTGCAAAGAAATAAAATCACTAAAAGCACTCCTCTACGAAGGTATTTTCCCATCCCTAATCCGTATTCCTTTTCATAAAGAAAAATTCATTAAGAGCGATCGCATTTCTCAAAGGAAGTCTTGGCGATGTCTCAATCCTTCTCTGATAGGACCTCGAGTAGCCGTCGGAGTAAAGTGTAAGCAGCAAAGAGACTTTCTGTACGGTCGCCATGAATTATTGGAAGAATAGGATTTTGTTTTCACAAATATACAACCGACTTCTAAAAAAAAAAACACTACAAAGTAAAAAATAACTTTAATTTTGGAAGTCGGTGTTTTTGTTAGTTCTTCGTATTTTGACACCGACTTCCAAAATTAAAGTTATTTTTTACTTTGTAGTGTTTTTTTTTTAGAAATCGGTTGTATTTTTTTGTACAAAGTTTTTTATTTTTCACTTTTTAGTGGTGCCCCACACCTAACAACACCACTACAAAATCGCAGAAAAGCAAAATACGCAATTTCGATTATCAAAGAATCATCTAAATAGTCAAATTCCATCTATTTCGATTTAAAATCCAAAGTTCGTAACCGATTTTGATATCATTTAAATGGGACCAATCTGCAAGTATATCCTTTCAGATAAAACAAAAAAAAATCAAATCGGTTCATAATTGTCAGAGTTATGAGGTAAAAAACATAAAAAAACATACAACCGAATTGATAGGAGGTTATCAATTCGGTTGTATGTTTTTTTTTAATTTATTTTTTATTTTATTTCCTTTTTGGGAAGTCGGTTAAAAAGAGGGGAAATGAATAATTTTATTTATTCGTTGATTCATCATCTGCCTTTTCCCAACTATATTGGGGTCGGCTTTCAGTCAAACCGGATTCAGTTGAATATCAGTATTTTAAGAAGAGTGGCTGCCTACTAGACCTCCACAACCCATTAACTGGGTAACACCGTACTCCTTGGCAAGACTGGTGTCAGAATTTTTTCTGTCTTCTGACTATCCGTAACGACTGCCAAAGATCTACAAATGACAGCCGGGACCAACAGCTTTCCGAGGCACGGAGGAAACTCGGTATGTTGAGATGGTCACCCATCCACAGACCAACCTCGGCAAGCGTTGCTTAACTTAGAAGATTGACCTGTGCGGCTGTTATAATCTAGCCACGAGCTCCTCATTTTATTTATTCGTTGATTGATAGAGGGAAATAGTAGGTACTTTTGCCCACATTATGCCAGTTGTGTTTATATTCTTAGCGCCCTCCACACGTAAAGTTCGGACCGCGGGAAACAGCACGCGCCGCTCCATCCCTCGCTCCGAAAAGTACGTGTAGATGTGCGGGACTAACAGTCCGATCTGGCATATCAACGTAAGCGCACATCTCACAGTTTTACGCGCGCATCACGTATAAAAGTAAATTACAAAAATGGCGGTTTGGAGCGTCGAAGCTATCACAGAGATCATTCGTTTGTTCCGTGAACATCCGTGTCTCTGGAAGATAAAAAGTAAGGAGTATAGTATCAGGAATATGAGAAACAAAGCATATGACGAGCTCGTTGAATTTTGCAATTCAGTAGGTTTTGTTTCAGCTGACCGCGATTTCTAACTAACTACAAACTAAACTAACTACGATTTAAAACTAACTACAAATCCAGCTAACGCGATGACCAAACGATAGTCCATTTTTCTTACTACTGCGTAAAAAACTTTTAAAAGTTATAACGTTCCACGCGCCAGTCCAAACTGCAGTCCAAACGCTTGAAAATCAATTTACACGCACAGTTCGGAACGTTTGTCTAGATTATGTAAGTTTCGTCGGCAATCCAAACCGTGAATGCATTTTTTATCGTAATTAGCACAACAGTTTGATCCGCAGTCCAAACTATACAGATCTAACTGCGGTTTGGAATGCAGTCCAAGATGCGCGGTCCGAACTTTATGTGTGGAGGGCGCTAATGTTAGAAGACTCAAATTCAGTTAAGTGACTTTTGATATAGACCCGACAAGGAGATCTAAACTAGAACCCCATTCTCAGCAGTAACGCTAACAATAAACTGAAAAACAAGGCGCTCATTAGTACAAATCTCTCAAATAAAAAGAGAATAAATACATTTTTTTCGACGTATGTTAAGTCGTGTGTGAAAGCTAATCTCTGAAATCTCTGTGTCGATTACACTCAACGAAAGCTACACTATGAATGAGACTCCTTTTATATCCCGGAAAAAATGCACGGAGCTGGAACTAATGTCACGAGGAAATGTAGCAGCCAGTAATAGGAATTCAGAAATCTGATGGCATCTGTTGCTCCATGTATTGATAATGCGTATGTTTGCAGCACCTAATTGGGAAAAATCAAGACAGCGTTCAGTGTTCACACTTGCTCTTGACTCTAGTCTTGGTCAGAGATGACAGAGACAAAGTCTACGATGAAGCGAGCTTACCCAGAAGTAGCCAGTTCACTCTTACTTTGAAAAGATTAGGGTTGTAAGCATTTGGAAACACAGACGCAAGCAAAGGCTTCCACTCCTTTGCTGTGCGCATTATAAAAGATGTTTGGACTGATGTAACGAACGTGTAAAGCAATGCAACGCGCATTGCTTTACACGTTCGTCATAACAGAAACATGGTATTTTTTAACAGACTTCTTCAAAAAAGAGGAGATTCTATGTTCGGCTGTATGTATGTTCACCGATATTGCAGCCAATTGTAGACAGTTTTTTTCGAATTGGAGTGCCTGTACTCCTAAGATGATCCCAGTGTAACTAATTCAGAAACTGATGAAGGGATCCCATGATAATCGAGAAAATCAAATTTTATAGGCATACACAATGTTTTACATAAACTTTCTAACGGGATTCAGATATTTGTTCCTGGTAATCATCATCTCATGTTGCTGATGATGATGAAGGATCGATGGTATCCCATGAAAAATTTAATGTCAACCGATTTGTACGACTCCTTTTTGTAAGGAAAAGTATTTTCCCGGACTGGTCCCATTTCAATTTGTTGAAGATCTGATAAAGAGCTTCGGAGGTAGGCAACGAAACTCTTCAATAAATGATAGTAAATGAATCGGGATTGCTGAAAACGCACGTCTGTTTATTGTTTGCACCGGGTCAAGACATAACATACACCAGTTCATAACATAACATCACGGATTCACGGCGGTACGCTGTGAATGGGTAGGTACTAAAAAGTGAAAAATAAAAATCTTTTTTTACAAAAAAAAAACACTACAAAGTATAAAATAACTTTAATTTCGAATATCTATTCTGGTTATTTGTTCGTTTTTTGACACCGACTTCCGAAGTTTAAGTTTTATTATACTCTGTAGCGTTTTGTTTTTCGAAGTCGGTTGTATTCTTTAATGTTCCATTCACACCACCATTCCTTAAGATTGCCGAAATCGTGTCTACAGAGAGAGAGTGCTTATGGAGCAATTACAGATCAATTTGTGTTGTCAAAAAAAACTTACCCTGTATATCTATACTTTTATATAATATTATAAAGCAGAAGAGTTTGTTTGTTTGTTTGTTTGGTTGAACGCGCTAATCTCAGGAACTACTGGTCCGATTTGAAAAATTCTTACAGTGTCAGATAGCCCATTTATCGAGGAAGGTTATAAGCTATATATCATCACGCTAAGACAAATAGGAGCGGAACAGTAATGGAAATTGGACGTAGACGAAGTTGCGCGGGTCAGCTAGTAATATATAAATGTGCATTCCATAATACCGTACCATTACCACAAAAAATACACAATTTTGAATCCCAAATCTGGCAGCACCGATATACCCTATACGTTATCATAAACTTTTATGCCACGGTCTAACGCAACGCATCCGTACCTATAGCAAAAACGTTTTATGTTGAACCATAACAGTAACGCATTAGCAGTGAGTGGTTACCGTTAGCCACAGAGTACTCTATTCACTTTAATTTTACGAGTTACATCAACGTTTTAGGTTTAACTAATAAGGACTAACGAATTTTTGCTTTCTTAAATTGCGTCCGTTTTTATGGTGTAAGAACAGGAAGCGTCAATCAGAATATTATGAACAAAACAAAGATTTCTTGTAAAATTGAAATAAGCAAATATGCTCATAAAATAAAAAATACTGATCCAAATTAAATTATATTTTACGGACCAAATGGCAATTATGACGCATCGAACTAAAAAAGAATCACATCAATCGGATCAGCTAATTCACGTATTTTATGACGCGCCGATTAAGTTTTAGTGCAGTTCCAGTTAAGTTCAAGTTTGACTGATAAACGGTATTCTTGTAATCTTTGAACTGCGCGTAAGCTGCGCGTGAACTGCACGTCAACTGCACGACAGCCAAACTCTACCAAGCTTACTTAAGGTGGCAAGAAAAAATATTACTCACTAAATGATCGAATAGACTCGATTACATTTAAATGAATATGACGTTATTATAATATTAAGACGTAACCTTAAACTTATAAGCTGTCATTTTGACACGTCAAACAAATAATAGAATACCGATCATGTTGCGTTCCGAAGCACGCACCAAAGACGCGCAACAGTAGAATGCCGTTACTGCGCTCGCGTGACGCGAATTTGACGCGAGCGTGTCTGACAGCGGTAGAGAATACGAAAAGCGTTGTTTTGATCGAAACTTAACTTCAACTGCACTGTAACAACACTTATTTTACGTGAATTAGCCTACAGAAATCTTGGAGTAATCGGTGTACATAACTAAAAGATAAAACATGCCGAATTGAGAACCTCCTCCTTTTTTGGAAATCATTTAAAAACAAATTCTTGTAAAATAACTTTCATTGAGACACGAAAAGCTCAGTAAATATTAAACAGTGTGCAGCATAGCCAGAACGCTGATTCACTGGCCACCCCTTCTGTCGTTACTGTAAACTTTCATTATCTTATGCAGTGTAATGTAAGGCTGAACACCACAGTCTTAGATTTCCAAACAAATATTTTTGAAAGGAAATTATTGAAGGAAGCAATAAGACACCGTTTCCCATTTTGGATATAAATTAAGAGACACTAACAAATTTTGTAAAAAATATTAAATTCTCAGTTTTTGTGCAAGTTTGAAGCAAGGTCTAACGACCCCACCCACCCTAGTTTCAGAGTTTCTAAACCGCCTCAAGGGCCTCTGACATGGTTTATTTGTCGACCACCATTTGGCGGCCGAGACCACCGGCTTATTCTTGCCTTCCGAAGCACAAAATCGTCTTTTTAACAGACTGGAAAAAACTTTACAAAGTATGCTTCCTTTTGCTTTTTTTTGGAATTGACTACCGGGTCACAAGGCAAACGTCTAAACCAAAAAAAAAGAAAATCTAAAATGACACGTGTCCAATATTTTCCAAAAAGCATGGTGTCCCTACTAGGGGATAATAACGTTATTGAGTCCAGCGGGTGGCGGCCGGAGGACTGACCCAATCATCAGCTTTCTATGAACCAGAATTAAAACTATTTTGATTTTATTGGAATCTATTCTCTAGCAAAATAATGCATCGAAAAATATTTTAAGTGTACTGATGTTTTAAATTGTTAGTATAGTTTTTGACGACATGTTTGGCACCGTGGTTGAGTGAGTCGGCTGCTGCGCTGCGTGTCGTGGGTTCGATTCCCGCATGGAACAAAAATTTGTATGGACTACAGATAGTTGTTCCGGGCCTGGCTGTTTGTGTATTTTTATGTTTATAAACGCACTCATGATACAGGAGAAATTCCTAGTGTGGGGCAACGCTAAAAAAAATATATATACAAACAACATTTAAGAGAGCGGTAGACGCGATGGAAACGTTCTAAATACGCAATAAAAACTTTGAAGTAGTTTTAAAAAATATGACATACAGTGTGAGTTACACAGTCATAAAATATAATACGTAGTAGGTACCGTTTATGATGGGACTTAATAATTTAAAGGGAAATATCTAATGGAAACGATAACTAGGGAGTTTCTTGTCCATCCTTTTCCATAAAAATCTACTTTTGCGAATAGACAAGTAGTCATATTTTTTTCATTTTTTCACTGCTGTTATGTGTGTTTGTGTGCGTTTTATTGAAACAAATAAAAACTTTTAAGGAGAGGAGCTCGTGGCTAAATAAAAAGGGGATAAATATAATGACCACCATAAAATGCTTTGATACCCTTAGTTTTGTAACCAAAAATATCTACTAAACACCAGAAAAATAAAGTCTAAAAATATAATAGTACCAGCTATTTTAGTCACGACTCCACTTTAAATTGTATTCGACCACCAAATTTAGTAAATGATCACCAAATCTTAGCGAGCAAATTAATATTCAGTTAGTATAATATTCAAATTCTATAGTAACGTGTCTGCGTCAGATCCCCTCTATGGCTGGTGAAACATGTGGGTTAGGTTAGGTTAGAACCATGACCGTTAGCGCGACGCCAGATTGGTTTAATTTTGGTGATCATTTACTATTTTTGGGTTACTCATGATTTACTTGGAGTCATTTTACTTAAATAGGATAGCAAAGTGTTAAAACTTTGGTTATAATTTTACATTAAAATGCGAGTTTCATTTTGGTGATCATTTACTACTTTTGTCTGCTATTTGTTACTATATCTGGTGGTAAGTTAAACATAAGTCAAATAAAAACAGCCGCACGTGTCGATCTTTACGGTTAAGCAACGCTTGCCGAGGTTGGTCTGTGGATTGGTGAGCAACTTTACATACCGAGTTTCCTCGATGAGAAGAAAGCACATTAAGCCGTCGGTCCCGACTGTCATTTGTAAATCTTTGGCAGTCGTTACGGATTATCAGAAGCCACTGCCAGTAAATCTGACTCCAGTCTTTATTTTATTTTTATTTTATTTGGGAAAACAAACAATCGTACAATGTATATTATATAATATCTAGAAACACATTCAGTCTTACCAAGAAGTACCGTGTTACCCAGTTAATGGGTTGTGGAGGTCTGGCAGGCAGCTGCTCTACGTTAAATATTGGTATTCAGCTAAATCCACTTTGACTGGAAGCTGACCCAATATAGTTGGGAAAAGGCTAGGCAGATGAGACTTTGACTTTTGAAGCCACGTGAGGAGCAACCGTGAGTGAGAGGTGAGTATTTTTGGAAATATCAAATGAAAGGGGATGGGAGCTTTGTATCGCGATGACCGATATCTACGTGGACAATGCCGCGGGTAATGTAATGTAATGCAACTCGATTTTGTAATGAATATCAAACAAATTTTATCACAATACCAGGAACACATAACAATAGCTCCAACCACATATTTCATTATACAATATTGTGTCGGAATTAATACTTTCAATGCGCTCAGTTCTGCACAATAATACTGATATCCGTGCGGTAATATGTGAATGGAATACCATTATTTATTTTTATTGTAGGTACAATGTCACTTACTTCAATGAATAGTAAAGTTCCATCTAGATTATTCGATTTTAAGCAGCATTCCAACTACAAAGATTAGTCTTGTTCGTAATAAATTGAACAACAATGTTTTTTTTTTTGGGATTTTGTAAAATCATGTTTGCAACTTTGACAGGTTAGGTCTTAGGAAATAGATAGTTTTTCAAGTTTTGGATTATTAGTTCTAAACAGTGCATCCTAAGAAAAAGAAGAATCGGTACACTTTTGAAGTTAACAAAATAAGCTACAATTTGAGAGAAATAATAGTTCAATAGGTCTTGAAATACACCTCATCAAACACTGGTCTTCTTTCCAAAAACCGGTCAAGAGCGAGTTGGACTCGCGTACCGAGGGTTCATGAAGATGTTTTGCTTGTTTTTATTTGCTAAATTCCTAAAGTTTGCCTTTAGTTCAAATATAAAAATCCTTTGTAGATATATCAGAAGCGAGGGCCAGAATATAGCATTTTTTTAAATAACAGGCCTATCTCTTTTCCTATAAATAAATGTTATTTCTTTCTTATTCGCAAAATAGTTGAACAAACGTCAACTAAAACTGCACTAAAGTTCAAGTTGATCGATAGCTTTAGTAGTTCTTGAGATATCTAGCTGTGACAGACGGACAGACTTAGTCACACCACAAGGGCTTTTTTTGACCATTTTAGTTATTGGTATCCAGGTACCCTAAAAAGAAAGATTGAGAGCATAATGCTGCCAGGTGACCAAAATGTAGTCGTTCTTCACAAAGAGCTTTGCAACATGTGAAACCTCTAATTTAGAATGAAAGTACCTTTTAAATACAGCCAGGAAGCCAATACGTATATAATAAAACGTATGCAATTCAGAATTCGATATTAAGCCTCTCTTGTCACATTGGGCTTGATTTACGTGCGCTTGGTAAGTACCAGTATCTCTGAGTCTATATCCTAATGTGAAGAACCTGCAGTTGATTATGGTACCCTGGTACATTCAGATAGTTTGGATGTAGAGAGCTGGCGAGTCTGACTTATTATAGCAGTATGATGAATTTATTGTTCTAATAATATATTATATAAAATATAAATCTCGTGTCATGGTGCTTGTTATCAAAATTTTTCAAAATGGCTGAAACGATTTTTTCATTTTTTTTTTTGTATATTTGGTAGGTCTGAGAAAAGGGTCGTAGGCTATTTTTTTATATGGCACTAGCTGACCCGCGCAACTTCGTCTGCGTCACATTTTCCATTAATTCTGCGCTCCTTTTTGACTTAGCCTAATGATATACATATAGCCTATAACCTTCCTCGATAAATGGGCTATCTAACACTGAAAGAATTTTTCAAATCGGACCAGTATTTCCTGAGATTAGCGTACTCAACCAAACAAACAAACAAACTCTTCTGCTTTATAATATTACTAGCTGACCCGCGCAACTTCGTCTGCGTCACATTTTCCATTAATTCTGCGCTCCTTTTTGACTTAGCCTAATGATATACATATAGCCTATAACCTTCCTCGATAAATGGGCTATCTAACACTGAAAGAATTTTTCAAATCGGACCAGTATTTCCTGAGATTAGCGTACTCAACCAAACAAACAAACAAACTCTTCTGCTTTATAATATTATAACTCAGAGGTTCTCAGATTTTGTTGTGCAAGGCGTTGCGAACGTTCGACACTCGACTCTCGAGCGCGTACCAGAGAGTGTCTCTGATTTTGTTCAGCAAGGCGTTGTGAACGTTCAGGTGAAGATTCTCCCATACGGCGTATTCTTGCTGCCCGTGCTTGAGAACTATGTTTAGTAAGTTGAGACCTGGCTCTCTTAGGCATTTTCAAATGTTTAAGAAAATGTTAATAGCGTGTAATATTCTAGCTCTGAAAAGAACTGTTGGTTAGCCTTGAAAAGAACTGTTGGTTAGCCCTGAAAAGAACTGTTGTTTGGCTCTGAGAAGAACTGTTGTTTAGCTCTGAGAAGAACTTTTGCGTAGGTATAGTTCTAAGAACGAAATCTAAAAAAAACGCACGAATATTATTAGACTTCGCGCACGACCGCTGCGTAGGGAGCCGACCTCGCGTCTGAGCCACGCGTGTACCTTAAGTAGCCTCCACACTATTCCCGAAGTTGATCGAAGTTGAGCGAATACGATAGTGTAGAAGGGCACTTCGCTTCGCCCCGGGCGACTTCCAGTTGTTGTCGGTTTTTGCGCCCGAGTCAAAGGACTCGAAGTTCGAACACGAAGCGTCTGTCCACACTACTCGGCTCACTTCGGTTCGCGTCAGCCATAGTAAATACGCAGGAATTGTATTTTGCGAGAGTACACATTGCAACGGCAGTTGCCACATGAACGTTATCCATTATGCCTATCGTGAGGGGAACGGGGGAACGGGCGACTGAGCTCCTCGCGAAGTTGCTCGAGTGTGTGGACACCTACTTCGGAATTCGGTCAACTTCGGAGAGCACTTCGCCTCGTGCAACTTCGGAGTAGTGTGGAGGACACTTTATTACTCATAGATCTAAACTCGGGGTCCCGCACGCGCACCCGGGGGCCTTGGTGACGTCCACTTCGCAACGGGCCGTGCAGCAGAAATCGTAATATTTTAATTTCGCCATAACTTCAAAACCAAACGTCCGATTTTAATCATTCAAAGACCAAATATTATCTACATAAACTGTAATTAGTGATGAAATACTTTATTTTGATAAGGATTAATAGCATGAGTAAAATAAACGCGTTTAAATATAGTCCAAAAAAAAATCAAGATTTTTAAATATAAAAGTGGTTGTTGTGCCTCACTCGACATAGATAGGTATAGTATGTCGCGGACTTTTTTGTAGATATTTATAAGATCTACAATTAATTAGTGGTTCTATCTTTTATAGTTTAGGCAGCGTACGCAAAATAAGTAACTTTTCTGGTTGATTTTTACACCTTGTGTCTGAAAAACCCAAATATCTTACGGAACCCTATTTTTTTCCAAAATAAAATATAGCCTATGTTACTCGTGGATAATGTAGCTTTCGAATGGTGAAAGAATTTTTAAAATCGGTCCAGTAGTTTTTGAGCCTATTCATTACAATCATATCATATCATAGTGTAGATAAAAAAACGTTTGCCGGGTCAGCTAGTATTAAAATAATAATAAATTCACTTTGGTTTCACAGTTACTGTATTGTGGAGTTCAGATAAGAGTGAAATCACCAACATTTCAGTCAAAAAACGTAAGCTTGACATAGACCTGCCCACAATTGACATAAGCAAAAAATACCGGTATTCAACATACTTTGCTACATCCAACATAGTTTGGAAAAGTTTATTAAACAGTTTTAGGTATTGACTGCGTAGGTAAAAAATTAAACGACAAAAAAAAAAACAAAATGTATTTCATCGTTAACATGAATATTTGCTTTATTTGGTTACATACAATCGTTTAACCTGCGAACGCCCGATCAAGACCCATACGCATAAAACGTCGAAACCTTGAAGGGGTTTCGATGTTTTATCTCAGCTCAGCGCAGCGGTTCCGCAGTTTGACAAAAGACCTTTTGTTACTTAATTACAGAGCTTTAAATCGCGCGAGTCGGCTTGGCCTCAATCGGGGGTTCTGACGGTCGAGGACGATTAGGCTCCAATAGGGTCTAAACTAATAATTGTTACAGTAGAATATTCTTTTCTGAAAATTCAGAATATCATCGTCGTCTGCCTAGCCTTTTTCCAATTATATTGGGTCGGCTTCCAGTCAAACCGGATTCAGCCTAATACCAGTATTTTTCGTGGAACGGCTGCCAACCAAAATTCAGAATACCGTACTGTTATTAATTAAGCTGAAATTCCGTCAAATTCACTTTACGGCTATCTAACTAAGTACACTTTCATATTGTAAATCCAATTAATATTTGTCAGCCTCACAGGTCCTATGTATGCGGGTCCTAAGTCCAGGTATTACGTCAGAGGTACCAGGCTGTCATAGCGCTATAGAGCTTATCCGGCCCCATTCAGCGCGCATTAGGGCTGTTGATTCGCCCGGCGTGGGTGTTCTTTTGCTTTTGCAATGCACGGATTACTAAACGTTTGTGTGCATTCTTTGTGAGGTTTTAGGAATTTACGGTTACAGGGGTGTGCTGGATAAAGTATGTTTATATCGCTTAGTATTTGGCACAGCTTATCTTGATGTTGGTAAAATTGATTCACAATTTACATAATAGGCAATAACACATATTTATATAAGTAGGAAAAAATAAATATAGTGGAAATTATATTTATTTTTTCCTACTCCTCCGCTGTACTCTTCTGATTAATTTCGATGCGGGATCCAAGACAGTTGAATCGTTTCTCCGGGACTCGTCGGCCTTCATTAGCTCGGCGTTTTTCTGGTGGTCGCCACTGTTGATTCTGGCTTTCAGGAGTTGCAGTGGTTGGGAATGTGTGGCGGGCTTGTCCCATAAAAAAAATAGGCAATCACAGTCATAAGTAAACGTAAGAAGTTTTAGAGATAAGCCATTTAATAATGATATAGTTCTAATCTATAACCCTTGTCGTTCGAAGTTCTATCATAACTTCAACTCTTGAAAATGGCTTTTCCAACAATACAGAGAAGAATCCAGCATGTTTCTTAGTCGAACACATCATCGTTTACTATCAGAAGATTGTGGGCACATTGATCAAAAAAATACAACTGGTTGATAGATAGATAGATAGATAGATAGATAGATCGAACGTTTATTTAGTACAAAGAAAGAAACACAACACACAAAAGCACAGTAACATAAAAATAGAAAATACAAATTATTAAATTAAAACACATAAAAAGAAAAAGGCAGAATGTATGGCAATTCATCTGAACAAAATCATTGCACTCCGGGAGTGCCGTGCAAAAGTGAAAACTTGAACATTAACGTTGTGCATTTTTGAATCATCCGTCTTACGAATTTTCGATCACGTCACGTGTCCTGACGCGAGTTTAACATTTTATACCAATCCCAAGAAAAGTACTCAACGCCGCTAAAGAAGTTTTCACTTCAAAAATCGGATGAAAATAATTATTATGAAATCACACTTCATATTAATGCTCATTCCTCCTCAATACAAAATGAGGTTTATGCAGATCTACTTATAGGCGGTAATACAAAAAGAAGTCTTATGGCTTAGGATATAGCAGTAAATCTCTCTCAGCAACCAAACTCACCGCCGCTCAAAAGAGATGCATGTTTCTACCATCAATCAGTCGTCGGAAAAGTACGTCAATCATGGGCAATTGAACTCATGACCTATAAAACCAAATGGCCATACGCCATATAGCCGACAAAACAAGATAAATGTGGCTCCTGACTCCTGAACTGTATAAACCAGTGGTTCCCAAACTTTATATAACCCGGAGCTACTGTTTATTTCTTTGTTTCTAGCATGGAACAGAAATCAAGAATGAAATTAAACTGTTTTATGCGTTTGCAATAGAACTCTGGAGATCTAGATTCGACAAACTGTGTGAAAGCATTTCTTACTGCCTCCTGAAAAGAAAACTTTTATCACGTACAAAAACATACAAAAACATAATGCTAACAGTGTAAATACATATAGAAAATAATTATAATCATAATTGCTCAAAAAACAAACGAGATATAATATTTTAAACAAATATATCTGTCCCTCTCGACTTCTCTTTCGCATTGTAATCTTTGAAGCTTTAGAACTTCATCGCTGATGAAGGTGGTTAAAAGTAATTTCATCACTGTTTACTAAAGTTAATAATTATTTCATTTTGCAAAAAAATCGCATATAATATCCCTATTGTCATACAGTTTTCGTCAGGTTATTTTTGAGGTGGAAAAATTAAAATTACAAACTTTTCGCGGAACATATTTTGGCCCTTGCGAACTACGGGTTGGGAATCACTGATAATAAAGGATGGATATACTCTTTTATTTCTTGCTCAAAACTCAATTTGGCGGATCAACAATTTGGCAGAAAGATATCGTTTAAAACTTCATCTGAAGGAAACGTCTAGTCTGGTTTATATTATTTTTCAAATTTAATAACAAAGAATAAATAAATGACTGCCGTAATACATGCTTGAGTTTTCCAGACCTTTCAATTAAAATAATTGTACTTTCTGATTTAAACTACACGATAACTGCCCAATGCTTGCACCGGCACCGTCTGAACACAGCCCACACAAATCTGTGTGTTACTTTCCTCAAAACAAACTATGACCTCAGAGTTTTTCGGGTTTTGTTCTCAGGATGGCTTGGTCAAAAAAAAGTCAAACCTATAGAGCTCGTGTATGAAGTTAAAATGAATAGTAAAATATTTTAGTCTAAAGAACTTACTGTTAAGAGCGTGTATTCCGTCCACTAGCGCCGCCAATCGTTTTTTATTATTTGTGGTAAATTTAAGACACGTAGATAAAAAACCGCTCTGTAGTGCACTGAAGAAATGTATTTATTATGTTTTGAGAGTTATGTTTTGTACTTTTTTTTTTTTTTTTTTTTTATGCAAAACGGGGAAACTCTTGGCCCAAATCTCACCTGATGGAAAGTGATGATTAGGCCGAAGATGGAAGCGAGTTTCACCCGGAATCCTCTTACACAGAGGAACTATAATATAATTTAGAACATAAATAGTTGCCAAAGTCGATATTTTTGCTAAAAGTGGCCACTTTTAGCAATAATTGCCGTTTTGGCTATTTAGCCATGAGTTATGTATTAAAAATATCTGTCAAAAAATAATAGATACATTTCTTCAGTGCACTACAGAGCGGTTTTTTATCTACGTGTCTTAAATTTACGACAATTAATAAAAAACGATTGGCGGCGCTAGTGGACGGAATACACACTCTTAACAACTAACAAAATATTCGCCTCCTATTACGGAAAACATTTTCGAAAATTCTATAGACGCGCCTCTGTACAATCCTCCCAAAAATACATGCGTGATATTACAATTACTTAAAGAGTTGACCTTTGGCAAAGCCTCTGTCTTCTTCATGACCGCTCAAGTTAACTCCCCAGATCGATAGTCAACCCGACGGCAACGACTTAACCAATAACTTTAATCCTTGTAAGCTTCTAGGCATACGAGGATTACTCCAAATGTTGCAAAACAGAAAAGTAATGTTCCTCCCAAGTATTTGTGGAGCTCCTAAAACTGTAATCAAGTTTAGGCACAGCGAATTTTCGTTTTAACTTGCAGCAATGAGATTCCGCCACTCCATTGTTTGTAGATTTAGTTATTATTCGGAATCGAGTTATGGGAGCCTCCTAAAGGATTAACTGAATTGTTTTAATGTAGAAAGGTCGCTTGTTTTTAATGTATGTATTTGTGTCGAGATTTTCGTGGCTCGAGCTTGTGCAGCGAAGTTTTAATGAGTTGGGGTTATTTATTTTGTTATTTACTGGAGTTGGTGTACAAATTAAAAGACTCGAGTCTTAAAATAACCGTAAAATAACGAAACGAAAATTCCTTCTCGACTTTGAAAATTCGTAGCACATCGTTCTACGAATGCTACGAGTCTACGAGCGTAGCTCCGACTGTTGCTACGGCGTAGCTTTAGCTACACCGTCCATTAGGCAATCCTACTTTATTCTACGTAGAAACTTGTGTGTGAAATTGTTAAGCTCAGCACAGACCCTAGACATAATTATCGTATACATAAGTTCATCATCATCTACCTAGCCTTTTCCCAACTATATTGCTGTCAGCTTACAGTCAAACGAATTCAGCTGAATACCGGTATTTTACGTGGAGCGGTGGCCTACCAGACCTCCACAACCCATAGACACGGTAGGTAATACAGTAATTTTTGGCAGGAGTTGGGTCAAATTAACTGGCTTACTAACAATCCCTAACGGCTGCCAAAGGTCTACAAATGACAGCCGGGACCCATGGCTTAACGTGCTTTCCGAGGCACGGAAGAAACTCGGTATGTTATGATGGTTACCTATCCACAGACCAAGGCAAGTGTTGCTTAACCTTGAAGATCGACCGCAAGGCTGTTATCAACGACGAGCTCCTCTACAAGTCGCAACAGATTAAACATCAAAACATATCAAAACAAGTTACCCAGACGAACCTAAAAATCTCGAAATTTCTGCTGTTCAGTACATATGCAAACATTTTATGGGGCACATCGATCACTAATGTGGTGGTTAACTTATATTTCGCCATGTTATAGTTACCAATTCTACTAATTTTCACATTCGCATCGCATCCGCATCTCAATCGCAAACGGTCGAAAATGTATGAAAATTAAGCTTTTTTGACAGTTTGTGATTGACATGCGAGTGCAAAAGTTGTTAAAAAAACTTTTTATAAAAAAATACAAAGTTTACGTACGTAAGTACTTTTTTGTAAAAAGTTTTTTATTTTTCACTTTTTAGTGGTATCCCATACCTAACAACACCACTGCAAAATCGCAGAAAAGCAAAATCCGCAATTTCGATTACTTGGATAACATAAAACTATAATCCAAGTAAACGAATTCCATTCCAGCTATTTCGATTTAAAATCCAAAATTCGTAACCGATTTTGATAAAATTTAAATGGAACCAATCTGCAAGTATTTCCTTTTTTCAGGATTTATCAAATCGGTTCATAATTGACGGAGTTATGAGGTGACAAACATAAAAAAACCTACAACCGAATTGAGAACCTCCTCCTTTTTGGGGAAGTCGGTTAAAAATTAGTAGAATTGGCCGTCAGATTCAGTGGAAAGTGGAAAAAACCAGTTACTGTATTTTAAAAATTGTTCAAAATAATTACTACAAATATCCCTTTTCAGGATTCCGTTTAGTCTGTTATACCCTGCATATAATAAAGCTTTAGCTTAAAAACAACAAATACCTAAATCATTAAAAGCACACAATGTATGATAACAATTTTATAGTTAAAACAGTAATTACGCTTTCTGTATCAGTAACCAATTTTAATTACCAACAAAACAAACATTGCTCACTGCACCGTCATAATTGATTAAATTCATTTGGACCAGTTATTTCCGAACATTTTCAAATTAAATTTTAATCCAATGAATTAGATGCCCTTGCCCGTGTGGGTAAAGCAGGAAAAATTAGTAACTTTCTGACCCTTGTCAAACGAATTATTTCTAAAATTCAAACGTTTTTGATGTCGCAAGGTGAGGCACTCTTTCTGGGGTCCAGGTAGAAGATGGTGGAATCCAGGAAGTTCAACAATTCCGAAAATTATAATAGTTTTTACCTTATTTTATGACTCTGTAGATATGTTGTGTTGTATTTGTGTTATTTATTTATTTTAAATATCGCAGCATATCTGTGATTCCCTATCTCATTCAGACATTCAACAATTCTCCGTGTTAGCTTAGGTGAAGTGAAAATTAAATGAGCTGTCAATCCAAACAAATTAACAAACAAGATGACGACACGGTTGGCGCAGTGGTTGAGCGATTGACTGCTGCGCAGCATGTCGCGGGTTCGATTCCCGCACGGAACAAATATTTGTACGACCCACATGTATTTTTTCCGAGTCTGGGTATTTTTCTATCTATAATATGTATGTATTTACAAAAACAAAATGTATATAAGTAGTTTATCAGCCATCTCGTTACCATAACACAAGCATTAGGTTGCTTAGCTTGGGACTATATGGCGTTGTGTGAAATGTCCAAGGATATTATTTATGATTTATTTTATTTATTTATTTAGATAGAATGACATTTCACTTCATGCCCAATTAACTTAAATGTTGACAAAATAGACCGGCTAAAACAAAAGTGACTTTACAAACAATACCCGCCAACCGTGTAACAATATAGGCCAGTGCCCGATAAGGTTCTACCTAGTTACTCATGCACCGCTGCTAATTTGGTAAGCACGTCCCGCCGTTACCAATAGTCGTTACTCTATTACGTGACCAAAATGTTAGCAACATGTATGAGCCCCCGCTTACTGGCTCAGCCTGAAAGAGGGTGGAGCTTTATGGGCTTGCTTAAAAGATTCGTCTTCGTCTACGTTTAGAATCGATGGCACAGTAAGTAAAAGAGGAAAGGAAAATTAATTCACAACTGGCTTATGATAACTTCTAAAATCCCCTGTATATAGATATTTTGCAGTTAATCCGTATGGTATCCATTGAGCGCAGGGCCATGGCGGCCGTCATATAAAAAATTACATACAGAAAATGCAACCCTAATTCCGTCAAATTAATTATTCAATGTGCAGTCGATTTGTCATGGCGACTGACTCGATTCCGTTTGAGGGCTTTTCTTTCAAAAAGATTAATTTGTCGTTTACTTGATGCCACCTTAAGAATATAGAACCTGGTATGAGTATCAGATAAGACGTTTTGCAATAATTAGATACATGCAATAACAGATATATTTTTGGGGGCCGAGTCACCCGCGTCCGTAGGAGAATACCCTTCAGCGAATCCCTACACGTGGTCCCCGGGTGGTGCTAAACAGGTGACACTAACAGCCTCCGTGGTCTAGTGGTTATACCACCTAATTCAGACCCAGAGGTCCCGGGTTCGATTCCCAGCGGGGGCAAATTTTTTGCTCGGTTTGGTTGGTGGTAGGACTTGTTCTAAGTCCGCCTGGCAAGCTACCACCATCATGTCTAAGTCTGTCGCCATAACAACAATGTTAACAGCATTGTTGTGTTCCGGCAGTTAGAGGTATGATAGCCAGTTCCTCTGTGTAAGAGGATTCCGGGTGAAACTCGCTTCCATCTTCGGCCTAATCATCACTTTCCATCAGGTGAGATTTGGGCCAAGAGTTTCCCCGTTTTGTATAAAAAAAAAAAAAAGATACTCTATGAACTTAGGTTATAAATACTGTTATAATATTACCCAACTTCATATTTAAGCCCAGGAACATTGGCCACTGCTGAGACGGGACTTAGCTCTCGTCATGCCATTAATGTTAGGTTCAAACCTACTTCTGTTTCTGTCTGCACGGATCTGCTGCCTTCATATTAGATTCAAACCTACTTCTGTTTCTGTCTGACGGAGCCTATTTCTGTCTGCAGAGACAGAAATAGGCTCCGTCGTCGAGGTTAGAGTGTTGAAATTGTATATATTTAACATTTCGTTACTTTTTCTTCCACAATTTCTCGGAATGACTTGGAGTGATAATTGACGTGTAAAAAGTATTTCAAATGTTCAGTTGACAATTTTATTTATCGATAGTTTACAAATTCTCATATAGATACTTATAATATTACGGAGTTTTTCATTTTCCGGTGACATCTATACATGAAAAGCAATCAATCGAATGCTTACAAGAATAAACCACAGCAAGCGATCTCGTCTAACTATAGTGACAAGTGGATGCATTTCGGTGTTAAAACGTTTTATTATTCATAATTTTATATTTTTAAAGGCGTGTTTGTCATTGCTGGGGAGTTTGTAGGCCACTTCTTCTCCACAGCTAAAACACTAGGAAGTGGTCAGGTGACGGGCAGGCGTTTTGGGGGACTAACTTTTGTAAAAACTTGACGTTCAAAAAGTGCTGGCTCTCAGCCTTATTTGAATAAATTACTTTTGATTTTTTTGTATTGAACTCCTCTTATACGGCTGGACAGATTTTGTTACATTTATTGGTGTTTAATCGGGTACCAACGTTGAGATTCGTATTTAGACTGGGTAGGTGGCTCTGCAATTGGTTCCTAGGATATTTCTAACGTAAAGCTAACATTTGGACAGGCCAAAGTCTGGCGGGACCGGTAGTAAGTCAAATTTTCCTTGCAACTGGTATTTTTAAGGGCCTACATACAGTCTGTTTTGACTTTTTAAATTAAAGAATTAATGATTAATTTAGTTGTTCATTTGTTTAATTAAAACAGGCATTAATTTTTGGTCTGTGTAGCTGTGGTTACAGTCAACCGCAGAATGTAAATAGGTTTGTTAGTCATGCCAATTAAGCTACAATTTTTAACCGACTTCCCAAAAAGGAGGAGGTTATCAATTCGGTTGTATGTTTTTTTTTTTTTATGTTTGTTACCTCATAACTCCGACAATTATGAACCGATTTGAAAAATTCTTGTTTTATCTGAAAGGATATACTTGCAGATTGGTCCCATTTAAATCATATCAAAATCGGTTACGAACTTTGGATTTTAAATCGAAGTACCTGGAATTTGACTATTTAGATGATTCTTTGATAATTGAAATTGCGTATTTAGCTTTTCTGCGATTTTGCAGTGGTGTTAGGTGTGGGGCACCACTAAAAAGAGAAAAATAAAAAACTTTTTACAAAAAAAACACAACCGACTTCCAAAAAAAAACACTACAAAGTAAAAAATAACTTTGATTTCGGAAGTCGGTGTCAAAATACGAAGAAAGTAACAAAAACACCGACTTCCGAAATTAAAGTTATTTTTTACTTTGTAGTGTTTTTTTTTGGAAGTCGGTTGTGTTTTTTTTGTATTTAAATATCTGTGTTGTCAACTGAAACAACATAGAAAAACATATTTAAATTAATTAGTAAATTCAAAAAACGTTACACTGCTATGCGATAGTTCTACTGAGGGCCTAGGATGAATATTTTTGAGGTATAGTAACGTAACATAAAATTTTACCGTAACGAAAGTACTCGTTTTGCTCATAATATTAATTTATTTGAATTAGATACCAAATTCATATTTTTAAATGATATAAATTGTATGTCCCATAAAATTAAATCAAAATAGGTACTATGCGAGTTGTAGTTATTCACATTCGAAATTCAATTACGTCCACGTCATAATATTCGTGCTAGCGCCTCTGTAGTGAGAATTAAAATAATATAGATCTTGAAAACCAGTGAGATTAATAAAAATAATATTTTCCGTCTCTCACATAATTTTGTTTGGTCATGTGTTCTGAATTCTTAGTAACGATAAGCGTTATTGTCGACTGCATCACATAGATATTATTGATGACGTAATACCTAGTGAAACATGAGCTTATCAATTCATCATAATTATCTTTTGAGCCGAAAGGGTTCAGCTGCTGGACATAAGCCTCCCCCAAGGAGGTCAGCAGTCAAGAGGATCATCGGCAATGATATGCTCGTCGAATCGAAGCTTCAAAGTCTTGAGCGTCGACGCCGAGTTACAAGCCTGTCGGTTTTTTATCGGTTGCATTTTGTGGAATGTGCGACGGAATTACATAATAACCCTTAATAAGGCAAAAGTAATATATTTACCACCATATTTTTCAGCTCATTAAATAAATAATGAGTTCTTGGTAGGTATTCCGTTGTTAGAATAGTTCATATCGGGATTGCTACCATGTACCTTTTTATTTGCGAGTTTTCGATATTTCGGCCCTGTTGCAAGCGCCATGATCACGGAGTAACTGAAGATCTTGCGGGTGGGATTTTATTGGGAGACATATCGGTCTACCCTCTTTCGTAGTCTTTTATTACGACCATCTCCGGTACGACTGTCCACAAACTCACTTTTTTTCCCGCAACTGTTCTCGACACACAACACTAACCGTATCTGACCGCGAAGTAACACTTTGTTGAAATCTCCGGTTTATTATCGGAAACTCGCAAATAAAAAGGTACATGGTAGCAATCCCGATATGAACTATTCTAATGTTAGTGACCATGAAAGTTTAAAACAATATTCCATTGTTGTACAAAGGCTATTTAAAGACTTATCAATCAGTCATTAAACATTCAAAGAACAGAATTTTTTGTTTTGAAATTTATTTTCTACCAATAAAACCTAGATGCTTAATTTTCATTATTTTCCGATTCCCAGATTAGTATGGGCATACTAATCTGGGAATCGGAAAATAATGAAAATTAAGCATCTAGGTTTCTATTAAGGGATAATTTAATTCCGCCAAGCCCATTCCATCATCGGACCACGAGACGAACAGCGACGCGCCGCCGGTACATGGCGGACATCCCAGCTATACGCACAAAACGTTTCGGGAATACATTCATTCTACGTACAGCTAAGGAGTGGAATTCGTCTGTGTTTCCTGATACCTGGGGGTCTTTAAGTCAAGACTGAATAGGTTACTTCTAAGCAAGCGTGCTCTATCTTAAACCGCATCATCGCTTCACATCAGGTGAGATAGTGGTCAAACGTATGCCTTTCAATAGTAAAAAAAAGCTTGAAGTCACCGCAACTGACCCTGCGCGTTTCGCATCCAGCTGAGTTCCGCGACCTTCACCAGGTCATCGGCCGACCTTCTCCTGTCAAATAACAAAAACAAAAAAGACTTTATAACGTCACCCGTAAAATCTAAAACTAACAAACAGCAGAAAGCATTGGAAAATTTGCGTGATTGGAATACGGCCCGTTTCATTAACCCCAGCCCGTTAGTAATTGAATTCCAGTTTTTTTTCCTGAAGCCCACTCCCGAAGCCCACTGATTGGGTTTTGAGTGAGTCCCAGCTAGTATTTTCGTGTTCTGATTGCTGCAACGATTGTCTATGGCCGAAATTGGGCCTGAAATAATGGGAAACTAGGATTACGGGCGAAATCTGCAATTTGGAAGCGAAATTTAAAAATTGTTTTTTAAAAACGTTGACCCACACTAGGAATTTCTCCTGGATTAAAGCGTAGTCTTAATTGACGATACGTTTTTGTCGCACGATGAGTTTAGCACACAAATTTCTTTAGAAGGCCTCAATTTAAGATTGCAAATCATCGCGAGAGCGCAAGAATAATTTTCATCGCGTGACGAAATCTCATCGCGCGTTCATTAGCCTATTAGGGCGGCGCGACGCTTTAGAAGGTGTTATGCCATTGAAATATGTAGTAGCTATCTCGTTATTATATTGATTTAGTCAACATATTTGACTGACCAATTTAAATTGCGATGAAGTGTTGGCCTGAAACACAGGTTCAAATAAACCTAGCTCTGGCAGGTGGCTACATATATTTTAAGTTCCTAGTTAAATATCTTGTACCTGTAATTAATTTAGCCATAAACTAGTTGTCTGGGCTCAACCTATGGGACTAACACTAGTTTTATGATAGCCACTAATTAACTTTTTGTAAGATTTGGCTATATATTTTCTTTCTGTGACTATTTATACACATTTTACTGTAAAAAAAAAAAAATAAGTTGAAATTGAATCTTTAGATCATCGTACCAATTCTACTAATTTTCAAACAACGTTTGCATTCGCATCTCAGTCGCAAAATTGTATGAAAATTAAGGCTTTTTTGACAATTTGCGACTAACATGCAAATGGGAACGTTGTTTAAAAAATATTAGAAATGACCCTCAAGTAAAAAAAATAGTAATTTCAGAGGATTGTTGAAAAGGTTTGAATAGGTGACCGATATGAAACTTTTTCACAATCCACTCAATATTTTACCTAGTAAGTATTTATTCCGGCTAAGATTTTTAAGGGTTCCGTACTCCTGACAAGGAACCCTCATAGTTTCGTCGTGTCCGTCTGTGTCTATCTGTTCATCGGTCCGAGGATTTGCTAAGAGACCGTTAGTGCTAGAAAACTGTTATTTTGTAGGGGTACGCCGACAAGACACTAAACTAAAATTAAAACTAAAATTTTGAAAAATATATTTTTAGGGTAGCGTAGTCATGTAGGAGACTACATGTGAAGTGGGGATGATTTTTTTTTCGTCATCTACTCCATCGTGTAGGGTTTCGTTGAATAAGTCTTTTAAAATGACTTCGGGTTGCTAAACTATTATCGATTTCACGCTCCATTTACGAAATGTTAAACTTTAAAGATCAAATTTTTATGCCAGTAGGGCGTCCCTTCTAAAAGTTAATCTGCTGGCTTAAAAAATCTGGAAAATCATTCACGGTGACTGTCCATTTCATGTACCTTATAGTAAAATTATTGCGATTAAGATAACTTTATTAGTTTAGCAGTAATAGTGGTTGAACTTGGGTTAGCGAAAACTACACTATTACAACGGAAACCTACACTGCGCGTGGCCCAACACGCACTTGGCCGTTTTTTTTCATTTATTCCACCAAAACTAAATTTGAAAATTCTAATTTGTTCTTGAACTATTAAACCTAGAACTAGGTATACAACTTGTTTAAAATATCCAGAAACACGTAAAATAACTAAAGCTAATTGATATATTCATACATATAGTTGTCGCAACGAATATTTTAAAAAACAGTTTCAACATCTCACAAATAAAAAATCTGAAACGTAAAAAAACAGCTTTCTTGTTGATTATACTTAAAGAAACGAATCACCATTAACTGAGAGATTCGATAAATGAAAAGAAAACAACAAATCATATCAGAGACAAATATATGCGTGCCCAACGGTCCAGAAAAGATCTCCAGCAAGAATAAAACAAAATGTTTTCGTCTATTTGCAAGAAAACTAAGCGAATCCTTCATTCATCGTGCCTCGTTTACATATACTATGTCATTGGGGAATGACGAGTTATGGAATCTACGCATATTTTAGTTTTGTTACTTCAGTGACTCGAATGTTTTATTTTCTTAGGGATCTGGAGCCGAAGGGTAACCAACGGAACTCTATTACTAAGCGTCCGCCGTCCGGTCTATCTGTCTGTCTGTTAGCGAGCTGTATCTCAAGAACTGTGACAAATAGATAGACTGGTTTACAGTTGAAATTTTCAGAGAGTGTTTAATTTATTGCCGCTATAACCACAAATAAAAAGATTTAATTTAAAATTACAGGGGGCTCCCAGGAGACTCCGACTTGCACCTGGCCGGTTTTCTATGCCTACTCCTGGGCAAAAGCCCCCCACTCCTTCCTCTTTTCGCTAGCTCGTGCTTCTACAATCCAGTCTTGGTAAACCCAATCTCTCTGATTTCTCAGTCTTTCTTTATTTATTTATTTTTTTATACTTTATTGTACACCTCATAACAAATATGGGAAAAACTTTTATCAAAACAAGTGTACGATGGGCGGTTTTATCGCACAGGGCAATCTCTGACAGACAACCTTTGGATGGATTTAACGAAAGAAATTGGTTTCTTCTTTTCTTTCTGCAACCAGTACCAGTAAATTAGCATCATCATCATATCAGACAATTTTAACTTCAAAATATATAAAAAATCGTATCGCAAATTAGCAATGCGTAATCTATTTAATCTATCCTATATTTACACTTTAAAAGTAACATTATACACAACACCCACACCCTCCACTCCTTTCAACACCGAACGTCAAACAATCTAACAAGAAACCCTTAAACCACACAACTCCGAACTACTAACATTGTTGGCGCCAGTAACTAAACAAGCAACTGAACGCAGCACGACCATTCCCGTGTACAGTGAAAGTAAATACCGCGTGAAATTGAAGGAGCATCGATCGTAAGTTCTCGGATCAGCTGTTCAGTAGTGCCGTAACACGCGGCATTTGTTTCGATGTACTCACTCAATCTGACTGCCTGTGGAACGCTCTTTGCTTTTTATGAGCGCCTGGTACTAAGGGTAAGTAATTAGATTAGTGTGTAGGGATTATATGTGACAAAGTGAAGGTGCACCTTTTGACGCTTATCGTTTTTATAATTGATGGAGCTTCGATCGTAAGTTCTCGGATCAGCTGTTCAGTAGTGCCTCAACAAGCTGCTTTGTTCCGATGCTGTGAAGGGACTATCTGTGATAAACTAAAGGTCTGTGGTAAACTATTGATGCTTATTTGATAAGGTTTTAAAATTGATGGAGCATCAATCGTAAGCTCTCGGATCAGCTGGTCAGTAGTCCGCCTCTGTACATCAGTGTGCGTAAAGTAATAAATAAATAAATGAATAAATAGTGCCTTAACTCGTGGCATTTGTTCCGATGTAATCACTCAATCTGACTGCCTATGGAACGCTCTTTGCTGTTTATGAGCGCCTGTTACGAAAGGTAAATAATAAGATAATGTGGAAGCTGAATAAGGTTTTGGAATGTTAACCTTAACTTAGAAAGAAGAAGTTCTACAGTTTTTACAGTTTATCGTTGTGGATTCTCTACAATTTTTCAAATAAGGAATCATACGTTAACGCCTGGTGCTGAGGGTAAGTAATTAGATTAGTGTGAAAGGACTATCTGTGATAAAGTTAAAGTGCACCTTTAGATGCTTATTTGATAAGGTTTTAAAATTGATGGAGCATGGATCGTAAGTTCTTGGATCAGCTATTCAGTAGTGCCTCAACAAGCTGCTTTGTTCCGATGCCGATGCAATCACTCAATCTGACTGCCTGTGGACCGCTCTTTGCTGTTTATGAGCGCCTGGTACGAAGGATATGTAATTAGATTAGTGTGAAGGGATTATATGTGACAAAGTGAAGGTGCACCTTTTGACGTTTATCTCATTAGGTTTTACAATTGATAGAGCTTCGATCGTAAGTTCTCGGATCAGCTGGTCAGTAGTCCACCTCTGTATATCTGTGTGCGTATAGTATTAAATAAATAATAGTGCCGTAACACTAAACACGTGGCATTTGTTCCGATGTAACCAGTTAATCTGACTGCCTTTGGAATGTTCTTAGCTGTTTATGAGCGCCTGGTACGAAGGGTAAGAAATTAGAAAGGGATCATCTGTGATAAAGTAAAGGTGCACCTTTTGACGCGTATCGGTTTTATAATTGATGGAGCTTCGATCGTAAGTTCTCGGATCAGCTGTTCAGCACACACACACACAACACGCTGCTTTGTTCCAATGTAATCACTCAATCTGACTGCCTGTGGAACGCTCCTTGCTTTTATGAGCGTCTAGTACGAAGGATAAGTATAAATAAGTAATTATATTAGAGTGTGGAGGGATTATCTTTGAGAAAATAAACAGGGCCAATTCTACTCATTTTTAAACAAAGTTTGCATATCAATCACAAATTGTCAAAAAGGCCTTAATTCACTGAGATGCGATGTGAATGTGAAAATTAGTAGAATTGCCACTAAGATGTATCGTTTAGGTTTTCAAATTGAATAAGCATGGATCGTAACTTGCCGGATCAGCTGTTAAGTAGTGCCTTAACTCGTGGCATTTGTTCGGATGCACTGACTCCATCTGACTGCCTGTGGAACGCTCTTTGCTGTTTATGAGCGCCTGGTATGAAATGTAAATAATAAGATTAATTTGGAGGCTGAATTAGGTGTTGGAATGATAACCTTAACACAACTTTACAACGCAAATTTTTAAAGGCTATGCATTACCGTTGTTTTCGTACGTATGCATCTTACAGCGACTTACTAAATAAATTCAAACTTCAAAATCTTAAATCTAGACGTATAATGTTGGATTCGATGTTTCTGTTTGATTTATGTAACAATAAATTTGATTGTATAGAGATAGGCAATAGAATAAGTTATGTAGTACCTAGAACAACTATATGTCGGGGTGTGCGCGCGCGACCGCTGTTTGCTGTAACCTCCTGTCGGACAAACGCGGGCTCGCGAGCACCCCTACGACGTCTTACCGCTCAGTTCAATAAAATTTTCCAGGGTATTGAGTTCTTTGCTGTTTCGGCTGGGAAATTTCGAAGTATTGCTCTTAAAACCATAGCAGAATTAAGTACATAACCATTTAAAACCATAGTTTACTATTCTTTCTCCTTTTCCTTTTTTTTGTGTGTATAACTTTCAGTTTAGTTTTATTATTATTAGAGGTTAACATTTATCCATAATCTATGTACTTTTACATCGCACGATGTTCATTTTAGTTTAACTTTTTTATATTATGTGGAAAATGTTGTTGGTTGTACATTTATAATACCATTTTAGTTTTAAGTTCTTAGCGATATTGTAATGTGTAACCGTTTATTTTCCCCAATAAAATAAAATAAAAAATAAAAATAAAATTAACTTAAATACAGAAGAAGCTCTACAGTCCCATGGATTTTACAGTTTCTGATTGTGGATTCTCTACAATTTTTCAAATACATCATCAAGGGATCATACGTTAAATTCCTGGTTATTGTAACGCTGCCTGCCCACTTATTTATTTATTTATATGGATCTCCAACAAAAGATACACACATCTAACATAAAACACAGTGATACAGTGGTTCACTCAAGTGTGCTCCTTCAGCTATAGGAGACCACAGCATGCACATTTATCTAGGTTTACATACCTACAAAACAAAAATAAGATATTCACAAAATTAAATTAAAGTTAGAATTAGATAAAAATTATTAGAGTAAATTACATTCAATTAAATTAGATTAAATTATTCCACTTCAAACTTTTTCACGGATAAATCGGGACGATCATTCCTTGCTAGCTAAAAACTATTGATTTTTGTAGAATCAGTTAGTGGGTTGTGGAGGTCTGGTAGGCAGCCGCTCCACGTAAAATACTGGTATTCAGCTGAATCCTGTTTGGATAGGAAATCATCAAATGACTCCTCCCGCTCTGGGTAAAGCAGGAAGGAGTGTCAGACTCTTACTGACTAAAACCCATCCGTGTTCCTCCCAATGCCCTTTGCGTTTCAGGGCCACGGTGACTCTTTCGAACAGATTCCCCAACCCCGTGGGAAAAAGGCTAGGCAGATGATTTGTGCGTTACACTACTGCAATCAGTATATTATTCTATTATTATCCTACAAAAAAAGACGCCTCAGCCTAAACACAAATAATGTGAAACAAATAAATCAATAAAATAATTAAAATACATTCATTTGAGTGTCACGAATTATAAAATCCATCAAATATTATATTTACGACTTTCAAAACTACAAATCTCTCGTAAACACAGCTGGACAAAGCCCGGATCAAAATGCATTGTATATGCACCCTGAATATTTTTGTGACAATATTTTTATCAAAACACAAGGTAAAAAAAATCGGCCAAGTGCGACTCGGACTTGCGTGCAAAGGGTTCCGGACGAATAATATATTTTTAAAGTGTTACTTTAAAATCATTGGATTTCCTGTAATGTATACTTACCTATTATAAGTTTTTCAAAATTTTAGTATTAATCTTAGTTTCACAGTAAAAGGAATGACATAGCAATTATCAATATTATTTTATTCAATAACTTTGGCATCGGTTATTTTATCATGGAAAAATAGTTATTAACTACTTTTATTTATCTTCTTTTGAGTCTTTTTATTCGACACCAAAAATAAAAATAAAATGATTCTCTGACTGATTTTCTTTCATTTATTTTTTTCTATACACGTTCATGTTTGGGTAGGGTCACAGACGATTAAATTTTTACTGAATCGGTCTTGTGGATTCCGAGAAAATTCTTTGTGACAGACGGACAGTCAGACAGACAGATCGACCGGTCGACAGACAACCCAGTGATCCTATAAGGTTTCCATATTTCCATACACAGGTTCGGAATCCTAAAAAAATAGCTGGGGGCACTCTCCAATCATTTCTCGCTACATACAAACGATCGAGTGACAGCTAGCAAAACAAGCAAAACTAGATAAAAGCCTGTACTATATATAACTCTTCATTTTTCCATATACCGCTGTTATTCTATGTTGAAAATTGTGCAACTTTCATGCAAATGGGAGGATGGATAAAGAGTCGGTTTTTGTGGGAGGTTATATTTTGATTTTGACAGTCTTTGTTTTTTAACGCGTTTTTTTTATTGTACAAGCCTTGTCGCCTGTGGGATATAATTTATAGGAATACTGATGAAATTGCTTGTAAACTTTCATCCTCCATTTTATTCGTGTAGGGGATGAATTTTTGAAAAGTTTATCATATTAAATAAGGGATTCAATAATATTTTGAGCATCACCCAGCAATTTTAGTTGCCTATCATCGAATGAGAGACTTTTTTAAGATTCCGTTCCTAAAGCGAACCAACGGGACACTATTACCAAGGGCGGATTTCATCAATGCTGAACGCGATCAGCCGGTCATGTTTGTAGACGACACACCGTGTACGTTTAGGTGGAGTGAACGACAAGTGAGCTGTCATTCCGTCTTGTTTGTATGGTTTGACAGATCATTTGTTGTTAACTTTGTAATAACTTCACCCAAGCTTCGACATGTTTACAGAATCGGCAAGACAGCATTAACTTTATTTCTGTTGTGTTAGATATTAAAAAAGTCAATAAAAGTATTCAGGTCAATGAGCGTTATTGCACTTTTGTCCGACGCCTACCATAATTTAAAGTTTAGGACTGTTTTGTAATCCATGAAGTAAAGATAGTGTCCTAACTTGTCCTTTTACAAAATCTTAGAAATTTTGTAACTGCTGAAATACTTTCAAAGGGCGGCTTTTTCATGATTATATCAATGCCTTGTCCTATTCTCAATTTATTCATGGTTGATGCAAAATGTCTTTACCTTCCCCCTATCTTTAAAAAGCGACATGTCAATAGTGTCTATTTTCCTAGCCATATTAATTATCATTTTTATAGTAATAACTACATCAGCTAGTTTTTATAACCGCGGCTTCGCCAGCTTATCAAATTATATACTAAAAACCTTCCTCAAGAACCACTCTATCCATTGGTGAAAAGAGTATGTAAATCGGTACAGTAGTTTTTGAGTTAATCGCGAACAGACAGACGCGGCGGAGGAGGAGTTTGTTTTATAACATTTAGTGATATTTTCATGATTACATAGATCCCAAGAACCTACCAAGGCCTCATAAGGTGTATGAGTATGTGATCTATATTTTAACAGTAAAATATTGGCGCAGCTTCCAAAGAAGCCTTTTTTCCTCACGTGTGAAATTGCTATATTTTGTCCCAAGATCATAATGAGGATGGGAACAAAATCATGGCAAATGAACGCTTCCGTGCTAAGAAATACCAAGTTACATTTATCCCGCTTAAATTTCCTGTTACTCAATTTTGAACTTTATTTTTTAAGACATAAGATATGAGTTTTGTCTTTGAGAGAGGAAAAGTTAACATTGCAAGTCATCTGTTCGAATTTGGGTTGATTTTTCTTTGTTACTTTTCGGAAATACGACTTATGACAGTAATTTCTCGTAACAATAAGCCAGTACTTCAAAGCTACATTCTCAGAAACATAACATAACATACCGTATGTTTTCCTGAGGGTTAATCATGAGATTCATCTGTTATTTATAGAAGAGTGGACTATTTATTTATTTATTTAAAACTTTACGCACACACATGTATAGTGGCGGACAAAAACAAAGCTTCCATCATCTGCTCAGCATCATGAGATGAGGATTACCTACCAGGCACAAATATCTGAATTGCGTTAGAAAGTTTATGTAAAATTTTGTATGTGCCAATAAAATTTGAGGGTTTCCCTCGATTTTTATGGGATCCCATCATCAGATTCTGAGTTGGTGACAATGGGACCACCTCAGGAGTATAGGCTTTCGAATACAAAAATAATTTTTGAAATCAGGCCATAATTGGCAGAGAAATCCGTGAACATACATAAAAAAAGGATTGTGGTTTCGAATCACGGTAAAAGTGAAACTTTAAAAAAAAAACTACTAATAAATAGGTTAGCTGATGCGAACTATAGGCGCTGCCATATTGGCCTCGGCTGCTCTGACGTCACCGTCACGCGACATGCAACACACAGACGAAAAAGTTCGAGACGATGTAATAAAAGTTTCACTTTAAAAAACATAGATACAGCCGAACAAAGAACCTGCTCCTTTTTAAAGAAGTCGGTTAAAAATAGTAAGTAACATTATCTTTTTTACAGGCAATGTTAATTTTAAGTGAACAATGATGATCTTTCTCGCAGAACAGTTGGTCGATGAGGCCGAAATGTTCTGGAATGGTAATGGAACGCTGTGTATTCCGGTACAATCACAATTGTACCGGAATACACATATATATTTTGGGGGCCGAGTCACCCGCGTCCGTAGGAGAATACCCCTCAGCGAATCCCTACACGTGGTCCCCGGGTGGTGCTAAACAGGTGACACTAACCGCCTCCGTGGTTTAGTGGTTATACCACCTGATTCAGACCCAGAGCTCCCGGGTTCGATTCCCAGCGGAGGCAAATTTATTGCTCGGTTTGTTTGGTGGTAGGACATGTTCTAAGTCCGCCTGGCAGGCTACCACCATCATGTCTAAGTCTGTCGCCATAACAACAATGTTAACAGCATTGTTGTGTTCCGGCAGTTAGAGGTATGATAGCCAGTTCCTCTGTATAAGAGGATTCCGGGTGAAACTCGCTCCATCTTCGGCCTAATCATCACTTTCCACCAGGTGAGATTTGGGCCAAGAGTTTCCCAGTTTTGTATATAAACAAAAAAAAAAAATACGCAGCATTGGAAGGCCTCCCACAAGGTGGACCGATGACCGCGTGACGGTCGCGGATAACAGATGGATGCGAGACGCACAGGACCGGCGCGGTTGTTGTGGTGACACTTGGGGGAAGCCTATGTCCAGCAATGGACGTCTTTCGGGCCTTACTGAAAAAAGAAAATAGAAATCTAGCAAATAACCTCTGGATAGACGAACAGAACCTAAAACAAAAAGCCCTTTCGGTAGTCTGTCAATGAGAATTACTGCCCTATAGATTTTCCTCTTTAAAAGGTTTCAAAATATATCGTGATTTGATTTTTTTTACAGCTTCAAGGGGCCTTTGTATTGAATTGGCCAGAGAAAAAAGGACTCGACTGACATAGGCAGGCCGCAATAGTGAAGAAGAGCTCGTCGTCCACAGATATTTCTGGATTTAATGAATAGGCTAGATTCCATCATCCACAAATTGCAAAACAATTTAGTCCGTCAGTTAGAGTATTGAAAAATAATGGACACGTATTTTTTAGTTTTGTAAATTAATGAATATTGACAAAGATAAAACGCATCAAAACTCGGGAGTATGGGCTCGTGACGTCACGACTCACTAAAAATTATGCGAAGGTGTGACGTATTGAGAAATTTAAAAGCGTCGTAACTTCGTCAATTTTGGTTCCCGTAACAAAAGAAAAAACACGGGTCAAATATTTTTTGATAATCTAACTGACGGACTAATTAGATTTTTTCAGGACACAAGCCCATTCCTCATAGCCGCTTTGAAATTGTACATTACTGCAGCGGCCAGCAAAAGAGGCATTGATGGACGACGTGTTAATGTGGTCTGAGGCGTAGCCGAGGCACACATAAATACGAGGCATAGACACATCAAAAGAAGTTTGCGATCACTTTGAAAACTTCTTCTTCTTCACTTTTTGTTACTGTAGAATATATTGGGATTTCTTCTAGTTTTTAGATACTTTATTTAAAAATATAGAATTAGAATATAAAACAGTTCAATTGTTTTTCCATATAAAAAGGTTTTCAGTCCTAGCTTACGCTCATTCAGAATTCTGATTTGAAAAAAAACCAAGAGGATTATTTAGAAGTTTTACGAGCAAGAATAGTAACTTTGAGGAAAGAAGGATACACCACGAAAGAAATAACACGCAGAATTTCTATTTCCCAATCCTGTGTCGTAACCACGTTACAGAGGTACCAGGGGATGGGTAATTTAGCTGAGCGACCCCGCAGTGGTCGCCAACTCTTTGGACTGCTGCCCAAAAGCGCTATATTAGATTACTGGCAGCCCGAGACACAACAATCAACCCTTTTTTTTCCGGGAGGTGTCATTGGATGATTTCCCATCCCAAAAAAAAAAAACAACAACAATCAACCCTACTAAAATAAAAGCAGAAGTTCGGGCCACCTCTGGGCTTGAAGTTAGCACTCAGACCATTCCAGGATTACAAGCACGGAGGTCTTGGCGAGCGCCTCTGAATTCCCGGAAACGTCAACGACGGAGATTGCAGTGGGCTAGGCACACAAATATTTTTGCTATTTTTTCGCCGTCTTTTGTGAAATGAAGTTGTTGCAAATAATTTAAATTTAATTTACAAGTGATATTCCCATATTTATAATTACTGTACATGTACCTATGTATTCTGAATTGATTCGGAGAGCAGAATTTGGTCATGTCTTTTTACAGTGACGGGTAGCATGATGTCCTTTCTGATTCTGCAACCGTGGCCTTTTAAGACCCCTGTAAAAAATCCAACAGTTAAATACCTACATTTCTCCACCTACAGCACAAAAACACGTCTCATTCTCGCCTGTCCTCTTAATACCGCAACCGAATAACTATGGAATAAATCAATAAATCGGCCATTCTAATTTAGATCGACCACTATTTTTCATGCTAAAACAAAAAATGTTTACATCCAAGTTAGATATTTGCCATAAATCCTAAAGACCGGCAAAAAAGGGTCAGCGGGACATATCACGTAAAAGCTAATATAACCTCCAAGCAGGTTTAAAAACCGAGCACAAAAACAACTTCTATTCCCATCTGTTCTCCTAGTACCGCAACCGAATAGCTATTACTTGTTTGTGTACTCGATAAGGAGTGGTTCGGAAGCCCTTTGCACTCACAGGTCGGTAATTCTCGTTACTTTAGTTACCTACCGCACTGTGACGTTCAGTTGGAAACAATGCACCCTGTAGAGAGGGATTCGGGTCATTTTGACTAACTAAAATTCGAAGTTCCCAACCAAAATGGATCAGCGACCATTTTGTGGATGAAATGTTGAGGAGAGGGAAGTGAACAGCCATTATTGATAAAGTTTAGATTTTTTTTTATGATTAAATGTCACCGGAAAATGGCAGACTCCGTAAGATTGTAATAAAATGTTGATCAGATTATAATTTCTCGATATAATAATATATGTATGTTTATTATGAAAAAATCGTTTTGTATATAACATATCCCATCGAAATTCAATAGTTTCCAATACATCCGTGTCTTATTTAGAAAAATAAAATAGTTTCAATGTCACACGATATTTTAAAATCCGGTAGCTGGTAGCGAAGCCAGTTTATTTCATAAACCTAATTGAACCATTTTTGTGAAATTTTGTTTGCCTCTTAGATATTATTTACTTATATGTATTTATGCTTTTGCCTACGACTTCGAGAAATAATCTCTTAGAGTTCCCCCAAGGAATGTAGGGAAGGTGCGTGCGTGCTAAATTTAGCTTCCTACGACCAGTAATTTTGACTGTGCGTTGTCTGTCAGTTGCTCACTCAGAAACGGAAGAATTTTACATTTAATATTTCATCATTTGGAGGTTTAAATTAGCTGACGGTGTGTCGCTTTATTCGATTTTTTTATCTTTCGGCGTGGATGTAGGAGGAGAGTGTGCGATGTGCTCGGAGAGAGAGATGCTAAGCCACACCTTTCAAACTGTCAGAAAGAATTGACTTAGGGACTACTCACACATATTCAGCTTATGCCCATAGAAAACACCAAATTTGTATGAAGACGCGTACGCGCCTTTCAGCTTTCCGCGCCTATTAGGGATATATATGGCCACCATCAGGGATTTTAATTCTGACAACATAAAAATACAATTCTCGAATGTGCAAGCCGTGTAAACGAAACAACATGAACATAAGCGCCACTGCGTATCGTATTCGATAAAATCGTTTCGAGACGTGGCATTCTCTGAACAATTTCGTACGGTCATCATCTGCCTAGCCTTTTCCCAACTATATTGGGGTCAGCTACCAGTCAAACCGGATTCAGCTGAATACCAATATTTTACGTGGAGCGGCTGCCTACCAGACCTCCACAACCCATTAACTGGGTAACACAGTAAGTCGGTAATCTTTGGCAAGACTGGTGTCAGATTTTCTGGCTTCTGACTATCCGTAACGACTGCTAAAGATCTCCAAATGACAGCCAAGACCAACAGCTTAACGTGCTTTCCGAGGCACGGAGGAAACTCGATATGTTAAGATGGTCATCCACGGACCAACCTCTGCAAGCGTTGCTTAACCTTGAAGAACGAACTTTGCAGCAGTTATTATTTAACCACGAGCGTTATTATTTTGTACGGTATACGGTTTTTTTTTTTTTTTTTAGGGATGGGAAATCATCCAATGACTCCTCCCGCTCTGGGTGTAGCGGGAGGGAGTGTCAGACTTCTACTGACTAAAACCCATCCATGTTCCTTCATTGCCCTTTGTGTTCCGGAGCCACGGTGTCTCTTGCGAATAATCCCGCGACTCCGGCAGGCGTCGGCCCTTTCGGGCCCCTCTGTGTTGCTGACTCTCTTTGAGGCGCGCGTGGAACACTAACGCGCCATCGACACGGCCTGTCTAGATGGACGGACGGCGAGCCACCCATAGCTCGCCGTCCACAGGCCCGCGCCTACGGTGGCCGGAGGTCACCAGGTGGCCCCCGACGCCCGAGGCGTCCACCACGGCGGCCGGGACGAGAGGGTCTCCTCTCCCGCTCCGCCACGGTATACGGTCAAATGCATCTTGAACACAACGTTTTCACGAATGGACTCCATGTGAACAGTTTGACATATTGTATAATACTACTACTATGTGTGATAAAACCTAGTCACGGTATAGTGGAAAGTGTGGCCTTGTGAACGTGGCCTTATTCTGATAATTATTTGACGACTAATAAAATTAGCGACATTCCTGATGGTGGCCATGCCACTGTCAGTCACACCGACTCCTTATCAACAAGTTGCAACCTGCATAGTTCATAGTTCTATTGGTTTTTTTCTAATTCTTACGACGCTGTACGCGGCTGATGAAAGCAGAACTGTAGTAGTGTGTCCAAAATCGTTCACAGAAGTGCGAATGGAGCTGAATAAATGTGAGTACTCCCTTAGGCTCTTAAATAAGCTTCGATACATCTCTATAACACCCTTAAATCCAATTAGTGCTATTGCCAATTTTGAAAATAGATTTTCGATCACGTTTTGTTTTTATTTAAAAAAATTCAAATTGAGATATTCTTCAATGTTCCCGCATCGAAATGTTTTCAATTGATTGATTTCCAATGAAAAGCAATCTCTTGCGAAATGCAATAAGAAATTGAAGGTGTAACAACGTTTTCATTCATATGAGCAAGGCAATCAATAATTTCATGCATTCTGAATCTTACAGGCATTGGAAAGCAATTTTTAAAAATCAAATACCGCTTTGTATGGCAACTCTTCAGAAGAAAGTGCCTTTTAAAAGTTATTTGTTATGAATAGGTAACTGGACCCCGATAGCAAATGCCTTCGAGCGATTGTCTCAACTAGCAATATGCAAAAATACAGTCCATTTTTCTTTAACAGATAAATGTAGATTTGTATTATGCTGTCTACACAGGAATTTCACAACATAATGCTGTGATTGGGTACTGAGATCCCATAATTTTTAACCAACTTTCCAAAAAGGAGGAGGTTCTCAATTCGGATGTTTGTATTTTTTTTTTTTTTTTTATGTTTGTTCGGGCATAACCGTTCCGTCGCTTGCCAACCGATTTTAAAAATGATTTTTTTGTTGGAAAGGGAATACCTACTTCCCAAATGGTCCCATGATAAGGAAACCAGGATCTGATGATGGCATCCCAGAGAATTCGAGGGGAACTTTCGAAAATCGTATGGGCAACTAGTGCGTTTGTATTTTGCTTTTCTGCGATTTTGCAGTGGTGTTGTTAGGTGTGGGGTAAGTACCACTAAAAAGTAAAAAATAAAAAACTTTTTACAAAAAAAATACAACCGACTTCCAAAAAAAAACACTACAAAGTAAAAAATAACTTTAATTTCGGAAGTCGGTGTCAAAAAACGAACAAATTAACAAAAACACCGAGTTCCGAAATTAAAGTTATTTTTTACTTTGTAGTGTTTTTTTTTTGGAAGTCGGTTGTATTTTTTTTGTAAAAAGTTTTTTTATTTCATCCATCCATCAGCTTTAAATTGAGTTATTACATGTCACGTACAGCTTTGGCTGACGAAAACTGTGGAGACTCCCCTACCCTCATTACCAGTTGACAATTCATGAGAATATAATATCTTTATGGGACCAGTTTAGTTACCAGAATATAAAAGTCAATTGTATAAATCTCGAAAAAAGGAACCGAGATTTACGAATCTAATGATTCAACGGCTGACAAGAAGACGCTCGCTGGTATAAGTTTTTGTAGAAAGGGAGAAAACAAACCATAATATTATTAATACGTCTAAGGGTCGATTTTACCAAAAAAGAGTAAATCTTACTCGAGAGTATACGAGCAGTTACTCCAAGTAACATGTGTTTACGTTTCACCATAAACTTAATCCAAGAGTTAACGTTTATGCTGGAGTAAATCTCTACTCCGCCGATTTTCAAGGAACAGCAAGCTTATACTAAGGATAAGTTCAATATGGCGTCCGAGTGTCATTGTAATAATTACGTAGATTGAAAATGTGTTTTTTTTTGTTTTAAGTGATAGCGTTTTGAAATTAGTATCAAAATAAAGGTCTTGACCCAAAACTACTTTTGCAGAAAGAACTGAGTTGATAGGACTTATAGTTTTCGAGATATTTCCAAAAATGTATAGTGAAAATTTGTTAAGATGTAAAGGAGATTGGGCATTTATAGTTTCACTTTTTGACGCGTAAAGGTCATTTGAGTTAATGTATAATTCATATTATTAATATTATCGATTTTTGACTTAAATTCATTGAAATAATTTGTGGGGTTTCTATTTTCATTTTAATTAGTATTTAATACGATAAAATTTCATTTCTTCCATTATAGTGAAGCGACTCCTTTTTCAATTATAATCGATCGATTGAACTTAACATAAGTCGTGGAACAACAAAACAATCTACATTTGAAACTAAAAATATTAAAAGTTGTTATTATTATTATTCTTTAATAATATTACTATTTTTTCGTTAAAAAGCAATTTCTAGACAAAAATAAAACAATTAAGTTAAAATAGACAATGTTACGACGCCGTAGTCTATTGTTGTGTCACAACACTATTCGATGAAATGTCAAACAAATTGGTATTTTCTGTTTACCGTGTTAACTGGCCGGTAAACCGAGAAAATTGTTTTCAGCTTTTCTCTGCTAACAAACATAAATTCGTGTCGAGATGAGTTTTAGGATTCCTCCACGTCTATTACTCCATCGAGCAATTTGACTCTTTTTGTGCGTGTGCTGCGAAGTGAATTATTATTGTTAGAACATTTTCACGTCCACGGTGATTTGTTCTGTGAAAACATGTTGCGCTGTATGAATTGTTCTCTTTTATAAGCACACCCGCTGCCTAGACGCCAAATCAGTGAAGCAACGGATTCCATGGTAAAAATCTTACGTACATGGATTTCTCCTACCGTTTTTCTGAGAAGATTTCTAGATCAATGTTTTTAAATATAATAAATAATGATGAACATAGGTAAAACTCAATTAATGTGTACCAAAATAATGCAAAATATTTGCCAGTTATTAGGGTTTCAAAACGAATTGTTTTGAGTTATGTAACATAACCTCAATAGGTACTCAACTTATGTTTTTCTTCAGAAACCCCACAACATTTAATCTTGAATTTAACCTTGTATTAAAGTATAACACAACCCTTTTTTTGTGTCTAATTTTCATTACTTTACTGCGTCAAAAGTTGCGCAACCAAGTGCCATAGTACCTTGCTCAATTTCCTTAGGAGTTTTTGTTCTAGAAACTTTTTTTATGTAAGGATATTGAAGGATAAATAAAAAATAATGATATATAAAGTTTATGTAAGGATATTGATATAATTTGTGTTCCATGTCATACAGTAAGGTTTAAGGAATCCAAATACAAACAATAAATAAAGGCTCCAAAGGTTTCGGCTCAAAGTAAAAAATACACGCGAATCGAGTCCAAAAATCACGGTTCTACAAAACAACTACGAAATATTGATGAGGTTAGAATTTATATTTAGAAAAATGTGTGACACTTTTATTTTATTTTATTTTTTATTTTTTTTATTTTATTAATTTTAAGAAAACTTACAGCTAATACATCAAGTGGTCAGAAGTAATGCGTAGCAGAAGGCCAATTACAAGTTTCCACTTATATAAACGTATATATAAAATAGACAAAACGGCATACAGCGTGAGAGTCAAACATAGAAACAACTTTCAAAAAAAATATTTAAAGATAAAAAAACATCACATAACAAAGTTAACAATCAAAGAAAAAGTTACTTAATTTTTTTTTTAATTTCTGGACGCTATTTGTGAATATATCAAGGTCAACATCCTGGCACACCTTGTTGTATATTCGACATGCTCTTAACAAATATGAATTTTGCCTATAGACAGTTTTCACAATAGGTACATGAAGGAGATGAGGTCTCCGAAGAAACACAGACGGTACACGAAGTCCAATCCTGGCCACCAGTTCAGGGACGTCAGTAGATCCGTTCACAATACTAAACAAGAAAGCAAGATCTGCAATTTTTCTTCGCTCGTGTAAAGGAAGAATATGGAATTTCTTACACCGACTAGTATAGTTAGGAAGATAAACGTTTGAACGATATTGAGTATACCTTAAAAATCGTCTTTGTATACTTTCAAGACGATTAATATAAACATTGTAATTTGGATTCCAAATTTGAGAAGCATATTCGAGATGGCTACGGACAAAAGCACAGTATAGAATTTTCATCGTTTTGATGTTCCTAAACTCAGAGGATACCCTAAAAATAAAACCCAACGCTTTAGAGGCCTTGTTGACAACATTGTCAATGTGCGCATCAAACAAAAGCTTTGAGTCAAAGATAACCCCAAGATCCTTGATGACGTTGACTCTGGCAATTGAGGTATTGGATAATTTGTAATCGAACCTAATAGGGTTTGGCTTACGAGTAAATGTACAAACATAACATTTGGATATATTTAAATCCAACCTATTCCTAGCACAGTAAACATGGAAACGGTCCAGATCCTCCTGTAATAGGTGTGCTTCCTCTATGGTTGACACTTTACTTAGGATCTTCATGTCATCCGCATACAATAAAATTTTGGAATTTAGGAAACAAGAGGCGATGTCATTAACAAAAATATTAAATAAAAGAGGTCCTAATAAGGATCCTTGGGGAACTCCCGACGGAATGTACATCACTCTTGAGGCATAACCGTTGAGGACCACAGTCTGGCATCTATTTTCAACATATGATACAAACCATCTGTACAAGCTACCCCTCACACCAATCCCTAACAGTTTACTCATTAGAAGCGCATGATCAATTCGATCAAAACATTTGCTGTAGTCAGTGTATATAACGTCGACCTGTGACCTCCTGGACATGTGCTCCGAGAGATAGTCACTACAGACCACGAGATTGGATGTGGTGGAGCGACCTTTTAAAAATCCGTGTTGATGTTCGGAGAAACTTAATTTAAGTGAGGATGAAAGCTGCAAGTGTACTATTTTCTCCATAATTTTAGCGAAAACGCAGAGTTTGGAAATTGGTCTATAATTTTCAACGCTGTCCTTAGGTCCTTTTTTATGAATCGGCGTTATCTAAGCTGACTTCCAGATTGTCGGCACTTCTCCCAAGTTGAATGACCGTTTAAATAATAATGTCAATGGAATGGATAGACACTTGGCACAATTAGTTATAAAAATTGGTGAAATATTGTCCGGGCCAGCAGATTTGTTAATATCCACATGCTTCAGCAACCGAAATACCTCTTCCTCCCGCACATCAATAGAGCAGATGTCTGATACGAAACTAGTAGACTGATCCGCTCCAGCAGAGGCTAAGGATTCATTCACGCCGCGGGGCTCTTGGAAGTTAGAAAGGAAATAGTCGCCAAACATGTTACAAATTTCCTCACCCTGACCAGACGACACGTCACCAAATTTCAGTACAGATGGGTAACAGTTGGTTTGTTGTTTAGACTTAACATATTGCCAAAAAGCCCTAGGATTTTTAGAAATGGCTAATTCAATGTTTGCTATATAGTCGTCAAACATCTCCTTCTCCAGATCTTTAGCCCGCTGACGTAATGTTACAAAAGATTGATAGTCCGAGAGATTTCCGTAGATTTTAAATTTTGAATGAAATTTTGACTTTTCTTTAATTATTTTAACAAGAGGACTTTTGTACCAAGGAGGATACTTACCCCTTGGAGCGATTATTTTAGAAGGAACATGTATATTATGAAGCGAGTTTATAGTTTCATAAAAGAATTTAACAGCTTCTTCTAGAGGCCTGCAATTTAGCTCTGATGGCCAATTAATTGCCATCATTTCTTCACTTATGGCGTCATAATTTGCCTGCGCATATAAGTATTTGACTCGAGGTCGTGAATGCAGCTGATGAAGTTGGACAAAGTCAACAGAGATGCAGAGAGCCTTATGATGTGAGTCCTCATGCACTAGGGGGTCTAGGCTGCAAGTGACAGCCACTTCACTGTTAGACAAGACGAGGTCAAGAATCCTATTGTTCACATTACGATGTGAGTTGTACTGAAGTAAATTTCAAGCGGTGAGAGTATCACAAAAGCTGGTTTGAATGGGGCCATGCAAGTTACCAGGACACATATGATCACCGTCCGCCGCAGCGTGCCAGTCAATATTAGGTTGGTTAAAGTCACCGAGCACTAAAAACTTATCTGCGGGATGTTTAAGAACAATATCCGCTAGATTACTAGAAAAATTTTTGAGTTGTATCATCAAGGAGTTGCCAGACTGCTGGCTACATATATACACAACGCATAAGTGTATTTTATAGGTTACTTTAGGTTTCTTTTGTTGTAAAGTTAAGGTAACCCACAGATCCTCGGCAGACGAGCACCATTCGTTGCGGACATCAGCAACTAGTTCTCGACGTATGGCTATTAAAACCCCCCCACTTTGTCATAGGTATTACCCTACCGAATAGAATAATACGCAATACACTTAACTCATTAGAGGAGAAACGAGCACTTGAATTTGGGTGGCTTATACACTCGTTCATTTCAATCATTCGGATTCACTCACTGCCACATATTATCTATCCGAAAGTAAATTAACTCCGGTGTAAAGTGGTGGAACGTGGACGAAGTTATCCGAGAGTTAAATATAAGAATAAATATATTCCGTGGATTCTCGATAGCTATTCTCGAGTAAAGTCATGTTTGGTGAAATCGAATCGAGCAGGTTACTAATTTAAACGGAAAACTGGTATTCAGCTGAATCCAGTTTGACTGGAAGCTGACCCCAATATATTTGGGAAAAGGCTAGGCAGATGATGATGAGTAAGTTAAACAAATAATCAAAAAACAATTTTCTTACTTAAAATATCTCATTTACCATTTGTATTCATTTCAGTATAAATCTTAACTAACCTTATGTACCTAACCCGACAATAACTGAAGTACCAGGGCGACAGAAACAGACAGGAGATATTGCAACACCATTCCTTTCTGTATCCAGCACAGGTCGCCGCAAAGCTAATAACATACTTCCCTCACTGTCATTCGTGAGGTGAAAACCAACTTTGCTCACTAATGCTCAACCAACTAAGTTACTCATCAAACAAGAAATTCCACGATCCTCATATGAACTCCACTTCCTTTGCCGAGCAAATCTAAGGAAATTGAGTTATGAATAAGACATTCTATGTTCCGTGTATAAATGTGTGCTAAGAATGTAGATTGACGGGACGTAATTTTGAGTGTGGTTCGGTTGGTGTGAGATTGAGCTGGTTTCGAGTAGTTAGTTTTAATTCGAAGTAGATAGATGTTACGGTTTATGGACTCCTAGTCAGGACAAAACTTTAACAGGCGTAAAAAATGTACTAGGTGTTTTTTGAAGGCCGTATCGCTCTTTTCTATTTCGTATTTCTGTATTTCAATAAATTATATTTAAAAAAATCAGCTTGGTGGAGCATTTTATACTGTTCTTTAAGTTCTTTAAAAAACTATACCAGTTAGGTCAATAAAATACAAATGGCACTCGATACACTGGGATATCAGCGCCAATGATAACATCCCCAAAAAATCACATAAACAATTAATAAAGCTGAAGAGTTTGTTTTTTTGTTTGGTTGGTTTAACACGCTAATCTCAGAGACTGCTGGTTTGAATTGAAAAATTATTTTAGTTTTAGATAGCCCATTTATTGAGGAAGGCTATAAACCACCTCAAGGGCCTATGACATGGTTTAACGACCGCCATTTCTTTTTACTATTGATAGACGCGTGTTTGACCACTATCTCACCTGTTGGTAAGCGATGATGTGGTCTAAGATGGAGCCGCGTAATTACTCTAAACTTAAAGACTGCCGGGTAGTAGCTATCAGGAAACACAGACTCCGGCAGGAAATTCCACTCCTTTGCCGGGACCATAGACTTATACGTACGTTCCGAAGCAAGGAATCATCTTATCTGCCGGAGTTGCGGACTATTCGAAAGAGATACCGTGACTCCGGAACACAAAGCGCAATGAAGGAATATGAATGGGTTTTAGCCAGTAGAAGTCTGACACTCCCTCTCGCTCTAGCCAGAGCGAGAGAAGTCATTTGATGATTTCCCATGCCTAAAAAGAAAAAAAAAGGAATCATCTTATCGGATAATCAGATGATTCAATCCTGCAATGTACTACGCAGATGAAGTTGCGCTGGTCAGCTACTCGTAGTTAATCGTAAAACCACATCGGTAGACACAACAGCGTACCGTGCTATAGTATTCAGGAAACAATCGGTGGACACAATACTAGAAACTAATAGGCTATTAATTGTGGCGACAATGCAGCTTGATTAGCCAGTCATTGTGGCGCTTGTAGGTGCCACGGACTAATCTACCCTCTAATTAATGCCCTATGACACTCAAGAAGGGGTGCAGAAGGTTAGTTTCATACATCATTATCTGCCAAGCGTTTTAGCATCTGAATTGGGGTTCCAGTCTAAGAAAGAGAGAGTCTTATTATAGCGGGGCGAGGTAGCGAAGCAGAGAAACGGAGAAATTTTAACCAATGGATTTGCTTAAACTGTCCGCACCACGTTAGCTACTGACATTTTGACTGACATGATTGGTTAATATTTCTCCGCTACTCCGCTCCGCTGTAATGGACAGGCATCTTAAATCCGGATCAACACGCTTGTCAAAACGTCACAATTAGGGTAGGCACCCTTTACAGCGCAGCGAAGCAGCAGAGCGGAGAAGCGGAGATACAAGCTCGATGTCCTCATTATCCCATGTTACTTAAGATCGGCGTAACACGATTCTGTAAATATGTCATAATGAATGCTTGGGTAAAGTGATTACGAAGTTATCTATCAAATCCGTGTAAAGGAATCCATGCAAGAGGGAATGACAGCCGGTCGATTCTGTGAACATGTCGAAGTGAAGACTCAGGTGAACTGATCACTAAATAAGCTGTCATTCAATCTTGATTACAGAATCGATCAGCAGAACATACTGACCGGAGTCGCAAGCTTGGCACTTGCCGCAAACCTCTACAGAGGTTTGGCTTTTGTGGTATCAAACATAGGCTTGCGTTAAAATGTGCAACTGCCACAGTGGAGATAAGATAGGTGAGTGTGTTTTGTTGAAGAACATTCAAAATCCAAAATTCAAATTTCAATAGTCATTTATTTAAATAAGGCTGAGAGCCAGCACATTTTGACCGTCAATTTTTACAAAACGTCCGCCCGTTACGTTCGTCACATTCTTTTTGGTCTTGTCGCTAGCGCGGCGGAACTAGCTTTTTCTATTTGACTGAGAGACAAAGTATAAATGGTATGTTTGAAATAAAGAAATTTGATTTAATTTGATTTGGTCTGTGGCAATAGATACTCTTTCTGTTTAATAGAAACTCTACAATTGATACTCTTTCGGGTCACTGCTGCGTCTCCGAACCGCATCACTGATGCGTCGGGTACGCGACAGCCCCAACAGCCTTGTGGCTACTGTAGCCGGCAGGCTGGATGGTCCGATATTGTGTCACTGAATGGCGATACACAAACCGTCATTCAGATATTTGAGATAACCATTTTATTTTATGTATTTTATTTAATGCGCAGAAGTACCAAAAGTTTCGTCTTTAATAATTCTTGCATGCATCTCATAGATACTAAAGATTTTATTTATTTTTATGTTTTTAGACTTTCTCGGATCCTTGTAGACCCGTTCTATTGGTAGACGTACGACGGGCCGAAGCCAACTCGCAGAGGCCCCATTAGACATTTCAAATGTTATGGGGCACCAACCGACAACTACCCCTGTATGCACTGTGAAAGTATACCCAAAGAAAATCCCCGGAGCAAGACTTGCAGAATATGGAATCTAATTTATTATTTTTCTTTCACCTGAGTTCGCTGGCTGTGTAGAGGCAACCTATTGCACGGTCTATCTGTTTGGTGGTGTGTGTTTATTAGTGATAGAGTTACAGTGTTGCTTTACCAGTCATTTCATTATAAGGTTATTGGGTTACGTAATTACTATGGCCTGGCTGCGGTTTTCGCATGAATACAGCCGTAACATTGGTTAAGATGAGGTCAGCATCTAAAATATGTACTGTCAACCACACAGCACTGGCCAACCAAACCAACCGGACTGCTCTTTTATTACTGTTGTTAAGCACGCGTTTGACCAATATCTCACCTGATGGTAAGCGATGATGCGGTCGAAGTTTGAGCACGCCTGCCTGGAAGTAACCTGTTCACTCTTGGATAAGCAGTTGTTTTATTATGAACGATAGAATAGAGTATTTGACAGCAGTAATTTGATTTTTTTAAATACAAAATTTAAAACACAAATTAAAAAAAGACAAGAAGGCCAATTCTACTAATTTTTAAACAACATTCTCACGTCAGTCGCAAACTGTCAAAAAAGCCTCAATTTTCATACATTTTTGACAGTTTGCGAATGAGATGCGAATGCGATGCGAATGTGAAAATTAGTAGAATTGGCCCAAAGGTGTGTGTTCCGGAATATAACCCAGAAACTGGACAAGCTGACTAAAAAGGACATTTTAACAGAATTTGAAAGCTCATCACGCTACACTTCACTGTCAAATTTTCCCAATCAACCTTGAACCTAAAACGTTAGCAATAAAAATGAAAATGAAACTTGACATATTGTGGTGTGATTAATATTGTTATTCTAATATGATTTTGCTAAATCGTGGTACTTCTCTAAACTCCAAATTTTTTACTGTACACCGAAACAGCTTACATAATATACAGCTGCCACCATCACTACCGCCAACCCTTTTTATTTTATTCACAAATATTTTTGAAAGAAAACTTGCTACTCCGACTCTAATCAACAGGAAAGCTATTGATTGATTAGTGTCGATGCAGCATGTTTTATTCGTCCAAACATCTCATTTATCGTCATTTCAATAATCACATTTTGTCATAATTTTAACATCTATACTAATAATAATCACGGTGAGACTAAAAGGAGCCGAGCATTAATGGAAAATGTGACGTAGACGAAGTTGTGTGGGTCAGCTAGTTACATAATATTCTCGTAGTACTCACATAAGTTATTCACAAAAGTAATAAATGACTTCCCCAATCTTCAATTTTCTCTCTCCGAAACGTATTTAAACAGGTATTCGAAGCCAAAAGCCACCTTATTACCCGGTTCTACTTACAGCTCTCACTGAGGATTCAATTTAAATCCTAAAATCTTCGATCTCCGAGGTTTTGAATAATTAAACGGTTCTGACCCGAGTCCCTTGATAGTCAACACATTGACTATCAAGGGACTCGGGTCAGAACCGTTTAAATTATTACAGTAATATAGTAGCGTATCTATCATCCTGTATTACGGAAAGTAGGTAGGGAACATTTTGATAAAACTATTGACATTACTGTTTTTCATTGTGAATTTACTAAATAATGCACGAATTCAATTTAATTTTACATCATTATTTATATACTATTCTTACTTTGACATTTATTCACATTGTATCTTGACATTATTATTAAACAAATGACATTTTGAACTTAAATTTTTCAAATGACATTAGGTATTATCAACTTTCATTTTATGTTTCTTTGTTATTGGCTATGGTGAAATAAACTAAATTGTACTATTAATTATAAATAATTATTGGAAGAAAATGTATTATAATAATAAAGCTTGTGATTTGCATGCCTCAAGGTGTAATATGGTTGGACTGTGCTATTTTCAATATCTTTATTTAATTACCCATATTAGCAAATAAACGATTATGATTATGAACCCGTCTGCCAGGGTTGCGGAATTTGTAAGAAAGAGCCACCGCGGCTCTGGAACGCAAAAAGCATTTGGAGGAACACGGATGGGTTTTAGTCAGTAAGAGTCTGAAACTTCCTTCTGTTACGCCCAATGCGGGAGGAGTCATATGATTTCCTATCCTAAAAAAAAGTTGTGCAGTTTTAGAGACAGTATAAAAGTGATGAAATGTTGGACTAACACTTCCGAACGCGTGAAAAACATGACATGATTTTTAGCTGGATTATCTGTACACCAGGAATAGTAACACAGCAATATATTTTAGTCCCTAACCATTGAGTGAAATGGACATTGATTGCAACAAAATTGAAACTAATTTCCGTTTTCAATGACACTACAGGACAATTACTTGTACGCTTAAATTGCAATAATTTTAGGAGGAACACGGATGGGTTTCTGTTAGTAAGATTCTGACACCTACTCCACCCAGAGCAGAAGGAATAATTTGATGTTTTGCTATCCTAAAAAAAAAAAAAAAATTTGCTCATTGCTCATTGAGCGACTTTAAGCCTTCTGATGAACAAACATTCACTCTTCTACAAACCTACAAATCAGTGAGCCTAAAGGCCTTGCCATCTCATCTCGGCGTCCGGAACCGCGGCCGTAAAACGCCTGCACGTCTGAAAGGCTCGCGTGATATACAGCGCCGGCTGGGTACATTACCAGAGATTTATCACCCTCTTCCGACGCGCAACTGATTGCTCATGCTGTAAATTTACCACTCTCTTGATTAGCGTAATAGTTTCGTGGTTGGTGTTAAGAGTATCTCGCAATTTGAATTTATTACGAGAAGAAATTATTGTATTTTCTGGTTGATTTGAACAGCACAGAAGCGCGAGTAGATGTAGCACGGCAACGCTTGGGAGAGAGAGATCTTTGTCGAGCAGTAGCCGTCTTTTGGTTGAAATGTTGACGAGTAAACTTGCAATAAAGTACACTGACCTTTCCCAAATATCCCTCCACAGAAACCCCGAATAAAAACTATAAACCGTTTTTCATTACGAGAGATCGTAAAGGATTACGATAGAAGTCGATTCAGGACAGCTTTATGTCTTGATTTTTGTTTTTGATATTCAATAAATGTTTGTGGGTCAAGATTCAAGATTCATTTATTGGTATGATTTTTGGTACATTTGGTTTTTTGTTTTTTTAATATGACCATTTATCTGTTGTCTACCATATCTGTTAGTTTTCGAAGTTCCACAAACCAGGGTTAATTTTTATGCCCGATTACTTAGGTAATTAGTTATGTTAGTATGGATATTTGGTAAGCAACTCACTCTAAGTTAAAAGAAAAGTTTGGTTTGTGCAAGTGAGCTTAAAATAAGATAATTTGAGAAAAAAAACATCATTACCTCATCACTTTTCATCATCGAACCACAAAAATATACCTATACTAGGTTATGTCAATGGCTTCGCCCGCGTGGTTGTGTACCTTCATCGAGAACCACTATATCCATTGGTGAAAACAGCATGAAAATCGGCGCAGCAGTTTTTGAGTTTCACACGTACAGACAGACGGGCTTTGTTTTAAATTAAAACACTGCGGTGTATTTTGTAGTTAAAATTTTCTGATGAGCATAGGCCTCGCCCATGAAAATTTAAAAACATTTCACGTCTTATATGATAGTACGGAACCCTTGGTGCGCGAGTCCGACTCACTCTTGACCGGTTTTTTTTTGTTCACTGTTGTTTACCAACACTTATTTTTTAAGGACTATGTTATTAACTATACGAGTCTTACTCGAAATGTATTTAAAATTCTGTTTAATAATAAAATGCATCTAAAAATCAATACGATTAACGATTACTAAATCCATTGAATCAATCATAAGTTTAAGCCGCAGTTTATTTTTTAACATGAGTTTGTGTAAAAAGCCACATCATGATAGTTTACCTTTATTAAACTACCTAAACCTTTCTAGTATACATAAATACTTCTATTTATACAACAGCTTTATTATGACTGACTATCCGGAAAAAGGTAATTTCAAAATGCCCAATTTTCGTGGCCTTAAATACCCACAGTTAAATGCCAGTTACTTTTTTGGAGACAGTAACTTTTGTAATAGAATTGGAAGTCGATTCCAATTCTATTACAAAAGTTACTGTCTCCAAAAATCTAATATCTTGGGTAGTACGGAACCCGTCTCTGTCTTAGAGATCCGCCCTCGGTTCTGTGTCCACTAATCTAGTAAGCCAGAGGAAGTAATTAAAACGTTCGAGGAAGCCTACTCATTTAGCTTACAGAAACTTCAGTTTCTGTTAAGATGCTGAGATGATACTGCTTTGTTTTAAAGAAAGAAAGAAAGATTTTTATTTGGGACTCGCACAAAACAAACAAATGTAAAATACCTTAAAATTAATTAATAATTAATTAACATTTATTTGGTCCAGGTGAGGCCAAAAATCTCGCTATCTCAGCATATTATGCCGCAATATTTAAAAAAAATATAACACAGCACTGATTTTGTGATAGAGTTATTAGAACCAATGTAAGTTTTGTTGATGATTTCTGAAAAAGTGTGCTAGTTAAAGTCATCATTTAATTTTCCCTGTAATCTAAGGATAAACTTCTATGAAATATAATATTTTCAGCATTTTCTCTCTTTTCGGAGATAAGGGGGGGATGAAATTTTGAGTTTAGTTACTTCTATAAGGTATGTGTAACTATAGTTTCATAATTTTCCATTCATGTTTTTTTTTTACAGCCCTCCCTATTGTTGTCTGAAAACCAAAACCGAGGACGCTAATCACATAGGGTAAAAAATCTAATTTGTCCGTCAGATAGAATTTCAAAAAAACTTTTTACAAAAAAATGCAACCGACTTCTAAAAAAAAAACTACAAAGTAAAAAATAACTTTAAATTCGGAAGTCGGTGTTTTTTCGATTATCAAAGAATCATCTAAATAGTCAAATTCCAGCGATTTCGATTTAAAATCCAAAGTTCGTTCGATTTTGATATGATTTAAATGGGACCAATCTGCAAGTATATCCTTTCAGATAAAACAAAAATGGTTTCAAATCGGTTCATAATTGTCGGAGTTATGAGGTAACAAACATAAAAAAAAAATACATACAACCGAATTGATAATCTCCTCCTTTTTGGGAAGTCGGTTAAAAAATATTGGACACCGTGCATTTTTATTCACGTAAACAAATAAATAAGACGATACAGTGCGTTGAAAACTCGTGCGACGACACTTGTAAGTACACTTTCACAAACAAGTGACGTACTGGTCGGGACTCCTTGAAGGTCAATTCTACTAATTTTTAAACAACTTTTGCATTCGCATGTCAATCGCAAACTGTCAAAAAAGCCTTAATTTTCATACATTTTGACAGTTTGCGATTGAGATGCGAATGTGAAAATTTGTAGAATGTGCACTCTTTATATCTTTATATCTTCATATCTTTTATACGTTTTATCTTTGTAATTTTTTAAGTGATTCGATAAAGCAAAAAATACGTGCTTTTCGATAATTTTACTAAAGGAAAAAAAAAAATTTTTACTTATACTTAAATCATCTCTATTCGAACAAAAAAACGCCCGGTCGCTCTGTGTTAAAAAGCCCCAACAATGAAAAATAGAATCGCGGTCCTCACTAATAAAGGACAGTCATTTAATTGAAGGATCTCGTCAGTCTGTGGCCGGCTCAATCTTTCGCCAACTATTATTTATGTCGGCCATCTTGGAAGCCTTCCAATTTAATTCGGACTATCCCTCACACTCTTCGTTTGTACAGCAAAAATTTGTTAGCTGTACCAAAGATAAATGAGCTAGTATTTATTTACTTGCAAGCTAGATTGTGTTTGCTTGATGAGGGAAACTGGATATAATAGAGTGATTAATGGTTTTTTACAGACTTTTCCGAATGTATATCGTAATTGTCGTAAAGAAGGTTGGGGCGGGTTGTTTCACGTTCACCTAACGCATGCGTAAACGTTATAAATGGTGCTAACTATCGTTAAATAAAAAATTGAGTTGTTTCAGCGTTAACACACTTAAAAAATAACGATACTGGGTTACTTTAGTTGCGTCAAATAGAACAATATCGTGAAATTTATTTTGAACTAGCTGTCCCCCGCGGCTTTGCTTCCGTTTTACCCGCACAGTTCCCGTTCCCGTGGGATTTCCGGGATAAAACTATCCTATGTCTTTTCTCGGGTCTCAAACTATCTTTGTACAATTTTTTTTGTAAAACATTTAAATCGGTCCAGTACTTTCAGAGCCCATTCAAATCAAACAAACAAACAAATCTTTCCTCTTTATAATATTGAGAGTAGATGTAGAATCCTCAATAGCAGTTTAATCTGATGACACAAAAAAAGGTAGAATGCAAGAAAAGATATTTAGGTAGGGCCCGTGTTAATAATTTGAGCTATTGGGATGAGCAGGAATATAAACCAAAATGTTTTGAAACAAATCTTCTTATTTATAAAACGTTTAACATCTTCCGTAATCGTTAATTTTTGACGTACGTATGTTACGTTAACCAACTGTTTGAAACATCCTGCCCTTAGTCTCAATGGACTCAGTTTCATAATATGGTATCGACTTAATTTTATTTTTTAGTAGCGGTTTAATTGATAGAGACTTGACGTTGAAACTTGGTGTTGGTTCTTCAAAGGTTAAAAATTTTAGTTAGCTGTACCAAAGACAAAATGAGCTAGTATTTATTTACCTGCAAGCTAGATTTTGTTTGCTTGATGAACTGACAAACTGTTTTAAGGGATAGAAATTTTGCTAGTGGGGAAACTGGCTGCAATCTTTTCTACTAATATTACAAATGCGAAAGTTTGTGAGGAGGGATGGGAAGAAAGATCACGGACCAGGAGGATTTACCGCAGCGCGACTGTGCTAAGATCACTAGATTACTAAAACCCCAGACTGATCTCTGGGAGGAACTTTTATCCGAATGGTAATATAGGTGGGAAAATTTCATCAGAATGAGAAAAAAAGTCTAAATGACATTTTTTTTGACGTGAAAACTTGACGTTCCAAAAGTGCTCTTTTTGAACGTCAAGTTTTACAAAAGACAGTACCCCAAAACGCCCGCCCGTCGCAAGCCGACACCTCCACCAGTTTTTTCCATCCGTTCGTGAGCAGCTGGATAGGACATGGCTGGAGGTAGATCACTGTGTTGCCCAATTTTTTGCAGGCCATGGCTACCTACTTTAAGAGTAAAAATTATTTTCCTTGAGGCTTGTGGCTTCATTTTTATGTCAATGTTCTACAGCTGACCTTGAATACGAACAATCTGCACATCACATCTTATGGTAGTGTATTCTTTGGCAGACTGAACGTAATATTATGTTACATACTATTCAGGTTACCTCTGGAGTAGAGACCTTATATAAACCAGAGGGCCAATTCTACAATTTTTTAAACAACTTTCGTATTCGCATGTCAATCGCAAACTGTCAAAAAAGCCTTAATTTTCATACATTTTTGACAGATTGCGATTGAGATGCGAATGTGAAAATTAGTAGAATTGGCACACGAAGAAATTTCCGTGCGTTCAGGCGATTTCCGTGCGTTCAGGCGATTTCCGTGCGTAAAGGCGATTTCCGTGCGTTCAGGCGATTTCCATGCGTTCAGGCGATTTTGCCATTACTATTACTGGAATGAAAAGTAGCTCACTTAAGCTCACAATATAAGACCCATTAGTTTCAGTGTTAAATATAATCCGTGGTACTTGGCAAATGGGCTTAACCCAGTTGTATATGTCCCTTGGTGCCTATTGACTTAGCTCTATTCTATCTCCTGCTTGATAAGGAGGGAAGTGGAAATTATATTTATTTTTCCTACTTCTCTACTGTACTCTTCTGATTAATTTCGTTCCGGGATCCAAGACAGTTGAATCGTTTCTCCGGGACTCGTCGGGCTTCATTCGCTCAGCATTTGTCTGGTGGTCGCCACTGTTGATTCTAGCTTTCAGGAGTTGCAGTGGATAGGAATTAGTGGCGGGCTTGTCCCAAAAAAAAAAACAGTGCTCTTAAGTCTAATGAGGTGCATCTCACTAAACTTCACCATCCAAACAAAACCACAGCTAGTATTCTATAAAAGTAGCACAGTATTATACAAAAGTCGTGCAGTAAACTGAAGTCTTAGCACATATCGTATTAAGTTTCAACTGCTCGCATTTTGCATCTTGGTAGTACACACGACTGTCATCAAACTGTGCAAGTCCAACATAACGAGACCTGGCACTGCAAACGCTTTCAGTTCAATGCAAGGTCAGCTGCTTCTGGAAATTTGTAACTTGTTATGTTGTTGTATGTACTCGGGGGAGAACTGGGCGTGTTCATGCATTTTTAATATGAATTTAGTATCGGTACCGCTGCGTTCACATCGATTTGTGTCTTCAATATCTTAGAGAGCTATAAAGTTTTTATGGGATCTTAAAAATGTACTTTTAAAAGGATGCCTAAATTGTTAACGGAGTGTTGATGACTCGCCCTTCTCCTTAATAGGGCTTTATCTCAATATACCATAGACGGGATATCCAAAGACGAACTAGTTAAAAGTATCAGCTGCTGTTTGTTTAAATTCGCTTGTCTTTAAAATGGCATGGCAATTGTTTGTAATTATATATATAATCCATATATTATCTAAAAGTGAATCCCTATTTCCCTTGGTCATCGCATCATGCGTGAACGGCTTTTTTATGTTTTTGTTACTGTTTTTTTCATAATGTGTTTATTATGCTGTAGTGTTGTGTCTGTTTCGAATAAATGTTTTCTATTCTATTTCGCTAATTCTTTTTTTTGTGTCAGTAGAAGGTAAAAGTAGAAGGAAAAAAAGGTGATGGGAGCGAAGCCGCGGGGGGTGGCTAGTTCTAATGTATAAAATTCTTCCGATACTGTGTAAGCGAGTGACGGACAGACAACGCACAGCCAAAACTACTGGGTCGAAGACACCTGAAATTTGGCAGTTATGTTCTTTAGGAAGTTGAAAGGAGCACTAAGAGAGAATAAACTAGTTAGATAAGCTAGTTTACATCATAGATGATGTTTCAGAAATCTCCTAAGGGATCATCAAAAACATGTTGTTATTTTTTTTCTTTAAAAAAAATGCGTTACAAACTCACATACAAAAACAGTCAGACTCGAAACAACTATCTGTAGGCCATTCAAATATTTGTTCCGTGCGGGAATCGAACTCGCAACACAGTCGAGGTAGTCGATCGTTCAACCACCTCGCCAACCTTGAGGCCAATTCTACCAATTTTTAAACAATTTTCGCGTTGGCATGTCAATCGCTGCGTGCCTAAAAAGCCTTAGTTTCTATACATTTTTGACAGATTGCGATTAAGATGCTAATGCGATGTGAATGTGAAAATTAGTAGAATTGACCCTTGAATTGAAAATTGTTTGCGGTTGACAGACAACCGCAAACAATTTTGAATTGTTTCATAGCACAAAGTCCTCGGATCTCTAGTTTTTCTTTTTAATTTTCGAATAATCTAAAAAAAAAAAAAAATTAAATCAAATAAATAAATAAAATAAAATAAAGTAATCTTTATTTCGGATAAGCAACATCCATATGGGTTAGTAAACAAAAAGATAACTTATTCCTATGTTAGTAAACTTATTTATAATCTATTTAGAAAGAAGGATGTTGTTCGAGATACATCTCCGAACAACATCCCCTAACAAAGGAGACTCGTACTTTCCCGCTATGGTCGGCAGGATGGAGTTGGAGCTGCTAAAAAAAAACCTAAAAAATAAATGAAAAAAAAGAATGAAATGAATGAATGATTTTAAAATGTCACTTTCTTAAAGCCGGCCACTTGAAGGATTAAATAAAACCCTGATTTAGTATGACACTTGAGGAAACACGTGTAACGTAATTGCTTTTCAGGTAAATTAATTTACTTGAATTTCTCGGTGCGCATAATTTTGCCCTCATTTTGTAAGCTTTGTTTGTAGTGAGAGGTATGTAGGATGTTTTATCAAGGAATGTATCTGTCTATCTCAAAGAACATTTATCTGTTCTGTGGTCTATCTTGACGGAAGTGGAGGTAGAGGTGCCGAGTTAGACCTCCGTAGAAGCATATGGTAGATAATGGAGGCAGAAACAGCTACTTACTAAAGGCAATTATAATGGGCCTCATCAGAAGGCACAAAGTCAATGATTAGAGAGGGCAATGCTTGGAGTTTCCTTGCGAGATCGAATCAGAAATTATGATCTGTACGAGAACCAAGGTTGCTGACATAGCCCGAAGGATCGTCAAACTGAAGTGCCAGTGGGCAGAGCACATTGCTCGCAGTACAGATGGTCGATGGGTCGCGTGGAGACCTGTGTCCACCAGTGGGTCTTTCGATTGATACGATGATGATCATCATAATTTCTTTCATAAAATACAGTTTTAGTGTTTCGACTCCGGACTATTCGAAAGAGATACCACGGCTCCGGAACACAACGCAACACAGGGCAACGAAGGAACACGGATGGGTTTTAGTCAGTAGAAGTCTGACACTCCCTCCCGCTCCGCCCAAAGCGGGAGAAGTCAGTTAATGATTTCCCATCCCTAAAAAAAAAAGTGGGCTTCGACTCCGACTAACAATTACTATTTTTAACCGAGTCTAGAAACTGATCTATAAGCGTTGAAAAATTAATGTTTCTTTATTTTTTTTTATTGAGAAATGGGCTTTACCTTGATCATGTGATGAGAGAAAGGAAAGAGAGATGAGAAGTGAAGGATAAGGTGAGAGTGTGAGGCGAGTGTGCGCAGAAGATGCATGACCACTCTTGCTTTGAAGGCAGTCGAGTTATATGTGTGAGTTGTGTGTGTGTGTGTGTGTGTTATATTTGTGTGTCGGCTTTTAATTTGTTTATTTATAAATGCTTTATTGTACACCAAAAAATATAAAATCATAAAGAAAACCTTAAACTAAAAAATATACAAATGGCGGCCTTATCGCAATCCGCGATCTCTTCCAGGCAACCAGGAATGGAAAAGATAGCCTGGGCATGAAATGGGGCAGACACTTGGTGCAAATATTAAGCAAACATTTTAACATTTTTTTAATTGACAAAGAATATAGTAGTTTTTATTTTATACAGACACTAGCAAAGAGATCCACACTCTGGCTATGCGCATAATAAATTTAGAGGATAAGCTGATTTCCTTTACCTCGGCAAGATACAACTCCGCTGAAACGCTTCGGATACAAAAGTGCGTGGGCAAAGTCCTGCTATCGGAATATCAATCGTACTACTTACACCGTAGAGCCTCATTTTATAAGAAACGAAGCCGACTGAAATAGACTCAACTAATTTCCCTCAAGCTCAATACACTGATAAGTTCCAAAAATTCACTAAAACAAAAATAAACAATTCTGAGTTAATAAAAACCAGCCAAGAGCGAGTCGGACTCGCGCATGAAGGGTTTCGTACACAGAGGAACTGGCTATCATACCTCTAACTGCCGGAACACAACAATGCTGATAACATAGTTGTTATGGCGACAGACTTAGACATGATGGTGGTAGCTTGCCAGGCGGACTTAGAACAAGTCCTACCACCAACCAAACCGAGAAAAAAATTTGCCTCCGCTGGGAATCGAACCCGGGACCTCTGGGTCTGGTCTGGTGGTATAACCACTAGACCACGGAGGCGGTTAGTGTCACCTGTTTAGCAACACCCGGGGACCACGATTACTATATTATTATTTTTCCTTTCTCGGGTCCCTGGAGGCCCGGTCCTTTGGTAGGCGTACGAGGGGCCGAAACAAACTCGCAGAGGCCCCGTTAGACTTTTCAAATGTAATGGGGCTCCAACCTGCGATTATCCCTGTATGCACTGTGAAAGTATTCAATATAATTGTTATTATTGGTTTTTATAGCGGCAGTAGATATACACACTCTGTGAAAATTTAAACAGTCAGCCGGTTACGGTTCATGAGATACAGCCCTCTGACAGACAGACGGAAGGGAGAGGCTTGGTAAAATTGTTAAATTACGGACCCTTAATTAAAGGCAATCAGGACAGAATTTCTAATCTCCGGCTAATATAAAACAACAAAATGTTTAAGTTCCAAGAAAATTTCTTTCATAAATATTGTTTGTGTTTGTTACCAAGACATTTATCTTATCCGGGATATTGGGGCACACTGGACTCTGGTTCAAGTCATTTATATCTAAAACATTCACCCTTTAAATAAATAAAGCTCAGCTACCCTCAATTTTATAAAAACCTGCTAAGTGTGAGTCGGACTCACTCACCGAGGGGTTCGTTCAAATTTGTAAGCCCATATTACTTTAAATAAAGACTTTATTTTTATGATTTAATTGCAAATGTATGATTATATTAGATTAGATTTTCGCTATACCTACTTCTACACTAATATTGTAAAGAGAAAACACTTATTTGTTTATTTGAAATGAATAGGCTCCGAAACTACTGGACCGATTTAAGTAATAATTTATCCATTAGAATTCTACATTATCCCTGATGAATATAGACTATGTTGTATTTCCAAAAAACTCAAACTAAAAATTCTTTATTGCGAACTAAGTGTAGCTACAGGAAACATGTTAACGGTATAGGTAGGTTCTTAGAACTTAGTTGCTTGTAAAATACAAATGGTTACAAAATAGAGAGTAAAAAACATTTTTAATTTGAATATTATAGACACTTACATGATATTATGTTAATAAGCATTTTCATATAATATTTTACATAAATAAATAGAGATCTTTAAGAAAATTGCAATAATGTAAGCCCATGCAGCAAAATATTGCCTACATAATTCATTACCTATGGCGTGCACTGTGAAAAATATTGATGATACATAAAAATACTGTACATAATAGAAGTCAAATAATAACCTATAAAATGTCAGTATAAAATGCTCTAAGTAAGAAAATTGTGTGGTTACAGCAAACTGCTCTACGTTGAGTCTATAAATCAGTAATTTACACATTAACATAAAAAGAGAAATTTATAGAAGATGAAGTTTTATGGGACAAGCCCGCCACACATTCCCAACCACTGCAACTCCTGAAAGCCAGAATCAACAGTGGCGACCACCAGAAAAACGCCGTGTTAATGAAGATGAAGTTTGTGGGGTGCATACTAAGCCCACGCGAACGGAGTCGGGAGTAGTGCTATAGTGTAGTATAACACGGCATTACTTGCCTTTAGTTCTAGGTCAACAGAAAATATCATAAAAGTTTTGTTTTCCTCGAGAGTGTCGAAATGTACGTTTTTTTGCGGTATAAACGGCCGTTTTTTTTTACCTTACTTTAGAAGTGTGATTTATTTTCGCTGCTTCAAGGGACTGTATACCTGATTTTGATTGTACTTGGTTTTAATTTCAATTCGATACCTCCATGCGTTCTCGAGATAAAGGGTCTTGATAGACAAACAGACGGACGAACGAAAAGACGGAAAGACGGATGGAAGTGATCTTATGAGGGTTCCATTTTTTCCCTTTATTGTGCGAAACCCTAAAAAGGCAATAACTAGAAAGGACACGCCATTGTAAAAAGATACAGAAATGAAAGGATCTTTAAAAATGACGGCCCTATAATAAAAGACGTTTTTTATGAATTTTCTTACTTTTTTTTATGCTGAAATGTGTCCAAAGTTCCCTAATATTTTAGACCTCTTTAGCTTAATTTTCATAACCGTGACGTTTCGCGTTTGGTTAAGGAAAAAGTTAAATCTATCTGCGTTTTTGGAATTTAATAGAATAATTTTAAGCTTTTTTTTTTACTTTTGATAGGCACGCGTTTGACCACTAAAACTAACTATGGATTTTGACATTATTACCAGTCTCTCTTGCCTTTGTCTCAATTTATGTGGGTTAGGTATTTTTTCCATACCGGACGTGGATGTTCGTAAGAAGCTCAAAAAATCGTTTTTCTCGGTCACACACATCCGCGTCCGGACGGGCTCGAGACGCTTCAGCCGGTCAATTAACTGTAAACATGTCGAAGTGAAGGCTTAGGTGAAGTGATCACGGTGTGAGCTGTCATTCCATCTTGATTACATAAATTGACAGCTCACTTGGTGATCTGCCGGCCATCTTGTTTGTTGGTTTGACAGCTCACTTGTCGTTGCTTACAGCTGTCATGTTTACAGAAACGTAAACAGTTCAGCCGAGCCTTTCACTTTAACATATTTACAGAATCGACCGGCAGATCCTACGTTACGGACCACGCCTTGGTCCGTCCTTGTAGCAGGCACGGCCCGGATATGTTTGGATGAACCTTTCAGTTCTCCTTCTTCACTAATAATATCATGTGTGGATTCATAGTTAGAGCTCTCTTTAAAATAAATAATGTTCCTACTGTGACATAGATATGGTGTTTGTAGTAGCAATAATTACTATGAACGAAAACTATTAGTTTGCAACTTTATAGCTTTTGGGGGCCGAGTCACCCGCGTCCGTAGGAGAATACCCTTCAGCGAATCCCTACACGTGGTCCCCGGGTGGTGCTAAACAGGTGACACTAACCGCCTCCGTCGTCTAGTGGTTAAACCACCTGATTCAGACCCAGAGGTCCCGGGTTGGCAAATTTTTTGCTCGGTTTGGTTGGTGGTAGGACTTGTTTTAAGTCCGCCTGGCAAGCTACCACCATCATGTCTAAGTCTGTCGCCATAACATCAATGTTAACAGCATTGTTGTGTTCCGGCAGTTAGAGGTATGATAGCCAGTTCCTCTATGTAAAAGGATTCCGGGTGAAACTCGCTTGCATCTTCGGCCTAATCATCACTTTCCATCAGGTGAGATTTAGGCCAAGAGATTCCCCGTTCTTTATTTAAAAAAAAGCTGTAGTTTGTTGTCTACATCATCGCAATGAGTGATTAACCTGTAAAGATAATGTGGGGAATAAATCTACTAATGTAAAAAAATCTCGTGTGTCGGTGTTTGTTATCGAACTTCTCCCAAACGGCTTCACCGATTGTTTTATTTTCTTTGTGTATATTTGTTAAGTTTTAGGTAGTAGGCTTTTTTTATATGGCAAAACAATGTTTGCCGAGTCAGCTTGTAAATAAATAAAATCTTTCACGACGTCCATCCCTCGTTTATTTGGTTTCCCCCTTTATTTAAGGATGGGAAATCATCAAGTGACATCCCGCCCTGGGTGAACAGAAGGGAGTGTCAGACATTTACTGACTAAAACTCATCCATGTTCCTTCAGTGCCCTTTGTGTTCCGGAGCCACGGTACTTCTTTCGAATAGTCCCGCGACTCCAGCAGGCGTCGGCCCTTTCGGGCCCCTCCCAATGCTGACTCACTTTGGGGCGCGCGTGGAACACGAACGCGCCGTCGACACGGCCTGTCGTCATTAGACGGACGGACGGCGAGCTGCCCATAGCTCACCGTCCACAGGCAAGAGCTGAAGCCTAAAACAATGTTCTGTAGGCAGAGCAAACCGACTCCACAACGCATAGAGGTAGACTACAGACGATGGCACCGGGACAGGGAAGCCCGCAAACCTATCTGTAGCGCTTGTAAAACCACTGTTATGCATGTACAGGATAGGGTTGTCTCGCAATGGAAGTACGTAGATGTAGGATTTTGTTTTGCAAACAGAACTTGAAATATCACATCTGATTTTCCCTAAGATTCAGAGGTATAACTTATTGGTTTATGAATTATGTTTAGGCCAGTAGCCTCATGTATTCTCTACAAGTAAAGAAGACGCCAATAGTGGTGAAGAGATAACATGTGATGGGCTTTTTCCAGACCACAATAATTTAATTTAAATTGATGTGAATAACTCCAACACTAACGTAGAGCTTAACCAACGCTATCTATCAAGCATAATTGAAGTTGAGATTGAATAGGTTACTTCTAGGCAAGCGTGAACCATCTTAGACCGCATCATCACTTACCATCAGGTGAGATAGTGGTCAAACGCGTGCCTATCAAAAGTAAAAAAAAAGTCTAGAGCTTTCTCAATATGAACCAAAAAATAAAAAATCAATCAAACTAATTAATTTGTCACCATCACACAAAACCAATAAAAGAATAATAAAAACACAAAACAAACAAAACCATCACATAAAACTAGAATCACGACAAATGAGACCTACTTAAGCAACAATAGCAGTCTTCTGACTACGTAAGTATCAGATGATACACCATTTCTCCCCTAAAACAATCTGGAATCAAAGAAAATGAATAGAAATTAAGCGAAGGGGATGACCCAAATTGTAATAGCGCTAACGAAATTAAAATCACCATTAACTGAGCACATTTAACGCTAAGGAATTAAAACAGATCTGAAATTGTCTTGATGGGCAGATTTCGGGTTCTGATTGCGCAATGATTTAATTGATCGATATAATTAAGGTTTTGTTACGGAGGAAGTTACTTTAAGGTTATTTATCGTTTTAAAGCTACGACTTTTTAGCCGAGAGTAAAGCACTGTTTCTCCATCGACAAGGAAGCGTTAGCTATCGACTTTTTTCTACTGAGGAAAGGGACAAAAGTCGATGGCTGGCTTTTCACACTGTAGCTGCAAGTGGGCCCATACTGAAAATTAGTAGACTTAGGCAACAAAGTTCCAAAATCGATGCGATTTTTTTTTATATGACATGTTACGATATTCCTGACAACTTTTATTCTTATAAAATTTCTTCTCAAGTTGATAGTTAGTCGTGAAAAAAATTAATTAGATTCTTTTGTATGAAGCGAATCACGTTTAATTATTTTCTTCAATTGTACTAATATGTTGGGTGTGTGGCGTAAGTATTTATGATAGCTAGGGTCACGGTATTTCTCTCGAATAGTCCCGCGACTCCGGCAGCGCATATGGTCCTGGATTCGATTTCCAGGTATTTGCCTGCAAGAATTTGATGAACCCACTGATGGTAGTAGATTCATCCTTTACAAAATACAACTCGGAACTTAAACATAACTGGCGTTTCATTGTGGTGTAGCTAGGGACATAGAGGAATTCCGAACAGGGTCTAAAGTCCCGCAAACATCCATTGAAAAGGGAGAATCCTCCGGCCAGACGGTTGTTGTGTCCGGTGGGCATCTGCCCGATAGTCGATATTCATACCTACTGTTGTATTATGTTCAAATCACATGGAAAACTCTGATACTGCGATGTAAGATTTCGTTAGTAGCTCGCTGCAGGCGGGATAGATAGCGTTAGGGTTATTTTTGGTGCCTTACTAAAGCTTCATTAGTTGTTCTTTTGGCATTTATGCCGCAACAGCCCGGGCACCACTGCCTTACTCTTCGGGAAATACTGGAGTTCAATGTTAAACTTACATCCTTAAGTACACAATTTCAATACACTACCAGCCTAACCTCTCCGCAATCAAATCAATTCAAATCATTTATTTAAATTTCTTAATTCTAAATTACACTGTAGTACATAAAATAGCAAAGGTATTAATATCACTGTCGCCTGAACTAGGAGGGTCCTGTGTTTCAGGCGAAGAAGTTCAATATTGTATACATTCTTAAAATAATCACTTATACTGTATATTGGTTACTAGGAATACTTAACAAGTTATAACGAATAAATGACAAAAAAAAATGATGATGATGTTATGATTATATAACGATATAAATGACGTAAATAAAGAATACTCGATTTACGCAATTACTTTATAACTAACAATAGCTTCTCTGTTTCTTCGTAGTCCATGTTTTGTAGGACATCCTTTATGAGTTCTTTACAACGACTGTACTTAAGCGCATAAATGTCCCTTAGAGCATTGAGTCTATTGTATAGTAGCGGTCCAAGAAAAACAAAGAATTCAATGTCATCAATTAGAAACATTGACTGCTGTACTACACCTACCCACTACCTCCCTTTTCATTTTAAGTTGGTAGGTTCCCTGTCAATAATAGGAACGCCAATATACCTATAGTATTAAGTTTTTTTAAGGAGAGAAGATTAGACTATACTAGTTAACAAGTGTCAATTAAATTCATTTAGTTAGATTTACTTATTTGGATATATTATTGTTCTGGGTATTATTGGTCATGTAATTATTGTACTTTGCATACTACTGTACAAATTCAAGGTTTTTAAACATATCATACAGATGTGTTGCTGGGGAGTTAATTGCGCCACTTCTTCTCAGCTAAAACACCGGGAGGACGTTTTTGGGAGACTCTTCGTCTTTGACGTTCAAAAAGTGCTGGCAATCAGCCCAGTTTGAATCAACGATTTTGATTTTGAGTATACCTAAGTAGAACTATTTTAGTTTTGGCTATAACGCTATTTCCATCCAGCAACCCTACAGCAGGGTCAGTGCATGTTTCACGTGGCCGGGGCAGCCTATTAATTCAGTTTACATTGCAACTAGCTGCGGAGGTGAGCTGCCCTTAAATTATTTATAAGCCGTGTACACCAGCGTGATGCATAGACTATGCCTTGTCTATGTCATATCCACACTTTATGGTAATCACGCAAAAATATTCAGAGGAATATTTATGAGGCCATTTTCTAGACAGCCAGAGATATTTGTTCTGGCGGGGTTTAGATTGTGCACTTAATTTTCGTGAATGTAAGTTGCGGGTAGGTTTTTATATTTTTTGACGTTAAAGACATCATTTGACAGTTTAGTGAAGTGATTTTAGGGTTCCGTACACAAAGGGATCTCTATCACTAAACCTCTGTTGTCCGTCCGTCCGCTGGTCTGTCATTGAGCTGTATCTCAGAAACACTAATAGGTTCACAGTTGAAATTTTCAGTGTCGGTTGCTATAAAAACAAATAATATAAAACAAATTAAATTAAATATTAAAGGGGCTGTGTTTTTTTCCGATTTATGGTACTGAACTTTTCGTGTGAGAGCCGGCCAAGGACGAGTCGGTTTTTTATTCTTTTCTTTACTATTTATGGCAAGCAAAACCGATGTCGACTATTCTGCCAATGTTTAAATTGGAAACCCAGAGTGCATATTTCGGTCGCTAATCCAATTCTCTCCATTTTACATCCAAATCACATTTAAATCCAAATCTCGTATGTGACACACACTATGTTGATACGACGTATGTTCGTTTGTTTATTTTATGATGTTATTTTGAAAAGTAAAAGTGCACTTTGATAAAACACCAGCACAAATTCCGAATGAAATTATCATAATAAATTTTAATGATGTACCTATTGCAGCGCAGAATATGTCACTGGAATATGAATCAAACGGGGTAGTGTGTTTTACGAGCACAAGATGGACGATGCTACAACGTGTGGTTTTATTAACTAAATTGTAGAAAAAAAAACAAATCACTTTCACAATAAATAATAAGTCTTTATTTATTTTACTCACATAAAGTTGCTTACTTACTTACACAACCATTGTACGTGAATAACTAACCCCGTGTATAACATGTCATAATATCACCACCATCATAAATCCGTTGTGAAAAAAGGATAATACCTTTTGTCTTGTATAGCTCCGTCAGACTAAACGTATGCGTAGACGCAGGTGACGAAGGTCCACCAAACTCTGCTCTGCCCGGCGCCAGAGCTTACATAAACGTACTCAGATCTGCGTGCGCTGCGGTTCAAGCACGTGTGACGCAGACGTTTGCCTCGCCTGCCCTGCCCTGCATAATCTGTACTGTGATGTGCTGCGTCACCTGCTTCTTAGCAAACGCTTAGCCTGAGTCTCTCACAAAGGAGTCATAACGGTGTTGACATAAGTTATTAGGCCCTGTAGGCTAATTCACGTAACTAAATAAGTGCTGTTGCAGTGCAGTTTAAGTTACGTTTCGATCAAAACAACGCTATTCGTATTCTCTACCGCTGTCAGACACGCACACGTCAAGTTTGCGTCACGCGAGCGCAATAACGGCATTCGGAACGCAACATGATCGGTATTCTACTATTTGTTTGACGTCCCAAAATGCCAGCTTATAAGCTTAAGTTTAATTTTAAATATTATAATAACGTCTATATTAATTGAAATTTATTCGTTTCTAAACGATTATATAGTGAATAATATTTATTCTCTCCACCGTCAGTAAGTTTGGTAGTTTGGTTGTCGTGCAATTGACGTGCAGTTCACGCGCAGTTTACGCGCAGTTTACGCGCAGTTCAAAGATTACAAGAATACCGTTTATCACTCGAACTTAAACTTAATTGCAACTGCACTAAAACTTAATCGGTGCGTCATAACATTACGTGTATTAGCCCTCTGTTGTGCCTGCATCCATTGACAACTGGCGTGAGGTAATATAATTATGTCATCTACAATTAAGTCATTTTTTTCTTAATTATCTAAAATATTTCACGTCCTCCCTACAAAACGTACGTAAGTGTCACCCTTGGCCCTGACGCTGAAGTCTAGTGCCTGAATGCGGAGGGGGTCGGCAGTCCTCTTGCAGCGGACGATTTTGTAGTTTAGTATTAAGTGGTACAGCAACACCTTCATCTTTAGCATACTGTATCTCATACCTGTAAGTTAGAAACAAGAGATAGTTTGATTGTCCTTTGTCAAATATGGTATCCTAGTACCAAAACGTTGTTACCATTTCGCAATATGTTAAGAATGAAAAGAGAGACAATAGACTAAGAACGGGTTATTTTTTTAAGGATGGAAAATCATCAAATGACTCCTTCAGCTCTGGCCCCGAGCCCTGGAGCAGAAGAGAGTGTAAAACCCAACCGTGTTCCTCCTAATGCTTTATGCGTTCCAGGATGGCTAATCTATAATCCCGAAGTCCGTAGTTACGGGCTTATTTGACGCATTTTATTCTGTATCACCTACGGACTATTAGTCCCGAACTCCAACTGAGAATGAATTACAACGTGATTTGACAGTAACTGTCAAAGGCTAGTTTTTGCCACCAATAAATTGCAAATCTATTTATTCCGTCAGTTAGAGGATTAAAAAATAATGGACTCATAGTTTTTGTTTTTGTAAATCAGTTAATATTTGCATCCAACTCGAGATAAAAGGGCTCGTGACGTAAAAACCCGCAAAAAATTATACCACGGCGTGACGTATTGAGAATTTTAAAAGCGTCGTATCTTCGTCAATTTTGGTTTATGTATGTAAAGAAAAAATACGGATCAAATATTTTTTGATAATCTAACTAAAGTAAAGTAAAGTAAAAATTCATTTATTTCACTAAATAAAAAACACAGTACCTACAGTCATTAAAATAAATGTGGCAGCCCTGTATTTCAGGACTCCAGGTCTTCCTCCCGCGGCGAGTAATTTGGTACAATTTATTAATGAATGAGTGTGTTTATGAGAGTGTGTGTATGTTTGTGTGGGTGCGTGCATGCGTGTCTGTATTGTGTGTGTAATGAGTAAGAGTACGATTTCGCGTATCTGTTTATGGGAGTATGTATATATTATGTATGAGTATGCGTGTTTCCGCATGAGTGCGCTTACTGAGCAGTAAGCGCACTCATGCAGATGCTTATTTACTACTGTCATAACAGGAGGTTATTTAGAAATTATAAGTAAGGATTCTGTGTCAATAGAATTAAACTCGGAAGATATTTTTGGATAATTAATAATAATAATAATATCCTTGGACATTTCACACAACGCCATATAGTCCCAAGCTAAGCAACCTAATGCTTGGGTTATGGTAACGATATGGCTGATAAACTACTTATATATACATCTTTTTTTTGTAAATACATACATATACTAGATAGAAAAACACCCAGACTCAGAACAAATACATGTAGGTCTTACAAATATTTGTTCCGTGCGGGAATCGAACCCGCGACATGCTGCGCAGCAGTCAATCGCTCAACCACTGCGCCAAGCGTGTCGTCATAATTGATTTGCATTCATGCGAGATTTTTGGGAATATATTTAAAAGAGAATTAACTTTATTAAATAAAAAAGGTGCGAGAAAAAATGAGTGTCTCCTGAAGAAAGCAGTGTTGCCATGAAAGGGAATCATCTATTTGAGTGAGGTATCTAATATTGGTGGTTTTTACTAGTGGTGCAAGAGCATATTAATGATTGGATATTTTGACACTTGTGTGCTTTTAAAGTGAAGTTTGTTGGTTGTGTTTTTTTTATTTATCGAAAATGTTATATATTTTTTTTATTAACTGACGGACTAATTAGATTTTTTCAGTGGAAAAGTCTATTTTAGTGACAGTCAAATAAATTCCGCAACCCAGCAACCCTAGCTCAAGTATCAAAGGACAGGTGAAGAAAAAACATTCCTTCATAAACAACTGATCATTATCAGTTCAAAGACGGGCAAAGGCAGGGTGCTTGCCTGCCAGGGTTGCGGAATTTGTTTGAAAGAGTCACCGCGGCCCTAGAACGCAAAGGGCATTTGGAGTAACACGGATAGATTTTAGTCAGTAAGAGTCTGACAATCCCTTCTGCTTCACCCAGGGCAGGAGGAGTCATTTGATGATTTCCCATACTTAAAAAAACCACCTGCCGATCCCATACATTTAGGACTTTTTGACAACCGTAAGGCACTGAGACGCAGGTGACGTAGATCCACGTAGCGCAAGGCAGAGCGTAATGCATAAACCTAGGATAAGAGCTGCGTAAGCTGCAGCGCAGGCACGTGCAACGCAGACATGCGCTCGTGGCCTATGTATGCCTCGTCTGCCCTGCCCTGCTACATCTGTACCGTGCTGGACTGCGTCACCTGCTTCTTAACATACGCTTAGCCTTATGAATGACAGACCGTCACTCTGTCTTCGCTCTCTGGTTAAACTTACCGAGACAACTTCTAGGACCCATTCCAAACGGCATGTAGGTGAATGATTTAATATCCTGCTTGTTCTGGTCAGAAAACCTTTCAGGGTTGAAGGAGTCTGGTTCTGGATGATGCTCCCCGTCCATCTGGACTGAGTTCACTAGGTTGTAGACCAAGTCTCCGGGCTGGATCTGGGGTGAAAAGAATTTATTGAATGAATAGATCTGTCAAAAAGAGGGGAACTCGTGGCTAAATAATAACAGCCGCACAGGTCGATCTTCAAGGTAAAACAACGCTTGCCGAGGTTGGTCTGTGGATGAGTGACCATTTTCCGAGTTTCCTCCGTGCCTCGGAAAGCACGATAAGCTGTTGGTTCCGGCTGTCATTTGGAGATCTTTGGCAGTCGTTACGGATGATCAGAAGCCAGAAAATCTGACATCAGTTTTGCCAAGGAGTACCGTGTTACCCAGTAAATGGGTTGTGGTGGTCTGGTAGGCAGCCGCTCCACGTAAAATACTGGTATTCAGCTGAATCCGGTTTGACTGGAAGCCGACCCCAATATAATTGGGAAAAGGCTAAGCAGATGATGATGAAAAGAACTGTCAAATATGCAGAAAAAAACCAGCCAAGTGTGAGTGCGGATTCTCACAAGAAGGGCTCCGATCCATAAACCGATAAATAAAAGTTTTTTGTATGGGAGCCCCCTTTAATTTTTAATATATTTTTGCTAGCCTGTGCAAGCGGCTTCATTCGCGTGATCCCTAGGGAACATACTCTCGGAATATATATAACCCTCATAGTTCCCGTTTCCGTGGACTTTCCGGGATAAATACTATCCTATGTCCTTTCTCGGGTCTCAAACTATCATTGGACAAAATTTCATCCAAATCTGTTCAGTAGTTTAGGCATGAAGAAGAGACAGACAGACAGATAGGGATTATTTGTTGATAAATAATAGCAACAATGGAAATACACATTCTGTGAAAATTTCAACTGTCTACCTATTACTGTTCTTGAGATACAGCCCGCTGACAGAAAGACAGACGGGCGGAGAGTGGAGGCCTGGTAATCCCTATTACTAAGTATTCGCTGTCCGTCCGTGTGTGCCCTATACGTTGGTTACCCATCGGATAGGAAACCCTAAAAAGCACTTCATGTATAACACATAGTGTTACAATAACACTTAGTGCTCATAATCATAACAGTCCTCTCGAATCACCTTACATTATTTCCCACATTAAAATGAGGGAAATAATGTATTCGAACAAAACAACATTTACATTATTTCATATCATAATAAGTACAAAAATTAAAATAACGATTATTTAATTTTGGAATAACCGTTACAAAAAATAAAACAACCTAATTTATGTTCACAGATAATATCTGAATACCAATTCTTGAATTACTGACAAAAGATTTCCGTTTTAATGTTGAGCAATTATTCATTTTGCTGAGCATTGTTTAAACCTATGGTCTGACATATTTTTTTTTGTATTCTTAAAAATTTAAGAAAAATACACAACACTGAATTATTTATGGGAACTTAATTCCTATTGTATTAATTTTTCGACGCCTTATTTTTCATTAAATTTAGTCAGAACTACTTAAGAGTTTTTTTATTCGATGTTTATAGTATTAGTATGTTCAGCATTTACACACTGGCCAACGAGATTTCCCTTTAGCTTGTAAATTCCGATATTTTTATTTTTTAATAAAGTAAGTAGATTTTTTTTCAGTTTACTGAGTTATTCTATTTTTATATAATGTGGAAAAAGGGTTCAAAAGATTCTGACAAGTATTTTTTCATTTATGGTGAAACTGTTATTAAAAAAAAAAGAAAATCTGCAGGATTAGTAAAAAGAAAACGTGAACATTATTTTGTAATTTTTGAGCATTAGGGGATAGTTGAGTATAATGACGTACATACAATCAATCCTTTATCTTGATAATGTACCTGTATTAGAACTAGCTGAAAACTTTAGTTTTGCCTCAAAGCTTCATTTCAAAATCATTTTACAGGAAAACTGTACGTGTCTTAATCATTCTAATTTCAGCTCTATGATGCCAAAACATTTTCTTAACATAATTAGTTAAAAACAGTCTTGTGGCCCACGAAAAGTGTTTTTTGTTGACCAGTGTTATTAGTAGTTGTTTTTTCTTTTTTTTTAGTGTGTTTGTGTATGTGTCTTTTATGTATTCTGGTTTCTGTATGGGTGCTTTTTGGTTACCTGAAATAAATGCTTTTTATTTATTTTATTTATTTTATTAGAGACATCTTTGCAGTTTTTTTAATTAAACAAGGGAATAAAGCCGGTAGTACTCCCAGGCCAATTAAGAGCTAATGAGTTCAAGCTAATCTCAGGAACTAGTGGAATTTAGTGCAGTTTTCACGACCACGGAGAGTTGAAGCTAGCTTTAATAATATTAAATCTTGCTGCAGCATGTAAAATAATTGCCGTTTCGCTGTTTTCTGACAAAGACGAAGGTTCTTAATTACCAGTGTGAACATTACTTAAATAATAATTATTTATTTGTTAATTATATATTAAGATAAATCTACTTGTGTCTATTTGTTTGTTTGTTTATATATTGTGATTTAATGATAAATTATATTTATTTTGTAAGTAGGTTGTAAATAACACTTTTACACGTCAATCTTTTTTGTTCAATTTAAACTAGATGAGGCCAGCGCGCGGCGGGAATAAAACTGATTCTGTTTCTGATTCTGATTCCGGCGTTTCCTAGCTGACTGCTCTGAGAAGAAACACCGAAACAAACTCTCTTTTAAAGTCCAATAACAACATAAAAACACAATACAACAACAAGTAAAGTACAATCGTACTTGTCTAATCATATGAGAACCATGTAGGTTAATGTCTGAAGTGGTATTTTGAGGAAAGTACCACACAGATTTGAGTGGACCTGTCCAGACAGTGCAAGCATTTGCCAGTTATCGTGTAGCTCAAACTTAGAACTTAAAGGAGCTCAACATAATGTGTATTTGTTAAAATTATAATTTGGTTTAGTTAAGTTAGTACCTATAGTCTGTTTTAAGATTCTTCTCTGTTTCTTGACACACTGTGTCTACATTTCTTATTAAATTCTTCTGTCACAGGTCTGCTGGTAGAAATTTCTTTTGAAATAAGCAGTAAATTTGAGCTCTTTTCTCTGTACAAAATTTTATTTTTAAGTATATTGTGTGTACATAAAATAAATAAATATAGATAATGAAGTAGTGAACTAGTAACCCTATTTATGAGACCAGGATCTCATACTGCGAAGCAGGTGCATTCCGACCACAAGACCACGAGGCTACATAATAAAAATCTTAGTCACTTACAACATAAGGAGAACCGTCTTTTCTCGGTGGTGGCATCACGTAAGACTTTGTGCAGACTCGGTCCATCATCACAGCTACAGACCACTTTCTGGAGACCTCTACAAAAAGAAACACACACACTGCCTTTTACAAATACTCCAGAAAAAACTCAACCATAAACGCATAAATTAAATTATAATTAATCAATGGATATTTTTATTATGTGTGCAAAAACTTTGTCTTAAGAATAATTTTACCTTGTATCACACAATCCAAATATTTCAGCTCAGCAATGCATTCAAAAGTCAGTTCTCCATGTTTTTCCTGTTTGTCTCTGATCTCCTGGTACAATCTCTCTTCAACGTGTGGATGGAGAGCCAGTTCATGGATGCACATTGTCAGGGTCGTGGAGGTAGACTCAAAGCTAGCCAGAAATGCGAAATAAATTTGACCTGTTATTTCGTCCAGCATCAAATCTGGTTGAAAAGAAATAACTATGTTATATATGAAACCAATATAATGTTATACGAGTTGAAATTAAAAGCTGGTTCTCCCGTAGTGGTTAAAGAACCTTGTTTTCATAGAATCAAAATTAAAAACACTTATAACTTTTTAATAGAAAAATAAAACAAAAGAAACGTACCTTGTGTAGCTTCCATTAGTAAATGAATAAAGTCAGGTCTAATGACATTGTTCTTTTTTCTATACGCAATTGTATCAGCTACTATCTTTCTAAAGAACTCCGTGGCTTCCGAAGAAATAAGTTGGATATCTAAAAACTGTAAATATCAAATTAGCTATTACAATTAAACTTTTTTACAAAAAAAATATAACCGACGACCAAACAAAACACTATAAAGTATAAAATATGAAAAAAAAAATAACCTTTTCGACACATTTGCTCATAAAATGCATTTACGAAGCCTGTATGTTCGAAAGTTCAAAATTACGGACCATACAATTTAGCGTGCGGTAAAGTAGGTACTCTCACCTAAGTACCTACTTTACCGCACGCTCCGATGTATGGCACCGTGCGTATTCTTTACGGTATTTATTTAAATGTCCATAAACAATGTAATTAGAAGAATTCAATCCGTCTGCATCCTTCAGCCAAAAATGCTTCCGTCTGCGTCCGTTCCGGAAGCGTTCTATACGCGTTTTTTTTTTTGTGAAGAACTTTTTGCTCAGAAGGTTTGGCGCACTTTATTATTGAAGAAAAAATGAGACAATAGATGTAGTTCTAATTACCCGACTGTTAAACTTATGTTTTTTTCGTGTGTATTTATGTATGATGTCATATTTCTTGGGCACACTGTAGCCTAACCCTGTGGCTTGATAGATTTTAGCTTGAAAGGTGTCGTTAGATTCGTCTAAATAGTGAGAATGATACTGGATAGGTATATAAAAATTAAAATATCTGAGCTTCGGTGCCATTTTAATGACTTCAGCTTTTTTAATCTATCGAGTGGGGTATCAATATAAAGGCTCGAGGAGACAATTTAAAAAATGTAACTTAATAAATAAATGATTTTGTCAAAAAAAATCGATTGGTACAATATATAATACAATTTACAATATATATAATTCTACTAAAATATTTCACGCAGACGCAGACGCAAACAGAAGCGCGTTCTTATTTTAAAAACGCACACTATTCCAAACACACACTCCCCATTTGCAAATTCGCGCCATTTTCAATTAGAAACGTCAAAGATAGTTGCGACTTTTAATTATAATATTAATTAGAATATGTGTTCAAGCGAGGAATCAGATTTAAATATGGAATCTACTCCACCTGACATCTTGAATGAGGCGCCAATTGCAGAAAATGGTCTCTTGCCGCCAAAATTGCGAGAACGCTATTTAATGATTAACAATAATTTTTAATAGATAATGAAAAAGTTTGTTTAATTATCTATTTATATAATGTGTCGAAAAACGTTGTATGACACACGAGCGGATATTGGTCTTTACAAACTCGTGACTATAGTAAACCCTCGACTTCGTCTCGGGCTTACATTTGTCTACTCGTTTGTAAAGACCAACTTACCGCTCTTGTATCATAAATAACTATTTCGACACATTTGCTCAAAAATGCATTAATACGAAGCCTATATACAGTGTTCGAAAGTTCAAAACTACGGACTATAGGTAAAATAGGTACTTTCACTGAAGTACCTACTTTACCGCATGCTCCGATGTATGGCGCCGTGCGTATCCTTTACGGTATTTTTTAAAAATTTCCATAAAATAATATATAAAAATTCAATCCAGCTGCATTTGTCAGCCAAAAATGCTTCCGTCTACGTTGTTCTACGTCTACGTAGCGTTGTTTTAGCGAAGAACTTTTTGCTCAGTAGGTTTGTGTCACTTCAATATTAAAGAAAAAAGGAGACAATAGATGTAGTTCTAATTATCCGACTGTTACACTGATGTTTTTTTCGAGTGTATGTATGTATAATGTATTTTTTTTTTCACACTCTGTAGCCTAACCCTCTGGCTTGATAGATTTTAGCTTGAGAGGTGTCGTTAGATTCGTCTTGATATTGAGAATGATACTGGGTAGGTATATAAAAATTAAAATATCTGAGTTTCGGCGCTACATTAATGACTTCAACTTTATTAACCTATCGAGTAGGGTATCAATATAAAGGGCTCGAGGAGACAATTTAAAAACTGTAAGTTAGTAAAATGTAGGAAATAAAATAAATGATTTTGTCAAAAAAATCCGACTGGTACAATACCGCGTGTATCTGACATCGACGCACAAACGATTTCCATGGGTCCAGGGCATGATTCTGGACACCCCAGTGTTGGAATTTTTCGTCGGTTCTTTTCTCATTTTTTTCAAGAGTACCACAAAGTATCAGCTCAGCTGAGCTGATATCTATTTGTGGCTTTATTCAGATTGTTCTTTTTAGTGAAAGTAGTTAATTAATTATTTTTTATTAAATATCTCATTGGTTTAGGTCAGAATAACGATTATGAGCAGTCTAAAGTAAAAAAACCCTTGAAAAAAATAAAAAAATGAGAAAAAAGCCGACGAAAAATTCTAAGTCTAGGGTGTCCAGAATCATGCCCCGGACCCATGGAAATCGTTTGTGCGTCGATGTCAGATACACGCGGTATATAATACAATTTACAATACCTATATATAATTTCACTAAGGGGTTTCACGCAGATGCAGACGCTAACGGAATCGCGTTCTTATTTTAAAAACGCACACGTTCCCCATTTGCAAATTCGCGCCAATAATTAGAATATGAGTTCAAGCGAGGAATCCGATATTAATATGGAATCTGCTCCACCTAATATCTTGAATGAGACGCAAATTCCACAAAATGGTCTCTTGCCGCCAAAATCGCGAGAACGCTATTTCATGATTAACAAAAAAAAAAATTAAGTATGTCGAAAAACGTATGACACACGTGCGTGTACATTTACATTTGTCTACTCGTTTGTAAAGACCAACTTACCGCACTTGTATCATAAATAACTATAATTTACGTAAGACATAAAATCTTAATTTCGGAAGTCCCCTCTGTATTTATGGTTTTGATTCTTTGTTTTTTAACACCGACTTCCAAAATTAAGATTATTTTATACTTTGTAGCTTTTTGTTTGGAAGTCAGCATCATTTTTGTTTATTATTTTTATTTACCATTATTTAATTAGTATATTATTAGAAGAAGTATGATCAAAATAATACGTACTTGCATAATCTTTGCCACAACGGGAAACTGGATGGTATGAAAGTAGTACATTCGTTTGCAGAAAGAGAAGGTGACGGCTTGTTCTCCAATAGTGAAGAACTTGTTGTTCCTATCCTTGACGGAGTCGATTTTAAGACCAAATCCGGTGGAAGCGATGACGTCAGTGTTGTAGCGCCGCATCAGGTCTAAGACGTCAATGTCTTCGGATGCATGGCCTGTGAAAATAACTATCCTGATTCAGCTTGGAACAATTTGAAAGAATGATCAACTGAGTGAGTCCTGTAGGCTAATTCACGTAACTAAATAAGTGCTGTTGCAGTGCAGTTGAAGTTAAGTTTCGATCAAAACAATGCTTTTCGTATTCTCTACCGCTGTCTGACACGCTTGGCATTCTACTGTTGCGCGTCTTTGGTGCGTGCTTCGGAACGCAACATGATCGGTTACATAACTACCATTTGTTTGACGTCCCAAAATGACAGCTTATAATATGAACTCTAAGTTTTAATATTTAACGTCATATTCATTGAAATTTTATCGATTATTTAGAGAGTAATATTTTTTTCTCTCCACCTTCAGGAACTTTGTTGCAGTGCAGTTGACGTGCAGTTTACGCGCAGTTCAAAGATCACAAGAATACCGTTTATCATTCAAACTTAAACTTAACTGCAACTGCACTAAAACTTAATCGGCGCGTCATAAAATTACGTGAAATAGCCCTCAGCAAGTCGATTCTGTTGACACCTCACCGTGATCACTTAGGTGGAGTGAACGACAAGTGAGCTGTCACTCTATCTTGTTTGAATGGTTTAACAGCTCACTTCGTCATCACTTCAGGCATGTTGACAGAATCGACCGGCTGATTTAATAGTTTCTACGATGACATAAATATGGAGAACTATCTGATGCAATTGAGACTATTAATCTAGACCTGGCTCGAATAGGTGAATGGAGCACTGAGTTTGGGCTGAAGATAAATCTAGTAAAGACGCAGGTTATTGTTGTTGGTAGTTCCCGGGCCGTCTCTAAGATCGTTTGGTCGACACTTTCCCAGATTTCTTTCAATAACACTATTATTCATTTAACTCACACTGCAAAGAACTTTGTATTTATATTGACAGCGAGTGCTGTCGATATAAATCTGTGCTGGCGCCAGTTATCTAGATCTCACCCAGGACGCAAAACGCTTTTCACAGCATCTGCACGTCGACGATAGATTATTCCATACAAACTCAACCTAAATTAAATTATTATTGTTCGGTCAATCAGTACAACCTTATTGCTCGAAGGTCAATAATGTGATTTGAAATTGCATTTTAAATTGGAACTCAACTGGAGGCCGACGGCAGAATGAACCGCTCGCGGCCGCCTCTCTTCATGACGTGCCAACAGTTTTCTCACAGTAGGAGTGATAAGTCGAGTATGCTCTTCAGGGATAAGGGTGCTTTTCCCTTGGGCTAGCTTGAATCCGTCGTTGTATTCCAGATGGTTGTATTAACTTCTTCATTAGGTACGGGATATAATATGACGCCCGTGACATAAAACATAGCTTTATCCCCTCAGTGCATAATCAACTATTATAAATATCTGCCTACCTTTCAAATACTCCACAATCCTGTTACTGATTTCCATCATTATAGGCATCATGCACCTCATCTTGGAACCACTGAATGCTCCACTCAGGCGATATCTCATCTTGCGCCAGTCATCACCTGTGAGGTACCAGGAAAACAGAGCTGTAAGGAGTCATCTTCTAACATAATAAACAGACTTTGACAAGGGTCCTTCAAAAATAAAAACATTCAAATTGGTCTCAGTGAGTTTGGTTATTCAGTAATTTTAATCTCTCAATGTATCGGATTTTACACAAAGTTTCTATTCTATTTCTGGAAGGGTTAATTAATTTTGTGTTACTTCTACATTCATGTAACTGAACCGAAAATGATTCAGAAAGTTTCAGGAAATTGCTTATTTTAAGCACAATTGGTTCGAATTGAAATACTAGTGCTAGATTGTTCATTTATCGAGGAAGGTTATAGGCTATACTTTTAACATCACGCTAAGACCGATGAGAGCGGAGTATTAATCTCAGCTTATGAAAAGCGGTGATGTAGTTGATGATGTTGCATGCGTCGCTTACCCTTGATTTAAAAATTTTGTAGCTATCATGAAACCCTTCGAAGAACAAAATGCGTAATAAGTGTATTATGCAAACATAACATCTTTCTTTTTTTATACCATAGCAACTTATATTTGCTTCCTTGCACCTACACACGATAACTGACAAATGCTTGCACTGTCTGGATAGGTCCACTTAAATCTGTGTGGTACTTTCCTCAAATACCACTTCAGACATTAACCTACATGGTTCTCTTATGATTTGACCAGTACGATTGTATGGACTTTAAAAGAAACTTTGACCTCTGAGTTTGTTTCGGTGTTTCTTCTCAGAGCAGTCAGCTAGAAAACATCGGCCTCGTCTAGTTTAAAATGACCAAAAAATATTGATTTACAATCTACTTACAAAATAAATATCATTTATCACAAGCTAACTCGGCAAACGTTGTTTCGATAAAAAACACCGTGATACAAGATTTTTATACATTAGATAATTATCTTCGTTTTTTTTTTATACAAAACGGGGAAGCTCTTGGCCCAAATCTCACCTGATGAAATGTGATGATTAGGCCGAAGATGGAAGCGAGTTTCACCCGGAATCCTCTTACACAGAGGAACTGGCTATCACACCTCTAACCGTTTCCAAAGTACTAGGCTAACATGAACAGAAAGAACTTGAAAACAATCCACCTTCCATATTCAGAAGACTGGATCCAAGCAAAGGTTCGATCTCCTTCGGGAACACCTCCTTTCTATTCACGAAGTGATCGAAGTCCTTGATAGTGATGGTCTTCATCAGCTCCGGATCCCTCACTAGGATGACCGGTTTCATGCCTTCCATGAAACCTACGTATCTGAAAGTTGGTGATATCGTTTTGACGGCAATCGGAACTGTACAAATGAATTTCAACTTTTGACTTCTTGAAAGAACTGCCTACCTAGTACCTGTATACACCTTTCGTTAGTGTTTATTTAGTTGGTTTGTTCATTTGTGTAAACTTTATGCTTGCTCCAAAACAGGGGGACTAAAAACGCCACTTTCGCAGAATCGTATCAGAATCATAATAATTATATTATTATTATAGCCACACAACAATATGTCAAATTTCATTTTCATAGTTTCGCTAATGCTTTAGGTTCAAGGTTGATTGGGAAAATATGACAGTATCACGATGTGCCTTCTGATTCTTGTAACCTTTTTAGACCCACAGGACATTTCTAAAGTTTTCTACAAAATTATAATTTTACGGCACGAGTGACCATATCAGCCAAAATAAGTTGACACAGGCCTCTCCTAAGCTCGCTTGCTGTTTCGTAGATAACTTAAAAATAAATTAAAACTTACCTTTCATTAGGGAACGCCTTATAAACGGCATCAATGTCCTCAATCAAGTGTTTAATAGCAAAAGTACTCCAGAAGGTGTTACCGAATATCGGCACACCCGGTTGAAACTTAATCCCACATCTTTCAAAATGCCAATGCAACTTCTTATACTCGTATATCAAATAAAGTATACTAATAACAGTGAGACAAAGTGCTAACTCCGTTATCATTGTTAGAGTGTTAAGTTTTGTGTAAAAATGGTTCTATTTATGTACCAAAGCTTAATTGTTGTAATTAAAAATCTTACGTCAGACCAGACGCGAATTATTTTATTTTTAACCGACATCCCAAAAAGGAGGACGTTCTCAATTCGGTTGTAATTTTTTTTTATGTTTGTTACCTCATAACTCCGTCATTTATGAACCGATTTGAAAAATTCTTGTTTTTTCTTAAAGGAAAAAACCATATTTGTCGACTGGTTTCACTTAAATTTTATCAAAATTGGTTGTGAAGTTTGGATTTTAAATCGAAATAGCTGGAAATAGATTATGGTTTTTTGTCATCGAAGTATTCGAAATTGCGTATTTTGCTTTCCTGCAATTTTGCAGTGGTGTTGTTTGTTGTCCCCACACCACTAAAAAGTGAAAAATAAAAATTACAAAAAAATACAACCGACTTCCAAAAAAAAACACTACAAAGTAAAAAGTTTCTGAAGTCGGTGTCAAAATACGAAGAAACTAACAAAAACACCGACTTCCGAAATTAAAGTTATTTTTAACTTTGTAGTGTTTTTTTTGGAAGTCGTTTGTATTTTTGTAAAAAGTTTTTTTATATACCCCGATTAACTAAATTGTGATTACAGCGGCCTACTGAGCTCCAAAGCCGTACCTCCCCAATGCCCTCGACTTCCGTCACTCCCGTTAGGCATTTCGGGAAATCCTTAGACTCTTAGAGCTCTTCTACACTCCTCAAGGCACATACATAACAAATCTCTGCTTTCTACGTCCAGTAGTTTCAGCCGTGCGTAGTCTGTCAGTCACTCAATCACTCAGTAACGGAAGAATCTATATACTATATATAATATTATAAAGCAGAAGAGTTTGTTTGTTTGTTTGGTTGAACGCGCTAATCTCAGGAACTACTGGTCCGATTTGGATTATTTCAGTGTTAGATAGCCCATTTATTGAGAAAGGCTATAGGCTATAATATCATCACGCTAGAGCGGAGCAGTAATGAAAAATGTCACGCAGACGACGTTGCACGGGTCAGCTAGTTTTATATATAGCCCTCGGGGGGGTCACGTGACAAGCACCATGTCGTATACTTGCCCATATCTCGATTAGTGTAAGCTATAAATGGGGGGATGGACAATTTGGGGTAAGAGGTCACGTGGAACGTCCTATGTGAATCTATTCCGGGATACGTCTGATCACCCCTCTAAAAGAAAGGAAATGTTCTTTTCATATAGTATCCGTATAGTAATGTTATGTGTTTCTAGAAAGGAAACAAGTCAAAAGACGAAAACTACTGAATTATTAACGAATGAATGGATATTAAATACTACTGTTTTTTTTCTACTCAATGGAGTTTGGCTTCGCACATCTTGTGCATCTCCTATATCTATGTGCCAAATACTACTGTTAAATATTTTTGTATTCTTACTTAATGCAACAATGCATTCTCTACCAGGTAACCTTTGGGTTAAAAAGACTACATTGTGGTAGGTGTACAACAACAAATTATTATTGATTCATTCATTGTTTTTTTGTAATGGGAAATTTACTGGTGCTACATTTATTTATACCTCACAAACATAATACAGACATACATGAACCTTGAAAACATAACGCTCCTTTTTCGGCAGTCGTGTAAAAAGGGCACTTATCCCTGATTTTACACTTTTTTTTTCTAGAACTTATTTTTTGTATAGAACTGTTGGATCTAATCTATCCTTACACATGTAACAAAAACTATTTTCTTCATGTAAATATTTATGAAGACGTAATGTTTTTACTTCTTCACGCGGTGGACAACCGTTATCAAGGACATGGAACGAGCTCTGGTGGAGGTACAGACCACCTAAGACCGACTGTTAACCGGTGGCTATTTTAACGATTTATGGTTAACAATGCGTTGATGAATATATAGGCAGTAATCTACAAGCTTTTCCAATTGGAATCTGTTTGATATAACTCTGATAATCGTCATCAAAATAGCGCATTGAATTACGCAATAAAAAACAACAAACGGCGCCGCACTTTATGAAGTTTGAGCTTGAATATTGCTATAATCGGCTATAGAACTCATATAAAAGATAATTGTCATTAGATTACTCGTCTTTTCATAAGCTAGTTCCCAAATTTTGGAGTAAATTGATCCAATAGTTTTGTCAGAAATAACATAAACAGCAACATAACTACATTCAGCAAGTTCTCTCATTTCAATAGGATATATTTATTTCTCGAGTACTAATAAGACTCTTGTAAGTGATTTATTTCATGACGACATAATTAACGAACCCGAAACCATTTCAAGTGTGAGGATACAAACTATACAAACGTTGCGATAACGTTTTTTATGGCCGGTGTCAGATTTCACTTCAGATAAGCGGCCGCCCGCGGCGCTGCGGGCCCTCAAGGATTTGGTGACGTAATAACGTTCTGTAGGCGAGAGGTTAAACGAGGAGGGCCGCTCCCAAATGAAAAGCAAAAAGCATAGCAGAAGAAGATGAATGTTTTTACTTCTCCTGTAAAATGTTCACCCTGTGAAAACAGTGTCACAAGTATTTTAGAAATTAGCTATTTTTATTCGCAGGGTCCTCTTAGCATACCGCATCTGCTCTAGAGTCTAGGATCAGCAGTTGCACAAAATCCTTGCTAGTTCTTCTATCATAGCAAAATATAACGAAATATTATGTAATAATAATTTTAACAATTTGAACAATACATGTTGTGTTCTAAAACTCGCCATTTTTTTTCTCACAGCGATAAGACGTCAAAATGTTCTAATTGTATGAGAATGTTAATGCGCAAACAAAATGTATCCTGCGTCATTTTAACAATAGTTATTGCTGATCTTTGTCTTGAACTTGAGTTACGCTCTTGAGCAGGGATGGCGAACCTAGAGCACACGTGTCACTTGATGGCATGTAGCACAATAATTTGGGCACGCTTGTACAAGATTGCTTAGCATCTTGACGAAAGTAGAATTCAATATGATTTCTGTTATTTCTAATACAACAGAAATTTACTTTTATTCGAAGAAACACAAAGCCGATAAGTTTAAGACTGCTAAATAAATTTATAGTTACAATAAAGAACATGAATTGAATCACCAATTTCATGTTTATTTTTGGCGGAAAGTCATGGCTACGTTATTATCTATATCTATACTAATATTATAAAGAGGTAACATTTGTTTGTAAGTTTGTATGTAGGGGGTAATCTCAGAAACTACTGGTCCGAATTGAAAAATTCTTTCAGTATTAGATAGCCTATGTATCGAGGAAGGACATATCAACACGCTAAGACTAAAAGGAGCCGAGCATTAATGGAAAATGTGACGCAGACGAAGTTTCGTGGGTCAGCTAGTTTTTTCAATAAAATCAGCACGATGACTAAAAAAGGTTCGCCGTCCCTTCTCTAGACAAACCCAGTTTAAATAAATTCTATGAAAAGGCATCTATAATTGAGATTTGAGATATAATTGAGAACAATCCGTTGCTACATTTTTGACGCAAGAAAACTGACAACAAGTTATAATCAAACCTACGTCATTGTGAAAAAATCTCACCATTAGTCGCGTTTACTGTGTTTTATACAATTGTTTATTTAACTAATATTTTTTGTTTGTAGTGTGCTCGATAACATGATAAAATCTCTTACGTCTAAAACGCAACTTCTAATATGGCCCAACCTTTATTATGGGTGTGTATGTGTAATGTTATGTGAAGTCTATTATTTTTTTTTAACAATTTAATTGGTTCTAAGTTGAGCTACTAAAATACTGACCAAGGCTTACACTGGCTGGACAGGTCCACTTTAAATCTGTGTGGTACTTTTCTCAAAAGACCACTTTTGACATTGACCTACATGGTCCTCATAAGGATTTGACCAGTACGATTACATGGACTTTAAAAGAGCCTTTAACCTCTGAGTTTGTTTCGGTTTTTTTCTTAAGGTAGTCAGCTAGAAAACACTGTTCTCATCATGTTTAAAATTACCAAAAACAGGATTGAAGTGTAAAAGTCATGTTATGTTTAACCTATTTATATAATTTTTACATAATTTTCATTTGCTACGAAATATTGTTATAACAACTGTTATATATCCAAAAGACATAATTAAGTACATTTAATACTTTTACATTCATTTCATGTATCTTCACGTAAACTCATGATTAAAAGTTATACTGTAACATTGTAAACGTACTTGCAAAAAAAAAATGTTTCATATTTTTTTTATTTTTGACACCTATCTTTGTTTTAACCATCATCCTTTGCCTACATCATCATAATTAATTTGAGTAGTTTGTTAACCCTTCATAATCTTTTCTTTCTCCACTATGTAAACTCCGATTCTGAAGGTGGTGTGTGTAGTGGACACACATTCGCCCTAAGCGCAATGGTACTTCCGCCTGACGCTTACGCTTACGCTACCGTGGTCACCGTCAGGAGAGGGTTAGCAGAGGGCTCAATATTTATTTCCTATACGTTAATTCCAGGGTTCCAAGTTTCGGCTTCAATAGGGAATATGCTAGCGATTTTTTTACTCATTAGGACTAGTAAACAATCTTGAAATTATTTTTTAAATACCTTTCATCATTTATGATGTTATAAAGCTTCAAAGACTACAGTTAGAAAGAGCAGTCCGATATGAACTGTTACGTCAAATTACACGACGACTCTACAGCTGCCAAAGAAAACAGCGTTGTCGCGAGAGGGCCAGATATATTTGTTTAAAATAATTGTATCTCGTTCGTTTTTCGAGCAATTTAGATTCTCATTTCACTGTTAGCATATTTTCGGATACTTTTAGATTAACTGCTCAGATCATAAATCCTTTTTCATGCATATTCCCTATTTCCGAAGAAAGCTGCTGCCGTGTCATCTGGTGGACAAGCACACAAGTCAAGCAGACATCTGGCGGTCAACTACCAACAACCCTGCGGCTCCTCAACATCCAGCGACAACTCCTCGGCTCCGGCGTCATCTACTACGCGTACTCATAGCCAGGATAGTACTAGCGCGCCTACCTCCACATTCTGTTAAAATTTATGACGGGCATTTATGACCTTTAATAAAAAAATTTAACGTGTTTGTGTATTCCTAACTTCCCATAGTTTTAGGACACCTCACACGCGACAATATGTAACCACTCTGCACGCTAAGATTTTGACATCCACACCAGCTGAGTCGACGGGATTTTGCGAATTCAGGAACTACATCAAATTTCGGCAATCGAATTTACTATGAGAAATTTGTTTGCGTAGCTATATTATACGATAACTTTGTGAGAAATATCTTAAACTACAAGTTAAGGTCGTTCAAATTGCTTCAGTCTACTTAGAATGTGTTTTAAATATGAATTACTTCACCTTTCAACAAAGGTAGTCAGTCAACTTAGATTTTCTGAAAATATATAAGTAAACAAACTTTTCGCTTCCTAAAAATATGCAGAAAGACCAAATCAAGACATAATCATTATATTTGCATTTTTCGTTTTGTTTTTTTTTCATACATAACTTAACTAAAAATACGATATAATCTAGACAAAAACTAATTACGTTGCATTTTGATGACAGTGATGTTTGAGGATTTGAGGACATTCAAACTCCATTACTGGGATAGCGGTTAGCTCATCACTTGATTTTCTGACGAATTTATTCATATTTCTAACGATATATATTATGTAGCGATAATGAAGTTTTTCGATTTCCAAAGTCGAAATTTCGCGCTTACTTTGTTTGTTTACGTTTTTATTTTACACAAATATCATCCACTCACATGTAAATACGATTACAAAATAATATGACTATTATGAATCTAAATATCATGAAGAACAATAAAAACCCAGGAACTAAATGCAATTTACAAACACAGATCCAATAACACATAATTTAACACATAGTTCCGATGATTTTTTTTAGTAAGTTTTATTCCTACCAGTTTGAATTACATGAGAAAACATACACAAATAATAATTATCATTATTGCAAATTGTATTTCATGCCTGAAACTTTACATATTTTTTCTTAGAATCGATTTACGATAATTGCTCATTTATATTAATCGATTAGATTGAAATTAAAAAATCATCGAATAGCATAATCGTTTTGGTTCACCCAAAAATAAAAAAAATAAAACAATATGGTTGATGGTGAACGAGGATTATTACATTTATACACTTGGATTTTATTTTGAAAAAATAGTAACTGCGGGTTATAAACGAAAGAAATGAAGTACAAAATTGGTATATATTCCAGTAACCAAAACTGAACAATTTAAACTTTTACATTAATTTGCATGTATTCTACAAAATTGGTTTTGTTTTTACAAATAAAGTTAACGTTTGCACGAAATAAAGAGGCCTTTTTTATTTTTATTTAATGAAAAAAATGTTCCGTAAAAACGATCTCAATCACAGTTTTGCCTCTAATATTATATTTATTGATCTCTAAAACAATCATTAGGTAAATCAATACCTTTCAAGAAGACAATTTATCGTCAAATGTATATATATACATAATTATCGTCGGCTTAGAGTGTAAACCTGCTAAATCCATTTTTTGGCATTTTGACGTTTTTTGTACCATTCCAAAGTTTAACAACAAATACCACAACCTAGAATAGCAGTTACAGTCAGTTTTCTTTTAAAATTGACAAAAACGCGTGATGAGTAAAACTGTCAAATCCATAACTTCAAAAGTTTGCGGCTAACTCCATGTAATCCGGAACATAACGCGTACAAATAATGAATGTTCAAATTTTTTGGATTTTTTGAAGGAATGTTTTTTGTCTCTCCTGAAAATTTACCTGATATGCAGTTAGCAGGTTTACACTCTAAGCCGACGATATGTAGATTCCAAAGCCGCATAAAATTATTCTCTTTTCTGGAATTTAACCCAAGTTCCACCAATGGCCTTGATGTTAAAGTTGTGAGGCTGTAACTTGATGGGATCCGTGGTTTTCTCAGTCAGTGGTTTCTATAGCAAAGTTCAGAATTATCAGGTAAATGAGCACTTTGAGCTCCATCAACGCAAACCTCATGCCTGTAAAAAATAACCTCTTGTTAAATTGTGCATGCCTGGTACAATCATAATCCAAGCAAAACAAGTCAGATAGAAAAAAAAAGTTTGGACGCGTGTAATTGATTTGATGTTTTTTTTGTATATTGATTTTCATATTTTTTTAACTCTCTTAAAATAAGAGTAATAAAACTCTTTAATAAAAATATTCGTTAAAATTGGCATTCAGTTACAATTTATTCAAGATTTTCTAAACCATCAATTAAATATTGATTTCGAAAATTTTATAATCATGATATTAATTCGACGACTTACCAATGCATATTCTCGGGCCCCCTCCGAAGGGCGAGAAGGTGCATGGTTTAATATTGTGCTTGTTCTCTTCAGAAAACCTCTCAGGATCGAACTTGTGTGGGTTGGGGAAGTAATTCGGATCCATTTGTATAGTATTTACCATGTTGTATACTATATCACCGGGTTTCAACTGTTCAAAAGTGAAAATAAATTAAATAACCATCAAATGCCAACCTGTCCAGTTTGATACATTGTCATCTGCGTAGGTATTGAATAACTTACTGTGTACGGCTTTCCCCCTTCATGCGGCGGTGGCAGCTCATACGTCTTCTGACAGATCCTGTCCATGAAAACAGCTGGAGTCCACTTCCTTAAAGTTTCTAGAAAACAAAATTTCGTTAAAATTTATAGTAGACATTTTTCTTACTTTACGAGTTCACAAATTCTTCTACCGTTAAAAACACATTCCAAATACTTGAGTTCGCTGAGTTTTTCGTATGTCAGCGGCTCATTGTCCTCTTTCAATAGTCTGCACTCCTGGTACAATTTTTCTTGGACTTCAGGATTTACGGCGATCTCGTGGATAGCCATTACCAGAGTTGTAGCTGATGTATCAAAGCCAGCAGCGAAGAATATGAACACTTGAGCAGTCAAATCGTCTGGTGTCCAGTCTGCAAAAGGACATAGGAATTAAATGTAACCATAGCACCACATAAGTATGACCAGTTATTTGCCATTTTAGCATGCCAAACTTGAGGATGTTTGTATGCTGAAGTGTCGTTTGCGACTTAGAACAGAGACCGAAGTCTGCACAAAACATTGCATAGAAGGTATTGTATACTTTCATATAAAAACAGGAGCTCTCACTCATCCCCATTTTGTTTTCGCATGCATTATGGCCAAGGGTCATATTATGTAGATACTCGTATTACCTCCCTTAGCCTCCATGAGCAGTTGAATCATATCAGGTCGCTCCACCTTTTCTTTCTTCCTATATTCCATGGTAGAAGCCACGATATTTCGGAAGAAGTCGTTCGTCTTTTCCGAGATTACGTGGACGCCTAATTTCCGTTTGGTAAAAAAAGCAAAAATTAGTTCCAGTTTCTAGGTGCTCTTTTAATTGCGATGAATTTTTATTCTATACTAAACTAGTTGATGCCCGCGGCTTCGCCCGCTTGACAAATTATATACTAAAACTGTCCTTGAGAACCACTCTATCCATTGGTGAAAACAGCATGAAAATCGGTGCAGTAGTTTTTGAGTTTATCGCGAACAGATAGACAGACGCGGCGAAGTACTTTGTTTTATAATATGTAGAGATACTTTTGTTTTGCTGTTTGTGTATGTGACTTTGTATGTTTGTAAACTAAACGCACCGACGATACAGGAGACATTCCTAGTGTGGGGAAAAGTTTTGGGGGCCGAGTCACCCGCGTCCGTAGGAGAATACTCTTCAGCGAATCCCTACACGTGGTCCCCGGGTGGTGCTAAACAGGTGACACTAACCGCCTCCGTGGTCTAGTGGTTATACCACCTGATTCAGACCCAGAGGTCCCGGGTTCGATTCCCAGCGGAGACAAATTTTTTGCTCAGTTTGGTTGGTGGTAGGACTTGTTCTAAGTCCGCCTGGCAAGCTACCACCATCATGTCTAAGTCTGTCGCCAAAACAACTATGTTAACAGCATTGTTGTGTTTCGGCATGATAGCCAGTTCCTCTGTGTAAGAGGATTCCGGGTGAAACTCGCTTCCATCTTCGGCCTAATCATCGCTTTCCATCAGGTGGGGATTTGGGCCAAGAGTTTCCCCGTTTAGTATAAAAAAAAAACTTGTTTTTATCTGAAAGGATATACTTGCAGATTGGTCCCATTTAAATTTTATCAAAATCGCTTACGAACTTTGGATTTTATATCGAAATAGCTGGAATTCGTCTACTTGGATGATGGTTTTATGTTTTCCAAGTAATCTAAATTGCGTATTTTGCTTTTCTGCGATTTCGCAGTGGTGTTGTTAGGTGAAGGGTACCACTAAAAGTGAAAAATAAAAAGTAAAAAATAACTTTAATTTCGAAAGTCGGTGTTTTTGTTAGGTTCTTCGTATTTTGACACAAACTTCCGAAATTAAAGTTATTTTTTACTTTGTAGTGTTTTTTTTTTGGAAGTCGGTTGTATTTTTTTGAAAAAAGTTTTATTTTTAACCCTTAACTGGGCTTGTATGGGTAAAAATCATATGACATTTACCTTGGAAAGTTGAGGGCACAAATACAATATTATCATTAACATTCTTTGCTTCAAGTCAAAGTTAGAAATGCGGTTCCCAGTCTTATAGAACTCGTTGTCTCGATCCTTCAGAGAGTTGATCTTGAGGCCGAAACCAGCTGATGCAATGACGTCATTGGTGTATCGTCGTATCAGGTCCTCCACCTCTGTGATTTCATTTTGATGAGCTGAAAAATAATGTCGGTGACTTGAAGCATTTCTTCACCAAATATTTAAACTGATAGCTTTGCCTCAGTTGTATTACTCTCAGACGGTTAATGTTTAGGGTTCTGTATCCAAAGGGTAACAAACGGAACCCGTCCGTTCGTCCATCTGTCTGTCAGCGCGCTGTATCTCAAGATTTGTAATAGGTAGGCAGTTGCGCTACAGCAAAAAAGAATTCAAATTAAAAATGAAATTGATTAAACATTAAAAGGTTGTGGGCCATAAAAAAGCGGTTTTTTTTTTCGCTTTATGGTATGGAACCCTTCATGTATTAGTCCGACTCACACTTGGCCGAGTTTTACATAATTTATAGAGGCGAACTAAATGCCTCAGGAGCCCATAGTTGGATAGAGTCTGTTACATACCATGAAGGTACTCGACAATGTTGTTGGCATTCTCCACAATCAGGGGAAGCATCATCTTCATTTTGGAAGCAGTGAATGCTGGGCTCAATATAGACCTCATTTCCCTCCATTTATCACCTGAAAATAAACACGTTACAATATGCTTAAAAATTCGAATTGTAGCTACTAGGGCGGGCATGTGAGGTATCATGTGAAAGAGCGCTTTTTGCACATTTTCTCTTTTTCTGTTTTATTTTTGCACCTATCTGTGACGCAGAATATACACAGCGCCCGATTTGTTCTTAAAATTTTGACCCCTTGCAATTAACTGGAAACTAGAGGGCCATTCTACTAATTTTTTAACATCTCAATCGCAAACTGTTAAAAAAGCCTTAAGTTGCTTTCAGACTACGCTATAATATATAGCATAGAGTATATATAGCTCATAGCACAACAATATCGCGCACCATACATTGTCAATATACTTACAGTACAGTGTGAACGTGTCCATAACAATGTATGGTGTGCGATATTGGTGTGCTATGAGCTCTATACTATATGCTATTATATTAGCGTAGTCTGAAAGCAGCTTCAATATTCATGAAATTTTGACAGATTGCGATGGAGATACGAATGCGATGCGAATGTGTAAATCAGTATAATTGGCACTCTGATTCACAGTAGTAGCCAGCTAGAATACCCTTCAGCGAATCCCTACACGTGGTCCCCGGGTGGTGCTCAACAGGTGACACTAACCGCCTCCGTGGTCTAGTGGTTAAACCACCTGATTCAGACCCAGAGGTCCCGGGTTCGATTCCCAGCGGAGGCAAATTTTTTGCTCGGTTTGGTTGGTGGTAGGACTTGTTCTAAGTCCGCCTGGCAAGCTACCACCATCATGTCTAAGTCTGTCGCCATAACAAGTAGTAGCCAGCTACCTAGAAATGTCTCATAGGAAACCCCAATGATACTAATCTAGCCCAACCATGAGATCATGAACATCCCAAAAAAAACCACTCACCTATGTAATTAACATTCCTACGTCAATCAACTCAACTTCAAAATGTATTTCAATCTAACATTTGCGTAGTTTCGAGACTTGACATTGTAGCTAATTTGACGTGAGCGAATTAGGTACAATAACACGATCATGCAGACAGTGTATGTAAACCAAAATTAGTCAAACTCAAGTGAGATATACAACTTGTAGCAAAATTAACGCAATATATCTTAAAGCGGCATTGTATTCATCATTATGAAAAACTTACTATGGGACCAATGACTGCACCATATAAATGTAAAGGGTCGTCATTGATCCGCATAAAAAAAGCTAAAAGCTGTTTTTTTTTTTGCGATTTCTGTGTTGGTCCCAAAGTATATAGTTGCTTCTAATGGCGGGTGACGGACGGATGATTTATAATGACCCCTTAAGACGTATTGTGTGAATTCTGTTACATGTAGTACATGGTTCTGAAATAGGAGCATTTGACTTCACAGTTTCTGCCGATATCTCACCGTGATAGCTCGCGACCGCGACCGGTGACAATGACGTAGGACCGCAACCCACTGTTTGGTATGAATTACTATAAAACACTTACGGGTCTTGTCGGTCGCGTGCACCCCTTTTTTTTTTTAGGAATGGGAAATCATCCAATGACTCCTTCCGCTCTGGGTGTAGCGGGAGGGAGTGTCAGACTTCTACTGACTAAAACCCATCCATGTTCCTTCATTGCCCTTTGTGTTCCGGAGCCACGGTGTCTCTTGCGAATAATCCCGCGACTCCGGCAGGCGTCGGCCCTTTCGGGCCCCTGTCGCGTGCACCCCTAAGGGCGGATTTCACCAATGAAACTGATCGCGATCAAGCTGCGTTCAAGTGTCAATATTCCATAGAAAATAATTACACTGACAACTCGTAAACTTGGTTCATATGTTGATCGCGTTCAGTTTCAGATTGATGGAATCCACCCTAAGTGTTCCATAGAAATTCATACAATTCAATGGGTCGCTGATTTATGGAACAAACATTGGATGGTCTCGCGTCAGGTTGGTTATCAACCTGACGCGAGACCATCCAATCCTACTAATATTATAAATGTGAAAGTTTGTATGTTTGTATGTTTGTATGTTTGTATGTTTGTATGTTTGTATGTTTGTATGTTTGGATGTTTGTCCGTCAATCACGCAAAAACGGCTGAAGGGTTTTGGATGATATTTGGCACATATGTAGGTCACATCCTGGAATAACACATAGGCTACTTTTTATCCCGATAAAAGGCATAGCTTAATGGCAGCGGAGGAGGAAGTGGAAATCAGACGTTTCTGCTGCCTTAGTACTTCAGATTCACAAGTACCAGGAGAGCATAAACATGTCGAAATATTTTCGGGTCTGAATTTGTGAGCGCCAAAGATTCTCGAGTACCAGGAGAGCAGACATATGTCAAAGTAGTTTTGGTCAGGTTTTTTTATTTGCTGGAAAATAGATTGGCTTTCATTGCAAGAGTTCATGTTTGTATGTTTGGATGTTTGTCCGTCAATCACGCAAAAACGGCTAAAGTGATTTAGATGAAATTTGGCACATATGTAGGTCACATCCTGAAATAACACAGAGGCTACTTTTTATCCCGGTAACATACATGACTTAATGGAGACAGAGGAAGAAGTGGAAGTACAAAGTTTCTGCTACCTTAGTACTTCAGATTCAAAAGTACCAGGAGAACAGAAATATATCGAAATTTTTCACCGGGCTAGAATTGTATTACGAGTGCTAAAAGATTCACAAGTACCAGGAGACCAGCAACATGTCAAATTATTTTAGGGCAAGTTTTTTTTTATAAGCAGAGCAGAAACAAAATGATGCACCGCTATAACAATAAATAAAAAAATAAAATAAAAATAAAAGGGGGCTCACATACGAAACGCGTTTTTTTTTTAGTTAATGATACATAACCCTTCACGTAAGAGTCCGACGCGCACTTGACCGGTTTTCTAATTACTTTAGGGTTGGCTCCCAGTATCACTATCACTATCATTACATATTTTAAAACAAAGTCCTCCGCCGCGTCTGTATGCCTGTCTGTTTGCGATAATCCTGCATCAATTTTCATGCTGTTTTCACCAATGGATAGTGATTTTAGAGGAAGGTTTTAGTATAGTAATACAATTTGTTAAGCAGGCGATTTTGCGGGCGTTAGCTAGTATCTAATAAAGCTACAATAGATCCGACCTTCTCAACCCTTACTGAGTTTTGAAGGTTTATATCAGACTCGGCATTGTTATACCCCTTAACAAGATTGGCTGACTGCATATTATATTGGCATGACCAATGATTTTAGCTATTTCAGAATGAGGATTTTTTAATATTGTACTCTATTTTAAATTCAAGAAAACTAAATCTCCCACTTAATTACCCACTGCATAAAAAGAACACTTATTTGTGCACTAAATTACGACGACACTAAATAATGGCGGTCAACGTCAGGGGCACCCCAAGGTTCGGTTAGTTAGGTTCCTTTAAACCCTGCAGACACAAATAGCAACCCGGTTCGGCGGGGCTCCGTCGACCTGCTGACGGAAGCGCTAATCCTAGACGGTCGACGTCACGGGGAGTTAGATAATATTTTTAGTTAAGTTGGAAGCGCCAGGGTAACCCGCGAAATTCAAATATTCTGATGTTTTATGCAATTTGCCGGTCAGTGTGAAGCTGTATGTTAAATAGAATACGATTCGCGGCCGTAACGCATATTTATCTAAAGAATTATACCCATTTTAATTATCAATATAACCCTGTACGTTCATACAACTCAATTGAATGACTTTTTCACGAAATTACATTTAATCGATATGAACTTAGAGGGTTATATTGATGATTCAAATGGTTATAATCCTTTAGATAAATGCTTTTTGCGATCGCTTATCGTATTCTGTTCAACATACATCTTCAAAATGACCTGTAAATTGCAAAAAAACATAAAAATATTTGAATTTCGCGGGCTACCCTGGAGCATCCACCTTAACAGATAGTCATTCAGTGAAACAGTTTAGCTTTATAGATCAAACAGTAAAATAGATTTGATTTATTTGATGAGCAAATTTTATGTGCAATTCAGTATTTTTGGTGGTAACTTCGAATATTTGAATAGAAAAAAAAATACAACCGACTTCCAAAAAAAGAACTACAAAGTAAAAAATAACTTTCATTTCAGAAGTCGGTGTTTTTCTTAGTGTCTTCTTATTTTGACACCGACTTCCGAAATGAAAGTAATTTTTTACTTTGTAGTGTTTTTTCTTTGGAAGTCGGTTGTATTTTTTTGTAAAAAGTTTTTTATTTTTCACTTTTTGTGGTACCACACATCTAACAACGACACCGCAAAAAGCAAGCATTCAGAAAAGCAAAATACACAATTTCGATTACTTGGATGACATAAAACCATCATCCAAGTAAACGATCCAGTTATTTCGATTTAAAATCCAAAGTTCGTAACCGATTTTGTTATAATTGAAATGAGACCACGACCTTGCTAATCTTCCTATGCCTTCAAATACTTCATTCTCGTTCCACCCAATTACTGAGCTAGATATTAAGAAATGTATCCTATCCATCTCCACTAAGGCGGTAGGTGACGATGGCCTTCAACTTCAAATGTTCCTACCCATCCTGAGTGAAGTAGTTCCTGTCGTAACCCACATGGTAAACTTTTCCCTCTTCACTAATTCCTTTCCGTCAGCGTGGAAGAAGGCTCACGTCTTACCGCTTCCCAAAGTAGCCAATCCCTCCTCACCATCCCATTTCCGTCCTATATCCATCCTCCCGGTCCTCTCCAAAGTCCTCGAGAGTGTTGTTCAGAAGCAACTGTCTAGTTATCTATCCTCTAATAACCTGCTCAGTCCTTACCAATCTGGCTTCAGACCTGGCCATAGCACTGTAACTACTCTAGTCAAAATAACTGATGACGTAAGACTGGCTATGGAGAATAAGCGTCTAACGGCTTTGGTTTTACTGGACTTCAGCAGTGCCTTTAACTCAGTTGACTTTGACATCCTCTTAGGAATCCTTTCCTCTCTTAATGTCTCTGCACCAGTAATTGAGTGGTTCAAAACTTATCTTCGGGGCCGCTCGCAGTTGGTTCGATCTGATGAGGATTCCTCTGAATGGTGTGAATTGGCTGCGGGTGTTCCTCAAGGTGGCGTCCTTTCTCCTCTTCTCTTCTCAGTTTTTATAAACGCCATCACAAAGGTCCTAACTTCTAACTATCATCTCTATGCAGACGACTTGCAGTTATATCGACATTTTAAAGTAGGTGAACTGGTTGAGGCTGTGGCTGCCATCAATGATGACCTTGAAAATATCAACAGATGGGCAAAATCTTTTGGACTCTTACTGAACCCAACAAAATCTCAGGCGCTCATTATTGGTGGCAGATACATGCTTAACCTATTAAATTACCAGACCCTGCCACCAGTAGTATATGACTCGGTGCCCATTTTGTATTCCAAGAGTGCTAAAAACCTAGGCGTCCATTTTGACACTAACCTCTCTTGGGAGGTTCATATTGGTGAGGTAAGTAAAAAGGTTTTCTACTCTTTCCAGTCCCTTAAACGTCTCCAAAAATTCCTACCTTTTCACACTAAGGTCAGCCTTGCGCAATCTCTTCTTCTACCGCTCATAGACTATGCGGATGTTTGCTTTCTAGATGCAACAGAGGTACTCCTAAACAAACTCGAGCGGCTGCAGAACTTGTGCATTCGCTTCATTTTTGGCCTCCGCAAATATGACCATGTGTCGGAGTTTCGGACCAGATTGAAGTGGCTGCCTATTCGGCGTCGACGAGATACCCATATCCTATCCCTTCTCTATACTATACTGCACAATCCCAATTCTCCTCAATATCTTCGTGAACGCTTCGAGTACCTCATTCCAAGGGGTAAACCCTGTCGCACTGCTACTTCTCTTCTCCTTCGCACTCCGCGTCACACTTCCAGCCGCTATGATGGCTCCTTCTCAGTTACTGCAGTACGTCTCTGGAACTCTCTTCCACACTCTCTACGCGACAGCCCTTCTCTTGATGTCTTCAAGAGGAAAATTAAAGAGCATTACCTTTCACAATGACATAATATTGGATATTTATATATATACATATATTTGTGTATTTATGTAGTAATATTTATGTATAGGTATTATTTGTACACTGGATCCTACCCTCTATGATGAACTCTCTCTATCACTCAAAGGTTTGCTGGGAGAAAACTCAACTTTGAGTTAAGCTCGCCTTTGTACATGTATTTATTATGACTGTATCATAAAAGTTGTTTTGGTGTACAATAAAGAATTAAAGAATTAAAAGACCAATCTGCAAGTATATCCTTTCAGATAAAACAATAATTTTTCAAATCGGTAAATAATTGAAGGGGTTATGAGGTCGCAAACATAAAAAAAATACAACCGAATTGACAACCTTCTCCTTTTTGGGAAGTCGGTTAAAAATTGGATTTACAGTTGTAGAATCAAATACTAGCCGTTCAGAATCTCAATTCTGCTTAGAGTATTGCAGCTACCTTTGCGATGACTCAGCTAAATAATAACGTGGTGCGCTTGACTCAGTGGAACGCAGAGCTAAGAGGCTCATTGGCGACGTAAAACTGGATGCCAAACTACACAGCTGGCTCACCGTCGCAAGGTTGCCTGCTTGTCGGTTTCCTACAGATTGTACATCGGTGAGTGTGCTTAAGAACTCCACGACCTCATCAGGGATCCACAGAGCTACTTTCTTTCCCTGATATAAAAAAACCTAAATATATCTATACTAATATTATTGCTGGCCTGTCGGTTTTCTATCGGTTACATTTTGGGGAGTGTGCGACGGAATTGCATAACTTAATTCCGCCAAGCCCGTTACACCATCGGACCACAAGACGTACGGCGATGTGCCAACGGTACATGGTGGATATCCCACCTATACGCACAAAACGGTTTGGGAACACATTGATTTATTTATTTATTTATTTATTTATTTATTTATTTATTTATTTATTTAACACTTTACGCACACAAATGTACAAAGGCGGACTTAATGCCATAGGCATTCTCTACCAGTCAATCTTAGGGTAATGCAGATAAAATAGTGGTAGGTGCAATATAAAGATAAAGAGAAACCAGAAACACGTTTATTAGTAAAATTAATACAAAGATAAATAAACACATATAAACTATACATACAATAAAATACTATTACATAATATAGGTACTCAAATTAATAAACTAATACACGATTATACTTGAACAGTTTATGCAAACAAAAATTAGTGCTGTGACGATACTACTGCCAACTTCTTACGAATGTGCTCTCGAACCTTAACTTTGAAGGTTAGTCGGTTGGTTGGTCGGTACATTCATTGTGCGTACAGCTAAGGAGTAGAATTCCTTGCCTTTTTTTTAGGGATGGTAAATCATCCAATGACTCCTCCCGCTCTGGGTGTAGCGGGAGGGAGTGTCAGACTTCTACTGACTAAAACCCATCCATGTTCCTTCATTGCCTTTTGTGTTCCGGAGTCACGGTGTCTCTTGCAAATAATCCCGCGACTCCGGCAGGCGTCGGCCCTTTCGGGCCCCTCTGTGTTGCTGACTCTCTTTGAGGCGCGCGTGGAACACTAACGCGCCGTCGACACGACCTGTCGTCACTAGACGGACGGACGGCGAGCCACCCATAGCTCGCCGTCCACAGGCCCGCGCCTACGGTGGCCGGAGGTCACCAGGTGGTGGCCCCCGACGCCCGCGGCGTCTACCACGGCGGCCGGGACGAGAGGGTCTCCTCTCCCTCTCCACCACCTCCTTCGCTAGCATGACTGCTTTGCAGAAGGAGGCGACGGCGTCCCATTCCGTCTCGCTCCGGACCATGGCTTGGACCAGGGCCGGACGCGAGAGGTCGCCGCCAATCGCCGCTTCGAGGACACCGCGGTCGTCGGACACCCCGCCCAAGCGGGGCACACCTGCACAGTGTGCTCCACCGTGTCCTCCGGACGATCCCCACAGTGGTGACACCCGGACGTTTCCTCCCGCCCGATTCGGTGCAGGAACCTCCCGAAACATCCATGTCCGGGAATTCCTTGCCTGAGTCTGTGTTTCCTGATAGCTACAACCTGGGAGTCTTTAAGTCAAGAGTGAATAGGTTACTTCTAGGCAAGCGTGCTCCACCTTAGACCGCATCATCGCACATCAGGTGAAATAGCGGTCAAACGTATGCCTATCAATATTAAATATATATATATATATAGATAGAGGTACATTTGTTTGTAAGTTTGTAATCTATACTTCAATACTAATCTATATCTACATCTATAATCTATAATAATATTATAAAGAGGTAACATTTGTTTGTAAGTTTGTATGTAGGGGGGTAATCTCAGGAACTACTGGTCCGATTTGAAAAATTCTTTCAGTATTACAAAGCCCATGTATCGAGAAAGGATAGGCTACATATGATCACGCTAAGACTAAAACGAGCCGAGCATTACTGGAAAATGTGACGCAGACGAAGTTGCGTGGGTCAGCTAGTGTTTCATATATTATTATTAGAGTCCATCGAATAATAATATAGAGCTAGTAAGCAGTTACCTTTCATCATTATCAGGCTGCCAGTCAACAGAGGAACTGCTTCTGCGTTGAAGAACTCCCGGTGGTCTGTGAAGTATTCGAAGTCTTTGACGGTGATAGTCTTGATCAGGTCAGGGTCCCGGATTAAGATTATAGGCATCGTGAACTCCACGAAACCTACGTATCTGGAAGCATTAATATTTATTTATTCAGACTTCATGCACAATAGTGGTACATGGGCGGACTTAATGCATCAAGGCAAGTCAACCTTTGGGTTAAAAAATAAATTGAATCTTATATATTAAACTAGCTGATGCCCGCGACTTCGCACGCTTGACAAATTATATACGGAACCTTTCTCGAGAACCACTCTATCCATTGGTGAAAATAGCATGAAAATCGGTGCAGAATTTCTTGAGTTTATCGCGAACAGACAGACAGACGGGGTGGAGGACTTTGTTCTATTATAATGTAGTAATAGTGATAGCGATGAAGCTTCAGAAACTTGTATTGCGATTTTACAACCGGACGTCAAATAAGAAAGAGTGCTAAATAATAACAGCTCGTGGCTAAATAACGACAGCTGCACAGGTTAATCTTCAAGGTTAAGCAACGCTTGCTTGAGGTTGGTCTGTTGATGGGTGACCATCTTAACATACCAAGCTTCCTGCGTGCCTCGGAAAACACTTTAAGCTGTAGGTCCCAGCTGTTGTGTAGAGATCTTTGCCAGTCATTACGGATAGTCAGAAGCCAGAAAATCTGACACCAGTCTTGCCAAGGAGTACCGTGTTTACCAGTTAATGGGTTGTGGAGGTCTGGTAAGCAGCCGCTCCACGTAAAATACTGATATTCAGCTGAATCTGGTTTGACTGGAAGCCATCCCCAAAATAGTTGGGAAAAGGCTAGGCAGATGATGACGTCAAATAAGAAAGAGACGGTGATATTCTGGCATATTAGGTTGATCGATAAATACCGACATACCTATTTTCATGCATGGGAAGGATTCCCTATAAGAGCACTCTGATCGTACTTTCGTGCATATAGTAGTAGCCACTGGCGCGAGTGTGACCAGAATATGTATGAAGCAAGGTAGAAAAAGGTTCTGTATGTAGCTTCTGCCTGTACCTATGGAAATCATCCGTGTTATATCCCCGTTACTAGAAGCTATTATTATTACTTTATTTCGGGTGGCACAGACCCATAGAAAACTTAACCTAGTCAATACAGTACACGCTTATTTGTTACGGCTCGCCATTCCAACACAAATCATGACCCAATTTTGGAAAGGACAATCGAAATGTACAGCTATTGCGTTCAGAATGCCGTTGTTACTACCCCGCATAGGGCCAGCAGAGAAGCTGCTTTTCTGCGCATGATGGCCTGGAAACCATCAGTGCGCGCTTCAGAAAACATCCCAAATGCGTTGCATCACCACGGCAGACCAAACAACAACACACACACACACGATCGATCACACACACACATACACACATTTAATTTTTTCAAAAGTTTGTTCCATGAATCAGACGCGTTCCAGTAGTACAAAAATTAGATAACAGCGCTTTATATCGCTAAATTATAGCCCATGTGAAATTGCTCGTTAGTTTCGTATAACACATTTATTTTACACTAGCTGACCCGCGCAACTTCGTCTGCCTCACATTTTCCATTAATGCTCCGCTCCTATTTGTCTTAGCGTGATAATATATATAGCCTATAGCCTTCCTCGATAAATGGGCTATCTAACACTGAAAGAATTTTTCAAATCGGACCAGAAGTTCCTGAGATAAGCGCGTTCAACCAAACAAACAAACAAACAAACAGATGAACAAACAAACGCTTCTGCTTTATAATATTACTAGCTGACCCGCGCAACTTCGTCTGCGTCACATTTTACAATAATTCTGCGCTCCTTTTTGACTTAGCTTAATGATATAGCATATAGCCTTCCTCGATAAATGGGCTATCTAACACTGAAAGTTCCTGAGATTAGCGTGCTCAACCAAACAAAAAAAACAAACTCTTCTGCTTTATAACATTATAACTCAGAGGTTCTCAGATTTTGTTGTGCAAGGCGTAGCGAATGTTCGACACTCGACTCTCGTGCGCGTACCTGAGAGTTTCTCTGATTTTGTTCAGCAAGGCGTTGTGAACGTTTAGGTGAAGATTCTCCCATACGGCGTATTCTTGCTGCCCGTGCTTGAGAACTATGTTTAGTAAGTTGAGACCTGGCTCTCTTAGGCATTTTCAAATGTTTAAGAAAATGTTAATAGCGTGTAATATTCTAGCTCTGAAAAGAACTGTTGTGTAGCCCTGAAAAGAACTGTTGGTTAGCCCTGAAAAGAACTGTTGATTAGCCCTGGAAAGAACTGTTGGTTAGCCCTGAAAAGAACTGTTGTTTGGCTCTGAGAAGAACTGTTGTTTAGCTCTGAGAAGAACTTTTGCGTAGGTGTAGTTTTAAGAACGAAATCTAAAGAAAATCGCACGAAAATTATTAGACTTCCGCGCGACCGCTGCGTAGGGAGCCGACCTCGCGGCTGAGCCGCGCGGGTACCTTACTCATAGATCTAAACTCCCCTCCCGCACGCGCACCCCCGCCTCGGTGACGTCCACTTCGCAACGGGCCGTGCAGCAGAAATCGTAATATTTTAATTTCGCCATAACTTCAAAACAAAACGTTCGATTTTAATCATTCAAAGACCAAATATTATCTACATAAACTGTACTTAGTGATGAAATACTTTATTTTGATAAAGATTAATAGCATGAGTAAAATAAACGCATTTAAATGTAGTCCAAAAAAAAACAAGATTTTTAAATTAAAAAAATGGTTGTTGTGCCTCACTCGACATAGATAGGTACCTATAGTGTGTCGCGGACTTTTTTGTAGATATTTATAAGATCTACAATTAATATTACAACAATGTATGATTCTATCTTTTATAGTTTAGGCAGCGTACACAAAATAAGTAACTTTTCTGGTTGATTTTTACACCTTGTGTCCGAAAAACCCAAATATCTTACGGAACCCTATTTTTTCCAAAATAAAATATAGCCTATGTTACTCGTGGATAATGTAGCTTTCGAATGGTGAAAGAATTTATAAAATCGGTCCAGTAGTTTTTGAGCCTATTCATTACAATCAAACAAACAAACAAACAAATTTTTCCTCTTTATAATATTATTATTATTATTATATTATTATTATTATTATTATATTATATATTATATATTATAGTGTAGAAGTATAGATTATTAACCAACTTAAAAAAGGAGGAGGGTCTCAATTCGGTAGTATTTTTTGTTTTTCACCTCATAATTTCGTCTATGAACCGATTTGAATAAATATTTTTTTAGTGTAAGGATAAATAAAACTATACTTTTGGATTGATCCCATTCAAATTTCATCACAATCGGTTCAGTAGTTTGGTTTCCAAACCAAAATAGCTGGAAAAAAATATGTCATCCAGGTAAACGCGCACTTGTTTGATTTCCTGTGACACAGTGTGTTACAGTGGCGTTGTGAAGTATGGATGTGAACTAAAAAGTGATAAATAGAAAAATAAATTTCTGCAGTCGGCGTTTTGGTTGTTTTTTCGTATTTCAACACCAACTTTACTTTTATTTTTTTTTCTTTTTTGTTCTGAAGTTCTGTGCTTTTAGTGTTATTTTTTAAATTTGGAAGTTGGTTGTATTTTTATTTTTTTGTAGCTATTTTTCAATTTAATGTACAGGTTGTCATGGTATGGGAATGTCACACAGAAGAGGGGGATAAGTGTGTGAGGAGATGTTTGACTGATAATTAAATATCTAGAAAAATATGAAAGAAGAAATAACGCTGTTGTAAAATTTGGGATAAAGGGAATTGTGATCATTCAATAATGGATATACGTCAAACAAAATTACTTACTTTTCATCCGGAAACTCATCATACGCCTCTTGAAGTTCGTCCAGAAAATGTTTTTTCGAAAACGTAGAGTTGTACATGTTGCCGAAAAACGGGATCCCGGGTATATATTTTACTCCGCGTTCATTGAAAAAGTTGTGTATTTGTTTTGAACTGTAAATGTAGTACACTACTAGAGTGGTTAGTAGAAATATTACTATCTCGAGTATCATGTTTGTATGCGTGGCTCGTCTGGAGCAGACTGCAATTGTAACGACTGCGCTCGGGCATCAGACGTGATACGAGTATATAGGCGTAGGCGGAATTATACAAGGATGAAGCGTGTTGACTACCTAATCTGTTGTGGAACTATGAGCTACTTTTAAGGGTTCCGTAGCCAAATGTCAAAAACGGAACCCTTATAGATTCGTCATGTCTGTCTGTCTGTCCGTCCGTATGTCACAGCCACTTTTCTCCGAAACTATAAGAACTATGTTGTTGAAACTTGGTAAGTAGATGTATTCTGTTAACCGCATTAAGATTTTCACACCAAAATAGAAAAAAAAAAAAAATTTGGGGGTCCTCATACTTACAACTGAAACTCAATTTTTTTTTTCATCCAACCCATACGTGTGGGGTATCTATGGATAAGTCTTCGAAAATGATATTGAGGTTTCTAATATAATAATATAATTTTTTTTTCTAAACTGAATAGTTTGCGCGAGAGACACTTCCAAAGTGGTAAAATGTGTGCCCCCCCCCCCTTTACTTCTAAAATAACAAAATGATAAAACTAAAAAAATATATGATGTATATTACCATGAAAACTACCAGCGAAAATTGGTTTGAACGAGATCTAGTAAGTAGTTTTTTTTAAATATGTCATAAATCGTAAATCGCAACTTTTGCTTATAATATAACACCTACAGATTTAAAGAGCAATTCCCCGATGGTTGGTATTCGGGCGATGTATAATATGTTTAAATCGCACGGTAAACTCTACTTGCCCGATGCAAGATTTTATTTCACTGATAGGATAGGATAAATGGCGTCGCGGCTCTTTTTGTTGCGATGCAGATGCCGTTTCGTTGGCTCTTCTGGCGGCATCGATGCCTCTACAACTCCTCCCGCTCTGGGCGGAGATAAGACGGTGCCAATTTTTTTACTGAATAAATCCCATCCGTGCCCTTTGAGTTCCAGGACCGCGGTGACTCTTTTGAATGAATTCCGTAACTCTGGCAGAACTAAGAGCTTCTAGGAGCTCTAGGTAAAGTGATATTCTATGACCATAAGTCCTTTGTGAGGTTCAAAATATATGGGATAATCTTAGCTCCCGAAAAAACACGCCAATTCATAAGTTTGAGCTCTCGACAGTATCTTCATGCATCTGAGATGTCTATGGTACACAGATACACATCAAACTACTTCAAAGTTGAATATAATAAACTCTCTCTTAACTTGTAATATCCCAATATAAGAAAGTGAATTGTGTTGTAAAAATTGTGATTTTGGTGTTTGTGTGTTGTATTTTTTATCGATCTTATTTATGTACAGAGGCGGACTTAATGCCATATGCATTCTCTACCAGTCAACCTATGGGTGATGTAGAAACAAATAGTAGTAGGTGCAACATGAAGTACAGAGAAAAAATAAAATTAGAAAAATGTTCTTTTGTATAAATTCTCAGAAACATTGGCTAGCTTGCACGTTACGGTTTTAGACATTTATTTTCTCAAAAGATTTACAATCACTTACAGAGAAATAACAATATTTTAACTTAAAATTACATGAAGCCTATTAATTGGCGTAGTGAGTTTGTTACTATGACAAATAACAACAAATAACATTAGTATTTAATAACAAGGAGGTAGTTGTAGAAAAAATGTTCATACACAAACACAACTAAGTGCACGACCACATTACTTAGACCGACACTGGCGGGTAGGTGCGCATGAGTTGATGGGATACTGTTGGGAATCGCACCCAACACACACGCAGGCGGCACGCACAGGCGACGTGAGCAACCTATGCGTCATCATCGCGAGCGGCGAGCGGCGAACCGGCTGGCCGGCGCGCATTCGCTTCCACGACGACCACCGCGACGGACGACACTCTTAAACGCACTATTTCCATGTTTGTCCGGGACTATTACATTCTGTAAAATAGAACGGCAATATACCAAGCCTATTTAGTACAGTCCACTTTTATTTCATCCCCTGCGAGCATTTCGAACAGATACAATACAATACATGTTTATTGAGGCCCCATGACACAGTGATTGTTAGTAAAACAGTGTTTTAAAGTATTTAGATGGTTTTTATTATTGATGGTTATTACCTTACTTTGTCTACTTTTTGAGCCGATAGTAATTTTTTTAGCCGATTTAATTTGTTTGTGGCACGTAAACAGGAGTGTTAGTGGCGTTCATAAGTCTTCAGAGGGCCTAGCACAAATGATTCTGACGTTCATATTTGTGACGTAATAAAAAATTTTAAACAACAATAATACTCGTTTCTCACATAATAATGGAAGCTATGAAGCAGTTCCTGTGTGAAATAATTGTATTATCTGAATATATTTGGTAACAAATAAATTAACCAGCTAACTCTTACAACTTGAGCCGACGCGCCGACGATAACTTCAATTGATAATGCAGACAAATAAAATGGACTGACGTGAGTTACCAAACAATTTTGTACTTTAAGATTTACTTATAGAGTACATTTTCGATAATTTTATACGAACTTTATAAAAGCATTGTTTATATGTACTTACAAAATGATAAAGGGCCAAGAATAGTGTGTTTTAAAATCATTTTAGTGATAAACAAAAGATGCAACTCATGCAGTAGTTGCAATAATCACTCAATCAACAATTACGAAAGTAGGTAATGTTGACTTCTCACTGAGTTATGGAAAATTAGTAATGGTAATTTTCAATGTCATCCGGCACGAAATTTCAATCCTTACCTGTACTTAAAGCACTTAGTGTGTATGGGTGTATAGACGTATACGGAACAAGATGTAGTGGAAAAGGAAGTACCACGAACCTCCATTGAAAATGGAGGATCGTCCGACCTTTGTTTATGGTGGGCAACTGCCCGAAATAATTATGATATTCGGACTATTGCCTAATTATGTTAAAAAATCGTACGGAAAACTCCGATACAGCGATACAAGATTTCGTTTAGTAGTTCGATGGTGGCGAGATAGATGGCGCTGACTTACTTTTTGTTGCGGCACAGATTCGCTTGCTTTTCGTAGCGGCATTGATGGCATGGCGTTACATGTGGGGTACCCACCATGTACCGGTGGGGATAGCCGTAAGTTTTGGTGCCCGATGAGTGTACGAGCTTGGCGTGATTTATATGTGCATGCCAAAACACGCTCATATAGATAGTCGATGGAATCTTGTTCAAGACTTTGGTGGTTTGCGTCGACCAGTGCGTTTCGTTTTATTGTTATGCAAATAAAAGCAAATGTTCTTTCTTTCTTTGCGATTTCTTTCAGCATTGTTGGTTGTATGACTGATGAGTTTATGTAGAATTTAAATCATCATCTGCCTAGCCTTTTCCCAACTTCCAGTCTAAAGGACACAGCACACATATCAACTCGGAAAGGGAGAGTAACCGTATCAGCTCGAGCCGTACAGTATTCTTTGTATGAAATTCCCTACTGCAACGCATACTAATCGGAATCGTAATTAATCGCGTCGCTTCGGGACCAGCACGGCGACCGCAACGCCTAGCCGTAGCTGACTTGACGTTTCACTGGAGCTGCTGATCCGTTTTGGTTACGTGCGTGCGTAAGTTTGACACCTGTTTTACGGCAATACGGTTACGATCCCTTTCCGAGTTGATATGTATGATGTGTCCTTAACCGGATTCACCTGAATACCAGTAATTTACGTCCAGCGGGTGCCTACTAGATCGTCACAGCCCATTAACTGGGGAAAGCGTTACTTCTTAGCAAGACTGGTAGCAGGTTTTCTGACTTCTGACAGTTCGTAACGACTGCCAAAGATCTTCAAATGACAGCCAAAACCAATGGCTTAACGTGCTTTCCAAGGCACGAGAAGTCTCGAAGAATATAAGGTCTTGTATAAAATTGAAATGCACTACCTAATTGCCTCTTAGGTAATACTGCAATTGTTGCAATAGTAATTGATGGTAGGATGTGTCTTTGCATAATTATGATCCTTTTTCTATGACCTACGTAAATCCTGGATTACATTCAGATTTTTAACCGACTTCCAAAAAAGGAGGAGGTTCTAAATTTTTGTTTTGTTTTTTTTTTATGTATTTACACCGATTACTCCGAGGTTTCTGTTCCGATTTGTGTGATTCTTAGTTAGATGCGGCATACTTGCTATTTGGTCCCGTGCAAATTTAATTTAGTTTGGATCAGTACTTTTTATTTTATGAGCATTTTTGCTTGTTTTAAATGTCTGCGTAGACAAAGACGTCGTCCATATATCACACTTAAAAGTGAAAAATAAAAAACATTTTCAAAAAATATAACCGACTTCCAAACAAAACAAAAAAACGGTGTTAAAAACAAAGATACAAAACAAAAAACACCGACTTCCAAAATTAAGGTTATTTTACACTTTGTAGTGTTTTATTTGAAAGTCGGTTATATTTTTTGTAAAAAAGTTTTTATACATAAAAAAATGACTTCTATCATTGCCAAAAATACATAAGTTTTACGTAGGTAAATCTCACCATTATGTTTATGTAAAAATGGACATTATCCATTTTTACATAAACATAATGGTGAGATTTTGGAAGTTGTTTTACCAAAATATTTGACTGTCAAAATGAAAAACTTGAATATAAATTTATATTTTAATGTAGATAAATTCGCAAACTTATTGAATCGTCAAAACTGTCATAATCACAGATTATCCAAATGAAGAGACTTAAAAATTAAATGCATTGTTTATTTGTTTACTAACTAAAAATCACATAAAATTATTCTCGCTTCTGGAACTTAACCCAAGTTCCACCCATGGCCTTGATGTTAAAGTTATGAGGTTTCAACATGATAGGATCCGTGGTCTTCTCAGTCTTGACGATGGTGAAGTTCAGAATTAACAGGTATATGAGCACCTTGAGCTCCATTACCGCGAACCTCATGCCTGTGAAAAAGCCTCTCGCTATATTATGCATACTTGGTACAATCATAATCATAGAAAATTATAAATAAGAAAACAAATACGTTTAAAAAGGGACTCTATATTTTTCTGTTATAGTTTTTTAACTCTATTGGAAAAACATACTCAAATAACTTTATAGTTTAGTAAGATAACTTTGTTAATTCATTTCAGTGGGATAGGTTGACAAAACAAAAAATCAAATTATCCAAGATACGTAATAATTTCCAAAACACCAAGTGAACAATATTTCAAACACTTGTTACCTAATCAAAGGTAGCATAGCTGGGTGGAACAGATATGTCAGGGATGCTGAATTTTAAGGTCTATGGAAAAAGAAAAATCAGTTAAATCCGAAGTCTGGTCACCCTGTGAGTGTGACTGGCATGCATGAACAACGGGAAATTGCCAATCATTTCCAACAGTTTCTTTAAAGTTGAGTCGCCCTAGTATGCGGCAGGCCTAGATAGGCGCTAACTGGGGATTACGGAAGTCGCATTAATTCCCGCGATCCCCGACGCAGGTGGAAGATGGAACACCGGGGTGTTTTAAGTCAGTAAGAGTCTGACAGACCCCTCCGTCCGCCCCAGGGTGGAGGATATCCTTCGTAAAAAAAAGGATGCGGCACCGCAGATGCTTGAGGATGCTGACTCAGACGTCGAAGATCTTAAAACCAGGTATTCAACCAAGGATGTGGCAGGCATTATTGGGAATATGAGAAGAGGTAAAATCTCCTGGTAACGACGACCTCAGCATAGAGCATCTGCGAAATGCAGAAGTTTCATTTTACAAGGGTGTTGG